>OX419629.1:12747137-14093565 GCA_948473465.1 Lithophane ornitopus
TATCTGTGTACCAAATTTCATTTAAATCGGTTTAGTAGTTTCGGCGTGAAAGCGCGACAGACAGACAGACAAAAAGACAGACAGAGTTACTTTATGTTTCGCATATATAATATTAGTAAGGATTCTTATATATGTATAAGAGATGCCACATTCACATCTTTTACCCTACATACCAGGAAAATATGAACCCGAAGAAAATGGTACATAAAAGCTACACACAAAAAATATTTACAAAGTAATCTATACATAGGCAGTAAACTATTACGTCACCATACAGGTAATATCGCGCACAAAATAAATATTTTTCATGCTAACAGACATTTCCATCCATCATTGTATTGCCCCCAAATCTTCAGGTGAATTTTCCTTAACATGTCTATAAATGATGACCTGGTTCTTATTTTATTGAATGGCAGCTTTTCCTATCTTTTTCCTCGTTTTTTGGTAAAGGATATGCAGAAAAATGTTTCGCAATTGCGTTCAGTTTTGGATATGATTTGATTTTATATTTTGCGTGAGGTGTAGCAAATTGTTTTCTTCAACCAATAAATAATTTGACATAAACATTTACGTCTAATACTGAATAGTCTATTCTTTATCAAATATATTTTACGGACGATAAAGCAGATCCAAGATTGTCGCTTAGACCGATTCGCTGTATGAAATCATTTTTTAAGATTTTGACATTAATGAAACAGTGTAAGAGCCAAAGTGAAATAAATTGTATGTACTAAAAAACCGTTTTGTCACAAGACAAAACTATTCTGTCACTTTGTAACTAAATAATAATATACTACAAGATTCTTCACATTCTTTCAATAAATAGAAAAAAAAACACAAACTGTTTACCAAAAAAAAAATGTCATTCAAGCGCCAACAGAGCCTTGTAACAGTATATTTGTGGTATCTCTTCCATAAAAACCATTATAGGAGCGTTTTAATAATTTTATCCTAATTTTATACTACTACTAGCTGCGCCCCGCGGTTTCACCAGCATAAGTCTTGATCCCGTAGATTTATAATATTAGTTAGGATTAGGATTCATAACCGAATTTCGGGCATGGCGACCAATCTCAGCGGAGACCAACCTTCGGCGCGGGAGGTATTAAGTGCACATGTGTGTGCGCAGACACAGGTACACTCTTTCTTCCCTCACTCTCATAGTCCGATGGGATGGCAATCCGACACGACCGGAGAGACATGAGGCGAAGGGCAACGGATGAACGTGCTTTCCGAGGCACGAGGGTACAAATCCACCAACTTCCATACCCCGGGCTGTTACAAAAAAATCTCTAATGGAAAAACACAATAAAACTGTGCCCTATCCAGGAATCGAACCCGGGACTCCAAGCTCAGCAGTCGCGCTTAAAACCGCGAGACGATCGGGGCAGTCATAATTACTATTACATAGTGATCGTTATATCTTCAAAATAATCAAGTAGTGATAGTATTATTTGTTACTAATTACCGACAATTACTGAATGAAACTCCATTACCTTGACATTCAAGTTGACATTTAAACTCGAAGTAAAACTGATAATTTAACACCACTTAAAAGAGCTGTCATAAGGGCGCGGTCATTTTTTAAATTGTTGAGCCCAACATTGTTGTTGTTGTTGATTGTGATTGTTGTTGCTGTAGCCGATCTCATTAATTTATGTACAACATCTTATACCTGTGCCTACATTCATAGCAAATAAATTTCTGATTCTGATTCTGAGTTTTGAGAAGAGCAATGTGAACAAAACACATATTATCACAAGCAAGTAATAGATGGTATATGGCATTAGCCTCGCCTTCCATTACATGGGACTTCATCATAATCAGCCTATAACGTTCCCACTGCTGGGACACAGGCCTCCTCTCTGTGAGAGGGTGTGGGCCGTAATCCACCAAGCGGGTTCAGTGCGGGTTGGTAGATGTCACATGTCTTCGAATTTTTGGTTCTAGGACATGCCGGTTTCCTCACGATGTTTTCCTTCACCATTTTGAGAGCAGTGGTGATGAAATAATTTATACAAAGTAAAGCGCCTGGCTGGGAACCTACGACCTACAACTCGTAAGTCGGGGCCGTTACCACTGGGTCAACACTGTTCTCTATGGGACTTGATACATGGGACTTGATTGGCTAAAATGTAGATGTACTCTGCCAAACCTTATGCCTGGTTTATAAGATGCCAGTGACTGGATCCACTGACTCAGAATTTTGGATCCAGTCAGTGAGTTCATGTATACGAGATCGGCAGTCAGGCAGCCACTGGGGCCGAACATAGATAGGTAGGTTAGTCAATTGGACTGACTTGAGGGCGCGATGTCAGCACTGCACCGGGTTGAAACCAGTGACACGAGCCCAGCAGTTGCAAGTCAGCGCTGAACTGACTTACCTTACTGTCACATTACTGTGCACATATAATGCTAGCACTTCACTTCGCGTATTTGCGCAAATATTCGTGTTATTTTAACTTTATTTCAAAATGTATAAGGCATATTTTGTATCACCCAAGTATCGCGAATATTTTGATAAATACGCCAAGTGAAGTGCCAGCTTAAAGCTGCCTTTACGAATACTGGTATACATGATATTATGAAAAAACAAAAATATTTTATTGCCTTATTTTGTACATTTTATGTATATTCAATAGATAAGGAGCAATGGTACATCTCGGCTCATTAGTGCGTATTCTCACAGCCTTTGTGACGATACTGTGACACTGCACGCGATCTTGTTCGTCGAGTATGATTGGAGACATCCTTGCGGGCGTAATGGTTAGGGAGGAAGCAAGCATTCTTACACATGACATATACATACATGACATGTACTTACTTTCTGCGTTTCATTTCTGATGTTTTTATAAAACGATGAACTACAAATTGAACCTAGGTATAACTTTTATTAATTAATGTAAAGTAGGTCATACGTCTGTGGTAACAAAACTAGTATAAGCAGGTCTCTTAGCCTATAATGCCCTCACTGCTGGGACACAGGCCCAGGCAGGTCCTCTCGGTGAGAGTGAGTGGGCCGTAATCCACCACGCGGGCCCAGTGCGGGTTGGTAGATGTCTCATATCTTCGAATTTTTAGTTTGGTTGGTAACTGTCCCACCGCCGGCGAGGAAGCGACTAACTATCGGCAATTTTCTCGCTCGTACAATAGGTAAACATTCCGTGCAGATAAAAGAGATGCATAATGAATAGTTGATAAAGCCTGTTCACACTGCCGGCGAGGACTCGCTCCACTAGTTTGTCGCTGAGCGACAAGAGCTATCAAAGGTAGTACTCGCTCAGCGATACTTGCTCAGCGATGCTCGCTTGACGGTCAGAACTCACGCCGAGAGCAACTAGCGATTGAACAAGTGGTGCCGGTAATCGCCCGGTGGGACAACTGCCTTGGACCTTTACTTCAAAACTTTTGACCCCTAAGAGAATACAGGGTGTATTTGTGTTCTTATCAAACATTCATAGTCAAACGCACAAGTGCTTTTCACAGGCGATAAAATATACGTACTGACTGACTAATCGAAACTTAACGACATTCAATTATAAATCTTATTACGGCTAAACAAAGTTGAAATTTCATTGTCGGGATAGATTTAAGGCCTATTTTTAATGTCATTATGTACTGAAATATTCGTGGATCTATTATCAAATGTCAGCATGTTTTTTACTAGACATATTCATAATACTTTAGAGTTTTTGTTGAAATGTCAACTGATTTAATGTGACCTTTAATTAGCTAATGTGTTTATAAATAGTCTTAGTAGGTAAGTACTAGTAATTTATCGACGAATGTATTTTTACCCCTTTTTTTAGTCTATGTAATGTCATGAACGGTAATATGCTTCAAAACTATATGGTTATCCAATGAAGACAAAATTTGTTTCGCATTCACCCCAGAATTCTGTGTTCGCTCCACATTTGATTGTATTCCTTTTTGCCCCGAAAATCATTTAAATCACCACGGTTTTTTTTGTTTTTTTTTGGGATTGGGAATTCGTCAAATGTCTTCTCCCTCTCTGGGCGGGGCGGGAGGGGTGCCCGTCTGGGCGTGTCAGTCTTTTACTGACTAAAACCCACCCGTGTTCCTTCAGTTGTCTGTTGCCAAGGGTCCCGGTATCCCTTTCGGACTTTTCCGCAAAATCACCACGCTTGGTTTTGTGATCGCAACATTAATTTTTACCAGAACATTTGAAAGATATTTTTGCAGGCTGGTTTATTTTTTCTTAGATACCATACGAGTCTTAATAAGGGTAATAACAGACTGGACAAAGATGACGTCATAAGAGCTGGCCTCATAGAGTAACTCAATTAGAGGTGTAATGGACATGAGGAGACCTTTTCCTGTTGCCACATTACGAAGGATAACGAAAGAAACCGAATACCGAAATAGAGACTGGACTGTGAACGAAAAACCAATTCATTTAATAATGTCGAATGGTCAACAATAACCGGTGACTTGTTAAATAAGATTAGAGATCAAAAACTGCCCAAAATCAACTTATTTACTATGATGGCGCTTTATACCCGCACCTGCTTCGTACGGTTTTTACGACTTGACAAATCTCGAATCGAAAATCTAAATTTCTTAGTTATACAGGGTGTAAAGGTAAACACCGCTGTCACTCAAACCATGGGTAGTTGACTTAAATACAATAATAAATGACCGAAAAAACAAAAAAAAACGTTATTTTCATTAAAAGATTTAAAAAAGTTTCTATCCGACACCGTGCTCGCTAGCGAAACAGCTGACTGACTGAGGGAGGGGTCGCGCTCGCGGCCAGTCAGGTCACGTCCCACACCCCCCACCCATGTTGAGACGCAAGTTCGTTGCCCTAACGCTAGGGCAACGAACTTGCGTCTCTTGTGGTAAAAAGTAGATTTAAAAAAAAAGGTTGTAGTTTTCCATTGATTTTACGTTATATAAATGAAACCAAACCACTGGTTGCAAGGATATAATTTTAATATAAACGTATTATACATATAAACAAATAAATTCTCTAAACGTTGGTGAAAACCTCATCATAATCTATTGCGTGCTTTAGAAGAACAACGACATACACGAAAAGCGACTTAATCAAAATCAAAATATTTTATTTCACATAAACCTATATGGGCACTTATGAAACGTCAGAAGCTAGGTGCACGGTTCCAATTGGTCGTTTCCTATGGAGAAGAGCCGGCAAGAAACTCCACGGTTACTCTTTTAAAAATAATTGGCTGTTACAATATTTTCGAATTACAGTGTGATAAGTGTATAATAAATGTAGTTTATAATAAATGTATAGATTTATTAAATGCCCACTGTATTAGATTATCATACACTACAGTCCACCCGTCAAGAGAATGCGTTTCTGACATCTGTCAGTTGGCCAATTTCTAGTAGTATTAAGGATCAAATTCGCAAAACACATAATTTGTTAGTATGAAACTGACAGGTGTCAAGAACGCATTCAAAATATCCGTGACTTTCGGTATGTCATGTTTATTGATTTATATAGGTATCAGTGCACACATTCATCACAAGTACTTACTCCCCACTCCTTACACCGTAAGGCTTTACAAACAACATATTTTACACATACAATTACAAACGCCATTTACAAAGTCCCCTTGTAATTTCCACGACAGTCATAAAACAAGCAGGGATACTTGCATAGCCTTATTTCAAAGTCGTCATTCCTTTGTAAATAGACACTTTTACTGCACACCATTCAGCTTCACGCAAGAAATCCAAACATACTTTGTGACACAAAACGGAATAGGCAAAAATGACACATTCCTATTCAGGCAAAAGGCGCAATGTGTAAGGGTTTGAACGATAACCTTTTCATGACGTAGTGGGTCTACGGCGTAGCTGTGTGCTACGCGCTACGCTCCAGTTTGCTACGAGACCCGCGGCGGGGAGGACGTTTTGTCGTTCACTTTCGTAGCGCTACGATGCGATGTTCGCGGTTATAACTTGTGTTCGATTTTCTTAAATGAATGTTCGCGGTTTTTAAATGAACGGAGTCTTTTAAAAAGTGTGTAGTGAGCAGTGGTGTTTTAACATCTGTGTAGAGCATTTAGTTCGTGATTTTTGTGTGAGTTGTAGAATTTGGTGTTTTCTTTTTCCTGGAACAGAGATGTGAAAATCTCTGAGCGATATTTTCTTGTTATGTTTGCTAAGAAATATGTGGTCTTTTGTTCCACCAAAATGGAGAAACCTCTTTGTCCTAGCGATAGTTGGAAATGTTCTAGGTTTTACTTTCCGATTAAGTTACTCGCGGGTAGAAGCAATTTAACTTTTTGGGGTACTCAGAGTTTCATTGTTCGTAGTTCAGGACTTGGTCTAGAGTTTGTCTGAAGTCTCGATAACGGTATAATAATATTGTAATATATATATATATTTGAAAAATAAATTGTCAGTATATTGTAGACGGATATTCTACGAAATTACAACAATGACAATAAAACAAAGGCTCTAATTATAGCACTGTTAATTGGAGGCGACCAATTATTCACCTTTAGACACTAGAATAATTATCTTTTGAGAATACTATAATATAAAGAAACTAAATTATATTGAAACAGAGTATATTGAATTAAACACGAGTTATCAATCACTTGTGCTTTCTTTCAAAATGCTACGAAAGCTTTAGCAAATATTTCATTTTCAAACAGACTGTACATCTAAAACACCTGGACAGACAATTACAGAGTCAACATAAATTTTAACTTAAAAAAACACCAGATTTCACGAACTTCCATTACAAAAATATAAAAGTCGACACGTACGCAAACACGCGGCGTTCGCGTAAAAAAAAACAAATGAAAGGGTGAAGAGATTAAATGAATCGTGACCGAAATAAATGAACATTTAAATGAAAGAACACAGAGTGACTCTGAGTGTAAAATGTACTGTTTTGGGTGAAATCGTGTGAATAGTTTATGAAAACGGAATGAAGAACGGGAAGACGTACTTTTGGTCGATGCTACAGGCCTTAGCTTTGTTACCCACTATGGCGTTAAAAGGTAAGCTTTGAATAAGTTATTACTTTACAAAAATAAAAATTCATTTGATGAGTTGGAGATGCAGAAGTTTACAAAAAACAGCGTCCGAAGGACATTATAATTTCTTGAGGATAAGTCCCTTACTCATCCATACTAATATTATAAATGCAAAAAATCTCTGTCTGTTTTGTTTGTTACTTTTTCACCTCAGGAATCAAAAAAACGTTTTAAAAACAATTAGGTAGCCTGGGACATGGAAAAGACCAGGCTTCTTTTTATCTTGAATATTTTTATTAAAAATGATGAAATATAAAATACATGCAGTAGAGTTGCGGAAAACAGCTAGTTTTTCTATTATCTACTTTATATTTTATGATTATAAAAGGGTAGTTTTGTATACAAAGTACTCAATCAATCTGCCTAGCCTTTTCCCAACTATGTTGGGGTCGGCTTCCAGTCTAACCGGATGCAACTGAATACCAGTATTTTACATGGAGCGATTGCCTATCTGAACTCCACAACTCAGTAACTGGGTAATACGATACCCCATGGAGAGACTGGTTGTCAGACTTTCGGGCTTCTGACGACTCGTAACGACTGTCAAAGATCCACAAATGACAGCCGGGACCAACGGCTTAACGTGCTTTCCGAGGCACGGAGGAGTCTCGTTATGTGAAAATGGTCACCCATCCACGAACCAACCCCGGCAAGCGTAACTTAACCTGATAGATCGACCCGAGCGGCTGTTATTACTTAGCCACGAGCTCCTCGTACAAAGTACTATTAGCATTTATAAAAACAAATTCTCAACTAATACTGCCTTAAAAGCTGTTCTAGGCAGGTGGATTAGCTATCACAGTAAGATGCTATCAATGCCAGAATGTTCCCTGTTTTGTTAATTCTGATAATGCTGCTATTTTCCCGGCTGTTTATCCACCTGGTATATTTTCCCAGTTGTCTTTTACGATGCTCAAGGGAGTGCTTTGGAAGATAGTGAACATAAGTAGATTTAAAATTTATGTTTAAACGGTAGATCTTCAGTCTAGCTTTCTAGGTTTCTCGTTTTTAGACCCTGATAGGGTTTAATGTTAGTTTAGAGGTTGAGAACTGGGTGTAAAGTTCACTCATCCTCTATAGAAAAGGGAGGATCCTCCGACCAGACGAGTGTTGAAGATTGTCAAAACTGGTAAAGCAATCACAAAGTAGCTAGACAACGTCTTTGTTTGTATCCCAACTTTACTACATATCATAAAACAAAGTCCTCCGCCGCGTCCGCCTGTCTGTCTGTTCGCGATAAACTCAAATACTACTGCACCGATTTTTATGCTGTTTTCACCAATGGATAGAGTGGTTTAGCATAAAATAATGTTGTATAATAACTGAGATCCACGCGTAGCCGCGGGCATCATCACCGGCATATTATAAATGCCAAAGTGAGTTTGTTTTTTACACTTTCACGCTAAAACGGCTGAACGGATTTAAATGAAATTTGACACATGGGTACACCATGACCTGGAACACACAATACATAGGACATAGAATACTTTTTATCCCAACATTCTCACGGGATCGAGACTTACGCGGGTGAAACCGTGGGGCGCAGCTAGTATTTAAATAAATGGGTGATGGAGACGACGCCCTAAACAGCCTGGCACTCTAAGTGGAATATCAAAATGGAATGATAACAATAACAGAAAAACAAGTTTGAACTAAGTAAGAAATGTATTGTATTGTGTTTGTAGACATCTTAATTACTAAATAATAGATTGTTTCTTGTCTACAAAACTAGCGAGAAAGCCAGCTGCGTTAGTGAACCAATAATTATAATATTTTACATCGGAAATGTTTCAAGAGATTTTTCAAGAAATATTAGAGTTTTATAGATACCTTGTTTTTGTCTGATGAATATATTTTATTAGCTGGTGCACGCGGCTTCGGTGCAGTAGTTTTTGAGTTTATCGCGCACAGGACGACAGATAGACGCGCTCTAGGATTCTCTGTGTCGTAGGGTCCAGTCTCCAGTCTCCAGGGAATTTGTAAATATATCCATTATATCCATCCATTATATTAGAAACTATTACTGCCAAACTATTTTTTGTGAATTATTAATAAGTTTTTATTTTATTTTTTTATTTTATTTCGAGACAAAATATCCTAAAAGCAGGTCATTATTCGGTATATTATATAATACTTATTTCAGGTTTTACAAATAAAGAATAGAATAATCAAGTATCATGACTCAAAAATGGTTAGTGAGACTTACAACTATGTTAGTAATAACTGACACTTCACAAGGCCTAAGGTTCCTAGGCAATCTGTTACTCGTTTTTTTTTCATATTGTACCGTGTTTTTTTCTGTACAGATTAAATCTTTTTTTTTCTAAAGAAAATAAAACTAACCAATTGATAATTTCCGTCGGTATATTTTGTTATAACTGCATTAATAGTAAGGTAGGTGATTACTTTGACTCAAAATATAATATCATACTTCCTTTATCCAAGTAATCTACCCTCTATTTCACGAGCAAAACCACAGCGAAAGGCCAGTTTCAAGCTAAACTAAACTTATTCATTAACGCCAGGCGTTTGGGCAGGCAGTTAAAATTCATATCTTATTAACTTAGCTTAGCACCACTTACCAACTTACTTATAACTTATAGGAGGCTTAATTAGAAGATAAACCGCAACGGTTATAAGAGCTTCATAATTTTTGGATTTTATTTACTTAAAGGATTTGTTATGATTATTGTAGAGGAGCTCGTGGCTAAGTAATAACAGCCGCATGGGTCGATCCATCAGGTTAAGCTATGCTTGCCGGGGTTGGTCCATGGATGGGTGACCATCTTTACATATCGAGACTCCTCCGTGCCTCGGTGGTCCTGGCTGTCATTCCAGGATCTTTGACAGTCGTTACGGGTCGTCAGAAGCCCAAAAGTCTGAAAACCAGTCTTACCAAGGGGTATCGTATTATCCAGTTACTGGGTTGTGAAGGTCAGATAGGCAGTCGCTTCATATAAAATACTGCTCATAATTCAGCTGCATCTGTTTAGACTGGAAACTGACCCCAATATAGTTGGGAAAAAGCTAGGCAGATTGATTGTTATGATTATTATAGGTAGGCAATAATATATGCTTATAGTTTTAAGTTAGATATTTAAAACTTCTAGTTATTTTAAACGTTATAAATTTATCTTTAAAAATATTACGCATGATACGAACTACATTGGGACTGCCTCGTAGGTGGTCGCAAGTGCTACTACTGAGCATGAGGTCCTATAGGTTCGATTCCCGGTTCATACAAAGTGTTTTTCAGTCCTCAGCCCGGAATCTGGATTTGTGCCCGCAGGATGGCAATAGGCTCGCCCCCTGTAACATGGGACTTCTTACATAACTGGTGACTTGTGGGTGTAGTATGGATGCAACTCTGCCGAACCCTTCGGGGACTAAAGGTGTGATGATAATAATATGTTGTGCTTTAAATACACTTTTTCTTGGTTTCCTTTTATTCGTATTTCTTTCTGTTTTACTGTAGTTTAGTTACGTTGTGTGTTGTGTGCCATACAGGGCACAGACACACACACACACAGACTGTATAGTCTGTGCTAAATAAATGTATTTTCTTTCTTTTTTTTTCTTTCTAATGAACTAAATTGAATATAAGAAATTACGTTACCGCCTAAATACCTCTTCAAAAATATGTGAAGCTGTTTTATGATACGTAAACGTTTTCTTGAGATAAAGCGTTCATATATGTATATGAGCTTATTTCAATAGGATATTTCTATTTATAATATCAAATGTTCACCCACGAGTTCTTTTGTTACCAAAAATAGCAAAATAATACGAGTGTATTTGAAGTACAAAAATAACTGCGAATATGAGAGTAAATTTTGCAAATCGTATTTCTATAACATTTTGAACGGACAAAAATAAAAGCATTTTGTTAAACCCACACCCGTGACCAGAAATGGCAATAAATTACATACATCATACGTACATAACATCATGCCTCCAATCCCCGAAGGTTTCGGCAGAGGTGTACCTATAGTACCCCCACATTTCGCCAGTTATCTTTAAGTCCAATGTAATAGGGGCGAGCTTATTGCCATCAACCGGGCACAAATCCAAGACTGCTACTGAGAAATTTCAGATGGAAAAACCCAATAACACTTTGCCCGACCTGGGAATCGAACTCAGGACTTCATGCTCAGCAGTAGCGCTCGCGACCACTAGAACATCGAGTTAGTCAATCTTCTTATTTTCGTGTGGTTAGGGACTAACCTGGTGTCAGAGTTTTAAACCTGCCCAAGAGCCTCTGACTTGGCTTCTCATGCCGTCGAGGAATATCTCTCAGGCATGCCGGTTTCCTCACGATGTTTTCTTTCACTGTTTTTAAAGCAACTGATAATTATACAATACGCACATGAATCCGAAAAGTCAGAGTTGCGTGCCTTGGGTACGAATTCGAGACCTGACTTGGGAGTCCGACGGTCACAGTACTAGGCTATCACTGTTTTTTTATAATTTTTTAATAAATAACAAAAAAAAAAACACAAAAAAAGTGAAAAATAACTTTAATTTTCGTTTTTTGCCACCGACTTCCGAAATTAAAGTTATTTTTCACTTTTATAGTGTTTTTTTTGGAAGTCGATTGTTTGTTTTTTGAAAAAAGTTTTTATTTTTCACTTTTTGGTTGTGTTACTCACCCCACACAAATTCGAATACCACTACCTACTATGTAAATAACAGTGACGGAGTCACATAGAACATCGTCCAGAATACTAAGTGGGACAAAATACGTAATATTGAAGCTAACTCAAAAACTACGCAAGCAAAGTTAATAAAAATTTTACGGGACCACATCGGGAGTATACCATATCGAAATTTAAAAAAAAATGTTTTAATCACTTTACAATTGGCGAAAATATCGATGAACATAAACAAAAAAAATACATACAGACAAACATAGAACCTTTTTGGAAGTCGGTTAAAAATACACAGATATTTTTCAAATATTTACCCATTTACAGCCACAACGGAATAACAATATTTAGCCACTTCAGTTTCTGTTTACCCAATAAATGTAGAAGCATGAGTTCCAAACAACAATGAACAGTTCAACCCACGTTTAGGCGGTAAAACGCCTGACAGAGTCGATCGAGCAAATAGTACGCGGGAATAAATCGTGCGAACCAATGCGAAATGTAGCGGTAGTTATTGAGGAGCGTTTAGACTGACCGAGTACTGAATAATCAGCGTCAGCGCACACTAAGAGTAGAGCAGGGGGCTTCAAACAATCACTTTGGCTGAATCATAATAGGAAAATATTATGAATCATCGTAAAATGTCACAAACTGACAATTCATAATGATCTGCGTGCGATTCATACGTACGAAATAATTCATCTGTTTGACAGTTTTCTATGGTGATTCGTAAAATTTTCCACACATTATGTATTGCTTTTGTGTCAAATTAGAGGAATTGCTAATGACAGCTGGAAAATCAGGAAATTAACTGCTTTTACAGGAATTGCTAATGTGGCCGTTTTAGGCCCCCAGAGCAGAGCATTTTCTGAGACTACAGAAAAATTAATCTTATGACAATTCCATACATTGCAAATTAAATACACGTCCATACTTGACACCAAGAGTAGAGCAGAGCAGAGCATCTTCTAAGAACACAGAAAAATTAATCTTATGACAATTCCATAGATTGCAAAATTAAATAGCAGTTCGGTGTGCGCTGACCCTTGTAATTAGGGTAACATTATTTCTACGCATATAATTATTAAGAATGGCCCGCTTACGTCCCAAGTCCTGAGTTCGATTCCCAGGTCAGGCAAAGTGATATTGGGGTATTCCAATTGGAATTTCTAGTAGCAGCTAGAAATTCCTATTAGTAGCAGCCCGGAGTCTGGATTCGTGCGCGGTTGATGGCAATGGGGTCGCCTCCTACATGGGACTTAAACATAACTGACAAAAAGTGGGTGTACTATACAACATTAGTTTTTGTTTATGCTAAACCCGAAAAGGGGTCATTGTACTCATCATTTTGAACAACTTTTTCTATGGGACAAACCTTGAAATCGTGAAAAAAAAATCAGCTGTTCCATACATTTGTGTTCACTTAAATCAACAAAATGTATGGAAAAGTTGTTTTTTTTTCGCGATTCATGTTATTCTTGAAATAAACTAAGCACACTGTTAGAAAATAATCCGCACACTGAACATTTATTCCCCACTTCCCCCAGTAATACTGTCATCTGTCGTGTATACCACGTCCTCTCGATATATCATATTGGAAGTGACAGCCGGTGATACTTATTGCATCTCTCTCCTCACTCCAGCAATACGCACGTTCAGACCTGTAATAAATATGTTGCTGCACGTGTTTTCCTTAATCGTTATATTGTGTTACAAACCATTGTTACACTGTGTGCAGGAGCTTAGGAATTAATGGTAACGCTTTGGTTAATATTTGGTTTTCCGTGTGAAGTGGGTTATTTTCATATTTTGTGGTTCGTTTGTAGCTTATTTTCTAATAGAAAATTTGACGTATATAAAAATAGTAAAAATTTAACGTATATATATCTCTTTATCTTGATATTTATGTCAGCAGCGTTAGTCAGACCCTGGTAAAAGTCAGGGGGAAGTTGGATATGAGAAAAAAAACTTTTGCGGTCGGTGGACTCCCGTCAGTAAAGAATATCCTAACGCGATACTCGCACGCACACAGTCTCGTATTTAATAAAGAGACGGACAGAGGGAGAGAGATAGAGTCGCATTCTAACGCTTTTTCCTTTCGTGGCGATTTCTACCAGTCAACTCCAACCACAAGTTCATTCCAATAAGGCAGTAGCTTTGATTGATAATGGAGTTCAATCAATCAACTCAGCCGACGTAAAACCCTGGCCTGTCTCAGGCTGCGCCACAACGCCCTGTCCTCCGCCTTCCGCATCCAGTCTGTCCCAGAAAACTTTTTAAGGTCGTCGGTCCATCTAGCTTAGGGGGTGTTCCACACTACGCTTGGCGATACGCGATCTCCACACTAGGACTCGTCTGCTTCACCGGCCATCGGTCCTTCGACAAACATGGCCAGTCCACTGCCACTTCAGGTTGCTTACCCTGCAGGCTGTGTCGGTAACTCCGCTTGTTTTCCGAATAACTTCATAAATGGATGAGTTAAGAATGTTCTAGAGGTTAATTTTCCAAGATATTCTTTCAAAATATTAATAATTTGTTAATTACCATTTTAAATGCTTTTGTAACGTAATTTCTTCTAGACCTTTTGAGTTACCTTTCAAACTTTCTTAATTCTTCTCTTCAAAAAATTACAAAACCTACCTAAAAGAAAACTTATTATTTACTGTCTGGTCCGTTGATTCGGGTGGTCTAGGTTCGATCCTTCGCTCGAAAAACAATGGTAACTACATTTTTGGTGATGAATTCTCAGTAGCAGCCAGAAGTCTGGAAATGCTTACGGTAACAGTCATGAGACGTAAAAAATACCTTTCGGCGTGTGGGTCTCTGCCAACTCCTCCGGAGAAAACAAGCCTTTTTATTTATTTTATTTGAGGCTGTGAAATTATCAAATGACTTCTCCCGCTCTGGGCGGAGCGGGAGGGCGAGTCAGACTTTTACTGACTAAAACCCACCCGTGTTCCTTCAGTTGCCTATTGCCAAGGGCCCAGTTATCCCTTTCGGTCTTTCCCGCAACACTGGGAGAAAACAAGCCTGATATTCTCCTCTATTTACATCCACGCCTCGAACGGCAGCCTACTTCAATATACATGCTCCTTTATACAAGCCAAGGCGTTTTTGTGTGAAGCCAATGCATTAGCATTTGGTGACAGGTGCGAACTGCCGCGGTGCCGTCACACGGTCACACCACACCCGGCCTTGCCCATTTTATGTAACTTATTTTATTGTTATTTTAGAGCTTTTTTTCTTTATCGTTCACATTTATAAACTGGAGTTTCGAGTATCGTAAATTGGTTGATGATTTGGTTATGTTATTTTTGATGTTGTGTTTTTAGTCTTTTTTTGGGAGTTTTCGAAGGAAGTTTGTGAAGCTTTTGTTAGGTGTTTAGTGGAAGTATCTAACATTATTTGATGGGATCTATTTATTACAAGAAATAAAAAATGTTTTGTTTTAAAAGATGAGAAATATAAATTACTACCACAAAACCTTGTTTATCAGTTGTTTAGCCTAAACTCCTTTTAAACACGACATTTCTGTATGGAGTTTGATATAAAAGTCACATTAACACGCGTGAACAAGTGCCTAAGTTTTTGTGGTAAGACCCATAATGTTTTGAATGATGAATAAAGGTAGAGAGCCAGAGAGATATTTCTCGACGGCATGTGAAGCTAAGTCAGAGACCTTTAGGCGGCTTAAACTTCTGCTTCTCTGACACCAGGTTAGTTACTAACCACATGAAAAGAATATGAATAAAGGTGACATAAAATAAAAGTTTATTAATAAATGTGGGTACATCTCATCTATCCTAAACAGTTTTGAGTATTTTAAAGATAAAGTAAATGACGATGTGTGACCTAGTATTAACTGTGTGGCAGACATCGGCGAAAAAGTATCCACCACAGGTTCTATGGCTCCAATAATGCCAACATCATTTATTGCCTATGTCATTGTGTGAACACTATAAATGATTTATTTTCTGTAAGTGAGTTTGTACAAACACTTTTACACGTCAATCACATTAAAATGCCTACCACAATGTGTAAGCATATTTTAAGCAGTGAAGGTCAACAGATATAAACTGTAATAAAAGTACCTACTAGCGTTTAAATAAGAAAATGAGTTTAAAGAGATTTTATTCAGATGCAGAAATCCGGATAAAATCTGTTTGAGATTTGAGAATTATCTCATGCCTCCTGGTTTCTGCAGCTGACAAAGAATATGGTGAGTGAGTGAATACGAAGAGGCAAAATACTAAAATATGGTCCAGTTTTTTACTCGTAGTTAATATAGTTAATTGATTCAGGCGTGACTTTGCGGAAATCCATTATAAAATACAATACATAGACGTAGATATATTTAGTAACCTATTCCGCTTGACTATTCTTCAAGAGTCATAAAAAAAAACCCTGTAAGAAATCGACACGTGTTTCACCTCTCAACGAGGCACGAGGCGTGGTAACACGTCGCGTTCTGGTTTGCAATTGGTCAATCGTCATCCTGAGGATGCCTCGTTGAGAGGTGAAACACGTGTCGATTTCTTACAGGGTTTTTTATGACTCTTGAAGAATAGTCAAGCGGAATAGGTCACTAAATATATCTACGTCAATATTTGTATTTTTTTTCGTAGTTAAAACTCACAATCTTTAACGATAGACCTTTCTGAATTGTGGCATTATCACCGTTTTAAAGTTAAGCCTCCTAATCTCACGTAAAGGGTTGACCTGGGGGACCCCGTTCAACGAAACGGACGCGAAACCCAAGAGCATAATAAAGTAGAGGAAGATCCGTTATTATTTATTTAACCTTAGGAAATACGGAGATGTTTTGTGTGACAATATTTTTGCATAGGACTTTTCCTGAAAAGATTTTTTTTCCATGACTCTCATTGATTCTCATGGCTAGCATTAAAATAAAGATAAAGAATTTATGTTAACATTTTACCTATTTTAATTCTGAATAAATATTATTTTATTAATATTTTATTATTGAAGGTAGTCATCACCAGGATACTTTCGGGGTAACTGTGTAACATACAGACAATGACGATCGATGGCAATGCCTTTCTTTTGACAGTGCAGCCACGTTCGTGTTATTGAGCAGATGAATTTTTCAAACCTATAAAGTAACGAATGACGAATTTCCTTCGAAACCCTCGGATTATGATGAGAGTGTATTTACCCGATTAGGGTGCTGGAGTTATCCTATCCTTAATTATAAAATAAACAATATTTACCTGTAAGATTTATTTAATAAATTAGGTACAAGTTAAAATTGTTTAATTACAAACTATTTACATAAAAAACTAAAACTAAAGGGACTAACTAAATAAATATAAAAACAATGGGACCTTTAGGCGTCGCAGTATTCGTCCGCATCGCTGTCATCCGGAAACGTGCCCAGAAGACTGGCAGCATTGCCACGTTGAATGGCAATGCTAATTCTTTGGCCAAAGAACAAGCCAGCCCTCTGGTCACGTGAAGTGTCGACCAGTCGGTGGGAGATTTCATTAAAAAGGAGACGCGCACTCGGGCCCCATGACCCGAGCGTTTCGACCCCAAACGGCTCAAAACTGTAGTTGCCTATAAGGTTACAGTATTTGCGCCGCTTGAGGGTCTCAGCAGCCGCAGCAGCGGCGCCAGCACAGCCCACCGTGCTAGGAACATGGGATGGCGCAAGAGTGTCGACACAGGTTGCGTCCCACACCAGAGGCCTACCCACCTTCCAAGGCAACAACGTCATGCCATCTGGTCTCTTCCCATCGTCACGTACCAAGCCGTTTGGTATATTTATATTAATATAAATACAATTATATTTTTAATCGCGTTCTCAAAAACGGCTCTAACGATTTCGAAAGTTACATTATAGATAGAAAGATAGATAGAATACTCTCTATTATGTACACCATAAAAATTATAGGCATAAAATATATAAAACACACATACACATAAAATATACATCATGTCTTATACAATAATAGGGATTTATGGGGGCGGAAAAATCGATCTAGCTATGGTGTCATATCTGGGAAAATTCGTTTTCTCTATTTTCACCCGAGTAGAGCTTGGTCACCCTGGTACTGTAGTCTGAAATAGCAAAATGTGGTGAACAAGTGTGGTGATCAATGTTCCTCTATTAATATATGAACCAAAAGGCCTTTTCCCCGCTGTGTGACGGTTACCGGCTGGTACCTAACTGTGCCAATTTTAGATAAATCGACTGCTGAAAATAGGCGTCAGTAATAGATTGTTCTAATGCCAGCAGTATTGAACGATTCTCCCCTCTTCGCTTCTTTGTTTAGAAAAACAAATTAATATTCAGTCAACGTTAGACCAGAAAACACCATATTTTTAAAAGAGTAACGGTGGAGTTTCTTGCCCATTCTTCTCCATACGAAAACTACCTTTTGAAAGGGGCGACTAGAATCAGTTCTATTTCTTTATTTTGACGTTCAAAAGTGCCTTTTATGTGCCTAATTGAAATAAATTATTTGACTTTGACACCGAGTAGAAGAAAAGAGTTGCTAAACAATCTGCTTAGCCTTTTAGACTGGAAGCCGACCCCAACACAAGGCTAGGCAGATGATTGTGTCGGCTTCCAGTCTAACCGGATGCAGCTGAATACCAGCATTTTACATGGAGCGACTTTCTATCTTAACCTCCACAACCCAGTTACTGCACACGATATCCCTTGAATCTTACCAGTCAGACTTTTCGGCTTCTGACTACTCGTAACAACTGTCAAAGATCTAAGAATGACAGCCGGGACTAACGGATCCGAGCCACGGAGGGGTCTCGATATATAATGGATAGTCACATATCCACGAACCGTCTGCGGCAAGCGTAGCTTAACCTTCGATCGATCCGAGCGGCTGATCTCATTTAGCTACGAGCTCTTCAGAGAAAAGAGTTGCTAACGATCAATAATACAGACTGTCACCAACAAAGATAAATGTTCAAAACTTCATTCCAACTTCAGTAGTCATTCGTATAAAAAATCTACCAAAAGCAAGGGTTCATTTGCTAACTACCTGCGAAATATCAAACTTTGAAACTAGGTTAGTAATAACAAAGAGAGTTTCGGTACTAAGTCGGCTCATCAATGATAGGGTATCGACAGTCAATTCCAAACTTTATTTCGGAGAACTTAAGGCTTAATTTTGCTTACAAGTGTTTGTAGAGTTAATTATTGAATGGAGTTGATTACGTTGATGCTTCTCAGCTCGTGAATGGACTTCGAAGGAGGCAAGTCCAGGAGGATTGTTGACTAAATTATTTCTTTGAATCGATAGGTAACCCCTACGATTTTATAGTTTTTTTTAACGCATCTGGGAATCCAGAATCCACATTTTGTGTCTTCTGATATCTTTATGATAAAATTATAATACATCCTGTCACCTGTTTACATAGAAACTGTATGAATTGGTGTAAAATAAAATTCATAAACAAAATACGTCCAAAAAAAAAAACAGTACATTGTGAAAAATAACTTTAATTTACGAAGTTGGTGTCTTTAGATTTTTATTTTAATTTTTGCCGTGCCTTCGAGATAGGGCCGCAGATATAGTGTGTGTGTTAAAGGAATCGGATTACATTCACCGATCAACCACCGAATATTTTTTTAAG
The DNA here is from genome assembly GCA_948473465.1 of Lithophane ornitopus. Taxonomy (NCBI): domain Eukaryota; kingdom Metazoa; phylum Arthropoda; class Insecta; order Lepidoptera; family Noctuidae; genus Lithophane; species Lithophane ornitopus. The sequence continues at coordinate 12,766,447 of OX419629.1, forward strand.
TAAAAAAATAGTTAATAGTCAAATAATCTATTTCTAATAGGCACATAAAAGACACTTTTGAACGTCAAAATGTACACAAAAATATATTTGATTCTAGTTGTTCCTTCCAAAAGGTAGCTTCGTATGGTCACAGATATTATAATATTACGTAGTATGGTAAAGGTGTCCGTTGACTGCAAGCTAGTTGCACCTTTATCGCTTATTAACTTTCGGTCGGAAAACTATTATTTAAAAACCTAGTAATTAATCTGTAGTGCATGTCAATTATGCATCTCCATGTCTGATAAAAAAATTGGTACCAGTATTTGTGATGTAAACAATATTATTACTTACTTGTGTGTTTTAAATGTTTATTCGTTTGCTTACTGTATTTTGTCCAAATTAGCATTGCCATTCAACGTGGCAATGCTGCCAGTCTTCTGGGTACGTTTCCGGATAACAGCGATGCGGACGAATATTTCGACGCCTAAAGGTCCCTTTGATTTTATATTTATTTAGTTAGTGCCTTTAGTTTTAGTTTTTTATGTAAATAGTTAGTACTTTTCTATAAATATTGTATATAGTAATGTAAATAATTCAAATAAATAAATACAAATTTTGTACAGTAATGTTAAATCCATTATCAGCGCGGTTTACGTAAAACATTTTATAAGCATTTATCACTATTTCAATTTCAAATTAACAACAGTATGCTTTTTAAACATAAAATAAACTGGGCAAACCACAATTTAATTCGTCACTTATTATATAAATAAACATTCAGCAGTTTGGTTGGTAAAAAAATATTCTAGACACCACAGACAGACAAATTAATAATCCGGAGTCACACGTAATCTGTTCGATTTATGCCTTAACACGTGTGACTCCGGATTTTTAATGTGTCTGTCTGTGTTGTCTTGTTTAAGTATACCGTTTTAGTCGTTGTTGGGTTTTAGTTTTTATTACTTTAATTTTTTTATTAGTTAACGATACCATTCACTTCCATGAAGTTTCACCACCTAATTTAATTTTACCTAGTTTACATCCGACGTAACCTGGGTCCATCTACCAAACTTACAATCACACCTGCCCATGCCCCTATTTGATCCATACTTCCAGGACACCCTGTACATGTGAGAACAATATAGAAAGATGTGCACGTGAAAAGTGTCAAGGCGTTCCTTGCTGAATAAATGATTTGACTTTGACACAAGCGAACCACATTTCACCAATACACTAAAACATCACTAGATATTAAACTAAGCACTCTATGAAGATGAACTACACAGACGAACAGTCTGTAGGTATAGCATCAAACTTTGAAGTGATCTATGTAAATGAGACCGCTGAGAGAGGCTGTCAAAACACAGAACCGTTAACCGCTGGTATTTGGAGAATTGTAATGAGCCTGGAAGTGGCGGAGTTGTAATATACTTGATGATTCAGTCTTAACCTAATAAGCAGTGACTATGCTTCTTCTTGTTGTGTATTTGCCTCATTTTTAGTCAGGAAAAAAAGGTTTTTCTTTGCTCTAAGATTTACTTTACCTCGAACTAATGTAACTGGTAGAGAATGCCTAAGGCATTAAGTCCGCCTTTGTACCTTTTTTGATTGCGAAAAGTTTTAATAAATATAAAAAACATTACACTCCTTTTTGGGCACTCGTGTAATAAAATATGTAGATGTCACCAGTGTAAGTAAATAAAACCATTTAATTTTGGTTCAGTACCAAGTCGTAAAAGTCCAAGTCGTGAGAGCAGTGGTGGCCCAGTGGTAACGGCCACGACTTACGAGTCGTAGGTCGTAGGTTCGAACCGGCGCTTGACAGGCGCTTTACTTTGTGTAAATTATTTCATCGCAACTGCTCTCAAAACGGTGAAGGAAAACATCGTGAGGAAACCGGCATGTCCTAGAACCAAACATTCGAAGACATGTGACATCTACCAACCTGCACTGGGCCCGCGTGGTGGATTACGGCCCACTCCCTCTCACAGAGAGGAGGCCTGTGTCCCAGCAGTGGGAACATTATAGGCTGATAATGCTAAGTCGTAAAATACGATGGTTTGAGATGAAAATTAATGGAATAGAATAGCATAGGATACTCTATATTATGTACACCATTTATAAATAACATAAGTTGCAGTTGCATTAATGCAGAAATTTTACACAGGGTGACACGATATGCGGTCGCTAAAAACGATCTTTTATAGACAATCTTCGTGCAGCAATTAATCCCTTGTGGTGGATTATGCCCTATTCCCTCTCACAGAGAGGAGGCCTGTGTCCCAGTAGAAGGAAGTAAAGTAAAAGTAAAAAGTTTACTGTCACAAATGAGAGCATTCACAAGAATTTGGTACCAAGATGCAGTATTTATTTTTGGTTTAGGTAGGTAAGTACTGAAACTGGTACCAAAACAATCTAGGGCTTGTATTATGGGAGTCTGTTCTCAAACTTTCTTCAGGCTATCGTTCCATCTTGACGGGAAGGGGGCACGTACACTACTTTATCCGTGAACAGCAACAGATTGCTCTCCCTGAGTAGGTCAAAATTCATTTGGATCCATCGTGGCCTTTTTGTTATAAAAGGACATGTGACAAGCATTTCCTGTGTAACCAGATAAACCTCATTTTCCAGTAGGAAAAATCCCGCATTCCTTAAAAAAATGCAGCGATGTAAGTTTATAAAACTATCAAGTACCGTTACGCTCTAAAATTCTAGTCAAACTCCCTTTTTCTAAATAAAAATACGCAAAAACAGCCTTTCGTACAATTTACACCTCCTCGATCGAATGACGTCAGAGCTGTGTTGCAACTTGAAAAAAGAATAAAAAAATCACGTTGATTGGGTCTCGGAGACCTGATAGCGAGTTTTGTGAAGTGTTAACTAGTTTTTTTTGTTGGTAACTTTATTAGTTCAGTGTTTAATGGCCTGTTGCTTCCGATGATAGGAAATAGAAAAAGATAGATCATGTGGTTCTCGAAATAATTATCAGTTGTGCTATTCTATAAAAATATCACCGTGAAAACTTAGGTGAAGTGAGCTTGGAGTGAACTGTCACTACCTTAGCGTCAGTAGGTATCGATGACAATGACAGCTCACTCCACGCTCACTTCACCTTAGTTTTAAATCACGGTGAGATCTCACCGTGAAAACTTAGGTGAAGTGAGCTTGGAGTGAATTGTCACTGCCTTAGCATCAGGCATCAAGGTGAAGTGAGCGTGGAGTGAGCTGTTATTGTCATCGATACCTACTGACGCTAAGGTAGTGACAGTTCACTCCAAGCTCACTTCACTTAAGTTTTAACGGTGAGATGGTTACAGAATAGCAATGCTGATCTATTTTAACTTTGTGGGTTTGAGCATGGTTTTTAATATAGAGTTTTATTTTTCTCTTTAATAGCGATAATAAACCAGCAATCATCTAATGGTGTGTTCAACCATTGCACGGCAAGAGCGCGGCAGCAACACTTGGCGTTTGCAGGACACATTTCTGCCGTGCTCTAGTTAGGACTAAGCCGACGAATGTTTGCGCGGCAGTACTGCGCGGCATATCTGAGACACGTCGCGCAATTCAGCTGGCATCAGAACTAAAATGTTAGCGGTTGCGTGTGTCGTAGTTCTGCTAATAATTCTTCCAAACACAATTACTGACGAATTTTTGCTAGAAATGTTTGAGCGCGCCTGATAGAAAGAAACGTTCGCGCGCGGCAGCCGCGCACGATTGCGGCTCAATGTTTGGACACACCTTAAGAATTCAGACGGATTTTTATCTCTGGCCAGACTGAAGCGTATCCCGCGTGGAATAAGGGAAATTCGTTTGCTCCTCTTTGTCAACATACTCGTGGCCGCGTCCTACTTAAAAGCAATCGTCGCGCGGACGAGGCCTTACTGCCTGGCCAGGGGACATTCCGCTGCAGAGAATTTTCGCGCGGTGCGAACGGCAAAGTGTCTTGCGACTAAAACAAATGAATAAAAATGTACTGCCCGCCGCACCGCCCGCCGTACCGCCGTTCGCGCCGCCCGTCCCGTAGCCAGGCGGTTATGGAGGTGTTCAAACTGGCGCGCGGAGGATCGCGTGTCATTCGTATCTTTAAAACAATCGATACGCGCAGTCGCATTTTTACGAGAGTTATTTTCCTGGGAATTTATGGTCAGGATGTAAATAAGTTTTATATTGTCTTTGCAGTTTTATACACTTCTGATGTAGGTTTATGCGATCCGCAAAGTTGAATGAGCAGCTGGACTTTTCAAAGGTATTTAAATGCGTGACTAACCCAATTAATGCAGCTATCAGTACATAGTCTAAGGTATACCAAAGTTCATTAACCTTTTAAATTACCTCTTTCCTAGTTCCTTGTGGAATAAAGCAGAATAATAAATCGTGGGCCAAAAAGTTACCAACTCCAAAGACGTAAAAATATTCAAAATATTATGAATTTAGCTTGCAAATTAACCGTTAACTTTTGATATACTGCTAGGAGTTTTAAACATGGCTTTTTTAACGTTGTTGCTAAGCTTATAATTGCAGAAGGATTTATTTAGAGTATGGTCTAATAACTTTAAATTACTGATTTCTATTGGCTGAAACCGGAAATTGGTTTTTAACTGCCTATATGGTCTAGGGGTTAGGCCACTTGTCTCAGACAGGTCCCGGGCTCGATTCCCAGTAAATTCATAATCCATTGCTTCATAGGTTAAAAAAAATCATCTACTCAACAACGTCAATCATGCAATGAACATGGCTGGTCTTTCAAAATGAAAGGGAATTGCAATCAATTGTCATTTATTCTGTGTGTTGCGCAATTACCCACCGGAAAACAACCTACTTCTCCGGGTGATATAAAGTGAGCCTATGAGGATGATCATAAAGGTTGCGTTTAAAAACGACAGTTTTGCGTTGGTCAAAGTGACGATTCATTATTCTTCTAAGCGTGTCAATGGCAATCTAAATAGACATGGCCCAGAATTCGGCCACGTGTTTGGTGCCATCACTAGCGGCCATCAGTTCCTGTAACGTGCAGCTGACAGGACACGCAGGACACGACATTTATTATTGTAGCTATAAGATCCGTTAATATATTCCCTAACGAAAAACCCAACTAAAGTCTATTTATTAATCTCGTAGGCTAATTTGACATTTCAAAATTGATTGTTGTTTGATTTTTTTATTTGGAGTTTGACATTTGCATCTGTCAAATTAGTCTACGAGATTAAAAAAGACTTTAGATTAAAATAATAGGTTTGTTTAATATATTGCTTTACTTAGTCTAGTTTCTCACAATTCCTACATTTTTCCACGTGGAAAATAACCACCTGGTTCCGGATATCTATGACCTGGTTGGACTAATTATGTTATAATCGTTGGCGTGAGCAGAATTAATAAATCAATGGGTGCAACCTAAATGAATACCAACTATTATTAACTGGTTATTCCATTCTTACTCATAAGCGATAGTAACGTTAAGGCCCTACACTACCTCAAATTTTATCGCTCGCACCATACTACTCGTGGCCTGAGTGAGAGCGAGATGGAGTGGGGTGCTGGTGGCTCTCAAGCCTCGAATAGTTTAGGTAATTGCTTTTAACGGTGATAATAATGGTCATAAGAAAAATAAAAACATAAGACCTGTTTTAGGATATTTAGTTCAGTTATTATGCAAAGTTTCATGATCTAACTTGAAGTATTTTTTTAATACCAGCGGTTTAGAGGCAACTTTGGAATTTTTTTCCATAGAGAAAATTTTATGTAATCGTGTTTTCGCCAGACATAGGACCTACCATCAATCCTCAACTTTTACATAATATTTATTTCAAAATTAATGCTGCAGTATTTTCGGCGTAACGGACGATCATGCTAAGCAATTTGAGGTAGGATGGGGCATTAAACTACGTGCCCATACCATGCCATGGCCATATGTAATAATAATAATTCATTTATTTCAGATCACAATGATCCACAAGTTGTTAGTAAAGGTCTTAACCTAATGTTAGTAAAAAACACGCTATACAAGTTGTAAGGGTGAGGAGGTCTGTCCCTTACACCCTGTATACAATGTTTTTTTTTTTTGTTTTTTTTATTTATAGTATTATTATTCGGGTTGTGTTGACACGGACCCAGGTGTCACATACTCAAGGATTCATCATAACGGTCCATCCAAACTTAAACATGCAGGCAATGCCTGGTATTTGTGTTTTTTAAATACACAATGTTTATTGTTTCAGATTCTCAGATGACGACAAAGAAGTTTTCCGAGGAGCCAGAGTTTGAGCGACCTATTGGCAACCACACGTTTTTCTTAGGTAGAGAAGCAGTGCTCGGCTGTGCTGTCACGAATCTGGGCAAACATAAAGTAAGTTTAAACTACTTTTCTCTCGTTCAAAAGATTAGAATACAAGGAGTATGTTTTATGATGGTTACTCCAGGCTCTCGCAGACAGGCGTGACGCGACAGCGCGATACGACTCCACTAGAACAATTTCAAAGAAAATTTTATGGCAATTGTTCTAGCAGTATTGCGTCGCGCCTGTCTGCGGGAGTCTTTCTTCTGCAAAAATTGACAACCATCTTGTCTTTGTTTTGAAATTTATGATGTCCCACTATTTCTTTTTAATTTAATACTACTATTAAACTGAGCAACATATTTCATAACCAGTTTCCACCTGCGGCGTCCCGCGTGGTTTGTTAATAAAAAGTAGATAGCCTATATGTCCTTCCCCAGGATGCCATCTATCCCCTTGTCGAAATCCGTTCAGTGGTTTAGGCGTGAAAAGGTAACATACAGACAGAGTTACTTTCGAATTTATAATATTAGTATGGATACCTAGTTTAGTTACCAACTTTTATTAATTTCTGCCATCTATTCTACGAGTATTTAACCCAACATGCTTTTAACGATTCAAGTTTGATTCTAACACCTAAAATACTTAATTTTAATGACTAAAATACTGGTCATTAAGCATAAATATCTACCAACTGTGTACCTATAGGTTGAATTTGAGAAAGCCTCACATACTTCGGTTCATAGTTCGCGGTGTGAATCGAAGTATAACGACGACAGACGCAGAGACGCAGCTTGCAGTCTGTATCTTTATTTTTCTAAATCTGTGAATACAGATCAAAATGTTAAGAACAGTTTCCTAAGACCGTTTTTCTGTAGCTACAACGGTAAAGGTACCTTTTTCTGACTTCTCCCGCTCTGGGCGGAGCGGGAGGGCGTTTAAGACTTTTACTGACTGAACCCACCCATGTTCCTTCAGTTGCCTGTTGCCAAGGGTCCCGGTATCCCTTTCGGACTTTCCCGCAACCCTGGCAGGCATCGGTCCTAGCGGACCCCGCCAATTGTGCTGACATCTCTTTGAGGCGCGCACGGGACACAACGCGTCGTCGACCCGGGCCTGGTCCTTATCGGACGGTGAGCCCGCGCCTACGGTGGCCGGGAATCCACCTGGGACTCCCGAACGGTAAAGGTACCTGCACTTACTGCCTCATCTCAAAAATCCACGCTGTATAAGTATGCATTGTGAGACAAAGAGGCCAAATACATACGTTAAAGGGCAGTTATCCTTCAAAATTGAAAACCCCAAAGTTCCATAACCATATACCTTAATGATTAAAGTTAGATGATTCTCAATGCGAGCACGTTAGAGTAATGTGGCCGCATCACGATACCGGTCATTAAACAGGCCAACTGTAATCAGTATCATAGTTAATGGATTTTCATTTTAAAATGATTGTTATGGTATATGTGCGTGTGAGTTTGATGGGAAGGGTACATGTAGGGTATACCTACCTATGTGTGGAACGAAGAAATGTGAAGGGTGAATGATGAAATCAACATTTTATGTAACCACACTTTCTAGGCCTAGTATACAGTCGTTGATCAATCTGCCTAGCTTTTTCACAACTATGTCGGGGTCAGCTTCTAGTCTAACGTATGTAGTTGTATATCAGTATTTTATATGGAGCGACTACCTATCTGACCTCCACATCACGCGTACAGCACGCGTAGCATAAACGCCATAGAAATGGGTTTTGTCGACGAAAGAATAGACAAAATGACAGATTGTGCGTGAGTCATTTTGTCTATCCTTCCGTCGACAGAACCCGTTTCTGCGGTGGTCATGCTACGCGTGCTGGGTAACACGATAGCCGTTGGTAAGACTACTAGGTAGACTAAACTCGTTGATATCCAATAATATCTATTTAATTCCTTTTCTAACAAATTTAATTCTCCGGTAAAATATCATCATCATTTCAGCTGAAAGATGTCCGCCATTTTGACCAGTTCTGTGCTACCCGCACCCAGGGGATTCCTGCGGCCTACACAAGGTCATCGATCCACCTTGTGGGAGGCCTTCCAACGCTACGTCTTCCAGTACAATATAAGTTGGTTTAAATTAATCTTACTTGTGTTGTTCAGCACACCTTGTTTGTGCAGACTTGCACTGTGTTTAACAAGTCACCCCTTTTTTTTTGAGGTTGGGAATTCATCAAATGATTTCTCTCGCTCTGGGCGGAGCGGAAGGGCGTGTCAGACTTTTACTGACTAAAACCCACCCGTGTTCCTTCAGTTGCCTGTTGCCAAGGTCCCGGTATCCCTTTCGGACATTCCCGTAACCCTGGCAGGCATCGGTCCTAGCGGACCCCGCCAATTGTGCTGATATCTCTTTGAGGCGCGCGTGGAACACGACGCGCCGTCGACCCGGGCCTGGTCCTTATCGGACGGCGAGCTACCTATTGCTCGCCGTCCGCAAGCCCGCCGGCCGGGAATCCACCTTGGATTCCCGACGCCCAGGGTGTCTCCAGCGGCGGTGGTTAGGGGCGTGAGGGCGCAAACTTTGCTTCTCCCTCACGCGTTCCGCCTCCTCCTTCGCGAACATTACTGCTTCGCAGAAGGAGGTGACGGCTTCCCATGCCCTCTCGCTCCGTACCATGGCCTGGACCAGGGCCGGACGCGAGAGGTCATTGCCGCCAATCGCCTCCACGAGGACAAGGCGGTGCTCCGCCCAAGCAGGGCACACCTCCACCGTAAGCTCCATCGTGTCCTCCGGGCGATCCACACAGTGGTTAACAGTTCACCCCTGAAACTGTGATTCATAGCTGTAGGTTTTTCTAAGGCCGACAAAAAATTAACTTTAAGTGTAAATACAGTGTAACTAATGCCTGTCCCATCATCGTGCCAGATATGTTATCGGAGTCTACAACAAAAGGTGTTCTATCGAGGCTCGTCACCTTGATATTGTTCTTTGTCTAATATCTCGGTCGGGGTTGCTACCGTGATGAAGGTATAAATGTGTCCATATTATATGATATTATATAATATTTATCATGTAACTAGGACTTAGATCTAATATAGAATAGATAGAATATTTCAAAACGGTAAAGGAAAACATCGCGAGGTCGCCGGCTTGTCCCAGAACCAAGCATTCGAAGACATGTAACATCCACCAACCCGCACTAGGCCCGCGAGCTGGATTACAGCCCACTTTCTCTCAGAGAGGAGGCCTGTGTCCCAGGCAGTGGGAACGTTAGCGGTGTTAGCTCCGCCCGTTCGCCTCGCCCCGTCCCGCTGCCAGTGTCTGCAGCCCTAGCGAAACCCCGGCAAAGTGATTTCGCTGGCGTCACTGCGAGTGCCCCAGGCGCTCCAAATATCAAGTCCATGCCGGAAAAAGCATCGAATAGGACTGATGATGATGACGGTTTCGTGACGGTGCAAAGGAGGAAGCGCCGATCACGAACTAACAAGAACCGCTGCGGTAAAGCTCCTACGGAGCCCACAGGGAACCTTCGTGCCGCAAAGCCAAACCCACTGGTGTACATCTCCCGCCTGCTCTACACCACTAAGGAGGAAAACATCGTGGAGTACGTGCGCCAGAAGATCAGGTATATGCCGAGGATGCAGTTGCTGGAATCGCACCGGAACGTCAACTTCAAGGCGTTCGTGGTGCGTGTACCGAACTGTTATCTGCCCCTCGTCATGGAAGAAGACTTTTGGCCGCAGGACGTGGTGTTCCGTCGCTTCCGCGGACAAGTATCACAGGACAGCACAATGACAAGCTAGTGCAAAGTGAAGTGCTACTAACATAGTTTTAAGCCTTATTTATTAACACAAGTTTTTGATTTATAATATTAGGTCTTTACCTATGAAATTGCCGTTCTGCAGTACTGGCCATTTCAAATCAAAATAATTTTTGTTTGGCTAAGAATTCTAATTTCAAATTAATTTTATTTTAAAAACATGGATTTTTTTTTCCAAAAGTAGTCATTTCTTTATTGATTAGTGTTACATTTTCATCGCATTTCAATCTTTTTCGTCATCATGGATACGTTAAAAATTCGAGTAATTATGGAATATGAGTACCGTCGTGGCAGCAACGCGGCACAAGCGGCACGCAACATCAACGACGTTTACGGAGCTAACACTACAAACCAACGCACCACCTGTTATTGGTTTGCTCGCTTCCGTTCTGGAAATTTCGACCTGAAAAATGAACCTCGCGGTCGTCCGAAGACTTTGGTCGACAATGACGAATTAAAGGCGATTGTGGAAGCTGATGATACACAATCTACGGCTGAATTAGCAGCAGCTTTCGACGTTAGCGTCAAAACAATATTGGTCCATTTGCGTCAAATTGGCAAGGTAAAAAAGCTTGACAAATGGGTGCCCCACGAACTCAATGATCGCCAGCGCGAAGTACGCGTCGAGACGTGCCTTGCACTGCTCAACAGACACACAAATGAAGGAATTTTGAACCGCATTGTTACCTGCGATGAAAAATGGATTCTGTTTGATAACCGCAAGCGCTCAGCAAGTTGGTTGGATCCTGGTTCAGCACCTAAACAATGCCCTAAACGAAAACTTACCCCTAGAAAAGTGATGGTCACTGTTTGGTGGTCTAGCGCCGGTGTGATTCATCACAGCTTCTTACCAAACGGGGTGAGCATTACTGCAGATGTATACTGTGAAGAACTGAACACAATGATGGAGAAGCTGGCGCATCTCCAACCAGCATTGGTCAATCGCTCGTCTCCGCTGCTCCTGCACGACAACGCGCGACCTCATACTGCACAGCAGACGGTCTTCAAGTTGCAAGAACTGGGGTTGGAAGCTCTCCGTCATCCGCCCTACTCACCAGACCTTGCGCCTACAGACTACTACTTTTTCCAGAATTTGGATAACTTCCTGGCGGGAAAAAAAATCAATACCCGAGAGGCAGTACAAAATGCCTTTGAAGAATTTGTTGCCTCCCGTCCAGCTGATTTCTTTAAGAAGGGCATCAATAAACTGCCACTGCGATGGCAAAGATGCATTGATTGCATGGGTGATTACTTCGATTAATACAAATAAAAAATTCATGAAAAAAAATCGTTTAAATTTTTTTATACAAAACGGCAATTTCATAGGTAAAGACCTATTATGTATGTCTAGGTTAAGGTATTTTTCTATGCGCCTGTGTCGCCTGACATAAATGGTATTATTATTATTATATGTACTTTACTTTTATTTACTTTGAAATAAACACTCAATGTTATTTTCAACCGAGATAAACTTCAAAACTTAACCCTTTAATGGGCAGTACGACATACGTAGTTTTTTTTCGTTTTAATGAGTGTTGATGTAGTTTGAGATCTGGTACATAACATTTCTGAACAATTCCCCCCCCCCAGACATCCCTACTTACTTTTATGGGGGGTGGCAATATAGTTGCCAATGCCCGCGTGAGTGAACATAAAATTATATGTTTTATGTGCCAATGCTCTACTGAAACCTAATTGAATTAAAATAGAACCATAAAACATAAAACAAACACTTATTAGTCGCAAAACAAACTTTAACAAAATCTTTTTTTTTTTTTTTGTAAAACCATCTTTTTGTTAGTCGCAAAAAAAATAATTTTTTTTTTTTACTAAATTTTTTGGTAATATTGTAGCATGGTCAATAATAATATATATTTTTTTTATTACAAAAAAATAAAAATAGTTAAATTTCTCACGGCCAAATTCGAGATTCAATCAGATTTTTATGCAATGCCTGTCAAAATACACCGCCAACTACACGTGGCGACACTAAATGTCAAATAATACGTCAATCACTCAAATTAAAAAAAAACAAACGAACCATATGAGGTTTTTGGGTAATGGCGCTATTTATACGTAGAATAAAATATAATTCTGTCAAATCGATTACGCGCTAGATTCAAAATACTGCTGTGGCAAATATTTTGCCATCACTCATGAAAGGGTTAAGGCATGTTATTAACACAAATGTACGTATGTACTTACATACTAACCTTACGCAGATGCTATGCTATGCTCGGGCTTAGTTATTTTTTCTGTAACTTGGCTTTTAATCAGAATAGATAATTCTGATCTTTCTGGTCTAATTCTTTCTGGTCTGGAAGCCGACCCTAACATAGTTGGGAAAAGGCTAGGCAAGCAGGCAGATAATTCTGATATTTTGTCTTATTTGTCAAACCCTAGCAAAAAAAAGCGAACAATATTATTTATTTATGAGAGAATATTAACAAACAGCTGAAGTTGCAGGTGATAATAATTCAATTAAGTGTTTACAAACTAAATCTAAAATTAAGCCATGAACAGTAAATTGCATCAGACTCCATCGTCTAAAAGGTCGCAGCTGAGACTGCACACAACCGCAGCAACTTTAAGCACTTTCCCCAGATAATTTACCCTATTTAGTCACACTTTAGTTACACACAACTTCGGCCAACATACCCTATAACAAGCCCAGCATGGCTACCAACTATAACACCTTCGGAGCCAACACTTAAAGCCACTTGTAAGCCAGTTCCTAACATGTTCCGAACTTTCACACTTAGCTTGATATATCGCCAATAACCAACGTACATGGGCCAACTTGTACAGCCTATAAAATTAACATCAATCTGTATTTAGGGTGTTAATATTCCAATGTTTTTTTTTTTCATACTTTAATGGTTGTATTTTTATGAGAAAGTTGGTGTTACGTCAGCTTTAGAAGGTCATAAATTCTGTCTGGAAGTTTCTAGAACAATTAGGGTGTAGTGATGAAGTGAGAAATTCTTCAGAAAATTCTTGCGTTGTTCAAATAGCAGTGTAATATACGTTGAAAGAAATGGTGTTAGAATAATGAGTGCAAAAAATATGGGTCTAGAATGAAAACGCTAGAAATGGAAGTTTATTGAACTTTGAAAATAAGGGCATTGCTGCATTGCGTCTTGTCTCATCGTGTCAATATGTTTATAAAACAATTTATACTGTCACTGGCAGAAATAGGAACATGACAAGCGACACAATATACGTGTTTGATTCCCTTATAAACTGTATACAATATATTATAGTGCTCTTTGCTGTACAGTCGCGGTCACTTCATTTATGCTAGAGTGTGAATACAGATAAGATGCGATTTAATCCTGAAAACGAAATTTTAATAAAAGAATTCACATTTACACGTTCTATTGCTAAGTCCAAAATTACATAAACACCATAATAATATCACGATAAATCCGAACAAAAATCCTACTAATCTCCACCTTAAATCCTTACAATCTCTAAACAGGAAAAATATGTCCCGCGAAAAAGAAATTCAACTTCAAAATGGCCGTGTCTTTTGCTGAGAACGGGCACTGGAAACAAAATCTTCCTGCCTTTGTCTGTAGCAATTAGAACCACAAAAATACCGATTATCCTTCATTAAGAGTTGTTACACTGGCTGGCTCGATGCCTAGAATAACAATGCTCGAAATAGTGCTGCACCTTTTCACGTCGTGAATTTTAATACCCGGTACACACGGTGGCTGAATGCTGTACTATTCATTGTTGCCTTTGCCTGTTTGCTTTCTTTTAGCTTTTGTCTTGATTTCATTTTATTGTATGCTGTAACATCTGCTTCTTTTGGTTATAGGAGTTTGAAGTCAGTGTTTTTAATAACAATATGTGTGTTAACTAAGTAATATAATATTTTCAAAAAATGTCATTTAAAAATCGTGTTATGCGCGCCAGCCAGTTATACAGGTTAAACGTGCAACATCAATAATTAATTCTACGTTTACAAAAAGTTTTTGCTCTTTACTTAAAAATATAAAACATATAATTTTCGAAAAAAAAAACAGATAAGTATAACCTATACATATTTTCTATAATATCGCTAAATCACAAAACAACACAGAAATATTTACGACACTAAAACTCCACAGTGATCCCCCGGAAGAAATTTGACAGGCCAGAAAAGTATCAGAATGAAAGATAAGGGGCTGAACACAAAGGGATACGAGGGTCGAAGACTTAACTGGATCCCTGACCTAGAAAGAAATCTTCATCAGTGATATCGAATGTTGGAACTGATTTCTAACTTGTCTTGTTTTAGTTTGTGATGTTTTTTTGCTTTGAAAATGTGGGCCATTTTATAGTACAATTTATGCGTGAAAATGTACGCGTGTTTGCCCTGTGGGATTTGCAACCATAAGTTAGTTAGTTAGATTATTGTAGAGTAGTTTAGAAATACTAATATGAATAAATCTGAAGAGGGTAGAGTTTGTTTGTTTGAACGCGCTGATCTCTGAAACTACTAGCCGCATTTGAAAATTTATTTTTGCATTTGATAGCCTAATTCATAAGATCTATAAGGCAAATTAATATACCTTAATGAATACTAACTATTTGTCTTTAAATAAAATACTTTACATGCAAAATAAAGTCATAATGTATGACGTATTCTGACATAAACTATGACGTATTCTACAATCGATTTAATGGTGACCAGAAGCTAGGTGTTCAGCGTATGTTATATTTCCAATTTTACTGTCTAATTTCTAGCTTTCATCGCTACTATTAAATCAAACCATTAGTGCCTTCAACAATCCCCACGCTATGATATTTCGTTGGTAATTATGCTTTCTACAAAATTAAAAGCAAATATTTTTCTCCTCTTTTGTACGTCACTACCCAATTTTGTTTTGTTATTCACTTAATTCCATCTGTCGACATTATGTATACATGGTGGGTAAGTAAATAATTATATGTCTGATGCCATACGTGAGGCATAACACACGATCACAAAGACTTTATTCTATAAATAGAGCCTAACAGTAGTAATGTAGGGCGCGAATGTTGTTTCACAAGTTATTACGCCTTTAGGTATCCGATAGAAACCATACAATAAAATAATCTAAACTCTATACAGGGTGTAAGGGACAGCCCTCCGCAAATTAACAGGGGGCATTCAACTCCTTATTTTGAATCATATTCCACATTTTCATTTTTTTTATCGTTTTTTTAGTTACTATTCCTTTATTTCAATGTAAAATTACATTATTTGTAGGCAGCACTCCATTTATGTAAATTTAACAGCTAAAATCAAAAATCTGCAATGGATGTTGAAATACTTTAGCAAACGACACGTGAAATTCAGAATTTACATTGATAAATCACGCGGCGCGAGCGCGCCCCCCCCCGCCACGGGGAGTGCGGCTACATGCGTTTTGCCACGCTAACGGTACATTGCGCGTAAAGTAATAAAACAAATCAGTTTTACTGGATAACCATAAGGTTCCTGAAATAAATTCATGTACCGGTCGTCTTAGTATGATGTACTGAATTCATCCCATCAGTCTGTGGAGGGCAGACCCTTACACCCTGTATACATAAAAAATACAAATACATAGCATATTAAGGTTCCCATCACCGCTTTGCCACTGGCATGTTATCACATTATAAAGGGTGAAATTTAATTCATGGGCATCCTCATATGGGGTCATTTTACTCATCATTACCAACCAGGGACTTGAAATGTATGGGTTAGGGGTCATCTCGCCCACACAAAAACAGCCTGCGAGACCGTTACGACCCGTTCCAGTAACGATAATTTCTACCGTTCCACCCGGATCGTAACTAAATTAAAAGTTGAAGATTTCATTCCGATAGATTTTCGTAATATTGCCAAGAAATTAGTTCGTAAATGGTTAATGGAACTACACATAACGCTATTATGTAACGTTATCATACCCCTATTTTGAGTACGTTTCAAGGCCCTGTTCCCTACATTTTGACGAGTTATGCGAACATAAATGTAGAGAACAGCTGCTGTTTTTATTGTATATTAGGCACTTAATATACTCATTGATTATTTTATAAATCATATTCTTGTAGATCTTTGACAGTTGTTACGGGTCGTCAGAAGCCCGAAAGTCTAACAATCAGTAAGACTGATTGTCAGACTTTCGGGCTTCTGACGACCCAAGGGGTATCGTTTTACCCAGTAATTGGGTTGTGGAGGTCCGATAGGCAGTTACTCCATGTAAAATACTGGTATTCATCCGGTTAGTTTAGAAGCCGACATCAACATAGATGGGAAAAGGCTAGGCAGATGATGTGGTATTTAACAACTCATAATATTTTTACTAGTTCAGGTAAAACACGATACATTGCAGAAAGGTATAAAAATTTATATTAGGTAGAACACATTTTTTATTAGATACACAATGTCTGGAAAATTGAATGTTTGTGTTCTAAGCGCGCCATTCGCCATGTTGATTTGAATTTGACGTGAGATTCATGTTTTTATTGTAAATACAGTTTTTGTATCTCTATACAAAGTGCCGCTACAATGGCGACATTAATTTAACACACGTGAAGGGCTAGTGGCTAGTAATCATAAAAATTATAATAAAATAAAAAATAATTGGTTAATTGAAAAATTTAAATTTTCTAACAAACTATATAATAAAAACATAACCAACATTAAGATGACTCTGTGTAAAAGATTCATTCATGAACCTACCTACCAGCTGGCTTACGTTCTATCGGCCCGAATCTTTGTCGGCATAATTTCTAAAAAACTACGTGGCTTTCCTTCTATTCGCCTAATTATGATCCGTGACCCCGGCAAATGGCCTCTTCGCTACAGTTCTTTAAGTACAGGTTGCTCCAAGATGGTAATTTAGAAAATTGTAAATAAATCAATAAATAATAACGTTTAATGAAATTCAAATATTTTCATAAAATTAATACGCGAAATCGTACACGTGTGCCATTAAAGCCAACATTAAAGCGGCACGCTGTATAAGTATGTGTCGTAATGGGAACACATTAGATAGGTAATAAGGTATTTTTTTTAAACATTTTAAATATATTTTTTAATCTGAGTTTTACGTTTTATTTTTCTCATTTCTAATCGAGTGTCCATCAAAATGGTATTAAAAGTTTAGTTACAAAAAATCTCAGCATCAGTTTGTGCACTGTAAATCACGTGCACGGTAAAAATCCATACCAATGAGTATTTCTGAAATGACGTTTACTAGGTCGCAGCACTGACACGTCAAGTTCGGGCACCTGTCAAAAGTTTCAAAGCGCCAATAATTTGTCTAGTCGTGACTGAATGATGAAAGAATGAATGAAACGAATGAGGAACGTCATCATATATTTTTTATTCATCGTCGAAATGGAAGACCTCTTGTCAAAGTGGCGCCAACTAAAGGCGTGAATTTTCACTGATTACACTGATTTCACCAACATCACTTAGGAACAATTTGTTCGATAAAAGTGGTACCATTACTTACCACCTGCAGTTTTGTGATAAGCGCACGAACATTAAAAGACGGCAGACAAAAGCTTGGCTTACCTAACCTTTTATAAGAGGATTTGCTGAAAATCTTCGCTAGAAAAGTGTGTGATTTTGGAATTAAATGTGCTGTTCATTGAAATCTGTTCAAAGATAAAAGTAAAAAGTAATGGGACACTTTATTTAATACAATTTAAAAAAAAAAACGTTCCCATTTGTTACCTATCACGAAGATTACATTAACAGACAGATTACAAAAACTTTACTATTTTAAATATTAAATAGTGAGCATAATAAATAATGAGCAAAATATCTGTACTGTCATTAAGAGTATCAACTCTCAGGTGAAATGCAGAAAAGCAATGGTATCGAATCAATTTAGATGTTGTAGGTATAAGTTATAATGTTAAACGACTTTTGATGCTGACTGTATCTACTTCAATTTTTTAAATTTATCAGCTTATGCTTAGGGCTAATAATGCTATCGCCATAATATGACACTTCTCAATTTAAAAGTATACCCTTCACTGAATTAAATTGTAGGTACTGCGTTATCAAACAGTGATAGGTACCCACAACCCACCCGAGTATGTCCCAATTTAATCTCGCACGTAAACCTTTATTTGGGTCTAAAAGTTAACAACTAACCTTTGCATTAAAACTATTCTATTTCATGTTACTTTGGGAACAAAACCACACCAATGTTCTACCGTAAACACACGTTGAACTAACAAACATTTTGATGACTGGGAAGTTATTCTTGAGTATTTACGGGCGAGTAAAAGTCGTGGAAACGGAGTGATTTTTTGACATGGTAGTTATTATTTTGACATGGTAGTTATTATTATGACATGGTAGTAATTATTTTGACATTGTAGTTATTATTATGACATGGTAGTAATTATGTTGACATGATAGTTATTATTTTCTCAGTTTGTAAACGTCCTTTCTTCATACTGAATATCAGTGATCTACCAGAAAGTTATGTTGATAAAGTTTTGAGGGCTAATTTGACATTGACCCCTTTTTTAAACATGTGATTTGGGACTAAAGTACTATTACTGATTGGTTTACAAGAGTGCTGATGCTGAACCGCTCCATGTTCATGATGAAATTACCATCCACCGTTCCACAATATCTATTCCAAGTATATTTTTTGTCATCTATCAGGATGTAACCCTGAAGATATTTAGGAGTAAAGTTTATATACAGGGCCTTTTCAATCTTTTGACATAATTTTCAATCGACAATTTCTTGTAGAAAATATAAAATTTCTACGACAGGAAAAGGGATGGAATCTTAGGCGATTAACACACTGCCATGCACCACGTAGCGTAGCGCATGAATGCGTGTTCTAACGTTGCTTGTAAGTATCTCCGTTTGTATAGAAAACATGCACAGTCGAACACACAGAAAATGCATCCACGCGTGTGCTGTACGCGTTGACACGCAACATGCAGCGTGATGCGTGGCAGTGTGATAACCGCCTTATTTGTACTAAACCAGGCTATAAACGTGCATATATTTAAGGTCCAAAATTAAAATTAAGATACCTTGTGTTATTCATTGACATGTCCTAAACTTCCTTATTTCTTCCCCAGGTAGGCTGGCTAAGAGCCGAAGACCAGACAGTCCTCACAATGCACGACCGAGCAGTCCTCAGCGCGAGGTACTCAGTCCACATGGACGCGCCCAGGACTTGGCAGCTGAGGATCAGACCTCTTCGGGCAGAAGACCGCGGCTGCTACATGTGCCAGATCAACACGCAGCCCAGCATGAAGTGGCAGATTGGATGCATCGATGTTTATGGTGAGTGGATTTTTTTGAAGATCGGAGAAGTTGGCTTGATTGATTGATCTTGATTTTGTGTATCTTCTGAACATGAGGCTTAGAAGATCCCCCATTCGAGGTCTACACAAACTAAGAGTTACTCGCAAAATGAAAAACTATACATAATATAAAATTAAAGTCGCTTTTCTTGTTTTACTGTATATTCGCGTTGTTCTTCTAAACCACGCAACAGATTTTGATGAAGTTTTCACCATCGTTTAGTGGATTTATTCCGGAAGATTTATGTGTTACGTTAACATTAAAGTTACATATAACTAAGAAATCTCAATGTCAAGTTGTAGAAACCGTGCGAAGCAGAAGCGGATCGCTAGGATCCTTCATGGAAAAACTGATCTCCTGAACTGATAAACTTTAAACAAAGGCACAAATCATTTGCCGTATCTCGGAGTCGAACCGTCACTCGTGCCCAGTTTCCTGTCCCTCGCACACTCTCTGCGCTCAACGCTCTTTTGGACGCTAAGGCGATTAACACACTGCCACGCACCACGCAGCGTAGCGCATGAATGCGTGTTCTAACGTTGCTTGTAAGTACCTCCGTTTGTATAGAAAACGTGCACAGCCCAACACACAGAAAATGCATCCACGCTCGTGCGGTGCGGTGCGTTGACACGCAACATGCAGCGTGATGCGTGGCAGTGTGATAATCGCCTAAGTTAGACTGTGATGTGCGGATGATGGGAAGAAGATTCTGTCAGTATGTCTGGAGTATTGTAAGATGAGCGTATGATTATCGAGCAGTTTGTTTAAAAAAAAAAATGTTTTATGTTAAAAAATAAATAAACAACAAGGTATTCTTTGCAATAAGGATCATCTATTTATAGCACATAAGTAGAATTTCAGTGTAATAAAAACGTGGGAGTGTTTTTAATTCGAATAGCTTCGAGCCAAACAATGCTAAGCTTGATGTTAGGTTAAAAAAAACCATTGGTTTGAAAACTGAAGACCACGATAAGGGAGATCCTATTTTTCCGCCTTCCATAATACTGCGGGCAATCATAAAATATGTTTTAAGAAAGTCTGGATTAATATAACTTCTTTTTAAACTGTTATTGTTTTCTAATTTCTCATCTTTCAATCTTTTCTTTTTACTTTCTGTCATCTAAAACAAAGCAAAACTCAGACATAAAAACTAGCATTTCTCGTAGTCCGTACACTAAGATAAATCCCAGTTCTATAGTCGGTTGACCACCCAGTTGAACGGGCTCTGACAACCTATCCATCACCTGTCAACGTTTAGCTGTTCGCTACTGTGACTTGAAAACACGAGCAACTTGATTTTATTTTATTTTTCGGTTTCTTTTCATCGTGGATGTGGTGCAGTTTTTCCGTTGACCGCTTTATAGTGTTGTCGTGAAACATGAAGCTTTAAAAAACTTAGAAGGCTATAAATGTTGGTCTACAGAATAGCTTTTTCGAGCTCTGTTTGGGTCAGTTTTTTGTTGAATATAATGTGACATTTTGCGAACAGGCTTAAAGATCAAAAGAATTTTTAACCTTCACTGACTGTCCAGCCTATAACTATTGAGGAACACCAAGGAATTATAAGTTTATTTTGTCAGCATTCGTTACTATTCAACAATATATCAATCTGTTTAACTGGATGCAACTGAATACCAGTATTTTCACCAAAATATTATTTTCCTTGTTTAGATGTGTAAATAAAGAAGGGGGTGCAACTTGCTGCTCAAGATTGATCGTTCCTCACACCACTTTAGTAGCAAGCCCCTTTAAAAAACGATTACAAACATTGATAAAAAACTACAATAAAACTTCCACCAGCTCGTCGAAGGACGCTTGTTACACATTGATCCACCATCCCCTAGTTCCTAATTCCGCCATAAATCAACCAATTAAGGAGAGGTTAACAACCTAAACGTCTTTTTATCTGTTCTAAGTGACGGATAGGTGGCTTATCCAGTACACAGCCCGTAGGTATACGCGGCAACCGTGCCTAAGCTCACTTAATCCGACTAGGAATAGATTAGAAACGTCTTCACGATATAGGTTACTCAGTTAAAGTGATAGGTGTGGCTTCTTGAATCGCGTGTGCTGCAGTTCTGTACGGGGTCGTTTTTGGAGGATTAGGAGCGTTTTCGAGGGTTAAATTACTTGTGAGGGGCTCGTGAGTAGGTCACTGAAATGTGGATCATTTCGGTCAGAGAGCCAAGTCGAAATTTAGCTGAAAATGCATGGTTCCGCAGTGATTGGCTGACTGAATTAAAATTAGAATTTTATTTATTTATTGTAAGAATGTAGTTTTACATAGTATAGTGTAAGTATTTTTATTAGTTCTTACATTCTACCACAAAATATATGGTGTACAAATATTCACTTGTCATTCTTGACTAGGTACAAGCAAAAATAATTGTGATTTACAAATATGTCCAATAAGAATTAGTAGGTATTATTATAGAGCAGTGGTGGCCCAGTGGTAACGGCCATGACTTACGAGTTGTAGGTCGTAGGTTCGAACCCCGACAGGCGCTTTACTTTGTGTAAAATTATTTCATCACCACTGCGTTCAAAACGGTGAAGGAAAACATCGTGAGGAAACCCGCATGTCTTAGAACCAAAAATTCGAAGACATGTGACATCTACCAACCCGCACTGGGCCCGCGTGGTGGATTACGGCCCGCTCCCTCTCACAGAGAGGAGGCCTGTGTCCCAGCAGTGGGAACATTATAGGCTGATTATGCTTATGCTAGGTATTATTATATAATGTAATTAGGTAATCGTTACTTGAAAATGTAAAAATGAAGTCCATGTCATCTTGACTGGAAATGCAACATACAATTAAATCAATCTGTCTGTCTCTGCCAGGTAATTCTAGTGAGGGCTTAGTAATTTATAATGTCAAGTTAGCCACGACTCTATTTTTTATTAAATGATCTGCCAATCTATTTAATCCTAGGTGGTCAATCAGACCCTTAGTCGTTTCAAACCTAGAGCTACCAGTCCGCTGATCTATTCAACACAATTTCAATCACAATTCAAAGTATTTTAAAGAAAATTATTTACCCATTGGTTCATATATGTTTGAAAAATTCGTCTGCATTACAACGTATATAACGCAATGAATATTTGTTGAACTGTCAAAATGTATGTTTCCCGCTCGTCTATGGTATCTATGGATCCCAACTGTCATTACTTTTGGCAATCGTTACATCTATAACGACTGCTTCTGACCACCTAGTCAGAAGCCCGAAAGTCTGACACAGCCTGACTGTAAAGGTCAGATGGTAAACGCTCATAATATTCATAACCATTAGTAATATAATACAGGTGCATGCGTGGGTAAACTGGAAGCCAACCCAAAAATAGTTGGGTAAACATTCATTGGATGTAAGTTCGTATAAACGTACGTAAGTAAAACTACGCGTGACCTTTGACAGATTGAACGAAATAATAATAAATTCATATCAACGTTGAGTACCGGAAACCTGCGTTTAATGGTAGTGGGGTAATTACACTATGGGAAGTAAGCTTATGGGAAAAGATTCGTTTAGGCGCAGAATGTCTAATTCGCAGAAAGTCCTGTTCGCAGAATGTCCAGTTCGCAAAATGTCCAATTCGCAAAATGTCCAATTCGCAGAAAGTCCAGTTCGCAAAATGTCTAAGTCGCAAAATGTCTAATTCGCAAAATGTCCAATTCGCAAAATTTCCAGCTCGCAGAATGTCCAATATTCATCGTTGTCACCCCATCAATCATTAAACCGCCTCAAAAGATGGTCGCGCTTTTATTTCTTGAAGAGACTTGACTTGATTGTCATGGAAACGTCATTAATATAGTGCGGAATCACTCTTCTCAGTATGGACACTTTTTCGCACGTCTTACCACGGTTAGGACAAATCTACGATTTAAATCTTTGGTGTTGACGATCTTTGCTTTAGATAATAGATAGCAAAGCTATAGTTTATTTGTATATTGAAAGTTATTATGGGCCCCTTATTCTTAAAAATACCAATGGAAAACATACCAATAATAAGATTATTTTTGTGTGTATCTGTTGCTAACATCTTTCTCGAAAATTCGTCACATAAGTAGTTAATTGATTCAGGCGTGACTTTGCGGAAATCCATTATAAAATACAATAGACGTAGATATATTTAGTAACCTATTCCGCTTGACTATTCTTCAAGAGTCCTAAAAAACCCTTGAAGAATAGTCAAGCGGAATAGGTTACTAAATATATCTACGTCTATTGTATGTCACATAAGTATTACATTTTTTATATGAAATTGACATCTTTGCCTCCTCTACATGACCGTTGGTCAGTCACTACAAAACCCAATATTTTATATAATATTTATTCAGTCCAATTTTCTAGGCCTATTCAAAACCAAAAATATTATATCCGGCCATTCGACCTTTTTCAAGACATGACAGTAGGTCAACACATTATAGTGGGGTCACATTAAAATTATAATAGAGTCCGGAAATCAGAATCCACCCGTGTGGCGAGGGCCTTGGCAGCGATCGATCACCGTGGTCTTACATGTGCCAGAAACTGGAATGGAATAAAATGGGTGCGGCGACATGTAGGTAAGGTGGGTTTAGTTACTTACTACATTACACTGTCTTATGTTGGTCGCACATAGGTATAGTCGACCTACAAGGTCGATTGATTTAACATTTTTCACAGGTAAATTGAAAATTCACTAAGGTTGAAACTTTGTAGCTAAAATAGACTTTAAGTCCTAGACAAAGTGGCAATCGGTTTCAAACTGTTTGGTATGACCTATGTTATTATGGATTTGGTTTCCGTACTTCTTTCAGATGGACTATTGTGCCATCGGTGGGTATTCCAACCAGCCCACCTCCCTCCAGAAGTTAATCACGTCTCCTTGGGGCCTAAACCGGCCACATTAGCAATTCCTCTAAAAGCAGTTCATTTCCTGAATCCCAGCTGTCATTAGCAATTCCTCTAATTTGACATAAAAGCAATTCATAATTTGTGGACCATTTTACGAATCTCCATAGAAAACTGTCAAACAGATGAATTATTTCGTAATATGAATTACACGCAGATCTTATTATGAATTGTCAGTTTGTGACTGATGAATCATAATATTTTCATATTATGATTCTGTTAAAGTGACCGTTTTAAGCCCCCTGGTCTGTGAAAGATCTGGGAGCCACGAGGGTTTCTGTTCAGAGGGTCTAGACAAGTGACAATCGGTTCTAAAGCGTTTCGCATTTCTACAACGACTTTTAACAGGATTGACATAAGCTTTCGATAGCCTATGTCAGTCCTATACATTTTTGTCTTTTCCATCATCGTTATCGCTGATAGAATGTCACTTTGTCTAGGGCCTCAGAGGGCCTAGACAAGTGACAATCGCTTCGAAAGCGTTTCGTATTTCTACAGCGACTTTCAACAGGATTGACATAAGCTTTTCGATAACTTATGTCAGTCCCATACATTTTTGACTTTTCCATCATCGTTATCGCTGATATTATGTCACCTTGTCCAGACCCTCTTGACGTTTTATCTCGTGCAAGTGACATTCCAACTTAGTATGGTAAAGGAATTACGAGACGTTATACTATACGTTTAGAATGTGATTATCTACGAAATAAAAAACTATCCATAGGTCAATGAAACGTTTGGAATCGTATAATAATTAAATAACGGACTTTAATAAAAATGCTAAAGTATCCACATGATTGGCATTTTAGAAACCGAGACCTTTTTGGTATTATCGGAAAATCTACTACAAATAATTTCATTCAAATAAATTGAACGCTTATCTATATACCCACTTATTGCAAAATTACTCATATTATGTGTAAAATAATTAGATGTAATCAATCTAATCAATTCACTAACTGACAGGCAACAATATTATTATGATATACCATTTTATACAATGTGTTACTGAATTAACGCACATTATGAAAGTAGTTTGTTCAGGCCTGAATTCCTCTTACGTTGATGTCGGTCGCGTACTCGTAGCAATGTAGTCACAACTCCCACAATCAGTATAACTAATTCAATAAATAAACAATGTTTTATACTTATAAGTAAAAAATCTGTGTATGTATTATGATTATAACATAATATTCTAGTTGGGGTGTTTGGTGGAGTGCGTTAATCCCGGGATATACTATAAACCTACGTCATTTTTGCCGATGAGATTTACTATGGCACCCGGCTGGTTGCGTTAGTTAAAAGTTCCAACATTTTAATCACCTAAAAGCACGAAAAATTCACAAAAACACTTTATTGAAATCATATTTCATTACACAAGTTCTGTCTAATTTATGGCAAAATTTCGAAGTAGACGGTCCAGAGTTTAGCAATTTTGTGTTCCCGCGATATTTGCATGCCCGGGCCGGGATTTCTTTTTCAATTTCGAAGTTGTTCGTGACTTTATTGGGCCGCTGTGTCACTTGGGTCGACAAGGCGGTAACGAATGGTAAACGTTTTGATTCCTTTACGTGGGGAGATTAAGTTTAGTTGTTAGAGGGGATTATGTTCAGGTATTGTTTTGCATGTAAGGCAAACGTCGACGACGCTACTCAAAAGTAACGTGTTATACAAATTCAAATCATCAATGGGTAACCAAAATGTCACAGCACTACTATTTCAATGAACTATTATAAGGTCCCAGCTCGCATTATAATTTTGTTTTTTGCGAAACAGTTTTAGAATCGCGTATCATCCGCGGGGCGCGGCGACCGATAATACTATCGTATCTAATAAAAGTTTTTAGAAGCTAAAAACTTATACTAGATAGCTCTGTAATAAATAATAAAACTTTTGACACTTCAAACTGACTTTCGGGCGTATCGCAAGGCCGCCCATTGTATATTTTGTAGTGTAATTTTCTATTTGTAATGTATAAAGCATGCCGGTATAAAGTATACTTTTATAAATAAATCGCTTTATACCTTTCAACTCCAACCGCAAAAGAACTTCATGCCAATAAGCGTGATATTATGCAGACAAGTTAGTTCATAAAACTTTTATTTATTTTAAAAGCTATTGAAGAGGAGAGAGCTCAGGAGAGGAGCTCGTGGCTACATAATAACAGCCGCACGGGACGATCCGTCAGGTTAAGCTACGCTTGCCGGGGTTGGTCCGTGGATGGGTGACCATCTTTACATACCGAGACTCCTCAGTGTCTCGGAAAGCACGTTAATCCGTTGGTCCCAGCTGTCAAACGTGGATCTTTGACAGTCGGGTCGTCAGAAGCCCGAAAGTCTGACAACCAGTCTTACCAAAGGGTATCGTATTACCCAGTTAGACTTGTGGCCGACCCCAACATAGTTGGGAAACGGCTAGATAGATAAAAGCTATTGAACAAATTCAATGAAACAGTATTATTGAGAACGTTTTAATTACAAGAACTAGTAATTAATTAGTGGAACTACTAGGTACACTGTGACACTTTCTCTAGTTTACCGTATAAAGCGATACCTTGTTAGTAGCGCACTGCTACTGGTTAGAATTTAATATCCTATACTAGGGTTAGCACAAATCTGAAGTTTAAAATGTCTATAAAAATATCAAAACTGTTTATTATTTATTTTTAGCCCGTGTTGTCCCACTGCAGGGCAAAGTCCTCGTTGCGGGAAAGTCCGAAAGGGATACCGGGACAACAGGCAACTAGGAACACGGGTGGGTTTTAGTCAGTAAAAGTCTGACACGCCCTCCCGCTCCGCCCAGAGTGGGAGAAGTCATTGGATGTTATTATCACACCCTCAAAAAAAAAAATGCATAGTCCTCCCTTTCTCCTTTCGGAGGACAGGATTGGTCCACACTAGCTCAAGACAAACAGGAGTTGTTTTGAGCTAGTGTGGACCAATCCTGTCTGTAGGCGTCAAGCTTGTCTCCTCATCTTCTCCTGGGTCTGCCTCGATGTCAACGGACGTTTCCTGGAACCCTGCCAGGACACAAGCCTCCTCTGTGTGAGAGGGAGTAAAACGACGCTGGAACCGGTACAAAACTAAAACTGTTTAGTGAGAGGTAATTAGGTACATTTAACCCTCAAAAAGTTATATACAAATACATCGTCAAGAACTGATTTTCAATGCAATGTGAAGGTACATTTAAGTACCAATACACAATTTTGAGCCTAACAAATTATACAATAATATGGAACAAGGATTTTATATAGCCTAACTAATATTATAAACGCGAAAGTTTGTAAGTATGGATGGATGGATGGATGGATGGATGTTTGTTAATCTTTGACGCAAAAACTACTGAACGGATTTGAATGAAATTTGGCACACAGATGGTTTATAACCTGGATTAACACATAAGATACTTTTTATCCCGCTATTCCCACGGGATCGTGCCTTACGCGGGTAAAACCACGGGGCGCAGCTAGTTTTAAATAAATTCTTGTCCATGTACATTTTGCAGTAAGATGGCTGAAGTCGTGATATAGTTATATCCCTAGGGATATACTTAGCTATATATATACCGTAATATAGTCATATGAAAGCGATTTATAACTGTCTTACTAGGAATATTACAATGATACGAGCACGATCTAGTTATATAACTTACTAGACTTACAGCCGGTTTCTGATTTAAGTATTTGAAGTTGGGAATTGCTCAAACTCTTCTTAAGCATTACTTAAGGTGATTCCCAAAATTGTTTTTCAAAAAACGTATTGAATTTCACGTGTGACATTAAAGGAATCACCTTAATTAATGTTTAAGTAGAGTTTGAGAAATAATCAACTTCAAATACTTAAATCAGAAACCGGCTGTAAATATACTGCTAAATTATATCTATCTCTAACGACATCTCAGTAATAGTTTAGTTAAGTTATACTCAATATTTCTATCTCACATTTATTTTATTCCCCAACGAGTACTCAGTTAAAATGTTTTCTTTAACAACCCTGAGAAAGATGCTTTGCAAATCGTTTTTTATTGTCTTTGGGATACTGGAGAATTTTCTCCAACCTTTCTAAACATAGATTTTACTTGCATACACTTTTGCTAGCGATATAGTGATTACTGGGTATATAAATAGTGATTACTGGGTGTACAAGTAGTTATTGCTAGTTGCAATGTTATTGCTAGGTGTTTAAATACCTAGTGGTTAGTGAGTTAAGTAGGAGTAGTAATAGTTAATGATTTGTAGGTGTTAAACTTTTAGTATTACGTAGTTTGGTCGTAATGACCGTGTTTATAGAAATACTAGCTAAGTGGGTAGATACAGTACGACATAACTTAGATGTAGCATACATTTTAAAATTTACATTCATTCATTTTAATTTTACGAATGTATTTCGATAAATGACTTTATAAGTTATTGCGGTTGCGTAAAGATCATTTTCATCAAAAGCAGTCATAAAGATTGGTGATTTTAAAGGCGCACTCAGTAAGAAAGAAAGAAAATACGTTTATTTGCGGCTAACATGACGCTAAGAAAGGACAAATGTACGAAAATAACAAGTTGCGGAAAAATGTGCGTCACATTCACGCAAAACGGCCATCACTCAGCATAATGCAGCAGTTCGGATGGTGATCGGTTTTACGAGTTTTGCCGATGCTACATCTGAGGTGTGTCGTATTGTACAAAGTTATTTCTAATGCTGGTGTACGACAAGGCAATTATTTTAAATAAATAGTACCTACGCCTATATAAAATAATTGATTGTTGTTGCTGAGACACAGTTTCTAGCTTTGATATAGGGATCAAAGCAAAATAGGCTATTTTTAGCCTTCTTGATTTATTCTAGAAATGACAATAAGTCTGGCCCTCTATTAAGGCTAACTCTAAGTTAGACGTTTTTGCTGTTAAAACAGAATAAATCGTTAATTTGTAGCTGGATAATTAGTAAGTAATTTGTTTGTACAACGTCAAAGTAAAATCATTTATTTCATTTAGGCACACAAAAGGCACTTTTGAACGTCAAAAATTCGCAAAAAAAAAAAAAAAACATTTTCTAGTTGCCCCTTCCAAAAGGTAGTTTTCGTATGGAGAAGAATGAGCAAGAAATTCCACCGTTACTCTTTTAAAATGTTTTACAATATTTTGTATACGTAAATCAGTATTAGTTGCACACCGTCTCGTGACATTTGTTCGAAGTCAAATCAAGTAAATGGGCTCCTAGGATTTTTAATTATATTATAATTACTAGCTGATGCCCGCGTAAATGTCGGTTATTATATACTAAAACCTTACTCGAGAACCACTGTATTCATTGGTGAAAACAGCATGAAAATTGGTGCAGTGGTTTTTGAGTTTATCGTGTACAGGACGACAGATAGACGCGGCGGAGGACTTTGTTTTATAATATGTAAGGATATATGACGACGATGCGCCTAGAATAAAATTACTAGGTCACAAGAATAATAAAAGTTAAATTTAAAATTTAAAAAACCCCCGACAAAAACAAAGCATTTAAAAAGTAAAAAATAATATGTATTGGCCCTTTAAGTTTAATATAAAAGTTGTAGGTAATATTTTGATCCAAGCGTCGTCGCGTCGGGGGACGGCTAATGAAAACGCCAACATACACTAGGAATAATGAATATATGCTATTGTAGAAAGGATAGCTGCTGTTAATTTCCTATTTTCATGAGCCGTCCCCCGACGCGACGACGCTTGGATCAAAATATTACCTACAACTTTTATATTAAACTTAAAGGGCCAATACATATTATTTTTTACTTTTTAAATGCTTTGTTTTTGTCGGGGGTTTTTTAAATTTTAAATTTAACTTTTATTTCCAGCTTTTTAAATTTCATATTATATTACTAGTAGAAACGCTACGATCAACACGCGGCTCGCCGAAATCTGCGTAGCTGTACGTAATTTTACTACAGTAAAGCTAGTTACTAATTTAGTCTCATTTCTCTTTCCTACTCCATCATCAGACCCTGATCACCATCCATCTGTAACCTATTTTTTGAGACCTTTCCAATGAACCCAAACACGATACCTCTGCTGTAAGTTGGTGAGGGAGTTGGGTATCCAGCATCCAGGTGATGCTGCAGCATCAGTTCCAGGTTACTATATTCTTCTAATATCATTGAAGTAACAGAATTCTAAATTTCCAATCGATTAGACCTGCGAAAGATGCTCACATCCATTCATCAACTAGAAAAAAACTGATAATCTTCAAACGGCTGAACCGATTTTCTTGAATCATAGCTAAGAACACTCTCGATCAAGTCACCTTTCAAACAAAACAAAAAAAAACAAAATCGGTTCAGCCGTTTGGCAGCTACGATGGAACAGACAGACACACAGATACACAGATACACAGATACACAGACACACAGATACACAGATACACAGATACACAGATACACACGTTAAACTTATAACACCCCTCTTTTTCAGTCGGGGGTTAAAAAATGAGGCAACGACAGATAAATTAATTATGTGATAGATGCCTATACCTACCTACATTTATTTTAAACTCCTTAAAATACAATACATTGGTGCCGATTCTGTTGTTCACAAACTAAACTAAATTTAAGTTCAGTGCATCTTTTTCTTTCTATTTCATTAAGAAAAGAACAGAAGATAAATTTTAGTTTAGTCCTGTCAAACTGTCGCCACTCCAAACAAGTTTAGACGCGATTAAAAACTTGCCTACTAAAATTACGTCAATTTACGTCAGGTGCTGATTAATTTGACAGGACTAAACTAAAATTTATCTTCTGTCCTTTTCATAATGAAATAGAAAGAAAAAGATGCACTGAACTTAAATGTAGTTTAGTTTGTGAACAACAGAATCGGCACCAATATTGAGTATTGTGGATGGTTATACGAGTATGGGAAGACCACGATGGGTGGAATGTATGATGATAAATGGATAACTTAGGCTAGAAAGGGAGTGACTACCGAGATGACGACTAATAGAGAAGTATGGAAGAAAAATACATGTTGCACCGACCACAAATAAATTGGGATAAGAGCAGGAGACTGATAATGATAAACTTGGATAAAACTCCTAAGTGTATAATTTTTTTTGTTGATATGTAAATAATCATATTAGTTTATCTACCTTTTATTTTGTTTTTTTTGAGCGTGGGAAATCATCAAATGACTTCCTCCGGCCTGGGCGGAGCGGGAGCGCGTGGCAGACTGTTACTGACTAAAACCCACCCGTGTTCCTTCAGTTGCCTTTACCAAGGGCCCTGCTATCCCTTTCGAACTTTCCCGCAACCCTGGCAGGCATCGGCCCCCGGACCCCGTCAATTGTGTAGTTTACCTACCTGAAGAGTAGAATCAATACAATCACCTTTTCATACCGCAACAAAAAGATTATAGAAAAGTATGTTTCTATAAAGTTCAACGAATTTATTGAAGGCAATGGATAAGTTGGGAACTTGTTAAAACTTATCGCACGAACACAATCTCGGAACTTAAAATGTTGCACTGCTGATCTTGGAGTCAAAGATAACATAAGAAGAAGTCAATAAAGGGAACGGATATTATTTTACTGGGAAGATAGGGTGAATATCCTGAGACTGGAAGAAAATATAAATGTTTTTGTACGTAGGTATGTGTGTCGTGTGCCAAATATTGGTATTTGCTCCGTTTATTCGTGATTGAGCAAGAGATTTCTAAACAAGTTCATGTTTTACAATATTAGTGAGGTGACACAAAAAAAACGTTTATTTGCGATAAACATGATACAAAGAAAGAACACCACGATGCCACGGAAAATATGCAGTGATTGCATTTATCTAAGCAATTGGTGAAATACTTTTTCTGCTTTTAAGTAAGATTGTGCTAATTAATAAAATGCCCCTAATTAATAAAATTGACAGAAAACTATAAAATAAACTCATTTTTACCCAACTACGGCGAAAAAAAAAGGTGGGTTATGATTTTGACCGGTATGTATGTATGTATGTATGTATGTTCATCTGTTCCCTCATATCTTCTAAGCCACTAATCACAATTTGACAAGTGAGGTATCGTTGGAAGCGTCTTGATTGTCCGCTGGTTAAAGGCTATGTGACGTCACATTAAATTAAAAAATGCGCCCTCTAACAGGACATAAAGTAAGGAACTTAAAAAAAAAATTGTTTTAATCGTACCATGTTGGGTATCAATTGAAAGGGCTTAATGAGCAAATTTCAAAAATATATATATTATAACCCCAAAAGAATTGAAAAAAAATAAAGTAATAAAAACTAAAACCCAACTACCGAGGAGACTAAAAAGGTATAAACAAGACACCACAGACAGACAAATAAAAAATCGGAGTCACACGTGTTAGGACAAATCGAACAGATTACGTGTGACTCCGATTTTTAATTTGTCTGTCTGTGGTGTCTTGTTCATACCTTTTTAGTCGTAGTTGGGTTTTAGTTTTTTTTTTTCGGATTGGTACCACTGTCTGAGTAACGACTGCGTCAATGACGCCTTTCAGTTTTTAACTGACTTCTAAAAAGAAGAAGTTCTCAATTAGACTGTAGGTATGTGTTTTTTTTAATAAAGAGGTCACAGGTATTCAATTGAAAAAAAAAAACAAGGGATTTTCTAATGAAGACCAGGCGATTTCACACCACGGCCGGTCGAAGTAATATATTTATGTTTCATCTCGTCCTGAACCGGTAAACTGAGGCAGTATACTGTTATTGACATCTTGTTGCTTTTGCGAGTGCCTATCTTAGACTGCCAGTATACATGTGTGCTTGCCACGTAATGCATCGCCGTGACGGATACAAGCCAATCGTTGTCTTAGCTTATTGGGTGTGTGGTCATCGAAATTGCGTGCGCTCATAATAGATAAGTAATATTTGGGTTGATTAGTCTATCGGGGGATTGAATGCAAGGTGACTGTATTAATAGAAAATCATAGATTAAATTAAATAAACTGTTACAATCTGATGATGTAGAAGCATTCGCCAAATCACGAGTATAATCAGTGTTTTTCAATTAAAATTTAGGGAAACAGGGTGTAAAGTTCACTCATCCACCATAGAAAAGGGAGGATCCTCCGACCAGACGGGTGTTGTGTCTGGCGGGCAACTGCCCAACGATTGATGTTGGGTTCTCGTATATATGTCCATTGCACGGTTAACTTTAATTGCGCGATGCAGGATCCGTAGTTAGTCTTTGATGCGTAGTTCACATGTGACGAAAAAAAAACTGGTATTTTTGTGAGCAGCCTCTCGCATGTTAACCAAGGAGGTAATCGGCTGCTTAAATCAAATCAAATCAAACGTTTATTTGCTAGAATTACATTGTTGTGGTATCTTGTGTTATTGTATTCTGGCTGCAAGCAGGCGTTTATTTTTTTTTATAAAGTTTACATAAACTGGGCTATCTTGTCTTAATACATTAGGACCTCCAGACATAAGGCCAAAAATCTGGGATCGTGAGATCACAGATTTTATCCATCCAGATTTTTAGCAGGATATTCAGCAGGATTTTGAGCAGGATTTCAGGCTAACATGAGCCTGAGTAAAATCACAGATTTTTTACTTAAGACTGCACATGCACACTTCAACCAAATGTTTAAAGTAAGACGCACTTTCAAATCTAAAGTTAATGAAAAGCACTCAAGAGACTAAAAAATGACCCACTAACAAGTCCATTCACGAAACTTAAAGAAAACATCAAACAGCGCCACACATGCATAGTAATATCCTAAATGGCACATCAAACAACCAGCACATATTGCATTTTAAAATGAAAAATTCTTAAGTAAAACGCGCCTCTCAAAGGGGAAGGAATAAAAATTCAACATTAAACATTTCCCGAGGAACTTGGTATAAATAAAGTTTGTGCAGAACTCCATCTGTGAGGTCTCAAGTGGCGACACAGACGTAACTGTGATATATAGAAACATAATAGTGTGAAACTTTAAGATTGCTTTCTATCTGAACTTGTATGCGATGAAAATCGAATGTTTTCTCCGTTTGATAGAGGGTAAACTTCGTTGGTGTTAGATAAAGAGGAGTTTTGTAAAGCCCGGTTTATGTTTGTTTAGTTTTGTTGAGGTGGAAGGACCAAATTTTGCACGCAATTTAATGGGCTCTTCATTGGGTAAGGGATCGATGGTAACCTTTTTGTATGGAGTACCATTCCCGAGTTCCTGTATTGTACTATTTTTTACCCGACTACGGCGAAGCAAAAATGAGGGTTATGATTTTGACCGGTATGTATGTATGTTCATGTGTTCCCTCGTATCTTCTAAACTACTCATCATAATTTGACAAAAGAGGTACCTCTCGTTGGAAGTGTCTTGATCGTTCGCTGGTTATAAGACCTTACATAAAATTGAATATGGAGCCCTCTAGAGGACAAAAGTCAAGAACAACATTTTTTTTATGATGCCATTAGTGTATCAAATGAAAGGGTTTAAATTAAAACACATTACAAAAAAAGTTGTAAAACTAAAACCCAACTACGTGTGACTAACGTGTGACTCCAGATTTTTAATTTGTCTGTCTGTGATGTCTTGTTTACATCTTTTTAGTTGGGTTTTTTATCGTATTTGGGTTTTAGTTTTATAACTTTTATTTTTTATCTATTTAATGCGACTTTAGAATATGTGACCATTGAAACGTTAAGAACTACGTAAAAAAAGAGATTATTGCATTCCAGCTGTATACTGATATAATATTCGAAGACCCAACGTCATAATATATTAACTATTTGAATAAAATGATAACATTTCTTAATAGTCCGTTGTAATAATTTTTGGATAAAGATAATTATTAATTTGAAAAGTCTGGTTTGGATACATTGACATTAACACCTTTATTTGTAAACGTTACTTTACAACCATACATTTTCATGTTTAAACGTCTGTTGACTTTAAGCATCCTTTATAAATACACCCCTAAATCCGTGTAAGACTTACTTATCTTACTCTACAGGAATAACTGTTTCAAGTTCTTAATAAAATAACGCCGCCATTACAAATATTACTGTAGTTGCTCCGTTAACACGTTTACACAAAGGAAAAGTTTCTTTGATGTAGTGATGGGACATCAATTTGTTACAGTCGAGTGACTCGACTCGTTGGACAAGTTGACGCAAACTTGTGGTAAAGAGAGAATTAGGTATTAGCCTATTACGTTGGTTTTCTCTGATGAAACTAGGCTTGAGAAAAATTGTGGCATTTTGTTTTTAAAGCGATATGAATAGATTATTTAAAATCATATAAGTTTACTCAATTTATTTCTAGGCAGCTTTTATTTGTTTATTTTATTTATTAAAACTATGCATAAGTAAAAAAAATACTGTAAAAAGGCAGACTTAATGCCTAAGGTTGCCAGAGACCTTTTATTGTAAGAATTAACAAAATCAGAGATTTATTAATTTATTCGTAGTAGGTACCAACCTTAGAGAAAGTGTTTTAGTAAGAAATTCAAAATCTAAATTGATTTCATAGAAAAAAAACCTGGTACAATAATTACTTCCTACATAACTATATCAGGTAAATTCTTTCGTAACATTTTAAATCAACAATCTAAATAAAAATCGTCGCTGTTGAAAAAAAATCGATCGTTTATAGGTATAAAGCCGAGTCAGCTGTCGTTTCCCAACACTATTAACTGTATGTCTGCAGTATACTTACAGTTTAGCAATTTACTTTTATTCTCGCTTCCATTTTACATGACATTAAACGAAAACTTGAGATACTTAGTTTAAAACAAGATTTAATAAGAAGTTTGTTTAATTTTGGGAAACAACTCACATAATACATACTGTTGTATATGAACTGCACTTTTGAAGTTTGAATAGTTATTCTGGTTCAAAACGAAGCCTCTCTTTACATACAATTGCTTTACTATCCATACTAATATTATAAATTCGAAAGTAGCTCTGTCAGTCTGTATGTTACCTTTTCACGCATAAACCACTAAACGGATTTCGACAAAATTTGGCAAGGAGATGGATGGCATCCCGGGGAAGGACATAGGCTACTTTTTATCAACATACCTCGCGGGCAAAGCCGCGGGCGGTAGCTAGTTTACAGATACTTTGATAACTGTCAAATATTTTAATGCAGAAAAATATATAGAATACCTATTTAACCTTAAAACTCTACCAAACCCTAACTTAACCATATTTAACCTTACCTTTTAGTCTTACCAAGTGGTATTGCCTGTAGTATGTTTAGGTCCTATTGTATTGTAAAGTACAAGTATTTGGCTGCATCCGGTTAGACTGGAAGCCCCAACCACAACATTGGTAGGAAAAGGTTAGGCAGATGATGATTGTACTTTAAAAATACTATAGTTATTTTAGTGACAAATAAGTTACATTGGACAAATTAATATATTTCAACGTTCCGAATCCAAGCCAATTAAAAATAAAAAAATTGTATGATGAAATTTAAGTGTCAGCCACTGTTTTAACCACCAAGAAAAATAAAACAATAGTTATTTATGGTACATAATCAGCCTATAATGTTCCCACTGCTGGGACACAGGCCTCCTCTCTGTGAGAGGGATCGGGCCGTAATCCATCACGCGGGCCCAGTGCGGTAGATGTCACATGTCTTCGAATTTTTGGTTCTAGGACATGCCGGTTTCCTCACGATGTTTTCCTTCACCGTTTTGAGAGCAGCGGCGATGAAATAATTTACACAAAGTAAAGCGCCTGTCAGGGTTACCTACAACCTACAACTCGTAAGTCATGGCCGTTATCACTGGACCACCACTGCTCTGTTATTTATGGTATGAGTGCCGAAATCATCATACGCACGTGTACAACGTTTTAAGTACTATGCATTGTGCGAGGAAATGAAATAAATACTTATATTGATCAAATCTAAATCTAGAGTAGGTAATTAATAACGCATTTATTGAAGTTTTAGTGTGATTGCTAAGGAACTTCGTTCCTGACTGGGGTTAACCGCACACGGCGGTCAACACCCGCCACGACCACGTCCCTTCTCACGTATGATTAAAAACAAGAACAACGATGGACTGACGACGGAGATAAAGTTAAATAAAAAACACTGAAAAGTAAAAAGAACTAGTGCGAAAAAGCAGCACTTTTCGCACAATTTGGCTGCTTTCAAAACGCTCCTGTCGAACACATGCATTGTAAAATAATTTTCGAAATACAAACTCTCTCGTCCGAGTCACACAGCTCGTGGTCCCCTCAATTCCCAACACTACTTGTACCGGCCGCTATATACTTAAAGTTTACCAATTTGCTTTTATTCGCACCTCCGCCTCCGTTTTGTCCAAGTAGCTCCAGTATTTCCAATTTCCAACTTGTTCCATATTTGAACCACTTCGGGACGGTCGAATCGTTTTTGCACGTTTTTTATTTATAATGTCCTTTGTAGCTGTCAAAGTGTCAAAGTATTTGTTGGCCTGTTTAGTGTTCAGTTTAAACTATACTAAAAGCACTTCTGTCCTGCTAAAGGTTTAATAATAGTACATTGTGATATGAGTGTGCTCTATTGGCTCTGTTTACTCTCGGCTTATTTTACTTTACTTTACTTTTATTTGACATTAATGCTATCTTTGTTTTACAGAAAAGGGCTATTCGAGCCATTTACAACCTAGGTCCGAGAGATTCCCTTCGAGAAAAATTCAAAGAAATAGATATTCTGACTGTAGCCTCACAATATATATTTGAAAACCTATTGTATGTACACAAAAATATATCAAATTTTAAGAAAATGTCCGATATTCATAGTTTAAATACAAGGAATAAACACAATCTTGCTGTACATCGCACTCGTCTCCACAGAGTAGGCAACTCGTTCATGGGTCAATGTATACGCTTTTATAACAAACTTCCCATTGACATTCGAAACTTACCCATTAAACGATTTAAAAGCTGTATTAAAACCAAACTTTGTAGAAAAGGGTACTATAAAATTTCAGATTATCTAGAAGACAAAAAAGCATGGGATTGAGCTGCTCGCTCTGCTAAGCATTGTAACATTTTGAATAATATGGAAAATCATCAAAGTAGGATATCTACCAGTTTTATTTACAAATTGACATTATTGAATATTCTATACAAAATGACATGATTACTTTGTATAGTATTTTATTATTGTGAATGTGAGGACTATGTGAATTTTTATTTTTTTTCGTTTTCAGTTAATTTTATCGATGGTCTGGCAATTTGAGAATTTTATGCGGCCTATCCAAATGTCCTTTCTTTGGTATTGTTCGTCGAGTCGTTGAGCTCCTTAAGTTCTGAGTTGAGCTCCACCATTACTGACAAATGCTTGCACTGACTGGACAGGTCCACTCAAATCTGTGTGGTTCAAAAGACCATTTCAGACTCGAATTTACATGGTCCTCATATGGCTTGACCAAGATTATGTCTGGACTTTAAAAGAGACTGTGACCTCTGAGTTTGTTTCGGCCTTTCTTCTCAGAGTAGTCAGATAGGAAACGCCGACCTCATCTAGCTTATTTTTATTATTTTTCAATATGACGTGTAAAAGTGATTCCAATATCCTATTTACAGAATAAACCATTTCATTTCATTTCATTTCAATATAAATTGAAAAGCAGGCTTCCAAAATACATTGCATTATGAAACTAAAAGCGGTTCAATAAGAGCCACTTTACGAGCAAGTGTGTTGAAACAAAATTAATGACATTTAATTTGAAAATTTACTGAAACGTAATAATGTGTACAATTTTGTGTAAACATTTTATGTTAATATTTCTTCGTACAAAAATATTATATACAGGGTGTTAGAGTAAACACCGTTATCCTTGAAACCAGTGGTTTGGTTTCATTTATAGAACTTAAAATCAATGGAAAATGACTACTTAAAAAAAAAAAAGAAAATCCACATTTACCACAAGATTATTTCACCCTTTTACCCTAGGGCGCTAGGGCAACGAACTTGCGTCTCAACACTGGTGGGTGGCGCGGGACGTGACCTGACCGGCCGCGAGCGTGACCCCTCCCTCAGTCAGTTAGCTATTTCGCTAGCGAGCACGGTGACGGAGAGACTTTTTTTTTTTTTTTTTTTTGTTTTTTTTTTATATTTAAGTCAACTACTCACTGTTTGAGTCACAACGGTGTTTACCCTTTTACCCTGTATAAGTATTTTATTTTAAAAAAAAACTAGAAATCCATTAAAAAAATTAGATATCCATTAAAAAAAAACTATATGGTAAACAGTTTTATTGCAAGCTTTTCAATCAAACAAAAGTCAATTGAGATTTTTAACATTTTCAACAATCTCGATTCGAATAAACCCGTAACTGAATACTACAAATAAACATTCACTCTATTTATTCGGATTTCAAAATAAACTTTTTCAATCCTATCTATTAAACTCACTTTACAGCCTTGGCATCGAAGTAAGCATGTATTTAAAAGTGCACACGGATTGGCCTAAATTATACCAGGGGGTCTAACACGAACGCTTGGAGTAAAGTATCTAACGTAAATTCGTACGATTTTATAATTGAAAATACTCGTTTCGCATATAATTTTCACTTAGTTTTAAGACACAGTCAGCCATTTATAGATGTATTCACAATGTATGCATGTATGTAAGTATGATGAACTGTTTCCATAAACGTTGTTATTATGGACAACATAACACAAATATTGTAGACAATCAAATGAATTCTTGTCGATGTATACATCTTTTTGAGGCTATCCTATGTGATAGTAATTGTGCTTGTTACAAACATTTATACCAAAATGTATAGTACAGTTGTATTTTTAAATTTTTAACCGACTTCTTCAAAAAGGAGGAGGTTCTCAATTAGTATGTGTTTTTTTTTAATTTATTTTTTATTCAAAAATTGTTCGAGCATACGTTACGTTTATGTCGTACGTTCGTGCTAGGGCTTATGACTAAAAGTGCAGACGGCCTAAAATAGACGAGAGTTTTCAAATAAATTATAGTTAAAAGATTTACCCGTCCTGTCCAATGTCAATGAAGATTTAATTCCGTATTCTATACAGTTAAATCCGTAATGATTGATCGACCAGTTTTTGCACTCAGGGATACAACATTTTGCAAGCGAGGGTAGGGTTACCATGTGTTTTAGGATTGGGTCTGGTAAGAGTCCACTAAAGTTGGTACGGAGTTTCAAGAGGGCAAGGCAATGTTTGTATTTATAACAGAATCATAACCCTCCTTTTTGCTTCGCCGTAGTCGGGTAAATAGCGACCCGCTGGTGAGCCCGTCGAACGCAATGGTGACATGTCAATTACATCGAGATGTCTATGCTATACCTGAATTAAATATTAATTTATTACACACATAGACCTTTCAAAATGAATGCTCCTAATTATGAAATGGTGAAAATCGCATAAAAATCTATTTTGCCGTTATGAAGATTTAGCTAAGCGGTCAAAGAGACAGACACGAAAAGTGACTTTTTTATACTATACTAGCAGACTGCGCCCCGCGGTTTCACCCGCGTAAGTCTTAATCCCTTGGGAATATCGGGATAAAAAGTATCCAGGATATGGTCTACACATGTGCCAAATTTCATCTTAATCTGTTCAGCCGTTTTAGCGTGAAAGCGTAACAAACAAACACTCACTT
Organism: Lithophane ornitopus; assembly: GCA_948473465.1. NCBI lineage: Eukaryota > Metazoa > Arthropoda > Insecta > Lepidoptera > Noctuidae > Lithophane > Lithophane ornitopus. The sequence continues at coordinate 12,807,287 of OX419629.1, forward strand.
TCGCATCTATAATATTAGTTAGGCCTAGTTAGGATTAGGATTATTATAAAGATACTTCTAATTGTACAAATAAATTAAGTAAAATGTCCCATGTGTCATATAAAGTCTGGCTACCCTACGGTGATACAAAATAAAATTTTAAACCACGGATCATTGATCAAACGTTGATCGTCCCTGTCGGGTTTTGATTGGCGGCCGCAAATGCACGTGGGCCTTTTATTCCCTTACGATGTTGATTCAATATATGTATTTTGAACACGGTTTTACAAACGACGCTTATGTAAAAAAAAATTGTTAGTTTCGTCAGTGAAAGAATAAAAAGTAAAAAAAAAAACATGTTTCATTAGCAGCTTGGAGTAACGTTACGACCAGCTAGTGACAATAATAGGCCTAACCCAAATAAAATGGGGCTTAAACATAACTGCCGAAAGACAAAAGTCAAACTTTTATAAGTTTTTAATACTAAATACGAGGCTTTGGGCTATTGTACTAAGTATTATAATGTCATTTTTAATTTTGTAATGTGCGTTTAGTTTGAGCAGAATAAACAATTTTTCTTTCTTTTCTTTCTTTCTTACTATAGTCTGTTTCAAAAGTATCTGACGAAAGTGAAAACAAAACTTGTTCAGGTTAAATTATTACGCAATCACCGACTAAAGGAAATTAGTAACACATTCATCTGTATTTATAAGGTTTCAACTTTATACCTCACCAATTTGTCCAACAATTATTGTTTAAATTATATTAGACACAAGGTTAAAATAATAGTACACTCGCTATGAGAAAATAAGGATTTCAGGCAAATGGTAAGGGTGGGTTCGGATTGTAAAAAATAATATTTATGAGTTAGAATAAGAAAGACTATAGTGTTGAAGTAGGATGTTTGCTATACTCCAAAAATTGTAATTAAAATATCATCGACGAGAATTGAGGTTATAAAATTAACCTCAGTAGTCAAATGAAAAAAACATCTTAAAAATAATCCAACGAATTAATTGTCACTAATTAGGTACCTTAGCAAGTAAATTTAATTTGATAATTCTAACAAACACTAGCTTACCTTATAAATACCAGACGTTTGAAAGTTTTAACATCCTTCAAAGGTGGCCTAGATAGATAATAGGTCAGTAAATATATGCGTGGGCTTGTAATTTGAAAAGGTAGATAAACAGCCAATTATTTATTACTATTATGTCTAGTTTATGTAGATTTCATTTCTATCTAAGTAGGTATGTAAAAAGTGCGGGCTATGGGTACCTATACAGGGTGTTAGGGTAAACACCGTTATCCTTGAAACCAGTGGTTTGGTTTCAATGGAAAATAATAACTACATTTTACCACAAGAGTATTTCACTCTTTCACGCTAGGGCGCTAGGACAACGAACTTGCGTCTCAACACGGGTGGGTGGCGCAAGACGTGACCTGATCGGCCGCGAGTGCGACCCCTCCCTCAGTCAGTCACAGAGCATGGTGTCGGATAGAAACTTTAAAAAATATTTCAATGAAAATAAAGTTTTTTTTATTTTTACTCGGTCATATTTATTATTTTTATATTTAAGTCGACTACCCATGGTTTGAGTGACAACGGTGTTTGCCTTTACGCCCTGTATTCAGTTCCAAAAGTATCTGATGAAAAATGTAAACTGCAAACAAATGGATCAGACAACGCACGAGGATGCTAATGTGTAGTGCCACTTACAAATTGAGTGCTTTGATTTAATTATTTCGATATTCTAAGTTAAATCATCTTAAACATATTCTCCATATAGATGTTCTACATTTGACAATTGAGCTTAATCTTATAACCTCAATTTAAATCAATTATTTTTCAATTACCATTTTATAAGGTTATTTTGGAGCAGTGGTAACGGCTGCGACTTACGAGTTGTAGGTCGTAAAAACGCATCCTACCAGGCGATTTATTTTGTGTAAATTATTTCATCACCACTGCTCTCAAAACAGTGAAGGAAAACATCTTGAGGAAACCGGTATGTCATCTACCAACCCACACTGGGCCCACGTGGTGGATTACGGCCCACTACCTCTCACTGAGAGGAGGCGTGTGACCCAGCAGTGGAACATCATAGGCGAATATAGAAGGTTATTTTAATAATAGTGTCTGCTTACTTTTTACCCGACTACGGCGAAGAAAAAAGGAGGGTTATGATTTTGACCGGTATGTATGTATGTATGTTCATCTGTTCCCTCATATCTTCTAAACCACTCATCACAATTTGTTTCGTTGGAAGCCTCTTGATCGTCCGCTGGTTATAGGCTGTGTGACGTCACATTAAATTAAAAATGGCGCCCTCTAGAGGACATAAAGTCAGGAACTTTAAAAATAAAATGTTTAATCGTATCATGTTGGGTATTAAATGAAAGGGCTCAATGAGCACATTTCAAAAATATATATATTATAACACCAAAAGAAAAAAAAAAAAAAAAGTAATAATAACTAAAACCCAACTACGACCTAAAAGGTATAAACAAGACACCACAGTCAGACAAATTAAAAATCCGGAGTCACACGTAATCTGTTCGATTTATGCCCTAACACGTGTGACTCCGGATTTTTAATTTGTCTGTCTATGGTGTCTTGTTTATACCTTTTTAGTCGTAGTTGGGTTTTAGTTTTTATTACTTTATTCATTAGATACATTTAGAACAGACCTTACCTACCTACATTAGATCAAAACGTCAATTTTATAAGTACCTTTATAGGGTATGCAGATTACTAGGTACAACACTTGAATTTTAACAAAGCTGTGTATGTGCTAAGTTCCCAAAGAATTCGTTATTATTTACCTAGAAGTGTCAAGTGCATATCACGCAAAATAATGACAGTAAATAATAAAAATATTTGCCAAAATAGCTAATTTGCGGCTTGTTTAGCTTCTGGCTATGTGAAATTAATGTTCCAAATTTTTTAATGTTTTTTGGTAACGTTATTGCCTACTCTAAGCCAATTTTAAATAGATCAGCTTACCACAGTCTATTGCTGACTATGACTCTAAAAATCAAGAAATAAAGTAAAATCCACTCAATAGTATTTTTTTATCCGGGTCGCGTTCATGCCGCTTGAAGCCTTTATAATATTCATGCGAAGGGTTTAAAAATAGTGCAGCATAAATAAACGTAGCGTATCGAACCGACAGTCGGTACGATGGCGACATATACGAGTAATCGATTGTTTTTTTCCTTAAACTGTAACACGCTAAAACGGCTGAACGGATTTGGATGAAACTTGGCACAGGGGTAGACCTTCTGCCAGGCTTGCGGGAAAGTCTGAAATGGATACCGGGAACCTTTGCAAGCAACTGAAGGAACACGGGTGGGTTTTAGTCAGTAAAAGTCTGACTCTCCCGCTCCGCCCAGAGCGGAAGAAGTCATTTGATGAACTACCAGCATCAAAAAAAAAGGGGGTAGACGTTGACCTAGAAAAGGACATAGGCTACTTTTCATCCAAGATCGCAGTAGATGTCGCGGGCAATAGCTAGTTAAAATTAAAAAGTTATTGTTGTTGTATTTTCATATTACGAGGTACGTTCTTATCTATTTCTATCTTGATAGTTCGCTAATTATTACGAATTCTGTCCATTTTCAAACATCCTGAAATTATATTTCAGCTAACGTAAACAAAATCAATCTGCCTAGCCTTTTCCCAACTATGTTGGGGTCGGCTTCCAGTCTAACCGGATGCAGCTGAATACCAGTATTTTACATGAAGCGACTACCTATCAGACCTCCACAACCCAGTAACTGGGTAATACGATACCCCTTGGTTAGACTGGTTGTCAGACTTTCGGGCTTCTGAAGAGTCGTAACGACTGTCAAAGATCCACAGATGACAGCCGGGACCAACGGCTTAACGTGCTTTCCGAGGCATGGAGGAGTCTTGATATGTGAAAATGGTCACCCATCCACAGACTAACCCCGGCAAGCGTAGCTTAACCTGATGGATCGACCCGAGCGGCTGTTATTACTTAGCCACGAGCTCCTCCCAGCTAACGCAAACATGTTTCGATTAAAAATTTAAGATAACGCAACTCAGGCCCCCAAGATACAGGCGCTGCCTAGTTTGGGGACCACTGTTTTAATTACTATGTTAAGTATTCTAGTAACATTAAGCATGCAATGTTATTATTTTTTAAATTTACTTTGTAACAATGGACCAATAAATTATTCTTATTCTTATCTGTACGAAAAATATACCTAAGCTTGTATTTTTCATGGATTGGTTACTTTAAAATCCATAAGACAACAATGTCACTGGTTATATATTCATTTGGAAAAATAGTTAAAAGCGTCAAGCGAAAAGTTGGTCCTAACAAATATTTTGTTAGCAATCAGAAGACCAAATTATTCTCGTAGGTCCTTAAAAAACGTTCACATTCAAATCGCAATCTGTCAAACTTGTCAAAAATTTTGGTAAATTGATTCTATTTTTGACAGATGCGAATGCGAATGCGAACGTTCTTAAAAATTACGGGAGTTGCCCCTCAGTTATGTATACTGTCTGACGTTTGACCGACTTTTCACCTTTTACCAGACCCGGAGTACCCTGTATCTGTGCTGTTACATCTTTGCTGCTTTAAAATAGATTTACATACAGAAAATAAATTTAAGAAAACCTAGTAGGTAGCATTTTGAAATTCAAGTAAACTGAAGTGGCACTCGTAACTCGGCCCAATTTTAAAAACGATTTTATTAATTCAAACATCACGACGAATAATTCATAGCCCTCGTTAATTAGTTCCTTAAAAACCGCTTCTTATTTTTAATTACAAAAAGTGGAAAAGAAACTTCAGCCAATATATTTTTCATTAATCAATCTGACCCAATTTAGGGTGGCGTGACCAAATCTTGACATTTTGCACGTTTTAGTCAGTTACTAATTAAAGTTATATATCAGAAATTTAAAAAGGCAGGTTTTCTGTTTGGTAAATGCGTCAAGAAGAAAGTCTGATTTATGTTTAACATTTTAATTTTTAAGTGAAGTATTTTTAAGTTGCTTAAGGCACTTGTGTGATATTTTAGCTAAATGATTTATAATAAGAAAGCTAGCCTTGGCTTGTTTATTTAAGTTTTATTTTTTATTTCGTTGTTTCATTTATTTCTTGTACCATGCTAGAATGTTACTTTAAATTCTTATTATTTATAAGTAGCAGACTCAAAATATCCTCGGTTTTCCAATAGTTTTTCACTCTTTTGAATTAGGACATCAAACAATATCTTCTCCACCCCTACTTCAAGTAAAAACAAACAAAATACCCGCAATAATATTACATTCAGTTTCAGAACAAAACCTCAACAAACGAATTTACGACATTAACAAAGATTTCAGAATCATAAATAAAGCAAAACTTAACAAAATTCAAGTCTCAGTTGAATGCAAATCGTTGGCGTCGAACGAAAACGGTTAAAGTACCGAAAAGTTTTCTACAACGTGCGCGGTACGATAAATCACAACAATATTGTGAAAATTCACCTTTTTTTCACCCCTCTTCACCTTTTTTTCACCCCTCTTCGCCGTGGTTCACCCCCCGGCGGTGGTACAAAAAAGTTAGAGCCAACAAGGTATAAAACCTCTTTATATATTAAATTTTTATTCTTTTTAATTTTAAATATTTTATAACTTCTTTTGTTTTTACTTCTGTTCTGTCATCTCATGTATGTACAAGGAAAAATAAATATTTTATAATATTTTAAAAGTTTTGTTTGCTTATGTCTAACAAATTTGGTGCCGAAACCAGGGAAAATACCATAAAACACCAATTCTGTTTAGCTCATGTCTACAAAATTGGTGCCACAACGAATTAAATATAATAAAGTGATACGTAATAATGTGCGCGAGTTATTTTCCAGTGCCTAATTAATATTAGTGTAAAACATTGTGCGTCCGATTGTCACGTTCATATTTTGTTCATACAAAATCGTGTGCGATTGGAGCCAAGGAATATCGCCATAACAAGCACAGCTAAGTACACTACTAACCAATGTCAACAGAGAGCGATATTTATTTCTCTGATCGCTCCTCCACGTCTGCTACCATAATAATGGCCGAAAATCTTGTTAAAAAGCTTCGTGTTGAACGCGGGCTACGAAAGGCAACAATAACGCGGCTCGAGAAATATTTCCAAGCTCATACCATTGAGGAGCTTGACTATGAAGATGTTGTCTTTCGTCAGGAACAATTAAAAAAAGCTTACGAGCAATATCAGGCCGTAGAAATGGAGCTTCTAGTTCAAGATGACAAGCCTGATTCTGACGAGGTTGACGACCGAGTCACACAGCTGTCAATCCAGATTGAAAGACTCAAGAAGCAATTGCTCAAACCTTCGCAGGAGTCTCACTCGCAGGGCTCATCTGATAATTACAGAACGACACATTTACCTAGCATTGATATTCAAACGTTCGATGGAAAGGATATTGCTTGTTACAAGCCATTTATGGACCTCTTCACGGCGATAATACACAGAGATACAAGGCTCTCTGATGTTCAAAGGCTTTTTTATTTGAAGAAATATATTAAGGGAGAACCACTTACACTAATAGACAACTTACCTCTGATCAATGAATCCTACGAGTCTGCTGTCAAGATTTTAGAGACACGCTACAACAATCCGATGCTGCTCGTCAACAACCACATAACGTCGATACTCGATTTGCCGGCAATTCACCGAGGCACGGCACAACAGCTACGAGACTTGGTGGCGCAGGTCCGGCAGCAAATCTCTGCCCTTAAGAATATGAAGGAGCCAGTTGACTACTGGGATTCAATGTTAGTTTGCATAATATCCCGCAAGCTTGATCCATTGACCGTCAGGCTATTTCACTCGGACAGAGACATGGGAAGTATGCCTACAGTAAATGAATTATTGATATTTTTAGATAAGAGGGCAATGTCCCTGGAGGTAAGCCCATCTTTTGTAAATGGTAAGAGCAAGGCTGTTAATTTCTCTAAGATTTCAGAAGCGTCAAAGTGTAATCTGTGTGGTCAATTTCACAAATTATTTAAATGCCCTAAATTCATTTTAATGTCCATAAATGAGCGTTTAGAATACGTAAAAGCGAATAACTTCTGTAAAATATGTTTATGTTCCCATGCTGGCAAGTGCCGTTTTCATTTCAAATGTACAGTGTGTGCCTCAAAATTTCATAATAGTTTAATACACCGTGATGAGCTCAAGTCTGTGCCGAATGATACTCAGGCACATCAACAGGAGCAGACATCACAACCTGAGGTGAGCTTGCATTCCTCAAAGCAATCAAGCACTAATGTGCTCTTACCTACTGTAAAGGTTCTAGTTTCAGACTCACAGAAAAATAAATACATAGTGCGTGCATTGTTAGACTGTGGTAGTCAAACATCTTTTTGTACAAACAGTTTAGTTTATAAGCTGGGCATACCAACATTCACGCAGCAACATAATGTTGTGGCATTGGGGGGTCACCCAATACATAAAATTGATAAAGCTGTTAATTTAACATTACATTCTATGACAGAAAACTATAATATTTCTGTCACTTGTTCTGTAGTCGATAAGGTCACAGGGAAGTTGCCACAAAGGTCAATAAACTTATCAAGGTTCAATATACCTAAACATGTGACACTTGCTGATAGTGAATTCTATATTCCAGGTGAAATAACACTGCTATTAGCTGCTGACATTTTCTTTCAAGTAATAAAGGATGGCAAAATTGAGGGAAGTCCAGAGGATCCGATACTGCTCAATACCCGGTTTGGATACGTCATTTCAGGTGACTTCTTTCCATCTTTTACTCGTAAGTCCGTGACTATGCATGCAGTTGTAGAGCACACTCCTGGTCTTGAGTCTCTGGTCAGTAAGTTCTGGGACACTGAAAAGGTCCCCGAGGTTTACTCTGAAAAACTACCGGAGCTAGAATATTGTCAAAAAACATTTCACGAATCAGTTACTTTAAATAATAATCGTTTTGAGGTTAAATTACCTCTAAAAATTGATGTTAAACAGATTAATACTTCTGAGTCATTTAGTATTGCATTGCAACGTTTTTATAATTTAGAGAAACGTTTTGCTAAGGAAGATTTATATCGTTCCTTATACATTGACTTTATTAATGAATATCTTGAGCTGGGACATGCAAAGGTAATTGATGTCAACACATGTTCACCTAATGATCAACCTTTGTATTTTCTCCCGCATCACGCAGTTTTACGGACCGACAGGAAAACAAATAAATTACGTGTTGTTTTTGATGGCAGTGCAAAGATTAAAGGTAGCATTAGTTTAAATGATATATTATGCAACGGGCCTGTTAATCAAAAGCAATTGTTTGAAATATTAATTTTATTTCGCACTTATAAGTATATTATTATGTCCGATATCCGTCATATGTACAGACAAATTAATGTGTACCCCGATCATAGGGCTCTCCAAAATATACTATGGCGTGAAAGTCCAGATAAAGAATTACAATGTCTACAACTAAAAACTATTACTTATGGTTTAACAAGTTCTGCCTACTTAGCAATACAATGTCTGATTGAACTGGCCAACACTTATGAGGCTCAATATCCATTAGCTTCCAGAGCTATACTACAAAATTCTTATTGTGATGACATCATTACCGGTGCAAACAGCTTACAAGACGCCTTGCAGTTAAGAAAAGAACTGACTGATCTTTTGCAATTAGGAAGTTTTGATTTGCATAAATGGTGTTCAAATGATAAGAGTTTATTGTCAGATTTACCTGTTGATAAGTTAGTATTCGAACAGAGAGATTTGGACCGGGAGTGTCTCATAACAAAGGCACTTGGTCTTTTGTACGAGCCCATGGAGGACATATTAAAACTCAGTGGTAACGCAGTATCTTCACCAAAAGATCCCGTTGTCCCTACAAAACGATCAGTATTGAGCGCAGTCAGTAGGCTGTTTGATCCTCTGGGTTTCGCTGGCCCTCTGATAGTTAGAGCCAAGTTATTACTGCAACAAATCTGGCAATGTAACCTAGAATGGGATCAGCCACTTCCTGTGGAATTAGCAAAAACATGGCAACAATTTAATGTAGAGATTTCTACTATGTCTGATATTAAGGTAAAGCGTTATTTACAAATGTTTGAATCTGATGAAACTGAGCTAATTGGATATTGTGATGCATCGATGACTGCTTATGGCTGTTGTATATATGTAAAGGTAAAAGTAGACGGCAAATATCACGTATACTTATTATGTTCAAAATCACGTATCGCTCCTTTACATTCAAAATTAACTATGCCAAAGCTAGAATTAAATGGCGCATTATTGCTAGCTAAACTTGTACATAAAATTTCCAATTTACTTCCTAATGTAAAAACTATTCATTTATTTTGTGATTCTAAAATAGTTTTAGGTTGGTTAAGTTCTTTTAATAGCATTAAGTTACCTGCTTATGTGGGTAATCGAGTAAATGAAATCTCTAAGTTTACAAATAATATGTTATGGATATACACACCTGGATCATATAATCCAGCAGATATCTTATCTAGAGGCTGTGATCCACATAACTTAAGTAAAAATAAAATGTGGTGGCACGGACCAGATTATTTACTAAATTGTAAGAATTATAACTTTTACTTATCCGAAATAGAGTCACCTTTAATTAATACTGAAAAACTAGAGACCTCTGATATGTATATAAATGTTACTCAACATTCAATTCTCTCAGATAAGCATAGTAATTTGTTACCAATATTCACGAAATTCTCGAGTTTCAATAAATGTGTATTTGTCATGTCTTATATTCTAAGGTTTATAAATAAATGTAAAAAATTACCGATAAATACTGGAAGCCTCTCTGCTCAAGAAATCAGAGATGCCATTCTAATTTTAATAAGAGGTATTCAACTTCAATACTTTTCAGACGAGTTAAAATGCATTGAGAATAATAAGGAAATTAAATCAACTTTAAAATCCTTAAATCCTTTCATTGATAAAAATAATATACTAAGAGTAGGTGGACGCTTAACAAATGCAGATCTGCCCTTCGCAAAGAAGTTTCCAGCCATTCTTCCAAAGAAATGCTATCTTACTCAATTAATAATTAGACATGAACATTTGAATTTGTTACATGGAGGCTTAAAACTTGTTATGAGTAGTTTGTCTCAAAAATATTACATTATTAACTCGGTTCGAGAAATAAAAAGTGTTATACATAAATGTTTAGTATGTCACAGATATAAGGCTAAAACAGCTTCTCAGCTGATGGGATCCTTGCCTAAGGACAGAATCTCGCCTTCTAGGGCTTTTGAAAAGGTCGGAGTTGACTACTGTGGACCATTTGATGTCAAACAATCAACTATACGCCGAAGTATTATATCCAAAGGGTATGTGGCCATGTTTGTTTGCTTTTCCACCAAGGCCGTACACATCGAAGTAGTCACTGACATGACCACTGAAACCTTTCTGGCTGCTTTAAAGCGGTTCATAGCTCGTCGTGGACTCCCATCAGATATATACTGTGATAATGCCACAAATTTTAAAGGAGCTAAAAATACATTGAACGAGCTTTATAAACTACACAATAATAAAACCTTTCAAAATGCGATTCATAGTTATACTTCCGTAAAAGGTACACAATTTCATTTTATACCCGCTTATAGTCCAAATCATGGTGGTCTATGGGAAGCGGCAGTCAAATCTGCCAAGTACCATCTTAAAAGAATAGCTGGCTCAAAAATATTTACTTATGAGCAATTCAATACAATTATGGCAGAGATAGAAAGTATATTGAATTCTCGCCCCCTTACCCCTCTTTCGCAAGATCATAATGATTTTTCATTTCTGACTCCTGGTCATTTCTTAATTGGTAGTTCTCTAACATCCTATCCACACCCAGATATCACAGAGGTTCCTTCCAATCGACTTCGTTTTTGGAGATCTTGTGAACAAGCACGACAGCATTTTTGGAAGGTATGGTCAAATGACTATTTATCGTTGTTAAATAACAGAAATAAGTGGCAAAAAGAGCTGTCAAATCTTAAGGAAAATATGGTAGTCTTGCTTAAACACCCAAACACTCCACCTCTTCACTGGCCGTTGGGCAGAATAAATAAAATATTTCCAGCTTCCGATAACAAGGTTCGAGTTGTTCAAATTAGAACAGCTGACGGTAAAATGCATTTGCGGGCTGTTTCTAAATTAATTATATTACCTATAGATATATAATATATGATATATAATTTTAGCATTATAAGTTAATTTATTTACTTTTGCCACAAATTGATAGATTTTATTTTATTTTTCTGGCCTGGCAATATTGTTAGAGCCAACAAGGTATAAAACCTCTTTATATATTAAATTTTTATTCTTTTTAATTTTAAATATTTTATAACTTCTTTTGTTTTTACTTCTGTTCTGTCATCTCATGTATGTACAAGGAAAAATAAATATTTTATAATATTTTAAAAGTTTTGTTTGCTTATGTCTAACAAAACGGTTAAAGTACCGAAAAGTTTTCTACAACGTGCGCGGTACGATAAATCACAACAATATTGTGAAAATTCACCTTTTTTTCACCCCTCTTCACCTTTTTTTCACCCCTCTTCGCCGTGGTTCACCCCCCGGCGGTGGTACAAAAAAGTTTTCGCGTTAAAAATTGCCAGCCCCTTGCGGTGAGTCGTGCCTACGTTTTTATGGTACACTTTTTGTTTTAGGTTATATCGTACATATTTTATGTCTAAGCCTGGAAGGTGTTACGATGCTGTTTATACAAATGTTTAACTTAGTTTTCATGTTGGACTAGGGAATTCGGGCTTAAGGCTAGCTAGACCCTTAAGTGCCTTTAAAATGGTAATTCATTTTCGGTCTCTTTAAAAAATAAGTTTTAATTTTGTTGCCTGCGATAACGATACTCCAGGCATTAAATAAATAATACAGTAATAGGCCAAACTGTCACATAAATGGCCAAGTAAATAACTTTTATTTTTGTTCACAGTACCACCTGACATCATGAGTGATGAGACTTCTGGTGACGTGTCAGTCCAAGAGTTGGAGAATGCGACCCTCACGTGCAAGGCGACGGGTCACCCGCCTCCGAAGATTACGTGGAGGAGAGAGGACCATGAACCTGTGCTGCTGAAGAAGCCACAGTCTAGGGAGTTTGATAAAGGTAAGTAGAGGAATTCAGGTGGTACCTTGATAAGCTAATAAAAACTTTTTCAAAAAAAAATACAACCGACTTCCAAAAAAAAACACAAAAAAAGTGAAAAATAAGTTTAATTTCGGAAGTCAAGATAAAGTGTCTTTGCTTTTCAATTTTCGTTTTTTGCTACCGACGTCCGAAAATAAAGTTATTTTTCAGTTTTTAGTTGTGGTACCTACCTACCTACCCCACACAAATTCGAATACCATTACCTGCTATGTAAATAACAGATAAGGAGTAAATTAAGATATCATCTAGATGAACTAAGTGGGAAAAATACGTAATAATGAAGCAAACTCAAAATCTACGCAAGCTAAGTTAATAAAATTTATATTAGACCACCTCGAAAGCATGACCTACCAAACAAAAAAATTATCATCAAAATCTTGATGATTCTTTTTAAACAAAAAAAAATAAACATGCATACGAATTGAGAACCTCCTCCTTTTTGAAGAAGTCGGTTAAAAAAGGCAGTCAATCTTAAGCTTGTTACTTATTATAGAAAACACAAGCTTGCTTAGATTGAGAAATTCAAATAACACTTTACCATTTAGTAAGATATAGCGCGACAAGGTTATTTTGGAGCAAGGCTTTTTGAATACATTTCAAGTGACATCACAAATCAATTCCACAAACCAGGCTGGCCGTATACGTACGTTCCTGATTCGGTTTCCTGGGGGGCTTAAAACAGCCACATTAGCAATTCCTCAAAAAGCAATTCATTTCCTGAATTCCCAGCTGTCATTAGCAATTCTTCTAATTTGTGGACCATTTTACTAATCTCCATAGAACACAGTCAAACAGATTAATTATTTCGTAATATGGAATTGCACGCAGATTATATTATGAATTCTCAGTTTGTGACATTTTACGATGATTCTTAATATTTTCCTATTATGATTCTACCAAAGTGGCCGTTATAAGCCCACTGATCAGGATTCCTGATTCGGAAACCTAAATGGTTGCTTTACATAAAAATATTCAACTAGGCGCACACGCTCCGAACGGAAAAAAAACCTGATGTTCTTTCGAATCAGGAAACCGGACGTATGCGGCCAGCCTTCAGTTCTCCGAATCAGGAATCCGGATCAGGATAACCGTATGTATGCTGTACTCATTAGAGCGGCAAAAGATCCTTGTAGCAGTTTAGTGTTAGTATACAGGGTGATTGGAAGCTAGGTGTAAAGTTAAGGGGGGGATAGTTGACACCATTTTGAGCATTTTGAGCCATACTTGTCTAAGACGAAGTACGTTTATTTTGTATTTTTGTTAACTTAATATATATTTTTTATAAATAACCCATTTTCTGACTGGTTATTGCGAAAAATGCCAGTTAAAGTTGAAAAAAAAAAAAACTAGAAACTTTTGAAATCGTAGGATAGGTACTTAGAAAATTGCAATTTCCGTAGTTTATTTCATTTAATTCATTCAAAACTTTTTTTAAACATGTTCAAAATGCTTCAAATGGTGTGAATTGTCACCCCCTTATGGCTTTGCACCCAGCTTCGAATCAAGGGTGATACATACAGGGGTATTCCAACATATCATGCATATTCTATATAACAAAAATAATACTTATTCCGGCCATTAATCCAAATTGCGGTGGCAATTAAAACTTTTACTCAAACGTTCTAAAACCATTTTATAATAACTTCCTTTGACACAAAACTCAAAACCAAATCCTAAACCGTACCACAAAACACAACAGTTCAAAACAGAACAATTCTGTGTAAACATAACTTTGTTTACATCTTAAAGTTTAATCTTAAGATTAAGCCCGACATGTATGGGATAGCCGAGCACAGGTGCCGGAACAAATTGGTAGGTGAGGGAAACGTGTTGGTCCCATTACCCGGTCCGTTGACTGTCTAAAATACTAGAGGTGCACGGAACGAAATCTGGTCCTTCGAGTCGTTTTGCTGTTTTTGTTAAGTTTTTGGATTTTTTGCGGTGTTTGCCACTTTGATGCTGGGTTAGGATTTTTTAAATAAGTTTTTCGTGTCTTTTCAAGTGGATACGAAAGTTTTGGGTTGTGTTTTCTTTTTTCCTGTGGCAGAAATGTTTGAATGATATTTTATTTCGGATAAGAGGTACCGTTTAACTATGAGTTTTAACTTTGTATAAGTACTAACTTATTTAAGTTTTACTGGGTAGGTAAATAAAATAACATTTTAATGAAAATACTACGTTTGCTTGGCATCCTGAACCGACAAAACCTTTTACGACAAATCCTAACTTACCCTAACTATATAAATTATAAATGCGAAAGTGAGTTTGTTTTTTTGTTACGCTTTCACGCTAAAATGGCTGATCAGAATTGGATGATATTTGGCACATGGGTAGACCATGACCTGGATTACTACATGGGGATACTTTTTATCCCGATATTCCCACGGGATCGAGACTTATGCAGGGGAAACCGTGGGGCGCAGCTAGTTAAAAATAAATCATTAAATCTCATCATCAGTGCCGTATTATAAACAGATATCTGCAAGTATCCGACAGTAAACTCTACATTTTAATTTCAAAATCAAAATCACAAAGGCACACGTACAATAAAGAACTAGTTAGTAACACCGAATCATTGTTCCATTTTGGAATTCAAGTACAGGGTGTATGGAAAAACACCTTTGTCACTCAAACCATGGGTCCGAATTACAAAAAAAAACGTTATTTTCATTAAAAGATTTAAAAAAGTTTCTATCCAACACCGTACTCGGTAGCGAAACAGCTGACTGACTGAGGGAGGGGTCGCGCTCGCGGCCGGTCAGGTCACGTCCCGCACCTCCTGCCCGTGTTGAGACGCAAGTTCGTTGCCCTTGCTCATAGGGTGAAAGTGTGAAACACTCTTAGGGTAAAATATAGATTTAAAAAAAAGTAGTAATTTTCCATTGATTTTACGATCTATAAATGAAACCAAACCACTGGTTTCAATGATAACGGTGTTTACCCTATATGTATTTATATGGCCGGCCAAACTAAGCTCACAGTAACAAAGGACCATGAGACAGGCCACTTCGTGACATTCTTAGCTCTATGTGATGCCCTTGTTCTTAATTCAAAGTAGGAAATGAGCAGAGGTAGCAGCTTAACCAGACGTATTTATAATGTCTCTTTACATATGTACCAAGCTGGCTTCTTGCCGCGGTTTCCGCTCGTTTGTTTTGATAATTAAGTAAAGTGCAAAGGCGGGTAATTTTGCCCAATTTTTAAAGAATTTGTCCTCTTATATTATTTAATAATATTTCAAGCGTTGAAAATTTTTTTTTTTTACGCTTTTTCTGTTCATACAGAAAGATAATAGCGGTTAGGGTAAAGACTCCTCGTTGGTCTAGTAGTCACAAGCGCTACTGCTGAGCATGAGGTCCTGGATTCGATTCCCAAGTCGGGCAGTGTTGTTGGGTTTTCCGTCAGAAATTTCTTAATAGGAGCCCGGAGTCTGGATTTGTATCTGGTTAATGGCAAAGGGCGAGTCCTTTGCCATTAACCCATAAACCATAAACACAAAATTTCATGAAACTTAAATATAACTGGTGAAATGTGGATTTACGATAGATATGCCAGCTCTACCTAACCCTTCGGGGATTATAGGCGTGAATAAAAAAAAATGGTTTGATAACTTTTAACTGAAGAATAAATAATAAAGTTATTTGAAGATTAAAAAATCGGCCCATAGTAGAGAAGTTTGATTCTCAATACCGCTGCATATGTAATAACTCAAACGTGGTCTAAAAAAACTGTTAAAAGTTTTTATTTTTCACTTTTTAATTGTGGTACCTACTTCACACAAATTCGAATACCACTACCTGCTATATAAATAACAGTGACAGAGTAACGTAAAACATCCATTTATAGGTACTCAGTGGAAAAAATACGTAATATTGAAGCTAACTCAAAAACTATGCAAGCAAAGTTAATAAAATATATATGGGACCACGTCTCAACAAAAAAAAAAAACATCAAAATCAATTCATAATAATTGGCGGAGTAATCGGGTAACAAAAAAAAAAACAGACTAATTGAGAACGTCCTCGTTTTTGAAGAAGTCGGTTAGAAATAGAAACCGCCAAGCTTTCAAATTACCAAAGACAAAATAATGATAAAAAAGTAAATACTTACTTAGTTCCAATGATAAGAGACGAAAGTCTTTAAAATACGAATAAAATACATGAACATTTGAACTATAACCGAAACCTTTTGGCTATAAATAACCACAAACTACGTCATTATTTTCAAAACGTCATACTAGTTGCGTAGGTGTGACAATATGATTTATTGATATGAATCGATAAGCGTTTGGAAATAGACGAACTATTTTTGGAAAAATACTTATTTATGTATTGTTTGACCCCTTCACTTTGATAAAGGATCTTGTTAAGTTATCAAGTTACTGGGTTGTGGAGGTCAGATAGGCAGTCGCTCCGTGTAAAATATTGCTATTGAGCTGCATCCGGTTACACTGGATGCCGACCCCAACATAGTTGGGAAAAGGCTATATTGATTAAGGTACCTAATGAAGTTTTGTATGTAATAATAATATAACAGTTGATTGTTGGGTGGTCTGACAACACCCTAAATATGACATAGGTCCCTTGCTGATAAAACCAGAAAATCCAAAAAAAAAAACAAAACCAATAATTAAACCAGATTATGCTTTGAGGGTAATAAGTCACTTTGACAGCCCACTTTTCACGTCTTTGAATAGGTATAAATATTCATTTAACATTAAAGATTGAACTAATGGTTGTATTTCGACATGGTTCTGGTATATTTTGGGAATTATTATGTGTACCAGTCACGCGAGCCTAACAGCATATTAAGTCATTTCCCTCCGTTTACTTTGGCTAAGGCCGTTTGTCCACCGCCACGTCAACGGGACGTCAGCGAGAACGAAATGACGGCGCCGAAATAGCGATACATACATTTATTATGGCCTCGTGTCCACCGCGCGTCCGTCAACGGGACGCAAGTTCGTTGCCCTAGCGCTTAGGTGAAAGGGTGAAATACTCTAGTGGTAAAAGGAAAAAAAAAAAAAGTCGTCATTTATGTATTTACATTCTATAAATGACACCAAACCACTGGTTTCAAGGATGTTGTTTCGGTGTTTACCCTAACACCCATATATCATCTCATGGCGTCCCCTCCAGGCGTTTCTATTTACATCTGCCTAGTGAGTAGTAAGTAGTAATGGCGATTAACAAAACGTAGGTATTCTTTGTCAGTCGCTTTTCATTCATCCTCTCAACATAACCAAACTATCTAAACATACTCTTTTCAATAAAAAATACGTCTTGTAAAATATTCTTATACATTTCGTTATAGAAATTCAGACACGATGTAAAAATTGTTAATGAATAAATATTATAGCTAGGTACTACTGACACCCACAATATAACGTCACGAATACGTTGATAAAATCTTAAAGACACATTGTTATGGTTTAATGATCGATCGACGCATAACCCAGCGTATTGTCGTATCGGCAGTTATGATTCAATTGAATTCAATAGCGTAGCTTTGGCATTGACTGCCGTTGGAGTTGATGTAGGTAGATCTATGGATCTATGGTATTGTGATAAACTCACTCGTTGAATCTACGTATTTGAGTTTATTGGATGACGGTAATGAGGTATTACCTAACTACAAGAGGGCGAGTGTAATAAATTGTATCATAATATTACGCCTTGTTTCTCCGAAGGCAGATGCAGATGTCCTGTTCACTCACATTTCGCTCGCTATGTTTAAGTCCCATGTAATAGGGGGTGAGCCTTTTGCTATCAATCGGTCACAAATCCAGACTCTTGGTGGATTTTTGATTACAGAATACAGTAAATAGCCTCAGACAGTATCTGTCTGGCATTAATGCTGAAATGAACCTTTTTGGCGCAACCGTGACGCATACACTATTATTGTTATCATTATTTGTAATTTTTTATTTTGTTTTTTGTATTTGTGTTTCACGAGTTGTGTCCAAATAATCGTAATTCTTTCTTTCTTTCTTTCTTTTCCAAGATGTAGTTAGTTAGTGGTAGTAGTGGAGTTAGTTTAGTAGATTTAGTTTATAGTTTTTGTAACATTTTCCATGCCTACTGGTATATATATTGGCACCTTGTATTGTACCCATATTTGCAAACTAAAACATCTTTTATCTTTATCTGTAAAGAAAAAATCAGACCAATACCCTGTGTCTCACACCTATTTACTGACAAACTTATTTAGATAACACCCGGTTTCTGAATTAACAGATTTGAAGTTGCGAAACTTGTCAAACTCTACCTATGCATTCAGTATTTAAAGTGAAACCTGCGAAATTCAAAATTTCTCACGTATTTTGACAATTTTATTTTTTATTTCACGGGCTACTTTGAAGGAATCCCCTTGCTAAATTTGAAATTGTTCAAGTTCTCAACTTCAAATTCTCAATTCAGAAACCGGGTAAAAAGCAATTCTAAGGCAAAGTTTTAATAATATACAGAAATAGTTTTTCTTTACACAAAAAAAATCTAGAAATACATTCACGACACACCTGTCGGCAGTAACTTCACTCATATCGTTTGCTAAGCAAAACTTAAAAGCAGAAATGAATTTTCTTCTATTTAATATTTCTGTTTTTCTATGCATTCATGAGCTCGTATAGCTGACGTTCTACGCTTGCGTGTAACCTACTTATGTTATTAGTATAACTAACGCAACCGTGGCGATAATTACTGTAATATTGATCACCAAGGAAGGCTTTTAGTGGTAATAGATGACTTATGTGGAGCAGGTGTGAGAAGGAAAATATTAGGAACTGTGACCATTTTTTTTTTTGCTTTTATGTACTAGGTTTGTTAAGAATATCTTTTGTTATTTTATTGGAGATTATTTACAAGTATAAAAAGGAAACAGTAAAGGATGAGTTAATTGGGCATCAAAAAATTCGTCTGCATCGCTGTCAGTGGGAAAAGTGCACAAAAGACTGGCAGCGTTGCCACGTTGAATGGCAATGATGATTCTTTGGGCTAAGAATTCGCCACGCCCTCAGATGTGAACTACGAGAGATACCATAGTTAAAAAAAAAAAGTTCACAATCCGATCGCGGCAAACGTAGCTTAACCTTCGATCGAATCATGCGGCTGTTCTAAGTTAGCCATGAGCTTCTAGCCATGAGCTCCTTGGACCCGTGCTGCTGTTCTTAGTTAGCCATGAACTCCTAGCCATGAGCTCCTTGGAGCCGTGCGGCTGTTCTTAGTTAGCGATGAGCTCCTTGGATCCGTGCGGCTGTTCTTAGTTAGCCATGAGCCCCTTGGACCCGTGCGGCTGTTCTTAGTTAGCCATGAGCTCCTAGCCATGAGCTCCTTGGAGCCGTGCGGCTGTTCTTAGTTAGCCATGAACTCCTAGCCATGAGCTCCTTGGAGCCGTGCGGCTGTTCTTAGTTAGCGATGAGCTCCTTGGATCCGTGCGGCTGTTCTTAGTTAGCCATGAGCCCCTTGGACCCGTGCGGCTGTTCTTAGTTAACCATGAGCTCCTTCGACCCGTGTCGCTGTTCTTAGTTAGCCATGAGCTCCTTCTACCCGTGGGGCTGTTCTTAGTTAGCCATGAGCTCCTTCGACCCGTGCGGCTGTTATTATTTAGCCACGAAATAAAATAAACCTATGTTCCATTCGTCGTATATGTTATATTCGTAATATTCTCAAATCCAAGTAACAAGCTCTAAAATTCATAACAATAAACTTGTAGGTAAACAGGTAAACAGTCGGAATTAGCAATGGTTTCATAACCACAGTTATTTCCCCCAGTTAACAGTTACAACTTCCGTGCGGTTATACACCGTAAGCCTCTATTACAGAAATAGGTCTTTCCTGAAGGCTATTATGATTAACGATCGTAGAGGTTATGCTGTAATATGGAAGCTTATCGTGGGAATTGCATTGAATGCAATTGTTATCTGTGAGCTGATTAGTTCTTAAAGGTATTTATGATACTTAGACTCTTAGGACCAGAATATTATACTTCCAGTATTCTTGCACATTACGTTTCTCATTGCCATTGCCTAGCTTTACCTTACCTTTGTAAGGTCGGCTTCCAGTTTAATTGGATGCAACTGAATACCAGTATTTTACATGGAGTGACGGCCTAACGGACCTCCACAACCAATTTACTGGGTAATAACGATACCCCTTGGACCCCTTGGTAAGACTGGTTGCTAGACTTTCGGGCTTCTGACGACCCGTAACAAGACTGTCAAAGATCTACAAAAAATGACAGCCGGCACCAATGGCTTAATAACGTGTTTTCCGAGCCACGGAAGGGTCTTTGTATGTAAAGATGGTCAGCCATCTACGTACCAACCGCGGCAAGCGTAGCTTAGTCTGATCGATCAATTCATGCAGCTGTTATTATTAAGCCACAAGCGGTGTTATGCACTCCTCAAAAATGAAAACAGAAATCAATAAATAAAAAATTAACCCTAAAATTCGTTTAATGAAATAAGTTTGAAGGCGGAAATTTTAAACTAACAAGGTTCCTTCTTCTTCTATATTTTACTATTTTGTTTCTGTTATACATCATCATCATCATCAGCCTATAGCAGTTCACTGCTGGACATAGGCCTCTCCAATTGCACGCCATTCAGCTCGATTCTCGGCAACTCTCATCCAGTTGCTACCAGCCACCTTGCGAAGATCGTCGCTCCACCTAGCCTGAGGGCGTCCTACCTTACGTTTGCCGATTCGCGGTCTCCACTCAAGAACACGTCTACCCCAACGGTCATCGGTTCTACGGCTAATATGGCCGGCCCATTGGCACTTCAGCTTGCTTATACTTTGAGCTATGTCGACAACTTTGGTTCTCTGCCGGATTACCTCATTCCGGATTCTATCTCTCAGAGACATTCCACTGTTTCTCACTGCCTGTTATACAAAAAGGTTTATTTATAAACGTTGCTTCGTTTAGACGACAAAGATTTTATGGCAGACGTTAATCATAACTTTAAACCCCAAACTGTTTGTTTGTTTTGTTTTAATTATTGTATTGTATTTTTTTTCATCTAGTTGAGAGCTACACGGGCAGTTCTCTTCCCCTGTGGCGCGTGGATCGTCGACAAATGGGCGCGTTCCTGTGCATCGCGGCCAACGACGTGCCGCCCGCCGTCAGCAAGAGAATCATACTTAATGTTAACTGTGAGTGCCTACTAATGTTTATTTACTTTTAATATTATTGATTACCACGTATTTTACTTCTCAACGAGGCATCCTCAGGATGACGATTGACCTGTCGCGAACCCGAACACGACGTGTTACCTAGCCGAGAGCCGAACGCACAGTCGCAGAGTTGCAGAATCTCGGCGTCCGGCACTCGGTGTGGCATAGGGCCCAGAGGGTCTAGACAAGTGCCAATCGCTTCGAAAGCATTTCGTATTCCTACAACGACTTTCAACAGGATTGACATAAGCTTTTCGATAGCTTATGTCAGTCCTATACATTTTCCCTTTTCTATCATCGTTATCGCGGATAGAATGTCACTTTGTCTAGGGCCTCAGGTATAGTCCTAGCAGTGGGAACGTTATTATCTGATTACGTTACGAAGGGCAATCCAGAAATAAACTACATTATAGATAATAAAATGGTCATTACGGCATCAGCAATGGGAATGTGAAACATTGATTGTTATGAGATTGTTGATAGTATAAACCTAAGCGAAACTCTGAAAATCCAATTCCAAACGGCAACAGTCCGATATGTAACGAATCTGTTGGAATAGTTTCAGAGATAACTTCGGATTTCACTGTTTTCCACGAATTTTTTATCAAAAAGTCGAGCTTCTATCAGATAGAGACTGACGCTAATAAACCGTTTGAATTTTCAGTGGTCATCAACCTTTCATACGTGTTTTGCATACGAACTGTTATGAACGATTTAATTCCCTACTCTGAATAAAGAGCTTCGCACAGATCGCTTCAAAGTGTTCATGAAGGAGCTATAATCACATTGTTTGGCAAACGACTTGCTAACTTGCTTCACTGCTTATGCAGTCGGGTTTATGGTTTTTTTAATTTACTTTTTTTTATTCATTTCTCATTCCAAATTACATTTAAACATATTAGAGGAGCTCGTGGCTAAGTAATAACAGCCGCACGGGTCAATCCATCAGGTTAAGCTACGCTTGCCGGTCCGTGGACGGGTGACCAGTGGCGTGCCTAGGGGTCAAAATCAGGGCAAACAGACAGGTTTTTTACGATAAAAAGAAATAGCCAAGTAAGCAATTTACGGATTTTCTATGTTGTTCATGGTAAAACTATTATTATATAGTGTTATTTTTCTTTTTTAATTGATAGGCTTAATTTTGAAGGCAAGCCGGGCTTTTGGGCTTCTATGGAAGGAATGCTACTGTGGGTGTCCATCTTTACATACCGAGATTCGTCCGTGTCGCGGAAAGCACGTTAAGCCGTTGGTCCCGGCTGTCATTTGTGGATCTTTGACAGTCGTTACGGGTCGTCAGAAGCCCGAAAATCTGACAACCAGTCTTACCAAGGGGTATCGTATTATTACCCAGTTACTGGGTTGTGGAGGTCAGATAGACAGTCGCTTCATGTAAAATACTGGTATTCAGCTGTATCCGGTTAGACTGGAAGCCAACCCCAACATAGTTGGGAAAAGGCTAGGCAGATGATGTTTTAAACATATTATGGTTTGTATATATTTTTGTAATGACCTTTTTAACCCAACCGTCCTTTTTTTACTCCGACGTAGTCGGGTAATAGCAATCGGTCAACAATATAAGAGAGAAACTGTTGCCTAAACATTAGAATTACTCTCAAATTACTAATAATTATCTATGTAAGCACCCCTGCAAAGTTAGAAAGGCATATACATGAGGCTATTTCTCAAAAACTCAATGACATTACCATGCACACATTATATACCTATGCTTTAACCAAACAACCAAAACTATCAACAGCCCCCTTCCCCCCCAAAAACCAATATAAAATGCCCCCATCGGTTTGTTTGTCACTTTGAATAATATAATCCGTTCAGGGTTGCTCCCGTCACGAATTTGGATGGCATCCAAAATAATACAAGTCCCTCTAGTAGCAGTGACCAGAAAACGTGACTTTGCAACGAACGGTTTCTACTGAATAGATGCAAGATTTATCTTTCTATTTTTGAGTTCTTTTGTTTTTACAGTCCAGCCGTCCAGAGAATGCGATCTTGACACCTGTCAGATTCATACCAACGAATATGTGTTTTGTGAATTTGAGCCTTATTACTACTAGAAATAGTCGAACTGACAGGTGTCAGGAACGCATTCTCTGAACAGCTGGACTGTAGTTGCAAAAGTTTTATAAAAAAAAAAAAAAAACTTTATTTCGGATAAGTAACATCCATATGGGTTGGTAAATAAAAAGACAACTTATACCTATGTTAGTAAACTTATTATCTATTGTTAACAAGGCTGTTGTTCGAGATACATCTCAGAACAACATCACCTAATAACGGAGACTCGTACCGCCCCATAATATTATTATCGCAATTTATAGTCTCTTTCAAAAGTATTTGATTAAAATGTGTCCAAAAATCCACATGCAAATTGGATGCCCTCAATTTGTATGAGAGTAGATTATTTGAATACTCGAATACCCTAAATTCTAATTTTAATCACCATAAAGATATTTATCATTTGACAATTAAAGTCATTTTAATAACCATATTATTCGTCATTGATGTTTAAATTACAAATAATGTCATTCAAACAAATTGTTGGTTAAGTGGTGAGAGTGTAAGTGTTTGCGTACGAATTTAACCTGAATTTACTATGTTTTTTTCTATACCTTTCCCAATTAGTCGATTCATTAACAGACTGTCGAATCAGTCTTTCATTTTTTGTTGCGAAACGACTAGTAAGCCAATTTTACGTGATTCTTATAGCGTTCATATATCTTTTTATGATGATTGTGTGATTTGATTATTTCTGGAAGGATTTCATATTACACCAGTGGGTATAAATCGGTCACATTAGCAATTCCTCTAAAAGCATTTCATTTCCTGAATTTCCAGCTGTCATTAGCAATTCCTCTAATTTGACACAAATGCAATTCATATTATGTGGACCATTTTACGAATCTCCATAGAAAACTGTCAAATAAATTAATTATTTCGTAATATGAATCGCACGCAGATCATATTATGAATAGTCAGTTTGTGACATTTTACGTTGATTCATAATATTTTCCTGTTATGATTCTGCCAAAGTGACTGTTTTAAGCCCCCAGTAGGCATTGGCTGAAGCCAATATCAGTTATTCTAAACATTCAACGCCATAAGAAAATATTCATAATCTTTAAACTGCAAAGTGAAAGAAGTTTTGACGGCATAAGATTAACTGCAGTCACAGCGGCTTAGTAAAGTTGTATTAAAATTTGAAACAAGTATAAAACTAGAGATTTAATCATATTCTATGAATTTTAATGAGTTATAATGAAAAGACAGGGCCCGAGAATTATCTTTTAGTTGCAGACGTTAAAAAAGTTTAGGATTTTTTGTTGGAGCCTTTATAGAAAATGGCGCAGAAAAAAAATATGCCGAGAGTCTGGGGGTGTAAGTTTTTTTATGTAGAAATTCCTCTGAAGAAATTGTAGACTCTTAAATGCTAAAATCACAAGGCAGCCGACTTTTGTCATCTGTTTATATTAAAGTTCTCGGAAATTCTGGCGGCCGAAAGAAAGCATCGATTTTGGTTCGGCGTCCACTTTTCAAAAGTGGATAATTATTTCTACGAACGCTGTAATTACTCTCAAATAGCTGTTTATTTATGTTGCTAGAACTTTATATTTTCACAGTTTGTTGTGTTGTTGTTCCTAGAGGAGCTAGATTGGAGAAGTTATTTTTTTTGCTATGGCATCTCTTGTCCACTGTGTAAAGTAGGGAGTTTAGTTTGAAAAGTGCTACGTATAAACGTCAAGTTTCTGTCGGGGTGAGGGAGCCGCGTGGGTAAAGTGCACCTGCACCAGCCACGACGAAAAAAAAAAACGTGTTTAATTTTTTCTACCTAATCGCTACTTTAGAGCAACTTAACTAATGCAAATGTAAATTAGCTATTAGCCATTGTCATGCGGAATAAGTTAAGAACTTTCATGAAGAAGAAACGTGCAAGCCTGCTTTAAACTAGAAACTTCTTCTACATACTGTAGGTTTGTGGAATAAAATTAATATTTGTAAACCGAATTTAAACTGTAAACAATTTTTTAATGAAATGTTGGATAGGTGCCGTAAGTGGAACACGAATTTGAACTGTAAACATAAACTGTAAACAGTTTCTTAATGAAACGTTGGATAGGTGCCGTAAGTGAAACACGAATTTTAACTGTAAACAGTTTTTTAATGAAATGTTGGATAGGTGCTGTAAGTGGAACACGAATTTAAACTGTAAACAGTTCCTTAATGAAATGTTGGATGGGTGCCGTAAGTGGAACAAGCGTAGGTGCAGTTTGGCCAAGTGCGGTTTTAATCGGTGCTCTAAGTGGACTTTAAAATAATAATAAGAACTACCAGGGAATCATAAGTGACTAGAAAATCGTCTCAAAATATCTTGAGCTTTGGACCAAATGTCTTGATGCGAACAGCTGTTGCTTCAATAAAGTCCTCGTTGTACGTTCATAAGAAAGATCTGATCGTCAGAACGTGTCTACTTGGTCGCTCTCATTGTCTACAAGAAATGGAACGTGTGTTTTTATACTATGCTTATAAAATTGAGTTACATTATTATGAAGAGAGAAAGTATTGGACTGACACAATTTAGATTCCTATCAACACGATGAGAATGCTGTACTTGTTACCAATAATTTATTTTTTATTTATTCCAAATCAATATTTCTTGCTTTGTCAACAGTTGCACCTACAGTGAAAGTGCCAAATCAGTTGCTGGGTGCTCCTCTGGGTACTGACGTCAAACTGAAGTGCTACGTGGAAGCACATCCAAACACCATCAACTACTGGATCAAGAATAGAGGGGAGATGCTACTAGACGGGTAAGGATACTTTTATTAAGTCCTTTTACAGATGTTATTATAGCATGCATGTTTGATCAAGTTCGACTAAACAAGCGAATGCACAATCCTAACGCCAGTCTATCAAATTATTTTTATGTAAATAGTTAGAGAGTATTCCATCAGGTTAAGCTACGCTTGCCAGGGTTGGTCCGTGGATGGGTGACCATCTTTACATTACAAGACTCATCCGTGCCTCGGAAAGTACGTTAAGCCGTTGATCCCAACTGACATTCGTGGATCTTAGACAGTCGTTACGGGTCGTCTGAAGCCCGAAAGTCTGACAACCAGTCTTGCCAAGGGGTATCGTATTACCCAGTTACTGGGTTGTGGAGGTCAGATAGGCAGTCGCTTCATGTAAATGTGATCTCAAAAATAATATCATGACAATAATGCTCCTAAACTTGTTCTATTTCTATGTTCGTTTAGTTTAAACCCACTTTTACAGCAACGTCATGGAATGCGAATTTACACTTTTCTATGGGAATCCGTTGAAGAATTTCTAGTTGTTACATAAATCTAGACCCAGGTCTCGATAGGGCTGGGCACGCCACAATTGCGGCAATAAGTCCCCTCTTTGAGGAGTGGCTGGAGAGGCGCCACGGCGTCCTCACCTTCCGCCTGACACAGGTCCTCACCGGACATGGCAGCTTCGGGAGGTACCTGTGCAGGATTAGGCGGGAGGAAACGCCTGGGTGTCACCACTGTGCGGATCGTCCGGAGGACACGGTGGAGCATACGGTGGAGGTGTGCCCTGCTTGGGCGGAGCACCGCCGTGTCCTCGTGGAGGCGATTGGTGGCACTGACCTCTCGCGTCCGGCCCTGGTCCAGGCCATGGTACGGAGCGAGAGGGCATGGGAGGCGGTCACCTCCTTCTGCGAAGCAGTGATGCTCGCGAAGGAGGAGGCGGAACGCGTGAGGGAGAGGCAAAGCCTGCGCCCTCACGCCCCTAACCGCCGCCGCTGGAGACACCCTGGGCGTCGGGAATCCCAGGCGGATTCCCGGCCACCATAGGCGTGGGCTTGCGGACGGCGAGCAATGGGCAGCTCGCCGTCCGATAAGGACCAGGCCCAGGTCGATGGCGCGTCGTGTTCCACGCGCGCCTCAAAGAGATGTCAGCACACCTGACGGGGTCCGTTAGGACCGATGCCTGCCAGGGTTGCGGAATAGTCCGAAAGGGATACCGGGACCCTGGCAACAGGCAACCGAAGGAACACGGGTGGGTTTTAGTCAGTAAGAGTCTGACACGCCCTTCCGCTCCGCCCAGAGCGGGAGAATCATATGATGATTTCCCACCCAAAAAAAAAAAAAAAAAAAAGGTCTCGATAGGGCAGGACTCTGAATATAGCCGGTTTCTGAATTTAGAATTTTAAGTTGGTCACTTTTCAAACTCTTCCTAAACATTAAAATGATCATATTTTTGTTTTTTTAGATTTCTTCTAGAAACTGGGTCACTTCAACTTAACTTGACAGAATCGTGCTATCACATGCAAAAGGTCATTAGTAGTGCCTTTTAGAAGTCAATCAATCTGCCTAGCCTTTTCCCAGCTGTGTTGGGGTCTTCTTTCAGTCTATCCGCATAGTGAGCACGTTCGATCAATTGATATTCGATTATTTGGCATTCGATAAGGCATAGTACATCCCATTCGTGGATCTTTGGCAGTCGTTGCGGGTAGTCAGAAGCCCGAAAGTCTGACCACCAGTCAGATTACTCAGTTAAGTACTGGGTCGTTGAGGTCAGATAGGCAGTCGCTCCAGTGAAAATACCGGTATTTAGCTACATGCGGATAGACTGAAAGAAGACATATAAAAAGTATTCAGTATATTGATAGGTATTTCGATACAATGAATATGTGATGCGTTGTACGCTCGATCAAACAAACATTCGATATTTTGAACACTCGATGTATTGAGTGTACGATGTATTGTATGTTCGATTTATTAACCATTCGATATTATGAACGTTCGAGTATTTAGACTTTCGAGTTATAGTGGTCAATCAATTGATATTCGATTATTTGGCATTCGATAAGGCATAGTACACCCCCACGAATGACAGCCAGGACCAACGGCTTAACGTGCTTTCCGAGCCACGGAGGGGTCAATAATTATTATGTAAAACATGGTCACCCATCCACGGACCGACTTCAGCAAGCGTAGCTTAACCTTGTAGATCGATCCGTGCTGCTGTTATTATTTAGCCACGAGCCCCTCCTTTAGAAGTGTGTAGTCCAAAGACTGGAGGTTTTACCTAACAGGTGGGTTGCACAGAATACTGATAGACAAAGTAAACTATAGTTAGGCAAAATTTGAAAAGGAACAACGATTTCGCCCTCAGAAACCTGCTTATCTTCCTTGACAGACAAAATGATTTCGTGACCCGGAATAAATGAATAGATTTATTCCATTCGCTTTATTTCACGTACGCACACATTTGAAATTATTTATTTATTCCTACATTCGTGTTTGCCTTTAATCAATACGCAGGAATCACAAACACTGATTCAATTATTTGGTTCAATTGATAACGTAAAGCATGCCAATTGGTTGTCAAACGTAAACCATGCGGCGCTGTGTTTGGGTAAAGAGAAACTCGAATACTCTCTATACAAAGTTCGTTTCGTAGTATGATTTTTTTTTGTACATTCGCGTACAGTTTAATTTCATAAATGTTACCTAAGATAAAAATGCAGCGTTAGAACAACGTAAGATTGGAAACAGGGCTATCAGAAATAAATAGTTGTAGTCACTTCATATAAATATGACAAATACGTAAATTGCAAAGAAATAACACATTGGTCTACGCTCCGTCGACTTTAAATAGTCGTTTATTTCATCGAGCCCAAAAGTCTGACAACCAGTGGGTATCGTGTTACCCAGTAACTGGGTTGTGGAGGTCAGATAGGCAGTCCTTCCATGTAAAATACTCGTATTTAGCTGCATCCGGTTACACTGGAGACGCCCCAACATAACTGGGAAAAGGATAGGCAGATTGATTATTCTATTGAACCCCAATTTTAGTACTAGAGGAACCCAATTTACTCATAAGCGGCAACTTCTTTCTATCCGGTTGTCCGTCAACCTCTTTGTAAAAATATTACGAACAAAGTATAGAGTTTCATCAACCCAAAAAATAAAGTTAAGTAAATCTTCCTTTTTTGAAGAGAAAATACGTTCATTTCAGTTCTTGTTATATAAAAATACCCTGGGGCCTGTTTACACAACCCACTTATATACATTTTACGTTTTATGTATCGACATTCAGTCATACTGGTGTTTCAAATTACCGTGCATAAATATTTATAAAGTAAAACGTTACTTTGGGAGCGAGATATTCTGTAAATGTAAGAAGAATACTGTCAATAATGCGAGGTTCCTATTGGCTGGTGGAATTGTGATTTCATAGACCTTTCAGGTATATTTTCTTTAAATCCTTTTTAATTTAAGACTTTCTTCATCATATTTAAAAAATTATAAATGACGTATCATATTGCACGGATTGGTTTGGTTACGTATCGTATCGTTTCGTATTATATTACGTATCGTATGGTGTAAAAATCAGTCAAGTGGGAGCCATAAAGGTGTGTCCAAATATAAAACGGCAATCGTGGGTGGCAGCAGCGAGCGGCCTGACGCGCGCTTTTGTACGACTGCCGCGCACAAACGCTACTGTCTACCTGCCGCGCAAAAACATTTTCATTAGACTGTAGATTTGTAGATCATTTTTTAATTACCTGGTACTAATTTGTTAATTACCTGGTATTTGTTGATAGGTCTACACTGTTCTCCCATACCTATTAAAAACACTGTAAAAGCCAATTATTTTCAAAGAGCCAATTTTTTTACCTGACAATGTTGCCGGCTCTTCTACATAGAAAACGAGCAATCACCACGCTTGGCAGGCGAGTTGGCTTTCGCAATAGTAAAAACCCACAGAGAACGAACCATTCTCTAGTAAGTTCTTTTACGACACCCACGGGAAGAAAAAAACGGTGGCTTTAAGTCCGGGACCGCACGGCACTTGTTAGTTCTCATATCTCATACCCACAAGATACCCCGCTGGTAACATTCTTCTACACATTTTTCAATGCAAACTTTTAATTATACACAACATGCTAGACCGCTAAGGCGCTAATTGACTAACTTTTATTAAAACTTCAGCAGACTGCAGACTAGGTTTCCAGAAAGAATGTTCTAACTATGCAGCTCTGATAACTGACATGATAATTTTGTTTCGTAACTACCTTCTAGTTAACTGCAGCGTAATAAACACGAAAGCAAAAAATTACTACTTAGTAACTTTTCGTACAATAACGGGCAGTTTTTTTTTTGTTTTTGACATTCAGAAATTCTTATCCAACTGTACAGGACATATTTCTGTCGCGCTCCAACACGATCAACTGTTGATCGACCTTTAGAAGGCCGCTAACAATTAAAATTCTATTGTGTCTTGTTAGTGACAGCTAGAGGTTTATTTATACAGTCTAAGAAAACCTTCAAATACAGGGTATAAGGGTAAACACCGTTGTCACTGAAACCATGGGGAGTTGACTTAAATATAAAAATAAATGACCGAGTAACAATTAAAAAAAAGATATTTTCATTAAAAGATTTTAAAAAGTTTCTATCCTACACCGTGCTCGCTAGCGAAATAGCTGACTGACTGAGGGAAGGGTCGAGTTCGCGGCCGGTCAGGTCACGGCCCGCGCCACCCGTCCGTGTTGCAAGTTCGTTGCCCTAGCGTCCTAGGGTGAAATACTCTTGTGGTAAAATGTGGCTTTTCTTTAAAAAAAAGTTGTAATTTTCCATTGATTTTACGTTCTATAAATGAAACCAAACCATTGTTTTCAAGGATTACGGTCTTAACCCTAACACCCTATATATCAGAGTACTTACAATGTCCCTTTGTTCCAGGCCCAAATACACAATAACGGAGGAGAAGCAGTCATACCAGGTGACGATGTGGCTGACCATCAGACAGTTCTCCAGGAGTGACATCGGTACTTACAATTGTGTGAGTACCAATTCACTCGGCAAGAGTGAGGGGACACTCCGACTTTATGGTGAGTGGTACATTTATTTTCGTATTAATTTAGGGTCTCCATCAAAAAATATTTATACAAGAGAATTTTGAGAGTGACATTGACAAAATAACGAATGATCTTGTTTTCGTGTGGTTAGTGCCTAACCTGCACGCGTAGCATGACCACCGTAGAAACTGGTTTTGTTGACGGAAGAATAGACAAAATGATACATGTCAGAGTTATAAAGCCGCCCAAGGGCCTCTGACTTGGCTTCACATGCCGACGAGAATTATCTCACTGGCTCAGTGCCGGTTTCCTCATGATGTAAATAACGAATGATAGAGACGATTTCGAGCATATTGTGCATTGTAATATTTTTTTGTATTTTGTTAAAGTTTCGCAGTGATTACAGAACTAAGATTCTGTGTTAGATTACCAAATCAAGTTTTTTAAATAAAGTTAAGAGAAATTATTGTTTGTTTGCAGAAATAAAACTCAACTCATACTCAGAAGATTTTGGCAATCAGATCAGCGTTGCTGGTGGTAAGTAATATATCCCATTATGATTACAATATCTATCAATATAGCCACATACCTGTATAACTCCGTCCCTTTTAATGCATTCTCTCTCTTCTTCAATCGGTCCCTCATTACTGAGGATCCTGGTCACTGGACCCCTTTAAACGGACAATCTGCCTCCATCGACTCCGGTCCAAAGTTGCCATCACCACCTGCTGAAACTTGCTTGAGGACATAGCTTCTTTTACTTGGCCAGACCATCGTGTTGGCGACCGGCCTCGTGCTCTCTTTCGTTCGGTATTGCCAACCGTATTACCGCATTTCTGCATTCTCTAGGTGTAGATTCATGACTATCGTCGTTGATAGTCCAATTCCGCGTAACTAACATTGTTAAATACCACGGATGTACACTTTCGCAAATTTTAAAGGAGGGTCAAAAAACAGAAGTTCTAAAAGCTAATCGGCCGAATTTTGAACGAACTTGAGTCTAGGACCCTTTCGTTCCCCATAATCATATCAAAATTCGGCCGATTAGTTTTTAGAACTTCTGTGACGTGAAAATGATGTTTTATTTATAACCTCAAAACACTGCAATGAAATTCCCTCCACCACAGGTATAATATTGCTACTGTTATAGAACAGTAGCAATATAATAAATATCCCTATTGATACCTCTTACAAAATATTTCATTGAAACTGTTCCGATATTGGAAAACGTACTATTCACGGCAATGAATAGGTACAGTTTATTCATTTCATAGCATCGTTTATAAAGAGTACTCGCGAAGCAAATTGCGACACTGATGTCTGGGCCTAATTTTCATCTTATTCATGCTTGGGGGCACCCGCGCCCTCTGGTGTCTTTTAAAAAGTTCTTTGCGACTTGTTTTTTATCGTATTTCTTGCTAATACATAAAGTATTTTTATCTCACGAAGCGACGCGAGCTTTATTCGTGGTAACTATTTGTACAAATACGCTGAATGTGTGCGTGGAGAAGAGTAGCTTCAATATGTAACACAACACTTCCGACTTTGCCATTGTCTCGGACGGTACCGAGAGATCCTGCGCTTACACACATTCACTCAAGTAAAGCGTGCGTCGCTTCGTGAGATAAAAATACTGTACATACCTATAGTATTTTTTTAAATTAATAACACATAGAGAAACGCCTTCAACATTTGATTAAGTTGATATTCTTGGAACAGTAGTCTTGAAATTATAGAGATTGGTTTGGTCTTAGAGACAAGTATCAGAAATATTTGTATCGGGTACTAATACATAAATAATACATCCTAGACTGACAATTTTTGTCCAGACTATTTTTGTTTCTAACGACAGGTTACGAGCATGTGCTCTGATGACATGTTGATAATAATAATACAAACACAATATCTGTTCTGTCACAATTTACTAAAGAAATGGAGAAAAAAATATAAATAATATATTCAACCCTTCTCGATGCTGGTTTTTGTTAATATTTTTTTTTATTTTTTTCATAATCAAAATAATATTTTTACCATGCTAATCAGCCCCTAATATTTACTCATACGCACAGTCCTTTCCCAAATCGCACATCAAAACGCTACTTAAACTTAACCCTTCCCAACCGCAGGTCTGACAGAGGCGGCTAAGGGCGGCTGCCGACCATTCCACCGGGAGAGGACGATGTTAACCCTGCTGCTGTGTTACGTTACCCTGCTATTATTGTTCACGTAGTTTTTTTGTGACTCTGTACATACTGTTAGGATGGGTTTTGGGTGTGATGTAGGGAGAATGTTAATTGAAAGGAAGGAGAAGCCAGTTCATTTTGTATGGTTGGCCTGTCTTAACCTTCTACTGATACCCTTGGTATTAGAATTAAGGAGAATCTGAACGCATAGATACTGGGTACAATTCAAGCTAAATTTTGAATTTATTTTTAAATACCTACGGGGTAACTCCGGATCCAGTTTTATTTTATGAAAATAATACCTTATATTTTTAATGCAATCACAACGAAATTCTGGCCGTTTTTTTTTTCCTGGTAGGTATCTGACATACCCCTCTATATTATAATATAACCAATATTAGTGTTTCAGATATTAATATATTGATGGATGAAATGAATCAATTAAGGGATAATTTAATATTTTAATTGTTCACTGTATTATAAGTTCATTTTGATATTGTTCGAACGAAAAAACATCAAACAACATCGCACCCAAAACGTCTCACGCTTAAAAATAAAACGAGGGAACGTAATTCAATTACATTGTTTCAATTCTTGTAAATATTGTCATAAGGTGTATCTTTAAATGTAATGTAATGACAACGATAAAATAATTGTGAGATTAGATCGTGTATTCGCTTAGAAAAACCAGCCAAATTGAAATATTGTTTACGTATAAAAATAAAATGTAAACTCATCGCTCGATTATAAGACTGTTTACAACAAATAAAAATAATTAAAAGGATTTTTTTTTCTTTCTTTACATTACAACACACCTTTTTTCAGGATATAAATAATTTCATTTTAAAGAGGGAGGGTACCTGGGTAAGTGCTTCCTAACAAATATTATAAATGCAAAAATGAGTTTGTTTGTTAACTGTTCAACAAAATGGCTGAACATTATTTTGTTTGGATGAAATTTGTCACATACATGGGTAGACCATGAGCTGGGTTAGGAAATAGCACACTTTTTATCCCGGTAAACACAGACGAAGTCGGAGCAGAAGCTAGTAATTTTATATTGTGATACCGATTATGAGTTGACTTCACGCATGACCTATTTAATGTTGTCATTTTAGTTGGCTCTAAAACCTTAAGGATTCTAAACCACCAGTTCTACTAAGCTTTCATCGACCAACCGGGATAAAATACGCAGTCGGTTTAACGACTTTCACCTCGCCTATGACATCGTATCCTGGCGTGCAACTCCATTTCTAGAAGTAGGTACCTACTACCTAGAGTACACTGCGACCGAGTGAATGACTGCGCATTGCGCTATGTTGGTTAGCACCTTTAAACACGAGATGGGTTGCATTGAAATAGTCACGAGTTTAGTGGCGATACCATCTGGCACACTCTGGCTTTCTACTGCCTAGTTGCTGATTGCCAATATTTATGCATATAGCATAACATAATACCTGTATTGATGGAAAGGTTAGGCAGCGGTGTACCTTTATTACAATTTTTCGCCAGATTATGTTTTATTAAGTCCCAATATTTTTGTTTGGGCATGATATCAATACCTAATCCTTAAATGCTATTATAATATTAATGAATATCTAAATAATAAATTAAATGAATAATTAAAATTGAATACCAAAAATTATAAATAAAATTAAAGTGGAAGTGAGTAGTAGAAAAACATTATTTTATATTTTACTTTTTTCAAATAATAATAATTATAATATTAGACCTCTTCCTCTATCCTATCTTGCTGTGCCCGACAGGGTTCACAATGATCTAAAATTATGTATATTTTATAATGTACCTACCACCTATGTTAACATAGTGGAATGCAAATAATTGTATTGAGTATTAAGTATCTCAAAAGGAGTAGTGCCCCAGTGGAAATTACTTATAAGTTGTATAGGTCGTAGATTTAGAACCAACCAACTTTACTTGGTGTTAATGGTTTAATCACCACTGCTCTCGAAATGGCGAAGTAAAATATTGTGAGAAAACGGGCATATTCTAGAATCAAAAATTCGAAGACGTGAGACATCCACCAGTCCGTACTGGGTCCGCAAGATGGAATACGACACATCCCTCCCACAGAGAGGAGGTCTGCTCCAGCAGTGGGAACATAATAGACCGATTGTGTTAAAATACAACAGACGTAGATATATTTAGTAACCTATTCCGCTTGATTATTCTTCAAGAGTCATAAAAAACCCTGTAAGAAATTGACACGTGTTTCACCTCTCAACGAGGCATCCTCAGGATGACGATTGACCAATTGCAAACCAGAACGCGACGTGTTACCATACCGAGCGCTGGACGCAAAGTGAATCAAATCGCCCGTCAACCCCACTTATATAGGATTCGTTGAGAGGTGAAACACGTGTCGATTTCTTACAGGGCTTTTTATGCCTCTTGAAGAATAGTCAAGCGGAATAGGTTACTAAATATATCTACGTCTATTGTATTTTATAATGGATTTCCGCAAAGTCACGCCTGAATCAATTAACTAACCGATTGTGTTATAACGTCAGTTAGTCAACTTTGAACAAGTTAACGATGCACTCTCTAAAGTGGTGCATTGGTTTAATGTAAATAATCTTCTCCTGAATAAGAAAAAGACTAAACTCATTAAATTTTCAACGCCAAATGTCAGGCAGCTATCTACCAATGTTAAAGTTAATGGAATAGAGTTGGACTCCGTTGAGTCGACAGTTTTTCTTGGAATAACCATTGACGGTAAATTACAATGGGGCCGACACATAGAAAAATTGTCAGGAAGGATTAGTTCGGCCACCTACGCCGTTAAAAAAATTAGACAGATAACTGACGTAGATACAGCCAGAATTGTTTATTTTAGATATTTTCATAGTCTTCTGTCTTATGGGATTCTTCTCTGGGGAGCCTGTGCGGACATTAATGCTATCTTTGTTTTACAGAAAAGGGCTATTCGAGCCATTTACAACCTAGGTCCGAG
This sequence comes from Lithophane ornitopus, assembly GCA_948473465.1. Lineage (NCBI taxonomy): Eukaryota > Metazoa > Arthropoda > Insecta > Lepidoptera > Noctuidae > Lithophane > Lithophane ornitopus. The sequence goes on from OX419629.1 coordinate 12,843,659, forward strand.
AGATTCCCTTCGAGAAAAATTCAAAGAAATAGATATTCTGACTGTAGCCTCACAATATATATTTGAAAACCTATTGTATGTACACAAAAATATATCAAATTTTGAGAAAATGTCCGATATTCATATTTTAAATACCAGGAATAAACACAATCTTGCTGTACATCGCACTCGTCTCCACAGAGTAGGCAACTCGTTCATGGGTCAATGTATACGCTTTTATAACAAACTTCCCATTGACATTCCAAACTTACCCATTAAACGATTTAAAAGCTGTATTAAAACCAAACTTTGTAGAAAAGGGTACTATAAAATTTCAGATAATTTAGAAGACAAAAAAGCATGGGATTGAGCTGCTCGCTCTGCTAAGCATTGTAACATTTTGAATAATATGGAAAATCATCAAAGTATATCTACCAGTTTTATTTACAAATTGACATAATTGAATATTCTATACAAAATGACATGATTACTTTGTATAGTATTTTATTATTGTGAATGTGAGGACTATGTGAATTTTTACTTTTTTTCGTTCTCAGTTAATTTTATCGATGGTCTGGCAATTTGAGAATTTTATGCGGCCTACCCAAATGTCCTTTCTTTGGTATTGTTCGTCGAGTCGTTGAGCTCCTTAAGTTCTGAGTTGAGCTCCACCATTACTGACAAATGCTTGCACTGACTGGACAGGTCCACTCAAATCTGTGTGGTTCTTTCCTCAAAAGACCATTTCAGACTCGAATTCACATGGTCCTCATATGGCTTGACCAAGATTATGTCTGGACTTTACAAGAGACTGTGACCTCTGAGTTTGTTTCGGCCTTTCTTCTCAGAGTAGTCAGATAGGAAACGCCGACCTCATCTAGCTTATTTTTAATATTTTTTAATATGACGTGTAAAAGTGATTCCAATATATATACTATATTCTTTTATACGAGAGAAGAACAAGAAATGTGTTTCCACACTTTTTTTAAGCGTTACAAACACATGCTTGATCAAGCTGTATCCAGTTTTAGCACACAAATTGATTTTGGTCGAAAAAGCAAACAGTTTAATCGTTCATTCGCTCGGACACTAACTGGATTGAGTCTAACGTGCCATCGATATGTTGAACAAGCTGGTGACGGAAATACATTCACTGCACGTGTATCTGAGACCTAACGAACTTTTTTTTTAAGTTGGAGTTGGTGGTTGTTTGGTTGGTTGGTGTCAAACAAGCTAGCTATACTGTTAATGTGTGAACACAGTTCAGCTTTTACAACCAGCCTCAAAAAGATGAATACCTACAATCTATCTGTAATCAACCAATCAAAAAATACAACCAATCAAAAAATGCAACAAATAAAAAAATACAACGACAATAATATTTTTTTTGTCTACAATCTTTCTTCCATAATAATAAATCAATGTGTAGCCACAAAAGAAATTAGGTTTGTACTACTCATTGGGTACTTAATTTAGCTACACATCGATACAGTATTATGGAACACAAAAAAAGACGATTCACGATTATCGATAAATAAATGTAGTTGACTTGTACTTTCTAGACATAGATATCCGTGTTTTTTGAAAATAAAAAACTGGCTTTCTATATAATTAGTAAAGAATGGTGAAGATGAGTTATAAGTTCCGTTCTGTCCAAATTATGACTTTTCGCAGTTCCATATTTAGATGTTCTCAATGGCGGTTAAACTTTAGTGTCACACTTTGAGACAATTAGACATGGTATATAAAAGGATAGGTACTGTAGGCGTTGCGTACCCAAGTAGACAGCTGCAAATATAATCTGGCGAAGAGGGATATTATCGATTCATCTAACACCCAGTGCGAGTGCAGTGCTCCTGATCAGAGTACCTACCTATGTCCCGTTTGTTCGAGTGCCCCAAATGTTCTTTCACCCGTGATGATTTGAACAACGTCTCTGACGCTGTAACAAACGTGGACCTGCTGAGCTCAACAACGATACGAAATGAAAACTTGTATAAAAAATTCAAAACTTGTATAAAACGCACACTATGTAGGCAGCCATATTATAAGTTGGAGGATTACATCTCTGATAAAAATGCTTGGCTTAATGCTGGTCCTGCTCCACAACCACAACTAACTAATTAACATTCGAAAATACTGTTGGAGCAGCTGAAGATTGTAAGACTTTTGCATTGTATAAACTCAATCTCCTTTGTATTATATAATTGCACAGGTATGAGTACTATGTACTATAGAGCTACCATTTACCGGGTAATTTTGTCTTTCATTGACTTGAATGTGCCCTGGCGACTGGGAATGTCATGCTCACTCAAATTGTCGCTGATGGTGGCGCGTGTGTTGGATCATTTAGCTCCCTTAAAAATGGTTGAGCTGAATGGTGCTGATCCATGCGTCATGTTCGTGAACGGGCGCCGTCAGTTGTGACTGGTCATCTCTTAGCTGCCATGGCTTATTTTAATTTTTGAATTGTTCTTATGTTATAATTGCGGACGCTTTTAACGTGCTTTCTACATTGTTCTCACATGTATAATTTCAACATGAATGATGTAACATGTATTGTACACAATATTTTGATTTAAAAGAGTGTCCATGGAGTTTCTTGCCCGTTCTTCTCCATAGGTACGCTTTGGAATGGGCAACTAGCTTCATATTTCTGACTGACTGACTCCTTGACAATTCAAAAGTGCCTGTAAACGGTTTAGTTGAAATAAATGCTTTGAGTTTGAGTTTGAAGAAGACTGCATGCGTATTAAAATGATTCGATGTGGTGAACCTATAATAGGTTAGGGTAATGAAACTTGCAATATTGATATTATATCGAAGATAACTCATCAAAAAAAGATTTTTTGAAGTGAAAACTTCTTTAGGCACGTTTAGCGATTTTTGGTAAGGGATAAACTTATGCTTTACTTTTGAATATAGATGGCGCTAATACCAGTTTTAAGATTTCACGTGTGTCGGCAGTCCCCATAACTGCCTAATTTTTACCCGACTGCCCCAGAAGTAGGGTAATGTTTTTCGAGAGTAGGTATGTATGTATGTTTGTATGTATGTATGTCTATTTCTTTGGCATGCTCTGTAGCCTAAACGGCTTGATGGATTTTAACATACGAGGTGTCGTTAGGTTCGTCTTAATTGTGAGAGTGACATTTTTTTTAAATATTTCATCTGCAAATAGAAAAAAAACGAGGGGCAGGTTTTTTTTAAATATAAATTATAACAATATTGGTATCAAATAAAAGCTAGTAATTAATTAATTCCAAATATATAAATTAATAAAACTAAAAAGCTGGAAATAAAACAAACAAACCGCAAAAACCTATAGGTTTTTGCAGTAGGGGTTTTTGTTTTTTAAATAATTTGTTTTAACTTTATACATATATATAAGGTACAATAAAATAGCAACGAAGTCAAAACTGTACATTGAATATTTTTGTGAAAAAATAATTGCTAAAAGGTGTGGGAACGAGTCTGATGCCGAAAATGTAGTTTTCAGAATTTTTGTCCGTTTGTTTGTTTGTCTGGAAGTATGTTCCGGATTGGCGCAAAAATGGCTGAACGGATTTCAATGAAATTTGGCACACAGATGGTTTATAACCTGGATTAACACATAGGGTACTTTTAATCCCGGTAGTACGTTCTCTTGAAATATTTTCCGACATCCACTCGGGCGAAACCGCGTGCAAAAGCTAGTTGTACAATTACATAACTAAATAACAACGATCGTCTCGCATTTCAAGAAACATCGCTAAAACGAAAAAAAAAGGCAACATTCACACCGAACGACATCATTAAAACATAAAATGTCAAACGCGACGAACACACGTTAAATTATATTTTCGCACGAAACATTCGAATAATCGAATTTCAAATGTCTGAGCGTGACTGCGTTAAAGAAATGCCAAGATTTTTCTTTTGTTTTAGCAATTTTGCCGACAGGAGTATAAAAGATTTTATATTTTGAAGTTCTTTATTATGTTGGTTTTGATTTGAATGAGAATAAGTTTTGACCTCGTTTATCATAAATTAGTTCAGAATTGTTTATCCAGCCGCTTCATTGCTGACAAGTGAATAAAGCAATTCAGAAATAGCCTCAGGCTGAAATTAAATCTTCAATGTGTAACTTATACAACTTTTACATAGTATTATGGAAATAAAAACCTATTTTTGCAAGAGCAAGTGAAAATCTATAAAATGCACACAAAATCTGAATCCGTCAAATTTATAAAATAAAACGGCACGAATTCACACACTATTCCATATTTTTATTTAAAAAAAAAACAACACAAAAATAACAATTTCACAGTACAGTCGTATCCAGCGACGGTGGTGATGCAAAACGAAGAAAACGCAATTTATTTGATAAAATATTCAGTTGCACCGTTTTGTTTCAAGCTCCTGCGTTGTAAAACTATGCAGCTGAGGCGGGTTAGTTCCGTTCCTGTGTTCGCTTTAGACGCTTTATATGACGGCATTTCTTTGTGTTAGCAGATTTACGCATTGTAAGGGTTACGCTAAATCTTGGTAAGTATTATGATTTGTGTAAAGTTCACTCTCCTCTTTCCGGGTTTAGTGAAGAGGTTGTAATTCATAAAGGTTAGCTAATAGGCTGTAACTACCTATCTCTAAGATAAGTAAGAGCGTAGCGGCATCTACATCGCTACAAGTGAACTACGCATCACACTGACGAAACGCAAAATCCTGCATCGCGCAAGCAGGGTTTACCGCGCGACTAGCATATACAGGGTGTTAGGGTAAACACCGTCATCCTTGCAACCAGTGGTTTCGTTTCATTTTTAGAAGGTAAAATAAATGAAAAACTACAACTTTTTTTTTAAATCTTGATTTTACCACAGCACCACACACAACACGGGCGGGGAGTGTGGGACGTGACCTGACCGGCAACTAGTGCGACCACTCCCTCAGTCAGTCAGCTGTTTCGCTAGCGAGCACGGTGTCGGATAGAAACTTTTTTAAATCTTTTAATGAAAATAACGTTTTTTTGTTGTTTTCGGTCATTTATTTTTAAGTCAACTACCCATGGTTTGAGTGACAACGGTGTTTACCCTTACACCCTGTATACAACGTCCCGAAAACAATCGTTAGGCAGTAGACCACCAGACATAACTCCCTTCTGATCGGAGAATCCTCCCTTTTCTAGAGCAATTAAATAATTGTAACGTATATGATTTACTCAATGTCTCAACGCTATTTCAGTAAAAAATATAAACAGGTACATACAGGTGTGGCCACGCAAAAAAAAACATAAATATATATATAAACTCACACCTGGGGGTAGGCAGAGACTACAGAACGCCACCTGCAACAATCCTCACATCCCTTCCATTCTTGCTTTTGCTTCGCTTACTTCGTTTAATGAATCAATTTTATCACGGCTACACATCAAGCTATAAAAGAGACGTTTCATTTTTGTATGGGACTCCGGCCATAACATGTACACTTTATAAAACCTGGAAAACGAACCCCTGAATACAGCAAAGGCTTTTTTTTTTTTCATAATATCTGATATTTTTTGGGTACTAATTATAAACTGAAAATGTTTGACGTTAAACGACCATCGACAGCCAGTCATGACAGATTGGTTGGAAAGATGACGTTTACATTTTTCAAAAATAGGGGTGAGGCGATGTATCGTAACAGATAGAAATAACAGATATTAAAAAATAACAGTTAACAATTGTTCCTAACAATAAACCACACGTTTTACATAAAATGACAGATCCTCAAGACTGTTACCGCGGTCTTTACTGTTTATACATTATAACAATCTCCACACAGATTGTTACCGTGGTTGTTACTTACGTATTTATCGTTCGTAACAGGCTTCTATTTAATAACTGATAGATACGAGTATCGACTTTAAACCAAAAGAGATATAGAGATATTCAATTGAGATTTAAATACGTATTTATCACCCGTACAAAAATAACAGGTTGTTATTTAATAACAGATATTTGGATCTGTTATTTTTTTGTAACAGTAACAGTGATAACAGTTATCGTGTTTAATCTGTTACAACCCATCTCTATTTTAAAATCTAGAACTGTCAAAGATGTGATGTCAAGTACCAATTGAATATTTCGTCCAGAAGTACCTACAAATCTACAATCCTCGTTTTTTTTTAAAATGATGAATCACACTTTATAATTAATCAAAAAAGTTGTTTTTGGGTAGCTGTCTTATTATCTTATCTTAATAGCAGAGAAATACATGCCTTTCTTATTATTTATATAATGTCTACGTGATTTTATTATGTTTAAATGTAACATGACTTCTGGACGAAAGCATTGTGTAAGTAAGACGACGCCATGATCAATAGAATATGGCAATAATTTGATAAACTATTATTTTTTGTACCAAAGAAATCAGGGGAATATTCAGGAAAGAATATTTTTCCTCAATTCGTGGATTTTTTTCCTTTTTTTTTCATTAGAGTAAACTTTATGGCTGAATACGAACATCTCCTTCCAGTTTATGATGATCTCGCATTGTATAGAATTTCCGTACAATGCGAGGTCAGCTTATACTGGAAATGTATAAGCTTGATGTGTAGCCATGTCTACCATTTTCCCTACCAATTAAAACCGAACCAATTTTTATCAAAGGCTATGAAATAAACTAAGGCAAAAATATTTTCGATTCTCATTATCAAAGCTTTCGAACACCCCTACAAAGCCACGCCAAAAGGAAAGGGTGTGTATAATTTGTTAGCGTGACACGAACAGGTGGCACGTAACACACGGTACGTTCATACAATATTCAAGTATGTGGTAGTTAAATATTTTGACCTTTCGGTTAGATATTGATAGTGTTTTATGAACGAATTAATCATTTATTAGGTATTCGTACCTCTACGAGGGTCGCTTTGGAAATCAGACATTAAAGGAACCTAATAAAACGGATCTGTTGTGCTAAGTAATAACAGCCACTCGGGTCAATCGATCAGGTTAAGCTATATACTTGCTGCGGTTGTTCCGTAGATGGGTGACCATCTTTACATAGCGACCCCTCCGTGCCTCGGAAAGCATGTTATGTCATTGGTCTCGGCTGGCATTCGTGGATCTTTGACAGTCGTTACGGGTCATCAGAAGCCCGAAAGTCTGACAACCAGTCTTACCAAGGGGTATCGTATTACCCAGTAACTGGGTTATCAAGGTCAGATAGGCCGTCGGTCCATGTAGAATACTGGTATTCAGCTTCAACCAGTTAGACTAAAAGCCGACCCCAACATAGTTGGGAAAAGGCTAGGCAGATGAAAACGGTTTGTTTGTCGCAATAGACTTCGATTTCTTGTCTACTTGGCTATAGCCTTCAGTTGTTACGAGTAGTCAAAATGTGGCTTAGGTCGCTGATGAAAATAAAATATTTTACAAATGGGTTTGAAAGTGCCCTATAATTGAAATATTTCAACAAGACATTCTTTTTTTCGAAACAAACTGATAATTTTTTATTCCCAATTTTTGGCTTATTTAATTTAGACTCTACTACTGCAAAAATCTACTACAAATTAACTCGGCTTCTGCACAAATCTACCCTCATTACAGAGTTATCTAATTGACATTTCCTCCATCCAAATGCCAATTTATCGACACTAAATCAATCCTAAATCTAAAATAGCACAATAAACGAAAATGATACCAGTATCAAACGCGGTATCATTAACGTAAATCAGGGTGACATACGTCGATTCACTAGACATTCCCATGGGCGTCGAATGAAATATTACCGCAGTGTTACTACCGCATTACGGATACTGATGTAACTGTGATTAATATATGCTTATTGTATGGTAAATGGGTACTGATTTTAATGTCTTTAAATGTAAAATAACTCCCAAAACGCAATTGTAAATGATTTTGAACGGAACTGAATGAGCTCGAGATTGCATAAACACACCTGGTTTTATGAGGTTTATTTATACTTTCTAAATTATGGAGGAGCTCGTGGCTACGTAATAACAGCCGCACGAGTCGATGCATCAGGTTATACTACGCTTGCCGGGGTTGGTTCGTGGATGGGTGACCATCTTTACAACCGAGACTCCTCCGTGCCTCGGAAAGCACGTTAAGCCGGCTGTCATTTGTGGATCTTTGACAGTCGTTACGGGTCGTCAGAAGCCCGAATGTCTGACAACCAGTCTTACAAAGGGGTATCGTATTACCCAGTTGCTGGGTTGTAGAGATCAGATAGGCAATCGCTCCATGTAAAATACTGGTATTCAGCTGCATACGGTTAGACTGGAAGCCGACCCCAACATAGTTGGGAAAAGGCTAGGCACACTTATACTTTCTAAGTTTACCTTGACATCACTGATATCGGTGAAGGATACCATCGTGAGGAAACACGAACTTATAGTTAATAACATAACATAAAATCACGCCTGTATTCCCCGAAGGGTTAGGCAGAGGTGTACCTATAGTATACCCACATTTTACCAGTTATTTTCTGTCCCATGTAATAGGGGGCGAGCCTATTGCCATCAACCGGGCACGACTCTTACTTACGAGCGACTTACGACTTGTAGGTCGTAGGTTCGAACCCTGCCAGGCGCTTTACTTTGTGTAAATAATTTAATCACCACTGCTCTCAAAACGGTGAAGGAAAACATCGTGAGGAAACCGGCATATCCTAGAACCAAAAATTCGAAGACTTGTGACAGACTACCAACCCGCACTACGTGGGATTACGGCCCACTCTCTCTCACAAAGAGGAGGCCTGTGTCCCAGCAGTGGGTAGGCTGATTATGTGGGCAAAAATCCATACCCCGGGCTGCTACTGAGAAATTCCAGATGAAAAACCCAATAACACTTTTCCCGAGCCGGGAATCGAACCCAGGACATCATGCTCAGTCGTACACTTGCGACCACTAAACTAACGAGGCAGTCAATAGTAGTATAGTTAATATAAGTTTGAAATCGCCGATCGTCTTCTGTGTATGAGAAGAGGTCTTTACCCTGCATTGGATTAGTTACAGGCCGGTATTATTATGAAAAACACCATTTTATTAGTAAATCTAGCTGTCTGTGTCTCTGAAAATATTGAAGCGTCGTAAGTAAAGAAAATCTTTGTAGCCTTTTCCCAACTATGTTGGGGTCCGCTTCCAGTGTAACCGGATGCAGCTGAATACCAGTATTTTACATGGAGTGACTGCCTATCTGACCTCCACAACCCAGTAACTGGATAATACGATAGATAGCCCTTGGTAAGATTGGTTCTCAGACTTCTGACGACCCGTAACGACTGCCAAAGATCCACGAATGACAACCGGGACCAACTGCTTAACGTGCTTTCCGAGGCACGGGAGAGTCTCGGTATGTAAAGATGGTCACCCATCCACGGACCAACGCAGCAAGCATAGCTTAACCTGATTAATCGACCCGTAAGGCTGTTATTACCTACTTAGCCTTAGCTACGAGCTCTTCTAGCGTCGTAAGTAGGCGTAGGTTATTATTGAAGCTGTTTTCCCATGGAAGTATTAATAAAACCGGCCAAGTGCGAGCGGACTCGCGAAGGCTTCCGTCCAATATCGGTAAAATATATCATAAAAACGGTAAAAAAATCACGTTTGTTGTATGGGAGCCCCCTTAAATATTTATTTTATTCTGTTTATAGTATTTGTTGTTATAGCGGCAATAGAAATACATCATCTGTGAAAATTGTGCCCATTGTATATTTTGTAGTGTTTGTTATTGTTTTTTGTTATATATTTTTGTGGTGTACAATAAAGAATATATAAATAAATAAATAAAATTTCAAATGTCTAGCTATCACGGTTCATGAGATACAGCCTGGTGACAGACGGACAGACAGACAGCGGAGTCTTAATAATAGGGTCCCGTTTTACCCTAAAAACGGTGACATTCTTATTAATGATCCGGAAACATCAGAACGACAAAGGATACGTAAGCCTATCATATCGTAAGCGTAATAAGTCTGTCTAGCACAATATTCACTTTCTTGAACAACTTCATAATACAACTGTCACGATTATTAGATACTAATTACGATCCTAACATTACAAGATTTTTTTGTTTTATTTCAAAGAAGATTTTATTTTGTTTTGTTTAAAGAAGAATTTGTTAAGTTATCTGTATGATTTTGTTTTTAATTTTTATGTTAAAAAATCTTATTATGTTTCTTTTCATTTTAAAATGTTAGGTACCTATTTAATTTGTGGACGCTTGTGAATGGCAATTCTATGCGCTATTGTATCTTACCTACCTTTAAAGATAAGATAAGACTGTAAGCTTTCTGAAGAATAAATATATAAAACTGAAACGCATCCAAACACCACAACTGATAATACAAACTAAGCAATAATAATTTCTTTATTATTATTATTAAATTAATAATAATTTAATAATAATAATAAATATTAATTATTATTATTAAATTAATAATAATTTAATAATAATAATAAATAAATTATTATTATTATTAATGAAATATTAATAAATCGCACAACATAACTTTATCACTCAATTTCTTCATACACATAATAATATAATACATTACATTCACTAATCTGTGTAACGCTAATTGTTTGGAACATGCCGCCGTACCTACATATTTGCTGGGGGCGTCTTCATCAATCTTCTGTCGGCCATGACAGATGGCATTCAAGGCGCGAGATATCATTATGGGGTGTGATGTCGATTACTTTTGGTTATATGGTTCATGAATTTCTTGGTTGTGTGTGTATTCGACAGTGAAGGAGTTATTGCTGTATCGATTGTTTTAAAAGAGCCTCCATGAGTAAAAGTTTGCTCCATTATTCTGCTGTTAGTGCTGTTTACGTAGCCAGTGATACTACCAACTTTGTCGATTGACAAGATGACCTAAGCCAAGTAAAATTCTATCAGCATTGACATCATCATTAAAGTCAAAGTCAAAGATTTAATTGCAAACTAATTGTACATTTTGGTGTTCTTTTATAATATAGATACTTACAACTTAGCGGCCTTTTCCATTTGAGGTAACCCTCTTTCATCATTTGAGGGTTATTTCATCATTTGACAAAATAACAAAAATAAATTGTACCAAAATACTTAATAATATAATTAGATACATTAATAACAATGAACAATTTTTAAGCGAGTAATGAAACAACAATACTAAATATAATTAAATAAATAATAAATGAATAGATAGACCTGTATTTATACAAAATATTAATAGAATAAGTAAACTAATGAAAATATAAATACACAAATACATAGATAATAGGATACCGAAAAACGTAAAACGGATAAATTCAATCCAATAATAATTACGCATAATTATGACTCCCTGATATATTCTAATGAGTAAAATAATAAAAATAAACTATACCATAATACTTAAAATTATACTACATTAATAATAATAAACAATTTTTAAGCATGTAAAGAAGTAAGCAATATTAAATATACTTAAATAAATCAATAAATGGATACACTTGTATATAAAATATTAATAGAATAAGTGAATGAATGGAAATATGAATACATAGGAAATAGGTTATAAATAATTCCTAACTTAATATCAAGAAAAAATTGTAAAGAGCTCCTCTCTCTACCTATTTAAAAATTTGCTGTGCCCGACAGGGTCCATAATTGTTTCTATTTTTTTTTTATTTACCACCTATATTTTGTACATCATGGATTGCAATAAACGATTTGATTTGATTTGATGGTTATTTCATCATTAGCCTAGATAGCTGTCTCTGGACACACGCCATTCAGCCTGAATCTCGCCAACGTTTTTGGTTGGTATATTGGCGTGTGCTAGCTGACATTATGGCTAATAATTAGATTTAGGTATGTTTTGTGTTGCGTAATGTGAATGATTTTGCATACTATTGTATACAGGGTGTTAGGCAGATCGTTGAACATAAGAAAATGGTGGACAGGTGGGGTCATCTTTTTTTTTTTTTTTTTTTGGGTGGGAAATCATCATATGACTTCTCCCGCTCTGGGCGGAGTGGAAGGGCGTGTCAGACTCTTGCTGACTAAAACCCACCCGTGTTCCTTCGGTTGCCTGTTGCCAGGGTCCCGGTATCCCTTTCGGACTATTCCGCAACCCTGGCAGGCATCGGTCCTAACGGACCCCGTCAGGTGTGCTGACATCTCTTTGAGGCGCGCGTGGAACACGACGCGCCATCGACCTGGGCCTGGTCCTTATCGGACGGCGAGCTGCCCATTGCTCGCCGTCCGCAAGCCCACGCCTATGGTGGCCGGGAATCCGCCTGGGATTCCCGACGCCCAGGGTGTCTCCAGCGGCGGCGGTTAGGGGCGTGAGGGCGCAGGCTTTGCCTCTCCCTCACGCGTTCCGCCTCCTCCTTCGCGAGCATCACTGCTTCGCAGAAGGAGGTGACCGCCTCCCATGCCCTCTCGCTCCGTACCATGGCCTGGACCAGGGCCGGACGCGAGAGGTCAGTGCCGCCAATCGCCTCCACGAGGACACGGCGGTGCTCCGCCCAAGCAGGGCACTCCTCCACATACGGTGGAGGAGTGCCCTGCTTGGGCGTGTGTGCTCCACCGTGTCCTCCGGACGATCCGCACAGTGGTGACACCCGGGCGTTTCCTCCCGCCTAATACTGCACAGGTACCTCCCGAAGCTGCCATGTCCGGTGAGGACCTGTGTCAGGCGGAAGGTGAGGACGCCGTGGCGCCTCTCCAGCCACTCCTCAAAGAGGGGACTCATCGCCGCAATTGTGGCGTGCCCAGCACTGGGTTGCGACAATCGCACTCTCCATGCCGCCATGAGATCCTGCCGGAGCTCTGTCCGCTGTGCCGCGATTTCTCGCGGCAGCGAGGTGGGGTCATCTGCTACTTAATCTGCCAAGAACTTACTTTTTTTGCTTTCTTCTATTATTATTATTTCACTGCATTTTTTATTAAAAATGGGTAAACCAGGCAATTTTTTTTTGTTTTTATTTTAATTATAATCATTTTATACTCCCTGTATATTCATTTTTGGTTCCTTTTATGTCCAGAACAATAAAATTCAAGAAACCACAAAACATACACGTGAATGTTTCCATAAAACTACAATGGAGCGGTTCAACACGAATGGTTATTGCCTCGTTCTGTGGCAGAAATGCAAAGATATTGTTGTAGACAAGGACAGCAGATATACGAAATGCATGAATGCTCAGCGCAGCCATTGCGTTGTTACTGGGTTATGTTCTTGAGCCTGTATTTTTGTATGTCCTTCCCCAGGTTGCCATTTATCTCCATGTCAAATTTTATCCAAATCCGTTCAGTAGTTTAGGCGTGAAAAGGTAACATACCTACAGACAGACAGATAGACAGACACAGTTACTTTCGAATTTATAATATTCGTATGGATATTATGGATTATTTAATATAGTATAAGGATAATACATAAATACACAGATTTTTTACTATTATGTATAAATCATTGTTGCATATAATACCTACTGATTGTTTTACTGTAAAGCGGAAGTGTGACTGTAATTTACATAGTTTTAATTATTTTTGGAATAATAAAATACATATATTAAAAATAACAAATCGATTCAGTAATCGATTCTGAATAAACTACTTTAATTATGTGCATTCATTCAGTTACACATTGTATACAAAATTGTATACACTCTTTTATACAACACTCTATGCTTACAAGTTCATTCTAAAAATGGTAGCATTTTAAGACTCAATTATCATTAAATATACATAAATATGTACATATATATGTAGCCAAAATAAACTATCCTTCTTCAACTTTGCGATAACCCAAATATAAGTGAAGTTACCGCTAAAATAAACACAAAAACTCAAGAAATACTTTTAAAAAGTCATCCTCCGAAAACTTCTACTATCCTTTATCTTTCGTATTTTTTTGTTTTTTTACAAAAATGACTAGTGTAAACCAAGGAGCCGCTGCGACAGCCACTTATCTGCAAGATTTATAATAATATCATGACAGTTAGAAATTCTCGTCTCCACTAACAAAGACAGGAAAAAATTCGCGAAGAATGGACGAGTTTTTGTGAAAAAAATATTTTATTCCTCTTTGTTTGGTTGGTGATGAAGGAGGTTCGGTGTGAGATGGGCAAAGGAGGCTTGTTTACAAGATGGCATAAGCCGAACATACAATAATGTGGCAAATAATAATGTGCCATTGTTATTAGATTCGATTTAAAAAAATATATCGTATCCCTAAATAAAAACCCCACTAACTATATTGTATATTTTGTAGTGTTTGTTATATATTTTTGTGGTGTACAATAAAGAATATATAAATAAATAAATAAATAACTCAAAAAGTAAGAGTTTCGAGTTAGTGGCTTTATAGAATGCCTGACTCGTATACCTATACATCAATATAACTCGCGTAACGATACCTTGAACCGCAACGTTACCTTTATGAATGTCTCATTAGATCTTTGATATCTTTCTTATTATATTCTAAAAACAGTTTTTCGTAATTTCTGATAAATGAGGATTTTTGAGTTGCCGGAGGGGTGCAATAATTATGTGGCGCACTATACCCTCCCGATATGACCTAAAACATACAGAAGCCATTTTATTTGAGTGCCTTTAGAACAATTTTGTAGGCTTGTTTACAAGATGATCTATAATGAACATATAATAGTGTGGCAATACGCCATTTTTATTGGATTTCATTAATACATTAAGTATAAGGAGCACTATAGCTTCCCGATATTACCTAAAACATACAGTAGCTATTTTAATTGAGTGCCTTCAGAACATTTTTGTAGAATGCGACACCATAGAGATATCAGTACACACGAGTACAGACATTAATTTGATTAGATACGTACAATATCGAACTTTAGAAAATATTTTTTAACTAATTTTCTTAAGGCTTTTTTAGTTTTTGGACTTCCGTCCCAAAGAGTGCCAACGAAACCTATTATTAAGGCTCCGCTGTCTGTACGTCCGGCTGTCACAGAGTTGTTTCTTCTGAACCGTAATAGGTACACTTGATTTTCAAAGAGTGCGTAATTCGATGGCCGTAATAACAAAAAAAAAAATATATAAAGGCGTCCCCATACAAGAAACTTGTTTATTTCTGCGTTTTTGAGGTCGATAAAATCAATACTGTGCTTGCGTAAATATTATTCACAACTACGGAACCCTTCACTGTGAGCGGTCCAACACTCACTTGGCCGGTTTTTAACTCTTATAAATACGGAAAAACTTAGCCTTGTTGATCAAGCGCCTTAAGGTTGATGCGCTAGGGTGGCCCGCGAAATTCAAATTTTCTTACGTTTTTTGCAATTTGCAGGTCAGTATCAGGTTGTATGTTGATCTAAATATTATTAGCGGCCGTAACAAATATGGATTTACAGAATTATAAACATTAGAATCAGCAAATACAACTCTCTAAGTTCATGTAAGTGTATTGACTGACGATTTCATGAAATTTTCATTCAATGCACTTACATGAACATACAACCTGATACTGACCTGCAAATTGCAAAAAACGTAAGAAAATTTGAATTTCGCGGGCCACCCTAGCGTATCAACCTTAAAAAAAAATATTTATAAACTCTTCTAAGCCGTTCTTTCCTTTTTACACAATTGTAATTTTTATTGTTTTATTTATGCCCGTCACTCAACTCAGACGCAGATAATAATCAAAATGTAACGCGTTTCCTTAAACACCTTTCATTGCATTCACTCCTTTTATCAAATTCAATCTACATTTTCAAAGTAATAAAAAGCATCCTATTCAGTAAACGAATTCGTTTGATTCACATGGAAATTATATTCTTCACAAAAATCAACGGGATTCAATTTCTGTAGCTATATTTAACCCCTTTTCATCGAAACTTAAGCATAAAAGTAGAATTTCATATAAATGTGACGCTGTGAACTATTTGAATACATGAGGTAAGGTAAGGATGTGGACACATTGTGGGAAAAATAAACAAATTCTGATTTGATGATCATTCTTATGTTTTTTACAGCGGAAAAGTTTTCCGCAAATCCCTATTAACCCACAGTTATTCTAAAATAAGGGAAAAAAAAAACTTTTTTACAAAAAATTTAACTTACGAAAAAAGATAACTGAAAACCAAAAAATAAAAAATAAACCTTTTAGTGTAACTAAGCTCCTATACTAATTTATAAGTAACAAGTTTTGAGGCTTTTGAGTTACCATTATTTTATTGTTGTGGCCAATCTATTATTTTTTATAGCTCAAACACGATGTAACTGCTGGAAACTGTTGAGAAGCTCTCGCGCCTGTCTTCCGTCTCCATCATCAGATCAATTCTAGGCTAAAGACCTGGAGACCAGACAGACCTCTCAAGTATTTATTATTACATCACCATCTTCCTTTTCCAATCACTTTCGACCTTGTTGGGATCGGCTTCCAGTCTAACCTGATGCAGCTGAATGCCAATATTTACATGTCAAGTATTAAAAAAGAAAATGTTATTTGTGAAACGTCTATCTGCAATTCTGCATTGATCGGTACTTCCTTGTTCTCCATTGAACACAACACATCTGACAGTCAGCCACAGCGTGTTACCAAGAAAATGTGTTCGCAGCCTTACATTGGTGTAGACGCGACACGTCGTCGACGTGAATACATGAAATAAACGATAAACATTGTATTTCGAAGAAATATTATTGAAATAGGACGGAATATTTCAAAAGAGATTGAATATCTGTCAGTGTAAATGAAATGAAATTATTTATATTGTGATGTTTAGAATATGTCTGACCGATGGAATAAGGAAAATGCCATTTCGTTTAAGTCTGACAGGCGTAAAGTAGATAAGTTTCCACCTCATAAACGCTCCCTCAGACAGGTGCTACCCGACTCTCACAGAACAATTTCCATGAAGTTTTCATAGTTTTTTTTTTACTAGAGTCGCGACACGTCTGTTTGCTGAGCCTTAGCATAATCAGCCTAAAATGTTCCCACTGCTGGGACACAGGACTCCTCTCTGTGAGAGGGAGCGGGCCGTAATCCATCACGCGGGCCCAGTGCGGGTTGGTAGATGTCACATGTCTTCGAATTTTTGGTTCTAGAATATGCCGGTTTCCTCACGATGTTTTCCTTCACCGTTTTGTGAGCAGTGGCGATGAAATAATTTACACAAAGTACAGCGCCTGTCAGGGTTCGAACCTCCGAAATACAACTCGTAAATCGTGGCCGTTAACACTGGGCCACCACTGCTCTTTAATAAACTTAAAATTAAACGATAAGGTATATTTCTCTATGTGACAGTTACATAGTTTCATCTGAAAAAGATTTAATTTACTGAGAAATGTTATCAAAAGCGGTGAAGCAATGAGAATTTCCATGAAAATTCACGCCGCTAGTTGGCGCCACTTTGACAAGAGGTCTTCCATTAATTCACGATACGAAAATGAATGTTAAATGATGACTGTCATCATTCGTATTCATCAGCCAAGACAATAGAAAATATAGGCGTTTTGACATTTTTGACAGGTGCCCGGACCTGACGTCTCAGTGCTGCCACCTGGTGAACGTCATTTCAGGAAACCCCTCATTACCAGGTCGACAATACGAAGGCACCGTTGAACGTTTTATTCGTAGATCTGATAATCACTATAGTTTTTATTTATATAAATAAAAATTCTAGGAACTTACATAATTATACTTAGAAAAAAATATGTATATTATATAACAAAATTTAAAAAAAAGGGGATGTTCTCATTGGGCATCAAATAATTCGTTCACATCGTTTTCAATGGGAAAAGTGCCCAAAAGGCTGGCAGCATTGCCACGTTGACTCACAATGCTGATTCTTTAAAGACTCGACTGGGGTCACGTGAAGACTCGACGAATTGCTTAGCGATGTCCCGAAATAATCGATGAGCACTAGTGTTTCAACCCCAAACGGCTTAAACATATAACTCCCAATAAGGTTAATCACTGTACAGATACCATTATAGTTTTGGAAAATAGAGTAAGATCATGATCAGTGTGTCAGTAACAACATTACATGGTTACAAAAAAATGCTCATCAGTAGATTGTAAATCTGACGCAAATTATACAATTTATACCTAGCAAAGCATCTAATTTTACACCGAGCTCAACTTTTTTGTCCGCTTTGATTGCAATTCGTGTTGTTGATCTAGGTAATCCTGTCAATCAATAGGCAACGATATTGTGATGGGATTATAAATATAAAATCGAATTTATGTAAAAAAATTGTCTTACATTTTGATTGGTAAAATGATCGCAACCTAGATTTCGAGGTTTTTGAGGATTGGAGAGGAACCACAATGTCATAGCAACTGGACATATAAATAAAACAATGTAAATAGCGTGTATATGTATGTGTGTGTGTGCATTATCACCTAACAACGATTTTCGCTTGTTTTATTTTGAAACAAACAAAACTCGTTACGTTCGAATGCATTAATGACGTCACTGCTTATTTACCTCTTCATAATCAAGATTTGAAAAACCAAGTACGTCATGACCATCAGAATCATACGTACATTTTGGTCGTAGCGCAATCTTCTTGGAATCCCATTATAAGATCAAAAGTGACAGTTTATTATTATTGTTATACCCGACATGATGAGGAACAATTATTTTACCCATTTCCGCAAACAATCTCGCGGAGGTCAAACCCTCAATTTGGGTAATCCCATACAAGTATGGACCACTATTTCCTCTAAGAGCGAGCTAGAGGGAAGTTATTATTTAAGCCGGCGCTTGGCGCTGACGGGCTTAGCTGAGATGCAAGTTATAATCATATGACTGCTAGGTACGTAGTAGTGTAAAAGTTTTCTCAATTTTATTGCCGATAATAGCATATAAGTCTATTGTGTCCCAATTAATTTTGTCCCAATTGAATTTCAAATGATGTCATTACAATACATTATAATACAGGGTGGCGATTTAAGTCACCTGCATCCGTCAAGGGGGTGATGACTATACCCGTGACACTAAACAACTTCCGATGTGAAACTCATCTGCTTCGTAAAAAAAACGAATTCCTATACAGCAGTAAACATAATATTTCGATAAATGTATAATTTTTTTTTTACTTCATCTACCTTCAGAAAAAAAAAACTTTTTTTTCAAGAACCACTCCAATATGCTTGTAACTAGGACCATACAACAAAACTAGACGACAAATCCGTTCAAAAAGCTACAGTATGATAAAATGCACTTTCCGTGCAATATGGCGTTCAAAATTACGGAATGTAAAGCTAATGTTTGACATTTTCTATACAATCTGTCATAGAGAATGCTATTATACCCTAGGAGAGGAAACACTCTAGGTAAAGACTATTATATAGTTTATTTTTTTTATTTTGAAAAAGGGTTAAGCTACCCAGACTTTAAGGCCTATATCTCACTAGGAGTCAATGGTGAAGCAACCATGGTCGTACTGCCAAGTTGCCTGGAAATAAAGCAATTAATAATATAAAATATAATTTATAAACTAACCCTACATAAAGTCAAGCAGACTTTTAAGCCATGGCTACTGTCGCTGAACTATGACGAAATAGAGAAAATCATCATATCTATTTCGTAACATAAAACCCCTCGTGATCAATCATGACACACACACACAAACACTCGCAAACTCAATACAGGCTTCTTTTTAACCGTTTTTTGTTTATGCGAAGAAAAAAGGAGGGTTATGATTTTGACCGGTATGTATTTATGTATGTATGTATGTATGTTCATCTGTTCCCTCATATCTTGTAAACGACTCATCACAATTTAAAAAATGAGGTATCGTTGGAAGCGTCTTGATTGTCCGCTGGTTATAGGCTATGTGACGTCAATAAAAATGGCGCCCTCTAGAGGACATAAAGTGAGGAACTAAAAAAAAAAAATTAATCGTACCATGTTGGGTATCAAATGAAAGCTTAATGAGCACATTTCAAAAATATATACCTATATTACAACCCCAAAAGAATTAAAAAAAAAATTAAAGTAATAAAAACAAAAACCCAACTACGACTAAAAAGGTATAAACAAGACACCACAGACAGACAAATTAAAAATCCGGAGTCACACGTGTTAGGGCATAAATCAAACAGATTACGTGTGACTCCGGATTTTTAATTTGTCTGTCTGTGGTGTCTTGTTTATACCTTTTTAGTCGTAGTTGGGTTTTAGTTTTTATTACTTTATTTATACTTTGTTGTTACCATATTCTTTTTGTTTTTGTTAATCTTGTTGCATAAGAGCTTGTAATATTTCCTACTGGGGGAGGGCACTGACTCTTGTAACACAGGTATACCACCTAGAACAGGAGTCAGGGACTTCACACTATTTTATAACCACTTTCTTGGGTAATAAATTTTATTATTATTATAAAACTGTGTATATTTTGCTGGTAAAGCAACCATGGTTGCACCATGATGTCCTAGTGAGATATTAGCTTGATAAGGTACATCAAGCTTTTGGAGAGGCAAATGAGTGATAGGATGACGCTCTACTAAGCTGAACTTTTTCAATACATTATTTGCTTTTTAACAGACTTCTTCAAAAAGGAGGAGGTTCTCAATTCGTCTGTATGTTTTTTTTTTGTGTTTATGTTACGCGATTATTCCACCAATTATGAATCGATTTTGATTATTCTTTTTTGTTTGGTAATTCATGCTTCAGAGGTTACGTAGTTCTTGAGCTAGCTTCAATATTTCGTATTTTTTCCACTTAATATATCTGGTCGATGCTTTAAGTGACTCCATCACTGTTATTTACATAGCGAATATTCGAATTTGTGTGGTGTAGGTACCACAACTAAAAAGTGAAAAGTTTTTTCCCTTCTATGTTGGGGAGGGGTTCGAGTTTAACCGGATCGAGCAGAATATCAGTATTTTACATGGAGTGACGGCCTATCTGACCTTCAGAACCCACTAACTGGGTAATACATTGGTAAGTCTATTTATTGATTGAATCACAGCTGGGACTATGATTAATCATGGTTAGTCACCCATCCACATTACGCATGAGCGCATGTTGTTACTTTACCACGCGTGTGGTGTGTGGTAACAGCCCCGACTTAGAAGTTGTAGGTCGTGAGTTCGAACCCAGCCAGGTGCTTAACTTTGTGTAATAATTTCATCGATACTGGGGCCGCGTAGTGGATTACAGTCATCTACCTCTCGAAGAGAGAAGGCCTGTGTCCCAGCAGTGGGAACATGATAGGCTGATTATAGCTAATTATTATCTAAATCTCCCCTGTATCCCGACGAACCACTGTAATTTTCCACATAATTATGTACATAGAATGTACGTAGAAATAGTGTATTTCTAAACTAGTATAGACAGGAGAGTACATAGGTACAGCAGAACATGATCGATGGGGTTTGTTATGGGTTCCGTGCACGGTAACGTTACAGGTAAGACAAAGGAAACATGCAACTTAACTCCATTAGCGATAGAACGGGAGCTGGGATGATGCAGTTTTTATTTTAAGCTTGTAGGAATTATTGTGGATAAAACCGATAGAAAATCGAAGGTACTTCAATTCCTTATTCCTTCCTTTCCTTTTTGCAGTTTTTTTTTTACTTGTGCATAACGTATTAATAAATAAATAAATACCTTGACTTAGATAAAAAAAAACTTTGATCAAAATCTGCAAAAAAATACTTGTTAAATTTCTTAAGATGAAAGAAAATAGACACAAATTAAATAAAACACGAAAGAAACTTTTTAGAAATAATTAAAACATTATTTTATTAATAATAATTAACAGGATAACTTTTTTTTTTTTTTGAAATGTTGGAAATATCTTCAAAAAGCTTCTATAATCACAAACAAGTTTTAAAACTTAGCTAGCTAACTCACGGTTTAATTAATTATCTTAAAACATAATTAATGATAATGAAAAATCTAGACTTAAGACCGAACAATTTATTTTGTAATTAGTTTATTCAATTTTCAATTAAGCTTCTAGGTAATTTAAAACTTCAAAGATTTTTATTACGGAGCAAAAAGTTGAGTGTCGTCCTTTAAAATAAAATATAATTAGACTTTACCAATTAACTAATTCTGAACATTTTTTTATAGAAGTTACTTACGTCTGAAGTTGTTTAAGCAATTAATAAAGCAAGTGTATGTTAAAAAGTTCTCGATAATCTTGATTGGTAAAATAATTCCTTTCAGAGTTGAAAATAATTCCTTTCTTTTTTAATAAGACTATTATGTAATTACCTAAAAAAGCTTTACAAAAACCGGTTTCATACTCCCGGTCTAACACCATTTACCCATGCAGTACGGCTTTTAAATTATTTAGAAAGCAAACAAAATAAAATCTCACAATATCTCATTTCATTACAATTTAGCAGAAAAGCCTTGTATTTAGCTTATCTTTCAGGCACTTGAATTATGTCTTTTTTTATTATCTTTTAGTTGTATTACTTCCTGAATTTTGTTTTCAGGAACTTAGGCTTGCATTTGCTTACAATAAATGTATAACATTATATATAAGGGGCTCGTGGCTAAGTAATAACAGCCGTACGGGTCGATCGATCAGGTTAAGCTAGGCTTGCCGGGTTTTGTCCAAGGATGATCTTAACATACTGAGACCCCTCCGTGCCTCGGAAAGTACGTTAAGCCATTGGTCCCGGCTGTCATACTTGGATCTTTGACAGGCATTACGGATCGTCAGAAACCTGAAAGTCTGACAATTAGTCTTACCAAGGGGTATCGTGTTACCCAGTAACTGGGTTGTGGAGGTCAGATAGGCAGTCACTCCATATTGGTACTCAGCTGCATCCGGTTAAACTGGAAGCCGACCCCAACATAGTCTGGAAAAGGCTAGTCTGATGTAAACCGAGCCGCAAAAGCTTGTGACCAAATCACCAGACCATTGCCCTGTTTCACATCATCTTATGACTTCTCCCGCTCTGGGCGGGCTAAAGGGCGTGTCAGACTTTTACTGACTAAAACCCACCCCTGTTCCTTCAGTTGCCTTTTGCCATGGTCCCGGTATCCCTTTCGGACATTTCCGCAACCCTGGCAGGCAGACCCCGTCAGGTGTGCTGACATCTCTTTGAGGCGTGCGTGGAACATGACGCGCCATCGACCCGGGTCTGGTCCTTATCGGACGGCGAGCTACTCACATCATCACGAGTCTTACATCATCCTATAAATAAGTACGTAAAAACTTATCATCATCGAATGAGCCTGAAATAATGACACATATTTCCACGCCAACCAGCGCCGAGTAAGAAACATGACAAACTTCAACTTCAACTATTCATAAATCACAAAAAGTAAAAACCGGATGCTTGCTCCCGGTCTACATTGCGCTCACTTAGCCGGAGCGGAACAATATAAAGTGGCTTACTATCTCATTACATTTCCCTTTAATGGAAAACACTTATTGACTACAAACTGGACCGAAAACGAGAATAACTTTAAAAGGAATTTTTGAAAAGGATTTCATTAGTAGTTTTTATTTTAAAGTGGATTGTAGGTATGATTTTAGAAGAATAGAGCAAACTACTGCACCATGCTTATTTGAATTTAATTTACCTACGTTTAAACAGGCAAAGTACGAGTTGGACTCGCACACGAAGGGTTCCGTACCGTATTAAGATCGAGCAAAAAATTTCTTGTAAGGCACCACATTTTTTTTATAGCGGCAATAGAAATACACAATCTGTGAATATTTCAACTGTCTACCTATTACGGTTCATGAGATACAGTCCGCTGATAGACAGACCGACTGACGGACAGTGTAGGCTTAGTAATATTTCGTTTGGCGGTTCGTTTGACTTCGGAACCTAAAAAAATATAATGAATGTTCTGTCCTGCAGTTAAGGTAGGGTGCGTGAATACTACGTGTTTTGGATTCCTAATTAAGTTACTTTTAAAGGTACCTTACTACATTATGGAAAGCAAAAAATCGTTGGAATTCTGAGAATAATAAAAAGATTATTCCCAAAACTGGCAACGACCGATAAAATAGTTAGGTTAGAAAATAGCATTTTGAAAAAAATCAAATGTACAATCTCACTGAAGATGTTGACTATTAATTTTTAACATAAATAACACGGCGTTGGTACGTAGGTGTGGAGTGAAAGTACCTTGAATGAGGCGTGGGTGTGGCGTAGGAGTGCCAAGAGCAACTCGAAGATTTCTATATGAAACGCTATCAAACGTGTTTAATGTATTAATAGACTGAACAAAATGTAGGTTGTGAGTTTACAGCGTAAACTGTTTATAAAACTCAAACTGCAAGCATGTATTTCAATTTAACCATTTACATACGGGGACTTTTGTTATGAAGCTAGTTGAGCTAAAGCGTAGTCGCTTTGGAATGCAACTACTTTCATGTTTCTGTGTCCATAGAGTATCTTGCTCATTTCTCTATGACACTATGTTAGATTATAATGTTTGAAGAATTATTAATTTAAAGAAAACACGTTCAAAGAAATTTTGATATTCACGGCCCGCACTGGATGCACTACGCTTTACTCTCCCGTTCAAAGCGAATGAGCCATCAGTGGGAACATTATATAAAAAGTCTCATATAATAGGCTCGCCCCCTATTAAATGAGATTCAGAGTCTGACTGAGACTGAGAGTCGATATATTCAACTGCATACAGTCGTGACTTCAACTTTACGCGGTCGGCTACAGTCGTACACGATGTCCATCGCTAACCGCATACAGTGCTCTCCACACTTCACACGACTGCAGCCGACTGCGTGAAGTTGATATCATGACTGAGCGAAGTTGAACGTACAACTGCATGCAGTTGAATACAGGTGTTAGGGACACCCCTCCGCAAATTAACAGGGGCATTCAGTTCCTTATTTTGAATCATATTCCACCGGAAATTTTTCTCAGAATTTTTTTAATTTTTTTATCATTTTTTCAGTTACCTTTATTTCAATGTAAAATTAGATTCTCTGTACGTAGCACTTCATTTATGTAAATAAAACAGCTAAAATAAAAATAAATCGACAATGGATGTTGAAATACTCGAGCGCGCCCCCCCCCCCGATACGCGGAGTGCGGCTACGCGGGTTTTGCCACGGTAACGATACATTGCGCGTGAGGTAATAATACAAATCAGGTTTATTGGATTCCCATAACGTTCCTGAAATAATTTCATGTACCGATCGTCTTAGTATGATATGCTGAATTCATCCCATCAGTTTGCGGAAGGCTGTCCCTTACACCCTGTATATCGACAGCGCGCGGTTGCTGCTATGCAGTTCATCTGATGGCAGCCTAACTGGCGAAACGCGGGTTTACTAAGGAGAATATTAAGGTACACCTCTGCCCAACCCTTTGGGGAATACAGGCGTGATATTTATGATATGTATAAAAGTAAAAAAAAAAAAATACAAAATTAATTAGTAAATTATCCAGTCAGTATCAAAGAAATACTACCAAGCTTCAAACTGAAAGCTCATTTGCAAACACAAATGTAAATGGCCAACGAAAGGAACATTAAAAATAAAAATACCTCCCGTCTAAAAGTTAGGCTACCTTTAAAAACTAAATAGAACTGGGTCATTTTGAATACACTGCAAATGAACTACGTGTTTGCGAAATGTAAAAACGTCGACGTTACTGTGTACAGTGAGGTGCACAAAAACTGTGCACGTATTAAAACAATTATGGAAACTTCGGGTGTATCTCGTTTGTGAGTGGTGCTTTTGGATAGAGTAATTCCAGATTTACAACTACAGAACAACATGCTTGTGTTCCCCGAAGGAAAATGTCCTTTGTTGCCAATAATCATAATTGGTCGGGGCTCGTGGCTAAGTGATAACAGCCGCACGGGTTGATCGAACAGGTTAAAACTACGCTTTCCGCGGTCAGTCCTTGGATAGGTGACCATATTAACATACCGAGATCACTTCGTGCCTCGGAAAGCACGCTAAGCCGATGGTCCCGGCTGTCACTCTTGGCTCTTTGACGGTCGTTGGGGTCGTCAGAAGCCTGAAAGTCTGACAACCGGTCTTACCAATAGTATCGTGTTACCCAGTAATTTGGTTGTGGAGGTTAGATAGGAATTCGCTCCACATAAAAACCTGGTATTCAGCTGCATCCGTTTAAACTGGAAGCCGGCCCCAACATGTTCATGCATCAGTTAGATAGATATTTTATGTTTTTTTAATGAAATCTGTTATAAGAGAGCAAAAACAGATCAGTTACTACATTACTTCATAGAAACTTCATTTTAAGACTTAATCAGATTCCGGAGCGGCTTTTAAATGCGAAAGTAACTCTGTCTGTCTCTGTGTGACCTTTTTACATCTAAACGGCTGAACGAATTTCGATTAAATTTGGCACAAAGGCAGAACATCATAGTGGTTAGGATACTTTTTAACCCGGTAGGATAATTCCCGACTTGCATGCAAGCGAAGCCACAGGTAAAAGCCAGTAAGACATAAACAGGACAGGTGAAGAGAGCAACAAGGAATAATGGCAGCCTTTCATTGTGCTACGAGATAGTGAATTAATACAAAGCAAATTCTCGTGAAACACGATACACTGCTACAGCAGCTTAATCCCTCAGTATTCCGTGGAGCCTGTCTTAAACATGACGTAGTGAAAGCTGCATGGCACGTGCGGATATGCGTACAATTGTAGGTTAGAGAGGGTCGCATACCTGCGATTTGTCTTGCATTTTGTATGTTGTCTCAACTCGATGGGGTTATATCGTATCGTATTTTATCATTTTGGTGACGTGTAAGTTAAACTGGCGAACTTAAATTAAATTAATCTGATTAATATAATATTCATTTAATTTATAAAAAGTTTAAAAAAAGTTACAAAATTAACGAGTTTATTATCCATTCAGTATCAAAAAATACTGCATGCTTCGTATACCTAGCATATTTTTTTTTAAATTCATGAATGCAACAATATTTCTTAAAAAAATTGTAATAGGTGTGTGCCTTGCCTTACGCGCGCACATAAATGGACTGCTGCGTACAGAGAATGTAATTTTACATTGAAATAAAGGAATAGTAACATAAAAAACTATTTAAAAATACATGTTCCTGAGAAAATTTCCGGTAGAATGTGATTCAAAATAAGGAGCTGAAATGGGCCTGTTAATTTGCGGAGGGTTGTCACTTACACCCTGTATTTTTATTGCATTCCAATATGTGAACGAAAGTGGTAGGTTTACAAAGACATGATCATTGGATCCTGTCGGGCACGGCAAAGTGATTCTGCCTAACGTGGACTATAGTCGTGATGCAAAAATACATACAGAACACATACAGCACAGCAAAGGAGTAGGTACATAGGTATTCATCAAAACATCTCTCGGTATTTGGCTGTCAACTGGTAGCGAACTCAAAATGCTCGTAGAAGAGCGCCACGTCAAATGGAAAATACCGGCAATGCTCGTAAATACTTTGACCAAAGTAAAAGCCAGCCTTCGGGAATACTCGCTTTTACTCGGAAATATTCGGAGCGTGACGTCTGAGGTACAAACGAATGCTCTGTTAATTATTTTGTGATGACGAATATTGCAAGGCGGCCAACGACCCCATTATTTTAATATCCTAATTTTAATATTATAAATGCGAAAGTGAGTTTAGGCTTGTGCAGACTAGTGCAATATCGCGGGCGCGACAAGGGTCGCACTGCCTTTCGCGCCAGTCTGTACGAGCCTTTTGTTTGTTTGTTAAGCTTTGACGCTAAAACGGCTGAACGGATTTAGACGAAATTTGGCAGAAGAACCATGACCTGGATCCATAGGATACTTTTTATCCCGAATTTCCCGCGGGATCGAGACTTACGCGGGTAAAACCGCAGGGCGCAGCTAGTTATTATAATAATGTATTTTGCGTACGACCGTATAATCAGCCTATATGTTCCCATGCGTACACAGGCGTCAGTGATGACCCCGTGGTAACGACCACGACTTACGAGTTGTAGGTCGTGGGTTCGAGAACCTAACTTTGATTCAAATACAGTTCTTTATTCAAAACTGACAAGTCAGTCCGGTACTAATTTGTCAGTGCACCAGTCGATCGAAATAAAGTTCGAAATTCAGAAAAGGCTCTATGTCTAAATAAAAACCTTGTTTCATAATAAGGCCGATAATGCCTTTCTTACTTGCCATATACTTATCTAGCGACCCGTTCCTGCTTCGCACGGTTTTTACGACTCGATAAAACATCGAGATTTCTTAGTTATATGTAACTTTAATATTAACGTTTTATACACATAAACCTTCCGGAATAAATTCTCTAAACAATGGTGAATACCTCATCAACATCTGTTGCGTGGTTTAGTAGAACAACGTGGACATACAGACAAATTCAAACAGTGACTTGAATTTATAATAATATGTATAGATATAGATATATGCACAGTTTACAAGCACACAATCTTATAAATAACAATATCTACCCTAGTTTTCATAACATCAATACAAAATATATTGACAAACTCGCAAAAACTTTCTAAATCTTAATATACAAGTAGTGTATTTAAAGGACTCGGACAAAGAACCGGCGAGCGTCGCTAGTGCCACACATTATTACTTTAGTCTGCTGGTGAACGTCATAACGTGGTAAGTAACAGCGTAATATTAATGTAAGAAAAATAAATTATGTGTAAACTTGCTAGAGTTATTTTTTTATTTATAACAATTCCAGGGGAATTTTTATTAATTATGTGTACATATTTAAAAATTATTTTTTTATAAAATCATTATTTTTTTCAATATAGATACAAAGGAAAAACTTTGATTGAGTCGTGATTCAATTAGTACAAAATCCTTTGGAATTGTCTACCTACGTGGGTGATATTTTGTGTTTTTAGGGGTATGAGGAACAGGGTGTAAAGTTCACTCATACTCTATAGAAAAGGGAGGATCCTCCAACCAGACGGGTGTTGTGTCTGGCGGGCAACTGCCCATCGATTGATGTCGGGTTCTCGTATATATGACCACTGCATGGTAAACTTTAATTGCGCGATGCAGGATTTATGTGACGTCTGTCTGACGTCTGGTCTTTGATGCGTAGTTCGCATGTGGCGATGTAGATACCGCCACATGTTCAATTTTTTTTTTTTTTTATATGATTACGTTTGTCAACGACCCAATATAAAATCATAACCGCTACCAGCAGGAAATGAAAATTTCAACAGCCAAGGATTTTCTAAATAATTGTTAATTTAGTTCCTCATAAACTTCAAAATATCTCACTTATATGAGTTTTTTTAATATTCCAAACATAAATTGGAACATTAAAGTATGTTTAACTTTTAAGAGAAGAAATTTATGATGATGAAATTATAAAAAAAAATGGTATCATGAAT
The DNA here is from genome assembly GCA_948473465.1 of Lithophane ornitopus. Lineage (NCBI taxonomy): Eukaryota > Metazoa > Arthropoda > Insecta > Lepidoptera > Noctuidae > Lithophane > Lithophane ornitopus. The sequence goes on from OX419629.1 coordinate 12,872,900, forward strand.
GTGCTTCGTGTACCTATTTAAAACGGTTCTGAGAGATGAATAAAATATAGAATAAAATAGTGAATTAAATTGTGTGTATTTAAAATATGGTAAACTAGCTGCGCCCCGCGGTTTCACCCGCGTATGGTGCGATCCCGTGGGAATATCGGGTGAAAAGTATCATTATGTGTTAATCCAGGTTATAAACTATCTGTGTGCTAAATTTCTTAAACTTTTGCTTCTTACATATTTTTCATTTACTTACCTATATTTTTCTTATTATTTGTGCACAATAAACTATTTTTCTTTCTATTATTACAGTAAAAAAACATTTACAAGTATTTCTTAAAAATTTTAATCAAATATCGTTACTAGTGATGTTCAGTTGTCCGGTTATGCACTAGAAGAGTGTCAGTGTGTTCAGTCCCCGGATATTGCAGCTTGTCGGTCAGACTTGTAAGCGCGGGTACTTCACTACGAACGACCGAAGATATTTTGGACTTGATTGAGTAGCTTTTCTAATAGCTCGGATTTTTATTTATTTTGGAGAGAAATGACTTTATTTGTTGTGAATTTTGTAATAATAATTTATAACAAGTACCTACATAATTTTAATAATAATGCTTAATATCATTTTTTATTATTTTATTAATAATGTTTATATGTTTTTATTAATTGTAATTTCAATTTTTATGATCTTTAAATGGATTGAAATAAATGACTTTGAATTGAATGTACAGTCACGGACTTTAATTGGTAAGCCATCTTCAAACTTTTCAATTTTATAGTTTATACATTAATACATTCACGAGATTACGCGATTAAACACGAACTCAAACCGCACGCTCGTAAACAAGATGACAAATAAATTACTTATAATTGGAAATGGTCTTATCGATAGAGGTTGACTAATAAGTTCTCAATGATAAAAATAAATAAAATGTTACATTAAGTTTATCCAATCTATTTGATACTGACCTCCTTTGAATCTCTGATTCATTAACTCGATTATTCTGAAAACTTATCTGAAGACCGTGACAGTTGAAATGTCGATGTCAGAGACTTTAATTTCGAAATTGTCGAAATGACTATTAATATTAACAATCGTTGCTAGGTTACTGTTGTTAGACCTGCAATTGGTTGACTTTGGGTAGTCACTCTGCTGTCTATTTTGTAGTTCTGGCTCTCAGGTTAGCCAACCGGTAAAGTTATTAAGTATAAATTTCTTCTACTAATACGAAGACATTATGACTTTCCGTGTCAGGAACCGAATAAACCCGATTTGCATTACACGGCTAAAATACGAAAAGTGCCAGGTGGCTCATTAATTAAAGACCGTGAATGTACGTAACTCGATTAAAACAGTGCATTTTCCATTTTGCACTGCACTGTTTTACAGAACTGTTGTTCCGCAATAATAAAAAGTATTTTATTTATTAACTTCTAGCAGAGCTCTATATTCAGTGTTGAACGGATATATGCTGCTTATATGATGCTGTGTGATTCTTATCAACAAATATACTTTCGTCAACCTTATTTACTGACGTGTAAATTCAAAACACTGTATCTCAGAAATACCTAATTCGAGAAAAGGGCTTTTAGAACTTGTTTTGGTTTTTAGTATGTTTTAGTACAGTGTTAAGTATGTGCTCATATCTCCTACATACTATAAAATAAAAAATAAATAATATAGGGATATTTGACTGCCTCGAAATAATCAAATGAGCGCTATAAAGGCAAAACACTGTAAGTCGAGTTACAGTATATTGGATTTACACGTCAGCGTAGGTCTAAAACGTCATCTATGTTAACAAAACAGCATGGCACTGAACCTTTGACAATGCAAAAATATACCCAACAGATCTATCTACACATAGGGCTTATAATAGTAGTGATATTAACTCCCCAGTGAAACAAACAAACAACAACAAAATGTCAAACCGATAACAAAACCGAGCCACAAAAAGGAAAAACAAAAAATTCAGCTTCAAAATAAATTCGTACTCCAACAAAACTACAGCGTCACTACCAGATTAATCGTTCCACAAAACTAAACTCTAAATCGATGCCATTTAAAAAGCAAATACGATGTGATTCAAAAAGAAAACTAATTCTAACAAGTTTAAAGTACCATTAACATATTTTCCGTTGAAACTGTTCCATGGAACTTAGTTTTAACACAATCTGTTTCTTCTACCCTCCGTTAAACCGACAATTTCTTGGTTCATTCATTGTAAGCGAGGTGAATGACGCTTTTGAAATGGTTCGTTGTTCGAAAGATTGTTTTTTGGGAGAAATTCTTCGTCTTTGGAACGACCTCATATATGTTTATGCCGTGAAAAACTTATTAACAGACAGGTTTAAGTGAGCCTGTCTCCGTAGTACAAAGAAAGAAAGAAAGAAAGAAAATACATTTATTTAGCACAGACAGGGCACACAACACAACGTAACTACAAGTAAAAAGAAACAAATATTAAAAAAAGGAAACAAATAAAAAGTGTAGCCTCTAGGATGTAAGTGGATAGTTTTGTATTTAAAAATAAAAAAAACAAATCCTTTATATATCATCAGACACAGATATCTGGGGTTGGTCCGTGGATGGGTGACCATCTTATATATCGAGACCCATGCCTCGGAAAGCACATTAAGCCGTTGGTCCCGACTGTCATTCGTGGATCTTTGACAGTCGTTACGGGTCGTCAGAAACCCGAAAGTCTGACCACCAGTCTTACTAAGGGGTATCGTATTACCCAGTCACTGGGATGTGGAGTCAGATAGGCAGTCGCTCCATGTAAAATACTGGTATCCAGCTGCATCCGGTTAGACTGGAAGCTGACCCCAATATAGTTGGGAAAAGGCTAGGCAGATTGATTGATCATCAGACACAGACATTAGGCAATGGTGAGTCAGAAATTATGATAAGAATAAGAAATGACACACTGATTTCACTATGATAACTAACAGACAACGCCCAACCACTTGGTCTAGAAGGTTGAAATTAAGGACAATAAGGTGAAATTGGGAATAAAAGCTTGTGTCTGTTTGTTTGTTCGTCATTTTTTTTACCACAACTGGGAACAGTTGTGGTGATGCAGATCAAGCGCGGGAGCGCTTGATCTGCATCTCACCTGAAGGTAAGTGATGATCAAGCCGAAGGTGGAAGCGAGCTTCACCCAGAATCCTCAACCACAGAGGAACTGGCTATCATACCTCTAACTGCCGTAACACGACTGTTAACATTGTTGACGGCGACTGACTTAGATAAGATCATGGTAGCTAGCCAGGCGGACTTAGAAGAAGCCAGCCCTATAAGCTAGCAAACCGAGCAGAATATTTTCCCTCACTGGGAATCAAACCCGGGACCTCTCTGGTTCTGAGACAGGTGGTCTTACCACTACACCAAAGAGGCGGTCAAACACAATTCGAACTAGCCTCACATTTCACTCTCAAGCCACTATGAATCTTAAACAAAATATCTTCGAAAGAGCTGTACTCTTTCGAAGTCCAACTCTTTAAACTCCAATACGCTCCACAGAAAGATTTCAACCTCAAAAGTAATGTTGGACTAAAAGCCCGCTAGTCGTCCAGAGCTAAGATTTATGTGGCGTACTGAAACAAAGTCGGTGGCCGTGACGGACTACCCGTGAAACGGAACGAACTACTGCTCGTTAAAAGTTGGAATAAAATAGTAGTGGTTGAAAACGTTGGTTTTCGAAGATTTCGGTTTGTCTTTGTTCGATGGTTGGAGTTTCTTTAAGAGTAAAATTCTTTGGTTGATTTAGTATGAGGTATCGCGCATGAGTTTATTGGGCAGTTTAATTCCTGCACGGTCCCGAAATGGTTACCATGGCCGGCAACAGACAGGCAACTGAAGGAACTCGGGTGGGTTTTAGTCAGTAAGAGTTTTTACCCGCCACGCCCCCAGTGCGGGAGAAACTATTTAAGGAGTTCCCACCCAAAAAAAAAGGGAAACGCTGGTTGGTAAACATTTATGCAATTGTTTTGTGAAATCCCAGAGAAACGGATTGAAAAAAAAAAGTGTGTGGTCCGGAACGAACTTCCTGACGCGATATTTGCACGCACACACACACTCATATATAATAGAAAGAGACAGAGAGATAGAGAAAGTCGTATGGAGGGGGCATAACGCTTTTTCCTTACATGACGATTTCTACCAGTCAACTCTTACCGCAAGCCGCGTTAAGGTACTTCGTTCCAAAAACAAGGTAGCGGCATCAGTTTCAATTTTGCCCACGCGCTAAAAGAACCTGAGGCCCTCGACAAAGTGACATTCTATCAGCGATAACGATGATGGAAAAGGCAAAAATGTATAGGACTGACATAAGCTATCGATTTATGTCAATCCTGTTGAAAGTCGTTGTAGAAATACGAAATGCTTTCTAAGCGATTGTCACTTGTCTAGGCCTTCTGGTAGCGCTATAACGGACGAAAAAAGACACTTAACGAAGTCAAAAGCCACTTGTTATTCCTGTCATTGTGATATTTTTTTTGTTCTGGGCCACCAGGGAACCTTCTCACAAGGGAACTTTCACAAGGGAACGTTGATATTGAAAGTCAAAGTTCCAACTTTTTCTGACGTTTTTTAAAGAAAGGAAATTTTATATGTTATAACTTAATTTTAAATACCCCCACGAACATTGAACTGTTGCATGCACTCATAAAAACAATGTTTTGCGTGCGTTACGTTGCGCACTACCGTAAACAGCGATTTTTTACTCCAAAAAAAAGAGTTGTTTCCCAGCAATTATTTTTGTGCAATGTTACTTAATTTGATGTACAGAATGCGTAGTTGACGGCTATGTGATGGATCTATTTACACCCTGTCATCATCTGCCTAGCCTTTTCCCAACTATGTTAGGATCGGCTTCCAGTCTAACCGGATGCAGCTGAATTCCAGTATTTTACATAGAGTGACTGCTTATCTGACCTCCACAACCCAGTAACTGGGTAATACGATATCCCTTGGCAAGACTGGTTGTCAGACTTTCGGGGCTTCTGACGACCCGTAACGACTGTCAAAGATCCACAAATGACAGCCGGGACTAACGACTTCACGTGCTTTCCGAGGCACGGAGGAGTCTCGATCTTTTTACACCCTGTATGTTACATAAAACGCTCTTTCTCCTGACAGTCGTTTAATTCTTCAAGCACAAACAAAACAAACTTTATTCTAATTCTAGCAAAGCTTAGCACATACACTTGTCTCCAGTATCAACAGCTTGCAGGCTTTCATCAAAGACACATTCACTATTTTAGCTCCAACTAACGAAACAGACGAATCAACTTCCAGTCTCACTAAACTAAGTTAAGTAGGTCAGCATAAAACTAAGTTGCGATTATATAATATCTCGCGTAAGAGAGGAGCGTGATGTGAACAAGAAGTAGTTTTATCACATACGTGAAACTATTCTAATATGTCCATAACGCGCTTAAAGTATCTATTCTTAAAGTTAAGTCTTGTTTCTGACGGATTTTTATTTATTTAAGAGGTTCGAAAAGTGTTACGTGTTAGTGACGAGAGGTATAGTAATTATTATATATACCTACCATTGGATCATCATCCTGATATGATGATATTATCAGCCGAAAGACGTCCACTGCTGGATACACCACCACTTCGACCGGTTCTGTGCTTCTCGCATCCAGCGGAATCCTGCGGCTTTCACCAGGTCATCGTTCCACGTTGTGGGGGGCAACGCTATGTCTTCCCGTACGCGGTCGCCACTCCAGAACCTTTCGGCCTCATCGGTCATCTGTTCTGCGAGCTCTGTGCCCATTGGATAGTAAAAATCAACTATCTTGGGCCACGCATGACTAACATAGAACATGCCATTGGATAGTAAAAATCAACTATCTTGGGCCACGCATGACTAACATAGAACATGCTGTAACGAAATAAAACATGTTGCTTCGTTATATACATATAATTTCGCTTATACAAAAGAATATAAAAACACTGCCGAAAATATAAAAACGGGACGTTAAAAATACAAAATATTACAAATCAAGTCGCGGCTGAAGAAACTTTTATGTTATTACTATTATTTATATTTAGGTCAAATTCACGGCCGGATTAGTATAGGAAAACTTTCGGAGTAATCTCAGGTGAATTTAGTAACGCGTCGGAGTTCGGTGTGTATTAGCAATTGCAAACGCTTATAATCCGTACCCTATTCGCGTAAACGCAACGCGCCGAATAAGGAGCGCAACCGAATGTTAGCCTTACACCGACGTAATTTATTTTTATTTACAAGATCATTTGCGTAAAAAAAAACCTAAATCGATTAGCCGAATTCTTGTGATCTTCAAAAATAGGGAAAATTCCGGAGGCACGACGCTTCGCAATGAAGAAATTAAAGTTAAGTTATAAATTGAGGGTAAGTTGGTCAAACGCTGGGCCGCCAGGTACGTGGGCAGGCGGGGACGGTACGTGGCACGACGCTCTACGCACTGAACTGCCGGAGCGCCTGGTCCAAGCCCGCAGACGAACCACAGGATCAGGCGGGTTCCCAATGCCTTGCCGGTAAAGGCCAAAATAGACCTTTTCTCTGGTTCTTAACAAACCTATGACAAATAAGAAGGTTTTAGACCAGCGAAAAGACTAAAGACATACCTTGGGGAAAGAGCGAGTAAGGTAGCACAGATAGAATTCGATACGTACCATAAAACTCAGATAATATTCACGAAACTGCAATGCTGATAATTTACTATTATTTCCACCACATAGTTCACCAAGAAATTATTTAAAAATACAGAGATGTTTATCACCAAGAAATGGAACCGCGACTGACGTCCGCCTAAAAAAATTGCTCATCTTTTTTCATTGTCAGATTCAAATTCAAAAATTTGAAATTATCGGAAGATTTAAGACGAAAACATCGATGGCCAGAAAATTAATAAAAAGATCCAAGCTCGAAGATTTAATGCAGGGAAATACTGCAATGCGTAACATTCAAAACAACTATTCAATAATTACATACACATACAAATAAAAACTTACGCCTTCTTCCCATGGGGGTAGGTAGAAATGACTGAACCCCATCTGTTACGATCCTTTCATACTGCTTTTGCTTCGTTTAAGTTTGGCACGTCGTCGGTTGCTAGTCAATAATTACCACAATAAAATTAAATATACATTTTTGTGTATAAAATTAACCAGATAACTCAGCAATCAACTGCAATTTCCTGTGAATATCAGAAACATGACAATAACAAATAAATCAATCTCGCAGATAAGCTCTTGAACTATGAAAATTGACGTCAAGATTTCTGTCTTCACCTGTCAAGGAAAAAATATACCCGCACACGTTCCAACACAACATTACATACATATTTTGGTACCTTAAGGAAAAAAACACGCAAAGTGATTCATGCAAATATTCACCCACATACCTGAAAAATATTCCCAGCTTCACGTATGAACAAAGGAAAAACGTGGAATACAAAAGGTTGATAGCTACCCCTAATAGACAGGATGTCATCAAAGGAACCAGACATCAGCTAAACGAGGTAAAACATTCGAAAAATAGCTCCGCCAAAGATGATAAGTTGCCACATAAAATTGCACGGGGAGGTACTGCTGGTGTGTCGGTGTGTGTACTCGCTTTGTTCTCACATAAGTGATTAGTGAAGAGTCTGATATCAAGTAGGACTTCTCACTATTTCTTTTCTATTTATTCCACAATGAGAAACTTCGTCCGTTCAAATGGATGAAAATTATAGGAAGGTTAGAAATAAAAAGTAATAAAAACTAAAACCCAACTACGACTAAAAGGTATAAACAAGACACCACAGACAGACAAATTAAAAATCCGGAGTCACGTAATCTGTTCGATTTATTTATAACACGTGTGACTCCGGATTTTTAGGTTTTAGTTTTTATTACTTAATTTTTTTTTAAATTATTTTGGGGTTATAATATATATATTTTTGAAATGTGCTCATTAAGTCCTTTCATTTGATACCCAATATGGTACGATTAAACAATATTTTTTTTCAAGTTCCTGACTTTATGTCCTCTAGAGGGCGCCATTTTTAATTTAGTGTGACGTCGCATAGCCTATAACCAACGGACGATCAAGACGCTTCCAACGATACCTCACTTGTCAAATTGTGATGAGTCGTTTAGAAGATATGAGGGAACAGATGAACATACATACATACATACATACATACCGGTCAAAATCATAACCCTCCTTTTTGCTTCGCCGTAGTCGGGTAATTAAGTCGCTTTTCGTGTTTGTCTGTGTGTCCGCGTTGTTTATTTCATCATCGTTTAGAGAATTTATTCCGTAAGGTTTATTATGTATGTTGAGTATCAAGTTCCAGTTGGGGTCTTGAATGAAACTACTTGCTTGTGGTTAATATACAAGTACTGTATTTCCTGAGGTAGAAGACTGATTACAAAGATGACCGGTATTGTGTGCGCACGCTCAAGGTGTCGGCGAGCGAGTGAGTGGCGGGGGAAGCCCGCGATCACTTTTTCTTTTCTATTTATTCCACAATGAGAAACTTCGTCCGTTCAAATCGATGAAAATTATAGGAAGGTTAGAAATAAAAAGTAATAAAAACTAAAACCCAACTACGACTAAAAAGGTATAAACAAGACACTACAGACAGACAAATAAAAAATCCGGAGTACACGAGTTAGGGCATAAATCAAACAGATTACGTGTGACTCCGGATTTTTAATTTGTCTGTCTGTGGTGTCTTGTTTATACCTTTTTAGTCGTAGTTGGGTTTTAGTTTTTATTACTTAATTTTTTTTTAATTCTTTTGGGTTTATAATATATATATATATTTTTGAAATGTGCTCATTAAACCCTTTCATTTGGTACCTAACATGGTACGATTAAACAATATTTTTTTTCAAGTTCCTGACTTTATGTCCTCTAGAGGGCGCCATTTTTAATTTAGTGTGACGTCGCATAGCCTATAACCAACGGACGATCAAGACGCTTCCAACGATACCTCACTTGTCAAATTGTGATGAGTGGTTTAGAAGATATGAGGGAACAGATGAACATACATACATACATACATACCGGTCAAAATCATAACCCTCCTTTTTGCTTCGCCGTAGTCGGGTAATTAAGTCGCTTTTCGTGTCCGCGTTGTTTATTTCATCATCGTTTAGAGAATTTATTCCGTAAGGTTTATTATGTATGTTGAGTATCAAGTTCCAGTTGGGGCCTTGAATGAAACTACTTGCTTGTGGTTAATATACAAGTACTGTATTTCCTGAGGTAGAAGACTGATTACAAAGATGACCGGTATTGTGTGCGCACGCTCAAGGTGTCGGCGAGCGAGTGAGTGGCGGGGGAAGCCCGCGATCACGGTGGTGCGGTGCGCGGCCCGATGACGATGTGACGTCAGGAACATGTATCTGTAATAAATTAATATAAAGTTACATATAATACTAATAAATTTCGATGTTTTGTCAAAATCAAAAGTCATTTATTCAAACTAGGCTGAGAATAAGCACTTTGCGAACGTCAAAATTACATAAGACAGTCGTCCAAAACGCCCATCCTTCACCACTTCCTAGTGCTTTAGCTGGGTCGGTTAGCTGGTTGGATCATTTAGCTCCCTTCAAAATGGTTGAGCTGAATGGTGCTGATCCATGCGTCATGTTCGTGAACGGGCGCCGTCAGTTGTGACTGGTCATTTCTTAGTTGCCATGGATATTCTAATTTTTGAATTGTTCTTATTTTATAATTGCGGACGCTTTTAACGTGCTTTCTACATTGTTCTCACATGTACAATTTCAACATGAATGATGTAACCATTATATTGTAACAATATTTTGATTTAAAAGAGTGTCCATGGAGTTTCTTGCCCGTTCTTCTCCATAGGTACCTACTACGCTTTGGAATGGGCAACTAGCTTCATATTTCTGACTGACTGACTCCTTGACAATTCAAAATTGCCTGTAAATGGTTTAATTGAAATAAATGCTTTGAGTTTGAGTTTGAGGGGAAGAAGACGTGGCGTAACAAACTCCCCAACAGAAGTCAAGTCCAACAAGAAGCAGAAGCGGGTCGCTAGTTTCAAATATTTAAAATAGTACAGTTTTTCTTGGTACCTAAATAGGCACGATACTGGTATTCAGCTACATCCGGTCCATAGCCGACCCAAAAATAGTTGGGATAAAAACTAAAACCCAACTACGACTAAAAAGGTATAAACAAGACACCACAGACAGTTAGTCGTAGTTGGGTTTTGGTTTTTATTACTTTAATTTATTTCTTTTTCTTTTGGGGTTATAATATATATATTTTTGAAATGTGCTCATTAAGTCCTTTCATTTGATACCCAACATGGTACGATTAAACAATTTTTTTTTTTTAGTTCCTGACTTTATGTACTCTAGAGGGCGCCATTTTTAATTTAGTGTGACGTCGCATAGCCTATAACCAACGGACGATCAAGACGCTTCCAACGATACCTCATTTGTGAAATTGTGATGAGTCGTTTAGAAGATATGAGGGAACAGATGAACATACATACATACATACATACATACATACCGGTCAAAATCATAACCCTCCGTTTTTCTTCGCCGTAGTCGGGTAAAAATAGTACAGTTTTTCTTGGTACCTAAATAGGCACGATACTGGTATTCAGCTGCACCCGGTCCATAGCCGACCCAAAAATAGTTGAGAAAAGGCTGGGCATATTGAATTACCTAAACAGGCACTGTACTATTTGCTTTGAAAATTTGTATACTGACAAAATAATTGCCAGGGTAGGTTAAATATTATCTAAACAGATATCAAAGTTTTATCAAGGTTTTTAATGACTACCTGTATTTTAAATAATCTGTGTTAGATACTTCTAAATAATATAGTTGCTTTGTCACCCGTCAGGTTTGGATAAATTAGTGTTAATGACGTGTCTCTCCCACATACCGCGCGCGTGCGTACATAAAATCCCTACTTTTTAAGAAAATTGTTACCACAATTTATTTTTATTTGTGGATCGCTTGTGGCTTTTTGGAACGAAAAAAAGCTTTTATTCAAACCAACATTTATACATAATTTAGTAGATAAAATAGCACTCGTAGTATATACCTACATGGTGTTACTCAAATTCAAAGTATTTATATCAATTAAACCACTATCCGGCCATTTTTGAATTGTCAAGGAGTCGGTCGGTCAGAAATATGAAGCTAGTTGCCCATTCCAAAGTTTAGTAGGTACCTATGGAGAAGAACGGGCAAGAAACTCCACGGACACTCTTTATAATTATAATATTGTTCCAAAAATATTAGTTATCATTAATTTTGAATTCAGAACGATGTAAAAAAAGTACCTACACGCCACGCGAATGTGGTCCTAATGCATCAAGCACCTACCACGTCCATAAATCAAGCAGTTCAAACACAACTAGATTAAGAACCTTTTAAGAACACACTTCTAGAAAAAAAAGAAAACGTAACACTAACAAAACAAGAGAGAAACCACACAAAATGATCCTAATAAAGTACTCAAGAGAATCATTTTCAGCCAACCTCGCCTACCTCGCTACGCGGATTTGGTCCTTATGAATTAAGCATCATTCTCTTTAAAGAACCACTGGAACAATAAGCACTGACGGCAGACGGGAGCGAAAACAAAATGACACGCCACTTCCATAGTACCAACCGCGTTACGCGAAAATGGTCCTTATGAATCAAGCAAGATCCGCGTCCATACATCAAGCGGTTGAAAGCACCACTTAATCCACTTCACGGGTAAGTGTATGTGTGAGATATGATGTCATTCGTCACACAACTCTGCCACATGTGATACTGGCTGTGACGATTCACGTGTTCCGAGTAATTTGCCGTGAGCGCCATATTTTGTGGCCTACCAAGGTATTGTACGATGTAATGTCCATGATATGTAATTGTTCTATATCCTTTGGTGAAGGGCGTACACGTGTCGGTAGATTAAACCCAAAAAGCTGGAATTAACCATAATAAATCCTAAAATACCTTAGATAAGGAAGCAACGGGGTGTTTTCGCGTGGTGACCGAAAAATATCACACAATCAACGACCGGTCTAAATTCTTTGTTCTTCATTCAGTTTAATGTTTGTGATATAAATGCATTTTAAGTGACATGTCATGTAGCCGAAAATGTAACATTTTATTTTTAAAATGTGCGATATTCTAACCCAAATAAAAACCGCTGAAAAGTGCACCGCATGCAGTGGCAGTGTTAAAATTTTTACGATCGCTGCTTGTCACCGCGTGAAATGCCAATTAAAGTTTATGACGTCAGGGGCATTTTAGTAGAAACCACATAAAATCCTTTGTGTAGTTCTCACCATAGAGGCAAACATGGCAGTAAAGAGAAAATACGACGTAATAAAACATGTTTGAAAATATTAATGTCAATGTTAAATATTAATTAATGTTAATGTCAAACACGGTTGGCGCAGTGGCTGAGCGATGGACTGCTGCGCAACGTGTCTTGGGTTCGATTCCCGCACGGAACAAATATTTGTATGATCTGCAAGTAGTTGTTCCGGGTCTGGGTGTTAGTGTATGTGAGTTTCTATGTTTGTAAACGCACCCACGATACATGAAGAAATTCCTAGTGTGGGGCAACGTTTTAAAAAAAAAAAAAAAAAAAATCTTTTTGGTACAGCACGCGTCATAATTTATTCACAAGAAATTGTTAAAAAAATGTCATAGTACAGTCGAACAAGCTTTTTGGTATACAGGCAGATAACTTGAAACTACTTTCAACAATTTTGGAAGTGTTTATAGTAGTCAACAATTCTTTTACGTTACCATAAGCTCAAAAAGGTAAATTACACACACAATCATACCGAATTTTGGCAGTGTAGCGGAAAATGAATATATTTTGCCTGTATATCAAATAGCTTGTTCGACTGTACCATACCATTTATGCATTTTTTTTTCACTACATATGTTACACAAATAAAAAATGATTATTGATTGTTATTATATGAAACAGTGAAAACCATAACTTTATTATTTGAAGAAACCTTTCAATATTTTAAAAGTATCGAAAACCAAACACCAAAAGGAAGCACAACTCGAAACTAAGTTGAGTGACACCCACAATCTTTATCAAAACTTCTTATCACTTTGAACAAGTAACTCAAGTTATAATAGCTTAACCAAGTCTTAAAGAGAGCAGTGGTCCTAAGGGACTGCTAATAATTACTGTCTACCTTCTCTTGAGGCAGATAAGATATGGTAGATAGGTACAGAAGGCCAGTTCCATACAAATGGGCTAGAATAGGCGCACACACACAATAGTCCTCCTCCAAACTGAAATTCAGCCATGGCGACGCGGAAACCAGCCTTCGGCGCGGGAGATATTATACTGCACAAGTGTGTGCGCAGACACAAGTGCACTCTCTCTTCCCTCACTCTTATAGTCCGATGGGACAGCAATCCAACATGACTGGAGAGAGATCAGGTGCAGGGCCTACGGCTTAACGTGCTCTCCGAGGCACGGAGATATCATACCGCGAAACATCCAAACTCCGGGAAGACCAACGGGGCACGCACATATAGGTAAGGCGACCTCAAACAAATGCCGGTCGCGAGTGCGCTTGCATTCGCTGTAAGTAACTATGTGTATAATGAAACTGTTTGTACTTCCCGTCACTGTCCCTAAAGGTTCATTAGAAAAAAAAAAACAACCGACTTCCAAAAAGTTTTTATTTTTCACTTTTTAGTTGTGTTGGGTAGTGGTTGTGTATTCGAATGTGTGTAGGGTAGGTACACACATTCGAATACCACTACCTGCTATGTAAATAACAGTGACGGAGTCAAACTATATATCGTCTACATACACTAAGTGGGAAAAATACGTAATTATTGAAGCTAACTCAAAAACTACGCAAGCAAAGTTAATAAAATTTATATGGAACCACCTCTGAAGCATGACCTACCAAACAAAAAAAGAATCATCAAAATCGATTGATAATTGACGGAGTAATCTCGCGTAACATACACAAAAAAAAAAAAGACATACAGACGAATTGAGAACCTCCTCCTTTTTGAAGAAGTCGGTTAAAAACCAGCCTCAGACAGTATCTGTCTGGCATTAATGCTGAAATGAACCTTTTTGGCGCAGCCGTGAGGCACACATTATTATTGTTAAAACATTATTTTTCACTTTTTATTTTGTAATTTGTATTTTGTGTTTCACGTGTCCAAATCAACGTTATTCTTGCCTTCTTTATTCTATTATTTCTGTAAGTGAACCGTGTCTATGTGTGCGTGCGTTTCCGCTGGCTACACGGAGTTTGCCTTCTGTTCTTTTCTATTTTGTTAGTAGAACAACTTTATGCTATCAAAATTTATTGTCTGTTATTATTTTTGATGGGTCTATCTTTGAATTTAATCGGTCGATTACGGCGAAATATTTTCGCGTTGATTTGTGAATGTGTAGTATGATTGAAGTAGCTAATGGGTGAAACTTCGTAGAATCAATTTTGATTTGATTAGGGTTGTGAGACTGAAAGTCTAATGATTTTGATTGATTAGATGTTTTCGAGTTATTAAAACTGTTATTTTATCAAGGTTTTCTTTATCAAGACTTTCTAGTGAGAATTGTTATGTTGAGTCTAGATTTTGTGTTTCAGAGAAATTATTATTATTACACCAAGAAAATAATTATCTTGTCTGCCCAAAATGTTACGTGGCTTGGAAACTTTAGTCAGAAATCTTCAACCTTCAAGAACTATACTCCATTTGAAATAAGATTAGACGTATAGATAAGCCTTTTTTACATTCCGTTCAACCAATTTTGAATTCTATTGCGTTGGTAGCATGACAAATGGCAGCCGCAGTAGATAGTTGGTATTGTGTAACATTTTTTGCTTTTAATGCTATCCTTATGCCTACGGTATAGAAGTCAAAATCGGTTGAACGGACTGTAAAAGGGTTTGTTTTAATGTCTAATCTTATTTCAAATGGGGTATAGTTTTTTCAAATATTTTGTTGGTTTTTATTACTTTGTTTTTTCTAATACTTTCAAATGGTTTCTGAATTGAGAATTTGAAGTTGAAAACTTCAAACTATACGTTGTTGTCTAACTCTACTTTAGCATTATTTAAGGCGATTCCTTCAATGTATCTTACGAAATTCATTTTTTTTTACTTTTGTTGTATAGAAGTTTTGAATTTTGTTTGCGTCAATTTTGCTTGTCAAAGTAGAGTTTGACAAGTTCTCAACTTCAAAATCTCAATTCGGAAAACGATATTAATATAAATATTAATTAAAAGAAAATCAAATTTAAAAATTGATTGCGGTACTAAGCACGAAACTTGTAAGACGGAATAGAAAGTCGCCGGACACTCAGGATTTGCTATGATTTTCTACAAGTTGTAACATAAAAATATTTTTTTAATAAACAAAATCACGAATAAAATTGTTTAAATAGAAGTACATGTGAACGAAATAATGAAAACGGGTGTAAATATTTATTGCTAAATGCAAAACATTTGCTTACCAAAGGACCAATAAGCATTGAACAAAGAACCAATTAAATATAATCTGAACCAATAGAATAGCATTGTCATGCAAATGTATTCAAACCCAGTACCTATCGGCTAATGCAATTCTGCAAAACACCATTTCCCGTAAGATAATAACGTTTCATAATGTCCTAACTCCGGTTTAAATGAAGCCTAATATCGGCTAATAGGCTATTAATAGCCACATTGATAGGCAAAGGCCAGCCAATGAGATGGGTAACGAAATCATGATTCCAGTACGAAATGGATGATGATATCACAGGTAGTAATTTGCATTACAGCATTGGATTATTGGACCAGCTTCATATTGAATATAAAATAAAAGCATTTCTAAATTCTGATTCAGAACATTTTTAGATTAAAAAAACAATAACTAAGATGTTCTGAAGTTGAACTAAACAGAAAAATGAGACGTTAGTCGACTGTTCAGTTGTAGTTGATAAAAAAACACATTATGCGATACAAAATTCATGACGAATGACTCAAAGAGTAATGGCTCAATTACCCGCTACGAAAACGTAGCTGGCGTAGCGAAATAGCTACGCCGTAGCAATTTCGTAACCCTTTTTCTTAACATTGTTAATTCACTCGAACTCTGTCAAATCTCTTACAGAATGGTAAAAATACCAACCAATATGTTCTCAACCTAAAATATGCTTGTATTTTCAACAAGAAAATTGAATCATCATGTTACTACAGTACCGAAACTATCCCAAAACCACAAAGGTACGAGGGTCTTATTTAGCAGAACACCGAACTGCGCCAAAGCAATCCATACAAAAAAATTCCATATGTTTGAGAATAAAAAAAATACATTAAGGAGTCAAGTGGCGTGTGTAAAACACCCGCTACGAAAGCGAAGCAAGCGTAGCACATCAGCTACGCCGTAGCAAATACATAGCGCTTTTTTCTTAACATTGTTAATTCACCAAAAGTTTGTCTAATCTAATAAATAATGTTAAGATTGCTAAAAATAAATGTAATATACCTAAACCACCTTAGTTTCTCAACAAGAAAACTCCAGAAACATACGAAATAACCATGTAACCACATCTGTACCGAAACTATCCCCAAGCCACATAGGTACAAGCCGCAAAGGTACAAGGGTCCGATTTAGCAGAACACCGAACTGTGCCAAAACAATCCATACATTAAGGAGTCAAGTGGCGTGTGTTTAAAGGAGCGGCCGTCACGCCGGGTCGCAGACTTATTGCTTCGAGTTAGCTACGATTTCTGAACTAACAATTCACGCCAAGTTTTTGGGGTTTGGGTCAAAATAGGAGCAGTAAAGTTAGTTACCTTAGAAAAGATTTTTAAGTATTGTTTTTAAATTATTTATTTTCATTTATTTTATTACGTTTACCAATAATTATTTAATCACACTCACGTACACACATGAATTATCTCATTAATCACACTCACTACCCAAACAAAAAAAAAGAAGTAAAATAACAAAATATAACACAAAAAAAAAGAGTAAAATAACAAAATAAAAATTATCATCATGAACGGCACGCTTTTCAGAATGATTCTATCAGACAATAGATAACAAAAAACTTTGTATGGAATTCAAAATTAGTTGCATGAAACACGCCCAAGGTGCAGGTTTATTACGCCATTTTGAACGCGTTTAGAACTGAAAATATTTTCCAAAATATTTTTAGTTTTTCTATGCATCTACAAAATCAATGTACTTTCCTATATCTGCAATACTGCTGCGCTAGCAATATTGGTAGTAAGTACCTACGTGTTGCATAGTTTCAAGTAAATAAGTTTTTCATCACATTTTTACCTTGTTTGACTTATTTGATTAACTAATTTAAATTCTGATTTTTAAAATGTGTAGCCGAAGTAAAGTATTATTTCATTATGTAATCATTTAATTATGTATTTCTATTAGAATACTTTTAAATTACAAAAACTATTTTATAACTAGTATGAGTTTAACTTTAGTATCCATCGCTTAATATAACCGCAGTAACTTTGAAGTTACTGTTCATATAATTTTGCAGAAGTAAAACATGAATAATGATACCACTTTTAAACCTGCCGTAGTATAATGTTATGTTAAGGAAAACTTCTCATAAAATCGACTTACTGCGGTAATCCATAAGGAAAATTAAGGTTCCCCTTAAGATATTAAAATGGCAGTCAGATCAAATTGTACAGCTCAATGCACAAATTCTAAATAAATTATTAACTCAATTTGGACAAAAAATATACTTAATGCTGAGGAGGATGAAAGATATAGAGGCGCTTTATTCCGCGCATGCAATAACAAGCGCGGAATAAAGCACCTCTACATCTTTTAAATTGTGGCACCCAACGGAACGAAAATGTCGGAAATACGACGAACACTAGGTTTTATTTGGCAACGCATATTGCTAGTCCTCACCTATATGGCGTATACGACGCTGTATAGTCTTGACACTTGAGCCACCTTTACCTAAGTATACGTCCTTGGTCCTTTTGTGAATTGTTGAAGCTTATTTATCTTAATGCCTTTTTTCGAGAGGTACTATGTAGGCTTCCGAATGATAATGAGGCAGTCTATCGATATTGAGGACGAATTAGGTAAAGGTAGAAATAAATTGTACCTGGCCAATAACTGGTTTGGAATTATCTATTTATATTTTTGCTTCTTTTTTTTTTTCACTATTGGGAAAGGGCGTCACTCCATTTTTATTGTAATTTAACCTAATTTTATTATTGTATGTGTAATTACTAGTATTGACAGATATTATCTTGTACCTATGTGTGGTGCAAACTGTAAATATATGCGAGATGTATTTTCAATTGTAATTATTTTCCATAGTCCATATTGAACACTTCACATAACCATTCGGTACGGTACTATTACCACGGTCACTATTACTCGGTACCACAGTCGGTAACTATTTCGGTTATGTCACACCATTAGGTGTGACCATCAGCTCTACCAAGTCATAGGTCTCGAGTTCGAACCCAAGGCACGGAATTCTGACTTTTCGGATTCATTTGCGTATTGCAAGTATCCCTTGCTTTAAAAACTGAAAATCATCGTGAGGACACCGGCATGTAAGAGAGATATTTTTCGACGGCATGTGAAGCCAAGTCAGAGGCCCTTGGGTGGCTTTAAAATTTTGCTACCAGTTTAGTCAGTAACCACACGAAAAGAAGGAGAAGAAGTTAATAGAAATAAATATTCACTTTTAGAAAAAATCGTTTGCTATTGCAGTGATATTATAATGTGCAGGAAAATGCTCAACGTAGTCGTTTGACATTGTCCTACAACAACCTTGACCCAACTCAAACTCTCATTTCTCCTTATCACTCAAAACTAACTAAACCCCAATAATAATTAACACAAATCTGCTCAAACTAAACATTTAGAAACAACAACAAAATTATAACTCAGCTAGGAGATAACAAGAGAAATAATTAATGTTATACCCGTTAATTTTACACAACAACAATTTATCAGGGGTCGCGAGATAGCAGGAAATCTCACGTTCTACTAATAAACTTTGGTAACGACTGTGATCAATGGAGGGCTCTTGTGATTGCGATTAGTAATAGACAACGTATGTAGCTGTTGGCGGGTCTTCAATTTAAATGTCATGGTTTGCTTATGGGGTGGGTAGAGATGTAACTCATGATAGGAACTCATTTTTAAAGAACCATGGTTGAGTAGTAAATGAGTTGTTTGTTGATGGTGAATTTTCAACAACGTTGTTTATTGATATTCGAGATTTAAGGGAAACGGCGAACCAGAGCAAGTCAATACAAATTTTGGTCCTAATATCCGAGTTTGAAAGAATAGAATAGAATATCTTTATTTTTCATAAAATATGGTGCATAAGTCCCACATATTTTTCTTACTTACACATTTATGCATACAAAAAATACCTTAAAATAAAATAATAATTATACAAAAACACTTCAGTTGTTACTATTGAGATCATGAGCTAAAAAAATACAATAAATAAATAAATTACTAGTGAGATCATATTTCGAATCTAGTATACAATTTAAGAACTTACTTATTGTATTGAAACTGAAAATATTTGAAGCTTTTACTCATTGATATTAAATTTTTTATTTTTTCCTACAGTAACGAATCAAGTAAAACTAGAACTCCTCCACAAGGTAATGCAAAACAATTCCTTTTTACAACCAAACTGGAGTTCGCGCATCGAAGAATGGTAACAAAATTTTCGACGCTGACAAATTTGGATACAGCACCATATTGAATTTTGACGAAATTTCTATATTCTAGTATAACAGGGGAAACACAATTGTGGTAGCAACACTTTACGACATCCTATACCTTCTTGAATATGGGATGACGGATGTTTATGGATGAATAAATTTATGTATTGTGCGAAGACAGGCCTTTCCAGGGAGATGAGAAACTATTTCGCTCCTAGAACTCGTTTTTTTACTCTTCAGGGTAAATTGGGAATGGTTCTGGTGGTGAAGTGGCGGTACAAAAAAATGTGCCTAGGTTATATAAAATGGTAAGTGAGATGGAAGGAGCGGAATGAATAAGGAGCAGTTCACATAGAGGAGGCGAGTATACGAACGAGTATGGCATAACGATTAAAGCATTTCCATAACTATATTAGCATTACCTCGAAAACTGCGGCAGAAAAGTGATAACGTGAAACGCTAAAGTCGTTCAGAGTGATGCTCATTTGTTTCTTACTGTTCCAGCTTACTCCAACACATACAATTTTGAAAGCCACAGCCTAACAATAGTCTTTATAAACGCATCGTAAATGTACCGTAGACTGTATGAACCAGGCGTGGAATGGCAAACGCTATGTGTGATTGAATGTTGCTGTCTTTGTCTGCTGCTGTAGACAAAGCTGCGAGGAACGCAGATTTGTCTGTAGCATGTGACGTTATCGTATCGTCCTTTCAGTGTGAGCTACGCCTTAGAGGGAGTAGTTTTATTGTATTCGGCACCTAATCAGTAGTCTGTTATTTCAGCCTTGAGCTAAGCCTTATAACAGTAGAATATGGGAAGTTATTTTGTTTCGCTTTTTCATAGAGTAGAGTATTTTTGAATAGTACAAAATAACTTTGAATATTAAACATATTTGAAAATTGTTTATACAATAAGAAGCCTTATCGCCTAAAGATATCTTTTAGAGAACAGATTCCAATCTAAGTGTTCAATGCTTTCGGGTTCGATTTTGATTCTTAACATACAAAGTTATCGCCTTTTATTTTTTTAAAGCTAAATTAAAAAAGATTCCAAAACATTAAGTACACAAAGCAATTTTATTAAGAAACAAATAAAAAAGGTAAAATATTATTATTGTATTTACTTTTTAGGCGAACCCGTTTATTTTATTACCCTCTTTGTACCAAATATTTATTATCATAATTATCACCCTTTGTTTTCATTAAATTTTGGTTACACGTGGATACACAAGAAATGCGTTGTAATTTGGGTTGGGTTTTAACCTTCAGAATACTTTTACAGAATTATCTGGTCCTAATATCCGCAAAATATAATTAGGTCAAGTCTTATACCGGTTAATAATTTAAACATGAAAGACTTTTTCTAAAGTTCGGAGATTAGTCAAGTCGTGTTTCAGACTATACAAAATTACTGATCTTTAAGACATAAGTCTTAAAGATCAAAATTACTTAAAACTACTTAATTA
Source organism: Lithophane ornitopus (assembly GCA_948473465.1). Lineage (NCBI taxonomy): Eukaryota > Metazoa > Arthropoda > Insecta > Lepidoptera > Noctuidae > Lithophane > Lithophane ornitopus. Next base: position 12,894,064 of record OX419629.1, read on the forward strand.
CAAAATTCATCAAAATTACTTAATTACAAAATTACTGATCTTTAAAACATAAGTCTTTAAGATCATTAATTTTCAGGCTTTTATTTACGTAATTTGTCCGGCAACTTTCAAAATCAAAACTAGCTTTTAGTCATATAAGCTCACCAAGCGGAAAGTGCGACCATTATTAAACAATTTTACGTCTCATAAATGTCATAAACTTTTAAATTGAATACCGAGAAATATCTCCAAACTTCTCGTAAAAGCGAACGACATGCCACTACATGTTTCCACATCATCCAATCCCAAACTTAATATCGTAGTTGTCCAATAAAAATATCGTAAGCGCAACAGCCTGGTCTATAAAGTGGAGTAAACATGGCGGCTATGATCCAACTTTGGTCAACGGACTATAAGACATACTCTACTCGGTCGTCTACTAATATAAACTACTAGTTTGTGTTTATGTTTAGGGATATTAATGGTGCAGTTTGCCATGATGAGGGTTTGAGTTTGTGGCCAGTTTGTGGAAATAAGTCTAGACTGGAAAAGTAATAATGTTTCTAAAAAGGAGTCGATAAGCCCGTTTTCTGAATTTGCTTGAGACTCCGATTACAACAATAGAAATAAAATCTTCGAGACCATTATTTATTAAATTATTTCAAAATAAATTTTTACTCGATTCTCAAGACGCAGGTCTGCTGGGAGAAATTTGGATGAATTATAATACCTTTGTGATCTCTGTGTAATAAGTTCTAGGTACGTAATTTTTAAAATTTTGTGTCTACATCAATAACATATAAGGGTTAAAAAAAACATGCAAAACGACTACGCGTATCCAAAAAACAAAACATTTTCCCAAAGCCTTCATTAACTCTAAGTAGCAACCTTCCCCGCGTACTCAAATACTTCACAATTAAAATTTCAAACAAATTCACCCGTTGGCAACACAAAAATCCCTAAAAAGTAAAAAGTAACATGTAACAAAGCTAATAACTTGTCGTGGGTCTGGCAACATTAAATAAAGGGTCCATAATTATGAATGCCAATCTACTTAACAATTAGCCAAAGGGTTTTAATACCTTTGTACTCCTTACCTTGAAACATTTGCAATATAATTCCGTTTCATTCTGCTCAACTTTCCTACCATTATTTGAGTTTCGGGGGTTAATTTTAGTTATTATATTATCCGTAATGCAAACAATACGTAAATAACAAGCTTTGGTTTCTATTTATTTAACATGGCCGGTTTGATTAGGAGCGTTGTATTTTGAAGCGAAGTTTTCATGCAAAGATGAATGGTAGAGGAATATAGAATTTACATGCGCTTTGAATATGAAAGGCTGATGAGGAAAATGGACTAATTTGTTGTGTTGGACTAACAAGCTTGCAGTGGTTGCTTTTATTTATCTTCTGGAAACAGCCAATTTAGTAACATTAGGGTATAATAGACCGCGTTAGAAACACCACCCTTTTTGTTTTTGACTGTTGGAAATCATACAGTAATTTACTTCACCCGCTCTGGGTGGAGCGGGAGGTTGTGTCAGGCTTTTACTGACTAAAACCCACTCCTGTTCCTTCAGTTGCCTGTTGCCAAGAGTCCCGGTATCCCTTTCGGATTTTCCGGCAACCCCTGGCAGAGAAACACCACTCTGCGCTCCATAACTCAAGTAGCGGATGTTGGAGAAAAAACAGCCAGGCTGAAGTGGGGGTGGGCCGGCCACATCACACGAATGCACCCGGAGAGGTGGGTAAGATCGTCACTCAATGTACGCCTGACTGAAGGAGGACATCGCAGTAGAGGTAGACCGCGGCGAAGATGGTGTGACGATCTAATCATGTTTGCGGGGCCAACATGGCCAGAAATCGCACAAAACAGAGAGATTTGGAAGGAAAAAGGGGAGGCCTTTGCCCAGCAGTGGGACACATTACATGCCATAAAAAAAAGGTTATATTATGGATTTGGTCCTTCGATCCTAAACAGTAATTGTGGGATAGGCGTGTTATGGCATGGCGCCCTTTGAAAGAAACTCGGTCCAGTTGTAATAGACGAATAGTTGTTATCACACAGCACAGTATCCAAGCGACAGCGGAAGAAACGTATACACAAACATCATCTACCTAACCTTTTCCCAACTATGTTGTGGTCGGCTTCCAGTCTAACCGGATGCAGCTGAATACCAGTATTTTACATGGAGCGACTGCCTATCCTCCACAACCCAGTAACTGGGTAATACGATACCCCTTGGTAAGACTGGTTGTCAAATTTCCGGGCTTCTGACGACCCGTAACGACTGTCAAAGATCCAGAAATGACAGCCGGGACCAACGGCTTAACATGCTTTCCGAGACACGGAGGAGTCTCAGTTTATATATAACATCCTATTTCTTACCAAAGGTAAATAATACATATCTTTAAAATACCTACAACATAGCAGTATTATACAAGGTAAACCTGAGTTACCCCACAGTTATTGGTCCTTTTTCCCCAAACTTTTTTTCCACGTATAAATCAAATTAATACAGTTATAAATAACGCCCAACATTGAAAAATAACTAGGTACACGTATTTTAAATCTATCTACACGGCATGGCGCAAAAAGTATTGTAATATTCACGTAATTTGGATGATTCATGAGCCATTAGGTAGCGTTATTGAACTTTCTGGAAAAAAAGGTAAGGATCCCTCACGACTGAGGGCTGAGGACCAATATTAAGTTGTCGGCCTCTGGTCTTTTTAATAATGTTATAAGTTATTTTATTCGTGTGCTGATTTGTGAATGATATTATTGTTTATTTGTATGAGAAATAATATGTGCACCACTGACTTTAGGTAAATTAATTACAGATTTTGATAATTCTATATTACCGAAATAAACTAAGGTTCTACCTATAACTAGTTTGTAAGATGGTATTTTTGAAGGCCCTACGAAAATTAATGGTTTAACAAGAACACTTTAACAAAACAACATTGTCTCTAGCAGTAGAAATCACATAAAGTTATTTCTACCTATTTTTCATTTCATAATAAAACACTGAACTACTTCAAATCAATCCATTTCTATAACCCACCACAACAATTGTGACACACACTTTTTGCACGATTTCAAATTCAACCAAAAATCAGTCACATCCATACCTGAATCTTCGACCAAATCCGTAAATAATTTATTTTTATTTTTTATTGTTGACTTTATTTCCCCTAGAGGGTGCCATTTTTAATTTAATGTGACGTCACATAGCTATTGCTATAACCAGCGGACGATCAAGACGCTTCCAACGATACCATTTGTCAAAGTGTGACGAGTCGTTTAGAAGATATGAGGGAAAAGATGAACATACATACATACAGGGAATGAAAGGGATGAACATACATATATACAAAGAGGGTTATGATTTTACTGGTATGTATGTATATTATACATCATAACCCTCCTTTTTGCTTCGCCGTAGTCGAGTAAATACATCTCCTTCTTATACCGTATTTTCTACCTAAACATAGATAGATAAGTTATGAAAGTACGGATGGACGCCAATCTAGTGCTGTCTTCAATCATTCCGGGATTTTGTCGCGACATCCCATTTCCGAATTCGTGACTCTCATATATCTGTAGGTACGAATCTTTTATGTGTAGGTATGTCTGTAATGCCATCAAGGTGTGTGGGTTATATTTTTGTAGGTAGGATTTTTATATGAATAAAACTGCTATGAATGTTTTGGTATTTCGGTACAAAGTTTTTATTGGATAAATTTTAAATTATTGGATAATTTCGGAAGTCCAATTTCCGTTTTTTGCCACCGACTTCCAAAATTAAAGTTATTTTTCACTTTTTTAGTGTTTTTTTTGGAAGTCGGTACCTAGTTTTTTTTTTTGTAAAAAGTTTTTATTTTTCACTTTTTAGTTGTGGTACCTACCCCACACAAATCCGAATACCACTACCTGCTATGTAAATAACAGTGAAGAAGTCAAACAGGATATCGTCTAGATAAACTAAGTGGGAAAAATACGTAATATTGAAGCTAACTCAAAAATTACGCAAGCAAAGTTAATAAAATTTATATGGGACCACCTCGGAAGCATGACCTACCAAACAAAAAAAGAATCATCAAAATCGATTCATAATTGGCGGAGTAATCGAGTAACAAACATACAAAAAAAAAAAAAAAAAAAACATACAGACGAATTGAGAACCTCCTCCTTTTTGAAGAAGTCGGTTAAAAATATCACTGTGCTTACTGTAACGGTTTTATTGAAACTTAGTCAGCCTATAATGTTCCCACTGCTGGGACACCGGCCTCCCCTCGGTGAGAGGGAGTGGGCCAACATCCACCACGCAGGCCCAGTGCGGGTTGGTAGATATTACATGTCTTCGAATTTTTGGTTCTAAGACATGCCGGTTTCCTCACGATGTTTTCCTTCACCGTTTTGAGAGCAGTGGTGATGAAATAATTTACACAAGCGTCTGGGTTCGAACCTACGACCTTCAGCTCGTACTATTACGTATCTATTCTTGTATCATGTAACTCCGGCAATTTCAAGACCTAATTTGGATAAAACAAAATCTGAATTAAGATGTCAATATTTAAATACATCCTAACTTATTATTATAAATGCGAAAGTGAGTTTGTCTGCGGCTGAACGAATTTGTATGAAATTAGGCACACATGCGTAGACCATGACCTGGATTAGGGCATAGGATATTTTTTATCCCGATATTCCGATGGGATCGAGACTTATGTAGGTGAAACCGTGGGGTACAGCTAGATTTACTATAAAAAGAACAAAACTTGAGTTTACAGTTATAATTTACAAACATATATTTTTTCCTCCAGAATCCCAAAAAAAATTAAACAGACTGTACCTACTTTCATTTAATTTGACTCCAACAACACATACAGTCACCTCTGCTTCTCAAAGCCAATTTTGGCTTCATCGATGACAACACTTGGTACATTGTACCCAATTATTATCATTCCGTTATTCCCCGACCAATATGGAAATTAACAACACAAGTTATTAATTTTGTTTTTAATATTCACCAATAAGTGAGGCGTGAAAATTAAAAAGTGGCACCGGAATATTATTAATGTGCATAATCTAAACGTGAAAATCCGTCATGTTCTGAAATGGCGGCCATTTTGTAAATATTCATGAATTTATATTTATTCGTTTACGCCGTTGCGACGTGTTTTGATTTTTGTGGTTATATTTTATGTGAGGTATATTTCGGTGTAACATTAGATAACATTAGTTATTTTTTCCCAAGTGACCTGGGGGTCATGTCTACTAATTTATAAACACAGATATGCCATACAAAATCTGTCAAAAACCCATCATTGTGAGACCACTGACCGTTTGTAAATTAGTAGACTTGGCCCCCTGATTGTGATGTTCTTCAAAAAGCTCAGGTGCGTAGTACTCGCAACCGGCGTACATGATGACATGACTAGATGTATAAATGTAAAAGATGCAAAAGGAGTACATAAGGATGTTAGTACTAACTAACTAATTTGTAAAACTAGTCAGGTAACAAATTACATTTATTTTAAAGAAAAATTAGGCCACATTTGATTTTATAATAATACATCTTCTTTCTGCCACTAGAGAAAACAAGCCAAGTAGGTAATGCCGATTATTGAGTCAAGCAGTTCCAGTAAACGCCCACTCCCTAGTACAGAATTCAAACAGCCATTGCAAGTAGATTTCTACGTATTTTCAAAGTAAGTACACTCTTAGCAGTAAAAAAATATAATTAGTATTTTAATGACTGGTTTTTGATTTCACAAGGAGCCAGCGTTAAATGAAAACAAATTCTGGGTAAACCCGAAATAATATCTAATGCTTCCACTTGGAATTTCCTTGTGTTGCCTTATTAGCTATGGTTTTACCTGTGTTCTAATAATGGGATACTCAGAAAATTGTGTAAAGAAGGTTATGCTCTTAAGCCATGTTTAAAAAAATAATATTTTCTCATACAGAGATCTTTTAATTTTGGTCGCCTGCTCCTTGCAGCCGACAATAACAAACAATAATTCTCGGAGTTTAATCACGGTTATTGCGTTAGTCATTACTAACTTACTCGTAAAAGCTGTACGGTTCGATCGATAAGGTTAAGCTATGCTTTCCTCAGTTGGTCCGTGGATCGGTGACCAGCTTTACATACCAAGAATCTCTCCTCCGTGCCTCGGAAAGCACGTTAAGCCGTTGGACCCGGTTGTCATTTGTAGATCTTTGACAGTTGTTGCGGGGGGGGGGAAGGCAAGTCTGACAACCAGTCTTGCCAGACCGTCTTACCGTATCGTGTTACCCAGTAACTGAGTTGTGGAGATCAGATAGGCAATCGCTCCATATAAAATACTGGTATTTAGCTGCATCCAGTTAGACTGGAAGCCGACCCCAACATAGTTGGAAAAAGGCTAGACAGATGATGGAATAAAAAGTCACGTTGATCAACAGCGGAGGGCGTATTTTTCTTTCTAGAATGCAACAGTCCTCCAACATTTAAAATATTGCATTTCTCTCACAAAATAAAACAACAATATATCATCGCGGCTCACATACCGCTTCATACTCTTCAAATTGTTTATTACACGTAAAATTATAGTATGCAAATCCTTCCGGTCTATCGCGCGATAGCCGTATATCTGTCCCATGCACAGCGATAAATTACAAATTTTACAACTCGGTACCACCCTTCGTTTTGAAAAGGTGTAAAACTTTTACGGGCTGTTAAATTTAAACTGTGCTCTTGGACATGTTTAAATAAATATTTTTATAGCGTTAGTGTGATGTTTGCGAGCTACTCTGATTTATGAATTTGTGGGAAATTAAAATTTTATGTGTTTTTGAGTGGACGTATGAATAAGTAGGTCAGAATATTCAGAATATACCTGCCACTGACTAGTTAAAAATATGATATATTGGTTACCAACGTTCAACAATACATGAACTGTATATACATAATATTAAGAGCTTCCCATGCACACTTGGTGACGTAAACCACAAACCATACCGACGACCAACCACTAGGCTAAGACCACTAATTATGTGGACAGAATCATTGGACTCCCGATGCAAGATGTTCACTAAATGCCATAAGAAAATAAAATACGGATACAGTCATACACATAAGAAGGTCGCCACTTTATCAAAATTAATTCTGAAGATTAGTCGTGAGAAGAGTAGTTGGTTATAGAGATGGGTAGCACACCTTTTTAAAATGAGGATCGTGGGAGGCACTCTTTTTACAAAGTGTGCTAGCACACTGTGCTACTACGAATGAGGCGAGGCTGCGGTGGCTTGTGAGCACGAACGTGCTGTGAGTGTGTCAGTGAGTCGTGTGAACTCGCGTGACTCGCCGACTCACCGAGTCACATGTGTGCTGTGTGGTGTGCAGTGAGTAGTGACGGCAATGCGACTCGACTTGGCACACACACGCAGTAGAGTAGGCACACGTGCTGAGTTACCCTACTTGGTTAACACTAGTTGGTTAGGAAACGACAACTTAACCTAGCTTTCTAATTATCGTCAAGACGAAAAACAAAATTCTTTTGACATGTACCTATAATATAAGTGTTACTTAAATCCAATTTACAAAAATACAACATCATTTATCAAACAAACAACCAGACAAATAGATGCTAGTAGACAATAATAAATAACAGACAGATATTCTCGTTAGACCTTCACTTCAATACATTTATCTCAATTCCCGTTGTATCTTTGAATATCCTTCAGAAATACAAACTACATAATATTTAAATTCTTCCGTCTCAAGAAAAGCGGCGGCGTCCAGATAGTGAAAGAGTTGTACGGATATTGTCCTTTATTACAATACAGTTTTTAGCATTTTTACTATGAACGAGAAAATGTTTTATGTTTTTAGATAAACAGGCTGTACCTATCCAATGTTGGTATTTTGGGGCGTAAATAATAATTAGTATAATTCTGGTTTTGGTTTTATTCGAACATTTACATCGACATACAATAAATGGAAGACTTTATTATGAAGCCATTCATGTGCCAATTACCCATGTGTACAAATAATGAAATGAATATTTAATATTTTATCATAATAATAAAATATTTAAAATGAAAATATATATACTAGCTGTGCCCCGTGGTGTCACCCGCGTAAGTCTCGATCCCGGGTCGAAAAATAGATTACGACAGATTCTCAGACCTACCGAATATACTTATAAAATTTCATATAAATCGGTCAAGCCGTTTCGGAGAAGTATGGCAACTAACACTGTGACACGAGAATTTTATATAGTAGAAAATGAACAATGATGTCAAACTTTTATTATTTTTTATTGGTTGAATACGAGGCTTTTAGCTACTTTTGTATCACTTCTTAGTTTTTTTTTTTTTTTTTAATGAAAAAACTTGGTTTGAAACATAAACATAATTATTATTATAATCGAAAAGTAATTGCCATACCATACCCTCGTCTTCCGCTCTACGTCAAATTTATGACAACAATTAATCAATTTTAGTACGTAATTCTATTCTCAGATAATATCGAAGTAGAGCTATGAGAAGTAGCTAAAAGTTGAGAGCTACAATGAGGAAGGTAAAACCATTTTTAGGGTACCCAAAAGGTAAAACGGGACCCTATTACTAAGATTCCGCTGTCTGTCTGTCTGTCCGTCTGTCACCAGGCTGTATCTCATGAACCGCGATAGTGAGACAGTTTAAATTTTCACAGATGATGTATCTCGTTGCCGCTATAACAACAAATACTAAAAAACAGAATAAAATAAATATTTAAGGGGGCTCGCATACAACAAACGTGATTTTTTTGCCGTTTTTATACTCGCACTTTCTTATAGATAATGGTACGGAACCCTTCGTGCGCGAGTCCGACTCGCACCTGGCCGGTTTTTTTTACCTTCAGTGTTTTGGGATCTTCTGATTAATTTCGCACTCAATTGGAGTCCCAGTTCATCACTCGTTTAGGTCACTAGTTAGTTTCTTAGAAACTTATATTTAACTGTTACAAAACATAGATTTTCGAGAGAGTAGTTAACAAACCTTTCAGTGTAAACTCAATCAATCAATCTGCCTAGCCTTTTCCCAACTCTGTTGGCTTCCAGTCTAACCGGATGCAGCTGAATACCAGTATTTTACATGGAGCGACTGCATCTGACCTCTACAATCCAGTAACTGGGTAATACGATACCCCTTGGTAAGACTGATTGTCAGACTTTCGGGCTTCTGACGACCTGTAACGACTGTCAAAGATCTACGAATGACAGCCGGGACCAACGGCTTAACGTGCTTTCCGAGGCACGGAGGAGTCTCTATATGTGAAGATGGTCACCAATCCACGGACCAACCCCGGCAAGCGTAGCTTAACCTGATGGATTGACCTGTGCGGCAGTTATTAATTAGCCACGAGCTTCTCCACTAACCTACATAAACCTAAAATCAGTTGCCCCACCGTTCATTTTCTAAAATACAAATTCCACACAAAAGAAGCCGCGCCGCTCCACTAGTGCATCTTAATCTCCAGCCATAATTCCTTCACGTTGGCATTCATGTTCTCAAGTAGAGCATAAGTCGCACATAATGAAATAAGTTTCAGTACTTCGCTTAAAACTCGAGATTTTTAATGCCTTAATATCCTGTCGCTATTAAAGTTGCTCTACTTACTTATTTGCGATGATACTCCTTTTTACTTTGAGCGAAAAGTGTTTTTATTTAGTTGAATTGGTTTTTTTTGGGTCATGAGATCTTTATTTAAATTATTTTTAAACTAGCTGATTGCTGTCGGTCAGACAGGCAGCCGTTCCAAGTATAATACTGCTATTCAGCTGCATCCAGTTGGTTTGGAAACTGAGCCTAACATAGTTAGGAAAACGTTAGGAAGATTGATTGATTGTTGGAGGTATTTATAATCGGATCTTGAAGAACTTTTATTAATTTCAACTCAGACGAAAATAAAAAAAACAAGGCAGCGTTGCGAACAATACAATGAAGCATGCCAAAACTAAACCTCCCCTTTGTGCATACTCGCATTACGCACACATTTAAATCCATTTACAATCAAACTACACCTCAATCAGTGTACATAATGTTGACAAAACTGACCTCACGTCAGTGTTAGCAGCGCTCTGCCTTGGTTTTTTTATTTGGTCTGACCTTTCCAAGAATGAAAGTTTAAAATCAGGACCAAAAAGTCATCAATTTGATTGAGCATAAAACATCAAAATTATACGAGACCTTGTTTAAGTAATATCGCAGGTTCTAAAAGAAGGTACAAAATTAATTATCCCAATTCTTTATCTGCTGTAACAATGACAATTTTTTAAATTGTCATCGCGTTTAATTCTTTCTTAATCGTTTCTTTTTTCGTATCGTTAGTGACGAGGCCCTAGACAAAGCGACATTCTATCAGCGATAGAGAACGATGATGGAAAAGGCAAAAATATAATAGGACTGACATAAGCTATCGAAAAGCTTATGTCAATCCTGTTGAAAGTCGTTGTAGAAATACGAAACGCTTTCGAAGCAATTGCCTTCAGGTGTCAGAGTTTTTATACCGCCCTTTGGACCTCTGACTTGCCTTCACAAACCGTCGGGAAATATCTCTCAGGCATGCCGATTTCCTCACGATGCATGTTTTCCTTCACGGTTTTTGTGAAGTACATACTGCACTACAGAAACTACCAAAATACAATAAAAGCAACTACTTACGTTACCCTTGACCAAGTATACTCAATCAAAAAAAAAACCGTCATCACTTTTATAAAAGCCATTATTAAAACCGGCTTGTCATAACATACTGACAATATTTCATGACAATTCCCAGCAGGAATTATTCGTAGAACTGATATCCTCTTACTGAACTCGGTTTTGTACCACTCAGCGTAATGAAAATGTTATTTTCAATTGTCAAGGGAGGATTACGTTTCAACGATACTCCGAGATGTATCAATAATATGAAATTATTTTGTAGAAGTATCGGTGAAATTTTATCTCATTTCATTTTGAAGGTAGCTTGTAGCTTGTAATATTTTGTAGCAAATGGTTGCAAGAGTATACTTAGTATATTCATTACTTTATTTTACTTAGCTAAGTACTTACACCGTATTATGATGTAGTAACTAAGTAAAATAAAAATTCTTAGCAATATTTGTATGTTATTTATTAAATTAGTAAATTCATGATGGTACAACGATCGGCAAGCGGTATTACCCAGTTACTGGGTTGTGGAGGTCAGATAGGCAGTCGCTCCATGTAAAATACTGATATTCAGCATCCGGTTAGACTAGAAGCCGATCCCAATATAGTTGGGAAAAGCCTAGGCAAATTGATTGACAAGGATGGGCAAGGGAATGATGTTGATGATATTAAAATACACGAAAAAAAGCTAGTGCTTCATAATTTTTCTAATAACAGACAATTTAATAAACACCGCTTACTATTAAATCGGCTATCAGTTGCTAATTGGCCATAGTAATTGCGCACTACTAATTCGTCCATTTGTCCACATATTAATTGACAGTAGTAATCTGAATTAATGCGCCCAGTTGATAATAATATTGTAATATTTAATATTTAATCTCGAGTATTCTGCTATCTGTATTTCCTTTCTGTAAGTCCTTTAATTCATTATTGTTGGTCCTTTTATGTAAGACAAAGAGTTAATATAATTTTTATTGTTTTTTTTTTAATTTTCTTTGATTTTGTGGTCTATTTAATTGTACTATAGTCATGTATCGATTTTATCATTGGAAATAACATTGCTGAGACATAAAATGAATGTTTTCCAGTTTAGCAATAGCAGGTAAGCATTTTACATTCCAATTCTTTTCAACAATTCACAAAGTTGTTGGCAACAAATTCAAAAGTCTCTCACAAACTTCCCAAATCCAAAATTCTAAGTACTTTATCTCGAAATTCTTAGCCAAAAACAAAAGAAAATTCCACCCACTTTAATCTCACCCAAAGATATACTATGAGAGACTCCTTTAAGTCACCCGACTTATTTACGTCCCCTACTTTAATAACAGTACTTTAAATGACCAAAATTCCGTTTTAACGATTAAAACGGGAAAGTTTTCAGACTGAAATTTATCGTAAGGACGCTCAGTTATTTTTCAATTTGGGAGATCGCGGGTTGGAGTAACGCAAGCGGCGATTACGTTGAGAGAAGTTTCAGGAAATATTGTCCGGGATGCGAATTGTGTTCAGAGTTGGGCCTAGTTGATTTGTTTTTGGTTTTGTTGAATTCCTATTGTTTCTAATCTATCCCCAATAAGGTAATAAGGGTATAAAACGTATATGGTAAGGTATGAAACGGAAGGCTGTGAGTTCAAAATATATCCGTTGCTCGAACGTGAAACATTACGAGTTTTATTACAGTGTTTAGCTGGCAAATTAGACCACCACTATAAAGTTATACTGTTCAATGAACTGGGCAGCCGACATATTGCACCAGAATTGGACAGAAGTAGCCACAGATCAACAAGATCAGGAGACCCGGTAGCCCCAGAAAGAGATGGCTTGACGATTTTGACTCCAGGATTGGGCTCAAATTGCAAAAGACAGAGAAAAATGGAAAGATGGAAAGGCAAAGGCCTTTGCCCTGCAGTGAGTTTTAAAGTTAAGTAAAATGAAAAAAAAAACACGCCGAGATTAATCAGGTTGTACAAGATCTGATCTAACCGAACTGGTTGAGTTAAATGGATAAAATGAAATAGTTTTTTAATGGAACAACTCACTCATATTTTTAAATGAAATGTGGCAAACTGTTAGTGCTAAAGCGTGAATTTATTGTTCATCGAAATTGATTGTTCGTTAAAACTCTACCCAGAATCCATTTATAATAATTCGCGTGTTTCAGCGTGATACCAGCGTGTTTCGAGTGACATTTTAGCAGATGTTTTCTTTGTTCAAAATCACCTATAAAAAGGACACTTACAAAATACAAGGAAAACTTTCTATAGGAAAAATACAGCTTGAATCACTTTGTTACTTTTTCGTATTTAAAAAGCTGTTTCGATTCGTTCCAAGTGTTTTGCAACTAGCTGTTTTATTCATACCATTTTATAGTTCGGAAACTGCAGTTAATTTTTATTACAAGCTTGAATTGTACCGTTTAAAAATGGTAATTCTTATTTCTATGCAATCGTGGAATCGGTGCGCTTTTGTTTTTCTTTATTCGTAACTAGCTTTTTCCCGCGGCTTCACATAGATGTCGGGACATATCCCACGGGAATGTACTATAGGTAAAAGTACCCTATGTGTTAATCTAGCTTATAAGCTATCTGTGTGCCAAATTTTAACTAAATCCGTTGAGCCTGTTTTGCGCCAATCTGGAACATACATCCAGATATACAGACAAAAATTTAAAAAACTATTTTTTCGGCATCAGACTCATTCCCATCACTAGCATTTTTTTTTCCAAAAATATCGTTGTACTTTTTTGACTACGTTAATATTTTATTGTGTATATATATGAAGTTTCTTAATTAATTTTTTACTATTGCATTGTGTTCTTCTCAGTAGGTATAGTAAAGAATTCTGCACTTTACTATGATTATTGTTATGATCAGTCAGACTGCAATAAATAGATCCGCTGATCATCAGATTGCTCGTAAAAGATATCTATCAATTTCCAGAATCCATTTCAAAACTCAAACTGAGATCTTGTTTCCAAGAAAAATAATATGAAATGAACTGAAAGAATGAAAAAATGTCTGCACAAATAAGACGCCCATTAAACGGTGACATTATCCTTACATATTATAAAACAAAGTCCTCCGCCGCGTCTGTCTGTCTGTCGTCCTGTCGTGCGATTAACTCAAAAACTACTGCACCGAATTTCATGCTGTTTTCACCATTAGATAGAGTGGTTTTCGAGTAAGGTTTTAGACGATAATAACCAACATCCACGCGGGTGAAGTCACGGGCATTTATTTATTTATTTATTTATATATACTTTATTGTACACCAGAAAATACATAGCGAAAATAAATAAATTGAACACTACAAAACATACAATGGGCGGCCTTATCGCTTCAGCTAGTAATAGATAGTAAAGATAAATAAAAGTTTGTAATGTCATCATTATTTTATGCAGGCTAAACCAAATAACAATAATTAATGCGTTTGAAAACGAATAACTCCATCCTCAAATCAAATCGTCTGAAACCAATAAGACGATATCAACCACGACATCTAAAAAGATATATGAACTGCACATAAATCTCAATACAAATGACAAAACCAAACAAATAAGAGTACAACAAGTCTAGAACATTCCACGAATACATTCGTGTACCTCACAATTTATCTGTGATATTTTATTTTCTGCATAAACCTGGGAATTTTCCCATAATATTTCACTGGAACAACTGCACCTGCGTTTTACATCTTGTTGGGGAGAATTTTAGAACAATGCTAGCCGAATGGGCTGTTCATCATTTGTACTGCTTTAGGGGGGTATTTTTTCAGTACTAATATGCTTACCGCCTCGTTTTGGTCTAGTGGTTGCAAGCGCTACAGCTGGGCATTAGGTCCTGGGTTCAATTCCTAGGTCGGGCAAAGTGTTATTGTGTTTTTCCGTTGGTAATTCTCAGTAACAGCACACAGTATTGATTTGTGCCCGGTTGATGGCAATAGGCTCGCCCCCTATTACATGGAACTTAAACATAACTGGAGAATTGTGGGTGCACTATAGGTACACCCCTGTTTAACCCTTCGGGGATTACGGGCGTGATGTTATGTTATGAAATAATTATAGGTACTTATAGCTAAGTACCTATAATTATTTCTTTATGTAGCCATAATGATAATTCTTTTTCAATTTATTGACTTTGTCATGATATGTTTTTCGCATCGTACGGTCAACCCGCCGCGCCGATGCATGGTACACTTGAATTACGAAAACCAAGGGCAGTTTTCGTGCTGCTAAGAAATAAAGACGCGTTCAAGATCATATTATTTAATTTAATTTATTTATTTATAGTTAATTAAAACGGTCAAACACCAATTACATTAATTAACATAGAAACATTATGTATAATTATGTATAATTTAATTAAAACTAACATGAAACAGTGGACTTCCTTGCATACTTTCTCACAGAACACCAGACAAATTAATACGCATATTTTTAACCATTATTTCAGATTATTATTATTATTATTTATTTTAAGATCGGTTAATGGTATATTTCCCTTGTTTTTAAGTTCAAAAGTGCCTATTTGAAATAAAAGATTTGTATTTGACTTATATTTTATTTGCGTAACGTGTAAAAAGTGGGGAAACCGTGTGATACGCGGAGTAAGTTAACAAAACAATTAATTTATTAATGTTGTTGCATCACGTGGTTATGGTATAATCTTGTCAGAATCGGCATATAATTATAAGAAAAGCATTTGCCAATTAGCTAGGTTGGTGATCGACTAATGAGGGTGCAATGGACGTTCTCAAATTCTGCTCTATTCCTTCACATCATGCCCAGTTGAATACAAACAATTTTCTGGAAAAATCAGAATGTTATTGGAAAAATACATATTATTTTGACGTCGAGCTCTGTTATTTGAATTCGTACGCGCATCTGTCGCGGGATACACTTTATTACATGTTTGTCAGTGAAGCGTCGCCCGATAGTATTCTGATAGTAGATAATATCTACTGTCGTATGTTTTTGTCTAGAAATGCGTAATTTTTTTAATTGTTAAAGCATTTTTATTCATGAAAACGGAGTAACACAATAGCCGTCTTGACACGACACGCGCTTTGTGAAAGTCCTTTCACGCAGGAAAGAACGCGCGTGTAAAGATAGAAAACGAGAAAGAGAAAGAACGCGCTCGCTGCCCACTCGCGCTTTCATGCGTTAAAGTCTGTGCGCTTCGAACATTATTCAAGGCACATAAAAATGGATAAAAACAATCACACACGATTGCGCGTGCAAACTTTCCCTCGTTCAATCGTGCACACTCCGATCGCGAGTGAAGCGCGTGTGGTGTAAAGGCGGCTAATGGATAGCCTGTTGTCAGATTATTTGATTTGATTTTGACAGTCATGCTATTAGATAAACAGATTTACAGACAGGATTTATTCTGCAGTGAATTGTCATTAAAAAAATCGGTAACTTGTTTTGTCGCCTGTAACAAATGAGTCATATCTATGCTCTTATATATATATATATATCTATCTCTTATATATATTTATCTCATATATATATATATCTCTTACCTGACACAATTTATTTTAACAGAAGTGAGAGATAAGCTTTTTTTAGTACAGATAAAGTATTCGTCAGATTCCAGATTCTATCTCCATAGCACATCATAATTTATATAATTTAATTATTCAGCTCTGAACGACTAGGTATAATCTATTATTTTAGCTGCTGATCGTACCGATGCTAAATCAATCAAAATCAAAAGTCATATATTCAAACTAGGCTAAGAATTAGCAAAATACAATAGACGTAGATATATTTAGTAACCTATTCCGCTTGACTATTCTTCAAGAGTCCTAAAAAACCCTGTTAGAAATCGACACGTGTTTCACCTTTTGCGTCCAGCGCTCGGTGTGGTAACACGTCGCGTTCTGGTTTGCAATTGGTCAATCGTCATCCTGAGGATGCCTCGTTGAGAGGTGAAACACGTGTCGATTTCTTACAGGGTTTTTTAGGACTCTTGAAGAATAGTCAAGCGGAATAGGTTACTAAATATATCTACGTCTATTGTATTTTATAATGGATTTCCGCAAAGTCACGCCTAATCAATTAACTAAAAGAATTAGCACTTTTCGAACGGTAAAATTACATAAGACTGGCCTGCAAAACGCCCAAACTTCACCACTTTCTAGTGCTTTAGCTGTGAAGAAGAACTGGCGCAAAAAACTCCCCAGAAGCACAGCTGTCTGTTCAGTTAGAAAAAAAATGATTCTATACAATAGTATGCAAAATCATTTACATTACGCAACACAAATCATAAATCAAATTATTATAGCCATATACTGCATAACACGGATTTGAGAATAGAATTCAAACTCCCGTAATATTCTAATCATACTAACATTCCTCAAATATAATTACCTTTAACTGTGGCGAAAGTTCACGCTAAGCGGTAGACGTTTACGAGGTAATACATTTCTGTTTTAAACATGCAAGTAATAATGACACAAAACCGCTTCCGGTTTTTGCTGTCATCGCGAGCAGCTCAAAGTTTTCGCGGCAATTAGTAATTCCAGTTAGATTAGCATAATGCAGACAAAGTGTAGGCAAAAACACAAATATATGAGGAAACTCTTGGAGTTGGTTACTGAGGAAATCGTTTAGTTGGCAAACTCAACTAAATGCAGGAAAAACAGGATGATTTAGTTGGTTTTTAGTGATTTGGGAAGTTAAACGGTGTTGGTTTTAGGAGTATTTAATTGTAACATTTCAAGTCTTCATAATTATTTAATGGGAACCTGCTAAATAAATAAATTAGCTTTTTTTGTGCAAAAATCTAGGTATATGCTCAAACACAGCTATATGCTATTTTCCTGATTTTCACTGAACAGCTCCTTTGATTTTATCAACTAGCTTGTTACAGTGCACAACCATGAAAAAAATTGTTATTAGAACTTGCTTTGATAATGAATTTTGATCTCAAAATAAAACTGAATTAGCAGCCAAACAAGGAATATCACAACTCTCTGTTATGCTCAATAAAATCCAATTTTGAAAATTCACAAAGAACCTAAAACGACCAAACAAATTATACGAATCCAAATTCAACAAATTGAAATCTATCCGCGCAATTTACCACGAGCAGGTACTCGTACCGAAAAAAAACCTTACCCTGGAATCTAGGGGAACGAAAAAAAAGAAACAAAAGCGAAAGTCACTCATAATAAGGCCCGTTTATTCCCCGTTAAGGGTCAAGCCACACCTGAAGTAAATTGAATTCCATGAATAAATTTTCCCCTGTGCAACATTGAGGTCTAAGTTATGAGCTGAAGATTCGCTTTTGTTTTGGGGTAAACTGTAGCCGCCTTATTCATAAACGCTGCTTAATATCTATCTATCTATATCTATGCTTGATATAATATCCGCTAGATAATATCAAGATCTTATAATGAAATTCGTTTATATTTTTTCAGTAATCTGGTGGTGGTGTCTGGCAGACACTGACAACCTAATAACCGGAAAATAAGATTATGATATTGACCTAATTTTTAATAGAAAACAAAATAATAACAAATAACAGTGACAAAATTTTAGAACTTTAATTTGATCTAAAAAAAAAGATAATAAATACATAATTAATAACGATAATTATAAACACCTTACTAATCATTATCTGCTAGCCTTTTTACAACTATGTTGAGGTCGGCTTCCAGTCTAACCGGAAGCAGCTGAATACAAGTTATTTTCTACCTCCACAACCCAATTTATATTAATAAAATTTTAAATAACTAGAAAATGCTTTCTCACCTGATTTACTCTGCTCGTCTAATTTTAAAATAATTTTATCCAGATAGAAAAAAAAATAATATAACATTCCAAAATATAGCTCCAAAAGTCATTCAAACTTTGCACCACACACAATCTCGGTCCTCGGGCAACATTTCATCGGAAACAAGAACTTATTGCCCTGTGGCCCGTAAATAACTTAATATTATTAGATTACAAATCAAATGTGAATCCTGTTACTGCTACTTTTTATGTTATTTCGGCAGGATATCGGATTTTTGTTTTGTTATTGACATAATTAATGTAACTTAATATTGTAAATTGTGGGTAGTTTGATACTAAAATATGTTTTGCGGTTGATGTGGAGAGACGAATTATTTTGAATTTGTTACTATTTCCAGTGGCACAGTATAATAAAGTAACAGTATTCTATCTCGGCAGTGACCTTGAAATAATTTCCTATGGCCGCTCGGTAGATAAACCTTGAGCCGTGTCCGTGCGTAACTCCCGCGTAGTCGATACTGTTGCGCGTCGTTCGACCGTTTTCTATGAAGACATAATACTGTTACTTATTTATACTGTGCCAATGGTTAGGAGTTAATTTTTTTAGTCCTGTTAAAATGAAATGAGTTTTAATAATTTGGTAGACAATTACTGGTAATGACAGAAGTGCAAACTATAATATATACACATAATGTAATATATAGACTATATATAGACATAATACATTGTAGAGCTCCTTGTGAAAGTTCGTCCAGATGTACCTATACGTTGCCGTGCCAGCATGCAATGTTGCTAAAGTGCGCGCAAGATAAGTCTGCGCGCGACTGGTGGCGCTGCCGTGCTTAATTCTCTACTGTAATATTTAAAATATTGAATCTATATTAATAATTTAATCTTAATATTATTAATCATAAATTAATATTAATTAAATAAATAATTGTATACTTAATTTGACCTTTCTTAAGCGATAAGAAGGCGGCATACGATAAGTTCTGGGGGCCTTTTTTTTTTTTTTTTGTGTGGGAAATCATCAAATAAACTTCTCCCGCTCTGGGCGGAGCGGAAGGGCGTGTCAGACTCTTACTGACTAAAACCCACCCGTGTTCCTTCAGTTGCCTGTTGTCAGGGTCCCGGTATCCCTTTCGGACTATTCCGCAACCCTGGCAGAAGTTCTGGGGGCCTACCACGACCGCTTACAGCAGTATTATTTTAATCTTACTTCGTGGGGGAAAGAGATGGAGGTATACGTCCTGTAGAGCTTCATCTCTTTCCTACATTTCCTACACGGGGCTACCATCACCGCTAACAGCAGTATTAGATGTCAGTTGCGCACAGACTTATCGCGTCTAGGTTTATGTTTGGATTTCACATATCGTTTAATTTTTTTCTCTTTTTAGCAAATTATTTCCAAGCCATCCTATATAACACTTTTTTTATTCAATAAATTTTTCCCTGGTTAGAAATAGTGATGGTGGAAACTCATGGATGAGGGGCGCACGAAGTATGGCAGAAGAAAGGTGACGTATATACCCAGCAGTTAGTGATTCCAAGCTGTAATCATGATGGAAATGATAGAAATAGTTCATACAAATAAATGATAGTAAAGATTCATCAATAAAATTGGAAAGAGAACCAAAATGCAGAAACACACACGGCTCATTAA
Organism: Lithophane ornitopus; assembly: GCA_948473465.1. NCBI lineage: Eukaryota > Metazoa > Arthropoda > Insecta > Lepidoptera > Noctuidae > Lithophane > Lithophane ornitopus. The sequence goes on from OX419629.1 coordinate 12,914,140, forward strand.
GAAATCTCTTCAACTCAAGAAAAAAGAAGTAGATACTCTTGAAGTAAACAATATCACGGCACCCTGTATACGAGGCGATTGTAAATGATCCACGTACTGTATAAACGAATGTCCGCATTATACAAATGTGGAGAAGTAGTTCAGTGCAGACCTCTTAGTGAGGGCTATACGGGGTGGAAGAGGGGGCGGGGACGTGGCCATAGTGACAATCACTGGCGGTTTAGCGTAAGCGATCATACAAGGCTATATGCATTGAAAATTCAAAAAGTAGGATAATAATTTAAAAAAGGCTCGTTCAATCTCATGCAATTTTTATTTCCCCGCAACTTGTTATTTTCGTATAAATCTGTCCTTTCTTAGCGTCATGTTTTCCGGAAATAAACGTATTTTCATTCTTTTTTTTCTGTACCTACCACCGTACAATATTTTGCAAAATCGCAGAAAATAACACGTTTCTTGTATGTATGTAATAAGTAAGTAAGCTAAGTAATAGCAGCCGCACGGGTCGATCCATCAGGTTAAGCTACGCTTGCCGGGGTTGGTCCGTGGATGGGTGACCATTTTCACATATCGAGACTCCTCCGTGCTTCGGAAAGCACGTTAAGCTGTTGTTCCCGGCTGTTATTTGTGGATCTTTGACAGTCGTTACGAGTCGTCAGAAGCACGAAAGTCTGACAACCAGTCTAACCAAGGGGTATCGTATTACCCAGTTACTGGGTTGTGAAGGTCAGATAGGCAGTCGCTCCATGTAAAATACTGGTATTCAGCTGCATCCGGTTAGACTGGAAGCCGACCCCAACATAGTTGGGAAAAGGCTAGGCAGATTGATGTTATATATAATAAAAATTAAATTAAAAATGAAAGGGGTTAATTTTTATTATTAATTGTTGTTACAGCACAATAGACAATCTGTGAAAATGGCAACTGTGTACCTATTACGGTTCATGAGATACAGCCTGCTGACAGACAGACGCACAGAATGGTGGCAAAGTGGCTTTGTAATCCCGTTTCCGTTTAGCACCCTCCGGGTACGAAACCCTGAAAATTATCAAAAAGGGGAGTACGTTTGCAAATGGAGTGTAAATAAAAAATTTGGTATTTTTTCAACTAAGTATGGGCACACTTGAAACACTAGGGCCGTGGGGTCCCAGTGCTCATCGAATATTTCGGGACATCGCCCAGCGGTTGGTCGACTCTTCACGTGACCAGAGGGCTGGCCAATTTCTAGGTCAAAGAATCAGCATTGCCATCCAACGTGGCAATGCTGCTAGCCTTTTGGGCACTTTTCCCACTGACAGCGATGCGGAAGAATTTTTTGACGCCCTATGAGGTTCCTTTATATATAATTTTTTCCCTTTGTACATATTGCTAGACTTAGATTGAATATTTTATTTAAAATGTTAATAAATTAAAGTACAAGATAAAAAAAAATAGAACTAAGTATGATTTATCAATATTCAAATAAAGGTCTTTAAAAAAAACCTTACTTGAAAAATTGCTCAGTGCAACAATATTAAACTACATGTATCAAACGCGCCCGCACAAAACTTCACCTCAAGTATATTTTCACACTTAAACTTTGTACTGAACGTTTATATTCGGCAAGTGTGCTTTCAGTTTCTTGCTGAAAACGGCAAAGTGGTTATAACGACCGTCTACAAAGTTATTTAGTTAGTATTTCATTTATAATAAACGAAATAAGTTTCATGTTAATCTTGGGCAAAAACTGAGCAAAAAATACTGTTTGTTTTTGTTACGTAACTAGTTTTGTTCAAATGTTCATTGTTTAATTAAAGTTTGGTGAGTAAGTAAATGTTAGAATACCAAGTTATTATAGCAGTATAGAAACTTGTAACTCAGGTGATTATCAAAAGAAATGTAATGAGTTAAAACTTTTTTCAGGATGAAAACAACCGATTTCCAAAAAAAACACTACAGTGTGAAAAATAACTTTAATTACAGAAGTCGTATTTTTTTTTTTGTTAAAATGTTTTTTAATTTTCACTTTTTAGTTATGGTACCCACTCCATACCAATCCTTGATCACTACTTGCTATGTAAACAACAGCAGGAACTACATATTAAAACATCATCAAGATACACAAAGTGGATTACATACGTATTATCGGAGCTATCTCAAAAACTACCCAAGCAAAGTTATATCGCGCAATCTTCTTCCACCAAATGAACAATTTTCGAAATCGGTCCACACTTGGCGAAAATATCGATGAACATAATTACATTTAAAATAACACCTGACATTCCCGAAGAATTAGAAAGAAGGAATCACGTTTATTTGGGTGAATTAGGCAGAAGTGTATAATTTAATACACTGATATTTCGCCACTTACTTTTAAATCCCATGTAACCGGGCGTACTTCCAGACTCCGGACTGCTACTGAGAAACTCCTAATGGAAAATCCCAATATAACTTTGCTCGACTTGGGAATCGAACCCAGAAACTCATGCTCAGCGGTATTGTGTTCTAAATCATCAAAGTCAGTTGCAGTCTTCGGAACTTGGACCGTGAACCTTCTGAAATTTTCATCTTTCTTTACAATTCTATTAATTATCAGAGGATTTAAGATGTTCATGGCATTTTATTTTTTATAAAACATTGAGCTCATTTTTCCTTTGACAACTTTTCTCGTCTCTGATATGTTAGATTTTCCCCTGCCTTCAAAATCACCTGTTCATTAAAAACAAATCCATGTAACTAAACATAAAATAAAAGCAATTTTAAACAGGAACAGAAAGTTACAAATATACGCCTGAATTTAATTGCAATTCAAGTTGTATCAACGAATCGCGTTTATTCAAATGTAAGCGCTTCGTTGGAGAGGCTAGTAACAGTAGAGAATCTAAAAATATACGTTGCAAAACTAGAGAGTACTTCCACGATAAAATGTTTTGTGAGAAACAATTGTTTGTATGTATTAAGTACTGTTCAGGGGGTAACTAAGGTACGCCCTTGGTCTTTGAGTTGTTTACTGTATTTTATAGTTTTACAATGATTAACAGAGAAAATGTTGTAGGACACGTTAAACGAGTGTATTGTTAATGTCACTTTTAGTCGCACTGCGCGGGAAACCGGCCGGCACACACGTCAGTTTTGACGTTCCCTTTTGACACTGACGTTTGACAGCGAAGTACATCGCCAACAGTACAGAATATGTAAAAAAACCCAGGCACATAGGTACTGCAATAAAATTACCAAAAATTAATAAAAAACATTATTATTATTGAAAATAAAAAGTTTTTGCTATTTAAAATTCACACCCAAAACCATTAAAAATTTGCTTTCAACGGGGTTCATAAGTTATGACTTGTACACCCGCTAAACGAAGGCCGGTTGCGCCTCATGTACTATCATGGTAAAATTCCCCATTGAAAAAATACGTGGCGATTTTTTTTTTCTTTTTTCCTGAAAATTTCCATATAAATAGACTATCAGTACGATACTCAACAACACCCTCACGGATCGGACAGGTTTTTTTTTACACATTGTATGAAAAATTTAAACCCCATTTGATTAGACATTAAAACAAACCCTTTTGCAGTCCGTTCAACCGATATTGACTTCTATACCGTAGGCATAAGGATAGCATTAAAAGCAAAAAAAGTTACACAATACCAACTATCTACTGCGGCTGCCATTTGTCATGCCACCAACGCAATAGAATTCAAAATCGATTGAACGGAATGTAAAAAAGGCTTATCTTTACGTCTAATCTTATTTCAAATGGAGTATAGGTGTAGGTAAATGTACCTATGAATGTGATTTTTGTCAAGAATTGTGCAAGAGCAGAGGATGGACTACAACATGGTTTTTATGCCAGTGATTAGGTATGGCGGTTAGTCTCCAATTGCTTAGAGACTAACTACCCCACTGCTATAAAACACTTTATAATGTCAACGGTAAACAAACCTTGTTTGTAGCACGCTAAAGGAACTGTCCTATTTTACAAGATCACACACACACACACACAAACACATTCGACATTTATTTTTAAATTTCACAGCATCATGCTAAGATAGGAGCCTTTTGGATTCGTTCAAGACTCTTCTTTGAGGTTCTGCTATTATTTTAATTTTACTTTATTTTTCTGAGTGTGTTTAGTTTAATTTGTAATGTGCGTGTCCCAATAAATACTTTTTCTTTCTTTATTTATCTACGTATTTGTCTATGTATTTTTTGTGACGTTTTTGTTATTTTCTGGTTTAGGCATGCCTAGCAATGGCTCGAGAGGGAATTCATTACAATAGAGTAAAAATATACTGTTTTATGTGATTGGAGCATGATTTGCGAGAAAATGAATTTCTCAAAAACTATCCCAAAGCTAAAAGTGCTTATTGACAAATATTCCAACAAAAACTTCTGAGGAACAAAGTCAGTGCTCTGCCCTGCACCAAAGTGCTCAAATCTGCTTATATTTGAATAATACCGCGCTCAACGTCATGGGAAGTTTGCCAGAAAATGCTTATTTATGAAAATTGTTTCACGCTTAATGTAAGCTTTATTGAATTAAAGCTTGAACTATTGGACTTTAACATTGGTTTTGTTAAAGTTTGGTGGAAATTCTGACTCTTTTGATAAGTATTAAATTCCCTCAATTCTTTGAAGGATGCTCTTCGGAGCGCAGAAAGACACGATTACCTACTTACTTAGTCAACGTCAATCGTTTTTATTACTTTTGTTGTCCTTGAACCGACATCGGACCCAAAGGGGATGATGTAATTCCAACCTGGTGAAGTGGGGCTACCTCGATGGTACGGCAGCAGAGTCTGGATGTCTGGATGCTATTGTGGCGGTATCTACATCGCCACATGCGAACTACGCATCAAAGACCTGATGTCAGACAGACGTCACATAAATCCTGCATCGCGCAATTAAAGTTTACCGTGCAGTGGACATATATACGAGAACCCAACATCTATCGTTGGGCAGTTGCCCACCAGACACAACACCCGTCTGGTCGGAGGATCCTCCTTTTTCTATGGAGTATGAGTGAACTTTACACCCTGTTCCTCATACCCCTAAACTATGACGCAGATTATGGCCCACCTCTCCTATCCTCCTACCTATCCTACCTTCTCTGTCCCAAAACATGCAATCAAAGTGACCTGCGCGCTGCCACCGATGACGCCGTAAAAGTGGTGACGTGTTGAGTCAACAAGATTGAAATACTGTCCTGCCAGTGACACGATGAAGACGAAAATACTTTTGTAAAGCAGAGAGAAATGGCGTCTTAAGAAAAAGGTAAATAATTATGAAGACTTTGCAGTCAGTTTACTTCTGTGTATAACTAGACAGTTTTTAGGGGTAAGCTGTGTTACTTAACGGTCTGTATCTGAAATTCGACGATTTAGATGGACTTCTAAAGCTTTTCTATTTTGTAGATTTGTTGAACATCTTCTATTTTGTTAAGTACCTGGTACTTTTTGAAAGACCTACATTGTCCTCCCATGCCTACTAACACTGTATTTGAAAATATTGTAAAAGCCAATTATTTTTAAAAGAGTAACCGTGGGCCGGTTCTTCTACATAGGAAACGACCAATTGGAACTGTGCACCTAGCTTCTGACGGTTCATAAGTGCCCATGTAGGTTTATGTGAAATTAAATATTTTGATTCTGATTTCAATAAAACTCAAAAAACTCAAAACTCAAAGCATTTATTTCAATTAAACCATTTACAGGCACTTTTGAATTGTCAAGGAGTCAGTCAGTCAGAAATATGAAGCTAGTTGCCCATTCCAAAGCGTAGTAGGTACCTATGGAGAAGAACGGGCAAGAAACTCCATGGACACTCTTTTAAATCAAAATATTGTTACAATATAATGGTTACATTATTCATGTTGAAATTATACATGTGAGAACAATGTAGAAAGCACGTTAAAAGCGTCCGCAATTACAAAATAAGCACAATTCAAAAATTAAAATAAGCCATGGCAGCTAAGAAATGACCAGTCACAACTGACGGCGCCCGTTCACGAACATGACGCATGGATCAGCACCATTCAGCTCAACCATTTTGAAGGGAGCTAAATGATCCAACACATACGCCACCACCAGCGAGACATTTGAGTGAGCATGACATTCCCAGCCGCCAGGGCACATTCAAGTCAATGAAAGACAAAATACCCGGTAAATGGTAGCTCTATAGTACATAGTACTCACACCTGTGCAATTATATAATACAAAGGAGAGATTGAGTTTATACAATGCAAAGATAGTCTTACAATCTTCAGCAGCTCCAACAGCATTTTCGAATGTTAATTAGTTAGTTGTGGTTGTGGAGCAGGACCAGCATTAAGCCAAGCATTTTTATCAGAGATGTAATCCTCCAACTTATAATATGCCTGCCTACATAGTGTGCGTTTTATACAAGTTTTGAATTTCGTCTCATTCAGTTGAAGTATGTGGGGAGGGATTTTATTGTAACATTTTAAACAGTACCCCATGAAAGATGAGTCTACTTTAGCCAGTCTGAAACCTGGTTGAACTAATAAGTCCCTATTTCTAGTACTATAATTATGTCTATCGCCTCTTTTACTAAAAAGATGTAAATTTTTTCTTACGTGCAAGATGTTTTCATATATATATTGACAAGGTACCGTCATGATGTTAATATCCTTAAACAGTTCCCTTAAAGAATCGCGCCTGCGTAGATTATAAATGGCTCTGATCGCTCTTTTCTGCAGAATAAAGATAGACTCGATGTCTGCAGCCCGTCCCCATAGTAAAATACCGTAAGACATTATGCTATGAAAGTAACTAAAATAGACTAGCCTCGCGGTATCTACATCAGTAAATTGACGGATTTTTCTGACAGCATATGCTGCTGAACTCAGCCGTCCTGCAAGAGATGTTAAATGAGGACCCCATTGTAGCCTTGAGTCGAGCGTGATCCCCAGGAAAACAGTTTTATCGACGAATTCTAGTTTCTCTTGATTCAATATAATCTCACAATCCCTACTTTTGACATTTGGTAAAGAAAATTTTATGCACTTAGTCTTTTTTCCATTTAATACTAAATTATTAGCAGTGAACCAATTTTGGACCTGCAGTAGGGCGTTATTTACTTCGTCAAAATTTGTAGCACGTCTATCTACCTTAAAAATTAAGGAAGTATCGTCAGCAAATAACACCATGTGTGGCTGATTTTTTAATAAATGGAGTAGATCATTAATGTACACCAAAAAGAGGAAAGGACCCAAAATCGAGCCTTGTGGAACACCCATTTTTACTTTTAAACCTAGTGAGTTGATACCGTTTATTTGAACTTGCTGTTGTCTATCATTTAAATAAGATTTTACTAAACTGAGCGCAAGTTTACCTAGACCGTAATGCTCAAGTTTCAAGAGTAAGGTTTCGTGATCGACGCAATCAAATGCCTTGGAGAGGTCACAAAAGATTCCTATGGCGTCTTGGGCTTCTTCCCACGCGTTAAAAATGTGTCTTAATAAGGTTACACCGGCGTCAGTCGTACAACGTCCTTTGGTGAAACCGTACTGTTGGTCGTGAAGGATTTTATTTGTGTTAAAATGATTGAGCATTTGATTCAGCATTACCTTTTCAAACACCTTGCTGAAAACCGGCAGCACGGATACGGGCCTATAATTATTGGAGTCTTTACTGTCCCCGGATTTGAAAAGTGGTATTACCTTACTGTATTTCATTAAATCCGGGAAGACTCCTTGATCCACACACAAATTAAATATTAAGGCTAAGTAAGGCGCTATGGTCTCAATTATGGAGGTACAGACTTTAATGGACATTCCCCGAAGAACCTCGGTCAATTTGATCTTGATTTGCTTAAAAGCTTTTATTACTGTAACGGGGTTAATATAAAAAAAAAAAAAAAAAAAAAAAAAAAAAAAAAAAATGCTTAAAGTTAAAATCAATCAGGCAGGCTGGAACGTTCGCCCTTACTAAATCAAAAGAGAGCGATGGCGAGGAGTTTAAGGTTTCAGTAGTTTTAAGTGGGATACTGGAAAAGAAATGTACAAATTCTTGAGCCACTTCTTTGCTATCGCAAATGAGACCACCACTTGACGTCTCCAGTGTGTAATCGGAATTATGCTTTTTGCTCCTATTCGTTTCATTATTGATAATTTTCCAAACCGTCTGTATTTTATTGTCCGCTGATTTAACTTTGTTGCTAATGTATAAGGCTTTAGCTGCCTTACAAGTGCTCTTAAAAGTTCTAGAATAAGTAGCAACATACTTATTAAAACTTCCCGTGTTAATATAAGGCTTAAGGCCATACAGTTCGAAAAGTCTTTCCCTACTTTTCCTGAGTCCTTTAGTTGCCCAATCACTAAATAAAAACTTAGGGCTGATAGTTTTAGTGCTTTTCTTAAAAGTATTATTGAACTCGGTTTGGACTACCGAAAAGAATTCTTTATACAGAATATTGACATTGTTTATTGAAAGGTCCTGATTACTTAATTTACAAACTAAAGTGCTATTAAATTTATTTAAATTAACAGCGGTAACTGGTCTGAATTGTATCTGCACTTTTTTTATGGGTGAGTTGGATTCAAAAGTTACTGTTTGCCCACTGTGATCAGAAGGGAGATAATTAACGATGGCTTTATCTAAATAGTCGCAGGAACAAAACACATTATCAATACATGTAGCAGTAGTCGTAGTTATTCGGGTTGGCTCTACAAACACATTTGACAAGTTGAAGGATTTAAACAAATTTAATAATCTACTGGTATTAGAATTATTTTCTAAAATGTTAATATTAAAGTCCCCGCAGATAATTACCGATTTATTCCCAGTTGCAAGTTTTGACAAAACATCTTCCATTACTGACTCAAATAAAGAGTAGTTTTGATAATTTGGGGGTCTGTAAACGCACACTATAACATGCTTATCTAGCTCAACACAAGACAGCTCAATGCTATGTTCAACCGATAGTTCAACTATGTCGTTACGGGTTTTTGATTTAATACAACTTTTAATTAAGATTAGTGAACCACCACGCAGCATTGATTTTCGGTTAAAACAACTGGCCACACTATAATTTTCATAATTAATTAACATTTCATAGTCTTTTAACCAATGCTCAGTTAAACAAATAATGTCAAACATTGTTTTTTCTAAAAACAATTCAATTTCCAATTGTTTGGAAGAAAAACCTTGAATATTTTGATGAAATAATTTCAAGGATTTCTGCTTAGCCCCTTTTGTGCAGTTACCTTTGTTAGTGCTAGAAAATACCTTTTTGTTATTAAGTGCAACTATACTGCTATTGGTACCTTCTGTTGTCTTACAAACTAGTTTAAATTACTAATTTGAAACACCTTATCATTAGTACTATTACTAATTGTGGTGCTAATTAAACATGACTTCGACATACTAATTATGTCTGGGTTAATATTAAAAGCTAATAGCCTAGCTATTTGACGTCTAAAACTAATGGGCAGATACACAGTATCCCTAGTCGACCTAAGCTTATCAACAAAAATGTTGGTGTCAAAAAATATAAACTTGTCACTATGGTGACTAACTAAAAAATGCATGTAATTATTTAACATATGAATGAAGTTATTTTGCCTATTTGACAAGTGCTCAAAGTATGGAAAAGCACACAATATTATTTTCTTACAATTTAACTTCAGTAGCTCGGTGACACTGTCAGTGATATCATCTTTTTTAACATTTAAACTATTACCTATAAGAACAGTTATAATGGCATTAGGGTCATATTCATTCCTAGTTATTGTAGACATTATTTGATTATAGGAAGTCTGAGGCATGCAATAGTTTTGAGAAGAATGACTCAGGTTGTTACTAAGTAATTTTCCTAACCCTTTTCCAAAACTATCAGAAAACATAATGGAGCAGCAACAAACTTTACTACTACAAGTGAGAGAACTAGCTTCTGTCTGAAATACTTGCAATGGACCTTGTTCAGCACCTGGTGTAACCCCACCGGGAATCGAGATCTGAGCACTTCCTGACTGGTATGGGTCCTCTGTTGCCTCCGGTTGGTGAGTGCCAAGATTCGACTCACTATGCAGTGAAATTTCAGGGGTGCTGATAGTCAGCGGGTCCACTTTGTCTGCATTAGAGTTGCACATGTCCACTAACTCATTAGCTGCAAGGATGTGCTCCTGAATTTGTTTTTCAGACCTCACATACTTAGTATAGAGTGAATGAAGTGAAGCTTCTAGTACCTGAATTTCAGACTGTAAGTGTTGAGTGTCAAACTCATAAATGTTCTTACTGTCTTCCAATTTTATTTGGTAGTTATTTAATTTATTTATAAGAAAACCACGTTCTTTCCTTAACTTAATATTATTGGAACTGTGTTTTTGTTGTTTCCTATATTTATTGCATTTATTTATGATTCTATTTAGCTTTGCATATTTTTTAATTTTATTTTGACTTAATTTATAACTACTATTATTATGTTTCATTAAAGAAAGAAAATAGCATAATCGATAGACGTTGGAATTAGCTTGCAATATGTACGCCTGGTTCGATACGTAATATTAACGTGAGGGCTATACAATTCTGTCGGTACGACACTGTATAATGTGATACGACTTAAATGTCCAATTTCTGTCGGCATTTTATTTTTAACCGAATTCAAAAAGGAAGAGTATGTATGTTTTTTTTTAATGTTTGTAACGCGATTACTCCGTCAATTATGAATTGATTTTGATGATTCTTTTCTTTTCTTTTTTGGTAGGTAATACCTTCTGAGGTAGTCCCTTTAAAATTTTATAAACTTAACTTGTGTAGTTTTTGAGTTAACTTCAATAATACGTATTTTTTCAACTTTGTCTATGTGGATGATGTCATTGTGATTGCGTGGGGTAGGTTTGGGGGAACCATAAATAAAAAGTGAAAAATAAAAACTTTTTACAGTTACAGTGTTTTTTTTTGGAAATCCGTTGTCGTTTTTTGTAAAATGTTTTTTTTTTAATATAGAAAAATACCTGTCTTCAGTGATAACGTTAGGCCAGCTTTTTGTGGCGCAGAGATGGTTATCAAATCCCTACACCGTCATAAATGTGTTTAGGCCCTTACAACAAAAACACTTGTGAAAGAGCGTTGACCTTACGTATTGTTTAATGTAAGGCTTGGAATGGACTGCTACATAAGATGGATCATTAGTAAATAAAAGCACATTTAGGCATCAAAAAACTTTTTACAAAAAAAAAACCGACTTCCAAAAAAACACTCGATACTGAAAAATAATTTTAATTTCGGAAGTCGGTGGCAAAAACGAAAATTGAAAAGCAAAGACACCGACTTCCGAAATTAAAGTTATTTTTCAGTTTTGAGTGTTTTTTTGGAAGTCGGTTTTTTTTTTGTAAAAAGTTTTTATTTTTCACTTTTTAGTTGTGGTACCTACCCCACACAAATTCGAGTACCACTAGTTGATGTAAATAACTGTGAAGGAGTAAATGAAAACATCATCGTCTAGATAAACTAAGTGGGAAAAATTCGTAATATTGAAGCTAACTCAAAAACTAAGCAAGCAAAGTTAATAAAATTTATATGGGACCACCTCGGAAGCATAACCTACCATACAAAAAAAGAATCATCAAAATTGATTCATAATTGGCGGAGTAATCAGGTAAAAAACATACAAAAAAAAACATACAGACGAATTGAGAACCTCCTCCTTTTTGAAGAAGTCGGTTAAAAATTAAACATGGACAAAAGAAGCTCGAATTGGAACCAATAAAATAAATAATTATTATGTTAAGTACTCAGCTAGATGGACCAATTAGCTTAAAAAAGGTGGCTGGACTGGACGTGGAAGGCGGAGAACAGTTGTGGTGCAGTCTAGGAGACGCCTATGTCAAGCAGTGGACTGCGTTAGGCTGAGTTGATTGATTGATATTAGGTAAAAGACAGTTTCTATGTAGTTTTTTTAATTTATTTTTCATAAATATCATTTAAAAAAATTGCCTTCATAATAGCCTTCCGACAGAACCTGTAGGTACTTTGATTTTACACCCTTAATTTCAAACTTGTGTAACAAACATAATCGGAGTTTTCAAGGAAACACTTTAATCGAAGAAAACTCTTCTAACATTGTTGTAGTGAGCTAATTAGTTTCCACTACACTAATTGGAGTTTCCTTCCAACACACAATCTTAAGCCTGTAAGTATTAAAACCTCCTGATTCCTAAAATCTTGATATTTACCAGCGACTAGTACTACCTACGTCTATTTTTTTCTATTTAAGAAGATCGGAGACTTACGACTTGAATTCACGGAAGCTTCACCAGTTATGTATCACGTGGGACTCCCAGGAGTAACGTAGAGTGCGTTTCATCAAATAGTAATACGAATGCGACGCAAACACGCTGCGGCTGCACAGCGAAGACGCTGCGGACGCGTGGCAAATTCGCAACGTTTTCGTCGCGTGTTTGTAGCAAGTTAACGACGTACAATACACTCAGTATCAAAACGGATTCCGACAAGGAGACACTGCTGTTGGCTTTGTTACTTCGAAGACGCCGGAGACGAAAACGAAACCATGTAAAACGAAAGCATTTTTCTTTGATTAATTTTAATATTAAGTTCAGTGGTACTAATTACTAATTTACATTACACACACATACAATTCAAAATATACCTACCCTTTGAAACAATTACTCATAAGTTAATATATTACACATAACTATATTACTATAGTAATATAGTCCTCCTGACCGCATTTTCGGCCACGGCGGCCAATCTCAACAGAGACTAGCCTTCGGCGCGGGAGATATTATAGTGCACAAGTGTGTGCGCAGACACAGGTGCACTCTCTCTTCCCTCACTCTCATAGTCCGATGGGACGGTAATCCGACACGACCGGAGAGAGATCAGGTGCAGGACCAACGGCTTAACGTGCTTTCCGAGGCACGGGGGTATCACACCGCCAACTTCCAAACTCCGGGCTGTTACTACGAATTTCCAAATTGAAAAACCCAATAACACTTTGCCCGACCCGGGAATCGAACCCAGGACCCCACACTCAGCAGTCGAGCTTGCGACCACGAGACCAACGGGGCAGTCAAATATATATAATTATGTTACTATAGTAACATAATTATAAAAATGCTATGCACTACCTACTCACTTAAATTACAAATAAACAAAATATATACATACATAGTTACACTACATTTTAATCTACATAAAAGTAAGTCTAAATAAATATTTTACCATACGTATTTGCCCCTAAGCTACTAACTATTATATTAAATACTAAAAACTGTAAGTAAACTTAAACTCAAGTAATCATAATAAATACATTTAATTGTATGATAATAAATAATATAACAAAATAAGCTAAAAATATATAGTTATGAACACAATAATAACAAACAACTTAGTACCTTAAACGCAGTGAAATATTCACTGTGTCATGGGACTTAATAAATATACAACATTATTTTTTCTTTATGCTAAACCCGAAAAGGGGTCATTGTACTCATCATTTTGAACAACTTTTTCTATGCAAAAAAAAAACAGCTGTTCAATACATTTTGTCGATTTAATTAAGTGAACACAAATGTAGGGAACAGCTGATTTTTTTTTCGACAAAAACAATGTACAATGACCCCTTTTCAGGTTTAGCATAAAGAAAAAATAATGTTGTACAACCCGTGCGCATGGCACCTGGCTCAGAACTCAATACTCCCCCCGCTACCCGCGCCGCACCAAGCCGTCGCCATGCGGGGAAGCGGGGGGAGCTTTGAGCCAGGTGCCATGTTAATGCGCACGGGTTGTATATTGTATCCCTCAAATTATACACACCTACCCGCAATGGCGATGCGCATACGACGTCGTGCAAACATTTTAATATACAGCTACCCTCTAACTAAAACTGATAAGAAATCATAATGTAATTTTGTCATAGTACCAACCCGCTACGCTAATCGGCTTTATGTATTTTTAAGTTATAATTTGTATTTTCTCTGTAAGTGATTGTGTAAATCTTTTGAGAAAATAAATATCGAAAACCGTAAACTGTAAGGCTGCTGCAGAGAATTTCATAATAGAAAAAAATTACTCAAACCTGGGACCCCACTCTCACCAGCACACCACAACCGCTAGCCCATGAGGCATTTTCAGAATTCTCCGTTAGAAATGTTTTACAAACACGGAAATCACTGAACATGATCCGCCCTCGGCTACAATATTGCTACATACACATTCATACATTTACCATGAATGTTACTACTGTACATGTATAGTCAAGGAAAATAACTGCTAATCAAATTGACACCTTGGTAAATTTGCCGTTTTAAAGCCATATATACAACAGTCATGGCGCAGTGGTGGTCCCATGGTAACTGGCGTGACTTGTAGGTTGTAGGTTCAAACCCTGACAGGCACTTTACTTTGTGTAAATTATTTCATCACCACAGATATCAAAATGGTGAAGATAATAAACAAATATCGTGAGAAAAAAAATTAAAGACATGTGACATCTACCAGCCCGCGCTGGGCCCGCGTAATGGATTGCGGCCCACTCCCTCTCAAAGAGAGAACCCTGTGTTCCAGTAGTGGGAACATTATAGGCTGATTATGCATACAAAAGTCAAAGAATGACAATTATAATTCGAATATACGGATAATTTAAGTTGGATAGTCAATATGCTAAAGAATTAATTTCCCCGTCTTTATTAAAACAAGGTCATGTTTAGAACAAATACACCCAGTCGGTACTCTTTTAAAATATAATATCCCATTACCAACACGTTTACATTTACAAAGTAAACAAACAGCACGTGTTATTTGTACCTGCTTCTGATGCGACCTACGTTGTTTTTCAACGTAACTTTCTACGGGACTTATTACGTATTGTTGATTCTGTGGGTTAAGGTAGGTGATGGGTTAACGAGTCGTTGGTGATTCAAAGCATTTGAATGTTTGATACAGGTTAAATGTCAAATACTGATACTATGTTCACAATATTAGGGACTAGTTATAACATGCACCCTAATGCACAGAACGATGCGTTTCGGATGCTCACAAAAATTTTATGTATTTCTATGTAACGAATTACATCAAGCGCTGCCGTCGAAGGACGCGCGTCGAACGCGCGTATGACGCGCGCTCCTCCCGAGCGCCCTTAGCACGCCCTCGACCGTATTTTTCCTTGTCGTTTTCTCTGTATCAGTAAAAAACTTAAAAGAAACAGTTACACTGAGCATGTTGAGGGTTCAAAAGTTACAGCAAAATGTAAAAATCTTGTTGCGTTTGACGACCGTCTAACGCGCTAAACTAGTCCCTTAAAGTAGGTACTTAAACGAGACTGAATTTTTAATAACTCTAACTAAAACATATTGACACGGCCCGGTACGGTTACTACAATCGACCAGAACTGCTTGTTTGGTCTCAATCATTAATATCCCACTGCTGGGCAAAGATCTCTCCATAGGCTTTCACTCCTCCCTATTTTATGGGACACAATCTATCTCATACTTTTCATTCCATTATCATAAAAAAACAATCTACCTAGCCTTTTCCAAACAATGTTGGGGTCGGCTTCCAGTCTAATGGGATGCAGCTGAATACCAGTATTTTACATGGAATGACTGCCTATCTGACCTCTACAACCCAATTACTGGGTAACCCAATACCCCTTGGTAAGACCGGTTGTCAGACTTTCGGGCTTCTGACGACCCGTAACGACTGTCAAAGATCCGCGAATAACAGCCGGGACCAACGTCTTAACGTGCTTTCCATGGTTCGGAGGAGTCTCGATATGTAAAGATGGTTACGCTTCCACGTACCAACCCCGGCAAGCGTAGCTTAACCTGATGGATCGACCCGTGCGGCTGTTATTACTTGAACAAACATTATCTGCTTACCACAAACACATGGTTGCCATCAGATAGAATCTAATCTCCACCTAAAACCCCACACGTAATACCTCTGTTCAGGGCATAGAGAATACATGCCCCACCTATCTGTATTCATTTAACAGTGAAACGTTAGTTTGTTCAAGATCGATGGTGCAGCCTTAAGAAGAGAGGGGTTGAATTAGATTTAGGTCGCTAACTGAGACCTTGTTTGTTAATCTGTTTACTGCTGTAGTTCAAGAAAGTGTGGAAATAAAGAAAGAAAAGAATGAAAATACATTTATTTAGCACAGACAGGGCATCCAAAACAACGTAACATAAAAAAAACCGGCCAAGTGCGAGTCGGACTCGCGTACGAAGGGTCCCGTACCATTATCTATAAAAACGGCAAAAAAATCACGTTTGTTGTATGGGAGCCCTCTTAAATATTTATTTTATTCTGTTTTTTTGTATTTGTTGTTATAGCGGCAACAGAAATACATCATCTGTGAAAATTTCAACTGTCTAACTATCACGGTTCATGAGATACAGCCTGGTGACAGACAGACAGACAGCGGAGCCTCGGTAACAGGGTCTCGTTTTACCCTTTGGATACGGAACCCTAAAAATGACGATGATGATGATTGTGACAATGGAAATGGCTCGCAATCTTTTACGTAGGACGTAGACATGGCAAAATGTGGGTCAACAAGACTCCAATTTAAAGGGATTTAACATTATCATTTTGAGCATTGCTTTCAAAACGGTGAAGGAAAACGTCGTGGGGAAACCGATATGTCCTGACCAATATGTCTGAAATTTACCAACCCACATGGCCCGCACTGGGCCCGCGGGTAGATCTCCCTCTCGAAGAGAGGAGGCCTGTGTCCCAGCAGTGGGAACGGTTGAACGGCTGATTATACATAACAATTATGCTAATGCTATGAACATATATTCAATTATTATGCTAATCAATCGATCAATCAATCGATGTTATGTTATTTCAACAGACATCGATAGAAAATTTTGTCATAGACATAGTCAGCAGTTATGTTCAGTCAATAAGTCTCTATTATTTTATCCTAATTTAACATCTCCGATACACATACCAACGAAACATTTTAAACTGTAAAATACAATAGACGTTGATATATTTAGTAACCTATCAAGAGTCCGAAAAACACGTGTTACCACACCGAGCGCTGGACGCAAAGTGTGTGGTAACACGTCGCGTTCTGGTTTGCAATTGGTCAATCGTCATCCTGAGGATGCCTCGTTGAGAGGTGAAACACGTGTCGATTTCTTACAGGGTTTTTCGGACTCTTGAAGAATAGTCAAGCGGAATAGGTTACTAAATATATCAACGTCTATTGTAATTTATGATGGATTTCCGCAAGGTCACGCCTGAATCAATTAACTATTTTAAACTGTTTCGTTGGTATGTGTATCGGAGAAGTTATTAAGTCTAGTTAAAGCTACAAACGCTATCAAATCGTTCCACCTACTCGACAATCAATACAAATTCCACTGTAGTAATTATTTCTATAATTCGGCAACTTGTGCCAGTCACAGCGAATCGCGGGACGTCAAGAAGATTAATGCCCAGTGCCTAATTAGAAAAGTTTTCCTACAGCTATTTAATGACCCCGGTTGAACTAGAAACAGAATTGGAACAGGACACACGGTGGCACAGTGTTTCTCTGTGTTTACAGAGATGGGAGTTTGTTTGCACTGAGCAGTTTATATTGCCCCTGTACTGCACTTTCCTTAATCGATCTGTGTTGGGTTCTACAGACTTGTGAGTCCGAGGCAATTCATGGGGGATCTATTCGACAATTTAGAGTGAAGTTAGTAGCGAATTAAAGGAAAATAGTGGACGTATCGGTGTACGTATTCTGCTTGTATCCTTTGTGGGATTGGAAGGTGTTTTCAGGTTGTTGAGTGTGAAGTTTTCAGTTCGGTTTCAGTTTATCTCTACGACATTTTAGGTACTCAGAGTTTGAGACGGGTGGCGCGTACAGCAGTGCGGCGGGCGGTGCGGCGGGCGTGGCATGACTAGTACATTTTTATTCATTTGTTTTAGTCGCAAGACGCTTCACCGTTCGCACCGCACGAAAATTCGCTGCAGCGAATGTCCTGTGGCCAGGCAGATTAATCCCAAGAATGTTGTTGAAAGACGAAAATAAACGCTAAGTATAAACAGACTTAGTTTTTAATTAATTTGCCCCTATCTGTATGAAATATGTTTATTGTGTTATAATTATAACTACCTAATGAAATTCAAGCCCGTCACCCATCCGTCTAGTCCATGTTTCGTAGAAAATTAATTATTTTGAAATGAGTAGAATAATAATTTGAAATTTTATTATTTTGAATTAAATACATAAATAGATAAGGCCCTATCCTACCTAAAATTTTATCTCACTGGCACCATAGTACTCGCGGCCTGAGTGAGAGCGAGACGGAGTGGGTGCTGGCGACTCTCAAGCCTCGAATAGTTTAGGTAATTGCTTTTTACGGTGAAAATAATGGTAATTAAAAAACATAAGACCTGCTTTATAGTTATTCAGTTATTATGCAAAGTTTCATGATCAGATTTTCACGATACCAGCGGTTTATAGTTCGGTTTAGAGGTAACTTTGATTTTTTTTTTATAGAGAATTTTTTATGTAATCCTGTCTTCGCTAAACATAGGACCTAGCATCAATCCTCAACTTTAACATATTTATTTCAAAATTAATGCTGCTGTATTTTCGGCATAACGGAGGGTCATGCTAAGCAATTTGAGGTAGGGTAGAGCCTTAAGAGGTAAGCGTTGTGTCGGGTAGACGATTGAGAAATTCGAAACGCGCCCGATGGAATAATAACAAAGAACCCCCTAATTTAACAAGCATACTCAGCATAGTTTTAACCTTTAAAGGCCGGGGTTTACCTTTACCTAAGTTATTTATGTTTTTCTGTTTGTAATATTGTATAGTGTAGCTGTTTTTTGTTTATATTTAATAAAAATAAAAATAAAGGCTTACAAGAATATCATAGTCAAGGATGTATACCTATTATTATTTGAGCTCATAACAGATTGGCACACAAATAGTTTGTAACCTGAATATATATGTTATGTTATTAACAACAGCAACATAACATAACAAAGGGTAGGTACTTTTGATCGCGTGTACGTTCCCGTGGGATATTTTCCGACATCCAAACGGGTGAAGCCGCGGCCAAAAGACCTACATGAATATTTTACATTTAATAAAGAAATCCTGATGTTTCGCAAAGTCGTAAAAACCCGACCGAAGCAGGTGCGGGTCGCAAGTTAGCAATAATCATAATGGAAAATGAGAAAATAATTTCACAACGAATTGAATTGAATTTTACATCTACAAAATTGGCAATAAATATTGGAAAATTTAAAACATTCATTCTTCACGAGTTTGATTGATAATGATGATGATTGTTAATTCCGTAGAGATTCCAATCGAAAATATTACTTCAAAGTATGGCCGGGATTTATTGAATTTTGTAGTTATCAGTTTTAAATCGAATATATTTTTCAGCCAATCGCAATTCTCTGTTGGAAATCTCTCTATATTATACCACAGAACTCGGTCAGTTTTGGCAATTATATTTGCAAATTGAAGACAGAGAAACAATGCAACAATGCTGAGAGTAATCTTCAAATGTCAAACCTCATTAAAATTCAGGGTGTTAGGGTAAACACCGTTATCCTTGAAACCAGTGGAATGGTTTCATTTATAGAACGTAAAATCAATAGAAAATGACAACTTAAAAATAAAAAAGCAAATGTACATTTTACCACAAGAGTATTTCATCGTTTCACCCTAGGGCGGTAGGGCAACGACTTTGAGTCTCAACACGGGTAGGTGGCGTGGGACGTGACCTGACCGGCCGCGAGCGCGACGCCTCCCTCATTCAGTCTGCTGTTTTGCTAGTGAGGACGGAGTCGGATAGAAACTTTTTAAAATCTTTTAATGAAAATAACGTGTTTTTGTTTTTGTTACTCGGTCATTTATTTTTATATAGTCCCCCATGGTTTGAGTGACGACGGTGTTTACCCTTACACCCTGTATTGTCTCTTTGACCCACTGCAAGGTAAAAACCTCTGTGCACAGAAGAACTGACAAATCACCAAGGTCGCTCACCCAGGAAAGACACTGTTTCTTCGTAATTGTGTTACCTGGCATATTTTAAAGAAAGTACTATGACATCTAAGTAAGTTCCCGCACACTAATTAAAAAACACACAATCACAATCCGAAACTTTAGAAGTGCTAAATTATTGTTCCATAGTTTAAAAAAATTCGTCTGCTCTACAATGTAAATAACCCAATGAACGTGGATGGCCTGTCAATATAAAACCCATTGCGATCAATTGTCATTTTATGTATGACTAGCTGCGCCCCGCGGTTTCACCCGCGTAAGTCTCGATCCCGTGGGAATATCGGGATAAAAAGTATCCTATGTGTTAATCCAGGTTATAAACTATCTGTTTCCCAAATTTCATCCAAATCCATTCAGCCGTTTTTGCGTGATTGAGTAACAAACATCCAAACACACAAACTTTCACATTTATAATCCTAGGAATAGGTTACTAAATATATCAACGTCTATTGTATTTTATAACCGTTAAAATATTAGTAGGATAAGCAATTACCCGCGCCGGTTTGACCTCATAACCCTGTATTTGAAAAACCAACACGACCCTTCAAGAATGCGACAAATATCTTGCTATTCATCATAACCAGAAGAACTTTTAGCACAAATTCCTTGAAGGAAACTAGCCCAGTTTTCAACTATAATAACAACGATTTATATAAAGGTTTTCTAGTCGGGAACACACGCCATCAGCCGTCGAGTCCAAATGGGTATCATTACCCGCGAGGTACGGAGATGAAATATAGAAGACTGGTGTAACAATACCGTCTGATAAATTGCTTCCAGGATTACAAATGTTTGCTGATTCTTAGCCTTTTTGTTTGCTGAAGAAAGGGCTCGAAAGCTTTTTTAAAAGACACGCTTTTTGGGGATAAAGGACCGCTATTTAAAGGTCCTTAGTTAAGGACCTTATCCTGATCTTTTTATATTTTTCGAGTTATTTTTTCCGGGATCTTTGGCGTAGTGGCTAAAGTAAAGGTTTCGAGTTTAAAAGACCCTGCTTTTTATGCTGTTATTTTATTAAAGCTGTTTAAACTTTGTAATTTATTTATCCTTAGTTAGTTTGATTCCTTAATAGAACAAATATTTGTACTTTACGATTGAGTCATTTATAATATTAATAGCATAGCATAATCAGCCTATAATGTTCCCACTGCTGGGACACAGACCTCCTCTCTGTGAGACGAAGTGGGCCGTAATCCACCACGCGGGCCCAATGCGAGTTGGTAGATGTCACATGTTTTCTAATTTTTGGTTCTAGGACATGCCGGTTTCCTCACGATGTTTTCCTTCACCGTTTTGAAAGCCACCACTGCTTTGATATAAATTATGAAATAATTTACACAAAGTAAAGTGCCTGCTTGGTTTCGAACCGACAACTCGTAGTCGCGGCCGTTACCACTGGGCCACCACTGCTTGAGTCATTTAAATACTCACAAATTATTATTTACTAGCTGCGCCACGAGGTTTCCCCCGCGTAAGTCTCGATTCCATGGGAATATCGGGATAAAAAGTATCCTATATCCTATTCCAGGTCAAGGTCTACCCCTGTGCCAAATTTCATACAAATCCGTTCAGCCGTTTTAGCTTGAAAGCGTAACAAACAAACAAACTCACTTTCGCATTTATATTAGTTAAGGATTTTGGCATTATATTATACTAGCTTTTGCCCGCGGCTTCGCTCGCGTGGATGTCGGAAATTATCCCACGGGAATGTGCTACCGGGATAAAAAGTATCCTATGTCCCATAACCCACGTGGACATACCACGTGGGTTAGGCGACCTAGGCGTTACGGCGTAAAAGTAACAGATATGAGACAGCCAGTAACTTTATGTATATTAGTGGTAGTCCATATCTATAGTGTGGTGATTGTGTGGATAGTATGGACAGCAGTATGAAACTGTCGGAAAGATTAATGAAAAAATATTGTATAAAGATTAATGAAAAAACTATGGCATATTGTATGGACGATGGAAACTAAGGCGAAAGCTTTGGGGGAGCCAGCGAAATTCAAATTTTCTTATGTTTTTTGCTTTTTACAGGTCAGTATCAAGTTTTATGTTGATCTAAATAATGAGTCGCAATTGTATCAAATATTTATTCATCTAATCTAACTAATATTGCAGGAGTTGTATTCCTGTATCTAATGGTTATTATTCTGTAAAGCTTTTTTGCTACGGTCGCGAATAATATTTTAATCATATTGACATTCGAAACTTACCCATTAAACGATTTAAAAGCTGTATTAAAACCAAACTTTGTTAAAAAGGGTACTATACAATTTCAGGTACCTATGTCCGGACTTTAAAAGAGACTGTGAGTTTGTTTCGGCCTTTCTTCTTAGAGTAGTCAGATAGGAAACGCCAACCTCATCTAGCTTAATTTAAAAAATTTTTGATATTATTATGACGTGTAAAAGTGATTCCAATAACCTATTTACAGAATAAATAATTTCATTTCATTTCATTTCAACATACAACCTGCCTGACACTGACTTGCAAAATGCAAAACACTCAAAAAATGAATTTCGCGAGCTACCGGCGCATACCCCTTAAGAAAATCGCATCATTTGCACAACGCCATCTATCGAGTAAGTACTCACTGGTAAACTCAAACTCTTCGTTCCAAGCCAAGAGCCAAGTAGTAGGTAATAACTTTTGATTGAGTGGAAAGATTCTCAAGATACGGACTATGACTATATTCTCAATCCCTTAACGCTCTTGAAGAGAGTCACGCAAAAATGTCAATAATAAGTACTTACATGTGAATTTTAAAATCAAGAGGGTAAAGAAGGGTTTTTACCCTCATGAGGGATAATTTTAGAAAAACGTAACTCTTTATTAGTTACAAAAAGCATAAATTTTCACAGCCCTAACTTAAAAAAAAACCGGCCAAGTGCGTGTCGAACCATGCACAATGAAGGGTTCCGTAGTTGGGATGAATTAATTTATCAAACAAACTTTCGCAAAGTTTTATTGTTATTACGTCTATGGGCGTTTACTGTCCCTCAAAGTGTTAACATTGTAGTTAAAAAACTTGTTCTCGCATACAGAATGATTGGGTTTTTGCAACTGCACATGTGAGTTGGTCTATTAAAAGTTTTTGAGCCAAGCCGCGGACAGACAGACAGACAGACGGACATGGCGAAACGATAAAGCTTCCTTGTTGACTACGGAACTCTAAAAATGATAGGTTTCCCATAAAAACTTTCATCCCCTATATCCCCCCCCCTGCCCCTTAAATTTGTTTTGAGAAAATAATTGCCTATGTTCTTCCCCGGCATGCCATCTATCTCTTTACCAAATTTTATCGAGATCCGTTCACTGAACGGCGTTCAGTGGATCAGGCGTGAAAAGGTAACATACAGAATTACAGACGGACAGACAGACAGAGATACTATCGAATTTATAACTTATATAAGCATCGATTAGTATGGATTATGTGTGCATTTCAAAATGAGCAAATTAATTATGAATTCGGCGAAAGTCATTCTTCTACGGAGACTCTTAACACCGCGATTCAGAAAATGACGTTAAATGAACAACGCCATCTATCGAGCACGAAGTGATACTGTCAAAATATATGGGGAAAACGTTCGATCACACTGTAAGCTATGTAGAAAATACTGTTTTTAGGGTTCCATGACTGACTTAACCCGACTTGACTTGACTTGACCTGACTTGACCTAACTTGATTTGGATTGAGTTGAGTTATCCTTGAGCAGGTATATTTTATCGCGGCAGGTACATTGGTAGTTGAAAGAAAAGTAGATTTCGTACCTTGCTAAAGTGAGTAATTAATGCAGTCCTGTTAATTTAGTAAGCGCATTAGTGCCTTAATTACTCACTTTTTGCTCGATGTTTTTTTTTAACAATTTTTAAGAAATTAACATTTATCACCATTTTTTCATGATTAATTTGTATCATGATTTAAAAGATAGATAGCGCCACCTATGGCACTACTACCAAACAATGGATTTGGAAAACTTGAATTAACCAAACTTTAGATTGGGTAAATTCACAATGTATCGCGTTATGTTTCCGCGCGAAGTATGTGAACATAATCATCATAAAACAACTGCTGTTTTATGATGATTATGATCGTGTGTTACACACGTTCTCACAAACCTACCTGATTTTACGCTAGATATACAATAGATGTCGTTACGTGTATCTACATTACGTACGTAATGAAAATTCCTTCTTGAATACTTTAAACTCTTATATCTTTTGATATTTTGAAGCGATTGCGATGAAACAAAGACTAAATGAAACATCGAGTTACACACAATATTTGAGTGTATACGTTAACCATATTGATTTGGTACTTTTTACGTGATACTGGAACAATCAAACAAACTAACAGAAAAACAGACAAACAGACAAACAGACAAACAGACAAAAATTCCAAAAATGATAGAAATGGCATCTGTTGGTTATTCTTGAACACTCCACCTACTTTTTTTTTTTGTTTTTTCATTGTACAGAAACGCCTCGTCTACAGATTTATTATATGTATAGATCTACGCGTTTTAAATGCTTTAACAATTCTATTCCTATACAGTATTTTCTGAACCCAAATAGAAAAAAAGAGTTTATTTTTATTTTATTACACAGATGACAAAAGCATTTAATAAAACCGGACTTTTTTAATAAGCAAAACAGCCTCTTTTGTTCTAATAAACGGTTCATTCCCTTGTCATGTGTAAATTGTATATTTTTTCAGACACTCACGTCTATTGTGGTATCTCTCGTTGCTTTTTCAAATGTATGTGTGTCTGACAGGTGTAATAAAGCAACGATGAGGTAGGTAACGAAACTATTCGTGTGTGGGTGCGTGTGTGTGAGTAATGCGGATTGAAGAAACAATATTTTGGTAGGTAGTGACTCGTGAGAAATGCCTGTTGTGATTCCTGGAATTTGTTATGTAAGAAGGATATTGTTAGGTGTCATTGTCCAGAGACAAAAATAACACAGTTTATATTACATTTAGTTTTTTGGCAAATAGATACATTGTTTAAAAAAAAATTACTTACTCATCCCGCCTTGTTCGAGATCTGGTAGGCAGAAACTATCTAATTCCACCTGCTACAATACTTACATAGGTAGTTAAAAAAAAAACAGAATAAAACAATACTTAAACAGAAACATCACATTTACCTAAATTGGTGTTTCCGGATGTTGAAACACTTTCAAGCAATCTCTAACTAAATAACTTAACATGAGGGTTTACCACATATTTTATAAAACAAACATAATTTTGAGGTAATTAGTAAATAACTAAGTCACAAAGTAAACCGGTAAAAAAAAAACAAAAACAACATTTATTTCAGAATCAGTTCCATATTTGTTAGTAACAATGTAAACTTATGAAACTAGAGTTAGTAACATAATATTATAATCTAAGCTGCGTGAGGCACGCCGATCCTGGGGAATGTATTTTTGACTGTAAAGCGATGACAGCGCAAGTCAGGCAGCCAGTCGATAGTAATTATGAATGGAATGTATATTAGACAGGATGATGTATTCACAAAGAGGAAATAGAAAGAGAGAGAGAGATCTTAAACTCAAGCAAAAAAATTATCATCATCATTTCAGCCAGAAGACGTCCACTGCTGGACATAGAGCTCCGCCAAGCACCGCCACTTCGACTGGTTCTGAGGCCCTAGACAAAGTGACATTCTATCAGCGATAACGATGATGGAAAAGGCAAAAATGTATAGGACTGACATAAGCTATCGAAAAGCTTATGTCAATCCTGTTGAAAGTCGTTGTAGAAATACGAAACGCTTTCGAAGCGATTGTCACTTGTCTAGGCCCTCTATGCTTCTCGCATGCAGCGGATCCCTGCAAAAACATATTCACTTTTAAATGGGTTAGTACCTATCTAAACAACCGCAAACTTTATGAGGGTTTCCAATAAAAGAGTGATCAACAAACTCTAATCCCACCCAAAATATCTATAAAATATACTACAGTAACGTTTTACACCTAGAAAAACAAGTTACGTTTGAGTAATATTCTACTGATGAATCTAAATTCGACAAACAAAGTTGTCAAAAGCTTTTTAATCAAAAGACAATGTAAACTAATTAAAACAAAGCATATTTATTAGAACTACATTGTCTTTTCATGTCTCTCTTAAAAGATATTGAAATAACTTTCAACTTTGTTGTTCAAATAAAATACACAAACGGCTTTTGTTTTAGTCATTTGAGTCTCAAAGTCATACAAGAGTGACAAAGATCGACGAGACGACAATAATTTCATTTGAAAAGTAAAATTCTTTTAGTTAGTGTTAATTGAAGTATACACTTATTATCGACCCGGCCCTGCTTCCAATGGTTTTTACTTGACAAAACATCGAGACATTACCTTTATTATATATAATTATGTTTAATATTAATGTATGGTACTCATAAACCTTCCAAAATCAATTGGCTAAATGATGGTGAAAACCGTATCAAATCCGTTTCGTAGCTTAGAAGAACAAGACAGACACACAAACGACTTCAATTTATAAAATCTATAGATATTTTTTTTTATTTGGCTTCAAACTTTGGCTTCAAACAAAGGAAGCCTTTTGGTCAAATCAATATATTTAGGGCACGTATGAAACGTCAAAACTAGGTGCACGGATCCAATTGTGGTCGTTTCCTATGGTGAGGAGCCGGCCAGAAACTTATTTAGCAATTAAAACTTACTTAGCAATTATTGACGCAGTCATAAAAAAGACGTAGAATCCCCAATTTTTTAAATCTAAAACCTCAACAAAAACTGTTCAATTTGCCTATTACACAGGTTAATATAAAGATAGGAGCTTATATTTATTTATACACAATATTTACAGAACACTACTAACTATTTACATAAAAAACTGAAACTAAAGGGACTAACTAAATAAATATAAAAACAAAGGGACCTTTAGGCGTCGAAGTATTCGTCCGCATCGCTGTCATCCGGAAACGTGCCCAGAAGACTGGCAGCATTGCCACGGTGAATGGCAATGCTAATTCTTTGGCCAAAGAACAAGCCAGCCCTCTGGTCACGTGACGTGTCGACCAGTCGGTGGGAGATTTCCTTAAAAAGGAGACGCGCACTCGGGCCCCATGATCCGAGCGTTTCGACCCCAAACGGCTCAAAACTGTAGTTGCCTATAAGGTTACAGTATTTGCCTCAACAAAGCATAAAACAGAGCCAAAACAAATAATAAGTACATTCACAACTCAACACAATGCTGCAACAAACACAATAACCCTCTATTTTTACACAAATTAAAACTTACTTAGCAAGTATTGATGCAATGATAAAAAACGACAGACTCCATAAAACTACAGCTAAAACCTCAGCAACGCACAAAACAGTGCCGAAACACATAATAAGAACAGTCACAACACAACAGAACTGGGGGCTTAAACAGTCACTTTGGCAGAATCATACTAGGAAAATATTATGAATCTTCGTAAAATGTCACAAACTGACGATTTATAATATGATCTGCGTACGATTCATATTACGAATTAATTCATCTATTTGACAGTTTTCTATGGAAATTCGTAAAATGGTAAAATCCACATAATAAGAATTGCTTTTGTGTCAAATTAGAGGAATTGCTAATGACAGCTGGAATTCAGGAAATGAAATGCTTTTAGAGGAATTGCTAATGTGACCGTTTTAGGCCCACTGAACGCTGCAACAAACACAACAACTTTCTATTTTTACACAAAGTTTAAATTTAAATCTTTTTAATCACCAACAAACAGAATCAAAGCACGGAAAAGTTATTTATTCCCACGAGTTCAATAGATTTAGACGGCAAACTTGTGAGTTCTCCTTCTTTGTCACACTGTATTCCTAAAATGTTGTGTTTTTTGTTATAAGCGAACCGGGGGCGTGAATACGCAGGAAGTTCGTTAGCAGAGGTAACACTCGAATAACGCAACCATACTTTTATTTTATCTTGTATCTCGGTTTTCCTTGTTTTCAATTTGTTGTGTTTCTGCTGGATTGCTTGTCAAAAGTTCGTTTACCAACGTAATCTATGTAAAAATCAATTGCCCTGCGTTAGTCTCGCAAAAACTCGAAAATTACTGGGGTGGTTTAGGAAAAACACAAATAAACAGCCTAAATTATGTATGGGAATTATCCACGTGGTATTAAGTTCACCGGGTGATCTAGTCATATCTAAAAATAAAGGCAATTATCATCACAAATTATGATTTCTATAAACACTTTATTATGTACCATGGTTTTTTCTTTTACCTGCCTGGTAAAAAAACCCCAAAATTGAGTTTCAGCTGAGTGGTCTATCAACCCAAAGAATAGATGTTATTTTCCCTCTCCCCGCTCATCGCTTGCACATACATAGACTCAGGAGCAGTTTAAATTGCTTTTTCAGGCACAGCGCTTTTATTCAGCTACCAACAACACTACAAATCTTAAATTTAAATTTTCTTTGCCAATTTTCAAAAGATACTTTGTAAATGAGCTTTGAGTAACAACTTTCAATTCACAAATTTAAATATCTTCAACTTTTGAACCTGCCTTTAGTTTGGCCACTCAGTTTGCTCAAGACCTTCCAATTAAACTGATTCTGTATAAATTGAGACGCTCATCTATTTTGCCTAGAAACAGCTTATTTATATTTCAGTTAGCAAAACGTTTGTAAAGAGAAAATTTAATGGCACTTGTAAATGATCTTTAAGCTTTATCTCATAATTGAGATGAAGATTGTATATTAACTTAAGTATGAAAAGCAGTAACAGATTTGAAGTTAAAGATTCAGAGTCTATTGGCATCTGAGATAATAAAGCGTTAATTTATCCTTCATAGGGAAAATGAAGCCAAAACCAATAATTACTGTTACTGAATTGATTATACTTATACATGAAAGTGAGTTTCTTGGTTTGTTTGTTACGCTTTCACGCTAAAACGACTGAAAGGATTTAGATGCAATTTGGCACATGGATAGACCATGACCTGCACCCTAAGTGTCGTAATACACGATCAATCAGAATCTGAATCAGTTTGAAACAAATTGTTAATCCATTGCTGCATAAGTTCGAAGAAAAAAACTGCTCAACAACGTATATAACGCAATGAATGTTGTTAAACTGTCAAAATGAAACAGATAGTCTTAATCGGTTACGAACATAAGTTACGCAATTATATAGCTGGATTACGACACGGGATACATTCTATCCCGATATTCCCACGGTACCGAGACTTACGCGGGTGAAACCGCGGGGCGTAGCTAGTACATAATAAAAGAATTCACACATTCTACAAAATGCCGTAGTTTATGAAACTGTAAATAAATAATAAATAAATTCTTTATTGGCATAAAAAATGTGTACAAACAAAGTGAAGCCCTGACTCCTACACTAGGTAAAAACACCTGCGTGACAGGAGCCAGTGTCTTCTCCCAATCAGTAGGTTCTGGATTTTATGCAATCACATCATTTGAATTTACTAGACTAACACAAACTGTGAGAATACCATGAATGCTGCAACGCATGACGACAGAGAGAACTATAAAGCTTTCTAAAGAGCAGTTCTATCGTAAATCGTAAGTCGTGGACAGTTTACATCTACATACTACTGCATTAGTGAAAGCACGGAAACATAAAGTTTAGTGTCGTAGAGCTGAAAATAAAGCTTTGAGTATAAGAGTAGGGAAAGACCAAAGATACGATGAATGAACTGTGTGAAAGATGATATGACTAGAAAGAGGGTGACTATCGAGATAACGACTTATAGAGAAGTATGGAAGATAAAGACATGTTGCCCCAACCTAAAAACAATTTGGATAAGGGCAAGAATGATGACTCAATCCTTAGAGTAGTTCCATACTTTTACTCAAATCACACCTACTTAATCAGTGAACCAGTCATGTAAAAATTACATCACTAATATTGACAGAAGTCAACTCCTAACCAATACATCACTTTCTTAGCCCCTCTAAAAATATCTTACATCACGAATCTATACGCCAAACTCCGTCCACACTCACCCATTACATCCCACTACAATCCAGTACTCTCAACTGTGTAAAACTACGTCGAAACGACGACGCAGAGTTTAAAATGCTTCCTAAAACGGGAGGTCAACGTCCTCTATTCGCAGGTGTGCGGTAGACGGGATTCATGGGAGGAATTTCTTTCGCGACACAGAAAGAAACTCGGCCCTTACTATTTGTGTCAGAATTTTAAATTTTTTCTACTATTTTTGTTTTGGATTTTGAGATGGGAGGAAAATTTGGCATTTTTAAGAAGCGATAAGGGGAGGTATTGTAGTGATATTCCGTAAATAGTTTGTCACCCTTTTTTTTTTTTTTTTTTTTTGGGTGGGAAATCATCATATGACTTCTCCCGCTCTGGGCGGAGCGGAAGGGCGTGTCAGACTCTTACTGACTAAAACCCACCCGTGTTCCTTCGGTTGCCTGATGCCAGGGTCCCGGTATCCCTTTCGGACTATTCCGCAACCCTGGCAGGCATCGGTCCTAACGGACCCCGTCAGGTGTGCTGACATCTCTTTGAGGCGCGCGTGGAACACGACGCGCCATCGACCTGGGCCTGGTCCTTATCGGACGGCGAGCTGCCCATTGCTCGCCGTCCGCAAGCCCACGCCTATGGTGGCCGGGAATCCGCCTGGGATTCCCGACGCCCAGGGTGTCTCCAGCGGCGGCGGTTAGGGGCGTGAGGGCGCAGGCTTTGCCTCTCCCTCACGCGTTCCGCCTCCTCCTTCGCGAGCATCACTGCTTCGCAGAAGGAGGTGACCGCCTCCCATGCCCTCTCGCTCCGTACCATGGCCTGGACCAGGGCCGGACGCGAGAGGTCAGTGCCGCCAATCGCCTCCACGAGGACACGGCGGTGCTCCGCCCAAGCAGGGCACACCTCCACCGTATGCTCCACCGTGTCCTCCGGACGATCCGCACAGTGGTGACACCCAGGCGTTTCCTCCCGCCTAATCCTGCACAGGTACCTCCCGAAGCTGCCATGTCCGGTGAGGACCTGTGTCAGGCGGAAGGTGAGGACGCCGTGGCGCCTCTCCAGCCACTCCTCAAAGAGGGGACTTATCGCCGCAATTGTGGCGTGCCCAGCACTGGGTTGCGACAATCGCACTCTCCATGCCGCCATGAGATCCTGCCGGAGCTCTGTCCGCTGTGCCGCGATTTCTCGCGGCAGCGGAGTTACGCCCCGGCGCTTCATCTCCTCGCGCCACTCCCAAATGTGCGCGAGGACCTTCGCCTCCAGATCCCATGGCGGTAATCCGGCAAGGAGGCTCGCCGCCTCACGAGAGACCGTGCGGTATCCCCGGGCCAGCCGAATGGCCATGACCCTTTGGGACGCGTTCAACCGGCGGGCTGGCCGCAGCCTAATGGAACGCGCCCACACCGGTGCCCCGTAAAGGGCCATGGACCGCACGACCCCCGCGTAGAGCCTCCGGCAGGAGGCGTTTGGCCCCCCAAGATTGGGCAGGAGCCGCCCCAAGGCGGCCCCGGCCCGGTCCAGCCTGGGAGCCAAACGACGGAAGTGCTCCACGAAGTTCCACCGGCTGTCGAGGACGAGTCCTAGATACTTAATCGTCGACTCGACGCCGATGTGAACCCCTCCTACCGTGATTTGGGAACCCAACAGTGGCGCGTTCCGAGGGCCATGAAAACACATGACCTCGGACTTGTGCAAGGCCACCTCGAGTCCCAATTGCCGGATTCTATTGACGATTGTCGCAACCCCGCGTGTCGCGAGTTCGGCCGCCGCCTGGTGCGACCTCCCTTGCGCCAGGACCAGCGTGTCGTCAGCGTAGCAAACTACGCTCACGCCGCTAGGGAGGTCGGCGCGCAGCACCCAGTCGTATCCGATGTCCCACAGATGCGGCCCTAGGACCGATCCCTGTGGGACACCGCACGACATCTCTCGCCGGTTCCACACTCCCTGGTGACCGGGGTAGATGACGGCCCTGTCCGTCAAATAGGCCTCGACCACACGACAGAGGTAGGTCGGCATCCGGTGGTACCGGAGTGCCTCCCTTATGCAACTCCAGGGCCGGGTATTGAAGGCATTGGCGATGTCTAGAGACACCGCCAAGACGACCCCACCCCGGGCCACAGCATCCCCCGTCGTGAGGGCCCGTACGCGCATGATGGCGTCCACCGTAGAGCGCCCTCTGCGGAAACCAAACTGGCTCTCCGCCAAATCCGGCCCCACCCGCACCAATCGCCCGACGAGGCGGTTGGCAATTACTCTTTCAAAGAGCTTGCCCACCTCGTCGAGCAGCACGATGGGCCGATAAGCGGACGGAGAGTCCGCAGGGCGCCCCGGCTTCTTTATGAGGACCAGTTTCCCCGTCTTCCAACGAAGTGGGAACTGGCCCCTCTCCATGCATGCGCTCAGGAGACCCCTTAGTCGAAGCCCGAGAGCCTCCATGGCCAGGACCCAGGCCTTCCCAGGTAAGCCGTCGGGTCCTGGGGCGGTATTCTTGGCATTCAGCCTTCGTACCGCCACTCTCATTTCTGCCTCGGTCACCTCCGGAGCATCGTCGTCGTCGTCGGCAGTGTGGTCCGCATCGAGCACCGCATTAGGCGGAGCCATGAGCGGGGAGGCATGTTCCCCTCTCGAAGGGAACAGAGCGCTCACCACGTCCTCCACAAGCTGAGGCCGGAGACTCTGCGTCAGCGGGGGAGCCCATGGGCGGAGTTTCTCCCGCACCATCTTGTATGGGCGTCCCCACGGATCTGCGTTCAGAGTCTCCAGCGTTTCCTCACGGGCCAGTGCCCTGGCCCGCAGGATCTCCTCCTGGAGGGCGGTCTTCGCCGCTCTGTACCCCTCGTACAGCTCCGCCTGAATGGCTTCCGTATCCGGAGGGCGGATACGGAGCCTGCGGTGCCTGGCGTACCGGCGTCGCGCAGCAACGCACGCATGGCGCAGAGCCGTCAACTGCTGCGACCACCAGCTCACCTGGCGCGAAGCACATCCGGGCTGGACACGGGGCATTGCCACGTCACAAATATTGGACATGGCCTCCCGGAACCACTCCGCCTCGTCGTTGATGTCGGCAGGCCTGTCCGGTGATGACACCCAGGCCTGCACGATCGAGGCTTCCAGGAGAAGCTCCCGGTCCAGCTGCTTCAGCGCCCACCGCGGACCACTCGGGGCCTGTCGGACCGGCGCGCTCGAGGACTGGGCGGAGACGTCAAACCGGATATACCGGTGGTCGGAATACGTCTCCACCCCCTCCATGACGCGCCAGTCAATGACACGCGGAGACAGAGCGGGGCTGGCGAACGAGATGTCCACCACCGACTCACCCCGCATCCGCACACACGTGGCGACAGAACCCCGGTTTAGGACGACCAGGCCTGTCTCCAGAGCCCAGTCCTCCACCATCCTGCCCCGCGTGTCCGTATACCGGGAACCCCAAGCCATATTCTTGGCATTGAAGTCCCCGAGGACGAGCACGGGGAGGGAACGGAACCCGACGACGACGACTTTCAAATCCGCAAGGGAGTTGTGGAACTCGGCGAAAGTTCGGTTCGGGGAGAAGTACACCCCTACCACTACAATCTCCCCGAACCGTGCTGCCACGCAACCCCGTCCTCTCTTGACAGCCTCGAGGGACGGGGGTAGTTTGTCACCCTAAATAAGTATTCTGCTAAACCATAACAGCTGTCTGAGAATACTTGCATCTGTTTAAGTCGTAATTTAGGGGAATAAAGGGTAATCTTGCGTGTATAAAATTGTGTTCATAGTTAATTTTTCAATTCAAATGATATATTTTTGATTCAGAAAATCTATTCTACATTGGTTTTAAAATCCTGCTTTGTAAAAATATAAACACGTTATTTTTTAACTTATGGTTTTCTAAAACTCCTAAAATTTATGGTTTTCTAATTCGCAACTCCTTGTTTGGTTGCTAATTAAATCTAACACTGACATAATTACTCTCACCAATGTTTTCATAGGCTAACAAAGTACATGATTTCATCTTTTAGAAACACCTACAGGTGAAATCGGTTTGACAGCCTAAACAAAGGACCAGTTTGTTACCAGGAATGATTCTTTGCAATCTTTTGTAATACAGCATAGCTTTTATACAAGACAAAGATAAAAATAAGAAAGATAAAGTTAAGAA
This sequence comes from Lithophane ornitopus, assembly GCA_948473465.1. Classification (NCBI taxonomy): domain Eukaryota; kingdom Metazoa; phylum Arthropoda; class Insecta; order Lepidoptera; family Noctuidae; genus Lithophane; species Lithophane ornitopus. Next base: position 12,948,265 of record OX419629.1, read on the forward strand.
AGGAGAAATATTAACATCAGCAATCTAACTTGCTCAGATGTTAATATTCCTCCTCACAACAGATTCAGATAATTCTCACAGAATTACAGTCAGTCTACAATGGTAGTTGCTTTCAACCGCTTGCACTTGAAACTTAATGTTTGTGAGCTCAAGAGATGTTTATTCTCTCTGAAAAGAACCTAGATGTGGTTCTGTACACGCTATAAAAATGTATTATTTTCTTCTTTGCTCTGACATTGCACTTCGGAATAACGTTTAGGTATTAGAGACCTGGGATTTGGACCGTGAATAGGTATGTGCATTTGTGCAGAATATTGGACCTTGTAGAAAATTGAACTACTTATTGAAATTGAAAACGTTGGAGTATATATATGTAAGAAATACTTGCATTACAAAATGTCGATTCATAATTGGATCTGTATTTCTTCAATCAGATCGAATATAAACCATAATACTAACGTTTCAATTTTTCTTTGTATACTAACATTATTATAAAGGGATTCAAAATTTGAGTATTTTTTTTAATATTACGTTTTATAGTAACTGCATATTATAAAAAATCATCGATATAAACAAAAATACATACTTGACAATAACCCGCCTCCATATCTACTTAAAAAAAAAAAGAACCGATTCTGAAAAATCGATTGCAACAAACTATACATGAGCTCAGCACACAAACTTGGTGAATTACAAATCGATTAACCACCAATTAAGCGGAGCAGACGGTAGCTCTTCACAGCACCGTGGTCGGATTGTGGTCGGAGTGAATGCGGTCCCTGTGGTTCAATTAAGAGTGCCTATATAACTGTAAATCGATTCATTTGAATCGAATTCTGGAGCTGTCACGCAGTAATTTGTCTTCGAGTATCTTGTTAAGTTTGAGGATAACTTGTGTGTTGAGTCAATAGGAGACATTCATGGGCTTTGAGTTTGGATGTTGTGTTCACAATGGTTTTGGTAAAGACGTTCAAGTGTTTATTACTTCATTCAAACCAGATTTAATCAGAGTAATAAAAATACGCCACGTTCGGTATGAGGTTTTAGTCTGTCAAGTTTTGATTACATCTTTTTAGAGCAAGGCTTTAACGTCTTTATGCTAATCTATATGTAACCCTCTTCCTTTTTATTTATTTAAAGTTTTAAATAATTTGCTTGGTTCTAAGGTATTATTAGATTTTAGCTAAACAAAATCCTACTATACTTTTAAGAGAAAACAGCACATTTTTTAAATAATGTTCAAATAATAGCGTATTTTAAGCATCATTCTCTTTTGAGTAGCAACAAGCAAACTCGATTATCCTAGGTATCAATCAAATTGATGTAAAATATAATTAAACTCGGCTAACAGCGAATCACGGATATAAGCGGCTTTGGTAAGGAATTTTAAATTTTAAACTGGATTATCCGGATAACAGGATTACGTGCAGCAATGACGGACAGTTTCATTATATATTGAGCGTGTTCTGCAATGTTTGAGTTTCTTAATATGGTTGTAAAGGCTTGAAATTTATAGACATTATCTGCATCGTGTTTGCCAACTTAATAACGAACATAGGTTTTAACAAGTAGGCGCTTTTGTAGAATATTTTTATTTTGAACTCAATATGAATGCTTTTGGTCACACTTTAGTTAGTTCTTATTACAATATTGTAAAGAGAATCTTTAAAAAAAAAACTTTAAGAATTACAAAATAAAAAAACAGCTGCGTACTATAATATTCTATTACAAGGACCGTCTAAAATTGAAGTGGAAGGAAAAAATAACGATAAAAAGCAATGAGCACCAAACGTGGTTTGATAAGTAAGGGAGGGAAAAGAGAATGTGCAATTCAGATGGTCCCACTGATTGTCGCTTCAATGGCGGCTGCATATTTTTCTGTCATATCTCTCTTTTTGTTTTATTTGGTGAGAGAAATTCTATGATGTGGCAAACTGTCTATTGCGACTTTTTGGATATATATATATAGAAACTAAATGGAATATATTTCTTGTAGGAAAAAATGTAGCACAGCTCAGTAACCTAAAGGATAAATGAATGCTTATTAAATTGACTAGATACCAACTTAAATTGTCCGTGTATTTTATTTTGTCAGTTTATTCCACAATTGTCATTCATTTTCAGTTCTATGGAATGGTCATATCACGGAAAAATGACATACTATGTCAATTTGATAAACAATGAATTTATCTGACTCTACAAAAGCGGTCTTATCGCTGACAGCAAAAAAAAGAATAGAAAAATTAAAAATATAAATATAATCCAATTCTTTTTACAACTTGGAATTCATTCTAACCTGCCATTAGCTTTACATGTGACATCTAAACTGATCAAGAAATTGAATACTTTTGATACGAAGTAGGTACCATCGACATAGTAGTTCTGCGACAATTCTTATTCAGGTCATCGTATTTCTGAATGCACAGAATCCTGCATTTTACTGGAAGTATCAGCTAGTGCGATTTCTGAGTACCCTCGATAGAAATGACTTCTGAAGCTATAGTGTTCAGTAGATACCTCTACTCTACTCTAGGTTTAATAAATTATTCACAGATTTTTTTGTTGTTTTTTCTTTTATACTCCCGGTTTCTGAATTCAGAAATTGAAGCCAACAAACTTGTCAATTACTTAAGGTGATTCCATAGCCAGCGAAGTTCAACATTTCTTACGTTTTTCGCTAAGAAATTTTAAATTATACGGGCTACATTCCTTCAGAATCACCTTAAGTAAGATTGTTGACAAGTTCTCAACATCAAATTCTCAATTCAGACACAGGTTTGTTGGAAAATAGCAGAATACCTAACCTTTTTTTCGGACATTTATTTAGCACCTTACGAACAAGCCTACCTATATCTTGTTAGAACCATCTAGTAAAATATACGTACATGTCAAAATGGGTAGGTAACATTCCCTATTAGGATTTCACGGACCTTTTCAGTTGTTAGAAGCAGGGTAGTTCTGACCACGTTTTATTTCAGACTACTTACAACTTCTTACAAGTTTGGAAGCGTTTTCTCTGAGTGCCACGGGATGGGACCGGGATGTCTTGTAAGGCTGACAGTTAGAACGTTGTGTAATGGGTAGAATGTTATATTAGCTAGTGTAAGGAATCTTTTATTCTGATATTTTCATTAAATAATTCAGGGAGTCGAATTAGATCTATGTGGTGTTATTGGAATTGAATTTATTTGAATTTTTTTAAATTAATAAAATAACGGTAAAAACAGTGTTTTGACTATAAAGAATCAAATATACTACTTATAATGAGAAAGAAAGGTATACTTTAATTGATCCAGTAGGTAACCATGACACCATACCTTACCGTAATTTTGAAAAATATGGTACTGGTTTGGAGACAACACAATGTTACGGAGTGGTGTAATAAACGCCCGCGTTTTACAGATTGCGTAGCTAAGGTTGCCAATTTTCTTGTAAAATCGAATTTACACATAGTTCTATGTATTTTACAAGTGAACATAAAATCGCCTATAGTTTGACCAAGACCGCTGTTCCACGCCAGGGGTATGTGCGCGGCGACTTGGGGCAGTGTAGTAGGCTGCTAATTCGCCAAAGCTCCCGGCGCGCGGCGTCCCGCCCGCCGCTCATTGGTCAAAACTGCCCCCCACCTCGTCGCGCATTCCTAAACGGAACAGCGGAACAGCGGTCCCAGTCAAACTATAAGAAGTGCCATTTGATAAAAGTATGATTCAGGTATTTTGTTCACTACCTATCAAACCGTAATTCTCACAAGATAAACATTATTTTCTTGATTTAAGGTGGTTTCTTAGCGAGTTAATAAACAATCAAACATGGATTAGAAAATTCCTGAAACAGTGAATTAATTCTGCCGACAAAATTCTATCGTGTGGTAACCCTAACCTTACCGTCTCGTCCCTTCGCACGCAACGCCATCGCTCTCACAGCAAACTTTAATACAGTTTGTTCAACTATTTGATAAATTCTACATAAAAACATATTCTATATCCCACTTGAATAGATTCTGTATCTTCCAAAACTTTCTATACAATTGTCCAAAGGTTCGATTGTGTCAGAATGGGATGAGATTGGTATGGAAAGTTTATTTTCCTCTTTTCTCGTCCATAAATAATATTATTATTGTTATTGATTTCCAAAATAATCTCTAATTTTTTTGGTTTATTTGTAGATTTCTTCTTTTTAAACGTGTAAACATATACCTTTTAATTCTCCAAACACCTCAACATATTTTGTGCTCGTAACTGTACAAGTACGTAGTAATGATCTATTTACTGAAACTATAGTTTTTGAAAGTTAAATATTAATAATGGGGCTAATAAGTTTGAAAACATCAAAAATAGGTTGCCCTTCATTATCAAACCTACTAAAAAAAAATATAATAAGGACATTATTTCGTCATCTTCACCATTTGGTTTTCCTCAGTAATTTTTTTTCCATTTTTCCATACTTTGGTTCAAAACAGTAATTAAAATAACTCAAAACCTCTACAACTACAAATAAACTACACTTCGTTTAATTTAGAAGCAATTAAAACATGACTGGACCGACACTTTAATTATGGTTTTGTGACGTAATGAAATGCCTAAAATGTATTCGCAATTCGTTTGAAATTGTAATGCGAATTTCATTTCAATTCGTTTTACATTCATCCCTATATATCCATTCAAACAAAACCTAAATAGCTACCGTATTCATGTTTCGTTTGAATGGATATACTTACATTCATCGGTGTATGATTCAAACGTGTAAAAGTGAAGCAGGGTTTAACTGTAACCATGATATAGCTATTTTGTATTTTACTAATTAATTTGGTTGCTGTGATTTTATATGCCGAAGTATTTTAATTTTCTTTGCTGAAATACAGAGTAGGGGTTTAAAAACAAAAGGTATTTTCCAAAATGGCGACTGTTGTCGATTCAAGCTTACTTCTGACGCAGTGTCGGGTGGCGAACTTGTCCTAAATATTTCATAAAATTCTTCTAACGTAATTAGAAGAATTTTAGAGATTATATTGAACAGTAAATAATTATGTGGAATTCAAAGGAAGCTGCTAACAACTGGTTTGTCAGTATGATGTATAAAAAACCGGCCAAGGGCGAGTCGGACTCGCGCACGAAGGGTTCCGTACCATTATCTATAAAAACCGCAAAAAAATCACGTTTGTTGTATGGGCGCCCCCTTAAATATTTATATTATTCTGTTTTTTAGTATTTGTTGTTATAGCGGCAACAGAAATACATCATCTGTGAAAATTTCAACTGTCTAACTATCACCGTTCATGAGATACAGCCTAGTGACAGACGGACAGACAGCGGAGCCCTAGTAATAGGGTCCCGTTTTACCCTTTGGGTACGGAACCCTAAAAAGCTTCGGCCCGCGACTTTATCCGCGGAAAATTTATTTGTTTTAACATAAAATGTATCCTAGAGCTCAGCCACATCAAATGCGACTGTTACGCTTTATTATTAGTATTAGTATAGATAGATTTACTGTCTTCTTGAGAACAGATATTGGTGAATGAATTGTGAAATCGGATATTGTTGCCAAGCTGTCATTAAATTACTTGGACAACTCGGCAACAATATAATAAACTCTTGACTGCATCTCCTAAGTCCTACGCGGAATCATTTATATTTTTACACTCCTTTTTTTTTATTTATATTTTTTCTTTTTTTTTTATTGATATTGTTTAAATGTTTCTTTATTAGTGTAATTGGCTTCAGCAGTTCTATTTAAAATAAATAACTAAATAAATGTTATAGAGATATTCCGCAAGAGTATTCTTTCAACAGCCTTCAATCGAACCGTGCGGCTGTTATCTTTAATATCCACGAGTCCCTTACGTTGATGGTATTACTATCTACGATTACAAAATAAATAATTCTAACAACAATGAATACCCACGTTTGTCGCATTTCAAGAAAGGATTTACAACTTTCTCGTTCTTCAAAAAGATACAATTTATCGTCATAAAAATGAACAATTTAAAACAAAGTTTATGAAGACAGTACGAAATAAACGCCTTATAATATTTATTTTGTAACTTTGAAGACTGGTCTCACTGGGAAATAGACTATTTTTCTTTTCACGTTCCCTTTGTTATTTTCAAAGAGTCTAGAATAAAATAGTAGAGAAGTAAAGCTGTTCATGATTTTTATAAGAGTAACATTTGCATTATAAAAATACAAAGATTATACTTTGTTTCTATGTGTATAAAAATGAAAGACTGTGTAGTAACTTTTTATGTTATGAATTGGGCAAATGAATATATGAAGGAATTGAGTGGGAACCTCAATTTTTTTTTTTTTTTTTTAGAGCACTGGTGGCCCAGTGGTAACGGCCACGACTTACAAGTTGTAGGTCGTAGGTTCGAACCCTGACAGGCGCTTTACTTTGTGTAAATTATTTCCTCGCCACTGCTCTCAAAACGGTGAAGGAAAACATCGTGAGGAAACCGGCATGTCCTAGAACCAAAAATTCGAAGACATGTGACATCTACCAAGCCGCACTGGGCCCGCGTGGTGGATTACGGCCCGCTCCCTCTCACAGAGAGGAGGCCTGTGTCCCAGCAGTGGGAACATTATAGGCTGATTATGCTTATGCTTATGCTCTATTTTTTTCTTTTTGTATATTTTTTTCTGTTGTGTATCCAAACGGTAGCGAGTGGGATACTTTATTAATTTGATTTTGGAATAATTGGAGAATTAGTAGTTTTTTTTTTGCTAAACGATTTTGAGCCAATGCAGTTATTTTTTTAACAGAGTCGATCGCGCGTCTCTGCATACTTTCGGCTACGATCGCGTATCGCGGACGACGCCCGCGGTCAAGCTGCTGGGCGCGGCTTGGTAATATAGACTTTAAATACTGTGTACACGATTTAATATCGTTTAAAGATTGCAAAATCCGTTCCGATCCGAGGCGATGCGAGCCGTTCGGTGGAAATCATCCTTTATAATTATGCTGAATTTTATTTGCTCTACCATTCCCACATATACAAGGTGGAGACGACAATACGACAAAAAATAAAACTCCGTATATCTAATGACGTTCTCGGTCTACATATAAAAAAATAATCAAATATATCCAATAGTTTAGTTACGATAGCTAGTCAAAGATCGGCAAACCCCATAGTCGGCCCATCACTACTATTTAGTTTGTTTGAAAAAATGACTTTTTTAATTTCCATGTTAGGAATTATTTGATAGTTCCAAAATACTCTTATGCATTAGTATTGCCAGTGTTTTGATTTATTGTTGTATGGTCGTCTCCACATTGTATAAAGAAACCTACATACCATACATCTCCTAAAATCTCCTCTACATCTACTACCACCGATACTATATCTGAACGATCAAGCGGAGTAATTACGCGTGACCAAGGTGAATTGTATGGCTTTCGGATAATTGCACGGCACCACAATGCATTCAATTTGCCATGACCACTCCATCTATACGAAATTATGGCGTCAGGTATCTACCATGACAAACAGTCATGGTTGATACCTGACGCTATAATTTCTACTCTGTCAATAGTAGGTAGGTCTAAAGACAATATCGTATAGCGACTGTAAAAAGTACCAAGATCTATTTTGTTATTTAGGGTTCCGTACTCGAAGGGTGCCAAACGGGGGCGGGGGCCCCCGTTTGGCACCCTTCGAGTACGGAAACCTACTAAGCCTACGCTGTCCATCCGTCCATCTGTCTGTCAGCGGCTTTTATCTCATGAACCGTAATAGGTAGATAGTTAAAATTTTCACAGATTGTGTATTTCTATTGCTGTTTTAACAAAAAATAATAAACATTAAATAAAATTAATAATTCCGGAACCCATCGTGTGCGAATTTGACTCGCATTTTTTTACCTATTATTATCTTATTACTATTCCTATTTATATCCTTATATTTATCTTTTTTTCTGTCTTTTGTTCATTTTCTTGTTTCTGAATAAAACTTAACGACAAATAAACCTATTCTCTATCTTTTTCTTGTCTTTCAAGATTTACTAATTTTTATGAAGTAAGTTAGAAAGAAATGTAAAGAAAATAAAATAAAATGTTCTTTCTTCTTCCGAGAAAATCTGTTTGCACCTGCGACAAAGGTGAAAAAGATTCGCCAAGTCTTATTGTTTTTGTAGTCCAACAAAGTGCATTTTACCTGTCAGTCTACCTATTCTTTTCATACAAGAATTTCAGGTTTGGTTCGATTAATGATAAAAAGAAAAATCAAAAGTCATTTATTCAAAGTAGGCTGAGATTCAGCACTTTTCGAACGTCAGTCCTCCAGAACGCCCACCCTTCACCACTTCCTAGTGCTTTACCTGGGAAGAAGAAGTGGCGCAACAAACTCCCCAGCAGCACAGCTGTCTGTTTAGGAACAAATTATGAGTTCAAAGCCTCTTTTTTCGGGTTTTCAGTTATTTCAATTACACCTTGCATAAAAAGAATAACATTAGAGATGAACGAATGATAACACTGATCTCAATCATTCCCCAAAACCTCGCACATTCCTCGCTCATCTCACATCTTTACCTGAACCCAAAGCGTTTACGACGTTGCCAGGCACATTCGTCGAAATTGAAATATAAATTGGTTTTGGAAAAATTCAAACGCAGACTTAGTACTTGAATGAGTATTTTTATTATAATAAATTACCTGTCATTGTCATTTGCAAGATGTGTTGAGATGAGCTATGAGTAGTGTGTGTGTTTTTTTATAGGTATGTACGATTGTACGGGCGGAGTGTTGGGAAAGTTGGAAGAAAGTTTGGATGTTGGTTTATTTTTTAGATTTGATCGGATATGCAAGGTTTGTTGAATATAGTCTTCTGAGAATAGTGACTAACCTGTTGTCAGAGCTTTAAAGCCACTCATGGGCCTCTTACTTGGCTTCACATGCCGTCGAGAAATATCTCTCAGTCATGCCGGTTTCCTCACGATGTTTTCCTTTACCGTTTTTTAAATCAAAATCAAAAGTCATTTATTCAAACTAGGCTCAGAATCAGCACTTTTCGAACGTCAAAATTACATAAGACTGTCCCCCAAAACGCCCATCGTTCACCACTTCCTAGTGCTTTAGCTGGGAAGAAGAAGTGGCGCAACGAACTCCCCAGCAGTAAAGCAAGTAATAATTATACAATACGCACATGGATCCGAAAAGTCAGAGATGCGTGTCGGGTTCGAACTCGAGACCTTTGACTTGGCAGTCTGACGGTCACACTACTAGGCTATCACTGCCAATAGTAATGTAATGTAGTTTCGGAGTGGAATATTAACGATGCACTGTCATGCAGGGTTACTGGGGCTTTTTAAGACTAAGTAATGAAAAGACATGAAGCTATTTAGAAATAGCTATTTAGCTTAAAAGTGTGTCTTACGCTAAGATCCAGCTTGACGCTTGACTCTCTAATTCTTGGGCTACACCATGTTGCATAAATAATTATATTATTCATATTTATTATCTTTATTTGTATTCCATAATGTTTACACTGGCTGGTGTTAGAATGCCTTAAAGCTAAGGTGCAATTACGCACCCTGTAGGACACAGTAAAAAGTATAAAATTAATTCTTAAAATAAAAATATAATTAGGAAACAAATTAACGATCAACATTTTTTAAATATGTTATCAACATCAATTAAATAAATTAAGTGTAGCAACTTTTATAGGATAAGGTGCAATCATTTTTCAACATCATCGTTATCGGATCTCCGGAATAATGGTATTACACGAACCAGTAGACCGCCCATTAGAAATTAACTAAATATTAGAGTTTTTATTTTTTACTTAGTCATTTGTAAGTTTTTAATTTATATCACGGCAGAATTCTCAAAAAATAAATTACTTAAAACTTTCCACCTCTAAACATTCGAATCAGCAGCGCAGAATCAATCAGCGTCCCTGAAGCGGTGTTAATTCCAGTAGCACGCACTAAATGTACACAATCAAACAGTAGCCGTAAACTAGGATGCTGTTGGGAGATTGTTTCCGAATAGACCCGAATGAACACGAACTGCTGTGGACTTTCTACGGAATTAGTGATTACTATAACTACTCATTAGTGAATCAGTACCTATAGTTCTGAATATTGGACTTTAAAAGTGTTAGATTTTATTTTTCAAAACTATAAGGACAAAAACTTTTTACAAAAAAAAGTCGGTTTGATTTTTTTTTGTAAAAAGTTTTTATTTTTCACTTTTTAGTTGTGGTACCTACCCCACACAAATCCGAATAGCACTACCTGCTATGTAAATAACAGTGAAAGAGTAAATAAGGAAATCGTCTAGATAAACTAAGTGGGCAAAATACGTAATATTGAAGCTAACTCAAAAACTACGCAAGCAAAGTAAATAAAATTTATATGGGACCACCTCGGAAGCATGACCTACCAAACAAAAAAAGAATCATCAAAATCGATTCACAATTGGCGGAGTAATCGAGAAACAAAAATACAAAAAAAAAAAAAAAAAGGAAAAAAAAAAACATATATTGAATTATAAATAAAAATAAAAACATATAACGAATTGAGAACCTCCTCCTTTTTGAAGAAGTCGGTTAAAAATAACGTTTTCAGATTTTTCAAATTATATCGAAAATCCTTTTCTTGTTTTGATATTTATATTATTAGATCAGGCAGTATGGGTTTAATGTGAATATCTTAAGGACAACCAAAAGAGGTATATTTGGCAACACAACTGTAGAAAACATTTAACTAAACTGAAAAGAAACTAAAGGATAAAGGCTAATAATTTCAGGCTAAAATAACAAACGGTAGCAATGCTTTGCCGAATAAAAACTAATAACAAAGCGAAACTTTGCGCTCAATGTACATAATCGCGAAATTATAACCGGCTAAAATCATAAACAATATTCTTTTCACCACGAAAATCCAAAAACAAAAATAGTTTTGTTAAATAAAACCGCGAAATAATATTATTTGCAATTTACTCACACATTTTTGCATTCATTTTTCCTTAAAAAAAAGTTATAATAACACGGAGTATGCACCGCGCGCGTAATCTAATTTCCATCGTGTCTTTTTTAGGGTTCCGCGTCGAAATTATTGAAGAAAAAATGTGTCAAGTTGATCTGGGAAATGGGAAAGCTCACAATGAGTGAAGCCTGTCATCCCACGTCAATTAAGAGTTCATGGATGATAAAAAAACGAAATTTTATTTCTTTGTTTACACAACCGGAATAAAAGGAGCGTAATGGTTTCCTTTTTAACCATACAAAGTAAATAAAATGTGTTAAAAAATGAAGTTAAATTGTTGCGAAGCTAGTACAGACCCACTCAGTGTAACAAATGTAACTCGTAATTTTGAGGGTCATGAGAATTTGAGGTTTAAAACCATTCTGGAAAGTATGAAACTAAACCTCAGAAACAAACTCTAATATTTGAACTCCTATTCAAACAAGTAAGTATTTAAATTAACCAAGTCTTTATTTATCTGGTTACAGCAATATTAATTTAATTTTAATTTACGTTGGCCGAGATTTGATTACCTTGTAAAGTGGTTAATTATAATTTATTTACATTAGGTTATTTACATTTTTACTCATTGTAAATAGAAGACATATATTTGTTGTCTAATTTTTTATCTATTTTTTGTTCTAATATAGATCTTATGCAATTTGTAATACTAACACGCTATGGGCCTTGAAGCCTGATACTTAATAAAGTTTACATTATATTATTATATCCGGTACATTATATACCCGGAAAAGAACCGGAGCTACCGACATAGCTAGCAGAGTAAACAAGCTGAACTGGCAGTGGGCTGAGCATGTTTGTCAAAGGACCGATGGCCGGTGGAGCAGATGAGTCCTTTTATTTTTTTTGATGTTGGGAAATCATCAAATCACTTCTCCCGCTCTGGGCGGATCGGGAGTGCGTGTCAGACTTTTGCTGACTAAAACCCACCCGTGTTCCTTCAGTTGTCTGTTGCTAAGGGACCTAGTATCCTTTTCGGACTTTCCCGCGACCCGCAGGCATCACGGGCCCGGCGCATTGGCCCTAGCGGACCCCGTCAATTGTGCTGACATCTCCTTGAGGCGCGTGTGGAACACAACGCGCCGTCGACTCGGGCCTGGTCCATATCGGATGGCGAGCAGACGAGTCCTGGAGTGGGGACTTCAATTTCTGCAAAAATGTCCAAATAATAGTTAAACCTGTTTTAACCAAATTACATGAATACGGAACCTTTTAATCCCAGCTTCAAATATTTCCCATGTTTATTTTTATTTTCACGCGACTGCAACGCCGGTCGCGAAAAGGTTTTTTACAATGCCATTGCGCGCTTGTCTGTTGTTCTGTACGAAGATTGCATTCACTGCAACGTTTATAAAAGCTTACGCGAAAAAGCGCCTTTTACGGTCGACGTGAATTTTGTTTTTTTATTGGTGTTGTCACGTGTTATACTTTTTAAAGGGTTAATTTGTTTTTGATGCTCTTAAAGGCATTATTATGGATGAATATATATATGATAATATGATAATAAAGAATTTTATGTTATGCAAGAGTTTATTTACTTTCAGTAAATTTTCTTTGAATATCGGCTTTTTATCGTTGTAGAACTAGAATATATTTTGTATGAGATTTAACTTTCTTGCCAGCTCGTTTCTCCATAACAGCTTACTTGATCGTAAGAACGAGTACCTAATGACTCTAAATCAAATTCAATAAAAATTATTACTAAAAATCAAGGTTTTTAAAAGTCAGGCTCCAGATTCAATTTAAATAGCGCTGAATGGGATTTTTTCCTCGAATAGATTTTTTCGCAGACTTTATCGGCTCATTGATTTTTTAAAGTCTGTTTAATCGAGCTCAAATTAAATTGTCACCAGATTTTCAATACACAAAAGATACATTCAAGAATGTCTCATGGGCACAAAAAGAATTGTCCGGGCACCCATCCAACTGTAAGGCAGTAGAGACAGTCTTATCGCAAGACAGGGAGGGTCCCGTCTCCCCTAATTTAATCACAATGACACACAACATTAAGAAAGTTTGTTTCCCCTACTTCCCCTTTGCAATATTCGTTCATTATTGTGTTAGTTATGATCCATATCGCCTTTAATTAGGATGAAAGCAGTCCTTTGTCACTGACTAGTGGGTTATTCAATCAATCTGCCTAGCATTTACCCAACTATGTTGGGGTCGGCTTCCAGTCTAACCGGATGCAGCTGTGTACCAGTATTTTACATAGAGCGACTGCCTAACTAACCTCCACAACCCAGTAACTGGGTAATACGATACTGCACCTACGGTACTTTGGGTTATTGCACTTTATGAATGGAACGTAAAGCCAATTCTGGAATGTCAAGGAAAACATTGTCGGAGGATGACGAATCGGGTTTTTTATATATTTGACAAATCGGAACAGTAAACAATCGGGGATGACTCCGATATTATTCGATCAGGGAACCTACCACCACCGCTTACAGCAGAATGATTTTTATCTTACTTAGTGGGGGAAAGAGATGGAGCTATACGTTCTGTAGAGCTTCATCTCTTTGCTACACTGAAGTAATATTAAAATAATACTGCTGTAAGAGCTGGTGGACCAGGCTTCGTTCTCGGCACTCTTCTCGAGACTGGGATTGGTACTATAGCAATAATAGTGTCCGAAAAATTTAGCTGGGACAGACCGGTGTGTGTATAACTCCGCGCGTTCGTGCAATGCTCTCAGATGTATGAACGTAAACGAAGCAAAAGGAAAACACGTATGTTAGGATCATAACGGTAGCAGGTTCTGTAGCTTCTGTCTACCCCCGTGGGAAAAAAGCGTGAGTTTATGGAGGTATGGAGGTAAAATGTGATCTTCCAACAACAACCGGGCAGTTTGCAGACCACATATTTTCCTGACAAGTATAGAACTTCCCCTCGTTTATTCATGATTCCCGTGAATCACTGAGCGTTGCTATAATTAAATTTATTCGCCGCGCATAACTGCCAGTTGTTGTTATTTACGCCTTTTCATTTCCGATCTGCTTTCGAGTTTTCTGTTGCGTGGTTGTTAATGTAAGTTTATGTTATATTTCTGATTGTTTGTTTTGATTGGATTATTGTTATGAAGAGTTTGTCAGGAAGATTCTGAAAAGATGTGTTGGTTTCATAAATTTTTTGCACAATTTTTCATCTTATGTAAATAAGTATTGTATGTATCCTTTAGGTTAGGTTAGAAACTACTAGGTTAAAAACTATCTGTTTGCCAAATTTCATCCAAATCCATTTAGCCATTTTTGCGTGATTGAGTAACGAACATCCAAACACACAAACTTTCACATCTCGCGGCGCGCTCTTTCTTTCTTCCCCGGGATGCCATCTATCTCCTTGCCAAATTTTATCGAAATCCGTTCGGTGGTTTAGGCGTGAAAAGGTAACATACAGACAGACAGACAGACAGAGTTACTTTCGAATTCGAATTTATAATATTAGCATGAATTATCAGTGTCTCAAGACAAAAGTTTTTGGCCAGTGTGTGTTGCCAGTGATGACCTATGTCACTGAAACGTGGTCGCTCACAATGAGCCTCATAAGAAGGCTGAAAGTCACCCAAAGTGCAATGGAGAAGGCTATGCTCGGAGCTTCCCTATGTGATCGACTCAAAAATGAAGAGCTCCGTAGGAAAACCTAGGTAACCGACATAGCCCCAAGTATTGCCAAACTTAAGTGTCAGTGGGCAGGGCACGTTGTTCGCAGAACAGATGGCCGATAAGGATGAAAGGTTCTGGAGTGGCGACCTCGTACTGGAGACGTAGCGTTGGAAGACCACCCACAAGGTGAACCGATGACCTGGTGAAGGCCGCAAGAATCCGCTGGATGCGAGAAGCGCAGAAGCGGTTGGAGTGGCGGTGCTTGAGGGAGCGCAAGCCTATGTTCAGCAGTGGACGTCTTTCGACTGAAATGATGATGGATGATGATGATGGTATATTGTGTATTTTATTGCAGGTAAACTTTTTAAAATTTCTTTTACCCGACTGCTCCAGAAGGAGCGTAATGTTTCAGTCACTAACTTAGGAAACATTGAACTTAACGATAATATGGTGTCGTAATTCAAGGTTTGCCAAAGAATATTGTTTTTACTGTGTTGAATATTGAACCTTTTCAAATGGATGTTTTGTTAGAAACTTACAGCTCATAAGAACAGCTACGAACAGCTCAATCTTGTTTTTTTTTGGGCGAAGAAAATGCCTGTGCGCATACTAAATCGCCGAAACGGTGTGATTATATGGGGTTCGCACCCACTAAAAACTCCTATGCCTATAGACGTCCAACTGTCACTAACGAGACACAATAGAATTTTAATTGTTATCGGCCTTCTAAAGTCCAATCAATAGTTGAGCGGTACCCGCTCAATCTCTCAACACAACCCTAGCCATATAACTTCACGAGGCTGTGGTAATAGTGATATCCAAATCTCAAGTAGGTACATAGTCAACGCGATAGTCGGCCAAAGCTTTGCTAATCAACACGCCAGCCCTGACATGCTTGCGTCTGGAATTAAACTGACCACAAACTGCTTAGACCATCAACTGCAGAACAAGCTTAGTAGGTAGATATAGACGTGTTAGAGATAACACATTTGATGATTTTGACAAAATACCTACTCAGTATGATAAAACTTAAGGAAAAGGAAAATAATCGTTATCACAGTATAATAAAATAACAGTATTGTGTCTTGGAAGTGACCTTGAAATAATTACCTATGGACGGTCGGTAGATAAATATTTCTAGTCTAATATACTGTTGCGTACTGATACGAGTAGACACTGTGATTTCGAAGTACGTTCTTTTGGCCGTTTTCTATGAAGATAAAATACTGTTACTTATTTATACTGTGTCATCGTCTACTAAAATCCAATGACCGTGTAATTGACAAGGAAAAAGGTTCAGAAACTCCTTTTTTGTAATGGGTGTTGTTAATCGCAAATGGGATGGGCAACAACATTCTGCTAGGTGTTGATAACAATGATAATCAATGGTAACGTCTAGTCACCTGTTCTGCAGTTATAAATTGGTCATCATCTGCCTAGCCTTTTCCCAACTATGTTGGGGTCGAACTCCAGTCTAACCAGGTGCAGCTGAATACCAGTATTTTACATGGAGCGACTGCCTATCTGACCTCCACAACCCAGTAACTGGGTAATACGATACCCCTTGGTAAGACTGGTTGTCAGACTTTCGGGCTTCTGACGACCCGTAACGACTGTCAAAGATCCACAAATGACAGCCGGGACCAACCGCTTAACGTGCTTTCCGAGGCACGGAGGAGTCTCAGTATGTAAAGATGGTCACCCATCCACGGACCAACCCCGGCAAGCGTAGCTTAACCTGATGGATCGACCCGTGAGGCTGTTATTACTTAGCCACGAGCTTCTCAGTTATAAATTGGTATTGAAGTAAAAGCAGCATTGCCATACAACGTGGTGCTGACGATGCTGCCAGCCTTTTGGGCAGTTTTCCTGTTGACGAATTTTTTATGCCCTATGATTCTTTCCCCTCCTTGTTTTATACATGTACATTTATTATTATTTTAAGTCTGTTTGAGTGTATATTATGTAAATATTATATATCTAGTTTAAAAATAAATAAAACAAAGATTTCCACAATTTTTATGTTAAATTGTTAATTTAAATGTTTTGTTGTATTTAGTAATAATTAATTAGAATATTTGTGCGCCGTTGACGGCAATACGTAGTGTTCACTTTTATTAATATTGACATCTGTATTCACCTATGTTCTACAAATGAAAATATTTGTTTTTTTTTTTGTAAAATATGCACATTTCATTTGTGTACTGTCTCTAAAGTTTTAGGTTCAACGATAACTTTTTTGCTGACATATCCATAAACATAATTCAATTAGGGGAAAAATAAAAAACCTACAATGCCTTTGTTTCATGTCTGAATAATTCCCCAAAAAACAATAAAAAAATCCAAAAAAATACGTAACTTGTAACATTCGCGCACACTCAGCACCGCCAGTTATTGCCTTTTCGATAACTTCCGATAGCGCTACGTAATACGATTTCATTAATGAATTTAACACCTACAGAAACGCTCCTAGTAATGATTCGACGATTTCTCCCCTCACAAAGGGCGATGGGAAAGAAGGAAAAAAAAAAACGAATTGAAAACAATTACGGAGAAGCAAGTTTCGCGTGATAACGATGCGAGGACTTTTGTCAAGGGAGGGACGGTTTTAAACATTTTCTTGCCAACAATTGTGGGGTTTTCGTGTTTGGACACGATTCTAAAGAGATGTAATCAGTTTTTCGGAGAGAAGTAAATAAAATTGTGTGAAGAAAAATACGGTGGGAAGCTTGGTTTATGCTTGCAGGAAAAATTCAAGTTGTTTGTAACATATTTTGTTGCTTCTTATGGACACTGACAACAGCCTATGCAGTATTTTGCAGGGCCTTAGCTTCTCTAGATAAGAAGGTAATATTTTTCGGCGAATTATTATCAACTTCCAAAACAAATTAATAGTCCATAATTTTGGATGTTCCTTTTACAATTTCCTTTGTGATTCATTTCATCCGATGGTTGTTCGGAACACAACTTTATTTTTTATTTTTTGTGTTATATTTTTTTTCATGTTGGTCGCTATACTATTGTGGGTTAACGGGACCGCCCTTTGTTAGATAACATACTGTATAAAGTTTCATCACTTCATCAGTATTATTGCTGAAAACAATTTCTTCCGAACAAACATCGGATGAAAAAAAAAAAAAAAGTAGTGATATATTCACAAAACTATTAAATTGATACGTAAAAGAAACACTCTGTACACGCACACTTGTATTTCAACGTAGAAAGACAAGTGTGATAAGTGTGCGTGTACAGAGTGTTTCTTTTCCGTATCAATTTAATATCTTTTGTGAATATTTTATTAGAACAAGTTAAACAAGTTAAGCAAGAAAACTGTATCCCTGATATGCAGAATGCGTGGCAGCTGCAACGGAATTCTGAAGACTGTAGCAGATAGGATCTCTTCTCCTCTGTGGAGCTCCTTTATAAAGAGGGTAATTTAAATGTACATATAATGAATGTTAATGCTAATTTTTATTTTATGTTAATTTGTCTTATTTAATATTTATAGAATATATTTTTTAACTTTAAATAAATTTAAAATTTACAAAACCCCCGATAAAAACAAAGCATCTAATAAACGATTTTTTTTTTATAGCTAAGATCACTTTCGATCAAGTCTTTCAAACAAAACCAAAAAAATCAAAATCGGTTTAGCCGTTTGGCAGCTACGATGGCGCAGACAGATACACAGATACACACGTTAAACTTACAAAACCCCTCTTTATCCGTCGGGGGTAAAAAAAAAAAAAAACTTTTTTTTTTAATAATTTTTTTTTTTTTGCATGTATAGACGCTATACTATTTAATTGCAGGTAAACGGGAACGCTCTTCATTAGATAACATAGTTACTGTATTTATTCTCTTCAGTGTATCGACAATTTCATTAAAACACCTTGATCATTTACTTGCTGTCACTTCCAAGATACTTTATCCTTATCCCGATGTCATCGCCTCATCCATTTGTGGCCGCTTCTCTGTTACTGACATTTCAAAGTCGAGGAAGCTATGATAATGTAGCTGGGAACGTTACACGATGACGTGTAACATTCTCAGTCATGTCACAACAACGTCACTTGATGTGACCGAGGGCTAATCTCGCTTATATCGTGTTGTTAGTAATGCGCAACCAGGAGACAAAGATTTCAAGTGTTTCTATCACTATATTTATGGAGTTAGCGCACGACCAAGAAATAGCTCTGAGGCTCTATAGATCAAGTTTATGTGATGTTTTGATTCACATATGGAATTATCGTAGGTGTCACAGCCAAGCCCTACTGAAATAGAGGTCTCATTTGTATTCATTTGAATTCTGGTAATTTTGGTTTGGACTACATTTATGAATGTACACTTTTCACACGAAACCGACTAAATTAAGAATGGATCTAAAAGGATACAATTCAAGACTTATAACGCCGAGAAATTCTCCCAAAACCTATCCACATCTTCACAATGTGCTTATAATGTACTTCCAAACTGTCCCTCTAATATTATTAACACCTCGAGAGGCTTTCAGCGGTATTAAATGACGTCGACCGATAAACGCTTTTAAGCTGACGCATAATTCGGTTTGCTTCGTTATGGACAAGCATTTGCATGCTCGCTATGTCATGTAAAATGTGCGCGTAAAAGAAATTTTCCCTTTATTTAGAGTGGGCTGTCATGTGTTATTATTGGTTCGATAAGTTGGTAGGGGTAGGTGAAATGGAAAACTGGCCAAACTATTTATCGGTGAATTGATGTTACATGAAGTTTAGGATGACAGATGAGTCGGCGGATTCAGTATCTCGTCTAAAAATGTTGTTAGTACTGAATCTATGGTAGTAATCTACCCATAACATATAACGCCTGTAATTCCCGAAGGGTTAGGCAGAGGTGTACCTATAGTGCGCGTGTGTAGTGTGTGTGTGTGCGTGTGTGAGTGAGTGTGTATGTGAGGGTGTGTGTGTGTGTTTGTGTGAGGGTGTGTTTGTGTGTTTATGTGTGTGTGTGTGTGTGTGTATAGTGTGGAGTTCGTGGTTTCTAATTTTGCCACATCTTAGAATAGAGAATCTCGAACAATGATTTACACAAGTCAAAAAACAAAAAAAACGATAACTATCTCGTAAACCAAAATCCAAATTCTTTGAACGGACGAATTTTTTGAGTGTAATTTGCAATTTTGGTACATTTTTGCACGTGTAAAAGAAATGGAGGTTTTATTTTTAGGTCCATCATTATGACGTATTTTTTTTTTTTTTTGTTCCGAAAATCTAAAGTGAGGAAGAGTGTTGCTGAATTATTAAGTCAATGAACATACAGATAAAGCCTCGTATCCACTAGGCAACAATTGACGCGCAACATGTTGCCCAACATGTTGAAAGTCAGCGCGGAACTTTTGTTGAACAACGTTGTCCGTCTACGCTTCTAACAAACAACAAGTCGCGCGTCATGTTGCGCGCCAGCTGGCAACGTAGCGCGGTTGTGCAGCGTTGCCGTACATGTTGAGCGTCACGTGTCGCGCGCCAAATGTTGCCTAGTGGAAACGCGGCTTATGAGTTAAAATTACGCACTATATTTTAAAGCCAAAATGTGAGTATTAGATAAGTTGTTCAATACTCAATACTACTTTTGTTTTTTATACTTTCCAATGTTTTTTTTAATTAATTTAAATTCTTGGAGTTATAATTAAGTGCCCAAGTGATCCTAAATAATCAAAACAAAGTTTTATAAAAAGCCTTTTTCTTTTCATTTCTAAAACAAACTATTTGTTTTAAATTGAAAAAAGTTGTGCAATAAAATAGTTTTCAACTGTAATTGATTTTGTTGTAAGTTAGGTTTTAATAAAAACTGATTCAATGTGATAAAGTTTGTGTTGGAGTTTTCTTTAACAAGCCAGGAGTAGGTATATTGCTTTTACCTGGATATATGAGACAATAATGTTCATACAAAACATTTTTTTTCATATCTTTAATTGGAAATAAAATTGGTACAAATATTAAACAAAACAAGGTAAATAAATAAAACTTACATAAACATAGAGCTTTAATTTATTTACTTAAAAGCTTGAGGCGGAAATGTTCTTATTACACTTAGGTAAGGTAATGATGTAACCGGAAACACATACGAGCAAAGCAAGCTACTATAAAGCTCGTAAAAGGCTTTAATCGCGAAGCTTTTATGCCAGCCTCGTAGTTTTACAAAATAAATAGAAAGTTGGTAAAAACGAATATCTTAACTTAATTAATTTAACAAACAAGTAATATAACATAATATATACTCGTCAGTAGTGAGTATGAGCATTGTGGAGACATTCACGTAGAATCACAAAAGACGTAGAGTCGCACAGCTCAAATTGTGATGCCCAAAAGATTTAGTGCGGAGTATTCATTTATTTGGGTCGTTAGGACATCTCTTAACGACCCAAATCAATAAATAAATAAAAATTAAAACGCCTTTTATTTCTTACAGCTGATTAAACTAGAAGTTAGATTAGATTAAGTTAGTTTACTTACATACAATTATTAGTTTTGTTAGTAAATTTACTTGTGTTAGTTTTTCCTTAATCCTATAATCTCAATGAATATAATGAATACTCTATCTATAAATATCAATGAATACTCCTTTTAACTCATTTTGGTCGAACATTTAATCCATCTCAATACACCTGCTTAGTGCGATACGATGACGATAAGTACAATATATTACGAGTAGGTACTACATGCATACAGACTTAAGTCTCTTTAGACAAGCACTGAATACTCAGCACAAAATATTCATTTTCCTGAACAAGTCAACATCATGCCGGTTTTCGCCATAGGGTTCGACAGAGGTGTACCTATAGTACACCCACATTTCGCCAGTTATCAGTAAAATATGTGGTATTTTTCTGTTACCATATCCTTTAATATCACTCTTCTTCACAAAGAAAGTAAGTACTTATAAAAAAATACATCAATCAATCTGCCTAGCCTTTTCCCAAATATGTTTGGGTCGGGTTGCAGCTGAATACCTGTATCCGTACCTCTTGGTAAGACTGGTTGTCAGAATTTCGGGGTTCTGACGACCCGAAATAATAACGGCTGTCAATAATCCACGAGTGACAGCCGGTACCAAAGCCGAGACACGTAGGAGTCTCGGTATGTAAAGATGGTCACCCATGCATCCCATGTATGGACCAACACCGGCAAGTAAGCGTAGCGTCCTCATGGACCGACCCGTGCGGCTATTACAACTTAGCCACGAGCTCCAAAAAAAAACATGGCACATAATATTGAACAACAAGATTTTAAACCCAAAAATAATGTTTTAAAATGAGATAAAGGAGCCAACATACCAGGGGACGATAACGATCCGAAGGTACGGCCAGCATTGTTCTGTAACCCTTAAATCTTTCACCTTTACTTTCGGTGATATATTACAGGTTAAAAGTGTTTTACTAAGGTACATTTGAACAATTATTTATCACCTCAATGTGGAAGGGAGCAGGAAAATGTAGGGTTTTGGTGCCGGTGGATTTTTAAGTGGGACAGTTATAACAGGTGTTTTAAAACGGTAATGTCTTGGTACCTCTAGTAAAATGTACATCTATTATAGGACTAGCCAGAGCAAAAGTGAAATAAAAAGAGATAATTTAACAAATAAGCATAAGATTTTAATTTACTGAGTTCAAAACATAAATAAAAGCACAAGTATAATAACTACAGGCAATATATTTATAATTATCGTGTTATTTAAAAAATACTGTAAATATCTTAAAACTACAAAATATATATAAATAGCCAACACTAAGTACTTCCAGTAGTACAGTAGCTACCTATAACTATACCCCATTAGAAATAAGATTAGACATTAAAACAAGCCCTTTTACAGTCCGTTCAACCGATTTTGACTTCTATACCGTAGGCATAAGGATAGCATTAAAAGCAAAAAAAGTTACACAATACCAACTATCTACTGCGGCTGCCATTTGTCATGCCACCAACGCAATAGAATTCAAAATCGGTTGAACGGAATATAAAAAAGGCTTATCTATACGTCTAATCTTATTTCAAATGGAGTATAACTATGGTGAAACAAAGGGTTAAGTATCTCATGCAGCCTTAACTAAGTACATACTGAAGCAATTTATGTAATAGAGTATCACTGTAGTCACAGATATTCAAATGTATTCAACCTCCGAAATAAGGTTGTAATAAATATAAAATACCTATAAGTGGACGTGAAATCTATATTTTTTTAGTTACGAGGAATGGTTCAATAAATTATCTACAATGTCTTATACTTTGAAATAAGAATCTTGATAAACTGAA
The DNA here is from genome assembly GCA_948473465.1 of Lithophane ornitopus. Taxonomy (NCBI): domain Eukaryota; kingdom Metazoa; phylum Arthropoda; class Insecta; order Lepidoptera; family Noctuidae; genus Lithophane; species Lithophane ornitopus. The sequence continues at coordinate 12,971,140 of OX419629.1, forward strand.
TAATTCATGAAAATTATGTTTCTAAATACCTTCACATAGAGCATAAAATCACACATGAGAACGTTCCCTAACATCTCAGGAAACAAAGCCCTGGAGGGTAACTAGTTAAAAATAATGAACAGAGAAATGCTACAAACAATTAGCACTAATTGCTCTATTAGTGACCAGCTCGGGAAACACAACAACACGGTTAAACCCACATAAACACAGAAAAATAAATACACAACACATTATACGATTCCCAGAAGAGGTAGACAAAATATACCAAAGATTTAGAATAGAATAGAATAGAATACTCTTTATTATGTACACCATAAAAAACACAGATATAAATTTAGAAAAACATAGGGCGACACAATGGGCGGTATTTTACAGACAACCTTTGGATGGATTAAAGCGAGAAGGACAGATAATACTGCAGGTAGTCAGTTGTGTACCATTTACATATACAATAAATACATACATACATAAAGCATATACTTATCTATATAAATATATATATACAATTATAAACATGAAACAGGAGGAAAGAGCTATATTTAATGACGATGTTTAAGGAGAGAGGAAGTGTTTTTTTACCAGAATTTAAATCGTTAGATTTGCCCTCACCGTACTTAGTCGCGCGAAAAAGTGTCCATACTGAGAGTAATCTCATACTGGCGTTTCCATGACAATAGCGTCAAGTCTCTGCAAAATTGTGTCAAAACGAAACCGAAATGCGACCATAATTTGTCGCGGTCGGGCGAATCAACGATTTTAATCTTTGGAATACACTTCTTTTTTCTTATGGTATCGACTCTTAGGTGGGTTTTATGGTATTATTAAATGGATGGCTAATTGGCTATCATGGAGTGGAAGGTGGCAGGACACAATAGGTAGCAGTGAGAATGATAAAGAGAGGGGAGAAAGAGATAGGGTGAAATCTGTACAGTTTGGGGTCGTCACAAAGACGAAGAAATGTAGGATATTCTGTTTCTTTAATTTTTGTAAAAACTGGCATTAGGTACGTTCGGCAAAACATCGTGAGGAAACCGGCATGGCCTAGAACCAAAAATTCGAAGACATATGACATCTACCAACCCGCACTGGGCCCGCCTGGTGGATTACGGCCCACTCCCTCTCACAGAGACATTATAGGCTGATTATGAGGCATTACGTTACAATTTCGAATTCATTTTTGTTTACTTCCTTCCGAAAAGCAAAGATTTTTATCTGTCTATACATAAAATAAGGTCGCTATCCGTGTCGGTCTGTATGACTGCTTAGTTCTTCTAAACTACATAAAGGATTTGATGCGGTTTTCACCATAATTCAGGGATTAATAGCGTAAGGTTTATGCCTATACCTAATAGGTAGGATTTATCCTACCGAATACGGTAAAAAAGGTATTATCTTAGATACAGTACAGAAATCTCGATGTTTCGATATAACAACATCTGCAGTAGATTACACCCGTGCAAAGCATGGACGGGTCGCTAGTTGTATCTTTGAGGAAAGATTTGATTGTTTGTTTGTTTGTTTGCATTGAATAGGCTCCGAAACTACCGAACCGATTTGAAAAATTCTTTCACTGTTAGGAAGCTACACTATCCCCGGCTGACACAGGCTATTTTTTAGCCGTAGATAAGTACTTAGTGCTGCCCGTGTGAAGCCGGGGCGAGCAGCTAGGAATAGTATAAAAAGAAAAGATTTGTATTTTTGTTTTTAATGAATAAAACGAATGGACCGATTAAAAAAATATATTTCACCAGTTGAATGCTATAATGCCACAGAGTAGCATAGGCTTTAATTTATACAGATATCACTCAGTCGAAGCCACTGGCGGAAGCTAGTTATAAATCTTTACACCTGTGACGAGCTAAGCATAATAATGACAACCAACAAATTGAGAAACAAAAACAATAAAAATCTTTCATATAACTCGACAGTACACAGTGTACACAAGTTTGCGCCATGCGAGGCAATTTTACGTGATATTTCTTCGCTATACGATTTACTCAAGTGCAATATCCGAGGGGTTACCTGCGCTATAATATGACAGCTTATGTTTTAAACTGAAACAACTTCTAGAATATTCTTCTGGAAATATCTGGGTCATTTTTATTATATTTTATTAAGGTTTAAAGTGCACTTGTTTGTTGTTTCGGTGTTCTAGCCAAATATACATGTCTTCTTTGAAAGAGAGTTAAGTAACTTCTATTTTCTACTTATAAGCTTTTAAGGCGTTTGAATTTTTGCACATTCAAGAGATATTTACTTTCTAGCTTCCGCCCGCGGCTTTGCCCGCGTGGTATTTCGATAAAAAGTAGCCTATGTCCTTTCTCAGGCTCTAGACTATCTGTGTACCAAATTTTATTTCAATTGGTTTAGTATATTTGGCGTGAAAGCGCGACAGACAGACTACTTTCACATTTATAATATTAGTAAGGATTAGTGCTGGATGCGGGGAGCACAGAACCGGTCGAAGTGGCGGTGCTTGGAGGCCTATGTCCAGCAGTGGAGGTCTTTCATCTGCAATGATGAATATTTATGCTAACAGTCTTAAAAATAATCATAATATAAATGTAGTTTCTAGCCCAACTACGTTTTGAAATGGGCAACTAGCTTCATCTTCCTGACTGACCAACGCTTTGACAATTCAAAAGTGCCTGTAATTGTTTCATTTTAAATTAATGCTTTGAGTTTGAGTTTGTACAAGTATTTTTTTAAAGGTGGGGAAAGAATCACAGGGCATCAAAAGAAAAAGTGTTCAAAAAGCTGGATGCATTGCCACGTTGTATGACAATGCTGATTTTTCGTAGTTTGCAGATTTCTTATGGATGCAGCCGTCCAATCCCAAAAACGATCACATTCAAGTCGTAATCTGTGAAACTTGTCAAAAATGTTGGTAAATTGACAGATTGCTTATGAGATGAGAATGTGAACGTTCTTAAAAATAAAAGAATTGCTCCGCAGTATATTTGATAATTTTTTGGCGATAGTGTTTCTATCATGGTTCTTTGTAAGTATTAAGAAGATGATCGAAATAATTCTCAACAATAGTTTTTTTGATCATTTGAACAGGGTAAGCTTGTGGTTATATTTAATAACTCCATTACCAATTTTCAAAATAACTGTAAACAAAAACTAGATGTTTGTATATCAAAGCAATTTTCCTGAGAAGAAGATCCGCTAGCTTCTATGAACCCTTTACTCTTCCTATATGACCCACAAGGGACCGATAGCGATGTAATGCTAGCTCCACAACTACCTTTTAAAATACTAAAACTAACGTAAATCAAATTGCATATAGGCGGAGTTTAATTATAAAAATATATAAGATTTTCTATAACAAAAAAACAAAAAAAAATGTTATAACATTTTAAAATTATCAGTTAATGTTCAAATATTTAAAGTATAAGATATTTTCAGAAGTTTGTTAAATATTATTAAGCATAATTTAGACTTATTATAATAATAAATGTTTGCTCAAACTTCAAGAAACATTAACGAAGCAAAACTTTAGAAAGTCTATAAACGTAACAAATTAATGTTTCACTCGAGAGCAATAAAAATGATAACACACTAAATAGTATATTTTAGAAAAAATGTATTATGTTCTTTCTTTTTATAAAATAATAGAAAACTGAAGGAAAAAATGTAGGTATAAATTACAATTACTTAACTTCTTTATTTCATAACTTAAGTTGCTTTGTTAGGTTTGGCTACAGTCCGGCCGTCGAAAGAATGCGTTCCTGACACCTGTCATTTGGACAATTTCTAGTAGTAATAAGGATCAAATTAACAAAACACATATTTTCTTTAGTATGAAGCTGATGTGTCAAGAACGCGAAATATAAAATTCAATAGACGCTGATATATTTAGTAACCTACACGACGTGTTTCCCCGCCGAGCGCTGGACGCAGAGCAGCTGGCGCTAGGCGTGGCAACACGCCGTGTTTAGGTTCATGACTGGTCAATCGTTGAGGGGTGAAAGACGTGTCGATTTCTTACAGGGCTCTTTTATGATTCTTGAGGAATTTCAGCGGAATAGGTTACTAAATATAATTATCTGCGTCTATTGTATTTTATAATGGATTTCCGCATAGTAACGCCTGAATCAATTAACTGTCTTTACAATACCTATTTTTTTACATAACACTAATACCCCCAGAAATACAATCAATATATCATCACGCCTGTATTTCCCGAATGATTAGACAGAAGAGTACCCATCAGTATAGTATACACACATTTCCCCAGTTATGTTTAAGTCCAATGTAATAGGGGTCGAGATTATTGCTATCAAACGGGCACAAATCCATCTCTGGGTTGCTACTGAGAAATTCCAGATGGAAAAACCCAATAACACTTTGTCCGGCCCGGGTATCGAACCCAGGATCTTACGCTAAGCAGTAGCGTTTGAAACCACTACACCCACGAGGCAGTATAAAATAATTATGAACAATGGATTATTTTAATTATTACAATGAAAATTAAGAAGCTTATTTTCTCAATACAAAAATGTATGTATTGCACCCACAAATTAATATTATTATTCTAAAAAGTATTGTATCATTGTAGTATGTAAGTAACATTGTTGTAAAATTTATCAGAACGGCTCGCCACAACAGATAAACCCTGAGAGGTTTTCGTTGTGAGGCTAAAACCTAAATGTAGTAGGTTAAGTGTTTTAGAAAAAAAAAAAAAAGTTTGAATCTACAAAGTTTTCTAGATAAACGGATCGTTGGAACTATTACTGAACCAATTTATTCCAGAAATCTCGCAACAACATAATACAAAATGCAAGCTCTCGGCATATGAGCTCAATTTGACAACATACAAGTATAACATACAACATAATCATGGCATATTTCATTTAGCAAGGCTCGCGTGGTCTGCGCTCGAGTCTACGATGTTATTAAGTTCCTGCAACTTTACTTATAGGATAGGAGCTAGGGAGGCTTAGTATACAGAAGGAAAAAATTGTTTGGTAACTTATCTGTACGTGAATCAAGATATGAGCAAGTGGTTTGTGGAGTTTCGTGCCAGTCTTCTCTATAGAAAGGAACAAAGAAAGAAAAATATATGATTTTGGACACGCACAAGAAAAACAAAAAAATCAATCTGCCTAGCCTTTTCCCAACTATATTGGGGTCGGCTTCCAGTTTAACCAGATGCAGCTGAATACCAGTATTTTACATGGAGCGACTGCCTTTCTGACCTCCACAACACAGTAACTGGATAATACGATACCCCTTGGTTAGACTGGTTGTCAGACTTTCGGGCTTCTGACGACTCGTAACGACTGTCAAAGATCCACAAATGACAGCCGAGACCAACGGCTTAACGTGCTTTCCGAGGCACGGATGAGTCTCGGACAGGAAAAACAAACAGTAATAAAAAGTATATACTTAATTAAAATAAAAAGACAATTAAACTAACAAAATACTTAAATTACGACCTGTGCGAGGTCAAAAAGGCTCCTATCTCAGCATAATGGTGCGATATTTAAAAAATAAAATACGGAAGCGCTGGTATTCTGATAGGGCCCGCTATGATGCCACGGACACGCCTACGGACATATATAAACTCTCTCTATAGGAAACGACCAATTGGAACCATGCACCAAGCATCTGACTAAGTGCCCATGTAAAATTTATGTGAACTAAAATATTTTGATTCTGACAAAATTTTATTTAAAACAATCTAATAATTAAAATTACAAACCTCTGTCATTGTCAGTTTCTCTAGTATAGACTCTTGGAGATTATGAGATTGAAAGATCTGAAAACTTCGTTTCGATTAACTCACGACAACTTTGACATTTGACGAAGCCATTAATAGAATTTTCGGAATCGATTTTATACAGACACAGAACTGATATTCATTGAATTTCTGTAGTTAAATTTTTACTTTAAGAAGCAAGGATAAATTGGGTATCCTAATCTTAAAAAGCGAAAGTTAGTTTGTTCGTTTGTTACGCTTTCACGCTAAACCAGCTGAACGGATTTGGATGAAATTTGGCACATGGGGAGACCATGACCTTTAATAGGATGGGACCTTAGGACCTTTAGTAGGATACTTTTTATCTCAATATTTTTCCGGGATCGAGACTTACGCGGATTAAACCGCGGGGCGCAGCTAGTAACAAATAAAGATGATATTTTTTTATTGTTACGTTAAATAACAATAATAATAATACCAGCCTATTCTGGTTCCAGTGCAGGGCAAAGGCCTCTTCTCATACAAAGAAGTCACAAGCATATCACCACGCATGCCCAAAACGGGTTGTCGATTTCAGACCTGAGACCTATATTAACGTTCAGGTGTCCTCACGATGTTTTCCTTCACCTATGTCGGTAATGTCCAAGATAGACTCAGAAAGCACATACGAATTGAAAAACCCACATTGATACTTCCCGGATTTGAAACCACCACCTCGTGCATGAGAGGTCTACCACTGTTCAAGAGCAATACAAGATAAAATAATATTTTGAACACACTATCTCCTCGACTATTCAGCCGTGCGTGAGTTTTCTACGAATATTTATAGTCTCACTATACTTCGCCCGCCAAAGTTTTAGGTATTAACGTAATGGTATCAGGTCACGTGTGCTCAGAAAAAAAATAACTTGAAAGACTATGAAGACTTAGTCCGTAACCGGCAAAGATTGATATTTATTTCATATGTTTATAAAGTTTTCTTATGTGCTTTGTTTTAATGATTACTTTTGTTTACAATTTCGAGGAGCTCGTGGCTAAGTAATAACAGCCGCACGGGTCGATCCAGCAGGTTAAGCTACGCTTGCCGAAGTTGGTCGATGGATGAGTGACCGTCTTTATACCGAGATTCCTCCGTATCTCGGAAAGCATGTTAAGCCGTTGGTCCCGGCTGTCATTCGTGGATCTTTGACAGTCGGTACGGGTCGTCAGAAGCCCGGAAGTCTGACAAGGTTATCTACTAAAGTTATCTGACTAAGGGTTATCGTATCAGTCACTGGGCAGATTGTATTTTTTTTGTTTACGGTTTAAAAATGTTGTAGCTTGGAGAGGATTCTCATGGGCCTATGTATGGAGGTTGCATATTTATTCTTTGAGACTTGGGTGTTGCATAGAACGTCCACCAGTAATTGTTAATGGAGATCTTGAGGGCCCTGTGATTTTGGCATCGGAATGGTAATGTGAGTAAAACAAATAGGAATCGTAGCCCTCGCCTAAAAAGTTAGATGCGTATAAATTGCTTCTGAAGCGATTCCTCCAATAATTTTGGGATGAACTATCAGAATAAGATTGTCAAAATACCTACATGAAACTCCTGCAGCCAAATTCCTTATTTTTTTTTTTTTTTTAAACCCAATTGATCATTGATCATTCATTACTTTTCTGACTTTTCACGAAAAAACTATTTGGGTACTTACTCTCACAAATTACGTAACCCAGTAATTTATAGTTCAAAAATAATACCACCACATTCCGAACACTGCCACTAAAAACAAATTGCACTCCATGCCTGAAAACTAATTAAGATTTCACCGACAAAATGCACCACGAATTCCGAGCCAAGTTCACACAAACAATTAAGTGAACTTCTAAGCTGAAAACAATTTCCTACAACAATATGTACTTGTTATATATGAACTTAATCTAGGCGGGACAGGCAGGATATTGCGCCAGACAAGCACCGTTTGGCAGACTAAACCACTAAAATCTTGATTCGCAAATAATACGGATTTTCCCATTTTTATTACTGCTAATTGGATAACGTAGCCTTTTGTTTTCAAATGCAGACAGATCTATTTGTCTGACTGTACCAGTGCCAAATGATTTTAAAAATGGATTTTTATTTCGTGGTCTGAGTCAGGCGGGACGAGCTCATGGATAAGTAATAACAGCCGCACGGGTCGATCCATCAGGTTAAGCTACGCTTTCCGGGGTTAGTCCGTGGATGGGTGACCATCTTTACATACCTACCGAAATTCCTCCGTGGCTCGGAGAGCACGTTAAGCCGTTGGTCCCGGCTGTCATTCGTGGATTTTTGACAGTTGGTACGGGTCATCAGAAGTCCGAAAGTCTGACTACCAGTCTTACCAAGGGGTATCGTATTACACAGTACTGAGGAGTACTGTGGTTGTGGAGGTCAGATAGGCAGTCGCTCCATGTAAAATACTGGTATTCTGCTCCGGTTAGAAACTTCGAAGGTCAAATATAAATAAGATGCTCTTCGTTGGTACGCGCTTCACTTGAGAATGGCTAGACCGATTTGACTATTTTTTGTTTTGAAATGTTTGCTCTAAGTCGAATTTGGTTTTTATGGAAAGAAAAATTGAAAAAGTTTCCCAGAAAATTTTCAAATTCGGGATAAACTGAACGTCCTTTTTTCTACGGGATTTTTAAAAGATAAAAGATAATTTATTTGTCAAACAGGGTTTACATACAAATAGAGCATGCAAGATCTTAAATATAGGTTAAAAGTCCGTACATATTTTGCCGAGGTATACAATTTTTTTTTTTATTCATTATTTCTTTCAGGTCAGCTAGTCGTAAATAAAAACATGTTTACCCACTTATCTACCTCCCAATTCACCTTGAAAAGTTAAAGCCAAACCGCAAACCTAGAAATCCAGCATTTCATAGCTTGTAATTTATGAAGGTTTTTGTTATAAATTCGACTCATAATGCGTTGAAAAAGAAGATCTTTTGTAATGCCCGTTTGTACTACCATCCCTGTTGGCTAAGCCTCTTGTTGACTTTTTAAATGTACAATGTTTTTATTCGGTTCCCGTACAAAGGGTCTTATCATTTGATTATTTACTGGGTTAATTTGATCGAGTAGTGTAACTTTGGTGGAGATAGCTTTTATTTTAGTAAACATATAGGTACCTATTCAAATGTATGTGGGCCATAGACGTTCAAGTCATTAATTAATTAATAACTAAATTCAAGTAATTAATAACCTATATTATTATTCTAGCGTATGACACTCGTGGGTTGCAGCTGAAAATCAGCGTCAGGTGGTACACTTTGTGTTGCCATCTGACAGTATGCTGAGCTGAGGCCCTTTTGGCATTTTATTGATTGTTTCTGTTTTTATAGTTTTAAGGTGTATTTTTCTGTTACAATGCCAATAAATGCATTTGTCTTTCTTTCTTTTTAATTTAATCAAACAGGTTGGTTCAAACAGTTTGATCAAATAGAAATACGAAAATTCATAATTATTTCTTTATGCCATTTGACAGCTCATTTTGATCAAATTTTCCCTCACACATTTATGCCAATTTGATATAGCTGTTTGAACCAGCTTGTTTGATTAAATTGTAATAACTTGAACGTCTATGGCCCGAGTCTTGTTGGTTGATGCATAATGAGCCTATAATGTTCCCACTGTTGGGACACAGGCCTCCTCCCTGTGAGAGAGTATGGGCCGTAATCCACCACGCGGGCCCAGTAGGTAGATGGATGCACATGTCTTGAATTCAAAAGTCAAAGCATTTTTATAGCTATCAAAACGGACTTCTTAGATTGTCGCGAGTCTAATTCTCACTAATTTCACTACTAATTTAGAGAGTGACATAGCTTCTTCTTTATCTGCGTTGATGGTGCCAGTATTATATGAGGACCAAAGCCTACGCAAAAGGAAATCTGAACCTAAATTCCCAATTATTTATTCGATTTAAGAAATCAATCGGAACTTGAAACCCCACCAACTCAAATCTAACTTAATTAAAATTATATTTATAGCAATCCTAAAAACACTTAAAAAACAAGATGTATCCGAAAAAATAAAGAATATTGTTGGCCGAAAGGATCTTGGGTCAAAGTAACCCACGCTCGGAAAGTTTATTTTTATCCGAAGCGGCCTGGACCCTCGAAAACAAATTTCATGAATAAATTTTTCCTTTGTAAACAAATCGAGCAGGCCATATTAAATTAAGGCTCTCTTGTGACTGAGAATGCAATAAAAAGGGCGAATTTCAGCCGGTGTTCATCTTTGCATGTTGCTGTTTATTATTTACATACTGGCAATGTATAAGTGTCCAGTTTTTCTTTTTAACATGGTTAGGGTAGCGGCTGATGAGTCACCTGCTGACCTATTGATAAGTGAAAATCTCGATTGAATAGGATAAGTACTTCATGCAAACATCACCATTGACCACATTATACAGCATAAAACAAAAACTATGTAAAAATACAACTTTTTTTTGTTTTTTTTTTCTGGATTTATATTTATATAACCGATAAATCTAATAATTGATGGACATGGAAATTAGCATTCGTTTATATTCGGATATGCGATGATTCCCGAGGGACATTAAGAAAATAGTTTACACTTTACAAGTGTACGTAGATAGTTCGGCCAAAAAGGATGATGAGATACAATTTTCAAACATAATCTTTACCCAGCTTTTTTTTTTTTTTGGTTGGGAAATCATCATTTATGACTTCTCCCGCTCTGGGCGTAGCGGAAGGGCGTGTCAGACTCTTATTGACTAAAACCCACCCGTGTTCCTTCAGTTGCCTGTTGCTAGGGTCCCGGTATCCCTTTCGGACTATTCCGCAACCCTGGCAGATTCCGCAACCCTGGCAGATCTTTACCCAGCTAACGGGCGTAATGTCACTTTTTCGAACTGTCATTTTCAATGACGTAATCGGAAAATAATAAGTTAAAAATTAACCCATTTATTCCTTGGCTGTACAACATCAAACTGCCTGTAATCACCGACCCGTTTCCAAGAATGCGATAATTACTTCCTGTTCAAAATAACCTTGATAGGCCAAAATCATTTTCTGTTTCCATCCTTTATATCCAGAGAATGTAATCTCCGAATTTAAGTTACCCAATTTAATACTCGGATAACATCGTTGTTGTAACAAAATCGTCTATTTAGTTATTAAACTTTTTACTACCGAAACGGGTTAGGCTTTACAAGCTCGTAAAGTACTTAGATGGGTACTTGAGAATTATCTGAGGAGATAAGGAAGGTAGCAGCATTGTGTCCAGTTTACTGCTGTCCTGTTCCAGACAGTGATCTCTCTACCTACTATAGTTATAACACCTATTTTTACACCTATGTTTACAAATAAAAACTTTGACTTTGACTTTCGGAAAAAAAACTAGAGTATGTATCCCTACATATTATAAAACAAAGTCCTCCGCCGCGTCTGTCTGTCGTCGTGTTCGCGTTAAACTCAAAAACTACTGCACCGATTTTCATGTTGTTTTCACCAATGGACAGAGTGGTTCTCGAGGGCGCAGCTAGTAATATTATAATTTCCGGATGTTTATTAAACTAAGTAAAGCCTCATTTACACAATGTGGCCCACAATAAAATTGAAGCAACAAATTACTTGCAAACACTGTTTAGACGATTCAACTTTTATTGTTGCTCCAACTTAAAGGACAATGCCACAGGGTCGTACCAACTTGGGAGCTAGTGTGTCACAACCAAATGTAGTTCATAAAAATACTCCTATTTTTTAAATCAGATTTACGTTTTTATTATGAAAACTATTTCCGGGTTTCGGACACGCAAAATAATAATATTTTTTACTTGTGTAGGTACGGATTTTCCGCTTATGTGATGTCACTGTCATTGCACTTCATTTCTGAATGTTGCTACTACTTAAAAAATGTAGGTACCTGCCAACGAACATTAAATAAAGAAGATAATTGTGTAGGTACTTAATAATTTAATATTTGGGTATAATAATATTTTCATGTGTGTCAAACAAATCGGTCACGCGTTGCGTCGTAATAATTCAAATTGTTATTTTGGAATACACTTCCATTTAAAGAAAAGAAGACAGATTCAAAAAAATAAAATGCTATTTTTACTGTGACGTATTGCATTAATTATTGTTCTGTGGCGCTGTCACGGATTGTCACGGATGACGTTACTTTTAATATTGATTTCATCTGAACTACTTATTGTTATTTAATTATATTACATAAATATATTAGCAAAAACGGGGGTTCAGGTGCTTTTTCATAACGTCGTCTTTGTGTGATAATACTGATAATCGTTAGCGATGCCTCCATCTAGGGTAAGACATCGGCCGGCAAGTCAGCGTCGCCGATGTATAAATTGTTCGCTTGTTAGAACTTCTCTACTAGAACTAGGTTCGTTAGAACAATTTAGAATAAATTACAAATTAGAAAATATATCCGCGGCTAAGATCGTATTTTAACATCATAGATTGCACCGGCCTGCCTGTAAGTATTACCCAATTCCGGGACTATTCGTTCAATTCAAAATTAAAAAAACAGTTTTTATGCTTTCAGATCAATCCAGCAGGCGTAGCATGACGCTTTCTATCTCTACGAAGAATAGACATAGCTTTTTCTATACAAAATGACATTTTTCATTTTTGACATCGCACCGTAGAAATCCTTCTACAATCTGTCATTTTGTTTTTCGTTTCTAACGATCTTTGTCTAGGTCTTTTTATATGTAGACTATTTCGGAAGACAGTTTTCTACTCAAACTGTCAAAATCACACTGACAACTGATATTTGTCTAACGTAGTGAAGACAATTTGATTTTGGAATCGCCAGTAAAAAACTTTCTACAAAAATAAATTGTTTGATCCAAAATACGGTATTTCGACACTTTGAGAAAAATTGGTGTAGTTGACGTGACTTAAAATCAGTAAAAATTTAGAATCAAACAGAAAAATACTATGACAAAACAAAGAATTCTGAGTCGAATTATGTAAAAAAGTGGATTTCGTCAAAAGTGCAGTTGACTCTTTCTACTTTGCTGCCGTCGTCTACACGAAACGTCATTTTTCTCTTCTCTTCCGTCGACAAAACGGGTGTTCATGCTACGCCTACTGGTAGTACCTATTCTGTCTTATGGGATTCTTCTCTAGGGAGCCTGTGCGGACATTAATGCTATCTTTGTTTTACAGAAAAGGGCTATTCGAGCCATTTACAACCTAGTTCCAAGGGATTCCCTTCGAGAAAAAATCAGAGAAATAGATATTCTGACTGTAGCCACACAATATATATTTGAAAACCTATTATATGTACACAAAAATATATCTAATTTTAAGAAAATGTCCGATATTCATAGTTTAAATACCAGGAATAAACACAATCTTGCTGTACATCGCACTCGTCTCCACAGAGTAGGCAACTCGTTCATGGGTCAATGAATACGCTTTTATAACAAACTTCCCATTGACATTCGAAACTTACCCATTAAACGATTTAAAAGCTGCATTAAAACCAAACTTTGTAGAAAAGGGTACTATAAAATTTCAGATTATTTAGAAGACAAAAAAGCATGGGATTGAGCTGCTCGCTCTGCTAAGCATTGTAACATTTTGAATAATATGGAAAATCATCAAAGTATATCAACCAGTTTTATTTACAAATTGACATTATTGAATATTCTATACAAAATGACATGATTACTTTGTAAAGTATTTTATTATTGTGAATGTGAGGACTATGTGATTTTTTTTTTTTTTTTCGTTCTCAGTTAATTTTATCAATGGTATGGCAATTTGAGAATTTTATGCGGCCTACCCAAATGTCCTTTCTTTGGTATTGTTCGTCGAGTCGCTGAGCTCCTTAAGTTCTGAGTTGAGCTCCGCCATTACTGACAAATGCTTGCACTGACTGGACAGGTCCACTCAAATCTGTGTGGTTCTTTCCTCAAAAGACCATTTCAGACTCGAATTTACATGGTCCTTATATGGCTTGACCAAGATTATGTCTGGACTTTAAAAGAGACTGTGACCTCTGAGTTTGTTTCGGCCTTTCTTCTCAGAGTAGTCAGATAGGAAACGCCGACCTCATCTAGCTTATTATTAATATTTTTTTTATAATATGACGTGTAAAAGTGATTCCAATATCCTATTTACAGAATAAACAATTTCATTTCATTTCATTTCATTTCATAATAATACGAATATTTCACATTGATACAAAGAAAAACTCCCTTAGATTCCGAACTGATACCTGGACCAACATACGGTCACAATGTGCAGTGATATGTGCTTTAGATGTGGACAGTCCATGCTACGTGTTGCAAGGCGTTTCTGAGTGCCACCCAAGTGTCATACCTATTGTTTTATTTGTACATTTCTTTGCTCTAGTGGTCGAGGTCTTATACATTATGTAAATATGAATATAATATAATTTATTAATTTATTAATTAATCTTAACTACGTTTTTCATTTCTGATGTAAGTACCTTAGTAGGTACTAACAACATTATTACCTTATTATTAACTAACATTTCAAGTTCGAGAAGTGGGTAATACAACTCTGCTTAACTCTTCTGCGAAAACAGGCCTGCTGTTATAATAGGATTTCAAGATATAAGGAATCAGTAAACACAGTAGGTACTAATTGTACTTATTCAGACCACCAGCTCCACTTACTGTGAGTTAGGTACCTACATGATTATTGATATTCATTATCATTCGGTATATAAAAAACTGACAACCAGAATTATTACTAACTATGAGTGATGTATTGTATAATCGTCCATTAGGAAACTATCACCAAATCAACAATAAAAAGCGACCGATATTACCACCTTGCTTATCACCAACTCTACCATTTCGAGTCATTCACTTTCTCGAACTTAACCTAATAAATATGAATTGCGGGAATCCATTTAAAAAATAGTTAACTATATAGAAAGAGCATTAAATTCTCCTCCAAATACACTAGGTTTGGTTGTGACAGCAGACTTTTCGGCTTGGTATAGGGTGCCCTATATTAGAGGGCATTCTCTTTTGGTATGTCACAAACATTATAAATCACACGGTGTAAATAAAGTCTAAGACATAATTTTTAGAGTTCCGTAACCAAAGGGTAAAACGGGACCCTATTACTAAGACTCCGCTGTCTGTCTGTCCGTCTGTCAACAGGCTGTATCTCATGAACCGTGATAGCTAGACAGTTGATTTTTTTACGGATGATGTATTTCTGTTGCCGCTATAACAACAACTACTAAAAAACAAAATAAAATAAATATTTAAGGGGGCTTCCATACAACAAACGTGATTTTTTTGCCGTTTTTATACTCGCACTCTCGCACTTGGCCGGTTTTTTAGAACATAATTCTGATGCATGAGGTCCTGGGTTCGATTCAATGGTCGGGCAAAGTGTTATTGGGTTTTTCCATTTTAATTTCTCAGTAGCAGCCCGGAGTCCTGGATTTGTGCCCGGTTGATGGCAATAGGCTCGTCGTTTACATGGGACTCAAATATAACTGGAGAAATGCGGGTGTGCTATAGGTACACCTCTGCTCACATGCATATACATGCGTAATGTTATGTTCATTCTGATAACTAGACATCAAATCCAGGACCCAAATCAAAGCCACCTACTATGAACATATCCTTGAACCTCTCGAAAAATCTTAAGGCGATCAACTTTGTCAGCCATAAGGTCTAAAGGACTTGTTTGATTTGGTAATCGCTGGGACTGCCGGCATCAGGGGTCGCTCCCCTAAACCATTATTTTTACAATGGGTTCCCTTTCCTTGAACGCTCTGTTCCGATAAATTATTGTTACGTGTTTATTAGTAGAGGACTGTTTATTTCGATGGTTGCAATTTTTTATAACGACTCGTTTTTCTTACCATTTTCTTGATATTACTTTTTTGCGTATAATTTATTTTTTCTTGCATACATAACATGACACGCCTTTATTCTCCCAAGGGTTAGGCTGAGCTGTACCTATAGTACACCCACATTTCACCAGTTATGTTTAATTGCCATAGACAAGTTACAAATCTAGACTCCGGGCTTGTACTGAAAAAATCCAGATGGAAAACCCCATAACACTGCCCGATCCGGGAATCGAACCCAGAACCTCACAGCAGTAGCGCTTGTGACTACTAGACCAATGTCATGACATTTTTATAATAATTTAAATCAATATTGGTTGGTCTCTCATTACATTAGCCAGAAGATGCAGTACGTTAGCGCGGGGAGCAATAAAAGAAGTGGAGTGCATTTTAGGCAATGGTTTATTGCCGTGCTTATTCACAAGTTATGAACTTTCCCGGACAAACAGCAAGCGATTAAATAAGAGAGGACTAATCTGTCATGGTGGGGTCTCTGAAAGCGAGTGGTCATCGGGACGAGACGTGTCGCCGCCGCGCCACGCCTCAGCTTACCGATGACGCGCTGATCACGAAAACCTGCGTGTGCAGACCTCGTGCAAGATATTGTGTTGGGTTCGATTCCCAACACAGTAGGTAGATACTTATAAAGCTAGTCTGTAATCGTCATTGTTTCTAAAGGACATAAGCGAGTCAATATATGAGGTTAGTTAGTTATAAATAAACGATTTATTATTATTATTATAATACACGGTTGAACAAGAACGAATAGTCAGATCATTTAGACGTGAGTTTCATTGTATTACATTTGTAAAATTCGTTCTATAGTTTCTGTCTACCCCTGTCCGAAAAAGGCGTGAGTTTATGTACTATCGCGGTCTAAAAATGTTTATCAATTTTCAAATTAGATTCTTTACCACACTGTGTGCAGTAAAGTCTAAAATGCTATATATTAATTTTAAAGTTGACGCATTACCATAATGGCATTTAACAAAGAAAATAGGTTTGAATTTTGAATTTTGAATCATCGACCTTGTGACATAGATGTGTGCATGCAATTATAAGCTTTAAGGTGGTAAACATTCTCAGACCACGACCGTATGTAACTGGCAAGTAACCCTTTCAACATCAAGGTAGCTAATCGACCAGCTCCCTTACTTATAAACTTTTTAATCAAAAAAGGACTCCAAGCTTTGCTTTACTTCAATACCAAACCAATAACCGCAGAACAAATAATTTCCTATACCAATAACTAAACATTGAATTTCATTTCCTCCATAACGACTCAATAACTTAAGTAAGTTAGAACTCTCTTATTGGATTTCATTAAGCACTATCAATTTACAGATGGGCCGTGGTTGTAACTCAAACGGTTTATTGGGTGCACAGGTCAGTATCGATCCGGAGTGTAGGAAAACGGACGAGTTTCAAGCGGCGTCATTTCAATTAAATTTTCAAAATATAAGAACATTTATTGTGGCATAACTATAATAGTTAGACATGCTATCGCGACAGTTTTTGTAAATAATGATATGTTCTGCAAAGTCGTTGTACATTATTTTATTCTATCATCAATAGTTTTCTCAGCGCACGCGATGTAAATAATATTTTTGGTAATTTTTGTACACCTTGGGTTACATTATTGGAGTTTTAGTAAGGATCCCTAATCTTTTCTAGCAATAAATATAGCCTATATTACTCAGGGTGAATGTAGCTTTCTAATGGTGAAAGAATTTTTGAAATTGGCGCAGTAGTTTTTGAGGTTATTCATTACAAACATACACACAAAAATACAAATATTTCCTCTTTATAATATTAGTGTAGATGTAGATAAAAACACCAAAAAATATCTGCTCCCTTGCTAATAAGAAAATATACTTTGATGTGCTTTTCCCTAATCAACGTCAAACATAACTTTTTCAATTTCATTCAATCCATGGCTATATTGTCTGCGTTCCTATGTAATGAGCAAAGGACAGCGTCATCTGCTTTTTGTAGCTCAACTTTACAGCACCTTAAGCCATGGAATTTAGGAAGTGACATAAACTTGTGACGACCTCCGAGATTTTTATTAGTTGAGAGAACGAATTGTATAAGAGTTAAATAAAAACTTTTTACAAAAAAGAACATCTGACTTATAAAATAAATAAACATTACAAACTGAACATTACACACATTACTGACTGTTTAGTTAGGATAATTATGGCTTTAAGACCTTTCGCTGTATGTATTAGGGCAACCTGTAAAGATAGATCTAAGGTGTTGTATAAATAAATAAATGTACCCATATTCAGGCAAATAAATGATTTGACTTGATTTGATTTTTGAAAAATTACTTTAGTTTCTAAACTCGGTTTCTTTGGTTTTATATTGGAGTTTTTGCCATCGCTTTCGTTTAAAAAAAAATAAGTTATAAAACATACAGACGAACATAGAACCTCTTTCTTTTTTTAAGTCGGTTATGAAGAGGACGAATGTTCGAATGTCTAGCATGTGAAGTCAGAGACTATTCACTCTTTTTTAATGCTTTTATTTAGTTTTATTTGTTAATTAAGTTAAAATGATATTCTTTTTAGCGAATTATGTACAACTGACACTTGGTTTATCACTTATACAGAGTGATCAAAACTTTAGCCCATGATTCCTGTCACCATTTTCCCCATATTCAGAATCTTCAAATCTGTTTTGAAAAATAAAACACCTTTAAACTCGTTCTGTTACAATGACGCTACAATTTTTCATTTGGTTCAAATGACTTGAGGTTGCAGCCAGCATCGATGGAGGAAACTCTTCAACGGTCACTGGTCACTGGTATTAGATGAGAAAATAATCACCTTTTACACATTGTGATTAGACAGGAAATCGTTATCATATTGACGGTAAGCAGAATTATATTTCACTAGCTGCGCCCCACGGTTTCACCCGCGTAAGCCTCGATCCCGTGGGAATATCGGGATAAAAAGTATCCTATGTGTTAATCCAGGTTATAAGCTATCTGTTTGCCAAATTTCATCCAAATCCATTCAGTAGTTTTTATGTGAAAGAGACAAACATCCATCCATCCATCCATCCATACTTACAAACTTTCGCGTTTATAATATTAGTTAGATGTTTTATTCTATAGTGTTCCTGGATTGGAACCTGTAGATTTGTGCAATGTTCCTATAAATGGAACAACTTGTGTCGGGTGTGTTTCCAGTTGTTTCTTTTGAGAGCTTATAGGCAATTAGTACTAAATTTGTACAGAATTAGACCTTCTTCTTTGGTTGACTTTCAGTGTATTTCAAAATACCTACTTGAGTAAATGCAATATGAATGTTTAGCTCATCATCATCATCAGCCTACAGTCCATAAACTGCTGGACATAAACCTCTAATTGCATGCTAATCATTGCAATCAATTTAGGGGTGTGAGGAACAGGTTGTAAAGTTCACTCATCCACCATAGAAAAGGGAGGATCATCCTCCAACCAGACGGGTGTTGAATTTTTTAGCTTTTCAGGAGAAACCTAGGATATCTAAAATTGATGGTATCACAGAAAAAAGAAACATTATTTTCTTCTAAAATGTTTAATGGGAGAACTGCTTACAATAATCAGGATTTGGATAACAACTCTTAGTGTAGGATACAAGGATACTATGTTTTACATCTAATATTTTGGGTACTTTATTGTTTAACCGCTGAAGTACGTCGTAAAAAAATGTGTGATAAAAATGTTTTTTTTTTGTCAATTTCAAAAATAAATTGTAGAACTTAATATTATCAGTAGATTGAATAACATTTTAATGGTAATCTCAAATTTACAATAATGATTTTTTTTCTTACATCTGTTTAACTGGGAGTGTAAAACAAATGGTTATTTAATCTTTCTTCTTTCATTTAATTGTAAATACAAACTACACAAAAGTAAATTATTTTGTGTAAAAAAAATGCTTAGGTATTTTTAATGTGTAAGCTTTCGATTGTCCACAATATTTTTGTTTTTATCAGTTATTGACATCTATCTTTTTATTGACATTTCGTAATTTTTATTACATTTTCAAACACCCTATTGTTTGAAACTCCATAATAAAATTAAAACAAAATCTGATTTTCGTAATTCCAATTCAAACAAAACGCTATTACGTTATATACTAAAATTATAACCCTTAGAAGTTTAATGGCCGTATAGAATGTATGTACATATTTACACTAAATTATCACATAATTATAACAATGGCGGCTAACAATACAGAAATAATATTAACAACACAATTATGTTGAGCGTCCTTGGTAACATGTTGGTGGAGTTATTGAACGACGTTTTTTGCTTCACAGCTCCTTCGGTTAGGCCTGTGGACATAATCTCTATTAATAGTTAATTGATTCAGGCGTGACCTTGCGGAAATCCAGTTTAAAATACAATAGACGTTGATATATTTAGTAACCTATTCCGCTTGACTATTCTTCAAAAGTCCGAAAAACACCGAGCGTTGGACGCAAAGCTTTGCGTCCAGCGCTCGGTGTGGTAACACGTCGCGTTCTGGTTTGCAATTGGTCAATCGTCATCCTGAGGATGCCTCGTTGAGAGGTGAAACACGTGTCGATTTCTTACAGGGTTTTTCGGACTCTTGAAGAATAGTCAAGAGGAATAGGTTACTAAATATATCAACGTCTATTGTATTTTATCTCTATTAATGACAAATTCTTACAGTGTGTCAAATGCATCGAATTGTTCTTTACATAAGAACAGAAGCTAAGGAAATTTAGAGTAAGGTAAGAGCCCAGCAGCGCATGTAGCGGCCAATGCAAATGTTTTCGAAACTAAAACTTGTGGGCAGGTCCATAATTTTCGTCACCATCAGCCTATATAATATTCGGGGTCACCAATTTAGGGGTATGAGGAACAGGGTGTAAAATTGACTCATCCACCATAGAAAAGGGAGGATCCTCCGGCCAGACGGGTGTTGTGCCTGGCGGGCAGCTGCCCAACGATTGGTGTTGGGTTCTTGTATATATGTCCATTGCACGGTAAACTTTAATTGCGCGATGCAGGATTTATGTGACGTCAGGTCTTTGATGCGTAGTTCACATGTGGCGATGTAGATACCGCCACATTCTCGTTAATAATTAAATACCAATATAGGTACGTCGCATTATCTACATTATTTTGGATTGGAACTCAAGGATTTTTTTCCAAAACGTGTTTTGGTAACAACCAAGTTCTGAGAATTTTGTTCAAGATTAACATTTATATTTATCCGCCACCACAAACTATAATAGATTTGGCAATATTTTTTTTAAGAGACAAGCCTTCGTTTTACATTTTATCTCTTGACAGGCGCCTTTAGTTGGCCGCCTGGTTGTTTGCATTAAGATAAATGAATTCAGATAAATAAATTTACTTATAAGCGAATACACAGGCACGTCTAGTACTTAGGTACCTAAATAACAAACAAAATCATATCTCTCAATCATTCTCATCCCGAAAAAAAAATCAAAAGCGATCCAGACGGATCCTAGATCCCTTAAAACAATTCCCCAGACAGGATCCTAACGTATACGTGTTTCAATATCCTACACTTACATTACTCATATATTTATTCATATCGGTACATACCCAGAGGAGTTAAAATCTTATTTACTTACCGCCTATGTTAACTTCGGCTGCCGATTGGGAGCTCGGGTATAGTTTTATTTCTGTAAAAAAAATATACGATATCAGTTTCTCTTGGGAGTTATAAGTCTCTGTGTTCACATTATACATTTGCAGATTGCATTATTTTGTCACAAAATATTTAGGAGAACTACTTTTGAAAGAGTTCGTCAGGTTGACATTGTCTTTTTCCAATGGATACCAGATGAAAATACCTAAAGGCTCATGACATATTTTTTATCATAATTATTACAAGTTTATATAATTATGATTAAACAGTTACGTAAAGTCGAACAAGCTATTTGGTATACAGGCAGATAGCTTACAACTACTTTAAACAATTTTGTGAGTGATTTCAGTAGTCAACAATTCTTTTACGGCACTCTCCTAAGCCATAAACTAAAAAAGGTAAATTACGCACACAATTAAAACGAATTTTGGCAGTGTAGCGGAAAATGAATATATTTTGATTATCCGACAAAAAATAACAAAAAAAAAAAAAATGACATATTTAATCGCAGAAATTAAGACGGTAAAGTCTTTAAATTCGAAATGTAACACAAAATAACAATTATTTAACTCACCATAAAGTCGCAGTGTCCCCTCACTTTTGCCAAGTGAGTTGGTACTCACACAGTTGTAAGTACCGATGTCACTCCTTGAGAAGTACCTGATGGTGAGCTTCATCATCACCCGATAGGAGGATCGCTCTTCACTTATCACGTACTTTGGCCTGTGAATATGAAAACAAAAACAGATGATAAATAAACCAAAACTAAGCCTGCATAAGAACATACCTTAATTAAGTTATCGAGAATTATTGTCCCACCCATAGTTCTTAAAACAATTTAGATACCAGAGGGCCTAGACAAGTGACAATCGCTTCGATAGCGTTTCGTATTTTTACAACGACTTTCAACAGGATTGACATAAGCTTTTCGATAGCTTATGTCAGTCCTATACATTTTTGCCTTTTCCATCATCGTTATCGCTGATAGAATGTCACTTTGTCTAGGACCTCAGCACGCGTAGCATGTACCGTAGAAACGAGTTTTGTCGACGGAAGAATAGACAAAAATGTCAGATTGTGATTTTTTTTCTGTCATTTTATATATTCTTCCGTCGACAAAAGCCGTTTCTACGGTGGTCATGCTACGCGTGCGCGCAGTTATAAAGTACTGCCCCTAAAAAGTTCAATGGAATGTTTCAAATGACTTTTGAATCAAACCTACTTTTATTATACTTTCAAATTTTTTTTTCATAAGTGGTTTCTAGAACATAATTCGTTTTACAGGAAAATATTAGCATTGTGACGAAAATACACTCAACGATGAAAATATCTATAAGACAAACCGCTACGAACAATATAGTGAAGCATGCCAAAACTACACCACCGCTCTGTGCATACACGCTCAAACGCACGCATTTACAATCAAACTAAAGATAGTTAATTGATTCAGGCGTGACCTTGCGGAAATCCATTATAAAATACAATAGACGTTGATATATTTAGTAACCTATCCTATATAAGTGGGGGTGACGGGCGATTTGATTCACTTTGCGTCCAGCGCTCGGTGTGGTAATACGTCGCGTTCTGGTTTGCAATTGGTCAATCGTCATCCTGAGGATGCCTCGTTGAGAGGTGAAACACGTGTCGAGTTCTTACAGGGTTTTTCGGCCTCTTGAAGAATAGTCAAGCGGAATAGGTTACTAAATATATCAACGACATTTTTTTTTTTTTTAATCAAACTAAACCAAATTATGTGCACACATATTTATGAAACCGGCCTCACGTCACTGTTGACAGCGCTCTGTCTTGGTTTTTTTTTTTGGTCTGACATTGTCAACCCAAAAATCAGATTCATGCCAGTCAATGGTTTAAAAAAACGGGTACCAGTCTGAACAACATCACAATCAAACAACAACCATCTATTACCGCTTTACAAAAGCCTCATCCTCTAATAAAACACAAAAGGGAAATGTGTGACGATGATTTATGAATCCACTGATCATTAAAGATCCTCCCCTCGTTAAAAAAAAAAAGAATGCTAATAAAAAGCCCATCCATTGGTTCCACTTGACCGCTACGAGTGATTTTGATCCACAATGAATCCACCATTCACGGTGATTGTGGATGTATTGTGAGCTTCAACAGTACGGGTATCAATCATCCCCTATATGAACTCTTTATTACTGCGTTCAATACAATAGACATGGAAATCTAACCCTTGAAATGGGGCCATGAAAGAAGAGGTCTTTCATGGCCTCATTTCAAGGTTATAATTTTTTACTTTTCTTAGAAATACGCTGACGGAACAGAATGTTGCCGTCAATAAATATTGTATTTTTGTAAACACTTAGTATTGTATTTATTTTATTTCTTATTTTGTTATTTTTCATTCATTATGTGCTGCACCGATTGACGTCATGACGTCAACGCCGGCTGTCACTGAAAACCAGTGCTGGGGCGCTGTCTCGCATAGGGTCGCAGCATTATGCGGAGTGATGGCCGTTTTGCGTGTATGTGACGCATATTTTCCCGCAACTGGTTATTTTAATATTACTATATTTGTCCTTTCTTAGCGTCATGTTTGCCGCAAATAAACGTATTTTCTTTCTTTTGAAAGAAAAAGAAAGAAAGATAAATAGGTTTATTGGATGAATTTTTACATTACCTATTTAATAATATTTATTCTTAAAATTCGTTTTACTTAAAGTTGTACCTATTATATTCTAAGTACTATTTATTTTATTTTTTACCTATTTATTATGTTACCTATTTATTATGGCCACAGTCACGACGTGCAGGTGCCAACTGTTTATTTTTTTATGTACTCCTGATCTCATATTTCTATGATTTACATGACTGTTTATTGTATTATATGTTAAATACTGTTATATTTTTGTATGCACGTGTTTTTGTGACAAATAAACCTATTTTTCTTTCTTAGAAATATTTTCATTCTGCTAAAATGTGTGTGAAACGAGATCATATTCAAATAAATCAACTGA
This sequence comes from Lithophane ornitopus, assembly GCA_948473465.1. Classification (NCBI taxonomy): domain Eukaryota; kingdom Metazoa; phylum Arthropoda; class Insecta; order Lepidoptera; family Noctuidae; genus Lithophane; species Lithophane ornitopus. The sequence goes on from OX419629.1 coordinate 12,995,356, forward strand.
ATAGAAAACTAATTAAGGAGAAAAGTTGCACAAATTTTAAATTGGGGAGAATTAATTACATTCACGATAACTTGCTAATGCAGATTTTGGCCGAGCAAGACCACTATGAACTGAACCGCGACTGGTATACAATAATACTACGACTGATATAATATAATAATAATAAAGGTACATATTATCGTCTGCTGTAGCTTCTAACTGCATTTTTTTCTATATGCAGAATATTTTGTGTTCCTTTTAATCTATGCTAACTAAATGTATTTGTTTCTTTCACTGTTGAAGTGTCATAGGAGACCAGAGGGCCTAGACAAGTGACAATCGCTTCCAAAGCGTTTCGTATTTCTATAACGACTTTCAACAGGATTGACATAAGCTTTCCGATAGCTTATGCCAGTCCTATACATTTTTGCTTTTTCCATCATCGCTATCGCTGATAAAATGTCACTTTGTCTAGGGCCTCTGAAGTGTCATAGAAGTCCTACCGACTATCAAACTTACATCATGTCAGTTCCATAAAAATATCGCTGTTCTTATGGCCACATGTCCTCTTATTGGTACTTAAACTTCACTGCCCAGTCGTTTGCACAACATGAAGTTCTAGTCTCCTTTCTATCATAAGTACCTATGTGGATACCACAAACTGTGCGAATAAAGCCTTTTGTAATGAAAAATTTTACTGAAAAAAGATTTTCATGACACTAATGAATAATTTAAATTTAGAATAATTCGACGATTTTACTAGAATCTTAAAAAAATTAGAACGAAATGTTATTTGTATTTGATTTGGCAGAGTATGTATATACAGATAAACTATGTAGGTACAGCCGCGGACTTTAATTGATAAGCCACCTTCAAACTTTTCAATTATACAGTTTCATACATTCACGAGATTATACGATTAAACACGAAGAGGAGCTCGTGGCTAAGTAATAACAGCCGCACGGGTCGATCCATCAGGTTAAGCTACGCTTGCCGAGGTTGGTCCCTGGATGGGTGACCATTTTCACATATCGAGACTCCTCCGTGCCTCGGAAAGCACGTTAAGCCGTTGGTCCCGGCTGTCATTTGTAGATCTTTGACAGTCGTTACGAGTCGTCAGAAGCCCGAAAGTCTGACAACCAGTCTAACCAAGGCGTATCGTATTACCCAGTTACTGGGTTGTGGAGGTCAGATAGGCAGTCGCTCCATGCAAAATACTGATATTCAGCTGCATCCGGTTAGACTGGAAGCCGACCCCAACATAGTTGGGAAAAGGCTAGGCAGATTGATATGATTAAACACAAACTCAAACCGTACGCTCGTAAACAAACAATGACAAATAAATTACTTATAATCGGAAATAGTCTTATCCATAGAGGTTGACTAATAAGTTCTCAATGATAAAAAAAAAAAATGTTTCAGTTTAGTTTATCCAATATATTTGATACTGACCTCGCTCGTTTGAATCAGAGCTCATTAATCGATTATTTTGAAAACTTATCTGAAGACAGTGACAGTTGAAATGTCGATGTCAGAGACGTTAATTTCGAAGTTGTCGAAATGACTATTATTATTTCTCTGTACGTTACTATCGCTACGCTTAAACAATCGTTGCTAGGTTACTGTTGCTAGACCTGCAATTGGTTGACTTTGGGTAGTCACTCTGCTGTCAAGTTTGTAGTTCTGGTTCTCAGGTTAGCCAACCGGTAAAGTTATTAAATATAATTTTCTTCTAGTAATACGAAGACATCATGTCTTTCCGTGTCGGGAACCGAATAAATCCGATTTGCATTACAGGGCTAAAATACGAACAGTGCCAGGTGGCTCATCAATTAAAGTCCGTAACTGTACTTTATAAATCAATGTGGGTGTTACTATAGGTAAACCTCTGCCTAACCCTTCGGGGATTACAGGCGTGATGTTTATGATGATGAAAGAAAGAAAGAATAACATTTATTTGGACACAGTTCGTGAAACACAACAAAAAAAAATGTGAAAATAATGTTTTAACAATAATGTGTGCCTCACGGCTGCGCGAAAAAGGTTCAATTCAGCATTATTAATGCCAGACAAATGCTGTCTGACACTGGTTAAAATGATGATGATATTATAAAAATCAAAAACCCAAAAATTTTACTCAAACTCAAAGCATTTATCTCAAATAAACCAATTACAGGCACTTTTGAATTGTCAAGGGGTCGGTGAGTAAGAAAGATGAAGCTAGTTGCCCATTCCAAAGCGTAGTAGGTTCCTATGGAGAAGAATGGTCAAGAAACTCCACGGACACTTTTTTAAATCAGAATATTGTGTAATTCTTTTAAAAGACATGAAACCGAAACCAGTCGCTCGGGAGAGCCATATAGGTACCATGTTAGATAAAGTAGTATCAATTTTAGAACACATAAGTTATTACCAACTATAAAATCCCTTTCAGTCGACCACTGAAAAATGCATAAGCTTTAAAAAGCCGTTACTTATCCTACTAAATTCATTCATACATCGATTGTCGATATTTATGGCAAAAATCCAACTATTTAAGTCGTTTTAATCGTTCTAACTGCAGCCAGGTATTAAAATTGGCTGCAATACCGGTAAAAATTCCGTACTATGCAGTTTTCTGACATTATTTTGTGATCGTCCATTTATAAAATCCGTTTATGTATTGTAAAATTGACTGGATAGTTAAAAACGTAATCATATTTGATTTCTAAGAAAATGGATTGGTTATTCCAATATCTTGTAAGCTCAGACCAAATAATTAACCAAGACAGAGCGCTGTCAACAGTGACGTGAGGCCGGTTTCGTAAACATGTGTGCACATATTTTGGTGTAGTTTTATTGTAAATGGTTGTAATAAATGTGTGCGTGTGAGCAGAAAAAATTGTCGTTGATATATTTAGTAACCTATTCCGCTTGACTATTCTTCAAGAGTCCGAAAAACCCTGTAAGAAATCGACACGTGTTTCACCTCTCAACGAGGCATCCTCAGGATGACGATTGACCAATTGCAAACCAGAACGCGACGTGTTACCACACCGAGCGCTGGACGCAAAGTGAATCAAATCGCCCGTCACCCCCACTTATATAGGATAGGTTACTAAATATATCAACGTCTATTGTATTTTATAATGGATTTCCGCAAGGTCACGCCTGAATCAATTAACTCTTTAGTTTGATTGTAAATGCGTGCGTTTGAGCGTGTATGCACAGAGCGGTGGTGTAGTTTTGGCATGCTTCACTGTATTGTTCGCAGCGCTCTGTCTTGGTTTATTTGGTCTTAGCTTGTAAGTACCAATGTCACTAGAAATGTCATGGCTAAGGCCGCGTCCTATTTAAAAGCGATCGTCGCGCGAATACGCGATCGTTTGCGTCCATAATTGTGTCAATTTTTGTTCGGAAAATTGGAAAGCGGTCGGCGCGACTACGCGTTCAGGTTCACAGAATATTGAGGTTGGGAAATCATCTAATGACTTCTCCCGCTCTGATTAAAACCGTGTTCATTCAGTTGCCTGTTGCCAAGGGCCCCGGTATCCCTTTCAGACTTTCCTGCAACCCTGGCAGGCATCGGTCCTAGCGGACCCCGCCAACGCGGGGTCTGGCTGTGTCAGGATTTAAGCAATCATTGCGCGAGTATGCGCTCGCAATTCGTGTGTGGGCGCGACGACGCGTTCGGTTGCACCGAGCAAAATTAATGCGACGATCGCTTACATTAGGTCATGGCCGAAACGAGACGAGTAAAAAAAATGTAATAAACCAACAAATCCATTGAAAATGTTACAGCAATTTAGTTCAATTTTACTCGAACATTTATCTATCTTCTTTTCAGAACATAAAAAACTAGATAAGAGACGGAAATCCTAAACTGAAATAAAGAAATGTTTTTATTACCTACTTTGTTTGACAGAAACACAGTCACTGGTTTTATTTTCAAGGGCGTAAGTATATTTTTTCTATGCTATATTTAAAAAAAAACCTAGTAGCGTGAAAGAACCGCAGATTTTATAAATTCTTCTTCATCTTTTTGAAAGTAGGTAATGTTAAAGAAACTTCGATTTTGAAACCATTTTTTTTTTGCTGACAATTCACCTATCAGTTTTGCTTATCGCAATCACAACGGTGGCAACAAGATTTGCTGACACACGTGATATTATGATAAAACATATCAAGAAAAAATATCAAGCAGTGATAGCCTAGTGATGTGACCATCGGACTGCCAAGTGATAGGTCTCGAGTTCAAACCCAAGACGCGCACCTCTGACTTTTCGGATTCATGTGCATATTGTATAATTATCACTTGCTTTAAAAACGGTGAAGAAAAACATCGTGAGGAAACCGGCATGCCTGAGAGATATTTCTCGACGACATGTGAAGCCAAGTCAGAGGCCCTTGGGGCGACTTTAAAACTCTGTCACCAGGTTAGTCACTAACCACACGAAAAGAATGATAAAACATCAATAATACTACTTTAACAATGGGCTCAAGCCTCGCATCCTTTCTCAATACAACGTCAAAGATAACAAAGCTAACATCGATCAGGAAACTCCTGTATTGTTAATGTATGTCTATAATAATAATTAATTCTTGAAGCTTAAAGACAAAAGGTCTGTTTCGCTAGTATTAGGTTCTATTATTAAGATGCTGGCACGTATAAGGCCCTGTTCACACGTTCCGACTGTCGGATAGCCGGTACCGGGTACCTGCGTGGTGGATTACAGCCCGCTCGCTCTCGAAGAGAGGAGCCCTGTGTCCCAGCAGTGGGAACATTATTGGCTGATAATGCTACAATATATAGGTTGGTAATATAAAATTGCATGACTCTCGACTAAACTATACAAACTTTTGAAATTTATAAGCAACAAGCATCTCCAGTATGCGTGCAATTTGAAATTAGAATAAAACTAGTTGTGCTCCGACGTTTCACCCGCATAAGTCTTGATTCTGTGGGAATATCTGGATAAAAAGTATCCTATGTCGTATTCTAGGTCATGGTCTACCCTTGTACCAAATTTCATCCAAATCCGTTAAGCCGTTTGCGCGTGAAAGCGTGACAATCAAACAAACAAACTCACCTTCGCATTTATAATATTAGTTAGGAGTACTCGTGTTAGCAAACCAATAAATGATTTGATTTCTATCAATGGTTTGCGAGGAAAGAAAGAGAAAAGGGGAACGTTGAACTAGAAACAAAAACAGAAACTTTTCTCAAAACATTTTGACCTTTTTTTTTTGTGCCTGGTAAATCGTCGAATGACTTCTCCCACTCTTGGCGGAGCGGCAGGGCGTGTCAGACTTTAACTGACTAAATCCCACCCGTGTTCCTTCAGTAGCCAAGGGTCCCGGTATCCCTTTCGGACTTTCCCGCAACCCTGGCAGACCTATTGTCCTTCAACCAAGTTTGGGTCAGTTTTCGAGGTACCCATGTTCAATTCACTGATGGTTATTGACTACATACCCATCAAGCAGCATCTCCCCCCTATTCTTGAGCCAGTAGTTGATGGTGTTAGGGTAGGCTTCCACGGTGCACTCTAGTATCACATCGGTACTGAGCGGCGCGCCCAGCAATTGATTTGGCACTATCACTGTTGGGGAAACTGTGGGACAAAGAAATAATTATGGTAAAGTAAAAGCTGTTTTTTTTCCATCTGTGATTGAAAAATCAAAAAAATATTATCTGAATAATAATTTTTAAGAGATGGCGTTCGTAAAATACCAATTTATCTGTTAGGAACTTCATTGCAGCAGCGCAGAGTATTGAATTGCGATAGGCTCGCCGCTTATTACATGAGGCTTATATAAATGACGAATGTTGTCAGTATTTAAGGAGGACCTCGTGGATAAGAAATAACAGCCGCACGGGTCGCTCCATTAGGTTAAGCTACGCCCGCCGGGTTGGTCCGTGGATGGGTGACCATCTTTACATACCGTTACTCCTCCGTGCCTCGGAAAGCACGTTAAGCAGTTGGTCCCAGCTGTCATTCGTAGATCTTTGACAGTCGTTACGGGTCATCAGAACCCCGAAAGTGACAACCAGTCTTACCAAGGGGAATCGTATTACCCCGTTACTGGGTTGTGGAGGTCAGGTAGGCAGTCGCTCCATGTAAAATACTGGTATTCAGCTGCATCCGGTTAGACTGGAAGCCGACCCCAACATAGTTGGGAAAAGGCTAGGCAGATTGTTGTAAGTATTTAATACACCTCCGGCTCTCCGGCTTTGCCTTCGGGAAATACAAGCATGATACTACTATATGAATACTGAGCATGATATTGGTAGCATGTTGGCTCTGTAAAATACGTCAGAGATTTACTATCAAATCGACGATTTTCTCAGAAACCGTCGTTCTCGTTCTATTATGGGAACTGTCAATCTAGAGAAACATTCAAGCCTAATCTGTTAACAATATTCATTCACTTAAGGGGGATGCACTAAGGTAGCCCGCGGAAATCAAACGATTTTTGCAATTTGCAGGTCAGTACGGTTGTATGTTGATCTAAATATGAGTTGCGGCCGTAACAAACATGAATTTACAGAATTATAAACATTAGAATCAGCAATACAACTCTCAAGTTCATGCATTGAATGACTATTTCATGAAATCGTGACATTTGACACTTGTATGAACTTAAGTAGTTGTATTGCTGATTCTATTGGCTACCTTAGCGCATCCCCCTTAAACTGAACCAACAACGCATAATGAGATTATCGAACAGCTCAGTTCAGGGAGGTACGGAATCTATATCAAATAATCCAGGTTCGGGACTTGTGATGTTAGAATATTCATACTAGTGCCGTGTTTGATCTAGGACAGTCACATATAAAGCTATTTTGAAGCTGCACGATATTTCGGAATATAGCTGCAGTATCTGTGTAGTTTCAGGAATAGTTCCAGTATTCCGGTATATATTGAATGAATCGCTAGAAGCACTGCTCTATCTCTTGTGCTTTTGGTCGTCAAAAGTACGCTACGTTTCTTAAGGTTCTTTTGTTTAAATTAGGTACTAATAATGCTAGAACGCATTCACAAAAAAAAAAAACTGTAATGCATTATGATACATTTTTTTTTCTCTGTGTTCCTGTCAATCAGAGCACCTGCCATCTAATCTCTTCACCACTCATGGTTGACTGGTAGAGCATGCCTTTGGCATTAAGTCCCCTTTGTAGGTACCTTTTTTTGAGTGCGAAAAGTTTAAATAAATAATAATAAATAATGCTACGGCAGATTTGATTTTATGACATCAGAATAGAACAATCTACAACAACAAAAAAATTCAACATTTCAAATTTAGAATAAAAAATATGAGTAACATCGTTTTTAATTGCTATTAGTTTCTAGTAGAACGACATTGTAGAAACATGTATGACTCTCTAAACTAGTAACGCATCGGGAATCTATGCAGCCAATCAGGATGCAAAATATCATCTTTCAATTCAATATCATCCACTTCCGAAACCTTCTGAGCGTGTCAATCTAAATAGACTCGGCCCTGAATTCGGTAACGTGTTTGGCGCCATATTTCCGAAATAATTATTACCGATCTTTATTCCTACCTCATAAAAATCCCGTCCGTTCACTTACAGACACTAATACAAATTCTATCCGCATCAAAAACAATTACCACGGAATTGAGCTGCTCCTAAATGAAGGGGTTCCGTGATTTCAGTCCCTGATGGGCGGCCTTAGGGACCAACGTGTCTGGACTGGAATCTTTAGGACAGTAGTATTTTAGATTTCTTTACGAATTAAGTTTCAAGAGTTTAGGGGTTAAGTGAATTTCTGTGATTTTTTCTTTTCTGGGAACATAGTCCAGGCGAAGTTCTTATTAAGAACTGTATGTTCAGGTCTCGGTGGTCTTCAAAAATATTGCGTAGGTATTAGGTACTCGTAACATGCAAAAAAAATATTTTACATTGATTTGAAATCTCGGCTTTGAATCAAAAATCAAAATATTTTATTTCATATAAACCTACATGGGCACTTATGAAACGTCAGAAGCTAGATGCACGGTTCCAATTGGTCGTTTCCTATGGAGAAGAGGTGGCAAGAAACTCCACAGTTACTCTTTTAAAATACAATTGGCTTTAAAATATTTTAGAATTAAAGTCAAAAATATCATATAATCCTGCGAAAAATATTGATAGGTGCCGTATGTGGAATACCTCAGGTGCCATTTGCTCAGGTGCCCAATGTGGAATACGTCGTTTTGTCAATTGACATGTGCATGCAACTTTATTGCTAATATCAATGATGGACGCATAGTTCAATCGTCAAAAGAACTCCTACAACAGGACCAACTTCTTGCTAACATTTTTATTACTTTCTTCCTTGAATGAACGTCTGAAACGCCAAATACAGTGAACAAAACACCTAAAATCGGCTTTTCCTAAACCATAACACAAACAAACCATAGCTAAGTTAAAGATAAGCTAACAGGGCGATGAGTAAAACTGAAACGCGACCATTGACTTCAAAATAAGCTATTGTAAAGCTACATTCATACAATTGCTTTCAAAATGGTCGCTCACGGGAAACGTTCACGTGTTAACGGGATATTAGCGGCTATATTCATGCAAAGTGCCGTTGAACAAATAAATAGTTGTACCAACTATTGTGGTGGGAACGTTTATGATTGTATCTTTTGAATTTTACTGGGAATTGACTGTATAGCAATTTCACCTACATTCTGCCGAGGATGGGTTTTCGAGTATTGCAGGTTGAAGGGGTGTGAATTTACACATTCTACCTACAAGAAAACATAATGCACATTTAAACTCGCGAAAATCTAAGAAGTCCGATTTGACAGCTATAAATAGTTATTTATGCAACAAGAGAGCGAAGTTGTTTTTTGGTGCGAGCGTTGATTTTGAATCCCGAGTAAGCGAAGGATTCTATAATTGAATCACTCGCTACGCTCGTGATTCTACGTTAGAATCCTGAGCACAGCGACGGATTCCAAGACACGAGATGCAAATAATTTTGGTCTCGTGTAACACATACAACTTTTCACCTCAGCAGCGAGAACATATAAGATATTAGAACATATTAGGGGAACATATTAGGGGTATAAATATGATTTTGCCGTTTTGTACTGAAGAACGGAAACCATTTTTTTTCTGAGGTAAAATATATTTATTTAATCAAAGTATTTTCCCCATTGTGACACATTTCTGCCATCTCCTGGGAAGGTCATTTATGCCTTTGCGGTAGAACTCTGGGGACCTGGGGGCTTAAAACAGTCACTTTGGCAGAATCATAATAGGAAAATATTATGAATCATCGAAAAATGTCAGTAACTAACAATTCATAATATGATCTGCGTGTAATTCATATTACGAATTAATTCATCTGTTTGACTGTTTTCTATGGAGATTCGTAAAATGGTCCACAAATTATGAATTGCTTTTATGTCACATTACAGGAATTGCTAATGACAGCTAGGATTCAGGAAATGAACTGCTTTTAGAGGAATTGCTAATGTGGCTGGTTTAGGCCCCCTGGACTCAACAAACTGAGTGAAGGCATTTTGTATTGAAACCCCTTCATTTCTGTACAGGTTCAACAAGGTAGGTAAGGCAAGCTTCAGCTCTGCAGATCAGTCAATCACCTATTTTGCAAGCTTTTTGTCTCACCGATTGATGCAAATTGGTAATTATTTTGGATATACTTAAGCTAACATCAAACTGTGCCGCTAGTTCCTTGGTAGTTTGATATGGAGCGGCTTCTACCATCACATCTAATTCATCGTTAATTACCTTAGAGGCTGGTCTTTCTCAGGGTTCATTCTTCAAATCGACGTTTCCACTACGAAAGCGATTAAACCAAAAACGCACGGTGCGTTCATTAGCCGTATCCTCTCCAAACAACATTGATATTGCTAGCTGTTTCAGCTGCGTTAGTTCCACGTTGGAACTCTTATTCAAAAATTACTCTAATTTTCAAAATAAGTACAGTACGACACATCTCACATGTATTATCGACTAAATTCGTAAAACCGATCACAATCCGACCTGAATGCTTCACAATCACCAATCTTCATTACTGCTTTAGGTGAAAATGATTTTTACGCAAACGCAATAACTTGTAAAGTTATATAACCAAATACATCCGTAAAATTGAAATTAATGAATGCAAATTTTCACATTTATGCTACATCTAAGTTGTGTCGTACTGTAGTTATAAACTGTTTAAAGCTGAATGCAAAAACAAAAATCGAATCTTGTGAAAAAAGTTTCATTCTAGAATCTGTGATGCAAGTTTAATTTTAATTCAAAGTGGCCAGTACGTTTAAACGGCAATTTTATATTTAAACCCATATTATTGCCTAAAGGTAAAAAATACAACATGTTAAATGTAAACCACATGGTAAACAAACAACATGTATATTTGTAAAACGAACAATATAAAAAATAAAAGTTAAATTACTTATTACATTTAAAACTTGTATGTGTATCCGAACGTTTTATTGTTTGTTTCTTTTTAGGGCCTACTAGATATCGAAATTAAAATCGAACTTCGAATCGACTTGTTTCTATCTCTCGCTTTTTTCGTAACGAAGTAAAAGTGAAATTCAAATATTTCGAATTTTGTGAATAGACTCATGACATGTTCTCGGAATGTAGAAAAAATATTTTAAAAAGTTGCTTTGTCTCACGCTCGGACCAAAATTGAATTTTGCACACTGTCTGTAGACAGCAAAACCTGCTTGTTTGAGGTGCTGAGGTGAAAAACACTTTATACCATTCCCCCTCTAAAAAGCTTATTTTATTCACTGAAAACAGTGAATAAAAACTACTTTTAGTCACTGTTTTGGTGTTTGAATTTAGAACACAACCTCCTTGCGAAAAAATACTCGATAGAAACTCCGATGTGATTGGTTGTCATTTTCGGCAAGGAGTTTAGCATTAGAATAATAACTTTTTTGTGTTCTTTGCTGTCATTGGTAAATTGGCGCTATTTTAAATACTGTAAGTTGTATCAACACAAAGTTTAGTTTTACTTCATAATAAATCGATTGAAAATGCATTCAAGTGATGAAGAAGATGTGTTAACACCCGAGTTTTTGAAAGAGAGGGCGGCCGATATAGTAGAAAACATGCTACCCAACAAATCACGGTTGGTTTACATCAAAGCCTACGATGAGTTTTGGAAATGGAGAAATGAAAATCAAGCTTCTGGAACATTTTCAGAGTCTGTTTTCCTAACTTATTTTAATGAATTGTCGAAGAAAAAGAAGTCATCGACATTTTGGAGTACGTATTCTATGCTACGGTGTACTATAAAAACAAGGCATAACATTGACATAATAACATACTCGAAGTTGCAAGTTCTTTTTCTCATAGTCATGGTATAAAGTATAGTATGCAACTCTTGAATAAAACGGATTTATATCGAGGGCCATAAATCACTCGCGTCGCTCAGGATTCTAACACTTGAATCACATGTATCACTCCCTACGGTCGTGATTCAATCGTTAGGATCCTTCACATGCTCGTGATGCATCTATGGCCCTCGCTTTAAATCCGTCCTTTATTCACTAATTACATAATATACTATTGTGTAGCGATGGAAATTTTTTTTTTTCAATTCTCGAGACATATCGATTGTTAAAAAGCATATTCTCAAGGCATAACGTTTTATTACATGCACGAGAACGAAACGTCAAATCGGACTTCTTAGATTGTCGCGAATGTATCTAGTATTTAGTATCCTATTTCTTATATTTAATGTAAGTCTGAAATCGCCTACCCATCTTGAGCAAGCGTGGTGATCGATGCCCGTGCCTTCTTTGTAATGGAAAAGGCCTTTGTCTTGCAGCACATTTAAGATTTTTTTGAAAATAGAAGCTTGATTCTGTTATACACAACGCCAGAAGATTTAAACTTTTCTTTGGGTTTTTAGTCCGATTCTGTTGTTCACAAACTAAACTAAATTTAAGTTCAGTGCATCTTTTACTTTCTATTTCATTATGAAAAGGACAGAAGATAAATTTTAGTTTAGTCCTGTCAAATTAATCAGCGCTTGACGTAATTTTAGTAGGCAAGTTTTTAATCACGTGTAAACTTATAAGGAGTAGCGACAGTTTGACAGGACTAAACTAAAATTTATCTTCTGTCCTTTTCTTAATGAAATAGAAAGAAAAGGATGCACTGAACTTAAATTTAGTTTAGTTTGTGAACAACAGAATCGGCACCAATGTACCAAATTGCGATGCCAATTTGAGAGTTTTCTTACCCTTACAAGAAAGCTCTCAAGCAATCATCAAAAAACCAACAAAAATACAATAAAAAGTGCCATTCTCTCTCAAATCTCAGACCCCTTAAACATTTAACCCATCTAAGAAACTAACTACATTCCTAAGCTTGACAATCTGAAGAACAATTTGAAGCTTAACAGCGTTCGTTCAAGAGTGTAGAGTGAATTTCGCGAGCCATCGGCTCCGATCCCGCTCGCAATCCCGATCCCGCAATCCGGGATCAGTTCCCGCCTTATCTTACATTGCCTTGCGTATAAACCGATGTTGAAATCCTTTCGTTTCGTAAATCCTGAGGTTTTTAATAAAAACGGGGTTTAGTGAAGAATATGATTCGAATACTTTTGATATTCAAAGTTGTCTGGAGTGAATAAATAGATCTGTCTATGCGTTATGGTGGAATTTATTCAAACGATACAATGATTACCATACTCATGGGAAATGTAACCATACATATTATATAAAGATGCCACGCATTAAATGCAATGAAGAATTGGTGCCTGTTCTGCTCAAATGTATAATTTGGTCGACGAATTTACAAAATATAAATGATTCAAACGAATTCGAAATTGAAAAATATGTGTGCACAAGAAGTAAAACAAGTTTCAACTAATGACTGCAGGGGAATGGAGTAATTACGGCAAAAAAATAACAATATTGGTTGTGGGAGCACAGGTGTTCAATAATTTCCCGGAGAATTTAAAGAAGTGTGATAGTATAAACTTACTAGCTGCGCCCCGCGATTTCACCCGCGTAACTCTCGATCTTGTGGGAATATCGGGATAAAAAGTATCGTATGTCCTATTCCGGGTCATGGTCTACCCCTGTGCCAAATTTGATCCACATCCGTTCAGCCGTTTTAGCGTGAAAGCGTTACAAACAAACAAACTCACTTTAGAATTTATAATATTAGTTAGGATATAGAAGGCGCTGACTCTTGACATACAGGTTTTTAACTAGTTTTGGATTCAAAGGCTTCATATGATTCTGTAACCTCATATTATTTGTTAATTTATATTTAAAACAAAATTTTAGAAACATGTGTGTAACGTGTAACGTCATCAACCTAGAGGCAAATATGACAATTGCAATAACTTAGATGTAAGCATCTCATTTTAATTATACTATTAACTAAGTTCTTATGAGAAATAAATTATTTAAACATAAGCATGATTTCCAAAAATTATCGATTCCCATGTACCCATGGTACTTACAATGGCCATGGTAATGGCAATACTTACGTGGCCAAGTAATAACCGCCACACGAGTCGATCTATCAGGTACAGCTACGCTTGCCGGGGTTGATCCGTGGATGGCTGACCATCTTTACATACCGAAACTCCTCCGTGCCTCGGAAAGCACGTTAAGCCATTGGTCCCGGCTGTCGTTCGTAGATCTTTGACAGTCGTTACGGGTCGTCAGAATCCCGAAAGTCTGACAACCAGTCTTACCAAGGGGTATCGTATTACCCAGTTACTGGGTTGTGGAGGTCAGTTAGGCAGTCGCTCCATGTAAAATACTGGTATTCAGCTGCATCCGGTTAGACTGGAAACCGAACCCAAAATAGTTGGGAAAAGGCTAGGTAGATTGATTGACTTACAATGTAACCAAGACAAGACCGCCATAATTGTGTTAAAGTTCAAGAACGTCCTTTTATTATGAGTGGAAAACGTCTTCTAATCAAACTACCCTAGTGTCATTCCACTAACAAAATAAACTAGCCGATTACAGGACAAAATAACATCCCCTTAAACCAGTATTACGACGTATCACAAAGGAAACAGTCCCGTTAAAAATGTATTCCCGCCTTAATAGAACGAAGAACATAAAAACTGTGTTAAAGTACAAGTTGTTTAGAAACAACAGCTATCGTCGTAAACAAGGAGTTAGGCTATATTACCTTTATCTAGGTAAGTGCTAACAACACGTGTAATAAGTCTACAGTACCTAGCCGGCCATAAATACGGCACAGAGTTTTAAAGGGGTATTACAGTATCATTTTATCATCATAGATAATCTATGATTCATAGATATAATTGTTTACTGTAATTATTTATTTTTATTTCACAATATATTTATTGTATTTAGGTACATGAAAAACATTCCTCTTAACTTAAAGGGACAATTAAATATTCCTAATGTTACCTTTTTAATTATTGATGTCAAAAATAGTACCTAGATATAATTTAATTGTAAAATACATATTATATTATGGGTATATCCCTTAGGGGGGATATTACACTATCATATTAATATACCTAACACTAAGTCTAACAACCAGTTTTACCAAGGGGTATCGTGTTACCCAGTAACTGGGTTGTGGAGGTCAGATAGGCAGTCGCTCCATATAAAATACTGGTATTCAGCTGCATCCGGTTAGACTAGAAGCCGACCCCAAAATAGTTAGAAAAGGCTAGGCAGATTGATTGATGAAAGAATTGGACAGAATTACATCCATAATTTTTTATTTTTGAGGTACATAATATTTCAAATTATACGTAATTAACCAGCGTTTACATTCCATTCCAACCACAGTTGTATAAATATATTATTTATCCATGCATAATCAGCCTATAATGTTCCCACTGCTGGGACACAGGCCTCCTCTCTGTGAGAGGGAGCGGAACGGGCCGTAATCCACCACGCGGGCCCAGTGCGGGTTGGTAGATGTCACATGTCTTCGAATTTTTGGTTCTAGGACATGCCGGTTTCATCACGATGTTTTCCTTCACCGTTTTGAGAGCAGTGGCGATGAAATAATTTACACAAAGTAAAGCGCCTGTCAGGGTTCGAACCTACGACTTACAACTCGTAAGTCGTGGCCGTTACCACTGGGCCACCACTGCTCTCTGGGCCACCACTGCTCTCATATTTATCCATACAACTTATTAATAAAACAAAATGCCATCCATCCTCCATTAGATTCGGAAACCACTAAATATTCCGAGTATATGATCTCTATATCAGCTTAGAGAGACTCCGAGAGCCAATGACAGGGAAGAGTCAATTATACGCAAGGCCGGCTTACAAGAGAGAGATCAATTCGGCTTTATCACGACTGCGACTGTGGGCTCAGGTGTAAGAAATAGCGGGTTAGTTTACAGTTTGTGAGCGGTATAATCTCGAAGAGGTGAGGTCAGAAGCTCGTGGCTAAGTAATAACAGCCGCACGGGTCGATCGATCAGGTTAAGCTACGCTTGCCGGGGTTGGTCTGTGGATGGGTGACCATCTATACATACCGAGACTCCTCCGTGCCCCAGAAAGCACGTAAAGCCGTTGGTCCCGGCTGTCATTCGTGGATCTTTGACAGTCGTTACGGGTCGTCAGAAACCCGAAAGTCTGACGAGTCTTACCAAGGGGTATCGTATTGCCCGGTTACTGTATACGCAGTCGCTCCATGTTAAATACTGGTATTCAGATTGATTTTCATAATTTCGAAGAGGTGTCCACATTTTTATTAGGGTACCCAAAGGGTAAAACGGGACCCTATTACTAAGACCCCGCTGTATGTCTTTCTGTCTGTCTGTCCGTCTGTCACCAGGCTGTATCTCATGAACCGTGATAGTCAGACAGTTGAAATTTTCACAGATGATGTATTTCTGTTGCCGCTATAACAAAAAATACTAAAACACAGAATAAAATAAATATTTAAGGGGGCTCCCATACAACAAACGTGATTTTTTTGCCGTTTTTGTAGATAATGGTACGGAACCCTTCGTGCGCGAGTCCGACTCGCACTTGGCCAGTTTTTGGAATATTTTATGTAGGGTTGGGTTTCAAATTCATTCATAGTTACTGTAAAACAATTTGTAGCTTTTTTTACTTTAAGTTTTTAACGTCTTGGTTTGGAGTTTTGGACGCTTCCAATTCTATTGAAGTTTAATATTTCAATCCTTTGTTACAAGGTAAATATTTCTTGTTATTTCTCTGCATGTCATGTTTAAAGTAGTTCAAAATTAATGATACCGTAGACCGAGGAATAAAGAAAGAAAGAAAGAAAATAGATTTATTTGTAAGGCGCACAATATTTACACAAAAAACAAAGAACATAAAAATATTATTGAATGCTGTAGGAAGATTACGCATGTAACATGCAAACACACACGCATACACGCACCCGCGTCTCCCGCGCCCCGCGCCCCGCGCCTCGCGGTCGTCCGCACCCCGCTCCGCGCTCGGCAGTCCGCCTCGCATCACAGTCGTAAACGGCACGATTTTATGGTCTCGGTGTATCACTCGAATTCCGCTAAACTTTTAAGTATTTTCTATGTTGTATTGGTCCGAATGATTATATTTGTGAAGTAATTCTGTGCATAAAACTTATTTTATTTCATTCGCCCTACAATGCTTAATTTATTAACCTATACAACAAATGTCACGGAATATAAACGTACTTCAATGAGTAGGAGGGGTTTGGGGGAGACCTATGTCCAGCAGTAAATGTCTTTCGGCTGAATTAATGATGATAATGTGTAGGAGTGTTACCATTAAAACAGCTCTCATAACATGGACCAACGGCTTAGTTATACGAAGGTAGGCAAGAGGAATAATCGTCTAATTGTATTGGAAGCAGAGGTGAGAGTCGCTCAATTTGTTTCATTCCAACCTTATTTACAGACAAACGGTGGATTCTCGTTATCTCCCTTATAATCAACTTTGTTATTCAATATTAAATTATTCTCTCAGAACAGAACATTCTCGGTTCTTTTATTGTGATTTCGAATATAATTTTTCCAATTACGAATGACATTGGAATTCGATTCGGGGGAGAAAAAATGACATTTTAAATGGATTGCTGATGCTGATTTCGAGAAAGGAATTACAGTGACTTTATTTTATATTAAGTTAGTTATAGAGAATTCAAAAACAAAAGTCTGCTTTGCAGTTTATCCACTGAAGAGCAACCTAAGCTTGTTAAGTATTATCAAAGGCATGGTTTCTAAGAAAATCGTTTTTTTTTTTTCAAAAAAGCGAATGATGAGAGACTGAGAGAAGGAAGAGCTTACGAAGAAAATAATTTTAATTTACTAAAAATAAAATCGTTAGCTATATAGAATTTCTCCTGAAGCTCATTTATCCTTCTTCTTGCTCGATAATCCACTTAATAAACATAATTTTACTGTACTAATAATAATATAGCATTCATGTTGCTCCCTTGTCGTTACGACACTTTTTGCTAGCGACCGTTTTCGGGGGACCATTATTGAGTGTCACACCCTTTTTTTTTTTTTAGGATGTGATATCTTCAACTGACTTCTCCCGCTCTGGGCGGGGCGGAAGAACGTGTCAGACTTTTACTGACTAAAACCCACCCGTGTTCCTTCAGTTCCCTGTTGCCAAGGTCCCGGTATCCCTTTCGGAAATTCCCGCAACCCTGGTAGGCATCGGTCCTACTGGACCCCGCCAATTGTGCTGACATCTCTTTGAGGCACGCGTGGAACACGACGCGCCATCGATCCGGCCTGGTCAAAGACCTGGTCTTTATCGGACGGCGAGCAATGCGTAGCTCGCCGTCCGATAAGGACCAGGCCCGGGTTGCAAGTCAGCCCCTGCCATTTTATCCGTGTATATATAAAACATTGATCAGGCAGGGGCCATAGTCCTTCCATAGTTCCAGGTCAGTCCACTTAAGCCACCCAAACCCATAGTTCAATACCATTGTTTTGTTTCCATATCCTGCAATAGTATTACACCAACCGGGGTGACCCTGCATAGTGAAAAACAGGGATAAACGTCGGGTGGTGCCCCATTTCCTTAAAAATTTCTAACGGGCCTCTACGAGTAGGCTTCGGCCCGTCGTACGCCTTCCAAAAGTTCGGGACCCCAGGGTCCCGAGCAAGTTGAAAGACATTTAAAATATATCATTGTACCTATTAGCGAGTATTCTCAAAATTAAATATATCATGGCTGTATTTTACAGTAGAACTATCTCGTTCGACTAATAGTCAAACATAATGCTAATACAGTTATGATTACGGTTGCGGGAATCCACTGGATGTGAGATTCACACGACTGAGTTGATGTACCATGTCGTCCAGCAGTGGACGTCTTTCAGCTAATTATTGATGAAATTGAATAATAAATACTCACAGTTAACATTAAGTATGATTCTCTTACTGACACCGGGCGGTACGTCGTTGGCCGCGATGCACAGGAACGCGCCCATCTGTCGACGATCCACGCGCCACAGGGGGAGAGAACTGCCCGTGTAGCTCTCAACTATAAGAAAAAAGAGAGAAACCATATAAATGCTATATTCCTAATAAAAACATTTAAAAAAAAAGTTAAAGGCTATCTGATTCGTATCTGTTATCCATGCGACACTGGGGAGAACAATCTGTGTAGCTCTCAACGAGATTAGTAGATAAAAATGTTCAACAATGTATTACTATGTACAAGGCAAAATCAAAACTCACATTAAACAAAGAGAACATAGTGTCAACAACAGAATGCATTGTGGCGGTATCTACATCACCACAAGCGAACTACGCATCAAAGATCTGACGTCACACAAATCCTGCGTAATTAGAGTTTACCGCGCGATGGACATAATATATACAAGAATCCAACACGATTGTTGCCAGACACGACACCCGTCTGGTCGGAGGATCCTCCCTTTTCTATAGAGGATGAGTGAACATTACACCCTGATGGAAGAATGACCGACTAGCGTAACCTTAAAACGTCCTAGGCCTAGTAATCAATATGCTTGATGGCCGGATCACTGCTCGCACTGAGACGTTATTAATAAAAGGGCAAAGGGTATTCTCTTTAAGGAGTGGTCCTGTATTAAGTATAACTCTAAGGGATGGTATAATGAACCGACACGAAACAACACAAGAAAGTATTGACTAAAGATCTGAATTTTCTTTAGTGGATTTTTTGGTTATTAATAACTATTTCATCTAAAAGACAGTTATTGAAATTAACTATGAAGAAATCAGGAATTCGATTATTTCCAACATGCCCAAATAATTGCGTAAACATGCAAGTCACTAAGAGTAAAGAAAGTCTGTTTACATAATAGTTTTTTTTATAACTTTTTTTTTCACAGTCGCATGTAAACATCTATGACTTGTACTGTCATCCATAGGAACGAAAAATCAAGGTACAGTAACTACGCTCCCTCTAAAATATAACGAATAATAAAAACCAGCCAAGTGCATGTCGAACCATGCACAATTAAGGGTTCCGTAGTTCGAATTTATAAAACAAACTTTACATTGTAGTTGAAAAACTTGTTATCCCATACAGAATGTGTGGGAGAACATGTTTTTACAACTTCAAATTTAAGTTGGTCGATTATTACTCGGTAACTTGTGGAGCCTACGTAGCGGTGATAGTTTTCCTTTTAATTTCGTTATATATACTACTGCTGTGAATTTTTTCACATATCCAAACCCAACCATTTAGCTGGCAGGGGGGGGGGGGGGGCACTTGACTCTAACAAAAAATAGCACTTTAAAGCTTAATATTCCGCAAACGGATCACTGAATCCTAAAATGGTTTTCACAAACTCACAATATTTTTAAACGACCTTTCCAACAATACCCCATACCATGGGATTGACGAGAAAAAAAAAACCATCCAAACTTTACGAGTACGGGAGGTACCCTAAAAAATAATATTTGTTACAATTTTTTTTTACCTCTTTGTCGACGTCGTTTATATGTATATTCATACCAAATCACAGCTTTCTAGTACCAACGGTCTTTGAGCTAAGCCGCGGACAGACGGACAGACGGACAGACGGCCAGACGGACAGACGGACAGACGGCCAGACGGACATGGCGAAACTATAAGGGTTCCTTGTTGACTACGGAACCCTAAAAATGATACACACCCAATGTGTGTAGATCATATTGCCTACGCGGCAGCTACGGCGTAGGCGACGGCTACGGCCTGTACCGTTCGAATGCATGGTCGTGGCACGTTGACTGCTACGCGGCGTGGTAGCAACTATTCAGAAACAGTTTGTAAAATAGTTGGAATATTTCCTGGCCAGGAAATATTACAACTATTTTTGAACCCCAATCCAAAAATAACTTTGAAATGAAATGGTTTGATCAAAGCGAGTCTCGCTCCAAAAACTTTTTCAAGAGTATCGTGACAGATGATTTCTTTTGTTTTCCATTTCTGGTGACTTGAAGGCCTCAATGCAATGTTCCGGCCCACTGGCTCTTAAGATTTTCTCTTACAATTCATATAACGTATTTTTTTCTAAATAGCCTTTTGTGAGTCCACCGAATTTCAATACATTAGGAGTGATGTGAGATTTCCCAAGAATTTTGATTTGGAAGTAAGTACCTAAACCTTACTTTATAATACTGTTGCCTTGGATTTTTTGGTTACAATAGCCTTTGACTGGATTTTTCTTCATAATATTAGTAAAAGAATACCTTCTTATGTTAACTTATCCTAATTCACTTATCAGCTAACGGTTGGCTTGGGAACACTGTAAACAGGTCTATTAGCGATAATTTTGTTAAATTTTTAGGAACCAAACATTTTGGTTTTCATATTGTTTTTATTCCAAATAATTACCTTTATAAAAATCTCTACTGCCAACTTTCTTCAGCAGCATAGGTTCATGGTCCTCTCTCCGCCACGTGATCTTGGGCGGTGGGTGTCCGGATGCTCTGCAGATGAGGGTCACGTTGTCCAACTCCTGCGCCGACACGTCCGCTGAAGTCTCCTCGTTGATGATGTCAGGAGGTACTGTGAAGAAGAGTATGAAGGGTAGATATCGTTTGAAACTGTATATGATAACCTGTAAGGCCAGTCCACGGGATCGAGAGATGCGACTTGCGTCAAGTGACATGTATATGATAAGGACCAAGTGATTATTAGGGCATTATAAAAAATGCCCGGGCAGTTTGAAAAATGCCCAATATGAGAGGGCAGTATTATAACAACTATTGAAATAATCAAATCGACCGGGCATTTTTTATTATGCTAGTCACCTTTGGGGCAGCACAATTAAAACCAGGTTTTATTACTATTATTTTGATTTCAAACGTAGAATCATTATTTAAAATCAAATAAAATATTTTTATTCATAGACACTCTGCTGACCTATGATGACTTTACCATAATTAAATACCTGTGTACTATTAGATTGCCCAAATACCACACGGCAATATTTATGACGAGGCAATGTGATAAATAAGGAAGTTCAAATTATAATTAATTATTTTGCCCTAAGTAGCTAGTCATTATTCATAATGCGCGGGCATTATGAAAAATGCCCGTATTTATTACTTGGTCCATAACATATATATCACGCGCATCGTTCGCTCCGCAAGTCGCGTCGCGGTGACTCGTAGCAGCAGCTCTAAGCAACTTCTTTCATATGTTTTCTCCGTCTCGTTTTCGCAAGACGCGTGTCGCTTGCTCGTGGCCACGGGGTAATGCTGGCACTTCTCTTGCCGTACTTAACCAAATATTCACGGGAATAAAAACTTATTCATTATGAATATTTTTCTTGCAAAATGACGCGAATCTTTGGAAAAATAAGCCTTGCGTAGTGCCAGCTCTTTAAAGTCATGGTATATTTTCTCCACTGTTTGAGGAATTCTGTGCTGTTACTCAACTCCAAGGTTAAGCAAACTATTCGTAAACATAAGAAAAACATAAAGAACAGTTTACCAGCAAACAATTATTAGTTCACCTCACAAGCTCGGAAAGATTCTGTTTGTCATTCGAAATCTGCGGGGAAAAGTGTATTTTCCCCGCTAGCGTGGAAAGTTTTTAAAATTCGAACCTTTCTATTCAACAATTTTCTATATCGACTGTCGACTGAAAATGCATCAATACTTATTTTATGTCAGAGCACCAACCTCATTTTTAGAATATAATAAAAAAAATCGCTCAACGCGCCTAAAGAAGTTTTCACTTATAAAAGATTGATTTAATTTTATTCTTATTCAATTCATTTTCCATCATTTGGGTTTGTTTAGCAGTGCAGAGTTAGTGCAAGCGATACATAATGCCGAATTGAGCTTTCTTCGGGAAAAATTGCGCAAAAAGTACATAAAAGCGTACAATATTTGTTCATTGCATGGAGACATCTAGCATTTTCCTCGCTGTAGTGAGGTGAAAAGTTGTGCGCTCGGCAGCAAATTTATTCTGCGTCTCGTACCTTTATAAGTATTAGTACTCGCGCGAAAAAACAATTTTGCAGCCTTGCATAACAAATAACTAATATATTATGTAGTAGGTATTTATTATAACAACAAATAAAAAGTCAGTACATAGCAAACAAAAACTAGGTAATTAAAATGTCCTTTTGAACGCAACAAAAATTCAACATTCGATCACAAAAAAATAAACAAAATTCCTGGTATTTTCACGTTGCTTAAGATTCCACC
Organism: Lithophane ornitopus; assembly: GCA_948473465.1. Lineage (NCBI taxonomy): Eukaryota > Metazoa > Arthropoda > Insecta > Lepidoptera > Noctuidae > Lithophane > Lithophane ornitopus. The sequence goes on from OX419629.1 coordinate 13,017,951, forward strand.
AAAAGCATAAAAAAAAAAAAAACAATGTTGCAGATAAACTCGTTCGCCCAATAAAAGGGAAAAATCCATGAAAATGTCACACGAATATGCTAGGCGGACTGCAAGCAATTTTGCAGAAGTATATTTTTCCACATTTAAAGATTTGCCTGAGTCAGTGCTGTACCTCGAGCACTCGTAAAAATACGCTTATGAGTGCTCGAGTCAACTCGAGTGTATCGCTCTGGTTTGCTCGAATCACTTTCTTATTTAAATACCTAATATAAGTGTGTCGTGTTAGATCGGAGAGGTTGCGACTGTTTTTTATTGGTATTTAACTTTGCCTTTGTGCGATGCTCAGTTTATTGGCAGGGGAATTTGATAGGGGAGGGAAAAGAACGTTGAAGACATGTTCATTTAGCGGTGTTTTGGTTCTGTCTTTTAGGTAAATGATTGAATCTGCCAGGGTTGCGGGAAAATCCGAACACGGGTGGATTTTAGTCAGTAAGAGTCTGACACCTTTCCCACACTCAAGAAAAAACAAAAAGGTAAGTGATTAAATTCAAGCATAGGTTTTAAAGTAGTTAGGCGATTCTCATTGTTTTTTTATTAAAGATTGGAACATTTTACTCCTGACGCTCTTCATAGTTTTATCAAAAATGAAATTGACTGGTTTATTATTTCAACACTTTATAAATTCCTAAGACCTGTTTTTTGGCAAACTGTTGCTTATTTCCTCACTAAAGTTACAAAAGTAAGCTAAAATCGATAGCTATCAAGTTGGTCGAACACTCCAAGCGATGAAACTTGAGGCGTCTGGCCAAAACTTGTTTTGGACTCTTAATAGATTGAATCAGAACAATTAACAGTTTTGCTTCGCTGAACACGGCTTTTACCTCCCACCAAATATCGATGCCGACCGTCTGTGGGAAATATTCTTTAGCAGTAAAAATATGCTTATAAATATTAATTAATCATCACAGATCATACCTTATTTTATTAAAAAAACGGCTGTCATTCGGGTTTCTTTGATAGTCGTTAGAGGCAGTCGCTCCATGTAAAATACTGGTATTCAGCTGCATCCGGTTAGACTGGAAACCGACCCCAATATAGTTAGGAAAAGACTAGGCAGATTGCAGATTGATTGAGACTCATACCTTATTACCACAAAACCATATTTATCATTTGCTTAGCCTAAACACCTTTTAAACATGACATTTCTGTATGGAGTTTGACATAAAACTGACATTAGACACGCGTTTAATTAGTATCTAAGTTTTGGTTGTGGTAAGGGCCCTACATTTTTTTTTTTGTTGGTATCAAACTGATTTATATTATCTTCTTTAATTAAATACAATATAACACTAAATATTATAAACAAGAACAGAAAAAGCAATCATTATTATACTATTTCTTTATACTGAATATGTGCTATATCGTCTAAATAATATTTCATGTGACATCAATTTTTATTTGAACGAAATCTCTTCAAATCTTAATTTCATTTAAGTAAATGAAACCAATCAAAACGTCTCCTCGTCCATACTTCCTAATATTTCATTTGGACTTTTATACAATTTGAAAAAGAGTCCCCCGGGACTACCGGCGCGATATTACATATTAAATTCCTCACCCCCCAGAAAGTTACGCCGCACCTCAGAGACATAGTAAAAATTCAATATTGAAATCCATACTTCAAAACTTGAGAATTGTAAAAAAGAATAAACCCCCCGAACTAATTTGAGCTGCGACGATAAAACTTGGCGCCCACCTTCAATGGCGCAGAGAAATAACGTTAACTTCTCTTAAGATGATTTATTTTTCTGAAGAAAATACTTTTCCAGCGTTCATTCGAGACGTTTCATTGATATTGAGTTTTGTTCTAAGTTCTACGTAAGTACTTTGAAATGTTTTGAAGCTTCGAATCCGTCCCCTATCTTTAATAAGCTTAAGACTTCCTCTCATTTTATTTTTACCTATTATTCGTTTAGAGAAATCGTTCGTTCGGGGTTTATATTAAAATATATATTCTTGTTTGAAAAGTTTGCGATTTCGTTTGTTGTTGTGTAATTTACTTAAGTTCCTTACGGCACACCTTTTCAATATCGTTGTACGATTTTCGGGCATTTCTCCTATAATTTACGGTTTCGACCATAATAAATACTTAAGCGATTTTAATTAAAAGTCCCGAAAGCGTTTTGATGTAAACTAAAAGGATCGTTTATAACAAAGGATTATTTGCAAACGACACCTATAAATGGGTACTTATAGAGGAGTATTTGTAGACAAAAGCAACCAGAATAAAATTAAAATAGCTTATAAATATTTAGGAAAAGGTTATTGATGAAACTTGAGTAATTATTTGAAGGATCGTTTCATTTTCCCCTTCAGATTCTTTTACCTATAAAATCGCCCCAATTGTTTTCAATTAGAGTTGTTATTAAACATTGAAGACGAGCTGCTGATGGGAAGTCAAAATCAGCGTCCTAAGATGGTGAATGAGAGCATACGTAATCCATTGTTCCTACAATGGATATAATATAAAGTATGTGTACCAGAGTGTATCATTTGAAATTTAAATAAGGTATTTGATGAACGACTCTGTTATATCCTAATCATAACTAATCCATACTAATATTATAAATTCGAAACTAACTCTGTCTGTCTGTCTGTATGTTACCTTTTCACGCCTAAGCCACTGAACGGATTTCGACAAAAGGCAAGGAGCTAGATGGCATCCTGGGGAAGGACATAGGGTACTTTTTATCGACATAACACGCGGGCTAGTAATATTATAAATGCGAAATTGAGTTTTTTTGTTTGTTTTTTCCGCTTTCACGCTAAAACGGCTGAACGGACTTAGTTGAAATTTGGCACAGGGGTAGACCATGACCTGGAATAGCACATAGAATACATTTTATACCGATATTTCCATGGGATCGAGACTTATGCGAGTGAAACCGCGGGGCGCAGCTAGTTACTAATAAAGACCACAATTAATCCACTCACCATAAACATCGATGCATCCAATCTGCCACTTCATGCTGGGCTGCGTGTTGATCTGGCACATGTAGCAGCCGCGGTCTTCTGCCCGAAGAGGCCTGATCCTTAGCTGCCAAGTACTAGGAGTGTCCAGGTTGACGGAGTATCGAGGACTGAGGACCACTCGGTCGTTGAGGGATAAGACTGTCTGGTCTTCGGCTCGAAGCCAGCCCACCTGAGGAGAGGATAAAAGAAAAGACTCATTCAGTCAAAAGAATTGAATATAATTACGATGCTATTAGGAGTCATTCTCGCTTGAGTTTAGACCAAACGAGCGAATGCTTATGTTTTCCCCAGTGTACCAAATTATCTTTGAATTAACTGGGATAGTGATCTCGTTTATTTGACTATCGGTAAAAGAGTGTAAAGAATATCTAGAAAATAATGCTCCAGTTCTATGTTCGTTTGGTCTGAACCCACCTTTAGAAAACTGCAGAGAAAATCGGCAATCGCAGCACATCGTCAATAAGTTACAAGTTATTTAATTATATTTAATTTAAAGCTTAAACTGTCAAAAACATTCGAAATAACAGTAAACAACAATTTCATTAAAGTAAACCATTCCTCACCGATCCACGATTCCAAGCGAAGACATTTTAAAATGCGCAAATTAGTTTTTGCTCTCCCACCATAGTTGCAACAGTACAGAATTTACATCTCATCCCGCCAAGTCACCGGGTCTTCTATTTAATTTACTCGAGACTGCAGTGAAGCCGCAGGCTCTTTGAATTTTAAACAGGGATTAACATGAACGTACATTGACGAAATGTAACACTGAGAATACAAAGTTTTTGAAACATTTGTTGAAACATTGGTTTCTAGGATTTCTTTATGTTGGTTCTCCTAGATGTTATTATAGAACTGCAGGATACAGCAATAGAGAAATACAGAAATGCAGTTGTATTCCTCAAGAGAGTTGGCGTTGAAATGCATTCGCATAATAAACATACATATTTTATAGGTATGTACAAGATAGTAAACGAAGCCGACACTTCTGTGTAATATATTCTGGCTAATCTCGAAAAGCACTGCGCGGATTTAGAAACAGTTTTCACCACGACTCTAAGTAGGTTTTTCAAGACTGTGTCTTATTTCTACGTTCTTTGTGATGTTCTATTGCCGATTATATTCGTTTTTAAAAACGTAAATGGCATACGATAATCTATGTGTCAGATCTGTGAAATATGTTTACTATTGTATGGAAACAAAATTGTCAGATTTAGATTGATTTTACATAATTATACACAATTAGATTTAAACTTCGCCAATCATAGGTATATTGTTACAAAATTGTATTTAAAAATCAAAATATTTTATTTCACTAAACCTACATGGGCACTTATGAAACGTCAGAAACTAAGTGCACGGTTCCAATTTGTGGTTTCCTATGGAGAAGAGCCGGCAAGAAACTCCACGGTTACTCTTTTAAAAATAATTGGCTTCTACAATATTTTTGAATTACAGTGTTAGGAGGACAGTGTAGGCCTTTCAACAAGTACCAGGTACTTAACAAACTCAAAGAGATGTCAGCACACCTGACGGGGTCCGTTAGGACCGATGCCTGCCAGGGTTGCGGAATAGTCCGAAAGGGATACCGGGACCCTGGCAACAGGCAACCGAAGGAACACGGGTGGGTTTTAGTCAGTAAGAGTCTGACACGCCCTTCCACTCCGCCCAGAGCGGGAGAAGTCATATGAAGATTTAAAAAAAAAAAAAAAAAAAAGTACTTAACAAAATAGAAAATGTTCAGTTTGTTAATAATAACTTAAACACAGCTAAACAAAGAACTCATACTATTTATGTAACACGCCATAACTCCACCCTCCCATCACTAAACAAATGATACCAACAGAATCTTATCCGCAAAGAAAATATTAACGGAGGAAGCAAACACAATAATCTGTTCCATTACCTCCATTTGTAGTTTCTCAGAAATTAATCCTGGAGTAACATCATTATCTATTATAATAATGTCTGCTCTGTAATGCACGCTTTCATTATCAAATACATTCATTTCTAATGTACCTTCTATGTTCTTGGTTATAGTGTGCGTGGTCTTATATATGTTTACCCTTATTTTGTCTTGTGTGTAGGCTGTCTGTTGAGTGCTTTGATTTTCGGTATTTTCTTTAGGTGTAGCTCTTCAGCTGTTGGATTTCAGTTTGTTAATTAGGCGTATATTTTTATTACGTGTTATTGTGTGCCCTGTAGTATCAAATTGTAATTTTCTACGAAGTGTTATTACTTACGTCATTCAATTTAGCTAACGCTTTTATAACATGATATTATGAACTCTTGTAGAAATTATAATTACATTTTATGGAAGGTGCCTTTAAGCTGTTTATGCCGATAAATCTTTAGTCTAAACCACTACATATTTCCTTTCAATAAGGCTATAAAATTAATAACCCTGTCCCTTTTATTTATCAAAATTGATATAACAATGTCTAGTAACAAATTTTCGGGTGAAATTGGTACCTACTTTGTTTGTTACAAAATTAATGGATACTCCAAATTAATTTCACTCGAGTGAGAGCCTTTATCTGTTACAAATAATATTTTAACTTATAATTAATCTTCTGCTTAATTAATGTGATTTTGTTAAATCATTTTTTATTTTTTAAACGGTTTTTATTTAAGTTTTTGTTATTCGTTCATTTTGAGCAACTAAGTTTCTCTCGTGACTTTACTTGCTTATTAAATACCTACTGAGTTAACTTGTATTTTTGTTTTAGTAGTAAGCTAAGTATAATGAAGATAAATGATGTTTCATTGTAATCTCAAGATGTTTTCTTCGCTGTCATAATGAGTAGAGGGGTGCTTCGTCATAAATAATATGAAACTTAAACAGAAAATTATTTTTGTATCTCGGACGAAAATGCTATGAGTATAGCAGGCTCAGGCCACACTAGGAACGAACCTAAGTTCGTTTAAGTTCACGTCTTTTCGTAATTACTTCGGTTTTAGTTCACGGCGTGATCTAAGGCTGCATTCAAACGGGATGCGACCTTCACAAATCTTCAAAAACCACGATACGTCATGACGGATGGACGTTCTCCTTTAACGAGAAACGAGTTTTTTGGCGACTCGTCAAAATGTTGATCCGTGATTCAGAGTCTTGGGCGAGCGCTTCAACGGATCCGTCACAAAAAAATAAGGATTCGTGTTTTTTGACGAACATGATTTTTATTAAAAGACGATACGTGATTTAAAACTTCTCCGTCATTTTTCACGATTCGTGATGCGTGTGAACACGGGCATTTAAAAAGCATGGCAGCCGTCAAAAAAAAAAAACAATCGTGAATTAAGACGATTTGTCAAAAACTAATCGTTCTCGTGTGAATGAGCCGTAATGATGCAATCACGCGGTAACCCTATTAGCTTCGCTCCCAATGTGGCCTGCGCTTTAGACAATGGAATAAAGATAATATTTTGTTAAACGTAATTATCTCATTTAAATAGTTTCAGAACCCTTTTTAATTTTACACCAATTCAAAATCTACGGCTCCAATTAACTATAAAGAACACGAAGATATTTTTTTTTTAAATTACTTCTCCAGACTAATTACCCTGTTGTAATTAAAACCTCTATTAATTAACTAGTTTTTTCTCAATTAATTCGTTTAAGTACGAGTCAACAATAACTTACTGTGTGGTTCAAACATTTTAGCGATAGTAAAGCCCCATTACCTTCGAGCATAAGGGCTCTTCATTGAAGTAGTTCACTTTATCATGTGATGCTGCATCCCATCGTTATGGAGGAATTAATGGCGTCTCTCAAATGCCTCTTGAAAAGGATACGCGATGATAAAGGATTGTAAAAGCGATGAAATTACTCATTTTACGTGTACGATGAGTTTCGTAGTTACGAGTGTATGTGTGTCATGCGATGATGCTGTCGATATTTCTTATTTAGATCTATTTATGTCGTAGATACAGTGATGTCGACGAGAACTTCGAAAGTGTCCTTTTGTTTTTGTATTTATTTGTATAGTTATTTAGTCCTTTAATAGGGGTAGCGGTCGATTGTTTATCTATTATATGTATTAAATGTTAAAAATTAAGTTATTATATTCGCAGCATCGCCATACAACGTGGCAATGCTGCCAGCCTTTTGGGCACTTCTGCATACAGCAATGCGGACGAATTTTTCGATGCACTGATTATTTCCCCCCCTATTTTTATATTATCTACTTGTACATATTATTATTATTTTAGAGTTAGATGTATATTATTGAATTAAGGCTCGTGCAAACAGGCGCGATATCGCAGGCGCGACAGGCAGCGGTAGCTTTGTCGACAAAGGTACTATGTTAGGTAGGGAGGTACTAGGTTTATTGTATTAAACGTACAAACATCAATGAAAAAAGTAATTATTACTAACACTAGTTAATAATTATCACTTGCTTTAAAAACGGTGAAGGAAAACATCATGAGGAAACCGATATGCCTAAAAAATATTTTTCGAAGGCATGTGAAGCCAAGTCAGAGGCCCTTGGGCGGCACACGAAAAGAAGAAGAAAGTCATCATATTTGTCGAGTATTTCAGATGGGTATACAGTGCCGTAATTCTTATTAAATTAGTATGGGTAATGAGCACTAACATTGTACTATAATTTTGTTCTATATTAGGTATCTAAAGAATATTGCTTAATCACCTCTAAGTACCTTCAAATATGTTTAACAAAAGAGTTTTCGCATAATTATGTTCATTTTACAAGCTTTTATTTAGTTTTTTCCAAATACTTTATTGGGTAAAGAAAGTATTTAAAACCCAAAAATAAGTTAGGAGTGAAGTATCAAGATGGATCCAGTCGTTCATCATTGTATCTGATAATTAATTTAATAAATATTTCTTCAAACTGATTCCAAGTTCATTTAATTAATTGAAGAATGATGAATTGATGATTGATGAACTTTAGTTTAGATTTATTTGTTATGAAGATTATAATGGCATTCGAGAGATAAGAAATTAATAAATAAAACCTAATATTAACTACAATTTTCATCGAAATCCATACTAATATATATTATAAATTCGAAAGTAACTCTGTCTGTCTGTCTGTATGTTACCTTTTCACGCCTAAACCACTGACCGGATTTCGACAAAATTTGACAAGGAGGTAGAGAGATCCTGGGGAAAGACTTAGGCTACTTTTTATCGACATAACACGCGGGCGAAGCCGCGAGTGGAAGCTAGTAATATTATAAATGCGAAAGTGAGTCTTTTTGTTTGTTTGTTACGCTTTCAGACTATAACGGCTGAACGGATTTGGATGAAATTTGGCGTATGAGTAGACCATGACCTAGAGAAAGACATTCCGATGGGATTAAGACTTATGCGGGTGCAACCGCGGGGCGCAGCTAGTAAAGTTATATTACTAACAAGTTTTTTTATTTTTCCTTCTTTACTTTACAATCTGGTATCGAGGGACGTCCCCCCCACTAAATATGTACCTACGTTTAAATTTCTTGCCACAGTAACGTATTGCGATCAAATGGACTCGCTTTGTGTGATGCTTTCTATATGGGGGACTACAGTACCCAGTCCCCCAATCCCCCAGTCCCCTTCTCAGTACATTAGTAATGAGATTTTTGAGAAATGAGTAAGAATGAGAAAATACATTTGTTAATATTGTATGTTCATGTGAATGACATAGTGGAGTAAATTTACTGAGTAAAGGCTAGACTGAGTGAGTAAGTTATGAGATTCGATGCAAGATATTAACGTGATAAATGAGTGAGTTGATAAGAGTTTAATGAGATAGTTGATAAACGATGAAACATCCAATTACGTAGAAAATAGGTAACGAACTTACAATATTGTTATTTCGCTGTCCACGCAAAGGATTTCCATTACTAGTGTATTTTTTAACTAAATCTTCAATGCTCATCTGAGTACCCCAATAGTAACATTCATTTTATTTTTCACATTTCCCATTAACCAGTGGATTATCAAGTAAGTTAACAGTTAACAACTTCAAAATTTTCTAAAAAACACAAGTGGATAATTATTATATTATTATATTTCATAATTTGAAGCTCCAACAATATCTCAGATAATAAACGATCCAACAAAACGGGCGTACATCAAAACAGTTATCAAACATTCCACATTTGCTGACTACACTTCCCCTATTCTTGTACATTTTATTACCCCATTGTTGCTTCAAGAGCGATGGGGTACTCCGGTGCCCTCCTTTGTTCGTCTCAAGGAGCGTTTTCAACGAATTCTGACAGGTACCATTAATTTAATGCGCAATGGTGATGGTCCAATTACTTTAAATGCTGCTAGAAAATCTTTAGGCTGAGTTAGAGTGATCTTCGTGTCAGGTCGGGTAGATTTGAGACAGGCACTAAGATTGGGACGGGACGGATGCGTAATATTGTTGAGTGAGCAAGATTAAGCTGTTGCGGTGGAGGGTTAGTTTGGCGCAAGATTTTCCGTGATATATAATTTTGTATTAATTCTTTAAATAAACAGAGTATAGTTATATTTGAATAGATCTGTTTCAATTCAGAAAGATTTGTAGATGTTGAAGTAAGTCATTAATAAAACATTCTACGTTTTTATATTCTAATGTTTAAAAATATAATTTATATGTTAATCCTACTAATATTATAAATGTGAAAGTTTTTGCGTTTGTGTGTTTGGATGTTTGTTACTCAATCACGCAAAAACGGCTGAATGGATTTGGATGAAATTTGGCAAACAGATAGTTTATAACCTAGATTAACACATAAGATACTTTTTATCCCGATATTCCCACGGGATCGAAAATTACGCGGGTGAAACCGCGGGGCGCAGCTAAATAAAGTAATTAAATAAAGGAAATAAACATTGTACTACATGAGGCTGTTAACCAATAATTATTGTTTCTTACATAGAAAAATAATGGGCATTATACAATATACTTTATGTTATGCCACAACACTAAATTAATTAATTATTTGACATGTGAAAACTCAACTATTATAAAATGAACACTAACAAAGAAAACAAAAACAACAACTACACAACAGGCATAACAACACAACATTAATATCTGTACCTACTCCTTGTGTACCTGTTCTACAAATAAAAATATTTGAATTTGAATTTGGAAAAAAATATTCTTTCTTTCTTATTTTTGTTTCTTTCAATAAAATAAAATAAAATCGACCTCTTCAAATTTGGACCACGGTTCACGATGACTCCTCTGTTTGTTACAACAGGATTTGTTACATCACCAACGGATAATCTCAGATATTTCAGTCTTTACATCATCCCATTAATTTATTATCGCGATTTGTAATCAGATTTCAACTTTAATTAATTGATTTAAATTATTTGGGTAATTGCTTTTCCTTCTGGTGTCGTTCATTTTGGTTTAGTGTTTGTTGAGATTTGAAGAACAAAAATTTCGTGAAAATAAATTGTTTATTTTGTCCAATAACGTACCTACTCAAAATTTATTTGCGCATGTTACTAGAGTCATCTTATAAATATTGATTAAACCAGTCAAGTGCGAGTCGGACTCGCGTACGAAGGGTTCCCTTATCAATAAAAACGGCAATAAAATCAGGTTTGTTGTATGGGAGCCCCCTTAAATATTTATTTTATTCTGTTTATTTTTGTATTTTTTGTTATAGCAGCAACAGAAATACATCATCTGTGAAAATTTCAACTGTCTAACTATCACGGTTCATGAGATACAGCCTGGTGACAGACGGACGGACAGCGGATTCTTAGTAATAGGGTCCCGTTTTACCCTTTGGGTACGGAACTCTAATAAAATTCTATATTTTGAAGATACGAATGTCATCTTTAGTGCCTCTAAAGATAAAATACTTATCCCGTATTGTCACGCCGGACAGACCAATTGAATATCAAAGTTACTGTTAAAGTACTGTACGGAGGAGTCTCGGTATGTAAAGATTATCACCCATCCACGGACCAACCCCGGCAAGCGTAGCTTAACCTGATGGATCGACCCGTGCGGCTGTTATTACTTAGCCACGAGCTCCTCACAAAAAAAATAACTCGAAAAGCCTTAAAAAATAATGTTACAGGACTAAAATTACCAAAACGTACTATTTAATACTCTTTATCAACCATTCTCATTGTTTCTCCTCTACAATAACAAAACAAAATTGTCTTAAAGCAGGTATTCCTAGGCGGTGCCGCTTTCTTGAAATTAATTTTGTCTCTTATTTTACCGTTGACATTAATGTTGCTAATTATATCTGCATTTAATAAAGAAAGCCCCTTGTACAAACGTATAAAATTAACGGGTGTTTAGAGACGGGAATGGTTGGCTTAGTCGAATAATTTAGTCGGGTTTTGTTTTAATGTACCCGAGAATATTTACTTTTCTTCCTCAATCAATCTGCCTAGCCTTTTCCCAACTATGTTGGGGTCGGCTTCCAGTCTAACCGGATGCAGCTGAATACCAGTATTTTACATGGAGCGACTGCCTATCTGACCTCCACAACCCAGTAACTGGGTAATACGATACCCCTTGGTTAGACTGGTTGTCAGACTTTCGGGCTTCTGACGATTCGTAACGACTGTCAAAGATCTACAAATGACAGCCGGGACCAACGGCTTAACGTGCTTTCCGAGGCACGGAGGAGTCTCGATATGTGAAAATGGTCACCCATCCACGGACCAACCCCGGCAAGCGTAGCTTAACCTGATGGATCGACCCGTGCGGCTGTTATTACTTAGCCACGAGCTCTTTACTTTTCTTCCTATCTGTGTTATTTGTCGTGTGTACGAATTAATTACGATTAATAACGGATTTTTACAAAATAGATACTTTTTGATAGGTATCAAATTAAAATAATCCCTACTTTTGTTTTAATAAATTCTCCAACATTGTGTAATTCCTAAACTATGTATTAGATAACTTGTAAAAAGCATCAACTCATCCAGATTAACTTTCCAGATTTAATATACCCACGAAATTGGGCCACACTGTCCCCGATCCACAAAATCGACTAGCATCGAATAATTCGCATAGAAAAGCAATCTGGTGTCCCATCACTATCCCATATCGGGTCGCGTATAATAACACCGTGTTTGTACGAGATGATAATCATATTTCCGGCTGCATATTAAAGATTATACGAACTCATAAAGATATATTACGTGGTGCGGAATGGTATACTTTATTAGGTAATATTTATGTTTCATTAAAAGGTTTCATACCGTGTTTATGATGGGATAAAAGGGGTATTAATTAATGTCGAATGATATCCGCAGTAATAATATGGCTTAGCGTTAAATTCGGAATTTCATCGAAATTATGTTTGAAGTAGTAATGGGGAATAATTTGAATTTTAGTGCGGTAATTTGGGCAATGTGGTTCCAAATTGTATCTTGTGTACAATTTGGAATTGGCCCAAATTAGTATCTAGTACTTTCTGATGGTCAGTCAAGAAGTTTAAAGACTGCAGAAAAGTTGTTTGTTCCAAATTAACTTGGCTTTTTGGCAATCGCTTTCTCATTTCATTAATAAATGTGATTTTGGCCACAATCACCATACTTTTTTTTAAATTATTATATTTTGAAACAATAATAATATTATTATCTGTAGAATTCCAAAAAAGTTACTAAAACATGAAATATGGTAGGTACACTTATTTTACTAAAAGCCTTAGGCTATATAGTTTGCAACCAAATTCGTTAACACATTTTTGCTGCAAACTCTGATTCGTAGTACACTCGGCCCGAGTCAGGGTAACAGCAATTTTCAAGAATTACATAACGGCTCCCGCCCAAAGATTACTATTCGTGCCGACCCATTGTAACTTTTGGCTCACAATAAAACAGAACGTGACCGAGGATTTAAATGTGGTGGTTGACGAGTACCAAATCAATTTGGAGCCTGTGCGTGATTCAAATTCTTCATTTAGCAAAATGTGTGCGTTGAAATTTATGATGTTTGTACAGAGCTTATATTGCTCCGGGGAGCTACAAATGTGTTTTATAGTTACGCTCGTATTTATTTTTTTACTGTCATGGAGTTTTGTTGTAAGTCTTTTTTTGTGAATCCGTTTGTAGGGACTAGAGTTTTGAATTTTAAATAGAATTCAGTGTTTGTCGCTTGGGTTATTTTATACTAATTTATACGATGGACGAAACGGTTATACGAAAATGGCCTGTTTTTTTCCATACATTTTAAATAAGTAGTACCTACTCTAATAATAATGTAAAATTTGTATTATAAAATAAAAGGAGAATAACAGAAAAATATTGGTTACTAAATACTTAAGTTAAACCATACTTTCATAGACGTATTCTGCTAAAAATACTACCATAACACAAAGGAAATATATCTTGTACTGTCAACAAAAAACGGAGCGTAAAAATACACGAAAAAAAATAATACATTTTTGTTGGGGACTAACGTATTCTTTCTAAAAACGGCAAACAAAACACGCAACCTAGGAAAAAAAAAACAGCTGACAGATTTAATCCACCGTTTCTGAGAGCTTATTGAGGATTAATCCGTTGTACTCATATGAAATGATTTGATTGGCTGTTTTTATTTTGGTCAACCAATCAGAGCAAACATGATGGGATTTGACAGCGTTACAGTTAGTTACTATACATACACAAGTTTATTTTTGTATTACCTTTCAGAAATCGAAGATCAGAAACCGCGTCTGTGGTCTAGTGGTAAGATCACCTGTTTCAGACCCGAATTCGATTCCCAGCGGGGACAAAATTTTCTGCTCCATTTGGTTGGTATAGGGAAAGAAAGAAAGAAAGAAAGAAAAATGGTTTATTCTGCACAAACTTAACGCACAATACAAAATAAAGAATGACATTCACTATAGGTACAAATTAGCCAAAAGCCTCATATTTAAAACAAGAAATTATAAAAGTATGACAATTGAGGGCTTGTTCTAAACACCAGCTTACCTATAAGTTTGTCACCATAACAACGATGCTAACAGCATTGTTTTTTTGTCACTTAGAGTTAAGATAGTCAGTTCCTCTATGGTTCAGGATTCCAGGTGAAGTTCACTTCCACCTTCGGCCTGATCATCACTTACTATCAGGTGAGATGAAGGCCAAGACATAAACCAGTTGTGGTTAAAAAAAACGAACGACGACGAAAAATCACGAAGAAACTACGATCAATGATTGTGTGGCGGCCATCTACATCAAAGACCTGACGTTATACAAAAATTCTGACCTCACATAAATCCTGCATCGTAAAATTAGAGTTTACCGTGCAATGGACATATACAAGATTCCGACATCAATCGTTGGGCAGTTGCCCGTCAGACACACCCATCTGGTCGGAATATCCTCCATTTCTATAGGAGATCAGTGAACTTTACACCCTGTTCCTCATACCCCTAACATTTAAACACCTAAGTCATCAAGGATACCCACGGAGATCTAGTAATCTATACTTATATACACAGTGATTCATCGTGCTTTACCATACATACATTCTTTACATAAATATTTTATCCAGCACATTGATATCCACCCTTTTCGTAAAACCTAACCCACGCCGCCCTGTCTTCTTACCTACTTACCATTATTACGTACTGATTCAAAGGATGCCTTTAACATCTTATATTTTTATTTTATCGAGAGTACATAGCTTAATAGAATAGCACTTTTCATATTACAAAATCGTTAACTTACTTTGTTTTAACGAATATTTCGCTCTACAGTATTTTTATCTCACGAAACGTGTTTGTACATTTGGTAACCATAAGTAAAACGCGCGTCGCTTGATGAGTTTAATGGCAAACAGATGCGACGCGACAACGCGATGCGACTTTAACAAAACAATTTCTGAGAAAACTGCATGGCGAACAATGCGGGGGCGTCGCATCGCGCGACATGTCGCGCTAGTCTGCTCGAGCCTTTACTCGGTTTCATTTCCTCAATGAAACCGAGACAATCACACACTCACACACACACTCACATGCACACTCATCTTCTCGTCATTCGACACCAGTCATAATTAGGTAGGAAGGTCTTGTTTATTGTGTGAGTTCTAATTTAGGCATTGAATATTCTAACACCCAATTTTTATAAGCACGCCTATTCCAAAATTCCATTACCTAGATTCCGGGTTTTAAATTACGTATAAACATCAAGCCAAAATAAGGCTAGTACGAAATTCATAATTAAATATCCACTTACAGTCCTGCCTACCCCAGTTTATAAGCCGTGTGCATTTGCCCAAGCAATTGAGATTAACGCACGCCCTTTAATTACGTAAGTTTCTGGCGGCGCGCGAATAAATATAAATGAAAAAGGTTTTTTCTACTTAGAACCAGGATTTTTTAGGTAAATGTACTGGTGAATTATTGTGGGCTAATGTGTTTTAGTCAAGCCCTGGGTTGGCTTATATGGGGGATTATTTTGGGGGATATAAATACAGGGTGTAATAAGACCCATCAGCCGATATCTAAGCTTTCTGTACCTCAAACTAAGTAACATTGAGTAAATTTTTTTGCTGAGAAATTACTTTTATTTTTGGTGAGTTGAATCGTTGTCTATTGCCGCGCGACGCAACGTACGCAAAACATTGTGCTAATGGGTGCATACAACGGTTGAGTTATGGGGGTATTTAAAGTTAAGTTATAACATATAAAAATATTTTTTTGTGAAAAAAATTAAAACGTAACCAGAAGGTTCCCAGATAGGAATATAAATATAAAAAAGCTAGTGGACCAAATGATGTATTGTAGACGACATGAAAACCGACTCCCGAAATTAAATTTTTCTAACTTCTAATATTTTCCTACTTTTACGCGTCACTCAATCGTCGATATTAATTTGCCATACGAATAGATACAAAAGCAATTTTTGATGTCGTCAAACTTACAAGGAAAACAGAAATAATAAATGATGTTCATAAACCAATGTTTATGCGAATTCTCATTAACATATCCAATTTATTCCAGGAATGATGTACAAATATGTCGTCTAAGTCAATTCAGACGAGTAAATAAACAAACGTAAGTTGTCTCTTCATTACGATTTATATAACCTACCCACTTTACGCTTGCTCTGCTTTACTAAGTGCGTAAGGTTACACAATAATTAATGTATGAAGGTCACCTTTTTGTAATGAGGTCAAAAGCAGTGGTTTTGAAAATGAGAATTAGAATACAATAGACGTACTCGTAGATATACACCTCTTTGCACACAAACGGTTTTGATTTTTCTACATTCATCATCAGCCTATAGCAGTCCACTGCTGGACATAGGCCTCTCCAATTGCACGCCATTCAGCTCGATTCTCGGCAGCTCTCATCCAGCTGCTACCGGCCACCCTGCGAAGATCGTCGCTCCACCTAGCCTGAGGGCGTCCTACGTTACGTTTGCCGATTCGCGGTCTCCACTCAAGAACACGTCTACCCCAACGGTTCTACGGCTAATATGGCCGGCCCATTGCCACTTCAGCTTGCTTATTCTATGAGCTATGTCAACAACTTTGGTTCTCTACCGGATTACGTCATTCCGGATTCTATCTCTCACAGTTCTCACATTTCTACATTATTGTTAATCATTTAGTTATAAAGAGGTTTTAACAGCCAAACTATGTTACTGGCACTTAATAAAGAGTCTGGGTATGTATAAAAAAAAAGTTAACTCCAAATTCGACATTTTTGTTAAAAACAATAATAATCCCTTTTTCAGTTTGTGAATTTTACTAACTTTTGTGGGTTTGCGGTTAAAAGGTTATCCTGGCAACTAAAACTAACTTCTCGTTATTTTTATTACAATAATTTATGTTTGTCGCATAATCTAGCCTTATTGTGACATAAAACAGATATCTTTGTGTCGATTGTAATGGCAGAAAAAGCAACAAGAGCTAGTAAAATTGTAGCGCTGCTGAAAGAGGGGTGTAGCCAAAAAACTATATTATTATTATTATTGATAATAAGAAATTACTTGTCATTTATGCTAATGACATAGTAAAAATATTAGGGAGTGCCATGGCTGCCGGCGCCGGCTCCCAAAAATAACGCCATTGGAAACCGGCAGTGACATTACTGCCGGCAGCCGATGTTTTCAATCTCAACTGCCGGCAGTAATGTCACCGCTGGCTCCCATAATGGACACCGGCAGAGCGGCGTTTATAGAAACCCTTCCAGTATTCAGAACCCCAACTAACTAATCGTAACTAAAATAATATGTTTTTCTGCATATTCTAGTCGTTTTTGGTTCTAGTCGTAGGGGGTCACAATTTTAACCAACCTACCTTTTTTGCAATTAAAATAATTAAACCTAATCTTACTAGTTCGATTTATGACTTTATTACTAGAATATGGAAAAAAATAATGCTCTATTACATGTTTTTTTTAATTATGCCTACCCTGCCTATCTACTCCATACGCCAAACTGACAACCAAAGTCAGCGCCGGCACCCAATTCAGCAACCGGCGCGGCGCCGGCAGCGGAGGCACTTCCAAAATATGAATCATAGAAAAGCCAATTACTGTTAGGTAAGATGCCCGTTTTTTGCAAAGGGGTGTATTTAGTAACCTATTCCGCATATCTACTCCTCAAGAGTCATCTTAAAAAACTCTGTAAGAAATCGACACGTGTCTCTGCGTATGGCGCTCGGCGTGGCAACACGTCGTGTTCGGGTTCGCGACTGGTCAATCGGCATCCTGAGGATGCCTCGTTGAGAGGTGAAACACGTGTCGATTTCTTACAGTTTTTTTTGTGACTCTTGATGAATTGTTAAGCAAAATAGGTTACTAAATATATCTACGTCTATTGTATTTTATTAGAATTATTCTAAACTAGCTTCTGCCCAGTTCAGTTTATCGGGATCCAAAATCCTTTATTTCCAGGTTATAAACTACTTATAGGTTAACAACACAGCTTAACAGGTTACTAAATATCTTTGTGCCAAATTTCATCCAAATCTGTTCAGCCGTTTTTGCGTGATTGAGTTACAAACATCCAAACATTCACATTTATATTTATGGGCGCTTTTCCCTAGAATGAAGATGGTGATAGTCAGCTGATCAAGGATAAAAAAACTAGAGATAGAGCCAACATGAATCTTAGCAGAAGGTAGATATGCAGAGCAGCACAAAGCATCGCATAATATGTCTTTCATCATTACACTAGGGCCCTGGGGTCCCAGTGCTCATCGAGTATTTCGGGACATCGCACAGCGGTTGGTCGACTCTTCACGTGATCAGAGGGCTGGCCAATTTCTAGGTCAAAGAATCAGCATTGCCATCCAACGTGGCAATGCTGCTAGCCTTTTGGGCACTTTTCCCACTGACAGCGATGCGGAAGAACTTTTTGACGCCCTATGAGTCCTTCCTTTATATATAATGTTTTCCCTTTGTACATAATGTTAGAATTACATAGATATTGAATATTGAAATACGTAGGTTATATTCCTTAAATATCATATATCATATTATATCATATATTTTATATATCATATATCTTATATTATTACGAACTATATCCAACATTTAACTACCTCGTTGGTCTAGTGGGCTAATGCTGAGCCTGGTCCTGGGTTCAATTCCCAGGTCTGGCAAAGTGTTTTTGGGTTTTTTCATCAGAAATTTCTCAGTAGCAGCCCGGAGTCTGGACTTGTACCCGGTTGATGGCAATAGGTTCGCCCTCTATTACATGGGACTTAAACATAACAGGCGAAATGTGGGTGTGCTATAGGTACACCTCTGCCTAGCTCTTTGGGGATTACAGATTATTTCTTATAAACAGTATCCGCTTTTATAACAAGTTGCCAAAGTCGGTTACAGAACTTAGCGATGGAAAATTTAAAACCCATATCAAACGTGTCCTTATCAAAAAAGCATATTATAAGATTAAAGACTACGTTGATGACAAGGATGTTTGGCAATAATTCCTTCTGCACATGAGGCTTCCCTGGTACCTTATAAACGGCATAATTATGTAAGGGTCGATTAACTGCTCCCAAATTACCATGTTTATTCTCTTTACATTAATCCTTGACATAATCATTGTATTTGACATTATTCCTATTATTATAGATAGGTACCTCCAATTTAATTTCAACTCCTAGTGGCTTTTGTGGACATGATAATTATTCAATTTGTTACAGTTGTAATAGCAATCACGTCATTTGGCTGAAATAGGTTTTTTTTTTTATTGTTTGTCTTTTATATAGATTATTTTCTATTTTGTGAATGTGAGAACTTTGTAGGCTTATTGGACTGTAGATTTACTGAACATCTATTTTGTTAAGTACCTGGTACTTACTTGTTGAAAGGCCTACATTGTCCTCCCATGCCTACTAACACTGTAATTTGAAAATATTGTAAAAGCCAATTATTTTTAAAAGAGTAACCGCGGTGTTTCTTGCCGGCTCTTCTCCATAGGAAACGACCAATTGGAACCTTGCACCTAGCTTCTGACGTTTCATAAGTGCCCATGTAGGTTTATGTGAAATAAAATATTTTGATTTTGATTTTGATTTTGACAGGCGTAATGTTATGTTATGTCTAGAAAAAATGGATGTCGTTTCTTGTGTGCTCACTGTCTCCGTCGCTATTTAAACCTTTATGAAGAAAGTTTTGCATTAAAATTCAAATACCTAGAAACTAGAACTAGTTTCTTCGTTAATTATCAAAAAAAAATCTAGAACATAAAATCTGAGATTATGCCAGCCGTACGTAGCTTGCACTTTTAATACGCTCCATTAATTAACTGTGCTCAGTAATTACGCTGCTATATATATCTAGACGAAATAAAATACGAGTAAGGCTCTTTCTTCGAAAACTACATAAAACCTTTCATAAAATTATACGAGACAAGAATTACTACTACTAACGTTACGAAGAATAGTTAGATTCAAAGTGAACGTTAGGAATGATAATTAATTTTGTTACCAAAATATTATTTACTAGCTGCGCCTCGCGGTACACCCGCGTAGGTCTCGATCCCGTGGGGATATCGGGATTAAAAGTATCCTATGTCCTATTCCAGGTCATGGTCTACCCATGTTCCAAATTTCATCCAAATCCGTTTAGCCCTTTTAGCGTGAAATCGTAACAAACTCACTTTCGCATTTATAATATTAGTTAGGAAGTTATGATAGGATTCAGATAAAACGCATCATTATTTAGGTTTCTCTCCAAGGTAGAATAACTCGGTGGAAAATGAAGGTACAACTACTTTTTTTTTTCTCAATTCCCTTTGACCCACCCATGCTCAAAGTCAAATAGGTAGATTCACGTCTTAATTAATTAAAAACTTTTGTTATAAAAAGTTTTTATTTTTTACTTTTTAGTTGTTGTGCCTACCCCACACAAATTCGAATACCAGTAGCTGATGTAAATAACAGTGAAGGAGTAATTGAAAACATCATCTAGATAAACTAAGGGGGAAAAATACGTAATATTGAAGCTAACTCAAAAACTACGCAAGCAAAATTAATAAAATTTATATGGGGCCACCTCGGAAGTATGACCTACCATACAAAAAAAGAATCATCAAAATCGATTCATAATTGGCGGAGTAATCGCGTAACAAACATACAAAAAAAAAAAAAAAACTTACAGACGAATTGAGAACCTCCTCCTTTTTGAAGAAGTCGGTTAAAAAGTAAAACCAATCACAAGAAAAATCACACACAATACGACCCCTCAAATAACTTCCGTCAATAAAAGAAAATAAAATAAATTAAATTATAATACCGCAGTACATAATTAAGGAAAATAGCACTCCCTGTTAATTACTTTTATTATAATTAAGACAGTAGGGGAGACAGAGAAAAGTTTTCAGTTACGTACTTACTGAAAATAGAGCCGTGTTAGAAAAGACGTTTGCGAAATTAGGGTAATTTTTAGGGGAGAGGGGTAATTATCCTTGTTTTCTAGAGCAATGGTTCCTTAAGACTGCTACTGAGGTTAGCTGAGATAATATATTCAAACTCACAGATAACACCTGTATTCGCCTGTATTCCTCGAAGGGTGAGACAGAGATATACTTAAAGTTCACCCACATTTGGCCAGTTATGTTTAAGTCCCATGTAAATGGGGGCGAGCCTATTGCCATCAACCGGACATAAGTTGAAACTCCGGGCTGCTACTGAGAAATTAAAGATAAAAAAACCACGACATGTAGCCCGACTCGGGAATCGAACCCACCACGTTACTGTGACAGTCAAGTTAGGTCGTTTTTTACGTTTTTCTTCGTTTTAAATTGTATGTAAGTTAATTTTAAGACCACGCTATCGTATTAGGTACCTATACGCCTATAATGATAGATGTAAGGATGACTTTGATAAATAAGTTGTTTTGTTTTCAGTCAAGTTTGATACAATAGGGCGAATCTAATGATTTAAATCTTTGGTTGGATTCCGTTATAGAACTCCTTGGCTATGTATAGCACAATTACCATGCAAGTAACCCAGGTAACGTCAGAACCTAATGGTGGCCATAATTCGAACTACCTGCCCATAAACATCCCGTAATGACCAACATCCAGCAAATTAATGTTTCAGACGCGATGCTCATTAAACTTTTAATGTAGGATAGGGTTATGAAGAAGAAAATTGTGAAGATTTTATGGAGTGCAGTTTGAATAAAATATTTTATTACATGGAGAAAATGTACATACCACTTGCTGTATATTTTTCTTGTGGAATTAAAAAGTCTTACTTAATGTAAAGCCTTCTAAACATTGGACACTGCTGCAATATACCATGCTGCATGTATGCTGTATGTTCTCCAGACCGAACACTAGTGCACAAGTGTGTGCACAGAGACGGGTTCACTCTCTCTTCCCTCGCTCTCATTGTCCGATGGGACGACAATCCGACACGACCGGAGAGAGATCAGGCTGCAATACCAAGGTATGCAGTAGTGGTGCTTCTTACAAACGACGACGTTCACAACATGGCAGCACTAAGCCATCAGGTCCATAAATCTGTCAAAAGTGCCAAAGCGCCTATATTTTCTTTAGTAGTAACTGAATGATGAACGAATGAAACGAATGAAGATTTCGTCATCATAATTTTACATTCATTGTCGAAAATGGAAGACCTTTTGTCAAAGTGGCGCCAACTGGTGGCGTGAATTTTCATGAAAACACACGTGACATTTTAAGCTTTGTCTCTGAGATTACTATGTACTTGCATCTCTGTTATTGAAGGTTATAGGCGACATTGACCATTTAGTGTGGCCCAACTTCGTGTTATAAAAATATCTGAGTTAATATCGGTAGTGGTATTCTGTAAAAATCTTACTGTGAAAACTTAGGTGAAGTGAGCTTAAAGTGAGCTGTTACTCCACCCAGGTCAGGTGGAGTAACACCTCACTTTAAGCTCACTTCGCGTTTCACGACTTCACGACTTCACGTTTTCACGGTAAGAAATAAATAAACCGGCAGAATAAACCGGCAGTAGTGATATTCTGTAGGTGAAGTGAGGTGTCAATATCACAGTCACAGTGTCTTGTCATCTTCTTTTATTGTTTTTTTCTATATTGGCACCTTGTAGCTATTAATTAATATAATAAGTTATTATTTAACCGTGCTTTGTATTTTGTTTTATGTCTTTTGTATGAACCAAATAAACGTTTTATCTATCTATCTAATATACATACCTAGTTTAAAACCCTAGCATCGGATAGAATGACAGTTCACTTCACCTAAGTTTTTACGGTGAGATATTTATAGAATAAACCGGCAGGTCATTACCGCTTACCTTATGCTTCCCCAGGTTGATGACAGAGCAACCGAGAAGAGCCTCCTTCCCGATGTGGAACGTATGGTTGCCGATGGGTCTCTCGAACTGGGGCACGTCAACCAGTTTGCGGTTCACCACGTGTGAATCTGTTGACAAAGCAAAATATTTTATCAATGTGGAATAAAACTGTTTTATTCATATTTTCCTACAGTCCTTTGTCAAAGATTCGACCAGAGTAGCCGGTACCAAGGGACACTATAATCCTAAAGCATTTAGGCAGAATTCACCACGAGAAAATCTGTATAATTCGTAAAACACGTATTCTTTTTTTATCTGCCAAGAACGCATTCTCTTTGGAAGAATAATTATAGTTTCGAAGCATTTGAGGCATAACAAAAACCTAGCGCTCTTGTTTCCGAACACACAAGAAAATTCTATGTATCTCTGTACAAAAATAAAAAACAAAAGAAGGCTGTTTCCGAAAGAACAATCAACTATGAACAATACCCAAACCGGATATCCAAACCCAAACCTACTAGTAAAAACATATATTCCGGTAAACCATTCGAGGACATAAATAAAATACATAAATAAATTATTATAATATAACTTGCTGATGCCCGCGACTTTGCCCGCGTGGATATCGGTTATTATTTATACTAAAACCTTACTCGAGAACCAGTCTATCCATTGGTGAAAACAGCTTGGAAATTGGTGCAGTAGTTTTTGAGTTTATCGCGTACAGGACGACAGACAGCCAGATGCGGCGAAGGACTTTGTTTTATAATCTGTAAGGATAGTACACCCACATTTCGCCAGTCATGATTAAATCCCATATAATAGGGAGCAAGCCTATTGCCATCAACTGGACACAAAGCTAAACTTTAGGCTGCAAAAACCCAATAACTTTTTGCCCGACCTGAGAACCTCATGCTCAGCAGTAGCACAATTTTCTTCACTATTTGGATAGTGTTTACATAAATTTATATATTTAAATAAATAAAAAAACTTGGTTGCCGGCCAAAAACAATTTTTATATGCGACCAGTCTCATTCAGGGACTAAACAACCAAAAATAAACAAGCTGTGAAGGTTGGGTTCTAGTATTAGATGCAACTGGACAAGGTAGAATATTTCAGGAATTCTATTTGTGTATCAACACCTCAGGTACATTTATAAGCCTACATTTTTATTTTTTGCGTTTTTTATTTTTGGGAGGACGGTCCTTTTGTAGCCTAAAACTAACAGCTGTTTCTGTGTAAGTGGTAAGTATAGTTTAGAAGAATATGCCATTTAGTACTGTTGATAGCGAATTAAATAATCCAATAGAATTTTGAAGTAAGACTAAAATGACACATGGTCGTAAAATATCTGCATGATTGGGTTTATTTCATAATAATGTTTTGAAAATAATAAAACCAGAGCTTATTTGATTATTATTATAGTTCAATTTAGCACATCAATTTTATGAAGTACACAGATTCATTCTAAATTTTATAAAATTCTGATCCACACCAGAAAACCATTTTACAATCATAACGCAGAACTATTATGAACTAAAACGAATAAACTCACAAGAACTGTATGGTCTTATTGTTAAGAAAGTTATCTTAACTTGTGTGAACTCGTGCAAACTGACTTTGGTAATAGTTCAACGTTTATAGAACCGTGTCTCCAAGATGTTTATGTAGATCATTTTGATAGGATATTTACGTTAACGTCGAGGTTACATCATGCCTGTAAACCCACATTTCGCAAGTTATGTTAAAGTCCCATGTAATAGGGGGCGAGCCTATAGATGTATGAGGAATAGAGTGTAAAGTTTACTCATCCTCTATAGAAAAGAGAGGATCCATCGGCCAAATGGGTTTCGTGTCTGGTGGGGTTACTGCCCGACGATTGATGTCGGGACGTTGTATATACACGTCACACGGTAAACAATTGCGATGACAATTGCCAATTGACAATTGCTTGTGCGATGTAGGATTTGTGTGACGTCAGGTCTTTTATACGTAGTTCGCATGCAGCGTCATAGATGCCGCCACAAGCTTATTGCCATCAACGGGGCACAAGGAACGGGACGACCAATCACGAGGAAACTAGACCAAATACCTGGTTGTGGAGGTCAGATATACACTCGCTCAATGAAAAAATAGTGGAATCCAGCTGCATGCAGTTAGACTGAAAGCCGACCGACATAGTTAGGAGAAGGCTATGCACCAGGCGTAGCATGACAACCATAGAAACGGGTTTCCTACGGGTTTTGTCGACGGAAGAATAGCCAGAATGACACATTGTGTATATTTATCTGTCGACAAAACCCGTGCCTATTGTGGTCAAGCTAAGCGTGCTGGTGATGGTTTAACCTTTGGTATGCCGGAACGTGGATCCCGTTGAGAAACAATGGATTTTTAATTGTGTCTGTAATTACGGCATACGACGGGTTAAGTATCATGTCAACAGCATCATGTTAGTTTCAACACGCTATGTGATTGGTAAGGTAGCCAATTAGTGACAAAACAGATTTATTCTTGTTGTCTGACCATCCTCAATAAGTTCTTTCGGGTTCCTCAGTTTATTTACTCCATCTGTATTGGTAACAGTATTTCGGACCGGTAGAGATTTAAAAAAGCAATACCTACAGGGTAAAACCGACGTGAGTATTCACTATTTTCATCAACACACGAAAAAACTACGAAATATGTTCCCAAACTACACGGCAGAAACCCTCAGTACAGCCCACAGTAACCCCTTACATTCTAACCCGGCCACATTCGGCGAAGTTTTAACAATCACATGGCCGAATCACCGCCCAACTTCGGCGTTTCAGCCCCGCAATGTGTCATTTCAGTACCAAATACGCGAACTATTTGGAGGTTATGTTGAACCTTTGCTGTCAAATGTTAATGGGTTTATTGACGATATAGTGCAGTGTTTTGTTTAGATTAATGGTAAACCCACTTCACATAACATCACGCCTGTATTCCCCGAAGGGTTAGGCAGAGATGTACTTATAGTACACCCACATCTCGCCAGTTATGTTTGAGTCCCATATAATAGGAGGCGAGCCTATTACCATCAACCGATCCTGCTACTGAGAAATTCACCCACTTCAATAAAAAACAAAAAACACAGCGCTGTTTCTATATTATATTGTTAACCCTCGAGTGTTCAGTGGGTAAACAACAAGGATTACGTCGGCGATCTAGTCGCCACTTCACTTTCGGGTCTGAAAAGGTAAGCCTATTATTTGCAGTGGTAGTGTTATGTTATAAGTATAACACATATGCGAATAGGACACACACATAACATTTACGTATACAATTGTGTAACCCTATGTTACCTGTAAACGTATTTACTGAATGGACAATAAACGATTTTCTATTTCTATGTTAAACTACATTTATATCTGTATTTTTTATGGTGTACATAATAAAGAATATTCTATTCTATGCGAATGGGAGATTTAAATTACAACCTACTGCAATCTCAAATCCGACATAAGACCACCAACTGTCACTGAAGTTTACCGGGCATAGCAAATATGGAAATTTTGTCAAGACTGATTATAATTTTTTTTTTTTTTTTGGGAAATCATCATATGACTTCTCCCGCTCTGGGTGGAGCGGAAGGGCGTGTCAGACTCTTACTGACTAAAACCCACCCGTGTTCCTTCAGTTGCCTGTTGCCAGGGTCCCGGTATCCCTTTCGGACTATTCCGCAACCCTGCCAGGTGATTATTATATTAAAAAATCAAAATATATACATTTTTTGTAGCGAATTTTCTAACCTATTGTGTTTGAGTACTCCTGAACAACTTAGCCTATCTATAATATACGCTCTCTCGTAGCAAATGAGGAACTGCCCCATACATCGAGTTTGGGCCCAATCTATGTTTAACTTTTACTAATTGTTTACCCTCGGGTCGACTTCAATCACCAGCTTAACTTGACCTCTGCGTCTAAAAACATTTTCCGCTCCATGTTCCCATTTCTAAAGGATGGGACGGGAGGGGCAGGTCAGCCTAAACTGGACAATCCAACAATGCAATCTCGTGAAAACCGATGTAACATGGGAAACTTTTAATATGATTAATATTTAATTTGTTTATTGGCTGTTGAACGTAAATCATGGTGGATTTTTCATGAATAATTTTTCTGCTGAAATTGAGAGAGAATATACATTTTTTTACCTGATAATTTTAGCTTGGAAGACTCAAGCTGGAACAATTCTGCCGTAGAAACTGTTTAAGTTATTATGCCAATTAAAAACAAGACCTTGTGAGAAGAAACTGATACACTGATACTGTTTTATGACAACCGTTATTTAATAACAAGTTCCTAGTTCCTAGCTAGTATACGAATTTAAGTAGCTAGTATAAATTCTATTATACGAATACGTAGTTGTTTAATAAAATTTTAAATGTGTCTCGTATTCCATAAACATGACGCCGCAGCAAGTGGCTCCGTCTAGTTTGGTTACGAAGTTACTAAGAACCACTGAAGAGGTTGGATATGAATGCCACTGGCTGATGGCTGTCACTCTAGCAGAGAGTCGCATCGATGGTTGCGCAGCGGCTGTTTTCCGATGACAGATTATGTCAGTCGAGCCTCGTCAGCCAGCCACAACACAGAATGATATTGAAGCCGCTGAACCACTTATACGAAGACCACTTGTGGTAAAGGTTATTCTGCGCCGTTAAACATTAAAAAACATACGAAAATACTAAAGTAAAACGCAAAACTAACAAACTAATACCAATGAATTATAAGCAAATAGAGAAACATCCATTGGCGCGATTGCTTGGATAGCATTAAACTGTAAGTCCGAGATCAATACGAGCCCGCAATTAAAGAAATGGGCTACATTCGTAACATTTCTGTAATTTCCTCCAGCACTTGCATTAGTTCCTAATGGGGTTTTAATAAAATTGTGGTAATTGCCTGAGTTATCTTGGGAGGGGTTTTAGTTTTAACGTTGATTTTCTTTTAGTCATGGTACTGTTGAATTCTTTGTCCTTACTGAGGGTAGGTAAAAATACTAAATTTTAATTCATTTTCGAATATGATTTTTTTTAAATATTTAATGCGTATTCTGTCAGTAAAACTTTGTGTTTGATTTGTGTATGAAATCACGGAATCAGGTATACATGAAATTGAGGATAGTTTGGCGCCAAACTTGCTGAATGATTAAAATTTCAAACGTTTCTTTCTGCTTCTGGCTTCTCTATGTTCTAAATGTTTTTTTTCCCCACCTAGTTCCAAATTAGAAACGCAAATAGCACAAAAAAAAACATATATCACGATAAATACCCTAAAATATACATCTAAACTAATCCTTATTTCAATACTCATTCAAATATTATGAACAATTCAAAATCCTACCATATGAAACCCTTCTATTCCGAATAATTCACATTTCGCAATACATATTTAACTAGACGTTAATGGTAGTAGCTTCGCCAGCTGTGTCCATATATGAATATTTGAAGGAAGTAAGAATGCAGCGGTTAGCTTCGTTTACTTGTATCGATTGGATTATATACTTAGGTCGCGTTGTTTTGAATCCCATTTCATTTGATATATATGTATTTCCCGAATGCGGTAGTTGGAATTCCTTTTTTACTTTGCGTTGCTAGAAGTAAAAATTTATTTTCACCTCAGCACCTCACTCAAAAAATTCTAAATATTTGAATTTCACTTTGTTCTGTCACTTTTTCGATACGAAGAAAGCGAGAGATAGAAACAAGTCGATTCGAAGTTCGATTTTAATTTCGATATCTAGTAGACCCAAAAAAGAAACAAACAATAAAACGTTCGGATACACATACAAGTTTTAAATGTAATAAGTTTTTTTTTTTTTTTTAAATATTTTTCGTTTTACAAATATACATGTGGTTTGTTTACCATGTGGTTTACGTTTACCATGTTGTATTTTTTACCTTTAGGCAATAATATGGGTTTAAATATGAAATTGCCGTTTAAACACTTTGAATTAAAATTAAACTTGCATCACGGTGTGACATTCCAGAGTGAAACTTTTTTTACAAGATTCGATTTTTGTTTTTGCATTCAGCTGTTAACAGTAAAGATAACTACAGTACGACACAACTTAGATGTAGCATAAATGTGAAAATTTGCATTCATTAATTTCATTTTTACGGCTGTATTTGGTTATATAACTTTACAAGTTTTTGCGTTTGCGTAAAGATCATTTTCACCTATAGCAGTTATAATAAAGATTGGTATTGGTGATTTTGAAGGCGTATTCAGGTCGGATTGTGATCGGTTTTTACGAATTTTGCCGATGCTACATGTGAGTTGTGTCGTACTGTACTTATATTGAAAATTAGAGTAATTTTTGAATACGAGTTCCGACGTGGAACTAACGTAGCGGAAACAGCTCGCAATATCAATGTTGTGTTTGGAGAGGATACGGCTAATGAACGCGCCATGCGTTTTTGGTTTAATCGCTTTCGTAGTGGAAACTTCGATTTGAAGAATGAACCCCGAGAAAGACCAGCCTCTAAGGTAAATAACGATGAATTAGATGCAATGGTAGAAGCCGCTCCATATCAAACTACCAAGGAACTAGCGGCATAGTTTGATGTTAGCTTAAGCATATCCAAAATAATGACCAATTTGCATCAATCGGTGAGACAAAAAGCTTGCAATATAGGTGCCCCATGATTTGACTAATCTGCAGAGAGAACCGCGTGAAGAAGCTTGCCTTACCTAACTTGTTGAACCTGTACAGAAATAAAGGGGTTTCAATACAAAATGCCTTCACTCAGTTTGTTGAGTCTAGGTCCCCAGAGTTCTACCGCAAAGGCATAAATGATCTTCCCAGGAGATGGCAGAAATGTGTAGACAATGGGGAAAATACTTTGATTAAATAAATATATTTTACCTGAGAAAAAAATGGTTTCCGTTTTCAGTACAAAACGGCAAATTCATATTTAAACCCCTAATATGTTCCCCTAATATGTTCTAATATCTCATATGTTCTCGCTGCTGAGGTGAAAAGTTGAATGTGTTATACGAGACCAAAGTTATTTGCATCTCGTGCCTTTCAATCCCTCGCTGTGCTCAGGATTCTAATTATAGAATCCTTCGATTACTCGGGATTCAAAATCAACACTCGCACCAAAAAACAACTTTGCTCTCTTGTTGCACAAATAACTATTATTTACAAAAAAAGACAAACAGCAGTATAAAGACTGAGGACTTAACAAAATCAAATAATATACCTAAAAGTTCGTTTTTGTCCCTCATGATCAGAAGGTCTAAGTAGCAAAACGTCCAATATCGTGAAACGTCTAATGAGCAATAAGTCTAATTAGCAAAACGTCCAACTAGACTAATTTGACAGGTGCAAATGTCAAACTCCAAATTGAAAAAACGCACAACAATAATTTTTTCATTAATTTAATTTAATTGTAATTTTTTATTTTTATTTGAGTTTCATTTAATTTTATCTGTTCATTAATATATGCCCATTATATGAGTCTAAAATACTATGAAAAAATTTAAAAAAATTGAAATGTCAAAGTAGTCTACGGGATTTAAACTATACCTAGAACTACTACGTTCTACCCTCCTACCCACTTAGGTCATGATATAAAATTATCCTTACATACATATAATATTATAAACTCAGAAATTACTGCACCATTTTCATGCTGTTTCACCAATGGATAGAGTGGATCTCGAGTAAGGTTTTAGTATATTATTATAATGATAACGGACATCCACGCGGGCAAAGTCGCGGGCATCAGCTAGTTAATTTATAAAACATTAATATTAGGTTAGGAAATTATTATTCTATTGACTTACAAAATTATTAATATTAGCCATTTACTTGTAACAAACAAGCATTTAATAACAATTTGTAACGTTAGGAAACTTTGAAATTAATCAGTTTGAACAAAATTAAAATTACTAAGAGAAATCATTAATGAGTGAAAATTCAAACTTCAAAGGAGCAGTACTAGGAATTGGGTTAAATTAATAGTATCGAAAGATGAAGCTGGCATGGACACACACAGCCATAGCGTCGATTGTACCGCAGAAAAATTGCTAGCCCTTTATCAGTAAACGTAAAAAAAAAAACATAATAATGATTAACGTAATCACTACATCATTGAATATAAAACAATTTAAAGTCCCACAGTCGCGTCTGTGCTAAGTAATAACAGCCGCTCGGGTCGATCCATCAGGTTAAGCTATGCTTGCCGGGGTTGGTCCGTGGATGGGTGACCATTTTCACATATCGAGACTCCTCCGTGTCTCGGAAAGCACGTTAAGTCGTTGGTCCCGGCTGTCATTTGTGGATCATTGACAGTCGTCAGAAGCCCAAAAGTCTGACAACCAGTCTAACCAAGGGGTATCGTATTACCCAGTTACTGAGTTGTGAAGGTCAGATGGGCAGTCGCTCCATGTAAAATACTGGTATTCAGCTGCATCCGGTTAGACTGGAAGCCGACCCCAATATAGATGGGAAAAGGCTAGGCAGATTTATTTGAGTCGCGTCTGTGTCTGAACGCGATAAACTCAAAAACTCCCAAACGGTTTTTCATACGGTTTCCACCAATGGATGGAGTGATTTATGAGGAAGGTTTAGGTGTATAATTCATTAAGGTTTTGTGTAAATTAACTGAAATAGGACGATTATTGTTGTAGGGCTAGTAACCCCTATAATAAGCATATAAACAAATGAATTGATTTTGATGTTTGACACATATTACTAAGCCCTGGATTTTTTTAGGGTGCTTTTTATCCTTGTATGTACAGTCACGGACTTTAATTGATGAGCCACCTGGCACTGTTCGTATTTTAGCCGTGTAATACAAATCGGGTTTATTCGGTTCCCGACACGGAAAGTCATAATGTCTTCGTATTAGTAGAATAAAATTACATTTAAAAACTTTACCGGTTGGCTAACCTGAGAGCCAGAACTACAAACTTGACAGCAGAGTGACTACCCAAAGTCAACCAATTGCAGGTCTAGCAACAGTAACCTAGCAACGATTGTTTAAGCGTAGCGATAGTAACGTTAGCGTACGGATAAATATTAATAGTCATTTCGGCAATTTCGAAATTAACGTCTCTGACATCGACATTTCAACTGTCACTGTCTTCAGTTATGTTTTCAGAATAACCGAGTTATTGAGCTCTGATTCAAAGGAGGTCAGTGTCAAATTGATTGGATAACCTTAATGCAACATTTTATTTATTTTTATTATTGAGAACTTATTAGTCAACCTCTATGGATAAGACTATTTCCGATTTTTTTGATGATTTATTTGTCATCTTGTTTACGAGCGTGCGGTTTGAGTTCGTGTTTAATCGTGTAATCTCGTGAATGTATGAAAATGTAAAATTGAAAAGTTTGAATGTGGCTTATCAATTAAAGTCCGTGACTGTACGTGTATTACGATGATATTGAAGGGAAGACCTGGAAAGCATGGTACAAAAGGGAGAAGGCCTATATAGACCTATAGAGGTATGAGGAACAGAGTGTAAAGTTCACTTATTCTCTATAGAAAAGGGAGGATCCTCCGACCAGGCGGGTGTCGTGTCTGGCGAGCAACTTCCCAACAATTGATGTTCGTATCTTGTATATATGTTGATTGCTCGGTAAACTCTAAAAGCGCGATGCAGATGGTGATTTAGATATCACCCCCTGCTGAGTGAGGACTCAGCAGGGGGTGGAACAAAACTGCCAGTGATGATGATGATGTCCAAAGTTCCTAGTCAAACCATAGCCATCAGAATGATGATTCAACCGTACAAAACTACACAAAGTAAAGCCTTATATGTTAGGCACATATTAATAATGTGCTTCACATAAAGCATTCACAACAATACTGACCTCGTAAACACAATGGCACAGACAACTCAATAAATTCCGTAATTTACGAACCCATTACGTACCTTATCAAGTATTCAATTTATGCAATCGGAATGTGGCATCAATAATTATGAAACTGCATGAGCGTGCAAAAGTATCGTTCAGTTATTAACAGTTTAGTCTGATTCATAGCTATTGGATATTGAATGTTCAGGATTTCTAAATTACTGTGGTGTTCGCCATTACATAAGTCTGTTATTGCATTTTCAGTTGAATCGCCACAAGTTCCTTTAGTAGGTGAAAGTGCATTGTTTTTAACCGACTTCTTCAAAAAGGAGGAGGTTCTCAATTCGTCTGTATGTTGTTTGGTAGGTAATGCTTCCGAGGTGGTCCCATATAAATTTTATTAACTTTGCTTGTGTAATTTTTGAGTTAGCTTCAATATTACGTATTTTTTCCACTTAGTTTATCTAGACGATATCCTGTTTGACTCCTTCACTGTTATTTACATAGCAGGTAGTGGTATACGGATTTGTGTGGGGTAGGAACCACAACTAAAAAGTGAAAAATAAAAACTTTTTACAAAAAAAAAAACAACCGACTTCCAAAAAAAACACTAAAAAAGTGAAAAATAACTTTAATTTCGGAAGTCGGTGGCAAAAAACGGAAATTGAAAAGCAAAGACACCGACTTCCGAAATAAAAGTTATTTTTCACTTTTTTAGTGTTTTTTTTGAAAGCCGGTTGTTTTTTTTTTTTGTTTAAAAAGTTTTTATTTGCCACCGACTTCCGAAATTAAAGTAATTTTTCAGTTTTGAGTGTTTTTTTTTTTGGATTTCGGTTATTTTTTTTGTTACGTATACAACTGCAGAAATCATAAATTAAGTTATCTGGAAGCACTGGTGTTATCGATGTAGTACTGGCGGTGGGCTGGCCATGTTTTTTGAAAGACCGATGGCCGGTGGAGTAGACGTGTTCTAGAGTGGAGACTGCTTATCGGCAAGCGTAGTGTGGGTCAACCGTAGTGTGGGTGATGGACCGACGACCTTAAAAAATTGTCTGGAACAGACTGGACGCGGAAGGCAACAAGGTGTTGTGGCGCAGCCTGGGAGAAGCTCATCTCCAGCAGTGAACTACGATAAGCTGAGTTGATTGATTAAGATAACTGCTAACCCATACGGTAGTAATCAGGCTTTTAACGATCTTTCGTTGTAAGGTTGTGACATTAACTTATCTGCTGGTTATATTGTGAAAATGACACACGTTACATTTGTAATCATGTAAGCTCTTCTGTTTTTTAAAGAATGTAATAATCACCAATCAGTTTGCTGAGCCATATGATTTCAGCGATTTTGATTTCACATAATTATTTAATCGTGGTCCCACCCTTGGCCGCCAATAGTGAAAATGGCGCCCATACGTTGGACTGAAATAACAGTACAGAATTTCTCAAAAGTTCATCTGTATAGATTGATAAAGTATGTAGATTAGTATAGATTGATAAGACGTGGAGTTATGGACACCTCAGCCTGTTATAGAGTCTGACCAACGAAAGCTGTCCACGAATTATTATGTGTTGAATATTTTATTTCACTTCTAAATATAATATAACATGTCTAATTATTTTATAAATACAAAATACTGATGTAAGTATCGCATAATATGTCTTGAATAATAAATAGTATCGACTCCGTTGAAGCAGTTGACAGCTCATGATTTTTTTTAATTGCCGCCTTTTTTCTTGGACAGCTTTCGTTGGTCAGACTCTAGTACACCATGAACTAATAAATAATTCTCGTTTTCAAATTCTTATAAAATTCAAACATCAGTTGACTGACTTCAAATTTTCCAATTACCTTTTAATTACTTTTTTAAAGCCGCAAGTCAAATCCCACCAGTTAGTTATATTAAATATAAGGATATATTCCGAAAAGCCGCAGAAATTAAAACGGAATATAATTGAGTCCTTGCTTCCTTCACTTTATATCGCTCTTCGCATAGTCACGGCATGAGTAGCTCTTGTGTGTTTCCATTGTACTATGTGGTGTGCTAAACGGTATATTTATGCTTAAAGACTTATATTCGTCATTACTATAAGATAAATCATAAATTATTGCCTGCTACAAGACCTGTGGGGAGACCTTCTGGGGACCTTGGTTGCGCCACTTCTTCCCAGCTAAAGCACCAGGAAGTGGTGAAGGGCAGGCATTTTGGGGTCTCATGTAATTCTGACGTTCAAATTTTTATTTTGTGGATTATTTTTATTGATCCCATGAATTATTTCTAAGGTTCGGTTATGAGAGTTAATCAGGAAAAGAGAGTAAAAGCAGTCAGATTTTTGGTTCTAAAAAGAGAGTACCTAAATGCAGTGCAATGTAGGACGAATATTTCGACGCCTAAAGGTCCCTTTGTTTTTATATTTATTTAGTTAGTCCCTTTAGTTTTAGTTTTGATGATGAAATATTGTGTATAGTAATGTAAATAATTCCAATGCAGTTAGATTTTTCCAGAATTTGAATGTAGCTTTAATATTCAAATTGTCAGCGTCTTTCTAAAGTTTGGTATTGCACTTCTAGCCAGTAAAAGCGAGAAAATCATGTGGGATTCATTGACTGCAGTTTCTTTGTATAAACATACAGTAAGATGCTGACTTTCCGATCCTTTAAGCAATTATGTTAACAGGATTACCCTTAATCACGTTCTCCGACACCCTCCAAAAACCATTATATTAAGGAAACGGAAACAAACACCACCAATCCGTGACTGCCACCACCTGTCACCGAAACCTGTATTAAACCTTCGTAGAAATAATTGCTGTAAACGGCATAAACATTCAACTTTTACGTTATTTTGTAAATTAAAATTTAGTACGATTCGGTACCTACGAGCTGTGTTGTTCCGTAATAATTTATGATCACTTTTGTGTGCATTGATTAATGAAACTGCCTTCTTAGTCCAGTGGTCGCTAGCGCAACTGCTAAGCTTGGAGTACGGGATTTGAATTCTAAGCCGGACAAATTTTTATTGGGTTCTTCTTTCAGTTATTTTCCAGTAGCAGCTCAGGCCGGATTTGTGGTCTATTATTTGATAATTTGTGTCCATTCAAAACAATTTTACATTTAATCCAGGTGAATGAGCCACGTCCCTCATTAAACTGTCTTCGTTAATATGCTCGGTCACGCAACGAACTATGAAAAAGTGCTATTTTTGGATATCTCTTCAAGGTTATAATTTTATATCGGCCCGGAAACCTTCAATTAACTAATAAATACGTACACACCCTACCGAAGCACTACTTGAAATAGGTAGTTATTTTTCATTCGTATTAGCAGGACCTCTATGAATTCTGAATGAAATTATTATATAAAAAACTTAGCCCATCTTTGCAGTTGTGTAAAAAGGCCATCGTCATCATGCTCATCGCCATAAATGGGCTGTTCCATGTGTAAGAAAGAGATAGCCTATTCTTAGTCGGCACTAACACCAAAATAATCACCTACTAATCCAATAAAAAGAATACTTCGTGAAGGAATTATAGGTGTTGCTGCAAAAGCCCCATTAGCCTAATTTTAATGTTACCTACATTAACCTTTTGGAGTTTTTTTTCTCTATGTATACTCATTACCTTGACGACCGGTTCCTTAATTTAAAATAACAACATAAAATCACGCCTGTGTGCCCTAGAGGGGTAAGGACATGTTGCCAGTTATAATGTAAGTCTCATGTAATAGGGAGTGAGCCTATTGCCATTAACCGGGCACAAACCCTGACTCAGGGCTGCTACTGAGCATTCCCTACTGAAAAACGAAATAAATATTTGAAATAAAATAAACTAGCATTTTTGTCGTCGAAGTAGTATGTCGTCGAAGTCACATCATTTCGCAGTTAAGTCATGTCGAAGAAACGTTTTGTCGGAGTACAGTAGTGTCGGACTTAGGTATGTCGAACTAAAGTATTGTCGAAATAAAAACGTGTCGGAGATCCGTAATGTCGAAATAAAATCTTGTAGTAGTTCCGTTTTTCGAAGTTCAGTTTGGTAGTCTTGCTTTCCAACATAACATAAATTTTATTAGGTACCTACTTTAATCACCATTGCAAACTAAAAAGTATTTATCATTCACCTGTCAATATCTACTCGCAAAAGATAAAAATACTTGTCAGAGAAAAGATTATTATGAAAGAGCTCCTTCAAAAACATAGCACAAGAGCGACGGTAAACCCTACTTGACCCGGCCAAGTGTGTAGGATGCAAACCTTATTACCGTGTTTAATCCTCTTATGAAGACTTTCCCCCTCTTGCCTCCTCCTTTTCCCCCTCCCTCACTCCCCCGAGATACAGGGGATCTTGTATTTTTAATGCACAAAGTGTTTTTGTTTAAAATTTACATCAATTAAGGACTGTCGCGCGTTGCCCTGAGGTAAGGATGGGGTATTGGATTGTTGTGAATTTAGAGTTGATGTTTGAAATTATATATGCGCATTATTTTTTTGTAGATTTCAGACTGGATTGAATAGTTTAATTTGTGTTTCTAACAAGGCAATATTATTATTATTAATTATTTTGACAATATTATTATTGTAAGTAATCGTACAGTAAGTTCAACACTGTATTTTTTTTTCATAGTCATTATTTATTTATTCATGTAGCCAGTAGTACACATACATGAATAAAATATAAATATAATATCCTAAACTAACTAAAATATGGCTTCGAAAAATTCCTCCGCATTGCTCTCGACTGCTAATGAAATTAAGAGACTGGTGGCATTACCACGTTGTATGGCAAAAATAATGGGCAATGTTCAACTCAGCGCTGTGACTTTAGGATAGCAAGCACGGAACAGTAATCATTCATATTGTATTATATTGTAACATATACCTTGAGATATTTCAAGATAGGATAGATAAGTATTCAACATAATACGATATATTATTAAACCTTTTGTAACCACAAAAACTTAGACACTTGTTCAACGCGTGTCTACTTTCAGTTTTATGTCAAACTCCATACAAAAATGTCGTGTTTAAAAGGTGTTTAGGCTAAACAACTGATAAACACGGGCTTCTGGTAATAAGTTTAGCTTTAAGCTACAAGGTTAATTAATAAAAGTAAAATGATACTAAATGAACATCTACTAATATGAACATCTACATCAGCTCAAATTTGATTCAAATAATATTGGGACACAAAAACTCTAGATCGCGGATGAAAAGAAAATTGATAGCTACATATTACTTATAAATCTACATATTTACGCAAATGCTTTTACCTCCCTTAATTCCTATTTACGAAGAAATAAATAAGTATGGAGCACACTTCGGGGAATTGAAATTACTTTGTTCAAATTAAGACATCCGTTATATACAATTTGAATTTAGTAAGAAAACACCTAACGGTTTTCCGGGAACATATATTAGAAGTGACTTCAAAAAGGCTGTTCAAAACTCTGTGTTCCAATTATGTTGATATTATTTCGCAGCACATATTAAGGAGTTAAGCCTTTGATAGTGACGCTTTTCTGAGAATACTATGAATAAGTTGAAAGTGTTCGTTTTATCGCTGTAGTCAAACTTTTTATTTTTCATGTCTTCGTAAAAATTTATTACCGAATTAGAGGAGAAAAAATGTTTTGTGTAATAAAATCCGGTTAAGGACATAAAACTTACAAGATTTCTAGAGGCGCTGAGGAATCCCCAAAGGTTCATATTACAGGTGAATAAATGTATACTCTTATAGCTACATACAATTTCATCCGTCCCAAACATCTCAAAGATTTTGTTATAAAACATCATTATACGTATCGTATGTATTGTACTTACCTGTAATCATAAAATTTGTACGCCACTGGCGAAACATAGAGAGTCAACTAAATTTTTTAACGAAGACCAAATGTATGTACAATGTTAACAAATAAATATTCAAATATTCATTCATTCATTCATCATTATTCTGTCGAAAGATGAGACATCTTTCCTTCTGGACGTCGATCACCCCCAACCATCCCCACGACAAATTGTCCCCGGACTTTCTGCATCGAACTTGTTGCAGGTATAAATTAAAGACCTTTCTTCTACATCACTACTATAGAATATTACTAAATGTACTTCACTAGTAACGGTTTTGTAAAGTCTGTAGTCTGTGGTAATCTCTCAAATATAGAACGTTGCAAATTATTTTCACTTGCTTTATTTATTAAATATAACAGGTTATGGGCCCAGCACGCTTCCATTGCGATACCAGTTGTTTGTCTAAACAGCAATTTATAATTTTGAAGACCAACATAAACCATACTAAAGTTCAAAAACCTTTCTGAGTACCAAGTACCAACATAATGTACGCGCTGAGAATAATAATTTAATTTAAAGCCTCATAATATTAATGTAACCTTTTAGCTAACATTACCTGTCTGACAGACGGACACATCAGGCGTTAAGTTTATTAGATATGCAAAAGATACATGGAATTAAATGAAAAGATAACACATCAAGCAGTAGGTATTTTTTTTATCTGGATAGGATATCTGATCCAGTCTTGCCAAGGGGTATCGTGTTACCTAGTAATTGGTGTGGAGATGAAACAGGCAGTCGCTTCATGTAAAATACTGGTATTCAGTTGCACCCGGTTAGATTGGAAGTCGATCCCAACATAGTTAGGAAAAGGCTAAGCAGGTGATAACTCTATTGTGACACGGATCACGCCTGATAACATTATCAAAACATCATTTAGTTGTTAAATTAAATTCATTTCGAGTTAAATATTGACTTTCTTTTAAATATTGGTGAATGAGAAACCCTCAAGACCATGTAAACCTTAAAACGCAGATCTCCTTCAACAATACGAAATAGAAACCAATGTTTTTAAAAATTTATACGCAGGATATAAACGAAAATAATATTTTTATTAAAAAAATATCACAGAAAAGTTTCCGCTAGTTAAAATATTTCACGGGCGTATAAAAACTGGCCGTGCGGAAAAATGTAGCCGAAATAGGATGGTCGAAAAATATGACACAAATAAAAAACGGATTTTGACGTTATTCACTCTACGGCTGCGCATTTTAAATGTGGGTAGGTATACCTGACTTTATTGTGATGTTTATATTTCATCGTACATGACTAAAAGTTGACTACGTAGATTTATTATTTGTGGAAAGATTTAACAGCTTGATTTATTTTTACAGATGACGACCCAATTGGCTTTGTAATTTGCTATTTTCTCCACTGGTTTTGATCCATTTTTAAGACCCTTGGGTGTTTATTTTAAGTTACCGTATAGTTTTTGACATAGAACCAACCTCCTCCTACCCCATTCTGATTCTCCTTTATACTCATAGCGGCTTTCTTCGAAGTGCGATGACCAATCAGCATTGCTATTCTGTAATCATCTCACCGTGAAAACTTAGGTGAAGTGAGCGCGGAGTGAGCTGTCATTATCATCGATACCTACTGATGCTAAGGCAGTGACAGTTCACTCTAAGCTCACTTCACCTAAGTTTTCACGGTGATATTCCCGTAATTCCCGTAATTTGGTCAGAGGGCCTAGACAAGTGACAATCGCTTCAAAAGCGTTTCGTATTTCTACAACGACTTCAACAGGATTGAAATAAGCTTTTCGATAGCTTATGTCAGTCCTATACATTTTTGCCTTTTCCATCATCGTTATCGCTGATAGAATGTCACTTTGTCTAGGGCCTCTGGAGAACTATTACAAGTTCGATTATTATGACAATATTCCCTGCCTCTGACTTATAAGATAAATAAAATAGTACCTATCGTTAACCTCGTCGTTTTACAACAAAGCCAAATCGCATTTTCAATTAAAAGTGATCTAATTCTAATGGTGCTTTATAAATGACCAATAAACAACTAACAAGATAGCCTAACAAAAAGTAAATACACACAAATTACGTAAAGAATTACCCCTAATTGTTTAACGTACCACCCTTTCATTCGGCATGAGAGCAGGAAATGAGTACCATAGAACTCTCCAGGTTACGTGCTCGGCAACCAAATGTTTCCACTCAGAATATCGAATGGGTACGTAATTGAAAAATCGTTTTCGATGTTTGAGAAAAAACGTTCGATTCCTACTTAGGTAGGGCTGGTATTAGGCTATTTGGGCTGTATCGAGGTAAATGTGTTTTCAGGTAAAAAAAAATGGTGTGTTGGGTTGAATATGATAATGTTGTTTTGAGTAGGTAGGTAGGTACTTGATTTCTTTTTGCTGGTATATATTTCAATAGGAATGATGTCTGGGTAAAAAAAAAACAAATTCTATGTAGTCCGTCAACTCAGATAATAAAAAAATATTAGACACATATTTTTTGCTTTATCATATTAATAAAAAATGACTTAGATAAAACGTATTAAAGTTGGGTAGTGGGGGTTCGCTAAATCACAACTAAGTATAAAATCTACATAGAATAGAATAGAATACAATACTCTTTATTATGTACACCATAAAAAATACAGATATAAATGTAGAAATTTAACATAAGGTGGCACAGATAGTTAATTGATTCAGTCGTGACTTTGCGGAAATCCATTATAAAATACAATAGACGTAGATATATTTAGTAACCAATTCCGCTTGACTATTCTTCAAGAGTCCTAAAAAACCCTGTAAGAAATCGACACGTGTTTCACCTCTCAACGAGGCATCCTCAGGATGACGGTTGACCAATTGCAAACCAGAACGGGGCGGGCGTTTGTTGCGTTTGTTCGCCCCTTATCGCGCTTATCGCACTGATAACGATTCTAGTCAATTAGCGCCGAGCAGCAATCCTATATAAGTGGGGGTGACGGGCGATTTGATTCACTTTGCGTCCAGCGCTCGGTGTGGTAACACGTCGCGTTCTGGTTTGCAATTGGTCAATCGTCATCCTGAGGATGCCTCGTTGAGAGGTGAAACACGTGTCGATTTTGGAATGGTGTGAAACGTGTGAATTGGTTACTAAATATATCTACGTCTATTGTATTTTATAAGGTGGCACAATGGGCGGTCTTATCGCTAAAAGCGATCTACATAGGCGTGACGTCATGTCACATTTAAACTCAATGTATCGCCGTAATCGATTGTTTACGTTAAAAAAAATGATTTTTAAAATACGTGACGACAACAAAAAAAAAATGTCGTCATCCCTTTTTGCTGTGGAGAACAATCTCAAGATAGGTTTCCATAGCAAATTGAATACAAATATAATTAGCAGCGGAATGCATTATAGACTACCACCTCTATCTCAAAAATATCTTCTTGGAATTTCTTCCATTGGAATTAACCATGATTTTAGCTAAGGAGGACACTGATATTGGAACCCTGAACTACGAAAAACGTCCTTAAAGTTATGATATAAAGTTTTTGTAAGTCAAAGCATTAATACCGCCATGGACCTGTTTAAATAAATATTTTTCCCATCATAATAATAACATTGGCCACACCTGAGGAGGCTCTCGTCAGACGGCTGGATCAAGGGCTTGATCTAGAAAGCGGTACTTTTGGACACGGCGCGTATCAAACTCAAACTCAAACTCAACTCAAACTCAAAACATTTATTTCAAATAAACCAATTACAGGTACTTTTTAATTGTCGAGGGGTCGGTCAAGAAAAGAAAGTCGGAAAGATGAAGCTAGTTGCCCATTCCAAAGCGTAGTAGGTTCCTATGGAGAAGAACGGGCAAGAAACTCCACGGACACTCTTTTAAATCAGAATATTGTTACAATATATTGGTTACAACATTTATGTTCAAATTATACATGTGAGTAGGTACAATGTAGAGAAACGTGCACGTTAAAAGAGTCCGTAATTAAACGATAAAAAAGAAACAAAACAATTCAAAAATTAAAATTAATTAAAATAAGCCGTGGCAGCTAAGAGATGACCAGTCCCTACTGACGGCGCCCGTTCATGAACATGACGCATGGAGGTTCGTTAGGAGGTTCCTCGCTCAAGAACCCTGACCACCGGTAGCTTGGACCTGTTTCCGATACCGGTGGGCTACTATTTTTTATACAGGGTGTTAGGGTAAACACCGTTATCCTTGCAACCAGTGGCTTGGTTTCATTTATAGAACGTAAAATC
This sequence comes from Lithophane ornitopus, assembly GCA_948473465.1. Classification (NCBI taxonomy): domain Eukaryota; kingdom Metazoa; phylum Arthropoda; class Insecta; order Lepidoptera; family Noctuidae; genus Lithophane; species Lithophane ornitopus. The sequence goes on from OX419629.1 coordinate 13,060,574, forward strand.
AATGGAATATTACAACTTTTTTTTTTTTGTCTACATTTTACCACAAGTGACAACACGGGCGGGTGGTGCGGGGCGTGACCGGACCGGCCGCGAGCGCGACCCCTCCCTCAGTTAGTCAGCTGTCAGCTGTCAGTTAGTCAGATAGTCAGCTGTTTCGCTAGCAAGCACGGTGTCGGATAGAAACTTTTTTAAATCTTTGAATGAAAATAACGTTTTTTTTTTTGTTGTTTTCGGTCATTTATTTTTATATTTAAGTCAATTACCAATGGTTTGAGTGACAAAAGTGTTTACCCTTACACCCTGTCTATTAAATATTTTTATAAAAATATTTAACAATGTAATCCATATGGACAAAAATTAAATAAAGGAAATAACATAGGTCCATCGTAGCAAGACTCAATCCTTCCATAAAACTAAAACTTTATAAATTCCCGGATCAAAGAGGAATCAATACACCATTTTAAATAAAAAAAACACTTAACAGACGGATTCTCAATCAACGATAAGTCAATAATTACAGTAACTAATGTACCGTAAGTTATGATAATTATTATTTGCTTAAATGTTCCATCAACAGTTAAACACCAGAATCAATAAACATAGGAATGTATAATTAAGCGGAATCGTATTAATCATAATTACACAAGTTACCTTATGGATCATGATTATGTATATTATATTACTGTAATTATCGTTTACTAAGAACTGTGGTTTTCTTGTTCCTAAAAAAAATCAAATGTCTTTCGCTGCATGGGTTCTTTGCATGTAATTGCGTCTGCAAAAATTGATTCGATTCCCAGAGTTTCAACAGAAACCATTTCAAATCTAGTACGTAAAGAAAGAACAGTTTTTCTTTACGATTTTCATCTTTCCTGTTTTCCAAAAGATAAAGATTTGTAATACCGCGTTTATACGGGTTATTCCACTAATCCCCATTTTGACGTCTCATAGAGGTCATAATCAAGGTATAAAACATGTATTCTACATATTGCTTATTGTTTCATTTATCCCTAAAACAAGTTGTAAAGACAAGTTGTAAGAATAGAAAACTTGTCAAGAATGTCAAAACGGTAAACAAATCATGCAGCAACGTCGCATGTTTAATTCATGTTTAATGCGCGACATGTTTTTGACAAGTTTTTTACAAGGCTGGTCTTTTACAAGACTTGTTGAAAACGAGAATCACGGCTTGTTGAAGGGTGTAAAAACAGTGTTAGATTTATTTATAAGCTAAAACAAATGAGAGCGCAGTGGTGGCCCAGTGGTAATGGCCACGACTTACGAGTTGTAGGTCGTAGGTTGGAACCCTGACAGGCGCTTTACTTTGTGTAAATTATTTCATCGCCACTACTCTAAAAACGGTGAAGGAAAACATCGCGAGGAAACCGGCATGTCTTAGATCCAAAAATTCGAAGACATGTGACATCTGCCAACCCGCACTGGGCCCGCGTGGTGGATTACGGCCCGCTCCCTCTCACAGAGAGGAGGCCTGTGTCCCAGCAGTGGGAACATTATAGGCTGATAATGCTATAACAAATTATGTTTTTTTTTAAATCATAATGTATAACACAATAGCAACAATTTACAATCAGAATCCAAAGCCATTATTCATCATGATTTTATTTATCATAGTATTTTTAAACAAGTTAATAGGAGAACATTGTTTGATACGTGGATTTCCGTATAATTGGCCATTTGCTTCCCCCGTCTACTGCGTCTAGTGTTTCATTTCCTCTGTCGACAAATAGAGGGTTTCTTTGAACAGTATTAACGATGGCGTCTCAATACTGTCTCAATAAAGCTTTATATAAAGTTGCTTTGATTTAACTAAGTTTAATATTATTTCAATGCCGTGGACTGTCTTACGTAAAATGTACAGTCTGCTGCACCGTACCCTACTTAACTGACAACATTTAAAAAATTGGCCAAGTGCGAGTCGGACTCGCGCAGGAAGGGTTGCATACTCTATCTGCCTAGCCTTTTCTCAACTATGTTGGGGTCGGCTTCCAGTCTAACCGGATGTAGCTGAATAACAGTATTTTACATGGAGCGACGGGTGCATACTACCATACAATATTTAGCGAACGAAATGCCATAAAAACACGTTTTTTGTATGGGAACCCCCTGTATTTTATTTTAGGTTATTTACTTTATTTAATTTTTATATTTTTTTGTTATAGCGGCAGTAGACACACACAATTTGTGAAAATTTCAACTGTCGACCTATTACGGTTCATGAGATACATCCCGTTGACAGACAGACAGACAGCGGAGGCTTAGTAATAGGGTTCCGTTTGGCATCCTTCGGGTACGGAACGCTAGAAAGGATAGATTATAATACTAAGACATGTGCCAAAATATTTTTTCATACCATTTGTAAGTAATCTGTATTGCTATTCTGTAACCATCTTACCTTGAAAACTTAGGTGAAGTGAGCGTGGAGTGAGCTGTCATTGTCACTGACACCTACTGATGCTAAGGCAGTGACAGTTCACATCAAGCTCACTTCACCTAAGTTCACGGTGAGATTTTTACAGAATAGCACAACTGGTACCTCATATTCGATCTACACAGGAGTAAATTATTATACAACTAACTACTACATTAGGTACTGATTAAAATGACTATCTATACCTACATACATTTGCCAAAATATTTATTTCAGAGTTTTATTCGTTTAAATAACGATAATACTCTCACTGCTCATCTTCCCTAAAACTTAACCAATAAACTGAAGGGCATTACGTGCAATAAAAATACCTACTACGAAGGAGAACAGAGTACTGTTCTACTTTTGTTATATCCGTGTATCGTAGCCGTCCATTCAATAATATATTATTGTCTCGTGACTCGATATACGATTTATGTGTCGTATCTACCACGTTTAATTGTTCATCCAACCAACTGAACTAATTTTTTATCAGTACCTACCTATGTATGTATGTGAGTTTTTTATGGTGTAGTAAGAGGGAACTGGTACTGATCTAATAAATGTTTGTGTATCAATCAATCTGCCTGCTCGATCAATCTGCATTTTTCCAACTATGTTGGGGTCGGCTTCCAGTCTAACCGGATGCAGCTGAAAACCAGTATTTTATATCGAGCGACTCCACAACCCAGTAACTGGGTAATACGATACCCCTTGGTAAGACTGGTTGTCAGACTTTCGGGCTTCTGACGACCCGTAACGACTGTCAAAGATTCACGACTGACAGTCGGGACCAACAGCTTGACGTGCTTTCCGAGGTACGGAGGAGTCTCGGTTTGTAAAGATGGTCACCCATCCACGGACCAACCGCGGCAAGCGTAGCTTAACCTGATGGATCGACCTGTGCGGCTGTTATTACTTAGCCACGAGCTAAAGTTAAAGCCTGCTGATTACGCAAATATCTAATTTCCTATCAAATAGAAAAAGTACCAATTCCATCCAGGGTTTTCAGGATTTCAGAATTGGGCCTTTCCCCACTCCCCCGAATATTATTTATTTATTTTATTTGTTTGGGACAAAAAACAGTTATACATTACAGCATTTGCAAAAAATAAATAAAAGTAATTACAGTCGAAAAAACGTATAACCCACACTATTGTCCACGGAGTGACATCAGAGTATGAAAACGAACGCATGTTAAATGAAAAAAAGAAGTACATATTTAGGAAAACACAAAACAAATACCGGCGAATCGAAGGACGCCAATGACAAGAGCATTCGTCTCATTGGCGACTTGCAAGAGATTGTGAAACCATTCTTTTAAATTTAGACTGCGACAACGCGAAAATATCGAAATCAATGAATTGTGAGTTATAGGTTTCTAAAAGTCGGCGGAGAGGGGCTCGTACACCAGGCTTCGTTCTACATCGCGCAGTGTAGAATAGTTGTAGTGTTTAATTAATCCCGTGACTCATCAATTTGACGTAGTAGTCATTGAGTTAAATACAGCAACGAACACAAATTAGTCATCATGAAATGACTGTTCCATATATTATACATCTATGTATTGAGTTCATTCAATAGATATTATTGTGTGGTGTCCGTGTGTACAATTTATGTGGCGTGTTTTGTTTCGCTTTATTGGCTCTGTCTCGATGCTCACTTCGCGTTTGATTGCGCTCAACTATTCTAGACGACTCAACGTTCAGTAGGTTGGTGTTTGAGTAGGTTAATATTTTTCCGCTGTGACGGTAACAATTTAGAACTAAACCGAATAACTTCAACAACGAACAAGGTAAGGCACCAAAATCAATCAAACAAAGGTAAGATTCAAACTCATCATCTTCTGCCTAGTCTTTCCTAACTATGTTGGGGTTGGCTTCCAGTCTAATCGGATGCAGCTAAATAACAGTACTTTACATGGAGTGATTACCTATCTGACCTTCACAACCCAGTTACTGGGTAATACAATACCACTTGATGAGACTGGTTGTCAGACTATTGGATTTCTACGGACGCGGTACGACTGTCAAAGACCTAAAAATGACAGCCGGGACCAACGGCTTTACGTGCTTTCCTAGGCATGGATGGGTCCCGGTATGTTAAGGTGGTCACCCATCCACGGACCGACCGCGGCAAGCGGGGCATCCTACAGATAGAAGGGCCCGTGGCTAAGTAATCGAACCTTTGATAGATCAAAGGTGTGTTGTTACATTTAGGTAGAACTATAGGTTAAAGTAGAAGAGCCGAGCTCTTGAGTACTCAGTACCAGTGTTATGTCTGTTCTGTCCCCAATTATAGTTTGACTTCCTAAAACTAACTACATATATCATACCCAATATTTATTGTTACCTCCTCCCAATATTCCCAATTGTTTTCGTTCGCCCAAAAACCCACAGTTCAGTAATAAATTCTGATCGTGTGTAAAGCTGTAAGACCGGTGATAAGTAGCCGTACGCGACTGCTCCTGAACTATTGTCCCCGCGTGACGCGAATAATCAAACGTTTACTTCACTTCGATGAGTGATTTTCAGATCAAATGCTGTGATTGTTTTGTTTATGATCCTTGAAAGATATTGTGACAGAAACATATTTTATTCAGCTCCCATTAATGATACTACAGATTAGAAAGTTTTTATAATAGTATGAATTGATAAAACATCGAGATTACTTAAATATATGTTAGTTAAATAATTATGAATGTATGTAGGTATAAACTGTATCAAAATATGTTGCGTTGTTTAGAAGAACAATGCGGTCAGACAGACAGACATGAAAAGCGTTTGTAATTTATAACGAGTGTCGATCATGAACAGAAAGCCTCGTGCATCTAGCGCGATATCGCGGCCGCGACAGGCAGTGCAACACTTGTCGCGTCCGCGATATCACGCCTGTTTGTGGGAGGAGCCTAAAATCATGCCTTGTCTCCCCGAAGGGTTAGGCAGAGGATTAGCTATAGTACACCCTCTTTTCGCCTGTTATGTTTGAGTCCCATGTAATAGGGGGCGAGCTGTCTGCCGGGTACAAATCCAGGCTCCGAGGTGCTACTGAGAAATTCCATATGGAAAAGGCTTTTGGCCATTGGCCATCACGACTATCGGCACAATTACTTCTGTATCCACATCCCACATGTCGACAACCTCGCGAAGCAGGTCAAGATACTTAATCTGCCTATACTTATATTTATACTTAACACTTGAACGCCTAAGTGTCCTTTTGTCTTTATATTTATTGTTATAGTTAGTTAGTTCATTTAGTATAAGACTTTTAGTTAGATTTCTGTATTTATAAACATGTCATAACTAATGTACTACATTATGTAATAAAAATAGATTTCTGCTTATCTATTAGTATTTTTAAACTATGTTATCCCACAGCTGGGCAAGTTTTTCCTTCTTACCTTCTGACCACATTCCTCAGATTACAAAATCTGAAGTCATACCTCGCCTTTAGTACAGCCTTCACTTAAAACTTTAAGTCCAGGTAATCACAAAGTCTCAAATTAGGTTTTAAGATAACGAAGGCAAAAGGGTGAGTTTGAACGAGAACTCGCCACTTTCAAAGGATAATGGAGGCTCTGGTCCTAGGGTCTGGTCCATTTAAGTTATCTAGGTTGCTAACTAGATTACTGAAGGCACTCTCCCATGTAACGACACGTACTTTTGGATTAGGTGGACTAATTTGTTAACAAAAATCGTTTGGCTTTCCCAGAGAAAGGTAAGTATCTACATCTGATGTCTGAATACAGTATTTAAATGAACCCTTGTGAAATACAGTATAATTATACGGTAACACTTACTGTTTCACTTTTGTTCTAGGAAAACTTCTTCATTTACCTGAATAAAAAGTATTTTATTTTAGTAAGTATTTTATGACGTAAACGAGGCAAAATGAGTATGTATGGTTCGTAGCAGGTGGCGATCGATATTTTCTGCCTACCCCCAGGGGAAGAAGGCGTGATTTTATGTATGTATGCAAGTATTTTGCCTAGGTGTGCTAGCCTTGTGGCAAATATTATTAGGGAAAAACCCTGAATCGCGAAAAAAATCAGCTGTTCCCTACATTTTGACGAGCTATGCGAACATAAATGTAGGGAACAGCTGATTAATTTTTCGCGATATTACGTTTTGTCCCATATTGAAAGTTGTTTATAATGATGAGTAGGTACAATACCCCTTAAGAGATTTCGTGTATTAAAAAAGGTACACCTTATATAGATAGTTAGAATTATAATATATAATATAGAATAAACGACCAGACATTTTCTGATTTCCAGAAAATCACATAGGTACCAACGGGCAACTATCCACTTAATATTCCTTTAATTTACATCATACATACACTCCTGAAACCCTTATCCCGTCCGATAAACCTTCCGTCCAAAAATCGGACGACACCATTTTCCAAACTCCGGACACCAGAATTCAGTGCGACGCCAACAGATTAATGGACACTGTACGTTTTAAACCGAATTTAAATAACATTTTTACAGTCCGTGAATTATTTATTGTGCCCCATCATGAATAAAATTCGTATAAATATTTCAGAGATCATTTTGCGGGGAAAACTTGGTGAGTGGTCGCTAATTTTTCTTGGCCGGAAAATGGTAGGAAAAATTTACGTGTGTTTCAAATAATTATTTTGTAGTTAAGATCCTGTTTAAACGGGGAATTAAGATAAAAGTTGTCATACCAAAACCATTGAATACATTGTATCAATCCAATATAGGACAAATGGAAAATGAAGTCCAATTAGGTATTAGAATAAAAACTTTTTACAAAAAAAAAAACAACCGACTTCCAAAAAAACACAAAAAACGTGAAAAATAACTTTAATTTCGGAAGTCGGTGTCTTTGCTTTTCAATTTTCGTTTTTTGCCACCGACTACCCACACAAATCCGAATACCACTACCTACTATGTAAAAAACAGTAAAGGAGTCAAACAGGATATCGTCTAGATAAACTAAGTGGGAAAAATACGTAATATTGAAGCTAACTCAAAAACTACGCAAGCAAAGTTAATAAAATTTATATGGAACCACCTCTGAAGTATGACTTACCAAACAAAAAAAGAATCATCAAAATCGATTCATAATTGGTGGAGTAATCGAGTAACATACACACAAAAAAAAAAAACATACAGACGAATTGAGAACCTCCTCCTTTTTGAAGAAGTCGGTTAAAAATGGTAATTGTAGAGTCCTTCTGCAGTAAAGCTGCTAGCAATGTTTAGAATTTTAAAGAGCGTGTCGTAAAGTTTTCCTTCTATTTATCTGACATTACCTACAGGGTGTAAGGGTAAACACCGTTGTCACTCAAACCATGGATGATTGACTTAAATATAAAAATAAATGACCGAGTAGCAATAAAAAAACCGTTATTTTCATTAAAAGATGTTAAAAAGTTTATATCCGACACCGTGCTCGCTAGCGAAACAGCTGACTCACTGAGGGAGGGATCGCGCTCGCGGCCGTTCAGGTCACGTCCTGCGTCACCCACCCGTGTTGAGACGCAAGTTCGTCGCCCTAGCGCACTAGGGTGAAAGGGTGAAATACTCTTGTGGTAAAAAGTAGAATTTCATCAAAATCAATCAAACAAAGGTAAGATTCAAACTCTTCTGCCTAGCCTTTCCCAACTATGTTGAGGTTGGCTTCCAGTCTAACCGGATGCAGCTGAATAGCAGTACTTTACATTGAGTGACTGCCTATCTGACAACCCAGTAACTGGGTTATACGATACCTCTTGGTAAGACTGGTTGTCAGACTTTCGGGCTTCTGACGACCCTTAATGACTGTCACAGATCCACACAGCCGTGACCAACGTCTTAACGTACTTTCCGAGAAATGATCCCCCATCCACGGACCAACTTCGACAAGCGTAGCTTAACCTGAAGGATCGACCCGTGCGGCTATTATTACTTAGCCACTAACACTCCAACACATCACACAATATCTAATTACCATAAGATTCTCGTGCAGTCCGTTACATCCGAAGTTTAAAGTTTCGAATTTACAAGCGGAGTCCCCTTCCGTAGTCCGTACTCTTACGGACTCGTAAGTAATTACTGGTCACAGGCAAATTACTGAGGGTTAGTTGTTTTAACTTCGGTAATTACCCCTTCTGTTGGCCACTGAGAGATGTTTACGGTGTATTTTGATTTGATTCTGAATATTTGGCGGTTAGTGTAAAGGTAAGGGTTCCAAGAGGAGCGGTGGCCGCCTCATAGCGTCTGCAATGTACCAGTGCATGACGTCACTGACACGTTATAGAAGAAATAAGTTGATCTGTTTTCCTCGAGAGCGTTTTTAAACAGCGTTGAGACAAACCCCGCTGGCACAATTTTTTTGACAGCCGTCAGTCACTTCTGCCGTTATGTGGCGGCCACCGCTCAGGAAACCCTTGCATAATGATAAAGAAAATGTAAAATATAGAAGCTGTTTAAAATTCTTTGCAAATCATAAAACGTCTTTTTAGAATAAAGTAAAAATTCGTAATGTTTGAAAATAATTCTTTTGTTTTTTTAAGGATAAACTTATTATTAATTATGTATAATTTTCTTTTGTTTCTTAAACAAAAACAAAACATTGAATAGCAAATACGTCTACGCATGAGACAAAAAAAACAAAAAAGAATGTTTTATATTTTGTAAGCACTAAAATTATTTAGACTCCACAGCGACAGCTAGATAAATAACGGTAGGTCTCTCATTACTTTATACATTTTCAAAGATAAATTCTGAAACTAGGGTTAAAATCACATTTTGCGTCCACAACCCTGCTGTAAATTTATGGCACAAACCACTTAAACTCATTAAATTCCACGTGTGTATATCAAGCAATACCCGAAATAAGTTTTATAAAAGCGGACCCTAAAACCGGACATATAAAATGTCCCTGGAAAATAATTATCCAACTTAAACATTAAAGACCCAACTACCTAGGGGACTAATTCTATCCTCGGATTGTTACACTAAAATCCCCTCACTAGGGACCTCGAAATATTTTCACCTAATTTTGTTTTTTCTTAAATCTCACCAAAAAGGACGGGCCCCTCCGGCTGCTCGAACGATTTCTTGGAACCACAAAAGAAATTACGTGTCAAAACGTGTTTTGAAAGTTTTATAAACTGATTTGCATTCTTAGAAGATAAAATTAACAAAATCTAAGAACTTTTGGCGCTGTCTGACTTTTGTTACCTTACGAAGGTTAGACAACCAAGGATCAAAACGTGTATTTTGGAAATTAAAAAGGTTCTTTCGACTGTCTATTTAGAACAATGTAATTATACTGTGACAAGTAGGTACATAAGTAAATGTACCTACTTGTCAGAGTATAATTACATTGTTACATGTCACAGTAGGAGTAGAGGAGCTCGTGGCTAAGTAATAACAGCCGCTCGGGTCGATCCATCAGGTTAAGCTACGCTTGCCGGGGTTGGTCCGTGGATGGCTGACCATTTTCACATATCGAGACTCCCCCGTGCCTCGGATAGCACGTTAAGCCGTTGGTCCCGGCTGTCATTTGTGGATCTTTGACAGTCGTACCGCGTCCGTAGAAATCCAATAGTCTGACAACCAGTCTCATCAAGTGGTATTGTATTACCCAGGTACTGGGTTGTGGAGGTCAGATAGGCAGTCGCTCCATGTAAAATACTGGTATTCAGCTGCATCCGGTTAGACTGGAAGCCGACCCCAACATAGTTAGGAAAAGGCTAGGCAGATTGATTGATTTTGATGTCACAGTAGGAGTAGGTACTTTGTGCCCGGTTGATGGCAATAGGCTCGCCCCCCTAGTACATGGGACTTAATCATAACTGGCGAAATGTGGGTGTAAAAAAGGTAATCCTCTGCCATCGGGGATTCCATGATGTTATGTTATTTTAAATAGGTATATAGTTGAAGGTACCTAAAATAAATCCTAGGTGTACGGTGCGTACACTGTAGTAAGCCCTACAAAGCTCCTTTCAAATCCGGAAAGTTTACAACATACCTATAATCAAATATTTCACGACTAAATCAATTGGCTTGGACCCAAAAAGTTAGTAAAACTATCTCTTTCTAGGGTAATTATTCTGACCCACTGCAATACTTTGAACCTCAGTATAGTAGGTATTTTGTTTAATGTTTTAATTGAATTGCCACCACGAACACATTGTGTTGATAAAAGGTGGCAGTGCATTGCCTTTGCGATTTTTACCTTCTATCCAGCCGAACACAGTTATCTTAAATAACATCGATACTCCACAGATCGTTTTGATGGCCCAACGGACAAGGCTCAGAAAAATGTGATGACTAATTATTATTTACCGAGCAGCGAGGTATATCTAGACCAACCAATATAGAGTGTCCGTGGAGTTTCTTGCCCGTCCTTCTCCATAGGAACCTACTACGCTTTAGAATGGGCAACTAGTTTCATCTTTCTGACTGACCGACCCTTGACAGTTCAAAAGTGCCTGTAATTGGTTTATCCTTAATTAATATTATAAATTCGAAAGTAACTCTCTCTGTGTGTCTGTATGTTACCTTTTCACGCCTAAACGGATGACTGAACGGATTTCGATAAAATTTGGCATGGAGATAGATGGCATCCCGGGGAAGGACATAGGCTTTTTATCAACATACCACGCAGGCGAAGCCACGGGTGGAAGCTAGTTTGAAATAAATGCTTTGAGTTCGATTTTGAAATCAGTAAATAGCTCAATTAACGTTTTAACGATTTAAAATTACCCCGCCGCCGACGAGGAAGCGACTAGGTATCGAATATTTTCTCGCTCAAGTACAATAGAGAAAGTTCTCGCAGGCAGTGTGAACACTCATCGATCAACTATTAATATAATAAATTATCTATCTCTTTTATTGACGCGGATTCTACGTCTAATAACCGTTTCTTGACTGGCAGTTTACCAAAAGCTGGCCACCTAACTCATCGCAAACCGATCTCAGACCAAATAGAAAACCAAGACAGAGCCCTGCGAACAATAAATGAAGCATGCCAAAACTACACCACCGCTCTGTGCATACACGCTCAAACGCACACATTTACAATCAAACTACACCAAAATATGTGCACAAATGTTTAGGAAACCGGCCTCACGTCACTGTTGACAGCGCTCCGTCTTGGTTTTTTATTTGGTCTGAGAAACCGATCAATCTTTCCAGTACTCATTGGTTACCAATCCAAGTATACCAAATTACGTATTAAGGTGAGCGCTCACTATATTTAGGGGCCCCATCTTAACATTCCGGTCTCGGGGGCCCGGTAACGAGTTGACCGTTCGCCAAACCGCAAGGCGCACACTCTGGGGAGAATCACTCGCTCCTACTTAGATGTAAGTAAGGTCGTGAAATGTATGGGATATTTAGTCGGGAAGTGTAGGTGAAATGGGTGACAAAGAGAATTTGAAATTGATTGGGACTTGTTCTATTATTGTGTTTATGTTTTTTTAAGTGAAACTCCTTAGACGGCGACTCGATAATTATTAGAGACGTTAAACGTGATGACCGCCGCGTCGTCACTATCAAAATTCTCGACAACTGGTCGAGAATTTTATTGATAGTGAACGCGTCACGTTTTGGCACATTTCGTTACATGAAAGAGGAGAAAGATCTCTCTCTCTGTCACCCACAAATCTCTCTTATTCTTTGTTCTTTTTCATTTCTATCAAACATACGGTGCTGCACGGGCAATTTTGTTTTAATCCTTTGTGCATTGGGCCCGCAATATATTCATCTTATTATTACATGCTTGCCTCGGAATGCACGTTAAGCCGTTGGTCCTGGCTGTCATTCGTGGATCTTTGACAGTCGTTACGGGTTGTCAGAAGCCCGAATGTCTGACAACCAGTCTTACCATGGGGTATCGTATTACCCAGTTACTGGGTTGTGGAGGTTAGATAGGTAGTCGCTCTATGTAAAATATTGGTATTCAGCTGCATCCGGTTAGACTGGAAGACGACTCCAACATAGTTGGGAAAAGGCTAGGCAGATTGATTCCTTTAATTTACATCCATGAATTATAAGTACCATGCATATCTTTACAGCTGGATTGATAAAAAAGTAGTATCAATCTTAGCCTATCATGAACTCAACACTAGACTAACTGACAAGGCACATTCTGCTTTGACACTTCTAATTCTCATCAAAATCCCTCATCATAAGTCAAAAACAGTCAAGAAACTAGTTTACAATCTCAGACACTATTAAGGTAAGTGCTCACTACAACAGCGGGATCATTACTCAACGTTTAATTCTCTAGAGATGATAGTTGACCGGCCGTCAGATGAAAGGGCTTTACACCTAGAATTCTTGATGAGGAATTGTTGGATATTATTGCAAACAAAAATACCTAGAGCAGTGATAGCCTAGTGGTGTGACCGTCAGACTGCCAATTCATAGGTCTCGAGTTCGAACCCAAGACACGCACCTCTGACTTTTCGGATTCATGTGCGTATTGTTATAATTACCACTTGCTCCAAAAACGGTAATTTTTGTATATCTGCCCTGAAAATGCTGCTACAATTTTTGTTTAATTATGACGGAGTATTCAAATGCACCAATAATAATAATTCCAGCCACTGAAATACAATTTTCAGTTACTACTCATTGTGACGTAATTTCTATACAACTTTGTTTCATTATCTGCAGAATATTCCAAAGGATACAACAAACAGACCACAGTCACAATTGAATTTCCCTCATTAGATTTTCCTCATTACAATCAAAATGTAAATTCAATTGTTTTTGTTTTCACTGTACCTTCTTATTTTGCCAACGTTCCAACGTCTTTAGCATTTTTACTAAAAACACTTTTGGCTTTAAAACGAAGTCAATTCATTTCAAGTTTTCAAGAAAAAGCCAAAAAATCGAGTCAAAATTCCATTGACAAAAACGAATTGCATAGCGCGGCATTATATTCAATCGACTTATTTAGTTTTTTGATGATCCCGCAGTATGCATTTGTACGCCTTCATTTAGCTACATAACAACAGAGGTGGGTAACCACCTCCCCAAAATATAAGCACATGTAGGTATAATATCCCGCGAAAATCCGGTTATAACCGCTTATAACCAGTTCAACAGTTCAATATCACGTCTCAGGGGGCTGATAACGATTTGAGTCGGAGCCAAACCGATGTCGAGTCGAGGCGGCCAATCGCTAAGTGAATATGGTAAAAAAAATGAGAAATCGAAGTGTGAACTCGAATAATATCGTGGTTGTTTTCGTAGTAACACTGTTAAATGTGGCGAAAGGGGAAATTGGGTTGGTTGCCAATTTTTGTTAAATTGGGCGACATTTTTCATAGAACGACTGCCGACGAGGAAACGAGTAGCTATCAACTATTTTCTCGCTTATGAAACGTACAATAGATATAGGTCCCGTCTACAAGAGATGCATAATAGGTATTAAAACTCAACTATCTCTCCACTAGTTTGTCACACCAACGACAGCTATCAAAGTTAATAAATACTCGCTCAGCGACTTCGTCTTCGGGCAGAACACACTCCTCGAACATTACCTCCTTCTGCGAAGCAGTAATGCTTGCGAAGGAGGAGGCGGAACGCGTGAGGAAAAAATCAGGCAAATTTCGCGCCCTCACGCCCCTAGCCGCCACAGGAGATGCCCTGTGTGTCGGGAATACCAGGCGGATTCCCGGCCACTGTAGGTGCGGGCTAGCGGACGGTGAGCAATGAGTAGCTCGCCGTCCGATAAGGACGAGGCCCGGGTGGACGGCGCGTTGTGTTCCACGCGCGCCTTAAAGAGATGTCAGCACTAGAGATACCTGCCGGGGTCGCGGGAAAGTCCGAAAGGGATACCGTGGCCCCTAGCAACTTACAGGCAACTGAAGGAACACGGGTGGGTTTTAGTCAGTAAGAGGAGTCTGACACGCCATCCCGCTCCGCCCAGAGCGGGAGAAGTTATATGATAATTTCCCACCCAAAAAAACAAAAAGGCTACACTTTAAAACATTATTCTACTTAATATTGATTTGAATGCCTCGTTGGTTTAGTGGTTGCAAGCGCTACTGCTGAATGAAAGTATGAGGTTTCGATGCCCGGGTCGGGAAAAATGGTATTGGGTTTTCCATCTGAAATGGTTGATGGCAATAGGCTCGCCCCCTATTACATGGGACTTAAACATAACAGGCAAAATGTGGGTGTACTATAGGTATACATCTGCCTAACCTTTCGGGAAATACAGTCGTGATGTTACTACCGAAAAATTTCTAATCTAAATCCGGTATAAAGAAAATGTCCGTCCGTTTACCAATTAGTGATGTAAATCTAAGCTGTTCATTGTTAAGGAAACAAGGAACCGTGTGCCGAGTCCAAACAAAGTAATTAAATTAAAATTTAAATCGTGTTTCCCTAAAGCTGTTCTAAATCACGGAACTGAGGAGGTCAGATGGGGATAAAGAAAGAAAATTGTCACGTTTATTTTATCTTTTGTACTTTGAACTTTAAGAAGAAAATTTTGAGAAAACTGAGGCGGTTTCTCCATTGGGGATTTGTTTATTTTTAATATAAAACTGTCCTAACGTTACTTTCAATATTACAATGATCAAGTATTCAACAATTTTCGTTTATTTATTTATTTAACTATTTATGCACACACATATAAATACAGACAACCAGAAAGGAACAGAAAAATACGTACAAAGGCTTATTTCTAAAGAAATCTCTTCCAGCATACACGCGATAGGAAAGTAGATAGAAGAGATGTAGACACCGTGTGTAAGAGTAGAAGAGAAACAATATACATAAAATAAGAAACAATTCACTAATTTAAATATAAACATCCATGAGAATATACTTATATACTCTTCAACTACTTCGTACTTTTCTTGAGGTCTTATTTTCTGGTGTTAGAGGTTTTATGTCGCCCATATGACCCTCTGACTTGGTTTTACATGCCGTCGAGAAATATCTCTCAGGCATGCCGATTTCCTCACGATGATTTCCTTCACCGTTTGTGAAGCAAGTGATGATTACACAATACGCACATGAATCCGAAAAGTCAGAGGTTCGTGTCTTGGGTTCGAACTCGAGACCTATGACTTGACAGTCTAACGGTGACACCACTAGGCTAACACTACTGTCTTAAACTAAATACCACATACAACCTCAAACTTAATTAAAACCAACCCCTATTTGCCCAAAGGTTGTCAACCCAAAAACGAAAAGAACCTTTATTCATTTCAAAATGAATCAACCCTTTCACAGCCCGTTGAAAAACATAATCGGCATTCTAAATCCATTGTTCGCCAAAAAAAAAACACAAAAATCTAACACAATACACATCAACGCCATTCTTCAAACAATTTAATATTTTGTTGAACACAAAAAAACAGATTTATACGTTTTATCCAATCGGAAACAGAACATTTGGCAACAATTGATCCAACATCCGAAAATTGTCGGTAGAGTAAACAAATTAAATGACTGGACAAACGAGTGATGCTGCATTTTAAAAACAAAGAGAGTTTAGCGGGAAACGAGTAATGTTGGATTGATATACGAGCTTTGTATGTTTGCTTTGAACAATTATTTTGAGTATTAAAAAAGTGTCGAAACATTGTCTTTCAATTAAAAACCGGCCAAGTGCGAGTCGGACTCGCGCACGGAGGGTTCCGTACCAATATTCATTAAAAGCAAAAAAATCACGTTTGTTATATGGGAGCCCCCTTAAATATTGCTTTTATTCTGTTTTTTAGTATTTGTTGTTATAGCGGCAACAGAAATACATCATCTGTGAAAATTTCAACTGTCTAGCTATCACGGTTCATGAGATACAGCCTGGTGATAGACGGACAGACAGACAGACAGACAGACAGCGGAGTCTTAGTAATAGGTATAATCCCGTTTTACCCTTTGGGTACGGAACCCTAAAAAGATTTTAGATTTTTTAATTACTATTAGCATTTCAGCGCTGCTGATAAAATATAAAAAAAAAAATTAAGTAATAAAAACTAAATTTTATTTTATATTTTAAGTAATAAAAAAGATTTTTATTTTGTCTGTCTGTGGTCTCTTATTTATACCATTTTAGTCGTAGTTGGGTTTCAGTTTTTATTACTTAATTTTTTGTTAAATTCTTTTGGGGTCATAATATATATATTTTTGAAACGTGCTCATTAAGCCCTTTCATTTGATCATGTTACGATTTTTTTTTTTTTTTTTTAGTTCCTCACTTTATGTCATTGCCATTTTTAATGTGACGTCACATAGCCTATAACCAGCGGACGATCAAGACGCTTCCAACGATACCTCATTTTTCAAATTGTGATGAGTCGTTTACAAGATAAGAGGGAACAGATGAACATACATAAATACATACCGGTCAAAATCATAACCCTCCTTTTTTCTTCGCCGTAGTCGGGTAAATACGTAATGAACGTTGAAATTGTGCATATTGGCACAGGTGTTGTTAATCGTAGAAAAAAACACTTTTAGTTTAGTGTTATCAGGTGTTATGTTTCTGATCAGTAAATCGACTGTCAAATCTAAAGATCATTTCTGTAATAAAATTGTGGTTAAAAAAAACGGGTTTTTTTTTTGGGTTTTTTACTATGCTGCAAGAGATATCTTTAGAAATAAGCATTGCTTTTGTACGTATTTTTCTTTTCCTTTTCTCTTACATGTACGTGTGTGCATTAAAGTTTAAAAAAAAAAAAAAAAAACTTGGGTAGCAACGACTGACGTCTATAACACCATAACAGTATTACGGTGTGGAACAAAATGGTATCAACAGTTTATGTACAGCAAACGCTATAATAACTGAAAAGCTATAAGGGATCAGGCAATCGTAGTTAATTTGCCACCTCCGGGTATAATACGGCATGAATAGTGTGCCATTAGCCTGAGTGTCATTCAGTCCCTGGAGAGACTCACGTTGCAGGCTTAATATATCGGTGTCTGCTATTGTAGGTACCTACCATTGTGTAGAACACTAAGGTTTATAGGAAAGCCATTTTATAATGTGACTGAAGGTATAATCGGTTCTGCCAGGGTTGCGGGAAAGTCCGAAAGGGATACTGGGGCCCTTGCAAACAGGCTACTGAAGGAACACGGGTGGGTTTTAGTCAGTAAAAGTCTGACACGCCCTCCCGCTCCGCCCAGAGCGAGTCAAATTGATGATTACCGTATAAAAAAAAAGGTGTTTTCGGTTAGACTGAAAGCCGACCCCAACATAGTTGAGAAACGATTAAGCAGATGATGACATGTTAAGGCTAGTGCCTCGGCACAAGCTAGTGTAATGAGCGTGGGTCCTAGTTTCGATCCCCAGGTCAGGATAAGAGCCTAGCGGTTAGCTAGGCAACGATGTAGCCGACGGACTTGCCAGCAGGAGGTCAAGCATGTCACCAGTGGGACCTGAACCCATCGCACCACTCCAATACTCAATATCTTTATTGCTTTACCATAATTTGTAATTAAGTGTTAACTATATAATATAGATCATTATGGACCCAGTAGGGCACAGCAAAAGGGTAGGAGAGAGGAAGCCCTGTTTTAGGAGATCATCTCCCCTTCGGGTGCCTAAACTCAGGTAAGGAAACACTTAAGAGTCGCAAAGATCCAGGTTAACTTTTAGTTCGATTGTGTACGACGCGATTTACTGACGCATTATTGACTAGTTTGTGATTGGTTGTGCAGTTTACCGACCGCCATTGAAATAAAAATATTTCAATGAAATACCGCCATTGAAATACAAATATTTCAATGAAATACCGCCATTGAAATACAAATATTTCAATGAAATACCTCCAATGAAATACAAATATTTCAATGAAATACCGCCATTGAAATACAAATATTTCAATGAAATACCGCCATTGAAATACAAATATTTCAATGAAATACCGCCATTGAAATACAAATATTTCAATGGCGGCTACACATTGCGTTTTTTTTTTTGCCAATATTTTTTTTCTATTTTTCTTTGGTTAATTGATTTTGTAACACGTTACTTTTGAGTAGTTTTAATCCCAGGTCTGTGGTAATATCGGACATTGCTGAAATGGTGACCATTATTTTCATATAATGCAACTCCGCGTCATGCAGAGCACATTAAACCTTCGCGATAGCCGATTTATCCGTCTGTAAAAAGTAATTTCTACTTAAGTCTTAAAATAAATAAATAATTTAATACGAATGTCATCTACATAATGAGCTCGAAAGCATTCGCGCATAGCACTCGTATATCGAAATTAATGAAATAATTATGATGACTTCAGTTTACTCCATTTTTAATTGGGTATTAAAACTATTTATTAATTATTTTTATAACTTACGATTGCCGCCAAGGAATTGCGAGTTTATTATTGAAATGCAGTTCAGTTTTATCTATGTTTCATTTCACACTCTTTAATTTTGGCAAAAAACGCCTCACGCTCTATTAAATGGGACTTAAGCATACTTGGCGAACAGTTATTTATGGAAATCTCTGCTTATCCTTTCGACGAGTACAGTTGTGCTGTTGCTATAAATATCTATCCGTGAAAAATGTGGTGAAGTGAGCGTGAAGTGAACTGTCACTGCCTTAGCATCAGTAGGTATCGATGACAATGACAGCTCACTCCACGCTCACTTCACCTAAGTTATCACGGTGAGATGGTTATAGAATAGCAATGCAGGTGTGATGTACTTGCCTCAAAGAGATGTCAGTACAATTGACGGGGTCCGCTAGGGCCGATGCCTGACAGGGTTGCGGGAAAGTCCGAAAGGGGTACCGGGGCCCTTGGCAACAGGCAATTGGAGGAACACGGGTGGATTTTAGTCAGATTTGTCAAGTCATTTGATGACATCCCACCCTCAAAAAAAAAAAGGTAACGGTACACCTGCAACGCTGGATAAAACAAAATGTTAACCGTATAAGCACGATTTATAAAAGCTCCATCTGAGTCACTTTACTACATACCTACATAAGTACTTTTTACTACGGACCCCTAAAAAAGTTCCCTAGCCATAAAGCTTCTCTTCCACCTAAACAGAAATAAAAAGTAAACCATTTAAAAACGGATACACTAACATAAACCCGACATAAACGGAATATCATCGTAAAGTAAATCTTGGACATACTCAAAAAGATTACATCACGGCACCTATCATATTTCAGGGTAGGCAGTAAACGCGCTGCGGAGTCGTCTTAAAGCGTTCATGGGCTATATTCAGCCAGGGCTTTTATCTAGATTGCTTTGCTGGACTCCAATTACTCCTAATTTTAGTGAATAATTGAAGAGTCTTACGGGGTTCGTTCGCTCTTAGTTGTAGAAGAAACTTAGATTAATGTGTGTTTTAAATGCCGTTTTTAAACAGAATTAGTTTGTAAACTGATTTAGACGGTGCAAGTTTTAGTTGAGGATTTAGTTGCGAAAAATGACTAGTGGTTTGAATATTTTCTTGCTACATCTCGCCGATAGTAGGTATATTATAATCTGAAGTCATGAAAATATTTATTATAATTATCTGTAATGCAGCCTCCAAACTGACGGCAAGAATATCGCGAGAAGAAAAAATCTAAAAAAATGATAACGTACTATTCACATTCATAATAATATATTAGAATAATCAGTAAAAATATTGATGAAAAAAAAAAAAAAAAAAAAAAAAATGTTGATGAATTGGAGATAATACTTGGAGATAATAATCTCCAATTCATCAATTTTTTTTTTTTTTTTTTTTTTTTAACAGGAAATTATTAGATACTAGAGCCACGGCCCGCGGTTTCACCCGCACAAGTCTCGATCTCGTGGGAATATCGGAATAAAGATCCTATATCCCACTCAGATCATGGTCTACCAATGTGCCAAATTTCATCCAAATCTGTTCAGCTGTTTTAGCGTGAAAGCGTTACAAACAGACTCACTTTCGCATTTATAATGTAAGTTAGGATTAGGATAATAGTAAGAAAAGGCAGAAAACGTTCAAACGTACGCAAACAGCCAATCTATTCTGTCCAAATCTCACGGTGAAAATATAGGTGCCATAGTATACTGTCAATAATGTCAATCCCAAGCATGAGGTGGAATGACAGCTCACTTCACCTATACTCCATTTGAAATAAGATTAGACTTTTAAACAAACCATTTTACAGTCCTACAGTCCGTTCAACCGATTTTGACTTCTATACCCTAGGCATAAGGATCACATTAAAAGCAAAAAAGGTTACACAATACCAAGTGTTTACTGCAGCTGCCATTTGTCATGCCACCAACGCAATAGAAGTCAAAATCGGTTGAACGGACTGTAAAAAAGGCTTATTTTAATGTCTAATCTTATTTCAAATGGAGTATAGGTTTTTACCGTTTTTACGGTGAGATTTGGACAGAATAAACCACCTGTATTGAAGTTACTCGCTTTTGCTATTTGTGTCTAATTAAAAAATCAGAGAGAGTTTTAATAAAATGTCACTCTTTCGAGCCGCCGCCGAAGTCAGCGGACTTTTAGTCACTTTTGCAAGCGACATTTTCAAAGGTTATTTATATTTTAGTGTCAACAAGCTCTTTAATCGCTCAGCCAACTTGTTAGCAATTTAATGTCGGAGTCTGTTTACTGAGAATGAAATCATAACGAGGGTTGTCGTCAGACGTGTGAATAAAATATAGGGCTGACTAAACTTGGCCGAACTCGCAACGATCGTATAGTGTGTTCCGAAAGTTACTTATGAAAATGTAAACAAATGGATTAGAAAACTTACACGTGGATGCCAATCTGTAGTGCCACTTACATATTAGTTGCTTTGATTTGATTATTTGAATACTTAAACCCGAAATTCTAATGCCTGTGGGCAAAAAATGGTGAATATAAGCTGAAATCTTCTAAATACAGATGAATGTGTTACTAATATCCTTTAATAACCAGCTCAAGAGCAAACAGCTCAAGAGGAGCTCGTGGCTTTAGTAATAACAGCCGCTCGGGTCGATCCATCAGGTTAAGCTACGCTTGCCGGGGTTGGACCGTGGATGGGTGACCATCTTTACATACCGAGACTCTTCCGTGCCTCGGAAAGCACGTTAAGCCGCTGATCCCGGCTGTCATTTGTAGATATTTCGACAGTCGTTACGGGTCGTCAGAAGCCCGAAAGTCTGACAACCAGTCTAACTAAGGGGTATCGTATTACTCAGTTACTGGGTTCTGGAGATCAGATGGGCAGTCGCTCCATGGAAAATACTGGTATTCAGCTGCATCCGGTTAGACTGGAAGCCGACCCCAACATGGTTTTCAATTCAATCTGCCTAGCCTTTTGCTAGGAAGATTGAATTGTTTGCTCAAGAATTTAACCTGAACAGGATTAGTTTACACTTTCTTCAGATACTTTTAGAACAGACTATAGGTGATGGGACGCCTTTGCAAACTACTTGATGACGTCGTCATGTTGTTGAATATTGGCATCCGAATTACTGTTACCGGTCACTGGAATTTAGGTGAGGAATATGTTAGTAAGGTATGCCTTTAGGATATTGATATATTTATATATAATCACAGTGCTGATAAAAGTATGTATTCTACTTCTCTCTACTCTATCTCTCTCTAGATCTCCTTACTCATAGGTACGTTAGTATAAACTTTTAATTCGCTTGCCTCTTAAAAATCAATTTAGCTATTAGCTCCTATGTTCATGCACAAACTCACGCCTTTTTCCCACAGGGGTAGGCAGACACCACAGAAAGCAACTAGCTACGATCCTTACATACCTACTCCTTTGTTTATTAGGGTTCCGTACCCAAAGGGTAAAACGGGACCCTATTACTAAGGCTTCGCTGTCTGTCTGTCTGTCCGTCTGTCACCAGGCTGTATCTCATGAACCGTGATAGTTAGACAGTTGAAATTTTCACAGATGATGTATTTCTGTTGCCGCTATAACATCAAATACTAAAAAACAGAATAAAATAAATATTTAAGGGGGCTCCCATACAGCAAACGATGATTTTTTTTGCTCGTTTTTGCTCGATATTGATAATGGCAACAGAAAAACGCTAGATGCTTGAAATATTCACAGAATATTTAGTTATTATATTCACTTTAAAAATAAACAATAAAAATAAAATAAAACAAATATTTGGGATATTAATGGATGGATGGGATATTTTTTTTTTTCCCATACAACAGACATGATTTTTTTGCCGTATTATATGCTGATAATAGTATGGAACCCTTCGTGCGCGAGTCCGACTCGCACTTGGCCGGTTTTTTGTTCTAAAATCGTCCCAAATGCGAAGTTGGGACATACGCCGACGACAGACGGTATAAAAACTTTCGTCACGTCGTCAGTCCCAGTAAAAATACAAAATACATTCACAAAAATACTTTCAACACTCCGAACAAGACATCCACATTTAAACCAAGAAGAAAAAAATATATTTAAAAGCAATCAAATACCTATTCATCACCGAATACCATCGTATTTAAATAATGTAGAGGAATGAAACACGTAGCTAATACCGTGGGGACATATCAATCTTCTAGCAGGCATTAGCCGGCGACGACGCGTCAACCGAACATCAATCACTGATCCTCGAAAATATTTCGCGAAAACATAAGGTGAGAAAATAAGACTCGTGGTACGGATTGTAGGGTAGGTTCCGTACACTGTGAATTTGTAAATTAATTAAAAGGATATTGACCGATTTGGAAGAAATGCTGCCAAGACATGAGAGTGCTTCCAAAAATTTCCTTGCAACCATTTATACGTAAAAAAAAATTAAAAAAATCTGTCACAGGGTTAAAAAGTTATTGCCTGAGAGAAGTTAATCTTTTCAGGTACCTACCTAGTTTTATTTACTTAATTATTGGAAATCTATAAGATAGCATACTCAACAAAAAATAGTTTTACTCAAAACTCCTCGGATAGATTTGATTGAGCTTTGGTTTACAGACTAGTATAAGTCCAAAGAACATAATGCACTATGTGTCCATTCTGGGCAGCACTTGGTCCAACTCCCATATATGGATGGTCAATGTCCTGCCTAGCCTTTTCCCAAGTATACATCTTGGGGTCGGCTTCCAGTCTAACCGGATGCAGATTAATACCAGTATTTTACATGGAGCGACTGCCTATCTGACCTTCACAACCCAGTAACTGGGTTATAAGATACCTCTGCCCCCCGGCTTCTGATGACCCGTAACGACTGTCAAAGATCACCGAATGAAAGCCGGGACCAACGGCTTAACGTGCTTTCCGAGGCAAAGAGGAATCTCTATATGTAAAAATGGCCACCCATCCACGGACCAACCCTAACCCCCACCAAGCTTAACCTGACGGATCGACCCGTGCGGCTGTTTACTTAGCCACGAGCTCCTCCATATTTTATAAATTTCCATTATCTGTGTAATAATAATCCCGGCCTTTTGCCAAAAAACTCGAAAGAAACTGGGAACATTATTCCCATCCACTTGATTGTACTTGAATTTAAGAAAATTAAAAACAGATTCTCTCCTCATCTTATTCAGTTACTGGCTGGTCGACTGGTCGACTCTTCACGTGACCAGAGGGCTGGCCAATTTTTAGGTCGAAGAATCAGCATTAATTCCATCCAACGTGGCAACGCTGCCAGCCATTTGGGCACTTTTGCCACTTCAGCGATGCGGACGAATTTTTTGATGCCCAACGAGCTCTTCCTTTATTTTTCTTTTTTTCTTTTGTATACTTGTACATAATTATAATTATGTCGTATCTCTATGTATTTTACTGTGTGTACTTAGATAAATAATAAAATAAATAAATAATTGATATATTTTAGTATTAGATTGTTTATTGTAATTAAGGTAATATCCTCAACTCTCACACTCAAAACTAAGTTTTTTGACAGACTAGAAACCAATAAAATAAAAAACATTAAGTAATTCCCACGGAACCCCAATGAATCCAGCAGTACCGCGTTCCGTAGCGAGATGACAGATAGAATAGGTAATTTGTCGCCCGCAGATTTCGTCAGGATATCCATTTACTGAACGATATCGTCGAACAAACATGAGATTCTTAAACGATATGAATTCAGTCGTCGGTGTTCAAACGTACTCGTTTCAATTTAATGGGTATTTTTTTCCCTTTTTAGATTTTTATTAATGAGGCGTATAAAAGCTGTTTGGGTGTTTTATGCGAAATGATGATTTGGCACGGAAATAACTAAATTGGAGTTAATCCGATGAACCAGAGCAGTGGTGTCCCAGTGGTAACGGCCCCGACTTACGAGTTAGTCGTGGGTTCAAAAGCAGGCGCTTTACTTTGTGTAAATAATTTCATCATCACTGCTCACAAAACGGTAAAGGAAAACAATGTGAGGAAACCGGCATGTCCCAGAAAAAACTTCGAAGATAAGTGACATCTACCAACCCGCACTGGGCCCGCGTGGTAGATTACAGCCCACTCCCTCTCAAAGAGAGGAGGCCTGTGTCCCAGCAGTGGGAACATTATAGGCTGATTATGCTATTATGCGATGAACCTACTGATTTCTATTAATTTTTGTCGGGCCCAAGGTACTCTGGGATAACAATACACTTACTAATACTTCTGGTAAACAGCAGATAATGTTCATAGTCAAACTCCTGAGCTCCGCGCTGTGCTTGAAAGTCAAAGTCAAAGTCAAATCATTTATTTCCGTCAAATTATTTATTTATTGTCATTTTTTTTTATTTATTATTAATCATTTATTTATTTCATTTATTTTTTTATTTTTAGCCGGCAAAACATGTTTGTACTATTTTAAACTGTAAGACCTTTTATACCATGTTTTGAGCAACTAAATATATTATTATTATTAAATAACCACATTAAAGGCAATTTTGAACGTCAAAAACTAAGAAATAGAACTGATTCTAGTTGCCCCTTCCAAAGGGTAGTTTTCGTATGGAGAAGAATGGGCAAGAAACGCCACCGTTACTCTTAAAAAAAATGTTTTACAATATTTTGTATACATCAATTTTTACATGTGAATACGATGCACCTAGAATACGATTACTGTACCACAACTTGTAAAAAGAATTTAAAATGTAACAATGACAAATAAATGAATTAATAAAATGATGTGATAGATACATGGTGCTCACATATTTACAAATATTGTAAAAGTACACAATATCACAATATTCCTAATATAATAAGACAAAGTGTGAGTTTAAGTAATCACAAAATGTGTAAAAATCTATGATAATTATACAAATAAATTAAATTATACAACTAGATTAGCAACCAGTTTGATTTTGTCCAGCTTGTTTGTTTGTTTGCCATTCAATATTATTGCCATCAAATATCCGCGTTGGTGGCCCTACGAGCCACTTTACCAATCAAAATCAATAAAAAAATATTCATTATTCCTAGAAGAAATTCCATCCAGGCCAAAAAAAATATGCTTTTATACGTTACAAAAAGCTTATAAGAAGTGCCAATTTAGATAATAATATAGATAGGGTACCTACTTATTTATTGTTTTACTCATGCATATTACGTTTATGAGACCTATGATAGACTTCTAAGAATACATGTGATCCACACTAAAGAAAGAACACGATGCTTTGCAAATTACAGCCATATCTCTATCCAGACTAAACAAGGTGACCCAAGCCTACACTTAAAATATTTCACCTATATGTCACCTTGCTCTTGTTGCTTCATTTGTAACACGATACAAATATTTATGCCCACATATAAATTAATTTGATAGAGGTTTTATTTAGTTAGCAGACCGCAAAAGTATTCGAGGTTTCCAAGAAATCTAAAGGTGAAGTAAGTTTAATCGACCTTATTGGTTTTGATCTTATAACAATAATTACAGTTCGATTCAAACTTATGGCTCGGAACATGAGGCGAGTCGCTGCGCAGTAACAATTTCATGTGTCAGCGGGGGTGAGGTGTGGGGTACTGCGCAGTGAGAAGCTAACTTCCGAGCCGCCATTAAGTTTGAATCGAACTGTACCATTCCAGCGCTCGGTGTGACAACACGTCGTGTTCTGGTTTGCGACTGGTCAATCGTCATCCTGAGGATGCCTCGTTGAGAGGTGAAATACGTATCTATTTCTTACAGGGTTTTTTATGACTCTTGAGGAATAGGTTACTAAATATATCTACGTCTATTTTACTTAATAATTTCCACTAAAACTGGGCAAATGTCAGTCAAATATCCACCACTAACAAATTCAATTTAAAAAATGTATTTCTTTAGGGATCCATATTTAGTGTAAGTGTGAACTTAGCCTATGTTAATAAACTCAATAACTAACGACACCTATGTATCTAAATAGTACATTAATTAAGGAGCAATTTTTATTACGATACCCTTGAATAAAAATCTGTCATTATAAAGTTATATTTAAATAAAAAATATCGTTTTTGTCTGAGCAAACGTTACTCCTTGTTTAAAAGACTATTCAGTGACATAGGACTTGTTAGTGATGGACATTTGGACCACGCCCATTAAATTTTTCCCAAATGTCCTTAAAACTTCCCGCAGGTAGCAAATATCTATTTTCCACTGTTACATCGATAAATAATAGGTCTTTACGTATGAAATTGCCGTTTTGTATGAAAAAATTTAAACAAATTTTTTTCATGAGTTTTTTATTTGTATTAATCGAAGTAATCACCCATGCAATCAATGCATCTTTGCCATCGCAGTGGCAGTTTATTGATGCCCTTCTTAAAGAAATCAGCTGGACGGGAGGCAACAAATTCTTCAAAGGCATTTTGTACTGCCTCTCGGGTATTGAATTTTTTTCCCGCCAAGAAGTTATCCAAATTCTGGAAAAAGTAGTAGTCTGTAGGCGCAAGGTCTGGTGAGTAGGGCGGATGACGGAGAGCTTCCAACCCCAGTTCTTGCAACTTGGAGACCGTCTGCTGTGCAGTATGAGGTCGCGCGTTGTCGTGCAGGAGCAGCGGAGACGAGCGATTGACCAATGCTGGTTGGAGATGCGCCAGCTTCTCCATCATTGTGTTCAGTTCTTCACAGTACACATCTGCAGTAGTGCTCACCCCGTTTGGTAAGAAGCTGTGATGAATCACACCGGCGCTAGACCACCAAACAGTGACCATCACTTTTCTAGGGGTAAGTTTTCGTTTAGGGCATTGTTTAGGTGCTGAACCAGGATCCAACCAACTTGCTGAGCGCTTGCGGTTATCAAACAGAATCCATTTTTCATCGCAGGTAACAATGCGGTTCAAAATTCCTTCATTTGTGTGTCTGTTGAGCAGTGCAAGGCACGTCTCGACGCGTACTTCGCGCTGGCGATCATTGAGTTCGTGGGGCACCCATTTGACAAGCTTTTTTACCTTGCCAATTTGACGCAAATGGACCAATATTGTTTTGACGCTAACGTCGAAAGCTGCTGCTAATTCAGCCGTAGATTGTGTATCATCAGCTTCCACAATCGCCTTTAATTCGTCATTGTCGACCAAAGTCTTCGGACGACCGCGAGGTTCATTTTTCAGGTCGAAATTTCCAGAACGGAAGCGAGCAAACCAATAACAGGTGGTTCGTTGGTTTGTAGTGTTAGCTCCGTAAACGTCGTTGATGTTGCGTGCCGCTTGTGCCGCGTTGCTGCCACGACGGTACTCATATTCCATAATTACTCGAATTTTTAACGTATCCATGATGACGAAAAAGATTGAAATGCGATGAAAATGTAACACTGATCAATAAAGAAATGACTACTTTTGGAAAAAAAAAACCATGTTTTTAAAATAAAATTAATTTGAAATTAGAATTCTTAGCCAAACAAACATTATTTTGATTTGAAATGGCCAGTACTGCAGAACGGCAATTTCATAGGTAAAGACTAATATACCTTATCGTATATTGAGAACGTCGAAGTGACATTCAACCTTAGGATGATAACGAAATTATAAGGTCGACTATACTAAAGAGCATCAAATGAGATACGTAGCAGTATATAGGGCAACCAATGTTGGATAAATATCTATCTGGATTGCAATAAAAGGATACAGAGAGAGCACTAAGCTGCCAGTATTATATAAAAAAAAGGTTTACTAATGTTTAGCATAAAATAGATTGTCATAATTTACATTGGCATAACGAAATTCAGCCTAATGATCATTATGCATAATATTATGAGGCATAAATGTTTTGCCATAATCTTAATTGCCATAAATACTGTTGGCATAATAATAATGCAGGATGATGTTATAAAGCATAATGTTTTAAACGCATGAATGATATTTACACATAATGTTCTTTGGAATAAAAATAATAAATCCAAATATAACTCACTCCTTTGGTTTTGTATTTTTGGTTTATGCCACCAACCAACCAAAATACCAACTTTCAAAATTTAAGTTATTTTACACTGGGTCAGTATGTAATTTATCTAAGTTACAATAGTCTAATGTCAACTGCTCACCACCATAACAAAATATTGCTTTTACCGATGCAGGGACGTTAATCGTTGAGGAGTTCTCCCAGTACTTCACCATCAGCTCCACTTCACCATATCCATTGTGACGAGCATAAATTACTTGGCTACCATAAAGTAATCGAATCGCAACCCGTGAAATACTTATTATTGAGTAGTTCCGGTGGCAATCTGTGGTCTTCATCATTTGTTCCAGTTCACCAAATGGTGCTTACTCTCAGAAAGCACGAGTTATTATAAAAAATAGAATTTTGCAAATCCGTTTATATACGACGTTTGCCCGAACATACATAAAAAAACCTCCGAATTGAAAACCTCCTTCTTTTAGAAATCGGTTAAAAAACAAACATGTTCAACCTAATCCAATAGAGTAATTCCCAAATTATAATAAATAATGTTTATATTTATGGCTTACGATTAAAAGACGAATAAATAAATTATGCCTTAAAAAATTATAGCTACTCCAAATTATGCTAAAACAAATTAGACCAAAGGATAGTTATGCTGACCTTAGCTTTATGCCAAAGTATTATTATGCCACAGTATTATTATGCTAAAACAAGTTATGAGAAAACGTTATGCCAAACAATATTATGGCTAAAAATTGTATGCCAAAAGGGGGATTCCCAAAAAAAAAAACTTTAGTATCTTTTTTTTCCTGGAAAAGTAAAGGCTATGGGGTCTTGTAGATTGAATAAAAGTGAGCTTTATGTTAATGTATGTTGGATGTATTTTTCGACATCAGAGCCATGTGAATGTTTAATACGCATTGAAGCTTAAAAGAGATTTGAATCCCAGTTTGCATGACAAATTAAAACCTCAACGGAGAATGGCATGACCGCATTGGTCGAGGACGGCAATATTTGTATATAGGGTAAGCCGTGAAACGAGGTCAAAAGCAAAATTTGAGAAGCCATACCTAAAAACCCCCATGTATGTTAAGCATTTATTTATAGTTTAGGAGCTTGACGGTTTTTGATATTTTTAAGGAAAAACTCACTTGACTTTAGACATTTTTATCTTTCTAAAGCAATACTAATAATAAGTACTTATCGGGACATTATTTACAGAAATTGTAGTTTGAACATGGTAAGTGAGGCGAACACACATTTTTTTCGTACTTGTAGTACCTACTGAAGTATTCTATGTCTTTTCGCGTGGAGTAATCCATTTTTTATGCTCTGAATTTTTGCGCACGTATGTTAATTGTCCAGAGAATTCTACCGTCCATACTAAGGATTAAAAACAAAGCTCTACTTGACTTTCCAATAAAGCAAGGTGACTTGTAACAAGTAACACAATCTAAACAAACACATTACAACTAATTTGGTCCACAATTCATTGCGCGACCGCAGCGACATCAGTTTAATGAATCACCGGGACCCTGTGACAGGTTGTTGTGTTCCTAATGGCAATTTTAGTTTCGGGATTAAATCTGAGATAGGTATAGCAAACCCTGTTTTAGATTTAGAACGAAACCTTGTTGTGTAGGTAAAGTGCTTCAAAGATCTTTTGGCGTTTGAATGACGTTGATAGAGAGGCGCTGTTGGTAAACATTTGTGAAATAGTCGTGTGAAATGTATTGAAGAAACAAGATCAGAGCGTTAGTTCCGATTTTGGTCACGCGCCGAAAGATCATTTCCACGTGTATTCCCGTTCGTCCCACCAGCAGGACGACGGCAGTGGGACAAACGGGAATTTAATTAATAATATTAAATTTATTCCCGTTCGTCCCACTGATTAATTTTTAGTGGGACGAACGGGAATAATTTAGTAATTTTTACAGCTGTAGGTACATAGATCTGAGATTTGTTTTTTTTATCACTTTTTGGAACTTTCAGTCCTGACACTGCTTACAGTTATATTAATCAAATCATTATCATCGATTTTAAGAACTACGACAACGATACTCTGAGATGTCAGAAACTTCCACCGTACAAACTCCAATAAAATCGTCCGCATCGCTATCAACAGGAAAAGTAGGTACCCAAAAGGCTGGCAGAATTGCCACGTTGTATCGCAATGCTGATTCTTTGGACATTAATACTTGAGGAATCTTTTTGTTTTGTATTTTGCGCAAGGCTTAATACCAGCAGCAACCGCGATTATAAAACATTACCAAGAGAGAGAAAAATGGCTGAAATATTTACAATCGCAACCGAACAGAATAAATTATCCTCCTATAAATTAGCTTCTACATATTCGCAAACAAACCGAAATCAAGTTAAAAGGGTACATTAATCCTATATTATCCAGATAATTATGTAAATTAGGAGTATGCTAATTTACTGACATAATAACAAAAACATTCGGCCGGAAGCGAACGACATAATGATATTAAAATATTTATTATACGACAATTATAAATGTGACGTCTTTTGTTGGTTTTTGTTAGTTGTCACATATCGTGTGGACTGACATTTAATTTCGTACGGAATTTATGATGCTTACTAATTAGGGTACCTACTTCAATTAATTAATTATGCAGTGACTGGACAAGTCCACTCAAATCTGTGAGGGTTTTTTCCTCAAAAGAGCATCTCAGACACTAATTTGCATGGTCATTACATGGCCTGACCAATATTATGTCTGGACTTTAAGACTGTGACATCTGCGGGACGAACTTTAAACGAGATTGTGACATCTGCGGGGCGAGCACAGCATTGTTACATGGCTCGAGTCACACATTTTATCACAGTTTAGCCATATAAAATGTGTGACTCGAGCCATATCACAGAAGGCCGTGCTCGCCTCCCTGAAGTGGGTTTATTTCGGTCTATCTTCTCGCAATAGTCGGTTAGGAAATACTGAACTCAGTTTTAAAACATAATTATTTAATTTTGACGTGTAAAAATGATTTTGGGCTAATTTAAGTACAGAAATAAATATCATTAATCCTTTAAGGATTTTTTTAAATAGAACCGTTCTTGACCTCAATGTCGGCTGGTGGAAAGTGATGGTTGAGGTGTACGATGGGAGGAGCGCAACCGAAGTTGCTTATTCACTCTTACTTTGAAAGTTGGCGGTTGTTTATTTCGTAGAGACAATAACCACACAAAATCTATTTGCCTAGCCTTTTCCCAACTATGTTGGGGTCGGCTTCCAGTCTAACCGGACGCAGCTGAATACCAGTATTTAACATGGAGCGACTGCCTATCTGACCTCCACAATTCAGTAAATAATAATGGGTAATACGATACCCCTTGGTAAGACTGCAATAATCACAGAATAATGTGAATATTTATTGTGATGAAGTCAATCAATCTGCCTAGCCTTTTCCCAACTAAGTTGGCCAGTTTTACCAGATACAGATGGAATACCAGTATTTTACATCCAGCGACTGCCTATATTGTCATTCTGTTCTTTGTTTTTTATGTGAATATGGTTCGCCTTACTTGGGTCAAATAAATTTATTTTCTTTCTTTCTATTCGTTCCTATCTGACCTCCAAAACACAGTTGCTGGGTAATACGATACCTCTGGCTTGGGTAAGATAGGTTGTCAGACTGCTGGGCTTCTGACTACTCGAACGAATGAGAGCTGCGACCAACGGCTTTTACGTGCTTTCCGAGGCACGTAGGTGTCTCAATATGAAATGGATGGTCAATAAATAAATATGACTAATAAGATATGATACCTAAGTGAAGCCAAATAAAACTACGTAAAAAGTTGTTTCGAACTAGTTTTTCCTCTGTATCGTGGGTTTACAGACACAAATATAACATGCACAAACATTCAGACCTGAAACCTCTATCTATACGTTAACAAACATTGTGTCATACGTTTTCCTGGAATTGTTTCAGACTGTCCCTTGTTTCTCTCATATTTGTGCTGTTTTTAGGGTTCCGTACCCAAAGGGTAAAACGGGACCTTATTATTAAGGCTCCGATGTCTATCTGTCTGTTCGTCTGTCACCAGGCTGTATCTCGTGAACCGTGATAGCTAGACAGAAAAAAAACTTGAAATTTTCACAATGATTTTTATCTGTTGCCGCTATAACAACAAATACAGAATAAAATCAATATTTAAGGGGGCTCCCATATAACAAACGTGATTTTTTTTGCCATTTTTATAGATAATGGTACGGGACCCTTCGCGCGCGAGTCCGACTCGCCGGTTTTTTTTTCTGTTTTATTTAAACCAACCTTTTTGTATCAAATTCTCAAAAACACAAATTATGCCTGAGCGGCTGCAGTATCAAACAAAGTGTTATTGGTTTTTTCCATCAGGAGTTCTCAAACAGCCCGGTGGCTGGATTTTTGCCCGGTTGATGGCAAAAGGCTCGCCCACTATTACATGGGACTTCAAAATAACTGGCGTAATGTGGGTGTACTATAGGTACACCTCTGCCTAATCCTTCGGGGAAACAAGGCGAGATGTTATGCTGTTATTTGTCTATCTTATAAAAAAATCTCATAAACTCGACTCACGCCCAAAAATACCTATTACTCCTTGCGAAGAATATAAAACATAGGTACATACCTACCTATAAAAACTCAATTCTCATTCAGCAAGAGAACTCACAATTTCATGGTTTACCGAACTACCATTAGCGTGGCCCATTCCAATCTTAGTAATGGGATTGCATCGCCATTGAATCTTACATGTTGCTTTCAAGTTATTTGGTTAATCTAAGTTACTGGTGGTCGTTGTAATTGCGTATTTTGAAGTTGGGCGTTTCTAAGTTTAAATAATTGTTTTTTAGATTTTTGAAATGAAAGTAAGATGGATTATGATGAATGAAAGTAATTATTTACGGTGACATACCTAATGAGGTTTGGGCACATTTGTCACGCGTCATGTTATGTTGAAACGGTTTAGCATTTTAAATACCTATAGGTAAATTATAAGATACTTGGATTAAAAGAACCTAAAGGTTACTGGCTAAGGCTGTAATTTTAATAAGAATCTTATGAATATGACGGCGTCAGCGATGGCTGAGCGATAGTTGCCGTCATCATCTCGATTCGGTGGTACGGACTCCATAGTGCAGGTTTACAATAAAACACGATGATACAGCAAATCAGTTAGTATTTTACTTTCAGAACAATCATCACAGTAGGTAGGTACAATACTAATAATGTTCACGAACTACTTTCCACGTTCGGGCAAACCGACAGTTTCGTATAGGAGAAGTGGAGGTCTGCATCCGTTCGTTGCCCTCACAACACTGACTCGTCGCTCAGCCACTTCCCTTAACACGACTCTGTCCACGTGCCGCCCCACTCTAGTGAGCGCATCACGGCGTTTACCCTCACCTTAGTACTACAATAATCAATTGAGACAATTATCGCTCAACTTTTGTAATCTAGGCTTCTTTTTTTTTAATTTTTTCCATCTACAATCAGCTGTTTAGCCATAATTAGATTTGGTCTTGGGTGAGACTTGTTTGGTTGCTATTCCAGTGAATAGCACCAACTATTAGTAGAACACTTCAGTTCCTTTGGTCATCTTTTAAGGCGTTTTATGTGGTCTCTGTCTTCAAGTAAGTCTTTAGCTAGTGTGTTACTGTGGTTGTTCAGTCTTTCTTTGTACTTTTTGCTGTAGTTGTTTACTTCTTCTCTTAGGGTCGGCATTTCTAGATATTCGTGTATTTCGGAATTTCTTACAAACCAGTGTGCGCCGGAGATTATTCTTAGAGCAGTGTTTTGGAATCGCTGAAGTATCTCTAGGTTGGAATTGCTAGCAGAACCCCAGAGTTCCACGCCATAGGTCCAAATTGGTTTTATGATGGCCTTGTAGACAAGCAACTTGTTCCCGAGAGAGAGTTGTGATTTTCGGCCTAATAGCCATGAGAAGTTCTTAAATTGTATATTTGCCTCTGCTCTCTTGGCCTTAATGTGGTTTGCCCATGTCAATCGTCTATCCAGGTGTAAGCCTAAGTATTTCACTGTCGTGTTAGTTGGCAGGGTTCTTCTTTCCATGCAAACAGGTGCGCAATCCCCTTTTCTGAGTGTGAATGTGACATGGGTGGACTTTGTCATGTTGAGTTTGATTCTCCATTTTTTCAGCCACACATCGATCTTATCCAACTGTGCCTGCAGTTTAGTGGATGCCCTTACGGGGTCGGTATCGCTTGCTAGGCACGCAGTATCATCTGCATAGATCGCTGTAACTACATTAGCAGTCTCAGGCAGGTCTGCCGTATATATGGAGTAAAGTACAAGGCCTAGCATCGATCCTTGCGGTACTGAGGCTTTAATTTGATGAAGCTTTGAGGACTCTTCTTCATATTTCACTTGAAAACATCTTTGTTCCAGGTATGATTTTAGAATCATGTAGAATGAGTTTGGGAGCAGAATTTTAAGCTTGTATAGAAGTCCCTTATGCCAGACTTTGTCAAATGCTTGTTGTATGTCTATGAATACAGCAGAACAGTACTCTTTTTTCTCGAGTGACTGTCTTATCTTGTGAACTACTCTGTGCCCTTGCTCGACTGTAGCATGTTTCTCCCAAAATCCAAATTGGTGGTCTGGGATTATCATGTTCTCGTCCAAAACTGGTTTAAGTCTGGACAAGATTGTTTTTTCAAACACCTTTCATAGAACTGGAAGTAAGCTTATAGGTCTATATGAGCTGGGTTCAGTTGGTGGTTTTCCCGGTTTAGCGATCATGCATATTGTTGACATTTTCCATAAGTTTGGAAAGTGGTGCACTCTGAGGATCGCATTGAATAACATTGTTAATAATACTATCGGTTTTTTGGGTAGTTGCTTAAGAATTTCTCCCGTTATCAGATCAAACCCAGGTGCTTTTTTGTTTTCTAGTTTACAGATCGTTCTCCTGAGTTCCCTGGGAGTTACGAGGGTCAAAGGTAGCGATAGTTGTTGATCACCCAGGAGTATCTTGTCTATTTCATCTTCAAATTCCATCATAGATGACTCATTCGGAGTAAACACTTCACTTAGGTGCTCAGCAAATAATTCTGCTTTCTCTTTTTCGCTTTTGGCCCACGGTTTTTCAGTTTTTTTTCTTATAGGTGGAATGTTTTTTGTTGGTCTTTTAAAGTCTTTTGTTATTTTCCATAGGAAGCAGTTGTATTTTTTATAGGTGGAGAGAGATTGCAGCTTTTGTTGAAAAGTTTCATTTTCCTCTATGACGTCTTTTAGCTCTCTGGAAGCTTTGTTGTATTTTGTTCTATCTGTTTGAGCTCTACTTGTTTGCCATTGCCTTCGTAGCTTCCGCTTCTCCGCCAATTTGTGTCTTATTTTAAGCGGGATGTTGGTTTTTGGGAGGTTGTTGTCGAGGGCGGGTGTAGAACGCCACGCAGCGACCTGTATTAAGTTCGTTATGTAGGAGGTAGCCTCATCTATATCATCTTCTGTCTTGAGTTTTACTTTTAGATCTACTTCGTTTTCGGTGTGTTACTTACTGCTGTAGCGTTAAAAGTTGCTATTATTGGTGTGTGGTCAAAGACAGAGTCAAGTGAGGATTCTACGTCAAAGTATAAGTGCGACAGGCCTTTTAAACGAAGAAATCCACAAGGTCGGGGGTTTTTTTTGGCCAGTACGTTAGCTTATTTGTTCCCAGTGCTATGAGATGTTCGCTGTCGATACTCTTTTTCAGTTCTCGTCCTTTTGTAGTAGTCAGTCTTGAGCCCCAATAGGTGTGTTTACAGTTCCAGTCTCCGCCACTTATGAATCGGTTTCCTAGATTCTGGAAGTAGCGGTTGAACATGGTGAACATGGCTGATGACAAATATAAGAAAAAGAGTGTGAAGTGTCTGTTACAATCCATACTGTAATTTCGCCTGTAGTTTGATGGTGTGTGCCACACCTTTCTGATACACAAAGTTTTTATCAAAAACCTTCAAAATCCGTGCACACATCATAAAACCAACGAACACGCAAGCAACCCTCGACAGTCAAACGACAATTAAAAGCCGTTTCTAATTACGCTTGAAGATCGAAGTTTACACAATTTCCACAGTGTCGAGGAAATTACAAGTAGCTACTACAGACAGTAAATTAGACAATACGGTAGAATAATCACTGGCTCTTACCCTTTCATTGGTTTTAACTAAACACCGCTTAATCCAATTCTGGCACAATATTCGTAGGTACTGAGAATTCTTAGGGATTTGGCCCAATTTTTGAGCCTATGGCGGAAGAGAGAAAAGTACCCTACTTCTAAAGAGCCACCGAGAGAAAATAACAAAAGAAAAGAGGAAGGAGATTACAGTGTCATGGAATTAAATTGTACACATCGGCCCGAGTACACTGCATGCCGGATAGTAAGAAAGTATGTACCTAGAATCCAAAAATATATACTTAAAACTAGCGGAGCGGCAGACGTTTTCTTGCCTGAACAGCGCCACCTACCGGATTCAATTGTATTTTCAAACCATCCAGGGACCCACACAAATATACACACAAAATTTTGAGAGGAGTTAGTTAACAAACACACGTACAGAAGAATTATACAGGGTGTTAGGGTAAACACCGTTATCCTTCAAACCAGTGGTTTGGTTTCATTTATAGAACGTAAAATCAATGGAAAATGACAACTTTAAAAAAATTAAGAAAATCTACATTTTACCACAAGCGTATTTCACCCTTTCACCCTAGGGCGCTAAGGCAACGAACTTGCGTCTCAACACGGGTGGGTGGCGCGGGACGTGCCCTGACCAGCCGTGAGCGCGACCCCTCCTTCAGTCAGTCAGCTGTTTCGCTAGCGACCACGGTGGGGATAGAAACTTTTTAAAATTTTTTAATGAAAATAACGTTTTTTTTTTTATTGTTACTCGGTCATTTATTTTTATATTAGGTCTTTACCTATGAAATTGCCGTTCTGCAGTACTGGCCATTTCAAATCAAAATAATTTTTGTTTGGCTAAGAATTCTAATTTCAAATTAATTTTATTTTAAAAACATGGATTTTTTTTTCTAAAAGTAGTCATTTCTTTATTGATTAGTGTTACATTTTCATCGCATTTCAATCTTTTTCGTCATCATGGATACGTTAAAAATTCGAGTAATTATGGAATATGAGTACCGTCGTGGCAGCAACGCGGCACAAGCGGCACGCAACATCAACGACGTTTACGGAGCTAACACTACAAAGCAACGCACCACCTGTTATTGGTTTGCTCGCTTCCGTTCTGGAAATTTCGACCTGAAAAATGAACCTCGCGGTCGTCCGAAGACTTTGGTCGACAATGACGAATTAAAGGCGATTGTGGAAGCTGATGATACACAATCTACGGCTGAATTAGCAGCAGCTTTCGACGTTAGCGTCAAAACAATATTGGTCCATTTCCACAAGCTTGACAAATGGGTGCCCCACGAACTCAATGATCGCCAGCGCGAAGTACGCGTCGAGACGTGCCTTGCACTGCTCAACAGACACACAAATGAAGGAATTTTGAACCGCATTGTTACCTGCGATGAAAAATGGATTCTGTTTGATAACCGCAAGCGCTCAGCAAGTTGCTTGGATCCTGGTTCAGCACCTAAACAATGCCCTAAACGAAAACTTACCCCTAGAAAAGTGATGGTCACTGTTTGGTGGTCTAGCGCCGGTGTGATTCATCACAGCTTCTTACCAAACGGGGTGAGCATTACTGCAGATGTGTACTGTGAAGAACTGAACACAATGATGGAGAAGCTTGCGCATCTCCAACCAGCATTGGTCAATCGCTCGTCTCCGCTGCTCCTGCACGACAACGCGCGACCTCATACTGCACAGCAGACGGTCTCCAAGTTGCAAGAACTGGGGTTGGAAGCTCTCCGTCATCCGCCCTACTCACCAGACCTTGCGCCTACAGACTACTACTTTTTCCAGAATTTGGATAACTTCTTGGCGGGAAAAAAATTCAATACCCGAGAGGCAGTACAAAATGCCTTTGAAGAATTTGTTGCCTCCCATCCAGCTGATTTCTTTAAGAAGGGCATCAATAAACTGCCACTGCGATGGCAAAGATGCATTGATTGCATGGGTGATTACTTCGATTAATACAAATAAAAAATTCATGAAAAAAATTCGTTTAAATTTTTTCATACAAAACGGCAATTTCATAGGTAAAGACCTATTATTTAAGTCAATGCCCATGGTTTGAGTGACAACGGTGTTTACCCTTACACCCTGTATATGGCAGTAAGTATTCTATGTTAAAATGTTACTCCCACCGCTTGTCCCTCTCACATGCCAGTACCGTTTCTTCATAACCCTCTGTATCCCTCAACTTAGACCTCCAACAAGAAATTATTTACATTCTCTTAATCAAGTGGTTGTAGGTAACACAATGAAGGCACTGCACTAATTGAGTCCCATCCCTCTACGACCCACTATTGTGTTAGGTTACATTTTTAAATAGCTGCAGAAAGCACCTTTGTGCTAAATTAGTTTGTCTACCAAAAGGTAACGTAATTAGAGTTGATTAGAATTAGAACTCAGAAGCAGTTTTATACAGGGTGTAAGGGACAGCCCTCTTCAAATTAACTAGCTCATATTAGGGTATTCAGCTCCTTATTTTGGATCCTATTCCACCGAAAATTTTCTCAGGAAAATGTTTTTTTTTTTTTTTTTTTTCAATGTGAAATTACAGTCTCTGTAAGTAGCAGTCCATGTATGTAAATAAAACACCTACAATAAAAAAAACCAGCAATGGATGTTGAAATAATGTAGCGAACGACGCGAATTCAAAATTTACATTGATAAATAACTCGGCGTAAGCGCGCCCTCCCCGGCACGGGGAGTGCGGCTATGTGGGTTGTGCCATGGTAGGTAACGATACATTGCGTGTGAGGTAATAAAACAAATCAGGTTTATTGGATTCCCATAACGTTCCTGAAATAATTTCATGTACCGGCCGTCTTAGTATGATATACCGAATTCATCCCATCAGTTTGAGGAGGGTTGTCCCTTACAACCTGTATAGACAAGGTGACTGAGAGTAATTGGAAAATCTAATAGACTTAAAGGGACAATATCAGGTCATATTGCTTTGCTATTATTAACTAGCTGCTGCCCACGGCTTCACCCGTATGCCCTAATTCTTTTTCCAAAATCTAAGTAAGTTACTAGCCCAAGTTACTCCATAAAACATCAGATAACTGCCAGTGAAAGTCCCGTCAAAATCGAGCCAGGCGTTTCAGAGATAAGACGGAACAAACAGACTTGATGACGTGACGATTTTTACCAGTTTACTCCTACCCCAAGCCGCGCTAAAGAACTTCATTCTAATAAACTTTTCTAAATAACCCAATTAACTAACAAAAGCACGAAAAAACCAGTTGTAATCCATACGAGTTATGATACACGTGCTTAAACATTAACCAAGACGAATTGCATTACGGGCAAAAATGTCTGAATCTTAGACTACCCATATTTTGATCTCGGGCACAGCAATTAATTCAAATAAGTGATGGTCTTACCCGATTTTCCCAGAGTAGGGATAATACCAGATGACAAATAGTCTTGGAAATAGTCAAGAAAGGGTTGCCCAAAGGTCGCCCGCTTAAGATGTACGCATTTAAATTTCGGGCAAACTCTATCCCAGTAGGTATTAAAGTTAGGTTTTTGTTAGGGTTAGGCTTTGAGTATTTTGTCGGGTAAAGGTATATTTGAGGTTTTATTTCTTGAGTGTGTGAGTGGACTTGAAAGTAGGTTTTTAATGGATCCTTGAATTGAAATGTAAATGTATTCATAATCGAATGGGAAGGATCACAAGTGCAGGTGTTTGTTTCACAAGTTAACATTCTCACTACCATAATAATAATAGGTCTTTACCTATGAAATTGCCGTTTTGTATGAAAAAATTTAAACGAATTTTTTTCATGAATTTTTTATTTGTATTAATCGAAGTAATCACCCATGCAATCAATGCATCTTTGCCATCGCAGTGGCAGTTTATTGATGCCCTTCTTAAAGAAATCAGCTGGACGGGAGGCAACAAATTCTTCAAAGGCATTTTGTACTGCCTCTCGGGTATTGAATTTTTTTCCCGCCAAGAAGTTATCCAAATTCTGGAAAAAGTAGTAGTCTGTAGGCGCAAGGTCTGGTGAGTAGGGCGGATGACGGAGAGCTTCCAACCCCAGTTCTTGCAACTTGGAGACCGTCTGCTGTGCAGTATGAGGTCGCGCGTTGTCGTGCAGGATCAGCGGAGACGAGCGATTGACCAATGCTGGTTGGAGATGCGCCAGCTTCTCCATCATTGTGTTCAGTTCTTCACAGTACACATCTGCAGTAATGCTCACCCCGTTTGGTAAGAAGCTGTGATGAATCACACCGGCGCTAGACCACCAAACAGTGACCATCACTTTTCTAAGGGTAAGTTTTCGTTTAGGGCATTGTTTAGGTGCTGAACCAGGATCCAAGCAACTTGCTGAGCGCTTGCGGTTATCAAACAGAATCCATTTTTCATCGCAGGTAACAATGCGGTTCAAAATTCCTTCATTTGTGTGTCTGTTGAGCAGTGCAAGGCACGTCTCGACGCGTACTTCGCGCTGGCGATCATTGAGTTCGTGGGGCACCCATTTGTCAAGCTTGTGGAAATGGACCAATATTGTTTTGACGCTAACGTCGAAAGCTGCTGCTAATTCAGCCGTAGATTGTGTATCATCAGCTTCCACAATCGCCTTTAATTCGTCATTGTCGACCAAAGTCTTCTGACGACCGCGAGGTTCATTTTTCAGGTCGAAATTTCCAGAACGGAAGCGAGCAAACCAATGACAGGTGGTGCGTTGGTTTGTAGTGTTAGCTCCGTAAACGTCGTTGATGTTGCGTGCCGCTTGTGCCGCGTTGCTGCCACGACGGTACTCATATTCCATAATTACTCGAATTTTTAACGTATCCATGATGACGAAAAAGATTGAAATGCGATGAAAATGTAACACTAATCAATAAAGAAATGACTACTTTTGGAAAAAAAAATCCATGTTTTTAAAATAAAATTAATTTGAAATTAGAATTCTTAGCCAAACTAAAATTATTTTGATTTGAAATGGCCAGTACTGCAGAACGGCAATTTCATAGGTAAAGACCTAATATTAGGTCTAGGTAAATAGGATATTAGAATCACTTTTACACGTCATATTATAAAATAGTAAAAATAGCTAGATGAGATCGGCGTTTCCTATCTGACTACTCTGAGAAGAAAGGTCGAAACAAACTCAGACAGATAATTTAGTATATGAGCTGTTACAATAATAAAGTATGGTATTTGGTTACTGTTATAATTATGATTTATATTGTGATTGTTTTAATTTTTAATAAAAAAAAAAAAAAAAAAAAAAAAAAAAAAAAAAAATATTAAAACAATTACAATATAAATTATTGAGTGAAAAGTTTCGATACAATGTAAAAATTGTTAGTGAAATAAACGAATGAAATATGTTCTATTATCTATCTATATAATAGGTCTTTACCTATGAAATTGCCGTTTTGTATGAAAAAATTTAAACGATTTTTTTTCATGATTTTT
Organism: Lithophane ornitopus; assembly: GCA_948473465.1. Taxonomy (NCBI): domain Eukaryota; kingdom Metazoa; phylum Arthropoda; class Insecta; order Lepidoptera; family Noctuidae; genus Lithophane; species Lithophane ornitopus. The sequence continues at coordinate 13,102,780 of OX419629.1, forward strand.
TTATTTGTATTAATCGAAGTAATCACCCATGCAATCAATGCATCTTTGCCATCGCAGTGGCAGTTTATTGATGCCCTTCTTAAAGAAATCAGCTGGATGGGAGGCAACAAATTCTTCAAAGGCATTTTGTACTGCCTCTCGGGTATTGAATTTTTTTCCCGCCAAGAAGTTATCCAAATTCTGGAAAAAGTAGTAGTCTGTAGGCGCAAGGTCTGGTGAGTAGGGCGGATGACGGAGAGCTTCCAACCCCAGTTCTTGCAACTTGGAGACCGTCTGCTGTGCAGTATGAGGTCGCGCGTTGTCGTGCAGGAGCAGCGGAGACGAGCGATTGACCTATGCTGGTTGGAGATGCGCCAGCTTCTCCATCATTGTGTTCAGTTCTTCACAGTACACATCTGCAGTAATGCTCACCCCGTTTGGTAAGAAGCTGTGATGAATCACACCGGCGCTAGACCACCAAACAGTGACCATCACTTTTCTAGGGGTAAGTTTTCGTTTAGGGCATTGTTTAGGTGCTGAACCAGGATCCAACCAACTTGCTGAGCGCTTGCGGTTATCAAACAGAATCCATTTTTCATCGCAGGTAACAATGCGGTTCAAAATTCCTTCATTTGTGTGTCTGTTGAGCAGTGCAAGGCACGTCTCGAGGCGTACTTCGCGCTGGCGATCATTGAGTTCGTGGGGCACCCATTTGTCAAGCTTTTTTACCTTGCCAATTTGACGCAAATGGACCAATATTGTTTTGACGCTAACGTCGAAAGCTGCTGCTAATTCAGCCGTAGATTGTGTATCATCAGCTTCCACAATCGCCTTTAATTCGTCATTGTCGACCAAAGTCTTCGGACGACCGCGAGGTTCATTTTTCAGGTCGAAATTTCCAGAACGGAAGCGAGCAAACCAATAACAGGTGGTGCGTTGGTTTGTAGTGTTAGCTCCGTAAACGTCGTTGATGTTGCGTGCCGCTTGTGCCGCGTTGCTGCCACGACGGTACTCATATTCCATAATTACTCGAATTTTTAACGTATCCATGATGACGAAAAAGATTGAAATGCGATGAAAATGTAACACTAATCAATAAAGAAATGACTACTTTTGGAAAAAAAAATCCATGTTTTTAAAATAAAATTAATTTGAAATTAGAATTCTTAGCCAAACAAAAATTATTTTGATTTGAAATGGCCAGTACTGCAGAACGGCAATTTCAAAGGTAAAGACCTAATATTAGGTCTTTACCTATGAAATTGCCGTTCTGCACGGTCAGACGTGCCTTGCACTGCTCAACAGACACACAAATGAAGGAATTTTGAACCGCATTGTTACCTGCGATGAAAAATGGATTCTGTTTGATAACCGCAAGCGCTCAGCAAGTTGCTTGGATCCTGGTTCAGCACCTAAACAATGCCCTAAACGAAAACTTACCCCTAGAAAAGTGATGGTCACTGTTTGGTGGTCTAGCGCCGGTGTGATTCATCACAGCTTCTTACCAAACGGGGTGAGCATTACTGCAGATGTGTACTGTGAAGAACTGAACACAATGATGGAGAAGCTGGCGCATCTCCAACCAGCATAGGTCAATCGCTCGTCTCCGCTGCTCCTGCACGACAACGCGCGACCTCATACTGCACAGCAGACGGTCTCCAAGTTGCAAGAACTGGGGTTGGAAGCTCTCCGTCATCCGCCCTACTCACCAGACCTTGCGCCTACAGACTACTACTTTTTCCAGAATTTGGATAACTTCTTGGCGGGAAAAAAATTCAATACCCGAGAGGCAGTACAAAATGCCTTTGAAGAATTTGTTGCCTCCCATCCAGCTGATTTCTTTAAGAAGGGCATCAATAAACTGCCACTGCGATGGCAAAGATGCATTGATTGCATGGGTGATTACTTCGATTAATACAAATAAAAAAATCATGAAAAAAAATCGTTTAAATTTTTTCATACAAAACGGCAATTTCATAGGTAAAGACCTATTATATAGATAGATAATAGAACATATTTCATTCGTTTATTTCACTAACAATTTTTACATTGTATCGAAACTTTTCACTCAATAATTTATATTGTAATTGTTTTAATATTTTTTTTTTTTTTTTTTTTTTTTTTTTTTTTTTTTTTTTTTTTTTTTTTTTTATTAAAAATTAAAACAATCACAATATAAATCATAATTATAACAGTAACCAAATACCATACTTTATTATTGTAACAGCTCATATACTAAATTATCTGTCTGAGTTTGTTTCGACCTTTCTTCTCAGAGTAGTCAGATAGGAAACGCCGATCTCATCTAGCTATTTTTACTATTTTATAATATGACGTGTAAAAGTGATTCTAATATCCTATTTACAGAATAAACAATTTCATTTCATCTACTTCAGTTCATTTCATATAGTTGTGCACCGCGGCTTCACTCGCCGTTTAATGAATAAACAGCCTGTTTGAGGTAACTCGCGAAATTCAAATTTTCTTACGTTTTTTGCAATTAATTGCAGTTCAGTGGAAGGTTGTATCTTGATCAAAATATGATTCGCGACCATAACAAATATATTTACAGAATTATACATCTCTCTAAGTTACATTTGTTCTCAAATGTCATGATTCCATGAAAAAGTAATTCATATACTCACTAACTGACATGTTCTCATCCATCACATCACTCCAACTTGCTAAATAAAAACTGGCAATCAACTCAAAAATCCGACGGCAAAAACAAAAAGCGATCTAACCCTCTCTCCGCTGTGCACAATAAGTACAATCAATACGCAACTGTAACAAAACATAACCGCGGAACGGGAAAACAAAAAGGAGTACACTTAATACCGGTGGAACTGCACAAACACGGCGCCGTTCCGGAATCCGGATCGGAACTTATGCGATCACGTCCACGGAAATGGAATTTTAAATCCACACATTGTACTTAGCGGACGAGTGTTGCGGGTTAGTGGCACAGCGAGTCCGCGATTCGAACGAGGCATCGCGGTCGGCATAATTATGCAGTGTAACGTAATTACCTATTTATCTTTATTTTTGTGTTCTAAACTGTAGACGGAAACAAATATAATTCGGAATTATGTATGTAGGTTGCACTGAAAGATGACCATTATTTTTTTTGGCTTATTGTAAGTTGAGAATATCTACCTAATTATTAACTTATTTTATATACAATAAACAAGTACGATACGCAGGCGCTCGTGGCTAAGTAATAACAGCCACACGGGTCGATCCTTCAGGTTAAGCTACACTTGCCGGGGTTGGTCCGTGGAAAGGTGAACATCTTTACATACCGAGACTCCTCCGTACCTCGGAAAGCACGTTAAGCCGTTGTTTTCGACTTTCATTTGTGGATCTTTGATAGTCCATCCATGTAAATACTGGTACTCAGCTGCATCCGGTTAGACTGGAAGCCGACCCCAACATAGTTGGAAAAAGCCACGGCCAATGATGATGACAGAGCCATCTAGTGCGGTCTCACGTTTCAAGTGTCAATAGTTATTTGTTATGCAAGGCTGCAAACTTGTTTTTTCGCGCGAGTACCTGTATTGAAACCTGAGCGTTGCGAAGGTGTCAAAGGTACGAGACGCAGAATAAATTTTCTGCCGAGCGAAACACACAACTTTTCACCTCACTACAGCGAGGAAAATGCTAGGTGTCTCCATGCAATGAGCAAATATTGTACGCTTTTATGTAGGTACTTTTCGCGCAATATTTCCGGAAGAAAGCTCAATTCGGAATTATGTATCGCTTGCACTAACTCAGCACTGCTAAACAAACTCAAAAGATGGAAAGTGAATTGAATATAGAGAATAAAATTAGATCAAGTTTTTTGACGTGAAAACTTCTTTAGGCGCGTTGAGCGATTTTTTTCGTTCTGGCCAGAGTGATTATTCTAAAATTATCAGTCGACCCGGCGGTATAGAAAATTTGTTGAATAGAAAGGTTCGAATTTTAAAAACTCTTTCCACGCTAATGGGGAAAATGCTCTTTTCCACGCAGATTTCGAATAACAAACAGAATCTTTCCGAGCTTGTGAGGTGAAAAAGTTTTTTTTTTGTAAAAAAAAAAAACTTGAAACTAACTTTTTCAGGCATAACGCTATTTCGTTACGTGACGATTTCTGCCATTTTACTCCTACCATAAGCCGCGTTAAAGATCGTTCCAATATACAATGGCATAACTCAACATGATGAAACATGAGGTATTAAACATAAACTTTACTGCTACACATTACGCTACTACACTCCCACTCCTAATTAGTTCACTTTTTATAACACACTTTGCCAAAGCTTACTCATACCGCAGACGATTAACATAGTTAATTAAGACTAATCGTAACCACTAAGGATATTGTACACTTACACAAAATTTATGTTCTGCATTCGAAGATGAGGCAGGTGGGCCTCGTATGCTCCTAGCATTTCACGGTTAGAACACAGAGTAAATTAATTCAGAAAGTACATAGATGAGTGAAAAAAGTATTCACTACAGTGTCGCTAAAGGACTTATATGGGAATCGACAAGAGTGAAGGCAATAGATACACAATAAACGCATGATGCAAAATAGATGGACTCATTCAACTAATAAAAGTTATAAAACTAAAAAAACATCTATTCTCTAAATTTTTTTGGGGTTCTAATATATTTATTTTTGAAATGTGCTAAATAAGCTCTTTCATTTGATACCCTACATGGCATAAAAAAAACCATTTTAGTTCATGACTTTTTGTTCTCTAGAGGGCGCTATATTTAATTTAATTTGACTTCACATAGCCTATAACCAGTGGACTACCAAGACGCTTTCAACGATACCTCATTTGTCAAATTATGATGAGTACTTTAGTAGTTATGAGGGAACACAATAACATACATACATACATACATACATACCGGTCAAAATCATAACCCTTGTTTTTGCAAACTCAAACTCAAACTCAAAGCATTTATTTCAATTAAACCATTTACAGGCACTTTTGAATTGTCAAAGAGTCGGTCAGTTAGTCAGAGAGTTGAAGCTAGTTGCCCATTCCAAAACGTAGATCTCTATGGAGAAGAACGGGCAAGAAACTCCAAGGACACTCTTTTAAAAAATGGATATAGATATTACAAAATCCTGGGTACAGTATTCATGTTGCTTCTATATGTGAGAACAATGTAAAACAAAAAAAGAATCAAAAGCAATTCAAAATTTAATATTAAAAATAAGCTCTGGCAAATAAGAGATGACCAGTCTCAACTGACGGCGCCCGTTCACGAACATGACATGTGGATCAGCACCATCCAGCTCAACCATTTTGTAGGGAACCGAATGATCCAACACACGTGCCACCATCAGCGAGACATTTAAGTGAGCATGACATACTCTCATCTGCCATGCTATTTCAAGTCAACATACATCATACCATACTAAACGGCTCCATGGTACTCACATTTACAATAATTGAAAAAATGCTTCTAAATTATACAAAACTAGTTTGCAAAGAAATTGAGCAATTAGTATAATCTTATTTTCAGGTTAAATAAGAATAAACAATAATTTCGTAATGTCAGGAAAAAAAAATAAAAAATAGTAAAAAGGGGGAAGCAACACTTCCAATTATGAAATTTTAACTAGTGAGCCCAAGTGCCTGTGGAGTAGGACCAGCGTTAAGCCAAGCATTTTTATCTACGATATAATCATCCAACTTATAATATGCTTGTCTACATAGTGTGCGTTTAATGCATGTTTTAAATTTCTTCTCATTTAGTTGAAGAATATCGAGTGGAATTTTATTATAACATTTTACACAATACCCCATAAAAGAAGTATGTACTTTAGACAATCTGAAACGTGGTTGATCTAATTTGTTCCTATTTCTAGTGTTAAAATTATGCCTGTCACTTATTTTACTAAAAAGATGTAGATTTTTCCGAACGTACATAATGTTTTCATATATATACTGACAAGGTACCGTCATGATGTTAATTTTTTTAAACAGTTCCCTTAGAGACTCGCGTCTGCGGAGGTTGTAGATGGCTCGAATAGCTCTCTTTTGCAGAATAAAGATAGAATCAATATCTGCAGCCCGTCCCCACAGCAAAATACCTTTACATACATTGCTTCGCCGTAGTCGGGTAAAAAAAAGTACCTGATGAATACTTTGTCACTATGGCATCGCTTAAGTCGATACTTTCCCTTATTGGTGATATATCTATGTATAGGTATCCCCAATATTTATTTATTTATCTCTTCCTAGTCCTTTATACGCGTAACATGGCTGAAGGCTATCCCCATACATAAGACACTTGGTGTAAAATAGAAGAACAACTCATTCAACCAAGAAGGCAATATTTCAAGGCTTTTATTAGTCTAGATTTGTCGTCTAAGTATTTTTCAAACAGCCGTACGGAGACACTTTAAAACGTCCAGCCTACTATTTTTCTACTAACTCTCGCGAATCAGAGGCCCTAGACAAAGTGACATTCTATCAGCGATAACGATGATGGAAAAGGAAAAAAATTATAGGACCGACATAAGCTATCGAAAAGCTTATGTCAATCCTGTTGAAAGTCGTTATATAAATACGAAACGCTTTCGAAGCGATTGTCACTTGTCTAGGCTCTCAGATTCGTGTAGTGGAGCATGACGCGAGTCAGTACAATTGATCTACGGCCGCTTGTACACGCTAAGAAAAGTCGACGGGCCTGTCGTTTCTACACATGAACTGTACTGCAGTGTACACACTGCTTCGGCGCTGACCAAGAAAGAAATCTTGTCTGCGTTAGACACGACGCGCGAAGTTGCTGCGGTGCGGTATGGCGGGGGTTTTTTGTGCCTAGATCCGATAAAATTCTTGTCGTTTACTTGATGAATTGCTCTGCAGCAGACACGGTGAACTTTCTTAGCGTGTACAACGGCCTACTGCGGTTTCGCTGCTATGATTTCGCGGCGGAGATGTACTACCGGTGGCGTCAAGTCGACACTTTCCACGCAGCTGAAATACGTCACATTTGCGGGTCCCCTCTATCGATTACACATGACTTTAGAACTTTGTTTGCAGTAAGTTTAGGTTTCACTTGGCAATGACATGAGCACATAATAATTATAGCAACATTGCGTTTGAGTTGAATTTTGAGGTTTTCAGATTGACTATAATATAATTGATTATTAATAAATTAGTTCGGAGGAGATCGTGGCTAAGTAATAACAGTCCCACGGGTCGATCCAACAGGTTACGCTACGCTTGCTGGGGTTCGTCCATAGATGGGTGAGCATCTTTACATACCGAGGCTCACCCATCTATGGACGGAGCCGGGAACAACGGCTTTCATTAGTGGATCTTTGACGGTCGTTACGGGTCGTCAGAAGCCCGAAAGTCTGACAACCAGTTTTGTCAGGGGGTATCGTATTACCCAGTAACTGGGTTGTGGAGGTCAGATAGGCAGTCGCTCCAAGTAAAATACTGGTATTCAGCTACATCCGGTTAGACTGGAAGCCGACCTCAACATAGTTGGGAAAAGGCTAGGCAGATGATGAATCAAGATGATCATGGTGCACTGTGCTGAGCCGTAAATTCTCTACCTATTTAACTTATTCGCTCCACACGCTCGCTTATACAGTTGGGAAAAGGCTAGGTTACATTGATCAGATTGATTTATAAATTAGTTGCACTAGAATGTCTCTAACCTTTTACTGAAGAATAGGCTAATATCAGAAAATGTAAGTGATTCTACTTTACAAGCAAAATTTTTTTTTTTATACAGACAAGAACACCATATCGCCACTCATAAAACTCACGTCTTTTTCCCATGTGGGTAGGCAGAAACTACACAACGCCATCTGCTACGATCCTTTACTAACACGAATCGAACATACAAGGATATTTGCGGATACCCCCGGATATGAGGAATTTATTTTTGTTATGACGTCACTGTTTTTACCATCCTGTATAATGTTTTTGTATTTTTTGTTATTATAATATTATTATTATTATATTAGCTGCACCCCGAGGGTTTCACCTACATGAATCTCGATCCCTTGGTAATATCGTGATAAAAAGTATCCTATGTCCCAATCCAGGTCATGATGGTCTACCCATAAGACAAATTTTATGCAAATCTGGAGTAGTATTATGAAGTATAAATGTCAGCAGTATTCCACTGCGAAAACGGGATGGTGATAGCGGCCTTGCCTAGCTCCGTCTCTCTCCAACAATGATGGCATTAATACTTCATAATACGGCATCTGATCAGCCGTTTTAGCATGATAGCATAACAAACAAACAAACTAACTTTCGCATTATTAAGTTAGGATTTTATTTAGTTTTTGAGGGTTTCGTGCCTGAAATGGTAAAAAACGGAACCCTAAGACACGCACAAAAAATACAAAAACATTAAGTACATCCCAAACTTAACTACCCCGAATAATACACTACGTATACTTAACATCCGTAAAACTGAATGCACAATCATAATACCACCCATTCATCTTGACGCCTGAAAATATTCATACGGCTTGTATTAAAGCGCGCGAGAAATACTTTACATATGTAATGTATACCACGAATGAATGACGGTGATGTGGAAATACAAGATTTTGCTTCTACGTCTGTTATGGACGAAAAGATTTTCTTGAATTTTCGTGTGTGAAATGAAATAAAGAAAATTATTCATTTATTTGATAATGAAATAACCGTAGAAGTTAGACAATGTAAGAAAATTTTTACGACTTCTTCAAAAAGGAGGAGGTTCTCAATTCGTCTGTATGTATATTTTTTTTTTTTTGTATGTTTGTTACCTGATTACTCCGCCAATTATGAATCCACCACAACTAAAAAGAGAAAAAAAAAAAAAAAAACAACTTACAAAAAAAACACTCAAAACTGAAAAATAACTTTAATTTCGGAAGTCGGTGGCAAAAAACGAAAATTGATAAGCAAAGACTTTTTTTTTTTTTGTAAAAAGTTTTTACTTATTTTGTAGTATGTAAACTTGATTTGTAAGGAGGTGACATAATCTATAGGTATACCTATACTTGCACATTCTCGAAAAGGGCTCCGACGATTTCGATGAAAGTTGCAATATAGGGGTTTATTTATTTAAAATTCAAATGTACAGGGTCGGACTTAATGCCGTAGGCATTTTCGGTGCAATATCGAAAATTGTGGAATAAATATTTATTTTAATACGTAAACATATTAAAACTATGTATATGTATTCAAGTTTCGCCCAGTGAAAAAAAATCTACCCACATATTTTCTCATTAATAAAACTTTTTACTATCTCTCAGAAATGTCACTGTCAAAGTGTCAATGTCAACTTCAAAGCAGTGTTGCCACTTAAAAAGTTAAATTACCCCAAACCATGGATAGCCAAATAGAAAATTCTAAAAAGAATAATGCAAATGCGACCAAAATATTAAGTCAGCAAATATTCCACAAAAGCCTATTTATTAGTCGACCAAGATCAAACTCTTGTAGTGGTACAATACCTACTAGTAACGCAAGTGCGACGATAGATCTAGTAGACCCCGAAAATGCTCCTGAAGAAAACTGGGTCGAAGTACCCGGACGTAAAAGACCTCGTAGCCCAGACGGTCCACCAACTAGCCAAAAACAAACCAAATTAAATACATACTGGCTAAGTGCTCCCGTAACTACTTTCAACCGTTTCTCTAGCCTTGATGTTACAAATGATTCCCCTGAAACGGCTGAAAAGCCCACCAAACCACCGCCATTGTTCATAGACAAGGTTAGCAACATTCAGCCACTCTATGATATGCTGAATGACACAGCCACTGATCAGTACGAAATCAAGATCCTCCGTGGAGAACAAGTGAAAATCCAGCCAAAAACAACAGAAGCATATACTAAAATCTACAAGGAACTACAAAAACGTGAAACTGAATTCTATACCTACAAACACAAAGAAGAAAGGAGCTTTCGAGTTGTCCTTAAAAATATCCACCCGTCTACTAACACCAATGAAATAAAAGTGGCTATTGAAGAATTAGACCACAAGGTTACAAATATCTGGAACATAAAGGATAGAAAAACCAAAATACCTCTCCCACTGCACTATATAGACCTCAAGCCAAACCAAAATAATAAAAACATTTACAACGTTAAGCGCCTTCTCCACTGCTGCGTTGTATTTGAACCACCTAGACCAAAAAGAGAGATCCCGCAATGCTCTAACTGCCAGAGATATGGACACACGCGTAGGTTCTGTCACCGCCAACCCAGATGTGTTAAGTGCGCCGGAGCACACGCTACCCTAGACTGCTCGAGAAAAGAGCGATCAGATAATGTACGGTGCATCCTTTGTGACGGGAACCACCCCGCAAATTACAAGGGATGTTCGGTATATAAGGAATTGCAAAAAGTTAAGTATCCCCCGCTGAGACCAAAAATCCAACACAGCAATGACACACAAGAAAAAACTGGTGGATCAATTAAATATAGCCGATATGAAAGTGCTGGCAATAAATCATATGCAGAAATATCATCTGATAGACCAACTAAAGAAACCCAGCTAACAACACACCTGCCTCAACCTAAACCAAACCCGTCACCTGACATTAAGGAATTTATGCAGTCACTCATGAACCAGATGATGCTAATGACTAAGATGCTGGGAGATCTCATGTCCATGCTTCCAAATTTAATGCATTAACACTATGCATCTGGAACGCAAATGGCCTGTCACACCACTCAGAGGAGTTAAAACTTTTTTTATACCAACACAATATTGACATAATGTTAATATCTGAAACACATTTCACTGCAAGAAGCCATATGGAATTCCCTGGATATAAGCTTTATCATACAAATCACCCTGATGAGAAAGCATATGGTGGATCAGCTATAATCATAAGAAGTAAATTAAAACATTACGAATCAGTATCGTACTGCAAAGCACCAATCCAAGCAACAACTGTCATAGTTGAAGATTGGGTAAGCCCCGTTACTGTGTCAGCTCTCTACTGCCCACCGAAACATATTATCAAACAGGAAGAGTTTAGCGAATTTTTCAATTCCCTCGGCGATCGCTTCATAGCTGGAGGGGACTTCAATGCGAAGCATAGCTATTGGGGATCAAGATTAACGCTCCCAAGGGGCCGTGAGCTACTTAAGACTGTTGAAAAACTAAAAATGGAAATCATATCAACAGGGGAGCCTACATATTGGCCCACTGACAGGAAAAAAGTACCTGATCTAATAGACTTCTGTGCTGTTAAAGGTATCTCGAAAAATTACTTTCAGTGCCAGAGTAGCTATGAGCTATCTTCGGACCATTCACCAGTCTTAGTTACCTTATTAAGTCATTTCAAAGAAACTCCAGAAACCTGCGTCCTTCACACCAAAAAGACAGATTGGGAAGTATTCAGTTCAATGGTCGATCAGGCTCTGACGCCTACAGTCAGTTTAAAAACAGAAGATGATATAGTAGCAGCAATAGAATATTTTAATAATTCGGTCCAAACTGCTGCCTGGCAATCTACTCCTAACAGCAAATTCTCTACGAACAAGAAATCTATATCTCATATTATATTGAACAAAATATCTGAAAAACGAAAACTTAGAAAACAATGGCAACAATTTAGATCCCCTGATGATAAAAGAAAATTAAACTATGCTGTTAGGAAACTCAAAAAGCTTCTAGACAAGGACAGAAATAATAGTATCCAGACGTCACTGAGCAACCTTGATGCTACAGCTGCTACCGACTACTCACTGTGGAAAGCTACCAAAAAACTTAAGCGGCCTAAAACGGTTTCTCCCCCACTACGAAAAGCCAACGGGTGCTGGGCTCGAAGTGACGACGAAAAATGTTCTACATTCGCAGAACACTTAAAAGCAGTATTCCAGCCTCACTCCTACGAGGGACCCCCAAAACACAAAGAAGAAGTTCTACGAGAAGTTCTGCTTGATTGTGATTCCTCTTCAAGCCCCGCCACAACGTTTACGAAGCAAGAACTAATAAGAGTTATAAATAACGTAAAACCTAAAAAAGCTCCTGGATATGACTTGATAACTGGCATGATTCTGCAACAACTTCCAGATTCTGGCCTAACCTTCCTGCTCTCTATTTTTAATGCCATGTCAAGACTTTGCTTTTTTCCTCCCCAATGGAAAACAGCTAAAATCATAATGGTTCCTAAACCAGGAAAACCTCTTGATGACCCGAAGTCATACAGGCCTATAAGTCTACTTCCAATAGCTTCAAAGGTCTATGAGTCGCTCTTGCTATTACGTTTACTGCCTATAATTAAAGAAAAACATTTAATACCCGACCATCAATTTGGGTTCCGACACAAACATGGCACTATAGATCAAGTCCACCGGCTCGTTAGTAAAATTCACAACACATTTGAAGACAGGGAATATTGTGCTGCTGCATTCCTTGATATCTCTCAAGCGTTTGATAGAGTGTGGCATGAAGGTCTCCTCTACAAAATAAAAAACAGCTTCCCAAACAACATCTTCCGAAGTTTGATGTCGTACTTGAGGGACAGGTATTTCTTTGTACAGTGTGGTGAAGCTTTATCAAAACTTTGCCCTATTTCTGCTGGGGTTCCGCAGGGCAGTGTGCTTGGACCGATTTTATATTTGATTCATACTGCTGACCTCCCAATATCAAATTTAGCGACTACAGGAACCTTTGCGGATGACACAGCCATGCTGGTGTCCCATACTGATCATAGAGTGGCATCAGCTATGCTGCAGACATGTTTGGATGACATAGCCCTCTGGCTCAAAAAGTGGAGGATAAAGGCCAACGAGACCAAGTCGGTTAATGTCACATTCACTAGGAGGAAGGATACCTGCCCACCAGTGCAGTTAAATGGAGTGCAAGTGCCTCAAGCTGAACATGTCAAATACTTGGGTTTATACCTCGACAGACGTCTTACTTGGAAAAAACACATTTTTACAAAACGGAAGCAACTTGGACTGACCCTAAGAAAGTACTACTGGATAATCGGTCGTCAGTCACAATTACACCTAGAAAATAAAACCCTACTATACAAAGCTATAATCAAGCCTATATGGACCTATGGCATCCAGCTATGGGGAACAGCAGCACACTCTAACATAGAGATCATACAGCGATTTCAGAACAAGCTTCTAAGAACAATCACAAACGCCCCATGGTTTGTACCAAACGAAGCTCTACACCATGATCTGAAAATACCAACGGTCAAAGAGGAAATCAAAAGCTATATCAAGTCGTATAAAGAAAGAATAACTCGCCACCCAAATTGCCTGGCAAACCAACTAATGGATAAAAAAGGAATACGCAGGCTAAAACACAGAATTCCACAGGATTTGATTGGACAACCTAGCTTGGTGCTACATAAATCCTAGGATGTGTCCAAAGTGCATAATAAGTAATAGGGGGATGGGTGTGTCATAGGGCGCATGCCAAGCACGACATTTATTTATTCACACAAATTACTGAATGTCCTTTATATAGCGACAGATTGTAAGGAAATATACAAAAAAAAAAAAAAAAAAAAAAATGTATATGTATAATATAATAAACCTAAATATATATAAATATAAGAACAAATAAGAAGGAGCTCGTGGCTCAGTTATAACAGCCGCTCGGGTCGATTCATCAGGTTAAGCTACGCTTGCCGGGGTTGGTCCGTGGATGGGTGACTATTTTCACATATCGAGACACCTCCGTGCCTCGGAAAGCACGTCAAGCAGTTGGTCCGGGCTGTCATTTGTGGATCTTTGACAGTCGTTACGGGTCGTCAGAAGCCCGAAAGTCTGACAATCAGTCTAACCAAGGCGTATCGTATTACCCAGTTACTGGGTTGTGGAGGTCAGATAGGCAGTCACTCCATGTAAAATACTGGTATTCAGCTGCATCCGGTTAGACTGGAAGCCGACCCCAACATAATTGGGAAAAGGCTAGGCAGATTGATTGATAATAACAAATAAATACACATAACTATACGAACATACACAGGCAGGGGGCACGCAGGGGGGGGGGGGGGGGCGAAAAATCGATCTTGGTCTTATTTCTGGGAAAAGTCGTTTTCTCTATTTAAACCCAAACATAGCTCGATCGAACAGGTACTATATACTAAAACCTCCTATTCACTGCTTATAAATTCGTAAAAAACGGACATTAACATCTAGCACTCCGTTGTCACAGTGAAATAGTCTCAAATAATTTCTTTGAGCGTCTTAATTCCAGAGCCGTAATTAAGGAACAACCCCGGGGTCTATCAAATTAATTACACCTATTCAAGATAATCACAGTTGAAACTCGGGAAGGGTGATTTTTTACTCTTTTTATTTATTCTCCTTAAAAAGTTTCCGGTTCGCTTGGATTTACCGTTTTTTAAAGGGTGGCTACAGGGTGAATATAGGTACAGTCGAACAAGCTATTTGGTATACAGGCAACATATATTCATTTTCCGCTACACTGCCAAAATTCGTTTTGATTGTGTGTGTAATTTAACTGCTTGAGCTGCTTGTTGCTTAGGAGAGTGACGTAAACGGATTTTTGACTACTGAAAACACTCACAAAATTGTTTAAAATAATTGCAAGTTATCTGCCTGTATACCAAATAGCTTGTTCGACTGTACAAGTGAATGAGGTTTTCATGGTTGCCAGATTTTGAGAACGGAATTTAAAATTGTTATGAACTAACGAAATTAAATCATCATCAGCGTAATTTTTTCAAAACAAACATAACATCACGCCTTGTTTTCCCCAAAGGGTTGAGCAGAGGTGTACCTATCTATAGTACCTACACCTGAATTTCGCCAGTTATGTTTAAGTCCCATGAGAGACTCCAGACTTCAACATGCTACTGAGAAGCCTAGATAGAAAACCCAATAACACTTTGCCCGACCCGGGAATCGATCCCAGGACCTCATACTCAGCAGTAGCGCTTGTGACCACTAACCCAACGAGGCAGTCACAAGTCATTTCTTAGCAAAATCATTATTTCAACTATAAACAAAACCCAGATTTCCGATGAATGAATAATACATTTGTGTGCTTAAAGTATTAAATGAATAAATATATGAGTAAATGCGTGTCTTCAACAGAATCGACCATATAGAATTCCACTAAAATCTATTCACTAGTAATTAGGAAATCTCTTAATCAATCTTTTTTAATTATTGTTTGAAACAAAAAGGGACAAGATTACTCGGAACCAAAGCGATTCGTCGGATACGTGGTGCGCTCGCCGTTGACGTTCGAAAAGCAGACGTTGCGCGCGCTGACCATCGCCTCGGCGCTCCACCAGACTGACAGTTGTCAAATCTAGTTCCGACGTATTTCTTAAAGAGGGCGCTAGCAATGCGCCCTCAAATAAATAACATTCTAGATCAACCCTCGGCTGCAATAAATTGAGCTTGATCACAAAACAAGCACAGTAAGAACCAATTAAACTTAAAAACAAAACAAAACATACGAGCGATAAAATTCAAAAATTCATCATATTTCCATCATACCGAACAATAGAACCATCGTGTGTTGAATTTAACACCATTTAGTCACGACTTGGCAACGTAACGATAAACGGAAATACAGCGTTTTATCCTTTCACCGTCCGCTTATGAAAATAGGACTTTCCGGGTTTCCGATGCTTTTCAACGCTTTTCAAACGCTTAAAGGAAGCATCGGAAAGATTTATTAAATTCGACCGAGATCCCGAAGGATCGTGCATTGTAAAGGGCGTCCCTTCCCTCCGAACATTGTGTTTCGGTCTCAGTCCGAAGGAGGACGGATTTGAGTCCGTGTTACTGTTATTTCGCCGTAATAATTGTATTATTTGAGTCTTTTACACAAATTGTTTTTTTATGGTAATGTTTTGTTGGGGATTTGAAATGAAATGAGAAGACAGGCTGTTATGAATAAATGCTTTAACAAAATTTGTAAACAATTGTACGAGTCGTTTCTACAGGTTTAATTAAAACAATGATGTTCAGCCGTTTCGAATAAATATAAGCTCTCAAAGCACCTGAGAACTATGAGATTTGTTTACAAAAATCACAAGTAGACAACAAAACAAAAAATTAAACAGACTTATCCGGGATTAAATGAATCACCTCTTGCAAGTTTCTCGACGTTACTGAAAGATGTATCGTTATTATCGCTATATCACCATCAACAAACTGTAAGTAGAAACTTCAGCATCTTTACAAATGTATAGGAATAACTAGCGACGCATACGGTACTTTATAGATGGGTGACACTCAACATCATGGTACACTGTGCTGTGCCGTAAATTCTCTACCAATTTATCTTATTCGCTCCTCCTCACCTGGTATGAACAGAACTCCAATAAAATGATACAACAATGTCACAACACTGCAACAATGCATATTTCCATTGCACACTGCCCCATTAAAACCGAGCAAAACTTAAAAAATAACCAAACTTCACTCCAGTAAAAAATCCAACTCATTTAACAATAACCTTCGGTCATAAAATCTGTCGGCCCACAATTTATGGGAACACCACACATAATGACAGAGGTTTTGTCCATTAACCCAGCGTTAATGGGAGCTTGGCAGAGTACAGTTACAAAGTTCAACTGTGTTTTACTGCTAATCAAAATTCAAGTATGCTAATTTTGGAACACTATTAAGCTGAACGATGAAAGCCTACCATTTTGCGAATTTCGCACATTTCATGCTATTTAATTATACAGTCTGTTTGTAACTGCGTGTTTACGTTGGAGCATATTTTGACGCTTTGAAATCGGTTCTGATGTCTTCCCATAAAATAATAGAAACAAGGATACACAAAACTCATCAGAAACCTATTCACGAAGATACTTAAATGGCCTGTAACTGAAAAACTGTAGTATGTAGTACCTTTCTTATGGTGGAATCTGACGATCGGCAATATTGCAGACGGACACGCACGTCAGACGACCACAAACCGCCACGCACCGTGCATCGAGGAGCTTCCAATGTCTGTGATACCCCGCACGTATACCTTCCCACGGTGTGTTGTCCGGGCTCGTCGGTGTCCGTCCGCAAAATCGCGGATCGTGGGATTTCGGTATTATGCAGACGGGTTTAATAATCAAAATAAAAAGTCATTTAATCAAACTAGGCTGACAATCAGCACATTATTGACATTCGAAAAATGTCAATAATTACATAAGACAGTCCCCCAAAACGCAACCTAGTGCTCCCGAGCAGCACAGCTGTCTGTTCAGTTCGAAAAAACTTGTTTCTATACAATAGTATACATATAATGTCAACCAGATACTGTTCCATACATGGGCGAAAGCCTCTTCGCATACAGATAACTAACAAGCATCGGTTTAGTTAATTGATTCAGGCGTGACGTTACGGAAATCTATGATAAAATACAATTGACGTAGATATATTTAGTAACCTATTCCGCTTAACTATTCTTCAGGAGTCATAAAAATCCCTGTAAGAAATCGACACGTGTTTTACCTTTCAACGAGGCTTCCTCAGGATGACGATTGACCAGTCGCAAAACCAGAACACGACGTGTTGCCACATTGCGCTGGACGCAGAGAATAGCGTCTCTGCGTTCTACTTTTGCTTACTGCCTGTTAGCTACTTCAGGATATTAAGAGCTGCATTCTATAACGTTTTTCTTTCACCATAAATCACAAGGATTTCAGATTTGCTAAGGAGGTAAAATATGGCAATAGCCTACCAGGTATTCAACCAATAAGCTGGTGCTAAAACCTTCGGCCCACGATAACTTTAACGTGTAATAAATATTAAATTAATGAAACTTTAACTTCGCTAAACTGATTATTAATTCTAGTTCGCAAACATACCTAAAGCTGTTTGACTTTTAAACTTTTAAAACGATAGGTTTTGCACAATGTAAAACACAATCTTTCAGATTCTGTTAAAAGTAAAATGTAATTATATTTCATCGTGTTTAATTTATGAGTGGAACTTATTACTGCAGTACCTATAGATTTAAATTAAGTATGCAAATTGCTTTCAGAGTAATTAAAAGTCGAAGCCGCATCGGCGAGGAACGTTGGAGTCAATACTTCACTTAGTAACTTTAACCTCCACGAGCGAAGATACATTATTATTTAATAATTATAGTCGAGCTTGTCATAGTTCTACCAATTTTGACAACAATTCCCAGTAAAATGTAACTTCAGTAGCATAATTAGCCTACAACAAGGCTACTGCCTGTAATCAGCCTGTAAGGCAATGATAGCCTAGTGGTGTGACCGTCGGACTGCCAAGTCATAGGTCTCAAGTTCGAACCCAGACACGCACCTCTGACTTTTCGGATTCCTGTATGTATTGTATAATGTATGAAGGGTTCACCGTACATTATTGAACACTACACATTTTTGTTAAATACTTTATTAAACATTTTTTTGTTAGAGCTGCCATAGAGTACCTACTACTCTGTGATAATTTCAAGTGTCTACCTAACCTATTACGGTTCAAAAGATACAGGTTTGTGACAGACAGACGGACAACGGAGCCATAGAGTGCCGTCGTTGGCAGTCTTTTGATACGGAAAATGTAAAAAAACCCTTGAACTAAAAACTTTTGAATTAAATCAAATAACAAAGGTACCCGGGCAAAGTTCCCCGAATTGTTTTAGAAGTGGGTGGCAAACTGTCAGTTCATTTAGTCAAATGAGCTGCTACTACATTACAAAAACAATTGTACCAATTTGAACCTTAAAACAATCACCATAGGAATCATTATGTTGACTGTTTCGGAGCTGTGTGAAATGTTGGGGTAGTGTGAACAATTTTTGGCAATGCTAAAAGTTTTTAGTAAAAATTTACTGTGTGTTTCTCCAATTAAGTTATTATGTAGGCATGTATCTCTTCTGTCCGCATAGATAAGTTCTTTTCCCTAAGGATAGCTAACTAGGCCTCCAAAAAGGTAAAGGGCGGGCGGCTTTTTGGCAGAAACCCAGAACATTGCTGTATTTTCGTGATATTGAAACAAAGCTGGTTCATTCTTGTCAACCTAACGGGTTGGAAAATGTCTGCTGTCGAATATAAGCTTGCCCCTTATATCGTTTTAAACAATTTTGCATAGAATATACAGCCTTTAGTTTTATTAGCTGATAAATTTAACTAATGAGGAGCTCGTGGCTAAGTAATAACAGCAGCACGGGACGATCCATCAGGTTAAGCTACGCTTGCCGGGGTTGGTCCGTGGATGGGTGACCATCTTTACATACCGAGACTCCTCCGTGCCTCGAAAAGCACGTTAAGCCGTTGGTCCCGGCTGTCATTCGTGGATCTTTGACAGTCGTTACGGGTCATCAAAAGCCCGAAAGGCTGACAACCAGTCTTGCCAGTTACTGAGTTGTGGAGGTCAGATAGGCAGTCGCTCCATGTAAAATACTGGTATTCAGCTGCATCCGGTTAGACTGGAAGCCGACCCCAAAATAGTTGGGAAAAGGCTAGGCAGATGATGATATTTTTTTAGCATGTATGGGCGCTATACTGTTGCAGGAAACAGGGAGCGGGAACACCCTTTGTTAGTTAACATACTGTATAAATACGGATAGTCAATTACAAAAAAAAAACATTCATAATGAACTGTGTCTACAATGAAAACGCGTTAGACCACAAAATTGATTCAGCAAAGAAAACTGACCTTCGCTACATTAAATACCGAGTCAACATAAAAGTAAAAACGCTGAAAATGCAACACTGCATTGTTTTCACATCATTTAATTTTAAAGGTTTTTTTTCTTTAACAGTATCCATTCACATTTACATAAGTTAATTGGCATATTTCGTGTCGAGTCCTTCCATATAATGGATTTTATTATCACACACTGTTGTGTTGGATGCACTCAAATGATCGGGCGATTAACTCTTTTCGTTCATGAAAGCCTGGTATTTTAAAATCTGTTTTCGTTATTTTGCGATAGTGTATCGGGTATGACGCCTGTCTGTGCTTTTGTTTTTAGGGTTCCGTTGTCAACAAGGAACCCTTATAATTTCGACATGTCCGTCTGACTGTCTGTCCGCGGCATAGCTCAGAGACTCTTAGTACTAGGAAGCTGTAGTTTGGCATGGGTATAAATATTAATCACGCCGACAAAGTGGAAAAAATAAAAAAAACATGCAAGACAGACAATTGTATTTATTTGTATATATGTACTGTAGTATGTATGTACGTATAAATAGTTCCTGTCGTAGTAAAATTATAGGCAGAAAAATAGGATAGCAACGTACGCCAGACTATTTAAATATCGTCACAGCTACATTATAAACATTTTTTTTTTTGTTAGTAAATCATTTTAAAGTAAAACATTTATTTTCATGCCTTGAAGTAGGTAGGTACAGCTCAGTGAAACCTACATAGTACCAGCCATGTTACAGGATTATAGGCTTTATAAATTACTAGCTGCGCCCCGCGGTTTCACCCGCGTAAGTCTCGATCCCGTGGGAATATCGGGATAGAAAGTATCCTATGTGTTAATCCAGGTTATAAACTATCTGTTTGCCAAATTTCATCCAAATCCTTTCAGCCGTTTTTGCGTGATTGAGTAACAAACATCCAAACACACAAACTTTCACATTTATAATATTAGTAGGATTATACCGGTTACAGAGGTTACACGGCGCCGGCGTTTGTATGCGAGATAAGCCACATTTAACTCAGACATGAATATTACTTAAAGCCCCATACAAACTGACCGAAGTAGAGTTACAAAGAAAACATAGATAATAAGTTAGAATGCCAAGTATACTAAATAAGTAAGCTTGAGTTATGCATAATAATGATACAGCGTGAATCAGAAATGTGTGGTCATATTTACGGGTGTGTGTCCATACCCGTAAATATGATCACCGTAAATATGTACAGATAATCAAACTGAACAAGTTTTCCCATTAGACCAACATCGTAATCGCGGAAAAATAATCTGATGTCCCGTATAAAGCTTAACTATCTACTCGACCTAAATGTATAGACTGGGACAGCTGATTATTTGGGTTAGGGGACATCTCGCCCAGACAAAAACTGGCCTCTGCGGGCTAAATGTCAAGTTTTTAAAATGTGCACCAGTTAAAAACAATTAAAGTAATAAAAACTAAAACCCAACTACGACAAAAAAGTCAATCAACTAAAAAGGTATAAACAAGACACCACAGATAGATAAATTAAAAATCTGGAGTTTTTTTTTAATGTGCTAATTAAGCCCTTTCATTTGATACCCAAAATGTTATGATTAAGATTTTAGTTCGTTACTTTATGTCCTCTAGAGGGCGCCATTTTTAATGTGAAGTTACATAGCCTATAACCAGCGGGCGATCAAGACGCTTCCAACGATACCTCATTTGTCAAATTGTGACGAATCCTTTAGAAGATATGAGGGAATAGATGAACATACATAATACATATGTATGTATTATGTATGTTCATCTATTCCCGGTCAAAATCATAACCCTCCTTTTTGCTTCGCCGTAGTCGGGTAAAAACACATTCTTGACACACGTTCTCACAAACTCACTCGGTCTCGACAAAACTATGCTAAGGCATCGATAGAAATAGATTTCTATTCAAGACTTCGCGGACCAAAAGACCAATTCTTACATCTATCCCTCGAAACAACTGCACATAAATTCGAAAAACCGATAAATATTAAGAGGAATCACCACAAATCTCCTCAATATTTATTCGATTCAATTTCTGAGAAGCGTCACAAGCTACATAATATCGAAAACATGGCCCCCACACCGCTACACGGTTGTGGCAATGGGCCAAAGGTTTCTCACAGCTGGTTCGCAGTACACTTTATATTTATTATATCTATTATTAATAATGTACTGTATATTTTGAGACGGGTATTGGTTGTAAATAATGTGCATCTGCAGTTTCAGTGGTACTTTGATGTTTATTTTAAAGTGAATGAGTTTTCTCGCAGTCTCGATTGCGTTTTCATTTTAGAAGTCTGTAAAATGTATTTTCTTTCTTACACTTATCATAACATCACGCGTGTATTCCGCGAAGGAATAGGCAGAGGTGTACCTAAAGTATACCCACATTTCGCAAGAGATCTACGTTTTGGAATGGGCAACTAGCTTCAACTTTCTGACTAACTGACCGACTCTTTGACAATTCAAAAGTGCCTGTAAGTGGTTTAATTGAAATAAATGCTTTGAGTTTGAGTTTAAGTTATGTTTGAGTCGTATTGCCATCAACCGACCAGAAGTCCAGACTCCGGGCTGCGACTGATAAATTCCAGACGACCCGGGAATCGAACCCAGGACCTTATGCTCAATAGTAGCGCTTGGGACCACGAGACTGTATCAGGGTGGTATTTCTAACTTGGGGTTGAAAAGTAGCTCTTGTAGAGGAAAACTTACAAAATACAATATACGTAGACATATTTAGTAACCTATTCCGCTTGACTATTCTTCAAGAGTCATAAAAAACCCTGTAAGAAATCGACACGTGTTTCACCTCTCAACGCGGCACCCTGTTACCACACCGAGCGCTGGACGCAAAGAGCTTTGCATCCAGCGCTCGGTGTGGTAACACGTCGCGATCTGGTTTGCAATTGGTCGATCGTCATCCTGAGGATGCCTCGTTGAGAGGTGGCTCCACACGTGGCGATTTCTTACAGGGTTTTTTATGACTCTTGAAGAATAGTCAAGCGGAATAGGTTCCTAAATATATCTACGTCTATTGTATTTTATAATGGATGTCCGCAAGCCACGCCTGAATCAATTAACTAGGAAAACTTACTTCAAAAATCCTAACCAAACCCATTTAACAAAAATGATTGTAGCGCATGACCAAGTTGAACGAGAAAGCCATTTTATTTTTAAATATGATTAAAATCTGCATGAAACGATTGATTCGATTGAATGGAAAATATGATTATAAAACTTGGTCATATACAACAGAGGAGCTCGTGGCTAAATAATAACAGCCGCACGGGTCGATCCATCAGGTTAAGCTACGCTTGCCAGGGTTGGTCCGTGGATGGGTGACCATTTTTACATATCGAGACTCCTTCATGCCTCGGAAAACACGTTAAGCTCTTGGTCCGGGCTTCTTTGACAGTCGTTACGGGTCGCAAGAAGCCCGAAATTCTGACAACCAGTCTTACCCCGGGGTATCATATTACCCAGTTACTGGGTTGTGGAGGTCAGATAGGCAGTCGCTCCTTGTAAAATACTGGTATTCAGCTGCATCCGGTTAGACTGGAAACCGATGCCGACATAGTTGCGAAAAGGCTAGGCAGATTGATTGATCATATACAGCGTGTCTCAGACATGTGTGATCATATTTAGGGTGTGGTAAAGACCATCAAACTGAACAACTTTCTCCATGGAACCAACATCTTAATCACGAAAAAATAATCAACTGTCCCATATATTTGAAGCGAGCCGGTATTGAACTAGTGTGAATTTCTGATAAAAGCTTTTTTTTCGTTACAAAAAGGACCATTTTTTTCCATGTATATCATTTTATCGGCGTCAATGTAATTATTTCGTTACTCGTCAATGCCCTGCTTTCATTAGTACAAATTGAACGATAAAAGTTTAATTTCATTGATAACGTTAATGAATTAAATTCATTCATCGCTTTATCATCTCTTTTTATAGCTAAAAGCGAGTTTTTATCTTTTGCGTTCAGAGTTTGGTAGCCATACTTTGATTACAGTGACATAATTAAACACTGTACATCACTTCACACTGTTATAATGATTGATTTTACTGTAAAAATTTATGTGAATCTTTAAAAACGTACAATATCAAGCTATACATTTCCAGTATAAGCTGACCTCGTATTGTAAAGAAATCCTATACAATGCGAGATCGGCATAAACTGGAATGTATAGCTTGATGTGTAGCCGTGTGTACACTTCCCACTAAGGCGTGGGACATACACAAGCGGCGTGACGATGCGCTGGCAAAGGCGACGGTGCGGCGCGGGCGTTGCACCGCTCCTTTCATATTTCGCCAGCACCACACTCGCCCCCACCGCCTATGTATGTTCCGCACTCCGTCGCTCCTATACATTTTGTATGAAATATGAAAGGACCGGCGTAACGCCCGCGTCTCAACGTCACTACACTCGACACTTGTGCATGTCCCGCGCCTTTTTCATAAAAACTGGCGTATTTTTCATCAAAACACTGTCTAATAGAGAAATATTAATTTGATCCTCTAAAAACAACCTATTTTTAGATAACAGAAATGAGAATATTTGAGGATCCCAAAAAGGGTTCATGTATTATGTTAGCATTTCCGTTAATATTTTTATGAAGCGGGATTTTTGCTGTTCCATCGTATATGTACATGCCAAAATAAAATATCTGTTCCAATCGCCAAATCTCATAGTGAAACCTCGATTCTAATACACGTCTGCTAAAAGAAGAATCTTCACGAAATAAATTAAATGTGGGAACCGATTGTTCTCGCAAAACTTTGTTTTTAATTTTCTACAAAGAAAAAAGACTCTACGTATTTAATTAATTAAGAAAGGTCGTTTTTTAAAACACAATCAAGTGTCTAATGATTGTTTTTATTTTTTCCTTTCTTCGTTTAGTTGTAAGAGCTTTTCTGACGCGACAGAATTCTAATTGGAAGAAATGTTTAGATTCTGTCGTCTGTCTGATTTATTTTTGTTCCTAGTTTTTAGGAAGAATGGTCTTTTGTTCTTCAGTATTCTCCTTCTTGTTTGTGGAGAAGAATGTTAACAATAGTGCTCAACGTGTTTGATTTATATCTGTGTCGATTTGCATGTAACGTATGAACTCTAATTATTTATTTAATACTTCAACTACATATTTTACAGAGGTGGACTTAATGCCTTATGCATTTTCTACCAGTCAACCTTTTGGTGAAGATCCTCATTGTGATTATCAGTTTGAGAATTGATATAATACCGGAATTAGTCCAAATACAATTTTCTCAAAGTCTAATTCCAATTACAAGAACAGCAAAAATGACGAACCCTTTATGGGTACTTTCGGTTATCCATCTCAATATTCCACAAAATGTAAGAGGAGGTAAATTCATATAAATATAATATGAACCAAGTCGGAAAACACTCCGCCCTGGGTTTTATCCGATGCAGTACTTTTTCTATAAAAAATATTATGAATAACGAAATATCCTGTTTACCGTAAGAGAGTAAACAGTAAACATTTACGAAGAAAATGAGCTTCCAATACTTGTTGAGAAATAGCGGCAAACAAGTTCGTATAAAAACTAAAAATATACGCTTTCGAAGATTACACCTAATCAGGAATTCCTTCTTCGCGGAACTTAAGAACAATTTGGAGAACATAAATAGGTATTTTCTTTAATTAGAAATTAAATAAAGAGTAAGAATTACTTATTAAAACCAACCTTCTATAAAGTATTGAGTAAATGTGATTACATATCATCGATTTAAAAAAAAAACAACGATTCTAGCTTACCTGGAATGCCTGGCGAAAGGTAAATTATATCCTTTGTCCAGCAGTGAGATAGTAAAGGCTAATAAAATAAAAAAGTACTTTAGATCCGGCTAAGAATTGATTACTTGCTAGATTTTTTTGCGACGAGGGCTGGGAACGATTCTATTGCCGAAAAAAGCCGATTAGTTGACTGTGACTAGCTGTTAATGAGAAATCACGTGTGTTTACAATCTACTGCTATATCATTTTATTGATAACTGTTCGTCAAGAATCTGGAAGAATACAACAGTGAGTGTATTAGTGTTGTGCATTGGTATTGAGAAATAAAGAAGTTCAATGTTCTGCCCGTGTTCACCGAGATCCCCTAAGTTTAGGGTGGTAGAGTGGCAGTTATAGTGTTGATTATAGTGGTGGTAATAGTGGTGGTTAGTGGTGGTAGCATGGTTAGAAGGCTGTTAGAAGGTGGTTTCTGTTTCAACAACAGTATGGGGTCAGTTAAACGTTAACTTCTAACTGACCCCTTACTGATGATAAGTCACCTGACACCTTCAACAAGCCCCCTAACCATGCTTTGGGGATCCCTTAAACTTAGTGGATGTCGGCTGGATAGATTAGTCACTTAGCAACTCTGTTGAGAAGCCAAAAATAAGACACTCTAATTTCGTGATAAGACTACGCCACACTTGACGGAAATTCTACGAACTTTCCGTTGCTGTAAATCCGCCTAAACAACATTGCAGTCAAATTGAATATTCCGTAGCAGATTATCAGTCGTCCCAAAGGCAAACTCTAGTTTGCACTTCTAAAATAAATTTTTCGGTGTCACACATCCTGTGCGTGCGCCGTCGCCGCGAGTTTTCCGCCGAATGTGGCGCGATACATATAAATACCTGAAATGCGACGAAGATCGGTTCGCGGAGGACGGCGCTGACGGAACAGACGCAGAGGGCGAGCGGTCCGCGACGGAGCGACCGGTCTTCCGCACAGTGTGCCCGTTATTAATCATATGCAATAACATGTATTGGCGTTCCGACGCGGAAGGTCCGCGACGGAATTTCCGTCAAGTGTGGCGTAGGCCTTAGGCTAAGCCCAAATATAGCCACTTACCTAACCTAAAAGCTAGCCACAATACGACTCGATCCATCGATTACTAAGTCATTAGGTTAATCTTCGAAATAGGCTCCTTCTTTCAGCTATTTAGAGACGTTTGGTCACGAATACCGAATCGATCCGTTTAGCAAATGGGTTCACATACTCACACCTGTATTTATAGTACTTATGCTAGCGCTTATAGCCCGCGATTTCGTCTGCATGTTATTATACATGGTGACTTTGAAAACAATCGAAAAAATATAAGGGGGTGTTCTACCCATCAAATATAAACAACTATGGGACCAAGCGAACTTGCAAAAAAATATCAACCTTCCCTTAAAGGTACAAACGCGATTGACCATCCTACGTAATATTATAAATGCGAAAGTGAGTTTGTTTGTTATGTATAGATATGGATGACATTTGGCATATTTTATCTATCTATCAGTTTTTTGACATAACACGCGGGTGAAGGCGCGGGTGGAAGCTTGTTTTGTACAAGAAGGCCGTTTTTTTTTGCCTCATACTGCATCTCGCGCGGCCGTGAACGGAGCCTAAAGAATGATGACTTACAACTAGGGTTTTCTGTAATGACGGTGACAGCCGGAGAAAGCCCTGTTGACAGACCAAGGGATGAGGGTGATTCGGATACCCCACGACAAGAGGGACCAACATTTTGATAAAAACCCTCATTACCAAGCGAATAAAGTATAATTTTAGGTCATTTTTTTCTCCGACCTAAAAAGAAAAACTACAAATTCTCAGACAATTTCTTCGGTAGAAAAAAGTGTTTACTTATCCTTACAAGTAAAAGCATCAAAATAACTTATTCCCCCCAGTTGACTCGTCTAACTTAAGCGGAATAATAAGCGGCTCTTGTCAATATTCCTCCATTTTTTCGTCCCAAAATTGACGGAGACCTTTATTTACTTATTTTGACGGAAATAAGACCTCGTTATAATTACGACAAACATTACTGGTATCGTCAAAGTTAGATTGGCGTTCCGATTATTTCTAATATTCTTGTTACTTCGTTATAATGAGTCTGTTTCTTTTGGATTTCGACTTGTTTTTTGTGGGAAAAAGGATTGATATTGAGTTTTATTTTAAGGAAAATATTTCTTAAGCAATGAAAATAAAAAAATATTATAATAATAATATAGTTCATTATAGGGACTTTATCGCTGATTCAAATGCCTAGATACAGTAAATGATAATAATAAAAAATATGAAATAATATAGTTCAATATCAATCTACATAGCCTTTTCCCAACTATGTTGGGGTCGGCTTCCAGTCTAACCGGATGCATCTGAATACCAGTATTTTACATGGAGTGACTGCCTATCTGACCTCAACAACCCCTTGGTAAGACTGATTGTCAGATTTTTGGGCTTCTGACTACCCGTAATGACTGTCAAAGGTCTACGAATGACAGCCGGGATCAACGGCTTAACATGCTTTCCGAGGCACGGAGGGGTCTCGATATTATGTAATGGATGGTCAGTATGGTCACCCATCCACGAACTGATCGCGGCAAGCGTAGCTACGTATTTTTTTCTTTAGCTTGACCTTCGATCGACCCATGCGGCTGTTATTATTTAGCAACGAGCGCTTGTCCTCTCTAATTCTTACAATGTATTCAAATTTTGAACACATATCGAAACAATTATAATCTGAAAATTAAACTAAAGAGACTAATTTATGAATGAAAAGACCAACAACACAGGGGCCATTTTTCCGCTAAACTTATCAGCTAATCTCTTACGTAATACATTATTAAACCTAGACACATTATTCATACCGTACAAATTATACTAACGAAATACTTTCAGCCTGACAAACTACTTGCAAACTATTTAATTAGTCGGGAAACTGTTATCTTAGATCGCACCACCTCTAACACTATATGCATAAGGTTTAATTTTGTTCAGTAAGGTAGTTTTAAGGCTGCAAATATTTATTGGTAGCCAGCTACAATTTTCTGAAGTGTCAGTGGCAATTTTCCCGTACAGTATGCTGTAATGTAAAGGGAAGATTGACGTTTAAGCACTCGCTCGCTGGCAGCAGCCCCTAGTGAGGTAAAAAGTTCGATTACGTTACTCTGTGGGTAATATGCTGGGTTTATTAACACGTTTTGGCTGACGTAGCATAATTGATGTTATGGTCGTGTGCTTGATTGGTACGCCTAGGATTTTACGCCTGTTTTTCAGTACCTGTAGTTATTGTTATAATCGTGAACGAGCGCCATCAGTTGGGACTGGACATCTCTTTGCAGCCATGGATTATTTTAATTTTTGAATTGTCTTTTATATTTTTATTAGGGACGCTTTTAACGTGCTTCTGTCTTTTATATTTTTATTAGGGACGCTTTTAACGTGCTTTCTACATTGATTTATATTATTGATTTAGTTATTGATATTTTGACATTATATATTAAATTTTTGATGAAATTCATAAACTTAATACAGGATTTCATAATGTTATATAATATTCTTATAATGTACCTAGTTCTGATTTGCATGTACCTACTTAATAATTATTAACTTAATAATTAATATTTCTACACCAGCAATGGTAGTATGTGTGAAACAGTGTTTAATGTAAGATCTCAATATACCATATACTGAGAAATAAATAACATTCATTCATTCATTCATTGTTCTCACATGTATAATTTCAACATTAATCATGTAACCAATATTTTGATTTTAAAAAAATTAAAAGAATGTCCGTACAGTTTCTTCCCCGTTCTTTTCCGTCCCACCAGTGGGACGACGGCAGTGGGACGAACGGGAATACACGGAATTTCTCAGTAGCAGTCCGGAGTCTAGATTCGTACCCGGTTGATGGCAATAGGCTCGCCCCCTATTACATGGGACTTGAACATAACTAGCGAAATGTGGGTCTCTGCCTAATCCTTCGGGGATTACAGGCGTGATGTTTTGTTATATACATAATCAGCCTATAATGTTCCCACTGCTGGGACACAGGCCTCCTCTCTGTGAGAGGGAGAAGGCCGTAATCCATCACGCGGGCCCAGTGCGGGTTGGTAGATGTCACATGTCTTCGAATTTTTGGTTCTAGGACATGATGTTTTCCTTAACCGTTTTGAGAGCTGCGGCGATGAAATAATTTACAAAGTAAAGTAAAGCGCCTGTCTGGGTTCGAACCTACAACCTACAACTCGTAAGTCGTGGCCGTTACCACAGGGCCACCACTGCTGCCGTTTTGTTATATGTTATGGAGGTATCATACTTTAAGGAACAGTGCCCCCCTTAAAATCTAAGGACCAGTCTGCCCAAGCTCCAAAGATTCTAAAGATTTAATCCTAGATACCCTCAACACGTAACCGTTTAAGTAAATAGTTCGAAGCCTAGTTTTGGCTGGTCGCCAGAGTCGTACGTCTGGTGGTGCGTTAGTGACTACTTAGTGTCAATCAGTGTCACTTAGTTAGTTATGGGTTAGTTAATGGCATGGCGGTGACTGTGGTTAAATCTGACTGTTATTATAATGGGGTTCAAAATAATCCTACTAATATTATAAATGTGAAAGTTTGTGTGACACACATAGAATACTTTTTATCCCGATATTCCCACGGGATCGAGACTTACCTGGGTGAAACCGCGGGGCGCAGCTAGTTCAAAATAAATGTTACTTATAAGGTAATGCGGCAGACGACGTAGGAGATGGCGGGACGAGTTGGATAGGTTGATGAGATAGGTTCCATCAAAACTGGAAAGAGGACGCGAGGCTCGCGAAAGATGGAGGGAGGCCTTTGCCCAGGAGTGGAACAGCGTAGGCTAGGAAAAAAAAAAACAATATTTTAAGACCATGCTCCATATGCTCGAGGTGGTGGGTTCAAAACTGGTTTAGTACCAATGCAATACGCAATGCATGCATGGTGCATGTACGCAATGTTGTCTTTGGTTGCTGTCCTTGACATCAACCAAAATAAGACCCCGACTGTCAAACTTTTATTGGTTGAATACGAGGCTCTTGGCTAATTTGAATGTATGTTTTGTGTTTTTATTTTTTATTGTTGTAATGTGCGTTTCTTATTTTGCATAATTTTTATTTATTTCTTTTCTTTTCAATGTGACTTTTTCAATTCATAAAGATGTACTTACTTTCTGATCAATGTGATAACTAAGATAAACTACTACTATAGACATCGGTGAAGGTGAAGGAAAAAATCGTGAGGAAACCTGGACTTATAATTTACTAGCTGTTGCCCATGACTTCGTCTGCAATCCAGAATGAAAAGTAGCCTATGTCCTTCTCAGGTCATGGTCTACCCATGTGCTAAATTTCATCCAAATCCGTTCAGCCGTTTTAGCGTAAAAGCGTAACAAACAAACAAGCTCACTTTCGCATTTATAATTAAGTTAGGATTAGGATATAAGTTTGAAATCGCTAATCCACTTTGAGCAAGCGTGGTGATAATGCTCGAGTCGAGTCGAGAGAGAAGAGGCCTTTCAGTGGGACATATACAGGCTGGTATCATCATCTGCCTAGCCTTTTCCCAACTATGTTGGGGTCAGCTTCCAGTCTAACCGGATGCAGCTGAATACCAGTATTTTACATGGAGCGACTGCCTGTCTGACCTCCACAACCCAGTAACTGGGTAAAAGATACCCCTTGGTAAGAATGGTTGTCAGACTTTCAGGCTTCTGACGACCCGTAACGACTGTCAAAGATCCGCAAATGACAGCCGGAACTAACGGCTTAACGTGCTTTCCGAGGCACGGAGGAGAATCGGTATATAAAGATGGTCGGCCAACCACGGCAAGCGTAGCTTAACCTGATGGATCTAAACGTGCGGCTGTTATAACGTAGCCACGAGCTCCTCTTGCACTAAAATAAAATGTAATATTAACGATGCTGAATCTTGATGATCCTAGATAGAAGTGTGAACCGCACTTCATTTGGTCGCACTTGAACTATTTGGGATCCTTTGATTAAGCATTCAAATTACGTAATACTAACACTTAGGTCCTTTGAGTCGCGCGTTAATATTGATCAAGTTTAAGTTACTGAAGATACTTAAATATGAATCCAGTACAAATCAAGTTATTGCGGTTTGTCAGATAGAGTGTGTGTTTTTAAATTGTTATAAATGATAGGACATCTTCTTCTTCTTAATATATAAAATTCTCGTGTCACAGTGTAAGTTGCCAGACTCCTCCGAAACGGCTTGACCGATTTTTATGAAATTTTATATGTTTATTCGGTAGGTCTTAGAATCGATCGTAATCTATTTTTCGACCCGGGATCGAGACTTAGGCGGGTGAAACCGCGGGGCACAGCTAGTGTGTATTTATGGAAGTGCTTATTCTTCTGCAAATCACGATGACTGGCACCATGGAGGCCCCATTGGCCCAATTAGACCCATTGGATTGATTAACGGGGACGCGAGTAGGGTTCAATTGGAACGGACGTCGGAATCTGGATTTCGACATAGCTTCAGGGACCATTTATTTGCCTATCACTTTAATATATTATGAATAATCATTTAGTGACAAATGTTGTTTAAACGATGCTGTTAAATTAATTAAACAACAAATTCAATAAATTATTTTTATGCATGCATAAAGAATATTTCCCCTTTTTCTTATCGAAATGGAGTAGGTAGTCCTAATCAGGTGGATATATTATTTAGGAGACCAATGGAGGGACTATGATGACAGAAATCATGGGCTCCAGGGTTGCGGGAAAGTCCGGAAGGGATACCGGGACCTTGGCAACAAGCAACTGAAGGAATATGGGTGGATTTTAGTCAGTAAAAGTGTGACACGCCCTTCCGCTGACAAATAACTCGATATGTGAAAATGGTCACCCATCCACGGACCAACCCCGGCAAATGTAGCTTAACCTGATGGATCGAACCGAGCGGCTGTTATTACTAAGCCTAGAGCTCCTCGTTCATTCGTCTAATAGAGAAGTACCTATGGAAGAAAAAGACAGTGCGCTGACCACAAATAAATAAAATTGGTGTAAGGACAGGAGAATGATGAACTCAGCATTCTGCCAGAATAACCTGTACACGGTGATTTTTAGTTCCGTAACCAAGGGGTAAAACGGGACCCGATTACTAAGGCTCCGGCTTAGTAATCGGGCTTACTAAGGCTGTATCTCATGAACCGTGATAGTTAGACAGTTGCAATTTTTACAGATGATGTATTTCTGTTGCCGCTATAACAGCAAATACTAAAAAACAGAATAAAATAAATATTTAAGGGGGCTCCCATACAACAAACGTGATTTTTTTGCCGTTTTTATAGATAATGGTACGGAACCCTTCGTGCAAGAGTCCGACTCGCACTTGGCCGGTTTTAATTCACTGTTAACCTTTCAGATGAAACTTCTCATCATTATAAAGAACTTCTCTATGGGACCAGTATGTCGATTCTGTAAAATTCAAACAACAACTCGCATCTCACATCGCTATTCACTCTCACTTCGAATTTTGAACCGGGATCGAATGCGAAGTGAGCGTCGAAGTGACGGAGGAATTACCTTACTGAATGCCACTTCTTACGTCATCTCATACTTTATCTGTCAAAATCTCACGGTCAATTTAGTTCAACTCGCTGACACGTTCGCAAGGGTAGCGCTAGTGTATCAACTGAGTTTTTAGAATGCCAATCAAGAAACTCACAGCGGATTCAGATTCGAAGTTACAGAATCATACCCAAGATCGAAATAGCAAAAAAAAAAACATATGTTTCATACATTTTCAACAGGAAAATATTGCATATTTGTATGAAACAGCTGATATATTTTTCGATATTTCATAGTTGGTCTCATACTGACTGTTGCTCATAATCTTGAGTATTTTCACGCTATGAAAGGTTAACAGTGAATTAAAAATCACTATGTATAGAAGAAGAAGTATAAATATATTTATTTATTTATTCACAACTACAACAGGTAACAATCACATTATATCACTAGGTTCACATTATAGGTTTCGATCTGATTATCACCCAAAGCGTAATCGCACAACATGACTAGCAACAAAACAATAATGATGATAACTACAGTAAAAAGCTTAGTTCACAAGATTACAGCCATCAGATCCATGCGTCTGCCCTCCGACACTCTTAATTAAATGTTTTACTATTTCTAAACTATACCTACTAGTACTTACCCCGTACAGCTATTGTAGGTAGCATAGCAAAGCCATGTATGAGCGTCCAGAACAACTTCCTATACATCTTCATGTTTGTAATATAACTGTCACTTTTTTCATAGTTCACTTAACACTTGTGTTTTGATTGCACTTCACTGAGGTTATTATGTTTTTTCAGCATCTGAAACAATGACAAAAACACGTTAGTTTAAATTATTTAGAAACTGTGGCGGCATCTACATCGCCACTTCCAAACTACGCATCAAAGACCTGACGTCACACAAATCCTGCATCGCGCTAACAGAGTTTACCGGGCGATCGACACATTAGATGACATATCGACCTATGAAATCGGTGTTTTGTATGGGGAATTTTAAAGAAGTTGCATTTTTACTACATACTAACATTTTCTTAATTTATATAACAACCATGAACACTAATGTTATAAGCGACAAAAATAAGTTATGGCTAAGTTAAAAAAAAAATTGTGGTCATTTCTGCTAACAAAATGAGGAGTCATTTTTAAGGTATTTTTATGTTTAGAAAACTATAAGTAATAAGGTTTCTTTACTATTGGTAGTTGTTTATGATGGTCATTATTCGATATAATACCAAGCAATTGACGAATATTCTAAATCATAGAAGTGACGAGGTTCTCGTGTGAGAAAAAAACGCCAATTTCATAGGTGGGGCAAAAAAAAACAATATATATAACTTTCCGACATTCCACTTACCGACCTCCACCTGCTTTACACGGTTTATACGACTTGACTAAAACATCGAGCTTTCTTTAATAAGGTACAATTTCGTAGCCGACTGCAGACAGCAGCAGCAGACGACGTGTCGTCGCGACACTACTACTTCCTATGCAATTCTATGAAACGCGACGTTTCGCTAGCTACGGCATGTCATAGAAATAAACGATGGTGAAAACCTCCTAAATATGTCGCGTGGTTTAGAAGAACAAGACGGACATACAAACAAACACGAAAAGCGACTTTAACCCTTACTAATATTATAAATGCGAAAGTAACTCTGTCTGTCTATCGCGTTTTCACGCCAAAACTACTGAACTGATTTAAATGAAATTTGGTACACAGATAGTCTAGAGCCTGAGAAAGGTCATAGGCTACTTTTTATCGACATACCACGCGGGCGAAGCCGCGGGCGGAAGCTTGTTTATAATATGGTATAGATATAGATAATTGATTGAACGTTTACGTGTATCGCGTCACGCGATACCACTATGCCTCGTTCACGCTCACTCTTCGTAACAATAAAGTCAAACAAGTCAGCGCACGCAACACGATTATGTTCACCAAGCTTTTACGCAAACATGTCGAACTGTTCACGGCCTTTACTTATGCATCAATTGCATGTCGAGGCACGTTTACACTAGACATGACGACAAGTAAGATCATGAGAAGGAACTTATAGGTTTTGACTTGCACTATGACTTGCAACTACAAGAGATATTCTGAAACTAGCTGCGCCCCGCGGTTTCACCCGCGTAAGGCACGATCCCGTGGGAATATCAGGATAAAAAGTATCCTATGTGTTAATCCAGGTTATAAACTATCTGTGTGCCAAATTTCATCCAAATCCGTTAAGTAGTTTTTGCGTGAAAGAGTAACAAACATCCATCCATCCATACTTACAAACTTTTGCGTTTTTAATATTAGTTTGAAGTTAGATTTGTGGCTTCGTTTGACCGAAAAGTTGTCTAGAAATCTTTTGTCATGGTATGGACGCGTAGAATGCGGTTAAATTCACTCAGTCTCTGGCAGACAATTCACGCCCTAAACCGCTAGATATAGATGTAGTGCATGTTTAGCACAAGGGTTCCATAAAAGGTGAGCCTTAAGGAATGATTTCTGAAAACATCCCTACATAGGTTTAATAGAAGATCAAAGTTTGTATGGAAGTTAGTCATTTTTAACTTCTTCAAAAAGGAGGGGGTTCTCAATTCGTCTGTATGTTTTGTTGTTGTTTTTTGTATGTATGTTACGCTATTACACCGCCAAATATGAATCGATTTTGATGATTCTTTTTTTGTTTGGTAGGTCATGCTTCAGAGGTGGTCCCATATAAATTTTATTTACTTTGCTTGCGTAGTTTTTGAGTTAGCTTCAATATTACGATTTTTTTTCCCACTTAGTTTATGTAGACGATATTCTATTTGACTCCGTCACTGTTATTTACATAGCAGGTAGTGGTATTCGAATTTATGTGGGGTAGGTAGCACAACTAAAAAGTGAAAAATAAAAACTTCTGAAAAAAAAAAAAACAACCGACTTCCAAAAAAGTGGAAAATAATTTTAATTTCGGAAGTCGGTGGCAAAAAACGAAAACTGGAAAACAATAACACCGATTTCCGAAATTAAAGTTATTTTTCAATGGAGGAGCTCGTGACTAAGATTACTTAGTTAAAAATTATTTAGCTTTTAAACAATAATAATAAATAATTTTAGATTGAGGAGGAGTAAGTAATAACTGCCGCACGGGTCGATCCATCAGGTTAAGCTACGCTTGCCGGGGTTGGTCCGTGGATGAGTGACCATTTTCACATATCGAGACTCCTCCGTACCTCGGAAAGCACGTTAAGCCGTTGGTCCCGGCTGTCATTTGTAGATCTTTGACAGTCGTTACGAATCGTCCAGAAGCCCGAAAGTCTGACAACCAGTCTAACCAAGGGGTATCGTATTACCCAGTTACTGGGTTGTGGAGGTCAGATAGGCAGTCGCTCCATGTAAAATACTGGTATTCAGCTGCATCCGGTTAGACTGGAAGCCGACCCCAACATAGTTGGGAAAAGGCTAGGCAGATTGATTTTGATTACACTTTTTGCGTTATATTTGAAGTCCGTTGTTTTTGAAAATCCTTTCCGTACACATGGCTTGTATCATATTACGAAAAGTATTGTGTAAAAAATTCATGTGGAAACACAATAAACAATTTTAACGTGGAATAAATAATTTTTCTTTCATTCTTTATGGATAAAATGAATACGACATGGATCAGTAAATTAAATAATTATATAGTTACTTCTCCTTCTTCTTTTCGTGTGGTTAGTGACTAACCTAGTGACAGAGCTTTAAATCCGCCCATGGACTTGGCTTCACAAGCCGTCGAGAAATATTTCCCAGGCATGCCGGTTTTCTCACGATGTTTTACTTCACCGTTTGAAGCAAGTGGCAGCATTGGCAGCACGAAAACGAGCACGAGCAGTTTCCTAGTGAGTGTTTTGATATAAGATCATAGATAGAAATAACAGCATCAATGAACGAAAAAAGGAGTGAAGTGTGACAAGTGGTGACGAGTAAAGTTTAGATCTAAACGAGCCTTCTGATAAATGCCATCCCGATGCAAAACCTTTACTCAACTCTGACGTCATGCACGCTATCAAGTAAATAGTTTTCATACCCACAGCTACATGGCAGCGTTGCAGTAAAAGTCAAATAAAGTTACTTCGTAAGCTGGCTGCTATTCGAATTAACTGCTGGGTTTACCGCTTTCACAGCACATTCGTAACATCACGGTTTGTAGTCTAACAGGGTAAAATTGTTGGGTACTAGAATGCACTAATGCGGATTCTATTTGCTCCGATCGTGAAAAAAGACAAGTTCTTGTAATGATTATCCAGCTTCTTTAAGTAATTATTATCATGGTAGATACACTTGGGTGATGACAAGTTCTGGGTTTAATTCCCGGGTCGAGCCAATTTGGTGTCGAAGTTCAGTATCACTTCATATCTATGAAAAGGTACCTACTTACACCTCTTTTAACAAACTTTTTTAATCTAAAAGAAAAAAAAACCGGCCAAATGCAAGTCGAACTCGCACACGAAGAGTTCCGTATCACCGTACAAAATGTATTAAAAAACCCCGAAAAATATGGAAAGAAAAATTTGAACCCTTTCATTTTCAACTTTATTTTATTTTTTATTATTGGTTGTTATAGCGGCATTATGAGGAGCTCGTGGCTAAGTAATAACAGACACACAGGTCGATCCAACAGGTTAAGCTACGCTTGCCGGGGTTGGTCCGTCAATGGGTGACTAACTTTACATAACGAAACTCCTCCGTGACTCGGATAGCACGTTAAGCCGGCTGTCATTCCTAGATCTTTGACAGTCGTTAAGCCAGAAAATCTGACAACCAGACTTACTAAGTGGTATCTTATGACGCAGTTACTGATGGGTTGTGGAGCTCAGATAGGCAGTCGCTTCATGTAAAATACTGGTATTCGGTTGGACTGGAAGTCGACCCCAACATAGTTGGGAAAAGAGTTGTAGCTAGGCAGATTGTTGTAAGGCTACGTTTCCAACAGAGATGAGCGAGGATGCATAGCGAGGAATGTCCGTAAAACCAACCAATAACAACGCTAGCTGAGCTCAAGCCATGACAGTGAAGCGATGTTATTGGTTAGTTTCACACACATCCCTCGCTACGCATCCTCGCTCATCTCTGGTGGAAACGCAGCCTTATACCGGCATTAGACATACATATAATCTGTGAAAATGTCAATCGTCTACCTATTACGGTTCATGAGATACATCCCGCTGGGTTCCGTTTGACACCCATCTAAAAGCAATGACATGATTTCCAATAAAAAAATAAAAGAAAATTGCATATCATTCGAAAAAAGAACATGTCAAACCTCCTCGTGCCGACCTAGAGGAGGACACGTAACTAATATACCTCGTAACACCTATAAAACGGTTCCCTGTTGGGGAAAAATCTTCAGCGATAAATAAAAGTCAGACTGCGTTTTTGCCGCCACGCCACGGCCACAGACCACGGAATTCTCACACGCGGCGAGGGGAACATTGATCACTGGCGTGTTTTGTTTTTAAAGTTTATTCTATTGCGTTATTTTTTGTTAGAAATTGTGGTTTTGTTTAGGAGTAGATAGTCGTAGATATTTTGAGGGGCTATTAAATATAAGGTGTATCTCTTAAGGGGTCATTGTACTCATCATTATGAACAGCTTTCACTATAGGACCAAACCTGAATACGCGAAAAAAAAAACAGCTGTTCAAGTACATTTATGTTCGCATAGGTCGTCAAAATGTAAGGAA
Organism: Lithophane ornitopus; assembly: GCA_948473465.1. NCBI lineage: Eukaryota > Metazoa > Arthropoda > Insecta > Lepidoptera > Noctuidae > Lithophane > Lithophane ornitopus. Next base: position 13,141,450 of record OX419629.1, read on the forward strand.
AAACTGTTTTTTTTTCCGCGATTTTTCGCGCACGTGTTGGTGGATGGGTGACCATCTTTCCGCCATACCGAGACCCCTCCGTTCCTTGGGAGCATGTTAAAAGCTGTTGGTCCCGGCTCTCATTCGTGATCTTTGACAGCCGTTACGAGTCGTCAGAAGTCTGACAACCAGTCTTACCAAGAGGTATCGTATTACCCAGTAACTGGGTTGTGGAGGTCTGATAGGCAGTCGCTCCATGTAAAATACTGATATCCAGCTGCATCCGGTTAGACTGGAAGCCGACTCCAATATAGTTCGGAAAAGGGTACGCAGATTGAGATAGTAGTAGATATTTAATTTTATAATGTGTTTTTTTGTTTTTGTTTTGGGCAAAAAAAATAACTTAGAATCGATCCGTCGAAGAAGAGATTTATTAACTTCAAACTTCAATAGTTAAACTAAGGTGATTCGATTTAGGAGTCTATGAGTGTATTATTTGTAACAAAAGACGATGCCATAAAAGAACAATGGTCGCCGCAGCCGCGCCTCTGAACCAAAACAACTCTCATGTCAGGTCATGCCACTAAAGATGTAACTTACGCGTCACTGCATTGCGCCAGTGACGTACACTCAATAGGAAACTACTTCCACCAAAATAATGCTGTTTGGTGGCAGAAATAAGTAAGGTACTTCTTAGGAAAAAGTTTTTACATTGTTAAAATAATGGAAAAGACATGTAAAGGCTCCCACAACCAGGCGCGACTTGTCGCGCGACGCGACGCCGCTGCATTGTTCACCGTGAAGTTTTCTCACAAAGTCTTTTGTTTTAAAAGTCGCGTCGCACGACAAATCACGCCAGTATGTATGAGCCTTAAATCTTTAAAATACTTACTTTATTTTTGAACCGTTTATTGTTCACAAACATCAACACCTCTCATTTCACGCATTTAAAACGATTGTTTTATATCACACAAGTTAAACTAAAACTTCAAATTCCATACATTGACTACGTGTTGCCGCACCACAGCCACGCCACACGCGATTCACACAAACGCCGGTTAACCGCGTTCACGGCCTATGATTAATCTCTTTATCCCGAAGCTTTGTGGCACCACCCTTTATGTTATACTCCGTGCATTTTGTTATATATGTGTACAGAATTGTTTGGAGTTCTAGTTTTGTGAGTTGGAATGTATGGTTTAAAAGAAAGTGTAGGAAAGAACGTTGAGTAAGTGGGAATCTGAACAATTTTTGTTTCTCTTAAAGGTATTTTCATTTTTAACCCACTTAAAAAAAAGATGAGTTTCTACATTCGGCGAGTCATTTTTTTATCTCACTGAGAGATATCCCTAGCCAAAATCTGTCGATTGGAATGTTTTGCGGTGCCTCTGCCTACTCTCCTAAGTTGATAAAACCTTATTTGCATGATCCTGCTTCGTATGAACCTCTAAGCTAGATTGATTTCTCTCTTGGTATTTGGTCTAGAAGGATCTTCTAAGGGTATTTTTTATCGTGAATCGATTAGTTGAATTGATTCCACTAGGTCCAGTTGCTTTGATATCGATATTTTCAGATTATTTTTCAGCCGAATACAATACATACTAATATAATATTATAAATTCGAAAGTAACTCTGTCTGTCTGTCTGTATGTTACCTTTTCACGCCTAAACCACTGAATGGATTTGGACATAATTTGGCAAGGAGATAGATGGCATCCTGGGGACGGACAATTTTTATCGACATAACACGCGGGCAAAGCCAGTGGACGCTAGTGTAAAATATAATGTTTAACAAGAAAATCGAGGAGAAAGTCAATGCCTAACACCCTTGAGTACTTACTTTGATGACGTCAGTAGGTATACTAAGAAAGCCTCCACAATTACGTTCACCTACGCCCTATGTCATAAAATAAAACCTTTTACGACAAAGGCAAACATTTACGAGCATATTTATATAATTTTCCTTTACTAGGAACACTGTTTGAGATTTTTCGGGCAAAGGGTCGGGCTTTGCCAGAAAAATCTATACAGTCGAACAAGCTATTTGGTATACAGGCAAAATATATTCATCATGCCAAAATTCGTTTTGGTTGTGTGTGTTATTTAACTTTTTGAGCTTATGGATTACAAGGATTGTTGACTACTGAAAACATAATCATCCTATAATGTTCCCACTGCTGGGACACAGGCCTCCTCTCCGTGAGAGGGAGCGGGCCGTAATCTACCACGCGGGCCCAGTGCGGGTTGGTAGATGTCACATGTCTTCGAATTTTTGGTTCTAGGACATACCGGTTTCCTCACGATGTTTTCCTTCACAGTTTTGAGAGCAGTGGCGATGAAATAATTTACACAAAGTAAAGCGCCTGTCAGGGTTCGAACCTACGACCTACGACTCATAAGTCGTGGCCGTTACCACTGGGCCACCACTGCTCTCCACTGAACTGAAAACACTCATAAAATTGTTTAAAGTTGTTGCAAGATTATCGCCTGTATACCAAATAGCTTGTTCGACTGTACCTATACAGGGAATTGGGAACAACTGAAGTGAAGGAAGCTTTACGACCTACATAATTTCTTCTAGGTCCTCAAAGCTACATTGTGAACGATACGTTATTTTCTTTCATATTTTTCTTCTTGATTTAAACAAGGTTTTATATCATGGGGCCATTATAAAATTTTGAACTTAATTCTAACAAAGTTAAAGTTCTAATTACAAAAACTGACGTCAAGCCTGGTTTCAGTTGGCAATTTTATAATAAGGACTTTACTGTGCTTGTGGAATAAAATTCAAAATACAATAGCTGGTTGAAGGTTTACACTTGGACTAAAGTTAGAATTCGTTCTGCAATAAGACGGTGTGTGTGTCTATAATTGGCCACTTCATGCAAATGCGGCTGCCCTCTAGCCCCGTGGGAGCCTTAAGGCAAAAAAGATTATGTCAAGAGGATCAGCAGAAGTGTCCTCATAATCACTAATTGCAACTAAAACCGTTCATCAATTCGTCAACCAAGCGTATTGAATGACAATTTTGTAGAAAAAAAAAAAGTAAAATAGAGAATAAATCCTAATATTATAAATGCAGGAGTGAGTTTGTTTGTTTGTTACGCTTTAAAGCTAAAACGGCTAAACGGATTTGGATGAAATTTGGCACAGGGGTAGACCATGACCTGGAATAGGACATAGGATACTTTTTATCCCGATATTCCCTCGGGATCGAGACTTATGTGGGTGAAACCGTGGGGCGCAGCTAGTAAAATATAAATAAAAAGATAAAGAATTATTCTAACTCTCTACTAGTTATTCGAAACCCTTCTAATAGATAGCTAAAACCAACAGCCTTAAAGTGTTAACTTATCTATATTTCCCTAGAAACCTAAAACCAAAACTATTTCGTAACGCAACCTCACAATTCCTTCTCACATCTAACAACTATATACGTGAATTTGTTGTTTATTTTGCGCAGGAACTTTGACTTGAATCAAGTCGCACATGCACTATTCATCCTCCGTTGAATGCTTGGCACTCAATCTAAGTTGCACCGGCAGGTCTTGCCCATTCCAACCAGGTCTTAGTGTAGAACATTCTATAGAAAATTTTCGTGTTTTCTCAAAACGTTTTCTTCGGAATCGTTTTGGAATTGCTCGAAAGCACGGCATTGCATTTCGATTTGTTAAGAAACACTCGACTCAGAAATGTTATTTTCGGAAATATTGTTCACTGTATCTAAAATTACTGGTGTTATCTTGTCTATGATATGAAAGGCTGTCCATCGTGAGTTACTACAGCAAAATTTGTAATTGAATACGTCTGTTACAACGTTCAAATTCAAACTTTATTTATTTATTTCAAACTAGCTTCCGCCCTCGGCTTCGCCCGCGTGATATGTCGATAAAAAGTATCCTATGTCCTTCCCCAGGGTGCCATCTATCTCCTTGCAAAATTTTGTCGAAATCCATTCAGTGGTTTAGGCATGAAAAGGTAATATACAGACAGTTAATTGATTCAGGCGTGACTTTGCGGAAATCCATTATAAAATACAATAGACGTAGATATATTTAGTAACCTATTCCGCTTGACTATTCTTCAAGATTCCTAAAAAACCCTGTAAGAAATCGACACGTGTTTCACCTCTCAACGAGGCAATAAAATTGGTCAATCGTCATCCTGAGAATAGTCAAGCGGAATAGGTTACTAAATATATCTACGTCTATTGTATTTAATATACAGACAGACAGACAGACGGAGTTACTTTCGAATTAAAAATATTATAGTAAGTATTATAATATTATATTAGTAGGTATTAGTTAGTATAGATTAGTTAGTTAATTCAAAAGTGCTTATAATGGGGTTCAATTATAAGCACTTTTGAATTATCAAGGTTCTTAGAAACATCCGCTCCGCCCAGAGCGGTAGAAGTCATTAAAATTTGAAGATATGAAACGCAAAAAAATAAAAAAAGTTCCTAGTAACAGTGCATGGTTGAATAATGCTACACAAAAATGATACTGTCTTAATTGTGTATCATTTTTAGTCTAGTTCTGGCTATTGTTTCCCTCTAGCATCATCATCGTCCTCTTGCTCAGCGTAACATGTCTCCTACCTTCATAAATCTATCTGTTATCTCAGTATTCACTTTTCCTGCTAGGTATAATTTTTCTCACAATCCTTCCGTCGTTTCTTTGGTTCTTTCTTACAATAGCCAATGGCCTTCCACATTCATACTTCAAAACTTTCTTCCGGACATGTTTCTCATTACTCTGCATGCTATAAGATAAGATAAGATTTCTTATGTTGTAATGTCAAAATTCAAGATACGTCAAAAACTGTAATGTCAAAGTTACTAAATGTATGTCAAAATTAAAATATTTTGATCAAAATTAATGTCAAAATTACTAGATTAATGTCAAAATTAAAAGATTTTGATCAAAATTAATGTCAAAATTACTAGATTAATGTCAAAATTAAAGATTAATGTCAAAAATTACACGATTTATGTCAAAAATACAACCATATATCCTATAATTCCTCCCGTTAACAATACAAAGTTATTGCTACATAACACAGGTATATAGCTCCCTAGCCCCTTCGGAGGTGATTGCCTGATCTGTTTGCAGACACAACAAGCCGATAATAGCCCACGTCTAAGCTTCGAAATGGCAATCAAGAGGTTGTGAGTGTAAACCCAACTCATTGAATTAGTGCTGGGAATTAACTCAGACATATATTTTAGGCTTAATAGGTACTAGACGGTAATGTTCAGCAAACATAGACTTAATTATAATCCAGTATAATGTAAAGGTACGAGGTAAAGAGGTAGGAGAGTTTACCGTTGTGATTTCATAAGACACTGACTAAACTCATTTCTCTCTAAGCTTCACTTAGCTTGAGCTAAACCCAAAATAAGGTTTAGACAGCACCTATATTTAGCACCATGCCAAAGTATAGGAGGACGCAATCTCTTTCGAACTTATATAAGCAAAAACAATATTTTTTTCTCAAAAATGCTTGTAAATTCACCACACGTTCAAAAAACCCCCTTCGAGATAAATCAAAATTGCTGTATTGGTCAAAAACAAGTGACGATGCGGCCAGCAAAGCTACTATGAAAATCCATATCTGGCGTGTTTAGCGACCAAATAAATTCGTCGTAAGTCGTGTTATTTAAAGATGTAACGAACTTTTTACTTCAACACATGGCAACCATGGAAGTAACTTATCAAAGATTTTATTTAAATTTCGATTTGGCTTACGAATAGAGTAGAGGGCCAATTTTCTTACTTAAAAAACGTTCATACTCAGTTCAAGTCGCAATCTATCAAACTTTTCAAACATGTTGGTAAATTGATGGTTTTTTTTTACAGATTGTGAATGAGATGCGAATGTGAACGTTCTTAAGATTAAGGGAATTGCTCCGCTGTTTAAAGTAAAGAAGAAACAAATGAACATATTGGCGCTTGAAAAATTAGGGTTGTTTGTCATTGATTCTGGATTATTTATTTAATTTACTCAGTTTGAATTTCCGCGCATTATTTGAGAAAAAATACTATACAGGACTTAGCTGCAATCAGGAATTCATGGACGATCGTGGAAATGTGGGCCGAGGCGAAGCCGAGGCACACATACATGAGTCCATCAATCCCCTTATTGGTGGCCGTGACAGTAATGCACTATAGTGTGGCTTACAGAATCATCGCCATTAGCCTAACTCTCTGGGAAAAATCGGTGTGATGTATTGTGTGTGTGTAAAACCAAAAAAAACAATGCTTAACAACAGACAGAACGCGAGCTCCACAAATCTTATCCGAACACAAAAGGCGTTAAACCAAAATGCAAATCAACTGCCACAAATAAACTAGTTATAAACACTGCAGTCTTATCAAAAACCGTAACAAAACCAAGTCTATTCAGTGTTTTGGGTAACTCCGCCGTGCCGGTACTTTCGCGAACAGACAAATTTATTCTTCAGCCAGAATCGCTTGACGCAACAAATCACGCCCCGGAAAGCACTTGCGTGAGGTTAACAATCTTATTAATAAATTTACAAGCAAGTCTGAACTTTATATCTTGTGTGCTAAGTTTGATATTTGTTTTCGGATGTTTCTGCTCTGTTACGATCCGAATCAAGGTAGGTTTTGTTTCAAAATCAGGATGTTTACTAACGATTACACGTAAGCACGGCTGGGTACTGACAATATAATTTATACAGTTGAGGTATACTTGAATAACCTTGGGAGGAACACAGGAAACTTGGTGAAATACGCCGTTTGTGCAAGGTTAGAGATATATCCTAATTTAGGGCCTTCTCTCTAGGGGAAGGAACGAACTGATGCGTAGAATGTTAATGGCATGCGTCATTTGTTTGATGATGTCGGTATACTAGGTACTGATGAGTATTGTTGTGATAGGGACTCTCATCGGTTTTGAATTTGGACCCCTCATATATTGTCGCTTTTAAATTATATTATTATTATTATTTCTTTTAAAGTACGCTGTACCGGTACAGCGTCTTAATAATAGTTCGCACCGGTCGACGTTATTACGTCAGCGCCGGCTATCGCTGAAAACCAGCGCTGGGGCTCTGTCTTGCGTAGGGTCGCAGCATAATGCTGAGCGATAGCCGTTTTGCATGGATGTGACGCATGTTTACCCCAACCTTATCTTTTGTTTATTTTCTTTTTTGCGTCATGTTTACCGCAAATAAACGTTTTTTCTTCCTATCTTTCAAGTAACCTTCCACCGGAGGTTGACCGTGCTAACAACACTTTATGGAGCATCGCACGAGTCTTTTAGGGTGCAGGTATGTGCAGGACAGGAGGTGAGACATGGTCATTGTGGCTCCACTATCCCACTGTAGCCTGATACGGCTAAGTTATAACAGTTATAGCAGTCATAGCACCAAGAAAGAAAGAAAGAATAACATTTATTTGGACACCGTTCGCGAAACATAAAATACAAATAAACAAATAATGTTTTTACAACAATAGTGTGTGCCTCACGGCTGCGCCAGAAAGGCTAATTTCAGCATGAATGCCAGACATACTGTCTGACGCTGGTTTTCTAATGAACCTATAGGGACAACTAGCCAACATTCTTGTAAGGAAATGATTTAATTAATTCCAAATAATGAATGAATTGGTCTTAAAAGTTAGAGAACACGTAAATTTGTATAAGTGCTGGCAGGTAACGAATTCAGATACGATATTTTAAATAATGAAGTCACAACATCTAAAACATAAATAGCAGAACGTGGAATAACGAGAATATCTGATGATATTCAAACGGAACGTGCGCTATGAAACATAGAAAATAATGAAAGCTACTAATGGAGTTCATTACAATCAAAACTCAAGGACATTGAATGTGAGAAGTGGATTTTATATAGATGATTAGCTTTTGCCCACGGCGTCACCCGCGTGGTTTTCAGAAATTATTCCACGGGAGGACCCTGACACGGGTTACGACATGGGGTACTTTTACTCTACCGGTATAAAAGTACCCCGTCGTGTCGTAACCCGGGTCAGGGTATCTATATGCCCAACTAAATCCGATCCTGCACCATGTGGAGCCCTGACACAGCTAAAATGCACCGCAGGGGACCACGTAGAAGATAGCGGACCAGTCTGTAAAAACCTCACCGTGTAAACTTAGGTGAAGTGAGCTTACAGTGACCTGTCACTCTACTACAGGGATTGACAGCTCACTTCACCTAAGTTTTCATGGTGAGATGTTTACAGAACAGTGAGTTGGACATAACCACCAATAAACAATGATCCAAATCAGCCTTGGGAAGATAATATGTGCGCAAGGAATATGTGTGTTTATGTGTGCGTGAGTGTGTATGTGTGTGTGTGTGTATGTGGGTGTGTGGATTAAATGTACAACTGTGCATGTGTGTTAATTTAAAGAGTATTCTATCTATCTGTAAGAGTATGTAGCTGGAAGTAATTTATATTATTACTTACATAAAATTATAATTTTATTATTGGATAACAACAAAAGCAGGATCCTCTTGACCTTTAATTAAAACAACCCTACACGAAAATAGCTTTCTTTATCGTAAGTCTACAAAACGACAAGATCAATCAGAAAGCCCTATCTTTAAAAATAAACAAAGAAAATAATCTTGTTAATTTAGCACCAGAAAAAACTCTGGCAGAATGAGAAAATGCCTTGTTTCGTTACGAAAAAAAAACAACTAATTAATGACACTATTTCATTAGGGTCAGTGTTAATTACAGAGCAAATAATTCTCTTTGTGAAATAATTGTTTGTGTACCTTTTTGTTGCAATACAACAAATAAGGGTAATTTTTCATTATTACATTTTGTAATTGTTGTTTTAGGAAGTTTAATTATTTATAATTAGCTTTGTAACCTTTCGCTGGCAAAATTGGATGTTTGTCTTTGTGATTGGCTGACCAAAACAAAACACAATTGTGTTAAACATGTAATTAAAAAAATAGACATGAACAAGCCAATTCTCGTACTTAATAAACGTTCGCACTCAAGTCGCAATATGTCAAACTTGTCAAAAATGTTAGTAAATTGATTGAATTTTTTACAGATTGCGGAAAAAATACGGGAATTGCTCTTCAGATTGAATTGAATTGTTAAAGTGCTTTTATCTACATCTGCACGTATGACTCTCGGAAACAACGAACCAATCTAACTTCTAACTAATATTATAAACGCGAAAGTTTGTAAGTATGGATGGATGGATGTTTGTTACTCTTTCACGTAAAAACGACTGAATGGATTTGGATGATATTTGGAAAATAGATAGTTTATAACCTGGATTAACACATAGGATACTTTTTATCCCGATATTCCCATGGTATTGAGACTTACGCGAGTGAAACCGCGGGGCGCAGCTAGTTTAAAATATTACATCAGTATGCTATAAGATTGTGCTGTGAACTCACTTGCGCCTAGCATTCGAGATTTAAAATGCAATATTTCTCAATTAAAATAACTAATTACCTCTGTGGTCGACTGGTTAGACCATCTATCTCAGATCCAGAGGTCCCGGGTTCGATTCCAATCAATGTGCCTAGCTTTTTCCTAACTATGTTCGAGTCGGGTTCCAGTCTAACCGGATGCAGCTGAATACCAGTATTTTACATGGAGCGACATCAATCTGACCAAGTAACTGGGTTGTGGACAACCCAGTTACTTGGTATTACGATACCTCCTGGGTAAGACTGGTTGTCAGACTTTCCCGGGTTTGATTCCCAGTGGGGGCAACATTTTCTGCTCGGTTTGGTTTGTGGTAAGGCTTGTTCTAAGTCGCACGTGTGCATGTATTTCTGTGATAAATAATCTCCTCCAGCAGTAGACTCTTTGTTCAAGTTACTTTAAGATTTAAGGTATCTTAAACCCGCTTCACACCAGGCGTTTTAAAACACAGTCACTTTGGCAAAATCATAATAGGAAAATGTTATGAATCATCGTAAAATGTCACAAACTGACAGTTCATAATAATATGATCTGCGTGCGATTCATATTACGAAATAATTCATCTGTTTGACAGTTTTCTATGGAGACTCGTAAAATGGTCCACATAATATGAATTGCTTTTGTGTCAAATTGGAGGAATTGGTAATAACAACTGCAAATTCAGGAAATGAAATGCTTTAAGAGGAATTGCTAATGTGACAGTTTTAGGACCACAGACCCTCATTGAGAGAACGGACATAAAATACAATATCGTCAAAAATCAGGTAGCAGCTTCGGGTTGTGAAAAGAGTAATACGAGTTGAGAAATTCAGAGTAACAATTTGATATTGGAACTATGCCCAGTAAACTCGCTCACCCAGAATCAATTGGCTCTAATAGTCTTGTAACCTACATTGTATAAAACTGGTGAAATACTTGTAAGTATCTGAAGTATAGATTGGAACTGTGAGAATGTGTTTTGTTTCAATGTTTACTGGCAAGAATCGGTTTTCATAAATTGTATCATAAGTTTTATTTTATTTGGATTGCACGTTCACCAACACAAATCGTTTCAAATCATTTGGCTATTGTCACTTCAACAATACAATATTATATATTATTATACAATATTCGCTCAATTGAATTAGGTACTAAAGTAAATACTTTTTGTTAAGATTAAAAGAAACATTATTATTTATTTATTTATATAACAATTGCTTTTTATAATCCACTAGCTGCGCCCCTGAAGTCCCAATCCCCTGGGAATATCCGGGTTAAAGTATCCTGTCTTAACCCTGGTGCTAAATTTCACCCAAACCCGTTCGGCCGTTTTGGCGGGAAAGCGTAACAAACAAACAATCACAAATAAACAAACAAACTCACTTTCGCATTTATAATATTAGTTAGGATGTTGTGTTACCATGGAAATTAGTTTTTTTGATAGACGAGAAGTCAAATTAGAAAAAATGTTTTTTTTTTACGATAATATTGTATTTATTTTAATATGAAGTCCGAAATATGCTAATTGCCCGGTAATCGTGCCAAATTTTACATACATATAGCGTCAAATAATAAGTATGAATAGTTATAAAGTGTCGAAAATGTGTACGAATATAGATATTTTTTAATTCAAATTAAGTACATACACTTTCCAAATTCCAAAATGTACGCTCTAATTTTAAGTTTAAAATTTACTCTATATTTCAGAATTTTGACATCGGAATCTCATCAATTTTAAAAGCCCTTTTTGTAAAAAGAACCTAAAGAATTTACTTTAAATCTCTCTTTCGGGGAGAAACACGACAATCCTTTGGTACAGTACACCGCGCAACGTTGCAACTTCTAAAGTATATATTTTACTACAACACTTGTTTGTGCCCCGCTTTCCGTGAGGATTAAAAGTATATTGCGAAGGCGTATACTTTATGTATCTCGGTTGTAGATAGCGGTGGTTACAGTGAACTTTGTAAATGATTTTCTAAGTGCATCTTTCAAGACGATTTTGAAAGCAAATGTTAACTGGATAGCTTTTAACCTAAATATTACTCGTATCCAGTTAGAATAAATTTAAGGGAAATAGATAGCAAAGAAAAAAAAAAGAAAAACACCAAGTATCAAATGTCAAACCGTTATAACATAATATAAACATGACGCCTGTATTCCCTGAAAGGTTAGGCAGATGTGTAATATGTAACAATATGACATGTAGAAATTGTTAAATACCTAATGAATTATAAGTCGTGATGTAGAATTAAAGTTATTGGTATGGCTGATAGTAAAGCTGCTACGAGCTACGGCGTAGCGATCGTATAGCTACGCCAGTACCGTTGCTACGCTGTCGTAGCAGATACACGAGAATCATTTGTGCTTTTGAATTTACCAAACCATTATAACCGGCCGTAATAACTGGCACTGGAAATGCGCGATTATTCCCGATTGCCCCACTTTTTGGCCACCACTGGGGGACAGCGAAACAACTTTTTAATTTTTTCTCGTTGGCCACCACTGGAGGGCCAGCGAAACAACTTTTAAAATTTATTCTCGCTATCCACCACTGGGGGACAGTGTCACAACTATCTAAGTTATTTCCATTCGCCACCGGTGGTGGAGAGTGACACGGATTTTTAAACATTCCCTATGGCCACCACTAGGGGACAATGGCACAACTTTTGACCCAATTCCCACTGGTTATAACTTTAAATTATTTTAAAAATCCGTGTCGCTCTCCACCAGTGGTGGCGATTGGAAATAACTTAGAAAGTTGTGATACTGTCCCCCAGTGGTGGACAGCGTGAATAAATTTTAAAAGTTGTTTCGCTGGCCCTCCAGTGGTGGTCAACGAGAAAAAATTAAAAAGTTGTTTCGCTGTCCCCTAGTGGTGGCCAAAAAGTGGGGCAATCGGGAATAATCGCACATTTCCAGTGCCAGTTATTACGGCCGGTTATAATGGTTTGGTAAATTCAAAAGCACAAATGATTCTCGTGTATCTGCTACGACAGCGTAGCAACGGTACTGGCGTAGCTATACGATCGCTACGCCGTAGCTCGTAGCAGCTTTACTATCAGCCATACCAATAACTTTAATTCTACATCACGACTTATAATTCATTAGGTATTTAACAATTTCTACCTTTCATATTGTTACATATAAAAGCCATCACAAAAATGTACCGTCTATCACCCCTTTTCCAGAAAAACCCCAGTCGCACCCAAAGATCATAACATAAAACGTACAAATACATTACGCAACAATCAGCCTTTAAATTAAACATGTCGGTAATTAAAACGCAACAGGCGTCTGAAAATGAAACAAAAACACCAATAACATTACGAGAATTTAGACGAACAGCGGTCGAAAAAAAATTTCACCATTAGCCTTTGGCAAAAAGGTTAATCACGCGAATTAACGCGAATGGGGAGTCGCGTGCCTGTAATTGGCTTTAGAGAGGGCATTTGGACACAGTATGGCTGATGCAGATGTCCAATAAATTGATCGATGAAATTGATTGATTGAAATTAAAACTGATTGAGTCATATATTTTTAGATGCGGATTTTAACATATCATAACATAACATCACGGCTTGTTTCCCCGAAGGTATGAGCAGAGGTGCCTATAGTACACCCACATTTTGCCTGATTTTACCTTAAAATTAATGTAGGATGTTCCTAATGAGTTCTGGGTGTTATAAGAAATGTTGAAACGTTTCACTGCCACTCTCAAAGGCTTAAGGTATTCCTAGAAAGGAACAACAACAGTTCAAGATCTGATTTATAATAAAAAGTTACAAAACCCTACAAGTGGTACGTTATTTTATAAGTTAATCCCCCCCCTATCCACCCCGCCGCATCGCATCGCCCGTCCGCACCATTGCTTCATTTTCGCTTAACGTTCCTTTTGCTCGCCTCCTGAGGGTCCTAGCGTGATAGCAGAATAGCCTTCCACATGAATTGGGCTACCAAATACAAAAATAATTTTTCAAATCCGACTATTAGTTTTAGAGGTTAGCGCGTTCAAACAAACGAACAAAACTCTTCAGCTTTAATAAATTAGTATCGATCTGTGACTCATGTTAAGTTCAACGTCGACGAACAGTAAAGTTTGTACCTGAAAGTCTTCCCAACACTGTCATAATTATCTCTAACTACTAATGATGACGGTTGATGATGTCTTGATCTATAATTATGATACATAGTACCAGCCATGTTACAGGATTATAGGCTTTATAAATTACTAGCTGCGCCCCGCAGTTTCACCCGCGAAAGTCTCGATTCCGTGGGAATATCGGGATAAAAAGTATCCTATGTGTTAATCCAGGTTATAAACTATCTGTTTGCCAAATTTCATCCAAATCCATTCAGCCGTTTTTGCGTGATTGAGTAACAAACATCCAAACACACAAACTTTCACATTTATAATATTATAGTAGGATATTAGTAGGATAGTAGGATAATAGATAAAAGGGTCATAGGTCACGGAGTAAAAATGTATATTTTTAATGCCCGTCAGCAAGGCGATAGCGGAATTTAGGTAAATATTACCCAGGGTTTGCTAAGGTATTTTATCGCTTAACTGTTTATTCCTAGCCTGTGGCAATTTATGTTTTTTGGTCATAGTAAAAATTCCGTCGTGTCATCGATGTCATGTGGGCTTAAATGAGATTTGCTGCATAATCGATGGTATTTTTAGAGATTCGTGTAGGAAAATGTTAAACCCTGGATTTGATGCAATTTGCCTTTTTGATGGTGGGTTTTAGCTGGTTTTTTTAATATTTAAAAGTCGATATCGCTGGTAAATCGGTTGTATGTAGGTTTTAGTGAAAAAAATGGTTTTAATTTTTTTATATTTAGTGTTATGTTCTAGTACAAAAGTATTTAGGTGATCATTTAGAGAGCTGCATGGATAATGGAAATTCAAGCGATTTATGACGAGAACTAATAGAAATGAAACAGCATTTAAAATTAGATCAGCCTTTGCAATATAATCATGAATTTTAAAAATACCGACCTTTTGTAGTTCTTTCCGGGCTTAAACTTTTAGAAAGTAGAAACAAAATATAACACAATTTCATCTCCAGCGATGATAAATGAACAAGCTCCATAATTGAAAAGTAAATATCTCGGAGGGTAGAAAAAGTATGGAGTTTGAAAAACTGCTGACGTGTAACTGCAAGAACGCTCGATTAAACAGAACTTTTATGCTGATGTTATTAACAGTTACTGTACTATACTTCACAATATTCTTGTTGGTAAGCACCTTTTGAAAACTTTAATCAGTAAGCTGAGGTATCGCGTACCGTGAAACGAGGTGAATAGGAATGCCGAGGTGAAATCGGGACGATTATTTAAAAGGGATTTTACCATTGAAATAGTATAATATTTTGTTTAATAGGGTAATAACCTCAGACCAAATAAAAAACCTTTTGGTGTAGTTTGATTCTAAATGTGTGCGTTTGAGCGTGTATGCACAGAGCGGTGGTGTAGTTTTGGCATGCTTCACTGTATTGTTCGCAGAGCTCTGTCTTGGTTTTTTATTTGATCTGAGTTAATAATAATTTATTATAGTATCCCATGTAATAGGGGACGAGGTTATTGTAACCAACCAAGCAAACATCCAGATTCATAAGAATTCCTAACGAAAAAACGAATTACATTGCCCGATCTGGAAATCGAATCGAAGACCAGGGTTGCGGGAATGTCCGAAAGGGATACCGGGACCTTGGCAACAGGCAACTGAAGGAACACGGGTAGGTTTTAGTCTGTAAAAGTCTGACACGCCCTTCCGTTCCGCCCAGAGCGGGAGAAGTCATTTGATGATTTCTCACATTAAAAAAAAAAACAAAAAAGCCAGTACCTGATGCTCAGCACTGACTCATCGTATCGTGAATCTGTGCTGAGTGCGTCTTAGCCTAGCAAATACCCAGCGTTAGTACTATGTAAAAAAAAAAAATTAAGAAAGATACGATATGGATTGAAAGCGCTGACGAGTAGGTACTTACAAAGTGTAACTCTAGAGTACACTCGATTAAACTTTTACTTCGAAGTTATTAACTGTTGCAAACTCGGGAATATTTCTTGTTGGTAGATTCTTATCGCCTTCTCGCGATGAGGCCAGTGTAGCTAGGCTGGGCAGAGCGATATATTTATCGGATAAAAATGTGAACTAAACTGCTCGAAATATGAGTGTCATATAGAAGACTGCTATTATAAAGAGTCAAATTTAGTTAGCTAATGAAACTCCACAGACCTGAAGAGAATCGATATCAAAAAAACGCTGCTGACTTCGGTTTACAAATTTCCGAAATATTATGCCCTGCGGCCACAACTTGTCGTCAAGGAATATTTGTACTTTCGATTGTGCCACAAAGAATGTGTAGGCAAAGTGTTCAGACGGTCTTTTGGCGTTGATTTTCTCTAATTTAACAGATACTTGTGTTTTCCTCATAATGTAATTAACTATATCAGCCTCTGTCGCGCTTTTGTGCACGTTCGTAATAAAAATAGGAACATTCCTTTCCGCAGCTCGAAAGTTTTCTACAGAATCATTTGCAACTCCCATCATTCCCGGTAGTCAGGTTTTCAAGTTGTAACGTTTTTTCCTTCTAACTTCCGTCCATCCTTCGTCATCAATTCGCTTCTCCTCGAAACTCAGTTTGACATCATCAGCCGCAATTTGTTTACGCTGCTCACTCAACAGTTGACCGGCAAACCGGTTTGTTATCTCGTGAGGATCGAACGACATCGACGCCGAGCGCGGACTACGTTTACTGCTATGACTCACTGTTGTCACTTCATGCAAAATGTTGTTATTAACTCTCGCATTTGATGATTCCGAGACTATTAAGCTCAGTGCTGACAACATAGTGACGTTTCAAGTTCAACTCACTAGGACTCGATTCGAATAATAACGACTTCGACTTTTCAATTTGTTCACTGGCAAACGATGACAGACGATATTTTAGCTAAACTCTCCTCATCGATGAGCGAGAGCTTGTTTTGTACGTAAGCCAACAATTCATCAATCACGATATTACAAGAAACACATTTTAATGTGTCCGACATTTTTCTTTGTTCTCGGAACACTCAGTACCCGGCAACCGTAAACACGCACGTCACCCAGGGATGCGCACGCGCAACTGCTAATGACCTCCTATATCGTAGTTGAACAACTAGTAAAAAAAATTTATTGACAAGATGATAATGAATATCCAAGGTGCTTGTGCAATATTTTCACCACAAACTTGAACATGCATGAACTAGTATTGTTTAATTCAACACACTGATCATCATGCTGATACGAAAGAAGAATACAAGAGTCATAAAAAATCCTGTCCGCCCAGCACGTCGGGTTCGCGACTGGTCAATCAATCGTCATCCTCAGAATGCCCCGTTGGGACGTGAATTCTTTGTCAATTTCTTACAGGGTTTTTTATGACTCTTGAGGAATAATTAAGCGGAATAGTTTACTAAATATATCTGAGTCTATTGTATTTTATAATGGATTTCCGCAAATTCACGCCTGAATCAATTACAGAAACAGCTAAGTTATTACGCTTCTCTAGAATTCATTATTTTCTTACCAGATTAAAAACTAAAACAAAACAAAATATAATATTCCGATACTTCTTAACTCGCCCAAGTACACCGCGACCCGTCTTCTCAACCCTCAAGTATTCATCTATAAACGTCAGGCTCAGGTACAGACTCCGGCTGAACATCGCCCATCAAGAGGATATGTTCAACGGGCGGCATGCGACGAAATTGGCTGTCCCATTCTGAAAATAGATCTGTACTCTTACACACATAAAGTGCAATCGATTTATACTTTATTCCGTTGGGGCAGAGTCGAGTTTTCTTTGTGTGGTGGTAGGGCTAAAGTGATAAAACTATACGTAATGGTTAGCAATACAGGATGAATTTGAAATAGATATGTCAGTTTGATATGTGAATAATTTTTAGGGATGATTGTTGTTTTTCTAAAATTAAACGTTTTAATTGTATGATTTTTTAAATAAATTCATTATAGTTTGATGTAGTTGGCGGTAGTTTAGTGAAGTTCTACAGAAAGGTCAGGTTTACTCGCAACCGACGTGTGCGTCCAGAGGGCATAGACAAGTGACAATCGCTTCGAAAGCGTTTCGTGTTTCTACAACTTTCAACAGGATTGACATAAGCTTTTCCATAGCTTATATCAGTCCTATACATTTTTGCCTTTTCCATCATCGTTATCGCTGGTAGAATGTCACTTTGTCTGGGGCCTCACCTGTATGAACGTAAACGAATCAAAAGGACATAATATTATCAGCCTACCCCCATGGGAAGGTGTGAGTTTATGTATGTATGTATAAATATAGTTTGTGAACCAGTCTATATCAACAAACACATCAACTAATTAACAAAGAAAATCATTTACCGAAAACAAATTGTTAAAAACATTGTATTTGTCCAACCTTTGTTAAGGTGTACGATAAAATAAAATCGATAACTGTTGCAGTCACCTTACAAAACCAGGCAGCGAATAGAAACTCTTTACAAAAAAAAGCTATCTACTATTCAGCTGCAGCAATTAATTCCCCGGCCTCATCTCTTATTTCCGAGATAAAAAGTCAGACATCGAAAACACGGTGGATCGAGACGAAGCCATGATAATTGGACTGTCAAACCACAGGGACTATTGTTAGATTGTTTTAACTCAACGTCAAAAAACTAGGACTGCAGATTTTTTTTGTTTTCACGTACTGGCTGGTTTTTCAATTGTTTTTCGGACAGGTTTACGTGGAAATCAAGCTGTGACGTAGCCTTTTTTGGTGACAAGTTTTAAGGCGAAATTAAAAAATATCGCCTAATTTTACTAATCATATTTATTTGCTTCGTAACTGATGAGCGTAAAGGCAGGTTTATACGAGCCCAGTAATGTGACAGTACAGTAAGTCAGTTCAGTGATGACTTACAACTGGACTTGTGTAGACACTAGTTTCAACCCAGTCCAGTTCTGACTTCGCGCCCTTAAGTCAGTCCAATTGACTAACCTACCCGTGTATTTTCAGGCCCAGTAGCTTCCCCCGCCTGACTTACTGCCAATCTTGTCTACATGAACCCACTGACTGGGTCCAAAATTCTGAGTCACTGGGTCCAGTCATAAGCGTACCATCGTATAAACCAGACATAAGCGAGCGGCTTTATGTTCGATACCTGGGTCGAGCAAAATGTCATTAGTTACCTAACTTAATGGATTAGGATTTTCTCAGTAGTAGCGATTGTACTATTCAAAATTTCAGATACCTATACCCCTTCGGGAAATACAGGCCTGACCAATGTTATGATTATTGATCGATTGAATCGTCACGAAAACAGAACACTAAGGCCCAATAAAATGAGGGCTATCGTGTATGAATTCGCCGCTAGAGGCGCTAGTGTAGCGTGATGTCTCCGAAACGTAAACTGTCACTGAACGTTCACTGTTTACGTTTAACAATTTTCTGTCAGGAATTTTTACTTATCTATACTTCTATACTAATATTATAAAGAGGAAAGATTTGATTGTTTGTTTGCATTGAATAGGCTCCGAAACTACCGAACCGATTTGAAAAAATATTTCACTGTTAGGAAGCTACACTATCCCCGGTTGACATAGGCTATTATATAATTTCAAAAAAATTAGGGCTGCTCACTAAAACTCCAATAATGTAACCCAAGGTGTAAAAAATTACCTAAAATAGCCGTAGATAAGTACTTAGTGCTACCCGTGCGAAGCCGGCAGCTAGTTATTCATATTTTTTGTAAAGATCATTCCTGATTAATTATGGTTTAAGATTATAAGTAACAAATCGGGTTCTAATTTGGTAGCACTCATTTGTTTGCTTCATACTTGCCAATTTTAGGGAACATTATAATTTAAATATTAATTTTATGTTTTAAAATGTAATAAAATATTCATTAAAAAAAACAATGAGTAGCTACTAATATATATCCAAAGCATATCAAATAAAAGTACTGACAGGACCTTAATCGTCAGTGGCGCCAACTGGTGAGCACAAAAACGATATCCCCCATTGTACGATAGTTCACTAAATGCGATGAAAGCTAAACACAATGAAACATAATTATATTTCTGTCAGTGGTTTGAATGATGTTATAATTATGTGTCTATTTAAAGC
The DNA here is from genome assembly GCA_948473465.1 of Lithophane ornitopus. NCBI lineage: Eukaryota > Metazoa > Arthropoda > Insecta > Lepidoptera > Noctuidae > Lithophane > Lithophane ornitopus. The sequence goes on from OX419629.1 coordinate 13,161,017, forward strand.
GAGTTGCCGTGCAAGTGATCCTCCGTCCGTGGAATTGGAAAATTACTAGTATCGATCATCACAAAGACCAATAGCTTTACAATTTATTTCTCAGAACCTCGAGTAATTTCCGAAAGGATCTGAAGTGGCGACCGCGTACCGGAAGACGTAGGGTTGGAAGGCCTCCCACGAGGTGGACCGATGACCTGGTGAAGGCCGCGGGAATCCGCTGGATGCGAGAAGCACAGAACCGGTCGAAGTGGCGGTGGTTGGGGGAGGCCTGTGTCCAGCAGTGGAAGTCTTTCGGCTGAAATGATGATGATGATGATGAACAAATAAATGTATTTTTATTTAAACTTAAGCAAGTAGCTACTAAAAACAAAAATACCATCGATTTCCACCAATGGTACTATATTTTCTATGTTTTATTGTTTTTTCCTACATTAAAAAAAATATAACTGTTAGACATTTTTACGTCAACACGCAAGGCTTTCCCAAAAAAAAGTTTCCTTATGAATAAATTCAATGCTGAAATCCTTCACGGAGGTTTCATAGAGAATATCTTTATTTTTTTCCACGGTATGCGCCATTTGGTTCATTCGTTCGTTCACTCGGTCGTTGAACTGATAAATCATTCATCGTGTAGGGAATGACTGGTGATACGAATCAAAATGTAAGTGCGAACATTGCCTGAGGTTAAACTGTTTTTTACAAAAGATACGGTTTTTTTTAAATATAGGTTTTGTAAAATACTGAAAGTATTATAACCAATCAATCAGCCTTTTCCCAACTATATTGGGGTTGGCTACCAGTCTAACCGGATGCAGCTGAATACCAGCATTTTAAATGGAGCAACTGCCTATCTGATCTTCACATCACAGTTACTGAGTAACACGATACTCCTTGGTAAGGCTGGTTGTCAGACTTTTTTGCTTTGCTTCTACCCGTAACAACTGTCAAAGATCTACAACTAAGAGCCGGGACAAATACGGCTTAACGTGCTTTCCAAGGCACTGAACATACATCAAATTTTCACCAAGCAACAGAAAGGCTTTCTGTAGTCTCACATCAATAGAAAAGTCGACTTTGTGTCATGTTAATATCATTCTGATCATTCTAAATCTACTGTTCCATTGGGCTTTGTCCAAGATGTTGTTAGCTCTTTTTCTAAAACTCTAATTCGAATGTACCCGTGTTAATCTATACATACTATAAATTAAAGTTGCTTTTCGTGTTTCTCTGTATGTTCACGTTGTTCTTATAAACACAACAGATTTTGATGAGGTTCTCACCATCGTTTAGAGAATGTATTCCGGAAGGTTTATGTGTATAATATGTTATTATTAAAGTTACATATAACTAAGAAATCTCGATGTTTTGTCAAGTCGTAATAACCGTGCGAAACAGGAGCGGGTGTGTGGCGCTAGTGTTAGATAAGTGCTAGCTTTGTCATCAATAGCCTCGTATATGCATGTCTGGGTTATGTCATTAATCGCAATAATATAAATAAGTATTCACAGCTTATTTGAAGAGCAAATATCGAAACAAATTACCAATGCAGTACTTACCAAAATTTTGTTTCAATGCTGTCAGTGGAACTGCTCAGCAGGCCAATCTCTTACTTAGAAAACGTTCACATTCAAGTAGCAATCTGCCAAACTTGTCAAAAAATTTGGTAAATTGATGGTTTTTTTTGACAGATTGCGAATGAGATGCGAATGTGAACGTTCTTAAAAATAAGCGAATTGCCCCTCTGGTGCGGTTCGGACAAGTGCTGTTGAGATCAGTTGGATACCTCAGATATCCGTCTATAGATACAGAAATTTCCAAAACAATACCTCAATACTTTTTTATTATTAAACGACAAAATTATTTAACTCTCTCTAAAATCGAGCTCACCGCTTTTTTGACACCTTTGCTCTAATTGTCAAAGGTTTTTACGTTGTCATAATTAAAAACCCAACCTGTATAACGATATCAATTAATCATTCTGTAACAAACTTCAAATTAAAGACTCCTTACCTCGACGGCTTATAACATAAACAGCATGTTCAATTAAAAGTTACACGTCGCTCAAAGAGTAACAATGAATAAAGATCCGGTAAGTGGCACAACCCTAGCGTTCAGGGGTGGCGCTCGACAAATATGAATATTTTACTAAGTCTTTTGTAAACGTTCACACGACTCGCCCGCTTAAGCTTCGCTGTCTCGGTATTTCTCCACAAAACATCGCTTTTCATACAATACACTGTTTATGTGACAACCGGGGGGGGTAAGAGTTTAAGTATAACACTATCTCAGTCTTAAAAAGTTTGCTGCAGTTCATGATGTTCCACTTAAAAGCACTGGATAAATTATGGCACATCAATAATCTGCCTAGCCTTTTCCCAACTACGTTAGAGTCGGCTTCCAGTCTAACCGGATGCAGCTGAATACCAGTATTTTACATGGAGCAACTGTCTATCTGACTTCCACAACCCAGTGACTGGGTAATACGAAAGACTCTCGACCTCTTGGTAAGACTGGTTGTCAGAGTTTCGGGCTTCTGACGAGCCGTAATGACTGTCAAATATGCACGAATGACAACCGGGACCAACGGCTTAACGCGCTTTCCGAGGCACGGAGGAGTGAGCTATGTTAAGAAGTTTGCGCGATGGGTCGCACAAGTGTGCTGGATTGGAGGGTGGAAATCAACAGGACACTAGTCACTGTGAAGACGGACGGTAGACCATGGTGGAAGTACTTAAATGAAAAATACTATATTCCACTGTCAAAGGTAGCGAGTACTGATGATCTACTCAGCCTACTGTCTTGTACCAGATCTGAATCGCAACTCAGTCGGAACTAACTATGAATTAACTCAGATGGTCACTCGGAACTAACTCTATTTGGATAAGACAGGCCCTTTTATGTGCCCCAGTGGCGTCAGTTTATCCCTACCATTTCCCACGCTTTGGGTCCGACCAGTACTCGCTACGCTATTGTTTATTAAAAACTATAGAAAACTCATTTGGTGCGGGTAATAATGCCGGCACAAACTGTTACTACAAACTATAAAAATAAATGCACATTCTATGAAGCAGACAATAATCCACGTTTTGCGCTACCATTAACAAAACATTTAGACACTAATAAAACAATGAATTTTACTACGACGCTTGGCAATAAGCAGATACAATATAACCCAAAATTCCCGAGCGCCGTCAGAGGGTTTCGAACATGTGGCTACTTTCTAAAATGGTTAACAACTAAAATGGTATTTTTCCTAAAAATAACACATGCCTATATCATTTAATTCTACAGCTTAAACTATGCGATCGGCTGTCCTGCACAAGAAGATTAAAACTAAAGATACAAACAAATATAATTCTAATAACACATGGAAGTTACATTAAAAAATAACTTCAGAAAATCAATTCGAAAAGTGAAAATTGGAGCATTATTTAACATTTGGAATTAGGACATTTCAATATTTAAATGAAAGCGACCTTTGTCCAGCATCCAGCGAATTAGGATGGGGTCGCTTAGACTATCTGCTTTTAAGATATCATGAATTAATTATTGCGTTGAACTTAGCGCGGTTTGAACCGCGGTCTGTGTTTCAGTTAGACTGGAATAACAGTTGGGCTTCTTCCAGGACCAGGAGCTTGCGCGGGTCAGAAATATCAAACATATTATATAAAACCGCCGCTAAGCCGAAATCAGACACTTCACTTTTTGTTCATTTTTGCCTTTTGTTCGGTATTTTGAACTGGAAGTGAATCGTCTGAACACAAAATGAAGCAAAAGTGAAAAATGAATTCATCGGTGAACCGATCCAACGATGTTGGATTTGACCACCGAATCTTTCACTCGCCTACCGAATGATCGACGAATGAATTGAGAGGCGCAGATGATATTTTATTCCTATTAATAATTTGACCGTGTGCACGACGAACGTGGTATGAAACAAAAATGAACTTTCATTTGTGTGAATCATTCACTAGAATAGGTATTATTATGCCACAGTATTATTATGCTATTAAAAGTTATGAGAAAACGTTATGCCAAACAATATTATGGCAAAAATATTATGCCAAGAGGGGGATTCCCTGGAACGACTGCCTATATGACCTCCACAACCCAGTAACCGGGTAATACGATACCCCTTGGCAAGACTGGTTGTCAGACTTTCGGGCTTCTGACGACCCGTAACAACTATCAAAGATCCACAAATGACAGCCGGGACCAACGGCTTAACGTGCTTTCCGAGGTACGTTGGAGTCTCGATATGTAAAGATGGTCACCCATCCACGGACCAACCCCGGCAAGCGTAGCTTAACCTGATGCCGGCTGACCCGTGCGGCTGTGTACGACTTAGCCACGACCTCCTCTAGTTAGTGAGCAATAGTCAATAATTTTAACCTATGGAAACACATCAACCCTCCACTACCCGCTACATCAACTCGCGATGCAGTGTGGTCACCTAAACGCGCCCGTCACCGCTCCCGCTACCGCCTTACCACCGTCACTCTGGATACGGCCTTGGGATCAAATGTACACAGATTGTATTATCAATGAGCTTGAAACATGACCTCTGTTTCCTCTTGTGCCTCCTTTCCTCTGTTTCCTCTCTAAAGGGGTGCGGAGGTATGCTATTGTGTATGATCCAAAAGCGGTAGGAACCACTACAGAGATTAGAAAGAAAAAAGAAGAAAGAAAAATTGTTTATTCTGCACAAACTAAACGCACATTACAAAATAAAGAATGACATTCTACATATACAAATTAGCCAAAAGCCTCGTATTTATTCATAAGACCTTATAAAAGTTTGACAACTTTTGTCTACTGCATGATGAGATGAGAGGCCAATGACAATTTAGTTGCGTAATATGTTGTGACATTACGAAATGAAAACAAACAAAACAATCACAAATTAAAAAAACAATCACAGATTAAAAATTGATTTCCAGGAAACTGTGGAACCCAAACCGAAGAGTTATAAAGTCAATGTCATGCATTTGCATCGGCATCTTATTATAATGGATAATAATATAATCAGCCTATAACGTTCCCACTGCTGGGACAAAGGCCTGCTTTGAAGTGGGCCACAATCCACCACGCGGGCCCAGAGCGGGTTGGTGGATAAAGAATTGAAGAAGATGATTGGGATGAGGAATTATAAATGCTATAGATAAAAAAGCAATAGATCACGACGCTAGTTATCTGTTTATATTTGAGATTAGACAAATAAGATCTTAATTAAGATCTCAAATGAATCTTATCACAGAATAAACATTTGTCTGGCAATATAATTCGTAGGATTCATAGGAACATAGGTACCTAATTGAATTTTCGCCAATCACCAGAAAAATGTTGCCCGTTATCAATACAAACCTCCCGGTAGATATCTTCACCCAAAATTTAGTCCACACACATTATCTCAGAATTACTTCAAAGTCCAAAATCTTAACACCGAAATCCTAATAAAAATAGTGCAGTAGCTTAGACTTTTAAATATAATATTCAGAAGGCGAACATTTTGACGATGATCTGAAGGAGGTATCAAAGTATTTTCATTAGTCTAAAGTGAAATTCATTTCCCCGAAGCCAATAGCCGAGTTCAAACTTAAGATATTCAACGTCGACTAAGAATATTAAAGGAATTTTCATAATCCATCAATTTACTAGTATAAAGTTCGTTTTAGCTGCTTCACGTTCAATTGCGCAGATAATTTCACGAATGAATCTGTTTTCAGCTCTAGAAATTACTTGATGATGGAGTTCCTTCAAGTTTGAATTTTGTTGTAAATAACACTACTATTATCTCATCGTTAGGCGTCTTTCGGTAGTTTACTTTTGTTGGAAGTTTGAAATGGTTCGTTTTTAGAATCCAAATCGCCTTTCCGAGTAAAGGTTCATGCACACGCGTCATTCACGTCAGCGTCAAGTCGCCGATCAGTCACGTCAAACAACGTCAACGTTCATTCGTCATAGCAAAGCCTCAGCTATCCAAGTTTTGACTTGCCGGTGACGCGTGTCGACTGAGACGCACCGGTAGTGACGTGACTGATGTGTATAGCCAACGTCCTACAACTTCTATGTAACTATATTTTTAGACGTGACTGATTGGACACACGTCAGTGACGTCAACGTCAGGTACGTTGACGTCACTGACGTGTATGCGTTAACCTTTATGTAGATAATTTCATGGTAAACAAACTACCGTAGTCCATTATTGCTTTTTAATTCTTATATGGCCGTGAGTGACGTCGAGCTGTCGACATCTATATTATCAAGACTGGCGACGCCATGAGCAATAGTCACCTATCTACGCAGTAAACAGACTTTAGAAGTAGAAACTGTACATGAACGTGAGACCTTTCAGTTGCTAATGAGAGCGGGAACAAAAACAACTCTGAATGTAGTTCATTTAACAGAAGTGTCACCTAGGGAAATGACTTCACAACGACATAAATTCTAACGTCCTCAATTAAAACAAAAAAAAAGGCAAACTTTTGTACTGATATTATGTTTGAACTGATTAAACAGTTAATCTTAATAGCCATTTTTTACTTGTAACAAAAATTTGTTTCGTTATATTTTATACTATGTATAAAATTTCGGAAATGACCCTAACATACAAAATCGCTCATTAATAATCAAGTAAAAAAATACCTCTTTATAATATAAATAAATACCTGGTATAGATTAAATCAGTATGCTGTTAAAAAAATATTGTAATAAAATGAACTACAATCCCAAAACCTAGATTTAAAACAGCAAAGAGCAAAGCCAGAAACATTCCCACAGCGTCCAGTAACAGTTCAATACATACAGCATTTGAATCAATTTGTTGGTCCAATACCGCCCGATCACATAAATCACAAATCGCCACTATATATTACTGTTATGTGCGTACACATGACGGTTGGAACGGTCGCTGCCCAACGACAGTAATTTGTTGAATTTTATGCATTGCGTGGACTATTGTATGACGTGATTCGAAATCTGTTGCGAGCTATCGCTTGTTTGGGGTCCGTTATCAGATGACGTGTTTTGTTGCGTAGATATGTACAGGTATTTAGATATGTGGTTTAGGTGATTGATTTTTAAATGGATGTGTTTATACTTTTACATTAGTAACATAAAAAACTTCTAAAGAAATGTTTTTTCGTATACTTGTAGTATAAATGAGTAAATCTTATTGTATCCAAAAGATGATTGCCGGGTCGTCAGAAGCCCAAAATTCTGAAAACCAGTCTCACCAAGGGGGGGTATCGTTTTACCCAGTTACTGGGTTGTGGAGGTCAGATAAGCAGTTGCTCCGTGTAAAATACTGGTATTCAGTTGCATCCGGTTAGACTGGAAGCCGACCCCAACAAAGTTGGGAAAAGGCTAGGTAGATTGATTAAATAAAAGTAATGAAGTCAATTTATTGTTAAATAACACTTCCTAAGTTCAATTAAACACAAACATTAGTACATTAAAATAACTTATTTATCAGAAATAATTTGAGAAATAACAAGTAAAAAATTCACTCTGACAGACCCACCATACCTTGTAACTTTTTGCCTCCAGACATACCGAGGGTTAAATACCTTATTATTTAATGGAATTTTACGTCATCGTAAAAAGAATACAAAATTACTCTCATTTGTTTTTTTTTTTCAATCTTTACATAATTGAGCTCACAAAGTGTCAATACACCAATGCTAATTTTATCTTTTGTATTTAAAGCAGACTCGGCTTGTTATAAAAAAAATAAGCGAGGTATCGGTTGCTTATGAATGGCATTGAATTGGTTTCTAAAGAGCGTGAGGGGTAGCTCAATGATACTTGTAGCGATGACCCTGCCAGCAGTCATTACTGAGCTATTGAGAACATTCAATACCCTGCGCGTAGGTATCTCTGAAGTACGTACCGATCTCGAAATACTATTGAAATATATATACACTATATATAGGTTGTGTCTGTCTGATGTTGTGTGGGTCTATCTTAATTTTCAGATCTTATTAAGTACTTCAATATACTAGCAACAACATAACTAAGGAATTGATTCTGATAGGTTTTAATTTCATTTATATTACTCAGAAGAATCTCAGTCTCTTCTTCTCGTGTCGCTGACTTATATTTTTTTCCGACATCATATACAATAAACTAGCTGCGTCTTGCGGTTTCACCCGTGTGAGTCTCGACTTTATGAGAATATCGGGATAAAAGTATCCTATTTTTTATTCCAGGTCATGGTCTACCCATGTGCTAAATTTCATCTAAATCCGTTCCGCCGTTTTAGCGTGAACGCGTAATCAACGAACAAACTCGCTTTCGCATTTATAATATTAGTTAGGAAGTCAGGATAGTTAGGATTTTAATCATTATCATTTTTTTGTTTTCATTGCGACCTGGACGGCTCTTTCGTTTGCCTCATTTAAGTCCTGGAGGGTACAGTTGTGCACGACGGGCAGGAGAGCACGTGCGGCTCAAACTCAGAAGTAGTAAAAGCATGGTTTATTTCAGCTGAAAACTGTAACAGAATTTCCCACGTATTTACAAAACCGAGCATGCTAATCCCGACCAAAACCTTTAAACCATTACCGCCCTTGTAGATCCATGATTGATGAACCATCGAACATTTTATCTTTATCTCGAACATAGCCAACAAACATACAAATCCGAAACGTTGTTCCATTCAATCGGGAGTGGCAAATGTATGCGCATACATTCAACCTCGTTAGAGTCCCACTTTCAATGGACCACGGATATCGATGTGCAAGATGAGATATTGTTACCATCCTTGAGTGATTAAGCGTTTGAATCGAGATTGAATATTAATATTGGTATTTGAATATGTTCCGGATTTCCGGACTAGATCTTAGGTATTGTTTACATCTTGCTCTTTCTAAACAAACATGAATTGGCCTAATAATAAAATTTAAAAAAAAATGGTTTTATAAAAATATTTAAAAATGTAGATAATAAGCATTGAAAATGAAATAAAGGCCTTAACCTCGAGTTTTCAAAAACTTAACCTTGAGTTTTCGGAGACTTTTATCCGCAAACTAAGGCATGAATAAATAGGGAGGACCATGGAAAAAAAAGAGAAGCTGATAACATCACCTACTGGAACTAATGCGGGAAGACTTGTTTCTCACATTTGAGAGAGATATATTTCATGCTTTCACGTAGCATTTGCATATTCTACAAGCAGGTGATAAAGTTTGAAGTTAGCAACACTAAGATTGAAGAAACCACTTAAAGCAACTCTATAAAAATAAAACCCCAGGAAAAAATGAAGCCCTATCCAGCATTCGAAGTTCTTTTACATCAGATTATTCCAAAGAATATCGGGAATTTATATTCTAACGATGGCCAGTAATTGGAATTTTATATTGGATCGTGTTCGATAGCGTCAAGCCCCATTCTGTATAATTAGGGGCAAATAATTTTTGACTAGATTATCGTGGGTGTGGGGACAGAATGTGTTTTTATGTGATTAATTATTTAGTAATATCTTGTTTTACTTGGAAAAAGCAAAAAAATAAACAAGTGAAATGGTTCTGTAAATAGGATCGAAATAACTTTTACACGTCATATTAAAAATAAGCTACATGGGGTCCGTTTCCTATCTGACTACTCTGAGAAAGGCCGAAACAAACTCATAGGTCGCAGTTTCTTTTAGAGTACAGACATAATCTTGGTCCGTCCAGTCAGTGCAAGCATTTGTCAGTAATGGTGGAGCTCAACTCCGACATGACGAACAAAATCAAAGAAAGGCCAAAATTCAAAGACCAACATTGATAGATTCATTGTTGGTCTTTGAATTTTTGGGGTTGCCAAACTTAAGTGGCAGTGGGCAGGGCACATTGACCGCAAAACAGATGGCTGATGGGGCTGAAAGCTTCTGGAGTGGCGACCGCATACTGGAAGACGTAGCGTTGGAAGCCCTCAGAACAAGGTAGACCGATGACCTTTAATGAAGTCCACTGCCTGACATAGGCCTCCCCACCCACTTCCACCACCGCCACGTCTACCGGTACTGTGCTTCCCATATCCAGCGGATTCCTCCGGCCTTCACAAGGTCATCGGTACACCTTGTTGGGAGGCCAAATGCCCCAGACTCTACATACTTACTGCCCATTTCCGCAACCCCAGCAAAACCTCACAAAAAAAATAAACATCCGTCTCACACCATTTTCTTTTACACAGTAATGAAACCCAAAATCATCAACTTTGTAAAAAATATGGCCCTTAAATATATCTATCGTATTGATAAGTAATACGTGCTTACATGTTATGGTTAGAAAAACCCATACGTTCGGAGTTCTCATGAAACTTTTATCAAGGGAACGGAAGCGGGTAAATCCATAAATAATTTATTACCAGAACGTTTTAATACCTAAATTTTTATGGTTGTACTCTTTTTTTATATTCGAGTTACGGAGTTTTTTATTCGGATCTGAATCGTTCTATCAAATGATCGTAATGTCGATCGGTTTTGTTAGTCTCTAAACCGTGTGTTGTATTTATTTTTTACTACTAGTAACGTAGATATAGTCTATTTTACTTAGGTCTCATGATTTTTTAAGGCGGCTTGTCGAAATTGAATGATATTGCCTGAACATCGGTTGGATTAAAATATAAATATTCATTAGCAATATTATTAAGTATTTTGTTTGTTAAATTGGGAATAATAATTACCAAAGCAACATGTGACATAAAAAAATAGGTAATACAAAAAAATCGTCAGCAAAAAAATTACCACAAAAAAAATCTGTTTCTGTTTGCTTTTAAACGTTTTTTCTCAGTTCCATAATTTCAACACCTAAATCTCCCTAAATCTCTTATATAACTAAACCATTTATCAAAACACCTGCTGTCCCAATCGGCAATAGCCCCGATATTGAGTTGGAACTTTTTTTAATATAACTGTGTTCCAAAAGAGAGAACAGCCGAAGCACTTTTTCCACAATTTCCATGACTGAATATTCGGGAAGAGATAAATTGTCCGCACGTGATTCTGCGGAACCCAGCGGTGACATATGAAAAATTGTTACGTAATAAATTGAAATTATTTTTTTGAGATATTTTGAGTTATTGGTGGTGTCTTTCTATGATAGGACTCGACAGTGTCGGTAACGAAGCAATATATTAAGAGAAAGCACAACAGCCTAGGAATTAATACATACAATTTATACAATAAACCTAAATGTTTACATAAATGTAATATTTAAGGTGGCAACATTCCGTTCCGTACTTTTTTTTTTTTTGAGAGTAGGATTTCTTCAAATGACTTCTCCCGCTCTGGGCGGAGCGGAAGGGTGTGTCAGACTTTTACTGACTAAAACCCACCCGTGTTCCTTCAGTTGCCGGATGCCAAGGTTCCGGTATCCCTTTCGGAGTTTCCCGCAACCCTGGCAGTCCGTTCCGTACTTTACTTTGCTTTTTAGTAACCACCCGTCCATGGTAACAGTTTGACATTGACAATGTAAATCAAGTGTTACCACAGACGTACGGTTTTCGGTAAGGTTACCGTAGGTTACGGTATATATTCAGTACGAATTCAGTGTTCAATTATTTCACACTAACCTTTGTATAATAAGTAGTAGGGAATGATATTCAAGGTAAGCTGATTATTATCAACCCACATGTCCTACCAAAGGTCAGATTAAGGCACACGGGTTTGTTCAACAAGAAATGGACTTACTTGAAGTACCTATGTACTATATTACATAGGGAGGAATGAGGAACAGGGTGTAAAGTTCTGCGGGAAAGTCCGAAAGGGATACCGGGACCTTGGCAACAGGCAACTGAAGGAATACGGGTGGGTTTTAGTCAGTAAAAGTCTGACACGCCCTTCCGCTCCGCCCAGAGCGGTAGAAGTTGTTCGACGATTACCCACCCACAAATAAAAAAGGGTTGTAAAGTTCACTCATCCACTATAGAAAAGGAAGGATACTCCGACCAGACAGATGTTGTGTCTGGTGGGCAACTGCCAAACGATTGATGTCGGGACGATGTATATATGCTGGTCGCGCGGTAAACACTGCTCGCACGCTACAGGTTTTTGTGTGACGTCAGTGTCATATGACGTAATTCGCATGTGGCGTTGTAAATTCGGCCACATAGATAAGGAACTCTTTTTTGAGTGGAATAAGATGTACGAAGATTAAAAGCGTAAAAATAAGCCTAGTTGAAACCGCTTTTAAAACAACAGCAATTCTCAAGGCTATAAGCCTGTAAAAATGAATCATCAGTCTCCTGCTTCTATACCAATTTATTTGTGGTCGGCGCAACATGTCCCTTTCTTCCATACTTCTCTATTAGTCTTCATCTTGGTAATGACCCCCTTTCTAGCCATATCATCTTTCACACAGTCCAGTCCAGAGCCATCGACATTCCATATTCAAAACTTTCCTCACAACATTTTCCTCATTCTTCCGCATCACATGCCCTGACCATGCCAACCATCATCAAACTCAAACTCAAAGTCAAAGCATTTATTTCAATTAAACCATTTACAGGCACTTTTGAATTTTCAAGGAGTCAGTCAGTCAGAAATATGAAGCTAGTTGCCCATTCCAAAGCGTAGTAGGTACCTATGGAGAAGAACGGGCAAGAAACTCCATGGACACTCTTTTAAATCAAAATATTGTTACAATATAATGGTTACATCATTCATGTTGAAATTATACATGTGAGAACAATGTAGAAAGCACGGTAAAAGCGTCCACAATTATAAAATAAGAACAATTCAAAAATTAAAATAAGCCTCGGCAGCTAAGAAATAACCAGTCACAACTGACGGCGCCCGTTCACGAACATGACGCATGGATCAGCACCATTCAGCTCAACCATTTTGAAGGGAGCTAAATGATCCAACACACGCGCCACCATCAGCGAGACATTTGAGTGAGCATGACATATTCCCAGCCGCCAATAAGGCACATTCAAGTCAATGAAAGACATATTACCCGGTAAATGATAGATCTATAGTACATAGTACTCACACCTGTGCTATGCAATTATACAATACAAAAGAGATTGAGTTTATACAATGCAAATATGGGCTTACAATCTTCAGCAGCTCCAACAGTATTTCCAAATGTTAATAAGTTAGTTGTGTTTCTGGAGCAGGACCAGCATTAAGCCAAGCATTTTTATCACCGATGTAATCCTCCAACTTATAATATGCCTGCCTGCATAGTGTGCGTTTTATACAAGTTTTGAATTTCGTCTCATTCAGTTGAAGTATGTGGGGAGGAATTTTATTATAACATTTTAAACAGTACCCCATGAAGGATGAGTCTACTTTAGCCAGTCTGAAACCTGGTCGAACTAATAGGTCCCTATTTCTAGTACAATAATGATGTCTATCACCTCTTTTACTAAAAAGATGTAAATTTTTTCTTACGTGCATGATGTTTTGATGTATATATTGACAAGGTACCGTCATGATGTTAATATCCTTAAACAGTTCCCTTAAAGAATCGCGCCTACAGGGATTATAAATGGCTCTAATCGGTCTTTTCTGCAGAATAAAAAAAGAATCGATGTCTGCAGCCCGTCCCCATAGTAAAATACCGTAAGACATGATGCTATGAAAGTAACTAAAATAGACTAGTCTCGCGGTATCTATTTCAGTAAATTGACGGATTTTTCTGACAGCATATGCTGCTGAACTTAGCCGTCCTGTAAGAGATGTTAAATGAGGACCCCATTGTAGCCTTGAGTCGAGCGTGATCCCCAGGAAAACAGTTTTATCGACGAATTCTAGTTTCTCTTGATTCAATACTATCTCACAATCACTACTTTTGACATTTGGTAAAGAAAATTTAATGCACTTAGTTTTTTTTTCATTTAATTCTAAATTATTAGCAGTGAACCAATTTTGGACCTGCAGTAGGGCGTTATTTACTTCGTCAAAATTGGTAGCACGTCTATCTACCTTAAAAATTAAGGAAGTATCATCAGCAAATAACACCATGTGTGGCTGATTTTTTAATATATGGAGTAAATCATTAATATATACTAAAAAGACGAAAGGACCCAAAATCGAGCTTTGTGGAACACCCATTTTTACTTTTAAACCTAGTGAGTTGATACCGTTTATTTGAACTTGCTGTTGTCTATCATTTAAATAAGATTTTACTAAACTGAGCGCAAGTTTTCCAAGTCCGTAATGCTCAAGTTTCAAGAGAAAGGTTTCGTGATCGACGCAATCAAATGCCTTGGAGAGGTCACAAAAGATTCCTATGGCGTCTTGGGCCTCTTCCCACGCGTTAAAAATGTGTCTTAATAATGTTACACCAGCGTCAGTCATGCAACGTCCTTTGGTGAAACCATACTGTTGGTCGTGAAGGATTTTATTTGAGTTAAAATGATTGAGCATTTGATTCAGCATTACCTTTTCAAACACCTTGCTGAAAACTGGCAGCACGGATACGGGGCTATAATTATTGGTGTCTTTATTGTCCCCGGATTTGAAAAGTGGTATTACCTTACTGTATTTCATTACATCCGGGAAGACTCCTTGATCCACACACAAATTAAATATTAAGACTAAGTAAGGCGCTATGGTCTCAATTATGGTCGCACAGACTTTAATGGATCTGCCTAGCCTTTTCCCAGCTATGTTAGGGTTGGCTTCCAGTCTAACCGGATGCAGCTGAATACCAGTATTTTACATAGAGCGACTGCCTATCTGACCTCCACAACCCAGTAACTGGGTAATACGATACCCCTTGGCAAGACTGGTTTTCAGACTTTCGGGCTTTTGACGACCCTTAACGACTGTCAAAGATCCACAAATGACAGCCGGGACCAACAGCTTAACATGCTTCCCGAGTCTCGGTATACATAGATGGTCACCCATCCACGTACCAACCCCGGTAAGCGTAGCTTAACGTGATGGATCGACCCGTGCAGCTGTTACTTAACCACGAGCTCCTCTCATCCTCCTCTCCTGACCATGCCAACCGATTTCCACAAAACTTTTCAGTCACGGGTGCCGCTTTTAGACTTCCTCTTTTGTACTCATTTCTTATTCTACCCATCCGTGTAAAAATATATCCATGCCCCAATTCTCATTCTCATCGTATAGAAAGCTGGTAGTCCAGAATCCGCTGTGAGTTTCTTGATTGGCATTCTAAAAACTCGGTTGATACACTAGCGCTACCCTTACAAGCGTGTCAGCGAGTTGAACTGAATTAACCGTGAGATTTTGACAGATAAAGTATGGGACGACGTAAGAAGTGGCATTCAGTAAGGTAATTCCCCAGTCACTTCGACGCTCACTTCGCACTCGAACCCGATTCAAAATTCGAAATGAGATTTAATAGCGATGTGAGATGCGAGTTGAGAAAACAAAGGAAAAAATAAGAAAAGGTTGGGGGAAACATGCGTCACATCCACGCAAAACGGCTATCGCTCAGCATTATGCTGCGACCCTATGCAAGACAGGGCCTCAGCGCTAGTTTTCAGCGACAGCCGGCGCTGACGTAATGACGTCGAACGGTGCGGCAAACTATTATTAGGACGCTCTACTGGTACAGAGCACTATAATAAAAAAATAATATAAAAATATATTATATTTTTAACTAATAGAATATACTATACATAAAAAAGATAAAAACAAAACTTATATATAAAAGAAATGGATAAATACTTAAAAGATACGAGAATATCATCCTCTTAAAACTTACATAACATCACGCCTGTATTCCCCGCAGGGATAGGCAGAAGTGTACTAATAGTACACCCATATTTCGCCACATAAATTTTTAAGTCCCATATCCCATTTAGGGCGACCCTATTGCCATCAACCGGGCACAAATCCAGACTCAGGGCTATTACTGAGATACTCCAGATGGAAAAACCCAATAACACGTTGCCCGACTCAGGGATCGAACCCACGACCTCATGCTCAGCATTAGCACTTGCACCCACCTGACCAACGAGGCAGTCACTGATCAATCCTCTGTCTATAAATATTCTGAGGCCTTCATCCTGCCTATACCTAGTGAGATTATGCAGTCTAAAGTAAATTATCGGAGCAAGTGTGAGCCTATTGTACCAACATTATTTCAGGAGAACCCTAAAAAAAGTATAACCAACAAAATCCTACCTTTATTATTATATCTCTCGGACTAGAATTCGTGACAATTAATTGTGTCCAAACCTTGTTTAAAATATTCTGTATCGACCGACCTCGCTTTTATATTTTATATTCTAGGATACCTAACCTTATAGCCGTCCATTTAGGTACTTAGCTTTAACCACAGACTTTTAAAGTAGAGATTTAGGAAAAAAATAAATATTAACGAATTTACATCCTAATCCTAACTAATATTATAAAATACAATAGACGTAGATATATTTAGTAACCTATTCCGCTTGACTATTCTTCAAGAGTCCTAAAAAACCCTGTAAGAAATCGACACGTGTTTCACCTCTCAACGAGGCATACCGAGCGCTGGACGTCCAGCTTTGCGTCCAGCGCTCGGTGTGGTAAACGTCGCGTTCTGGTTTGCAATTGGTCAATCGTCATCCTGAGGATGCCTCGTTGAGAGGTGAAACACGTGTCGATTTCTTACAGGGTTTTTTAGGACTCTTGAAGAATAGTCAAGCGGAATAGGTTACTAAATATATCTACGTCTATTGTATTTTATAATGGATTTCCGCAAAGTCACGCCTGAATCAATTAACTATCTTAATATTATAAATGCGAAAGTGAGTTTCTTTGTTTGTTTGTTACGCTTTCACGCTTAAACGGCTGAACGGATTTGGATTAATTTTGGCACAGAGGTAGACTATGACCTGGGCTAGGACATAGGATACTTTTTATCCCGATATTTCCACGGGATCGAGATTTATGCGGGTGAAACCTGTGGCGTAGCTACTCCCATATAAGTTTTAGTAAGTTAAAGGCGTTGTATAAAAAAACAAAAACAAAACGGTTTGACACTTGAAACTTGACTCTGTATTAATACATAATATACAGCGAAAGGAGCAGCAGCGGAGGAGCTCGTGGTTAAGTAATAACAGCCGCTCGGGTCGATCCATCAGGTTAAGCTACGCTTACCGGGGTTGGTCCGTGGATGGGTGACCATTTTCACATATCGAGACTCCTCCGTGCCTCGGAAAGCACGTTAAGCCGTTGGTCCCGGCTGTCATTTGTGGATCTTTGGCAGTCGTTTCGATTACGAGTCGTCAGAAGCCCGAAAGTCTGACAACCAGTCTAACCAAGGGGTATCGTATTACCCAGTTACTGGGTTGTGGAGGTCAGATAGGCAGTCGTTCCATGTAAAATACTGGTATTCAGCTGCATCCGGTTAGACTGAAAGCCCACCCCAACATAGTTGGGAAAAGGCTAGGCAGATTTTGATACAGCGAAAGGAGCTTTGTTCCAACCAGGTGTCCCACGGAAAGTCCGAAAGGGCTTGGCGACAGGCAACTGAAGGAACACGGGTGGGTTTTAGTCAGTAAGACTCTGACACGCCCTCCCGCTCCGCCCAGAGCAGGAGAAAACAATTAAAGACTTCCCATCTTCAAAAAAAAAAGGGTGTCCCTCGACACCTCCCGATTTTTTCATTCTCAAACCTTTATCTGCTAAAAGTGCAAAACACATAGCTATCCATGACCAGATATCACACAAAAGAGGAGTTAGCAAGCTAATACAGATTAAGTCGTTGATTGAAGTTAAACTTTCTGTTAACCAACTAGCTTTAGTAAAACTCGCGCATGCAGTTTTAAATGATGTGAGAATTTCCTCGAATTTTAACCGTTTGACGTAGTTAAAATTTTAATGAACATTATAACATTCCAAAAAGTTCCGTATAATTCTTTTTAGTCCAAGTCTAAAAAAACGGTGAATAATGACGATAATTAGATGCTGGTACAGAACCGAAGAACCACTATATTTTGTCGATTAGAACTACAGATATTCTTCTGTAAACATTTAATCATATAACACAGAAAATAATTAAGCTAGCTACCTCTTGTTGAAAACTGATTATTAAAGAAAAAACGTTTTTGTACTTACAGCTGTCATAATTATATATTATGTCAATCAGCATAAAGTTTTTTTTTTTTGCAAACAATTTTTTCAAAAAAAAATATCTCCATCCATACTGCTGCACTTTATATTCCGCACACCAGCTTCCTGAACCCAATATTCAATGTAATTCAAACATATTCAACACACGTCACAATATGTTGCCCCGTTACCCTTTTCAAAAACGCAACCTAAGGGCCTAAAAGGGAGCCCTTTCACCAGCCCAATAGAGTAATTACATCTGGAGGGTACCCCGTGAAAAACCCTAATTCCGGCTGATGAAAAATACTGAGCAAAAGACCGTCCATTTGTTGCTCCTAAGTAAACAATTTTAATCAAATCGCTTTATTTTTTTTGTATCTTAAATATTTGCACGGAAAAGTGTACTCGAAATGCGTCGTGCCAAAATAAGACGGAAAATAAAAAATGTTTTTCTTTTAAAAGCGACTCTTTAGTTTTTCCCCGGAACTTTGTTCCGGAAAATGGTGTCTTATCTTGGAAAGATTTTACAGTTCTGAAAGGAGGTTAACTTTTGTTATATAATTCAGTTTAGATCTAATGGATAAATTGAATTAGAACAAGTTAAGGTTTTAAGAGTTCCCGTTTTCTCGGTCTTTATGAAGGTGACGCTCATTTAGTGTCAGTTCATATTAATACACTCCCGTTAACTGACCCGGAAAGTTTAGTCTAGATTTATTTTTAAGAAGTTATTTCCAAGTAGGTACCGATAATTGGAGATGAGTTCTTTAATATAAGTTGTAGGTTTCAACAGTCATACATGGTCTGAATTAAAACTACCTTTCAAAATCAAAATATTTTATTTCACATAAGCCTACATGGGCACTTATGTAACGTCAGCAGCTAGGTGCACCTTAAAAGGAATTAGGTACCCTAATTTTGCTTTCTAAATTGATTTCTTGATCTTGATTGATTGGAAGAGATAAACATAGAAACGCTCAAAGTAGACTTCCTAAGAAACCGGCTCAAAATTGTGAAAAAATATTGCAATAATTCATGTTTGGTAGATTGAGGTTTCGATATTATAGTTTTATAATAATGTATTCAGCTGCATCCGGTTAGACTGGAAGCCGACCCCAACATAGTTGGGAAAAGGCTAGGCAGATTGCAGATTGCAGTTTTATAATAATGTAATTATGTTTATTAAAAGCCAAAGCATATCTTTCCCTAAGCACAAAAACTCGTCAAAACTGTCGCATTCAATCCTACTTCCTACTAATATTATAAATGTGAAAGTTTGTGTGTTTGTTACTCAATCACGCAAAAATGGCCGAATGGATTTGGATGAAATTTGGCAAACAGATAGTTTATAAACTGGATTAACACATAGGATACTTTTTATCCCGATATTACCACGGGATTGAGACTTACGCGGGTGATACCGCGGGGCACAGCTAGTTAGTGAATAAGCTATACTACACCCACCCGATTTCCCTGTACCCTTTTTAACACCCACATGTAAAACAGCCAAGTTCTATTTTAACCTCAAAACTCACCGTATTATAAATTAAGTGCAATTAAACCCTGTTTCCTCAAACTCGGAGTATAATGGTTAATTTAAAGACCAATTAATTTTTAATTCTTCAACTAATTGCGCTCTTAAACCTGAGACGTTATGAAATTACAGCGAAATTCTACGCTTTTATGTGCGCACCTATTATAAGTAACCTATTTATGAACCTCTCTTAATTATAAGAGAGGTTAGATTATCTATTCCTAATTCAATTCAATACCCGACTACGGCGAAGAAAAAAGGAGGGTTATGATTTTGACCGGTATATATGTATGTATGTATGTTCATCTGTTCCCTCATATCTTCTAAACGACTCATCATAATTTGACAAATGAGGTATCGTTGGAAGCGTCTTGATCGTCCGCGGGTTATAAGCGTTGTGACGTCACGTTACGAGGACAAAAAGTCAGGAACTAAAAAAAAAATTTGTAAAATGAAAGGGCTTAATGAGTACATTTCAAAAATATATTATAACCCCAAAAGAATTTAAAAAAAAGTCCTTAATAAAAACTAAAACCCAACTACGAATAAAAAGGTATAAACAAGACAAGAGAAAAGTTACAGACAGACAAATTAAAAATCCGGAGTCACACGTAATCTGTTCGATTTAAGCTCTAACACGTGTGACTCCGGATTTTTAATTTGTCTGTCTGTGGTGTCTTGTTTATACCTTTTTAGTCGTAGTTGGGTTTTAGTTTTTATTAAGTACTTTAATTTTTTTTTTGTGTTTTGTATACAATGTGGAGACGACAATACAACGATAAATGAAAAAACTGGCAATACTAATGCATAAGAGTATTTTGGAACTATCAAATAAATCCTAACATCGAAATTAAAAAAGTCATTTGTTCAAACAAACTAAATAGTAGTGCTGGGCTAAGTATGGGATTTGCCGATCTTTGACTAGCTATCGTAACTAAACAATTGGATATATTTGATTAATTTTTTGTATGTAGACAGAGTACGTCATTAGATATACGGAGTTTAATTTTTTGTCGTATTGTCGTCTCCACTTTGTATACGCCCGCGCGACAGATATACGCGACCGACATCAGCGTAGGTGGAATTCAGGCCTTAACTAGTTTGTATTTGATTGGTTGTTCAGTTTTGTTTATTTATTCATAAACACGATAAAACAACATAACATAACATAATCAGCCTATAATGTTCCCACTGCTGGGACACAGGCCTCCTCTCTGTGAGAGGGAGCGGGCCGTAATACACCACGCGGGCCCAGTGCGGGTTGGTAGATGTCACATGTCTTCGAATTTTTGGTTCTAGGACATGCCGGTTTCCTCACGATGTTTTCCTTCACCGTTTTGAGAGCAGTGGCAATGAAATAATTTTCATAAAGTAAAGCGCCTGTCAGGGTTCAGGTTCAGGGTGTCAGGGTTATAAAACAAAATAAAACATATTTTCTCAACTTCAAGTAACACTGACCACCAAAAAAACATCAATCTTTTTTGTTTTTATTTTATCGTTTTCAGATACCTATCGATACCCATCACGTCTGCTGAGTTTCGCTAGCTAATTTATTATGACCCTGTATTAATGCCAGCCGCATGCATGGCGACCGCTGGACAACAGTCTCCACACGGTGGCCGCCCCAGGAAGGGGTGGCGAGACGACCATTTGTAAATATGTGAGCACCATGTATTTATCACATTATTAATTTATTTGTCATTGCTCCATTTTTAATTCTTTTTACCTATTGTAGTACAGTAATCTTATTCTAGGTGCATCGTCTTCACATATAATTATATAATTGATGTATGCAAAATATTGTAAAACATTTTTAAAAGAGTAACGGTGGAGTTTCTTGCCCATTCTTCTCCATACGAAAACTACCTTTTGGAAGAATCCTACTTTGTAATATTATAAATGTGAAAGTTTGTGTGTTTGGATGTTTGTTACTCAATAACGCAAAAACGGCTGAATGGATTTGGATGAAATTTGGCAAACAGATAGTTTATAACCTGAATTAACACATAGGATACTTTTTATCCCGATATTCCCACGTGATCGAGACTTACGCGGGTGAAACCGTGGGGCGCATCTAGTCAGTTATATTTCTTTGTTTTTGACGTTCAAAAGTGCCTTCTATGTGCCTGATAGAAATAATTTTTTTTTTTTTTTGGATATGTAATCATCAGATGACTTCTCCCGCTCTGGGCGGAGTGGAAGGGCGTGTCAGACTCTTACTGACTATAACCCACCCACCCGTGTTCCTTCAGTTGCCTGTTGCCAGGGTCCCGGTATCCCTTTCGGACTATTCCGCAACCCTGGCAAGATTTGACTTTGACCTAAAGGCATACCGCAAGGGTTGGGTCGAGGTGGCCCTGGATGAAGGATGCTTGGAGGGATTTGGGGGAGGTCTTTGCTCAGCAGTAGGAAGTGTAGGCAATTTTTTTTTTGAATACTTTCATATATTATTTAGGAACCAAACAAGAGGTACATACATAATTATCGAAAACAGGGAATTTAATTATTTTTCACAATTTAACGCTTTGTATTGCATTCACGCATGAAGGATTGAGCACAAAAGCGGTCCAAATATTCCGAGTGGGCCATAATGAAAGACCGAGCATTGCGTATTATTTATAAATTATTATGGATTTTAATAGTTATTTATGCAACTGTTATATAATATTAAACACTCATGTGATACTATTATCACACTCGGCTTTTTAATACCTAATTATTTACAGTTGCATACAAGACTTTATCTACACCCATGATATGAATCCTCTATAAAAGGTACTTTGCAATACTAATATCGAACAAAAATGGAGGGATACGGCACACGTGAATTCGAATATCCTAACCTATCCTAACTCTTTTTTTTTTATATGTTTGTTACGCGATTACTCCGCCAATTATGAATCGATTTTGATGATTCTTTTTTTGTTTGGTAGGTCATACTTCCGAGGTGGTCCCATATAAATTGTATTAACTTTGCTTGCTTAATTTTTGAGTTAGCTTCAATATTACGTATTTTTCCCACTTAGTTTATCTAGACGATATCCTGTTTGACTCCTTCACTGTTATTTATATAGCAGGTAGCGGTATTCGGATTTGTGTGAGGTAGGTACCACAACTAAAAAGTGGAAAATAAAAACATTGTACAAAAAAAAGTCGGTGGCAAAAAACAGAAATTGAAAAGCAAAGACTTCCGAAATTAAAGTTATTTTTCACTTTTTTAGTGTTTTTTTTTTTGGAAGACGGTTTTTTTTTTTGTTTTAAATTACGGTGGTTTGTTAGTGAAACGCGCCTGCATGACAATGTTCTTTTTTTTAAATGAGTTGTATTATGAAGTACAACATTATAACACCCGTTTGGATGATATGGTTACTATGACACTGGTTGTTATAATGTTGGCAATAAGCTAACTGGTTTAGAAACTTTTATAGAGGATTTATAGCATGGGTGTAGATAAAAGATTTTAAGCATTTGGATCACAGACAGATCTTTGTTTACTTTTCTGGTTATGTGTTCTAGTCTGGTGAGTTTAAATACAGTTTCATAACTGAGTCTTTTACTGCCACTTTTTCCAAAATCTCTTCTTTTATTTTCATTTTGAATACTTGCATATATTATGTAAGCACCAAACAAGAGGTACATACATATCGAAAACAGGGAATTTAATTATTTTTCACAATTTAACGCTTTGTATTGCATTCACGCATGAGGGGTTGAGCACAAAAGCGGTCCAAATATTCCGAGTGGGCCATAATGAAAGACCGAGCATTGCGCATATTTATAAAAGGTTTTATGATCAACTGATCAACACACATTTTAACAACGACATGAGCTTTCATGTCGTTTGTGGCAATAGAGATTTAATACCTTCATTCTGCCCGACTTGCTATTAAAAATTTAATTTTCCCCGAAATATAATAATTGGCTATAAGAGTCTTCGTAACTTCATAAACTAACCTGATGGTTTTGTCAAATAAAATAATAAGAATAAGAAAAACAATTGAAGAATCAATTTAAACCCTTTACATTAAAATCCATAACTGTGATATTTATAATAATAAGGAAGGAAATTAATAGCAGGCGGGTTTAAATTATTCTTTCAGTAATATTAATTTACTCCTGTCCGGAACAGACATTAGCGGGAAAATAATTAGATGAAACGTTTTCAAGATTCAATAATTACAGTATTAGTGAAAACAACAATATTGTATGTTCTAATAGAATTTAATTACATACAGAAAATATCACAGTAGCTCGCAGGTTCATGAACATGCTTCCTATTTCTCAGTAGCAGCCTGGAGTCTGGATTTGTTCCCGGTTGATGACAATAGGCTCGCCCCCTATTACATGGGACTTAAACATAAATGGCGAAATGTAGGTGTACTATAAGTACTCCTTTGCCTAACCTTTCGAGGAATACAGGCGTGTCTTTGTCGTCGAACAGTCAGGTCCAAAGAGGTGGCACGCCGCACATCATGCGTGCCTTTATAGGAGGACGTGCGGTCGTGGGATCGGCCGCATTTTGTGATGGGGCCCGCTAGGCATGGCGGGCTGATACCAGTCGAGGGTGCGGCGAATGTTCAAGCATCTCCCGGGCCCCCGCCTCATGGTAGAAGTAGGAACAGTGGGGTTTTAGTCGGTAGGAGTCCGACATAACATGCATGAGGATTTCTGATTGATCTTAAAAGTATCCGACTTTGACCACAAACTAAACCAGTAGTTAAATACTATTCGTCAGTTAGTTACATAAGCGACCACAAACAATTCAAAATGAAATTTACTTGTTTTTAAAGTAAACAACGCAGATTAACATCTCGACACCCACAGTGTTGTTTAGATAAGATTTGAATAACACTCACACACGGTCCGTGTGTGAGTGTTATTCAGTCGCGTCTACAGTATTGCGTTGTGGTAATTGTTGAAAACTTGGGTAGGTCAAAACAGAGGTTCCGTGTGACACGAAACAACTGTTTTGACCTATCTACCCAACTGAATTACTACGCAATACCAATATCGTAAGGGTACATGGTCCTGCCAGGGTTGTGAAAAAGTCCGAAACTGTAACTGGTAACTGAAGGAACACGGGTGGGTTTTAGTCAGTAAAAGTCTGACATGCCCTCCCGCTCCGACCAGAGCGGGAGAAGTCATCTGATGATTTCCCACCCTCAAAAAAAAAAAGGTTACATGGTGGGTATATACTGGTGAGATTGTTAGGTTCACAGGCTTCTTACAACTGTCAAACGTGTTCCTATGACAAGTATGGTGATAAGCTTATAACATTGTTCCGTTGGTCAAGCTTTGCGAAGCCTCGAGGGTCCGAAGCAGGCTCTAGCTCTCCGGGTACTCAACTACAGGCTATGGCCACCATACTGTGCTAAACAATAATATCAAATCGATGGTACTAAAAAGTACCATCGATTTGATAAAAAAAGACGACATGAGGGAGAAGATTGGTTACATGTAGTCATGATACTGTCAATCGCATTGTCATTGTGTGGTAATCGCTGAATTACTACTGACGTACTAATTTTGCGATTGCCATACTGACCTACGTGCAAAATTAATTCCTACGTATCTAAATATGACTGAACCCCAGAAAAACACCCACATGTATGTTTGTTCTAAAACTACACAATAATAAAAACATTATTATAAATACATGAAAGCTGTATCCAAACAAAAAAAACGTCAAATTAAACCTAGAATAGAAAATGACAAACGTAAATTAAATATAACGGAAAACACATTCCATTCGATTGAACTTCGGGAACCCATTAAAATAAATGTTCAACACATTCCACTTTAATGGTACGACCTCAATGGAAATCCTCACATAAACGATAAAATATAATTCGCCTTACCTTATTTCCGATTTCAAAATCGAAAGGAAGGAACCGAATACCGCTACATAATCACGACTTCTCACTGTTTTTAACACAACCTTTAACTCACTACAACCTTTATAAATTAAGAATGTATTGTTATAATAAATAGACAGGTTTTTCTCACATATTTTCTATTTCCCGGCATTGTCACATTGTTCCAAGTTTATGTAACACCAGCGTAGCACCGCCGTAGACTCGTAGCAACGCTACGACGGCTCGTAGCGGACTGAAGTACTGACGCTGTCGTAGCATACATATAATATAGTACATAGTATACTGATGTGTACATAAAAGTTTAACTTTTTGTGTATTTAGTTCTGGCTAAACAAAATTGTTTGTACGTTTTCCGTGGTAGATAAAGTGCTTTGGTACTAGTAACGCCATCTGTTACCAGGTACAGTAATTACATGTTCAGTTGAAAAGTAGGTTGTGAATGTGTGTGTTTGAGGTTAGTTCGTGATTTCTGAGAATGGCCAAAAGTTTTATACAAATATTACTGTATGAATGTTTGCGGTTTGAGCGAATCGGTTTTGATCCTTGCGGTCAAAAGGAGATTAGTAAATTAACTTAATTGTAGATTAAATTTTAGAAAATGGCGCTTTCTGTGAAACTGCGCACTAACTGCGTAATGCACTATCGGTCTGAATTGGAATCATTTTGAAACAAATGTCAAATCCATTGCTTCATAAGTTCGAAAAAAATCTGCTCAACAACGTAAATGAAGCAATGGATTAGAAATTTGTTTCGAACCAATTACAATTCTGATTGATCGCGTATTACACAATTAGGGGTGCCGTATAACAAATTAAAATAAGAACGAAACTTCAATAATTATATCTTGTCCTGACTTAGCTCTAAAGAGTATAAAAAAACCGGCCAAGTGCGAGTCATACCATTATCTATAAAAACGGCAAAAAATCACGTTTGTTGTATGGGAGCCCCCTTAAATATTTATTTTATTCTGTTTTTTTTTTGTATTTGTTGTTATAGCGGCAACAGAAATACATCATCTGTGAAAATTTCAACTAGCTAGCTATCACGGCTTCTAGCTATCACGGTTCATGAGATACAGCCTGGTGACAGATGGACAGACAGACAGACAGCGGAGTCTTAGTAATAGGGTCCCGTTTTACCCTTGGGTACGGAACCCTTAAAACCATAAAAGGCACTGGCCTTGTCACTGGCGACTAAAATCCAATTTATAAAGAAGTCATAAAAGTTTAAAATATTCATGTTAATAAAAAAATGATCTATTATACTGGCGTCGACATGTTTAGAAACAGTACCTACAGCGTAAAAATAGTAAGTGAATATCAATATTTTACGCGAAGCGACTGCCGTATGACCTCCGCAACCCAGATACAGGGCAAGACCAACGTCCTGACCATTGTCAAAGCGTAGCTTTATAACATAGCATATATAGCGTATTTTTTATATCTATTTGACACCATTGCAGTACGGCAATTTAAAGATTCCATCGTACATTTTTCAAAAGTTGATCATTTTATACGCAGTGAGTTTTTAACCGCCTCACAAAAAAATATAAAAACCTTTTGATTTTTTTTCTGTTCTATTTTTTTTACTGATATATGGGAAAACCCCTTATTTCACATTAAAATTAACAATATATTACGAGGAAAAACTGTACTTATCGTGTATACTTATATAGATACGATAAAATATGGCAAAAAAATGATAGCAAAAATGTTCGCTAAAACAAAAACAAATCGAATTTCCATAAAAAAAACAATATTATTAGAACACAATTTTTTAACAACATTTTTTTTTTCATTTTTTAAAGGGACAGATTTTCATATTTTGAAATTGTGAAACCGTTTTTACGGACCACTGCACTGAGACAGTATTAAGCTAATTACCTATATTATCATTAGGCAAGTAATAAATCAAAGGAAATCTCCAGCAACTATACTTACACAACAAAAAGATAAAACATCCAACATTTTATTCTAAAATCAAAAGCCTTTCATTCATAAATAAAGTTAAACCCCCCATAAATACTTCGATTTGAGACTACATATCGCCGAATACCCCGGGGACCCACCTTATCCAAACTTCGGGAATTATATCTATCTAGTTGAACCATCTGCTAACTTTTAAACTTACAAAGGGGGAATTCCGTATCAGTTTGCAGATTTGGTTGAATTCGTTTTGGATAAGTTATGTCGTGTCAATGGGTGAATAGACCAGTGACTATATTGTAAGGTCCGCCTAAAGCGGATGCCAGACACAGTCACATATTTGAACACTTGTTAGAACACTTATAACGTGACGTACGGTTATAATACTGTGATCAAACTTTGAACAAAATTATTCAAATACCCGTCCGTCACAAGTATTCAAATATTGTTGCTGTGTCTGGCGACAGCTTTATAGACAGTCTTTAAGATAATAAAAGATAGGATTATTAAAATTTATAAGTCTATACACACATGGCATGCATGCATACCTTAAGAATGTTTCTATCAACACATTGGCAGTGGCAATTAGCTATGGGACCAAACCGTAGGACCAAAGCTGTCCAACCCATGAAATAATTTTAAAATCTAACACACAAACAATCAGACTGGACTTCCATATATAAAATGTATACGATATTTCTTAAGGGGGATGCGCTAGGGTAGCCCGCGAAATTCAAATTTTCTAACGTTTTTAGCAATTTGCAGGTGAGTATCAGGTTGTATGTTGATCTAAATATTTTTGGGGGGCCGTAACAAATATGGTTTTACAGAATTATAAACATTACCTTACTTTGGATTAACACATAGGATACTTTTTATCCCGATATTCCCACGGGATCGAGACTTACGCGGGTGAAACCGCGGGGCGCAGCTAGTATTTTATATATTTGGTTTGACGAAGTTCTTAGGTTTTTTTTTACATTACCAAATATGTATTCCAAAGGTCTCTTAATATTAAATTATACTTCCAAGTTTCGTCTTTCTATCCATAATATTTGACTTATTTACATTTTACAAAAAAATAAAGAATTTCATATTTTCGTGGTTTGAAATGGAGATTCATAACTAAGCATCGTCTTATTTTACTTACCTTATTATGGCTTTTAGAAACCAAACGTGGCTGAATTGAAGTCTGATTATGGATCTATGAACAAATGAACCTTAAATGCCTTTTCGTACTCAATAACATCAATACAAACACCAGTTCTTAAATATAAACTTATTGTTAGTAATTGTTACTTTTATTCATAGACTAGCTGCGCCCCGCGGTTTCACGCGCGTAATTCTCGATTTCGTAAGAATATCGGGATAAAAAGTATCTTATGTTCTATTCCGGGTCATGGTCTACCCCTGTGCCAAATTTCATCTAAATCTGTTCAGCCGTTTTAGCGTGAAAGCGTAACAAACAAACTCACTTTCGCATTTATAATATTAGTTAGGATTACATAGAATTCCTACGAATTCTGATACGTTTGCGTAGGAAAATCCCTTCACATTATGCTTCACCTATGCATGTAAGTAAGTGTTGTATAACATACATTATTGTGTTCGTTACAAAGTAATCTTTCTATTGACTGGCATTTAATAAATATGTTAAACGTCGACGAGATACTTTGCATATTAAAACGAAGTCTTGTAAAATATTTGCAACTGAAAATGTTGGGTTAAGTTACAGACGTTCAGCGAGTAAATGCTTCAATTTTTTTTATTGTTTTTACTCAATTAGGACATACCTTTAGTCTGTCTTGAGCATGTGTCATAACATGGTCAAGACAGATAGTACAGGTCAGGTGTAACTCCAGTTATGCTAAAACCGATGATAATTTGTTACGATGTCTTGTTTAGACCTTTTTAGTTGGCGTTTTCATCGTATTTGGGTTTAGTTGTTTTGGTATAGCTAAGAAGAAACTAGTATTACATATTAAAAGCCAATTATTTTTAAGAGTAACCGTGGAGTTTCTTGCCGGCTCTTCTCCATAGCAAACGACCAAATTGGAACCGTGCACCTACCTTCTGACGTTTCATAATTACCCATGTAGGTTTATGTGAAATAAAATATTTAGATTTATGATTTGATTTTATTTATTTTTAGTATAACATAAATCACAAATTTTTTTTTCAAATACGTGTCCATCGTTTCGGAAAAGAACCGGAGTTACCGACATAGCTTGCAGAGTAAGCAAGCTGAAGTGAAAATGGGCTGGCCATGTTTGACGAAGGATCGATGATGGCCAGTAGAACAGAAGATTCCTAGAGTGGAGACCGCGTATCGGCAAGTGTAGTGTGGGACGCCCACCAGCTAGATGGATCGACGACCTTAAGAACGTGTGTTAGACATAAGCAAACAAACATTGAAATATTATAAAATACTAGCTGTGCCCCGCGGTTTTACCCACGTAAGTCTCGATCCCGGGTCGAAAAATAGACTACGACCAATTCTCAGACCTACCAAATATACATATAAAATTTTATAAAAATCGGTGAAGCCGTTTCGGAGGAGTATGGAAGAAGAATTATTTTGGTCTAGTGCATACATTAGATGACACATAGAACAAGAAACAAAAGAAGATATAAAATGTTTAAAATTCAAAATATTAAAAATAAAAAAACAAAACCGACTTCCAAAAAATACACTCAAAACTGAAAAATAACTTTAATTTCGGAAGTCGGTGTCTTTGCTTTTCAATTTTCGTTTTTTGCCACCGACTTCCGAAATTAAAGTTATTTTTCAGTTTTGAGTGTATTTTTTGGAAGTCGGTTTTGTTTTTTTGTAAAAACTATTTTTCACTTTTTATTTGTGGCACCTACCCCACACAAATTCGAATACCACTAACTGATGTAAATAACAGTGAAGGAACAGTTACCAGAGATCAGATAACAGTAAATGAAGACATCGTCTAGATAAACTAATTGGGAAAAATACGTAATATTGAAGCTAACTCAAAAACTACGCAAGCAAAGTTAATAAAATTTATACGGAACCACCTCGGAAGCATGACCTACCATACAAAAAAAAATCATCAAAATCGATTCATAATTGGCGGAGTAATCGCGTAACATATAAAAAATCATACAGACGAATTGAGAACCTCCTCTTTTTTGAAGAAGTCGGTTAAAAATATAATAAAAGAGGTTCTATACCATCTTGTTGGCTCTACTCTAACAAGGTGGATATGCCAGATTGAATGCGTAAGACGGAGGACGGGGTGTTGTGGCGCAGCCTGGGATAGGCCTATATCTGCGATAGGCTGAGTTGATTCAGCATCCATCAGCTCATCTTTTGGACCACACCACACAAGTAAAATAACGATGTTGGATGTGAAATCAAAACGATGACAGGATCGTTAACATCGACTTTGCATGGAGATCGGCAGGTTCCTTATTAAAGTAGGTACCTACCTTTATTGCTTTGATGATTACAAGTCATATTATTATATCAACAACATAACATTTTGAACTTCTAATGACAGACGAATTATTTTTGGATTTTAATTTCCGGGTGATTTTGGGCATTATATTTTTCCAACTCTAATCCTACTTCCTACTAGTCCTACTATCCTACTAATCCTACTAATATTATAAATCATCATCTGCCTAGCCTTTTCCCAACTATGTTGGGGTCGGCTTCCAGTCTAACCGAATGCAGCTGAATACCAGTATTTTACATGGAGCGACTACCTATCTGACCTCCACAACCCAGTAACTGGGTAATACGATACCCCTTGGTAAGACTGGTTGCCAGACTTTCGAGCTTCTGACGACCTGTAACGACTGTCAAAGATCCACAAATGACAGCCGGGACCAATGGCTTAACGTGCTTTCCGAAGCACAGAGGAGTCTCGGTATGTATTAGATGGTCACCCATACACGGACCAACCCCGGCAAGCGTAGCTTAACCTGATGGATCGACCCGTGCGGCTGTTATTACTTAGCCACGAACTCCTCCCTACTAATATTATAAATGTGAAAGTTTGCGTTTTTGTGTGTTTGGATGTTTGTTACTCAATCACGCAAAAAAGGCCGAATGGATTTTGATGAAATTTGGCAAACAGATAGTTTATAACCTGGATACTTTTTATCCCGGTGTTCCCACGGGATCGAGACTTACGCGGGTGAAACCACGGGCGGCAGCTAGTATTAAAATAAGAAAATAAAAACTCAAGACGCTTTGAATTATATCATTGAAGAGGATAATGTTACTTACATGCATGCAAACTCTCAGATATCACCAGTCTAGTTACAAAATACAGTCCCCCACAATACTTTAAAAACCCAATCGCACAAAAACTAGGCTTGTGAAGTATTATGTGGTGGTTTCACAACCTTTTTTATAAATCTCTGCAGGTAACGCGGCGAATGGTCAGCAAAGCCTAAAATAATGGTCTCGTTTCGACTTCCAGTCGACTCCCAGGTTTTCAACCCCTGATATAGAAAACTTTGGAGTCGCCGCCCAACTTTGCCAAATTTTTTTTTTTTACTCTGTGATTAAAGGGACGTGGACTTTGTGAGTTGTTGAGTCAAGGTTTTGTTGGGAGCTAGAGTTCCGAACAGGACCAGTTTATGTTACTAATGTCGGCTATATTTGCTTTAATTTTCTAAAAGTTTCTTCGTGTAGGTGAATATTCTTTGGTACCTACCTACTTACCTACGTCACAGAATAACTGAAGAAAGGTGTCATATTCTTCGTTGAGGCTTAGTTTTTTATTTCTACAGGAGAAATCACAAACAGCAATTACCGAGAGATTACCCAGTTAGACGACTTACGAGTTGTAAGTCGTAGGTTTGGACAGGCGCTTTACTTTGTGTAAATTATTTCGTCACCTCTGCTCTCAAAACAGTAAAGGAAAACATCCTAGAACCAAAAAATTCGAAGCCAAGTGACATTACCACTACCAACCCGCACTGGGCCCGCGTGGTAGATTAAAAGCCCACTCCCTCTCAAAGAGAGGAGGCCTGTGTCCCAGCAGTGGGAACATTATAAGCTGATTATGCTATGCTTATGCTACCTAGTTAAAAACATTTTTTTTTTTTAATCTTTTTTTAGTTTATCTACAAAAACATACGTTCCCATGCTCTCCAGAACTGATTGCTCTTAAAAATAACACCATTTCTGATACCTCAACAAAATTATTTATCTCATAGAGGTACCTCCAAAGACTTCCCCAACCATCCCTATCTTGATTAAATGATCCATAAAAGTCAAACTATCGCTCACTTAAAGAATGTCGCCCCCTTTCTATATTCACGACCCAACAGGTGCAACAAAGAGCTTCGTTAGTCTGGTACCGCCGCGCCGCCGCCATTTTGACGCCCGTGTGAAAAGCGCGCGAGTCGGAACGTGTTTTGTCGACTACCAGATTTTTTGCCAAATCAGTGATCGAGTAATGGGAATTTATTGTATTTTTTTTGTTCATTTTTTTTTCTTTCGCATCTATCTACTACATCCAATATCATGTGTTTGGTAGCAACGAAAGTCAGCAACAAGAGAAAATGTTGAATTTTAAAACAAACTTTTCAGCCATTCTGATTTGCGTTACAAGATAGATTGTTAGCAAAAAACTTAGTTAAAAGCTGGCAACTATTGACGGAAGTCAATAGCTGCTAACCGTAGTTTAAAGTGTGCAGGTAGCTTCAATGAATCGCTACCGAACTCAGAAATCGCACTGTGTAGATTTTTGCTAAGTTTACTACAAAAATATCTGCTTTTTTCACTACACCAGTAAGGCTAAACGAATCCTGAGACGCAGGTGACCCAGGTCCACGCAACGCAGGGCAGAGCAGACTTTATAATCCATGGGCATGCTGACAGCTGCGTACGCTGGCGCTGCGGCGCAGGCACGTGTGAGGCAGACATGTGTCTGCCCTGCTCTGTGTCTGGTAGTAGTGCCGGCACGTAGTAGTGAGGCGGCCCCTTAGCCTTAAAGCGAGAAGCGACAATCCGAAAATTCGTCAATTTTACAAATTTTTGCATACGTTTTCTGCTTCAGCACTTCTCGTGAATAGGACTTTGTACTTTTTTGCTTTATTGATTGATTGATGCTTTGTACTTTTTTGCGGAATATAATACATTGTCCTTCATGTAAAATACTGGTATTCAGCTGCATATGGTTAGACTGAAAGCCGACCCCAACATGGTTAGGAAAAGGCTAGGCAGCAGTGGCGTGCCTAGGGGTCAAAATCAGGGCAAACAGACAGGTTTTTTACGATAAAAAAAAATAGCCAAGTGAGCGATTTACGGATTTTTATATTATTATTATTATATAGTGTTATTTTTTTATTTTATTGATAGGCTTAATTTTGAAGGCAAGCCGGGCTTTTGGGCTTTTATGGAAGGAACGCCACTGGTAGGCAGATGATGATGATGATACATTGTCAGTCATATTACTAGGACATAGGGCTCCGGTAAAACTTTCCACCAACAACAAGCCTAGAACACCGGGATGCCAGTAAGCCAAGCTCAGCAACACGTAATCGAAACCTTAAACACTTAAACGCGGCACGTATCCTTCGTAGATCGCGACTCGTCCCGCTTCCTCGGAAGGTTGACGAAGCCCCCTACTGTTGTGCCGCAGAGACTATTTAAATGTGACTACATTACATACAGACTATATTACATCCCCGGGCAGGCCAAGGAAGCACTTCCTTTGATTGACGGCCTCACAAAACAGAGGGCCTAGACAAGTGACAATCGCGACAATCGATTTCAACAGAATTGACAGCTTTTCGATAGCTTATGTCAGTCCTATACATTTTCGCCTTTTCCATCATCGTTATCGCTGATAGAATGTCACTTTGTCTAGGGCCTCCGGCTCTCCGACTAAAAACTATAGTAGCATAGAAAAGTATAATCAGGCTGCAATGTCTGCTGAGACACAGGCCTCATTACTCTTCGAGAGGGAATGGGCTGTAATCTACCACGCGAGCACAGTGCGGGTTGGTTGATGTCACATGTCTTCAAATTTTTGGTTCGAGGTTATGCCTGGTTTCCTCACGATATGTTTTCCTTCACGGTTTTGAGAGCAGTGGTGATGAAATTATGTACACAATGTTATAGCGCCTGTCTGGTTTCGAACCCAGTGACCTACAACTGGTAAGTCGGGGCCACCAACTACTATTCAAGATGTTGAATTCAATGTTTTCATCAAAAACGCGGATCGCTTTGCTTCCGTTCAAATACTTACATAGTTTTCTTTCTACCTCGTTCTACCTTGTATAATTTAACAGCAAAACAAATAGTAGGGGCCGCTGATAAACTTCGGAACTCGTTCCAAAACTAACTTTACCGAATAAATGTACCAGAAACCTTTGAAGGTTTAATCGAAATTCGCGAACCGGCTTGCGAGATAAAAGGAAATTTTACAACAGCCGAGCTGAATGTGATTATGTTCAAGTATTCGAGATACTCATTATTTTGTTTGCTATTATGGAGTGTTTAACTTGGATTTTTCATTCAATTTTCGTTTACTGGGACTGGTTATGTTTCACAAAGTATTTAGACAGATTGATTTCTCAGACCAAATAAAAAACTAAGACAGAGCACTGCGAACAATACAGTGAAGCATGCCAAAACTACACCTCCGTTCTGTGCATACACTCTCACACGCACACATCTCCAATCATTTACAATTAAACTACACCTCACTAAGTGCACACATCATGTTTTAGAAACCGGCCTCACATCACTGTTGACAGTGCTCTGTCTTGGTTTTTTATTTGGTCTGATATTATAGAAAAGAGTAGATACTAAATGTGAGCAAACTTAAGTATATTCCAAATGTATTTACTATTTCCTTTGCTCATCAAATATGTAACTTAATTCACTTTTTCCATTTCCTCGCGAAAATAATAATGAAATATGGTAGAATAATAAATAAGTATTATTATTATTTATTTATTCATGCATTTAATTCAAACAACAGGACTCATAGTGTTAGTGTGTGTGTTGTGTGTGTGTTAGTGTGTTGTGTGTGTGCCTAACATAACACAATCTAATAAGTTTTACAACATAATATTGGTATCTAGCCCTTACAGCATAATCAGCCTATAATGTTCCCACTGGTGCGACACAGGCCTCCTCTCGGTGAGAGGGAGTGGGCCGTAATCTACATTGGTACATTATGGATTGCAATAAACGATTTGATTTGATTTGATTTCTACCACGGGGGCCCAATGCGGGTTGGTGAATGTCACATGTCTCCGCATTTTTGGTTTAGTAAACCGTAGTGTTACTGACAGATTTTACCAGACGTGGAGAATGGACTGAGCGTATTTAGTTATGCAATGAATACAGACCGAAAAGTACGAAAGAGACAAAGATACTGTGCGCCCAGTAGTTTGGCATTGGCCGCACAGTCGTATTGTCTCTTTCTAGAGAGTGGAAACTTTGGTGAGACGCAGTCCCAATCTCTACGATAGAACTTTACGATATGACAGAAGATAAACTTCTTTTGTTTCTTGCTTCTGAAAGTTCTACTTCAGCGATTTGTGGAGACAGAAGCATTTTTGAAAGCGCTTTTTTACCTACCTATACCCCATTTGAAATAAGATTAGACATTAAAACCAACCCTTTTACAGTCCGTTCAACAGATTTTGACTTCTATACCGTAGGCATAAGGATAGCATTAAAAGCAAAAAAAGTTACACAATACCAACTATCTACTGCGGCTGCCATTTGTGATGCCACCAACGCAATAGAATTCAAAATCGGTTGAACGGAATGTAAAAAAGGCTTATCACAACATTTATTTTCAAACCATTTTGTATTATTACTTTTATACCAACAAGAAAACTGAAAAGCATAACAAATCTTAATACAAATAGAATTAATCGTAATAACATCGTAACGGGGCTTTCCTCTTGTTTTTCTTTGCGCAGCCATATTTTACCGGATGCTAGGTTAATTTTACGCGCAATTTACTTTATTACGTCCCTCGTCCGAATTCTTCTGTCCTTAGTATATTGATCAATCTATAAATTGTATTTTTTTTTTGGCGATGTATTGTTTGGGCGAAATATTTATGTAGTTATATAAAAAAAAAACTGGCCAAGTGCGAGTCGGGCTCGCGCACGAAGGGTTCCGTACCATTATGTATAAAAACGGCAAAATCACGTTTGTTCTATGGGAGCTACCTTAAATATTTATTTTATTTGGTTTTTTAGAATTTTTGTTATAGCGGCAACAGAAATACATCATCTGTTCAACTGTCTAACTATCACGGTTCATGAGACACAGCCTGGTGACAGACGGACGGACAGCAGAGCCTTAGTAATAGGGTCCCAAATTAGAGGAATTGCTAATGACAGCTGGAAATTCAGGAAATTAATTGCTTTTAGAGGAATTGCTAATGTGGCCGCTTTAGGCCCACAGCTCGTCACACAAAATTCACGTTCACGTGAGATCTTTACATGCATAAATACGTACAAATACGTGCATATCACAGACAATAGGTGTCCGGTTCAACAGTCGTGGTCTTCGATTGTACTTGAGACGAAAATGGAGCGTGTTCCAACTCGAATAACTGTGGAAATAGGACCAAATACAAAAAGTTATATTGAAATTAGAATTTCTGGCTGAATTTATGCCGACATCTTTCTGACTGACAATTAAGAGATTACGAGTTCCTGTAGTTAATTGAAATAAATGCTTTGAGTTTTAATATCAATTCGCTAATCATCGATTACTTATAACAAAGTGTTTTTTGTTTTTTATTTCTCTTTATTCTGGGGTCAAAGTCAAATCATTTATTTCAAATAGGCACTTATGAACGTCAAAAACTAAGAAATAGAACTGATTCCAGTTGCCCCTTCCAAACGGTAGTTTTAGTATGGAGAAGAATGGGCAAGAAACTCCACTGTTACTCTTTAAAAAAATGTTTTACAATATTTTGTATACATCAATTATAATTACATGTGAATACGATGTACCTAGAATACGATTACTGTACCACAATTTGTAAAAAGAATTAAAAATGGAGCAATGACAAATAAATTGATTAAGAAAAATATGGGGTATTAATGAGACCATGTCAAAGAATTAACTCACAAGCACGTACTTAGCACCCCCATAAACCAAAGGTAAAATTATAATTGCTTTTAAACTACTCAGGTTAAAACTTTAGGTTATAAGTGAGCTTCCAATCTACTAAGTTTCTAAAAAAACTCCAAGAACTCAAGTAATTCTCGGGCCTATACTACCTCAGGTCAAATTCACTTTTTATCTCGCTCGCACCATACTACTCGCGGCCTGGGTGAGAGCGAGACGGAGTGGGGTGCTGGTGGCTCCAAGCCTCGAATAGTTTTCAGTAATTGCTTTTTAGGGTGAAAATAATGGTAATATAAAAAATATAAAAAAAAACATAAGACCTGCTTTATATTGTGCAAAGTTTCATGATCTTTTGAAGTATTTTTTGAATACCAGCGGTTTATAGTTCTAGATTTTTTTTCTATAGAGAAAATTTTATGTAATCATGTTTTCGTCAAACATAGGACCTAGCATCAATCCTCAACTATAACATATATTTATTTCAAAGTTAATGCTGCAGTATTTTCGGCATAACGGAGGATCATGCTAAGCAATTTGAGGTTGGGTAAGCCCTTCATTTATTATGTAGCTTCCCACGATTACCAAGAAATAAAATACTTCCTTTCAAAGTCCCTACTTCCAGTAGTCTAACAAAACACAATACAGGCGAATCCAACAGGCGTAAACCCAGAACTAACGGGTATTGCTATCCCATTATTCCGATAGGATCGTCCTTCACATTACATCGGTTTTCATCATATATTTAATCCAGGGGTAGTGAATTATGTATATCCGAGCATGAAGTATTGTCGACCGATAACAATGGCTGATTGGAAAATGTATTGTAATCGAGTTTCCTATAGTTTTATTAACATCAGTGTTATTGAGCTGTTTGGCATGTGTTTAAGCGTATTATGTGGGTAATACATGATGTTTTTGAACATGAAAACATGGCCGATGTTGCTACATCCTTTCTTGATTATGAACAAAAACAGAAGTATTGTTATTTGCTTACTTTGTTACTAGTTGGGGGGATTTTTGACTGCCGCGTTGATATCGTGGGCGCAAGCACGACTGGTGAGAGAGCAGTGGTGGCCCAGTGGTAACGGCCACGACTTACAAGTTGTAGGCCGTAGGTTCGAACCCTGACAGGCGCTTTACTTTGTGTAAATTATTTCATCGCCACTGCTCTCAAAACGGTGAAGGAAACCGACATGTCCTAGAACTAAAATTCGAAGACATGTGACATCTACCAACTCGCATTGGGCCCGCGTGGTGGATTACGGCCCGCTCCCTCTCATAGAGAGGAGGTCTGTGTCCCAGCAGTGGGAACATTATAGGCTGATTATGTATGTATGTAAGCACGACTGGTGCTGTTAGGTTCGATTCCCGGGTCGGCCAAAGAGGGTTTTTCCATTAGGAATTTCTTAGTAACAGCCGGGATTTTGGATAATAGCGGTGTGATACCCCCGTCACTCGGATAACACGGAAAGCCGTTAGTCCTGCGCCTGAGAGTGTAGGAAGAGAGAGTGCACCTATATCTGCGCACACACCTCACCGAAAGCTATGATATCTTCCACTTAGATTGATCGCTATGGCCGAAATTCGATCAGTGGGTCTAAAACGCTCACACAGCAATAGCAATTCCTCTAAAAGCATTTCATTTCCTGAATTTCCAGCTGTCATTGGCAATTCCTCTAATTTGAAACAAAAGCAATTCATATTATGTGGACCATTTTACGAATCTCCATAGAAAACTGTCAAACAGATGAAATATTTCGTAATATGAATCGCACGCAGATCATATTATGAATTGTCAGTTTGTGACATTTTATGATGATTCATAATATTTTCCTATTATGATTCTGCCAAAGCGACTGTTTTAAGCCCCCTGGAGGATATTTATTACTAGTTAGTGCCATATCATATTATGGTTAGGGCTATCATAGTTAGGGCTATATCATCAAAACTATACCCCATTTGAAATAAGATTAGACATTAAAACAAACCCTTTTACAGTCCGTTCAACTGATTTTGACTTCTATACCGTAGGCATAAGGATAGCATCAAAAACAAAAAAAGTTACACAATACCAACTATCTACTGCGGCTGCCATTTGTCATGCCACCAACGCAATAGAATTCATAATCGGTTGAACGGAATGTAAAAAAGGCTTATCTATACGTCTAATCTTATTTCAAATGGAGTATAGTTCTCACTCTGCTCTTATCATATAGACGGTGTCATTTAGATGCACCTAAAATAAGTAGGTCACATTCATACGACAATAACTTATTCTCAATGGAATTTCTTGCTGGCAGGTCGGATTACAGATTTGTGCCCGGGATATCGCAATAGTCCCGCCCCTATTACATGCGACTTAAACATATCTAGCAAAATTTGGTTGTACGATATACCTCTGCTCAACCCATCAACTAATAGATACTTATAAATGCTAAAGTGAGTTTGTTTCGTTTAAGTACTACGCTTTCACGCTAAAATGGCTGAACGGATTTTAATGATTTTTGGCACATGGCTAGACCATAATCTGTAGAAGGAGAAATCTACTTTTCATCCTGTATCGTAGACAAAGCCGCGGGCAATAGTAAGTTATTAATATTTTAGACATGACCTATGGCTTTTAAGTAAAAAAAAATATTTCACATCAACCTACATGGGCACTTATGAAATGATAGAAGCTAGGTGCACGGTTCCAATTGGTCGATTCCTATGGAAAAGAACCTCCACGATTACTCTTTTAACAACATTTGGCTTCTATTTTTTTTTAATTAGTGTTAATAGGCATGGGAGGACAGTGTAGTACAGTACCATGTACATAGCAAAATAAAAAATCTACAGTCTCACATTCATAAAATATAAAAGAATCTATATAAAAGATGAATAAAATAATTTAAAAAAACCTATTTAAAGGCTCCGACAGGTGCGACGCGATGACGCGACGGTGCGCAATGAATAATAACTAAAACATGCATAGGTACATACATAGACTGCTTAAATCATAACCCTACCTTTTACCTTTGCCGTAGTACGTAGGGTAAAAAGAATGAATTAATATCCTGCCCACAAAAGCGACTAATTCTAGCTTTCCTCACATCTGGACAAAGGCCTCAATTTCAATAAACACTATCGATCGGCTAGGACTTGGCAGCTATGGCGTGATCACAAACAGTCCGTACTGACAGACAGACATGATTACTGTAATAGCCCCCTTGAGCGTAGCGTGCTCTGGAAAACTACGATATTTACTTACTTATTTCTAAAGTTTCTTCATGGGGTTTGGAATCAAAGGTTACAATTATAAAGGTTAATAACTTCTGTATGTATTATATACAGCGTGCCGCTTTAATCGTGACATTAATTTAACACACGTATACGATTTCGCGTACCTATTCATTTAATGAAAATATTTTAATTTCATTTGTAGCAGACGAGAGCTCAGTCTGTTAGGCGGGGGTGTCGGAAGGCTTAATTCACCAATAAAACCAGTTCTTTTCAGCTTAATAGATTGTATTGCATCACATCACAAATTAAACACAAATATGTCACATCAGTGTACATTAGCACTTAACACTATTATTATAAATAAACACGAGAAACAAACTACGATTTAACACGACAATGAAATAACGAAATAATATAAGAAGCAAAACTATTTATTAGGAACTAAATCTAGGGAAACTAGATTTCCTATAAGCTGAGCGCGATAAAGATGCTACTTCGTTGGAGATTTAGAGACGACTGAGACAATTCAAGTAGCGATTCAAGTGACGATTGAGTGACGATTAAACTAAATTGAACAGGGTAGTTATATTTATAACTTTGTCACATATGCACAAGTTGCGTGTGAGTCACGCACTATTATTAATAGATTGTCCAATTGACCTAGACACCTTATCAGGCAGGGGGTGTTGAAGGGGATCGGGTGTCTGCGGGGTACGGCTCAATTTTGTCGGCCAAGAGGTGAAGGCGGGGTAAGGGGTGTGTCGGCCAAGGGATTCCTTATCTCTACCTAACACTGTTTACATTTATGCTACATAACAATACAAAGGAATTGTTTCTAAACTGTACATAGCGTTATATTTTCCTTATATATAATGTGCATTTTCTTGTACTTTAATCAAACTAAGAGATTTACAATATTTATAGTTATGTACTTTCATCAGGCACAGAGTTATTTACATTTTTATATATATATAAGGGTTTTTATGTACTTTTTCATAATTTTGTACTAATTTACCTTTTTAAACATATGTACGAACCATTAAAACTATTGGGTTCAAATCTATCTGTTATTATCGTGTTTCCCCAACATTCCACCCCCTGTAACAGGGTTCCACCGCATTACATCTGGGTCTGTGGGAAGCACGACAATCTTAGCAACGGGCCAACGCAGGACCCCACTTATTGTATTTACATCGACGACACGAATGATGCCGTCGTTGCCGTCGTACACTGCCTTAATTATACCTTTTGTCCACGCACTGCGTTCTTTATTATTGTCTACGATCACTACGACATCACCAACCCGCACATTTGGCACATTATTGGCCCACTTTTCTCTTCGCTGTAGAGTTGGGAGATATTCCCGCAGCCAGCGCCGCCAGAACATGTCGGCGAGGGCGCTCACGCGCCGCCACTGCCGTCGGGAGTCGATGTCATCTCGGTCAGCCGGCGCGAACGGAGTACTCCCGGACGCAGTGCCCAGGAGCAGATGATTTGGTGTCAGGACCATGGGCTGGTCGTGATCGTCGTGCACGTAACTTAGAGGCCGGCTGTTGATTATAAGCTCGGCCTCTGTGAGAAGGGTATAGAGGACCTCCTCACGGGGTGCACGCTCTTTGAGCGTGCTACGAAGTGCGTTCTTGACAGAGCGGACGAGTCTTTCCCAGCAGCCACCCATGTGTGGGGCCGCCGGGGGGTTGAAGTGCCACTCGATGCCACGGCTGATGGCTTCGGCCCTGACTTGACCTTGTTTCAGGTCTTTCAGGGCTGCTCGCAGTTCAGAGTTGGCCCCGATGAAATTTGTACCCTGGTCTGAGTACAGATGCGCCGGCTGCCCGCGGCGCGCAATGAGGCGCCGCAGGGCAAGTATTGCTGAATCGGCGCTCAGCGAGGCGGCCAGTTCAAGGTGAAGGCGCGCGTGGTGAGGCAGGTGAATAAGGCACCCCACCTCTTCTCGCGCCGCCGTCCGATCGCCACCTCCATCGGGCCGAAGTAGTCCACGCCCACTCGGACGAAGGCTCGTCTGGACGTGGCCACCCTTGCGAGTGGTAGGTCACCCATTTTGGGTGGAGCTGGTTTCGCTCTGGAAATTTTACACAGTTGGCATTTAGCTACTACCATTTTCACTGAGGTCCTTACCCTTATTATCCAATACTTCTCCCGTAAGTTATTGACCACGGTCTCATGGTTGGCGTGTAAGGCCAACCCATGATAGAATGCGATGAGTTTTCGGGTCAAGGGGTGACGTCCATCTAAGATAATGGGGTGTCTCTCGTCGAAGGTGAGCACCTCGCAGGCACTCAGACGTCCCCTCACCCGTAGCAGCCCGTCGTCTGCGATCATTGGATCTAAGGGTTTTAAATTGCTGCTATTCGGTACAGGCAAGCCTTCAAGGATGGCTGCCCGCTCGTTCCTGAAGCTGTCTTCTTGGCACAACCTCAGAAGGTGGTTGTGCGCCTCCTCCATGTCGCTTCGCCGCATCTCTGCCGATTGCCGACGTTTACGGCATCGGCCGATGAAGATCAGGATTTGCGCCATGACGCGCTGTATGCGCACCCACGACGAGTAGCGCTCGTACTGTAGCAGTGGCGCTGCTGGTGCTGCTGTAGCGTGGACCCGCTGAATGCGCTCGAGGTCCGCTTCCACCGCCTCAGCCTCGCGACACACCGGCCACCGCTCCTGTGGATCACGAAGAAACAAGGGGCCACGCAGCCAAGCTGCGTGATTATCGGGCCAAGACAATCGGGTCGCTTTGTCAGCGGGGTTCTCCTCCGAAGGTACCCAGCGCCAATTGCCTCGGTCCGATAGTTTATCATACGTCTCTCAATGCCGTATAATCGTTGCCGGGCCTGATTATAATTGTCGGGTAACTCTACCCTATCGTGCTTCCATAATAGCCCTACTTCCCATTGGGAATATACACAACTATTGGGAACACGCTTACTTGTGTCTTCTAAGACTTTTAACGCTCTTTCGTTGTCTTTATGTTTACGAGCGTTTTGCGATATACCAATCGCTTCTAGCTCAAATTGAGCTTTGACTAGATCATGTAGGTCAGGGAGGGAAACTGTCACACAATTGATGGATTGTTCAACATCATTACAATTATTATCAAATGGCCCATGAACTACCCAACCTAATTTGGTCAAGGAGGCAACCGGCTTACCAGATCGCCCCTGGCGGATGTCCTGACTGACCAACAGCTGCCAGTTGTCCTGCCCCAGTAGCAGCAGTGGCTTAGCGCCCCTCATCTCTGCGCAACCCAAGTCGCGCAGGTGGGCATTGTCGCTCAGCATGGCAGCGGACACCGTTTGTGTAGGCAAGTTCATATTGTACATCGTTCTGCATTTGATTTGATGTTGTAATCCGTTTGGCCCTCTTATCTTGACCTCTACGGCCCTTGAGGTCAGGTCGCTGACCCCGTAGCCACCCGCGGTCTTCAGTGTAAGGGGAATGCGCGGGCCTTCTAAGTTTGCAGCTATAGAGCTGTCTATAAGCGATACTGTCGCGCCGTCATCTAGTAATGCGTAACAATTATATTCCTTGTTACTATCATCGGTTATTGTTACCGGCACGATTTTTAACAGAGCCGTAGCCCTCCATTCGCCTATGTTCGTGACGCTCTCCGTCTTATCTTTGACTTGTTTGCAGCTATTATTAGAATTAGAAGCTTTATCTGCATGCAATAGTGAGTGGTGGCTGTATCCACACTTATCACAACGTTTTGCGCGACAAAACCTTTTCGGATGTTTTCTAATAAGACATTTAAAACACGTGTTCTTGGCTTTTATAGTAGCCCACCTATCCTGCACGTTTAA
Source organism: Lithophane ornitopus (assembly GCA_948473465.1). Taxonomy (NCBI): domain Eukaryota; kingdom Metazoa; phylum Arthropoda; class Insecta; order Lepidoptera; family Noctuidae; genus Lithophane; species Lithophane ornitopus. The sequence goes on from OX419629.1 coordinate 13,205,486, forward strand.
CCTACCGAAAGTGTCGCAGTTTTCTATGGCATGCTCTTTGTTACAAATAATACATTCTACCGGTACCGTAGATTCGTCACTTTGCGTGTTTATTCTTTGAGCCGACGCTAACGGTACTCTATTATTGAAGGGGCGCGCGATTGCCTTTTGTTGCCTCACGGGCGGCTTAGATGGACCGGGTTCAAACATATTAGCTTGCGAATAATATGACGTAGTACGTGTCAAATGATTTAAGAATTGTGATATTATGTTTAAGTCCGGAGATACCCTTAGGTCCACCCCCTGTACGCTTTCTAACCCCATGGCAAAGTCACCGTACTGTGCCCGCTGTATTGGTGTAAATTTTTGTAGTATTTCACCAACCATTTGCGGGTTATTTAAGTAGCCGTCGGCTCTAATGTTCCTAAGTAGGGACACAACATTTCTAACCGTAGATGTAAATTTACGAAGCTCGCGGCCGCTCTCTGAAATACGCGGTAGGTCCCTTATTTTCTTCAAAACATTTGTTAGTATCAAAGTAGGGTGCCCGTATTCTTCATCTAAAGCACGCATTATATCGTTGGGATCCGTACCCGACCGCAATAAGTCTTCAACAGACAACTTAGCCTCTCCATGCAATGAGGTTTTAAGTCGAGCTAAGTTTTCGAACGTTCTGAAATTATACATCTCGGTTGTGTCCCAGTACATATTTTTATAAGATATCCAGTCAGCTGGGTCGCCATTGAAATTAGGCAATTCATATGCCTGTCTAGGTACCGGCCGTGGTCGAGCCATGCTTGTAATTGCATCCGCCAGTCGGTCTATCTTACTGTCTCTGTCGCCCGACGCCTCCCTTCGTGACTCTCTTTCACCCGCTCCGTATGTAGTCCGCCGTGCATCCGACTCCCGGGTCGAACCGGGAGGTACACCTGCGGCCGGAGTGGTAGTCACTGGGTACGTCACGGGCAGACGGAATGAAACCCTTTCACCGACTGGCGTGCGCGCCTGTGCTATGGGTACCGTTACATTCGAAAACGGTCCCGACACAGGCGTCCCTAACACATGCGACACAATATTATCACGGTAATCGGTAAGCGTACTCACATTATGGCGATTCCCAGCTATGTTGCGGGGCGCGGCCATTCCAGTAGGCCCGCGCCCCACAGACGGGGTACACAACACTGCATCCTTGTCACTAGGCACTGCATCCTTGTCACACAACACTGGGCTGTCACGCAACACGCACTGTTTCCTTATTTCCCGCTTGAGGCGTCGTGTCGATCCATTGCTCCACTCGTTGTGCTGTACCGCCGTCCGAGGCTGAGTCGTCACTCTCAGCGGCTGCTTCTATCTCAGCGATGTCAGCTTCCATCCTCTTCTTTAGGAGGTTTTCTTTGAGCTGTACTAGCTCACGCTCAGCTTCATACTCGATGCGCTTCTTAATGTGCTCGACGCTCCTGCGGCTATTCTTTGAAGACGCTCTGCTCCGCGGCGACGTATGGCGACCTCTTCCAGGCGCCTGTCCTCCCAGGGGTCCCTCTGACGTACTTCTAGCACTGTAGTCGATCACTCGACCACCCGTCAGAGGGATATTGAGGGCAGACGTCGACGCCATTGTCGGCGCGACGGATGGCGAACCCGGCACTCGTTCAGACTGCATACCGGAGTCCGACACTATTTCTTCACGGCGACGAGCACTTTGTTCCTCTGCCAACCTCCGTAGTTTGCTTCTAGTCGTGATGCTGCTCTTCTGACTCATGGTTATTACGACCTTATCCGGCGACTGAAGGACCAAAATGTAGCAGACGAGAGCTCAGTCTGTTAGGCGGGGGTGTCGGAAGGCTTAATTCACCAATAAAACCAGTTCTTGTCAGCTTAATAGATTGTATTGCATCACATCACAAATTAAACACAAATATGTCACATCAGTGTACATTAGCACTTAACACTATTATTATAAATAAACACGAGAAACAAACTACGATTTAACACGACAATGAAATAACGAAATAATATAAGAAGCAAAACTATTTATTAGGAACTAAATCTAGGGAAACTAGATTTCCTATAAGCTGAGCGCGATAAAGATGCTACTTCGTTGGAGATTTAGAGACGACTGAGACAATTCAAGTAGCGATTCAAGTGACGATTGAGTGACGATTAAACTAAATTGAACAGGGTAGTTATATTTATAACTTTGTCACATATGCACAAGTTGCGTGTGAGTCACGCACTATTATTAATAGATTGTCCAATTGACCTAGACACCTTATCAGGCAGGGGGTGTTGAAGGGGATCGGGTGTCTGCGGGGTACGGCTCAATTTTGTCGGCCAAGAGGTGAAGGCGGGGTAAGGGGTGTGTCGGCCAAGGGATTCCTTATCTCTACCTAACACTGTTTACATTTATGCTACATAACAATACAAAGGAATTGTTTCTAAACTGTACATAGCGTTATATTTTCCTTATATATAATGTGCATTTTCTTGTACTTTAATCAAACTAAGAGATTTACAATATTTATAGTTATGTACTTTCATCAGGCACAGAGTTATTTACATTTTTATATATATATAAGGGTTTTTATGTACTTTTTCATAATTTTGTACTAATTTACCTTTTTAAACATATGTACGAACCATTATATAAACTATTGGGTTCAAATCTATCTGTTATTATCGTGTTTCCCCAACATCATTAAACGTTATTATTTACTGATTTATTTACAATTTTCTAAATTACCATCTTGGAGCAACCTGTACTTAAAGAACTATAGCGAAGAGGTCATTTGCCGGGGTCACCGATCGTATGTAGGCAAATAGAAAGAAAGCTGCGCAATTTCTTAGAAATTATGCCGCCGACAAAGAATCGGCTGACAGAACGTAAGCCAGCTGGTAGGTAGCTTCATGAATGAATATTATACACAGAGTGACCTCAATTTTGGTTATGTTTTTATTATTTAGTTTGTTTGAAAATTAAAATTTTTCAACCAACTATTTTATTTTATTATAATTTTTATGATTACTGGCCACTAGCCCTACCCGTGTGTTAAATTAATATTGTGAGAACCGTTAGTTTATAATCTGTCGGTATTATTTCCATTAGATTATAAGCTGTCGAAAAATTGTGGACTGGGTGAAATGGGTTAGGTTAGAACTGTGAACAACAGCGTGCGAGCCGAGCGAGCGAAGCGAGCGGTGCCGCGACAGTGTTACACGCTGTATTACAGTGCTACAAGGAACAAGCTTCGCGTTTATGATTTCTTCTACGGGAGACCTCCCTTTCCTCACACAAGGTGAAATGCCAGTCAATATCGTGACGCTTGAGGAGGCCTATGTCCAACAGTGGACGTCTTTCGACCGAAATGCCGATGATGATGATGGTTCTAAATAAGGAGGAGCTCGTGGCCAAGTAATAACAGCCGCACGGGTCAATCCATCAGGTTAAGCTACGCTTGCCAGGGTTGGTCCGTGGATGGGTGACCATCTTTAAATACTAGACTCCTCCGTGCCTCGGAAAGCACGTTAAGCCGTTGGTCCCGGCTGTCATTTGTGGATCTTTAACAGTCGTTACGGGTCGTCAGAAGCCCGAAAGTCTGACAACCAGTCTTACCAAGGGGTATCGTATTACCCAGTTACTTAGTTGTGGAGGTCAGATAGGCAGTCGCTTCATGTAAAACACTGGTATTCAGCTGCACCCGGTTAGACTGGAAGCCGACTCCAACATAGTTGGGAAAAGATTAGGCAGATTGATTGATTTGATGATGGTTCTAAATACCTATGGAGATCCTTTGGTAAGTGGATGTCACGGTGAGTGATCCCGTATCGCAGTATGCATCAGCTGCGTTCAATTGCGGATCCCCGGTTTTCGACACCAGCAGGCGATCCATTTGGCAATTATCTGCGAGCGCTACTTCCAAGTTGCTCGCAGCTAGGCATACTATTTAGTATTAGCGCGAGGTGCGCAAACAAGTTTGATACCAGTTCACAATTTGGCGGTTTCCCATAGATAGATTATAAGCTATCGAAAAATCATACGTTAAATTGTAAATGTTTTGTTGCCGTTCACAATTTTAACAGTTTATAATCTAACGGAAATAATACCGATATATTATATTATAAACTAACAAAGTTCATATGATTAACGATGACATTAAAAAAATGTACTACCGAGTACGTGCATGTAGCTTTAAAACTGGCCAAGTGCGAGTCGGACTCGCGCATGAAGGGTTCCGTACCATTAGGTATCAAAACGGCAAAAAAATCATGTCGGTTGTATGGGAGCCCCCCTTAAATATTAATTTTATTCTGTTTTTTTTAGTATTTTTTAAACGTTTATTATATGTTATAGCGGCAACAGAAATACATCATCTGTGAAAATTTCAACTGTCTAACTATCACGGTTCATGAGATACAGCCTGGTGACAGACGGACAGACAGACGGATACACAGACCGACCGACAGACAGCGGAGCCTTAGTAATAGGATCCCGTTTTACCCTTTGGGTACGGAACTCTAAAAAGTACAACAATGAAAACATGTTCATTAAATTCCATAATTCCTTGTTATAACAAGCTTCATCCAACATTGCCCCACAAGTATACACGGAAATACAAGATATTTAATTAGTCAGTAATCCTTTGTTAAGGTTAACTGAACCAGTTAACCTCTGAGTAATCGAGTTAATTAGCGGGAATAGCTGTGATGCGATAATTAATATCTCAAAACAATAAGCTTAGTCGCTCCTGGCTTTGCATCGAAGGCGACGTACCTACCTGCGTCACTCCTACGTGTGTGGGATAGATCAGATGTAGGTACATCTGATCTATGTAGGTTCATAGATTGGTTAATCTGCGGTTAATATACAGCATAGGTCTAAGTAAATATAGTTTAGGATTTACTTAATTATGAAAAGATTCTGGTGAAAAGATTTTAGCAGAAAATAATGATCATGTCTTTTCCTGCCGTAAATGAAGGTATAATAATAATAAAAGCTTTGATTGATTTCTTACAATACATACAAATAATGAAAATACATTTCAATTTAATTAAAATTAAATTTTTACCACTATCACAACATCGTTCCAATCCAAATTTGACTAAATATTAGATTAAATTCAAAATAAATGTAATGGATAGGTAGAGTAAAATCGAATAAATTATACATTGAAATAAGTTTGGATTATTTTTGTAGTAATAGAGTTTGTACCCGAAAAAAAGTAGTTTTTTTTTTGTATTTTTTTTTATTTTTCATTTTTTAGCTGTGGTACCTACCAAAGTTAATAAAATAGATAAGAAGCTAAAATAAAGCATAATATATGTTATATATCTCTATGTATAAAATGATTTTATTAATGTTACTTACTAAGTACTTTAAAGGACATTGACCATCCATATATGGGAGTTGGACCAAGTGCTGCCCAGAATAGACACACAGTGCATTATGTTCCTTGGGCTTAGACTAGTCTGTAAAAAGCCAAAGCTAAATAAAATCTATCCGAGGAGTTTTGAGAAAAACTATTTTTTATTGATGAATACCAACCAAACGATGGCGCATTTTAAAGTGCTGCCCAGAATGGACACATAGTGCATTATATTCCTTGGGCCTATACTAGTGTGTAAACTAAAGCTCAATAAAATCTATCCGCGGAGTTTTGAGAAAAACAATTTTTTGGTGACTATTTTTTATTGATGAATACCAACCAACCGATGGCGCATTTTATTAAATAATGGCAGTAATTATGTTAAACAACACATTATTATTGTATTTGCATGCATATCATTAACATGTTAGATATTTTTTACAGACCATTCATAAATGGAAGTTGGGCCAAGTGCTGCCCAGAATGGACACCTAGTGCATTATGTTCTTTAGGCCTATACTAGTCTGCAAACCAAAGCTTAATAAAATCTATCCGAGTTTTAAGTTTTTTTTTTTTTGTGAATATTTTTTATTGATGAATACCAACCAACCGATGGCACATTTTTATTAAATAATCACAGTAATTATGTTAAACAACACATTATTATTTTATTTGTATGCATATCATTAACATGTAAGATATTTTTTACCGACCATCCATAAATGTAAGTTGGGCCAAGTGCTGCCCAGAATAGACACATAGTGCATTATGTTCCTTAGGCCTATACTAGTCTGTAAACCAAAGCTTAATAAAATCTATCCGAGGAGTTTTGAGAAAAACTATTTTTTATTGATGAATACCAACCAAACAATGGCGCATTTTAAAGTGCTGCCCAGAATGGACACATAGTGCATTATGTTACTTGGGCCTGTACTAGTGTGTAAACTAAAGCTCAATAAAATCTATCCGCGGAGTTTTGAGAAAAACAATTTTTTGGTGAATATTTTTTATTGATGAATACCAACCAACCGATGGCGCATTTTATGAAATAATGGCAGTAATTATGTTAAACAATACATTATTATTGTATTTGTATTCATATCAATTACATGTTAGATATTTTTTACAGATCATTCATAAATGGAAGCTGGGCCAAGTGCTGCCCAGAAAGGACACATAGTGCATTATGTTCCTTGGGCCTGTACTAGTCTGTAAACCAAAGCTCAATAAAATCTATCCGAGGAGTTTTGAGAAAAACTATTTTTTATTGAGTTTTTTTTTTTTTTTGTGAATAACAACCAACCAATGGCGGAGGATAAGGAGGATGACTTGAGGAGTTCCTATGGGTACCTTCCGGCTCCATCATCAGATCCTGGCTACAAACTTGGGCCATACTAGGTACTTGTCAAGACAAAGCCAGCGATTCCAAACACGATTGTGCTATCTTGTTTGGTTGAGGAGTTCCTATGGGTACCTTCCGGCTCTATCATCAGACCCTGGATACAACCCTGGGCTATACTAGTTACTTGTCAAGACAAAGCCAACGAGTCCAAACACGATGGCGCTATCTTGTTTGGTTGAGGAGTTCCTATAGCCACCTTCCGGCTCCATCATCGGACTCTGGACACCATGTAAGGCTATAGCACTTGTCAAGACAACGATTTCAAACTCAACGACGCTATCTTATAGATTTCCAATAATTATGTATATAAAACTAGGTAGGTACCTGAAAAACATTTACCTCTCTTTGGCAATAACTTTTTAACCCTGAGACCGTTTTTTTTTTTCTGTATAATTTGATGCATGGAACCATTTGGAAGCACTCCCATGTCTGGGCAGCATTTGGTCCAAATCGGTCAATATCCTTTCAAATAACTTTAATTAATATAAATAAAATAAAATATTATGTTAAACAGAGATTAATTAAGTAGTAATAATAATGAATGTTGTGATAATGATATCTAGTTACCTATTAACTATGCCATATAATGTTAACTTCTAAATATTTAACCTGGATTTAAGTTACACATATTTGCTGCGCCCTAACAGGGTCATGTACTAAGTTATTATATGGGACCACCTCGGAACCATGACCTACCATACAAAAAAAGAATCATCAAAATCGATTCATAATTGGGGGAGTAATCGCGTATAATACATACAAAAACCGGCCAAGTGCATGACATTGTAGTTGAAAAACTTGTTCTCCGATACAGAATGTATGGAAGAACATGTTTTTTCAACTGCAAATTTAAGTTGGTCGATTATTACTCGGTAACTTGTGGAGCCTACGTATCGGTGATAGTTTTCCTTTTAATTTCGTTATATATACTACTGCCGTGAATTTTTTACATATCTAAACCCAACCATTTAGCTAGCAGGGGGGGGGGGACACTTGACTCTAACAAAATTAGCACTTTAAAGCTTAATATTCCGCAAACGGATAACTGAATCCAAAAATGGTTTTTACAAACATCCATTATTTTTAAACGACCTTTCCAACGATACCCCTCAATATGGGATTGACGAGAAAAAAAAAACCATCTACAATTTACGTGTAGGGGAGGTAACCTAAAAAAAAAACTTTTTTAAGATTTTTTTTACCACTTGGTCGTCGTCGTTTATATGTATATCCATACTAAATTACAGCTTTCTTGTACCAACTGTCTCTGAACTAAGCCGCGGACAGACGGACAGACGGACATGGCGAAACTATAAGGGTTCCTGGTAGACTACGGAACCCTAAAAAAAACATACAGACGAATTGAGAACCTCCTCCTTTTTGAAGAAATCGGAACACATAACATAACATCACACCTGTATTCCCCGAAGGGTTAGGCAGAGGTAACCTAAAAAAACAGAAACCGAAAAATAACCTTTCCTATTTTTGCCGCTACCGATCATTTTTGCTAGAAATTTATTTATTTATTTATTTATACAACTCCTTAGATCTATCTTTACAGGTTGCCCTAATGCGATAGTTAAGTACACTATACAATAAATTCACAATAAAATAAACAACACAGCACCTAAATTTAACTTAATTATAACATAACACCCTAGAGGTGGCCAGAGTAAAGTCGCTCAGTGTACAAGAAAACAAGTCTATTTTATCGGCTACCGCGTTAAGCGTGCGCAGCGCGCGCTTCAGCGGTGCGCGCTGAAGCAGATTTGTGCGCGCGGTGGGCACCACCAAAAGCCGCGGCCGCCGCCGCCTGCTCACATACTCGTCTGGTACGCACAGTCGAATTGACTGTAGTATATCTAAATTAGAAAGATTACCCCTTAGTACATGGAACAGGTTTGTGGCTAGTGCTAGTTCTCGCTTAATTTCTAACTAAAAGTAACCCACCATTCCCAAAACGAACAAGGTTGGATTCAGCAATGGGTATCCCGGATATACTCCATGTAACCTCAAATACATAAACCTTATAAACTTATTTTGTATCCGCTCTAGCATCGTACTGTATTTGGCTTCACTAGGACTCCAAATAGCAGCGTTGTACTCCAAGTGGGTCTTTACCAGTGCTTCATACAAGGCTCTTAGAGCACTCATATTTGAAAATTCATTTGCCTGTCGCAAAACAAAACCTAGGTTACGGTATGCCTTTTTGCAAACCTCTACTATATGTTTCCGAAAATGCAAATCAGCGGTGAATCGAATGCCCAGATCTTTGACCTCCATGACACGCTGCAGCGGTTTACCGATCTAAATCCTGTTGCAGTATGTCATGGTTGGCGTTCTGCTTTACTACATGAATCAACTTTAGGTCATCAGCAAAGAGTAGGCAAGTTGACTCATTGACCACTTTCGGCAAGTCGTCCACCACGATAATAAAAAGGAACGGCCCGAGATTACTTCCTTGGCTGACGCCCGATCTCGTGTAATAGATCTCAGAAAAGCGTCCGCCACAGTCAACGTATTGACGTCTGCCGCGCAGGTAATCGGCGAAGAATTTTATAGTATGCGGGGTCAAACCCATGTTGGCTAATTTCAACAACAGCACATCATTATCGACTGTGTCAAACGCTTTCCGAAAATCTAGGTAGGCTACATCCACCTGTAGTCCAGCGTCAACAGCTGGCACCAGTTGCGTCATTAGGTGAAGTAAATTTCCTGTTGTACTCCGGCCAGGACGGAACCCATGTTGCGCATCAGACAAGTGTGCACTCATCTGTGTGTATAAACAGCTGTGAATGGCTGCCTCGAACACCTTAGCGGGAGCGCATAAAACCGCCACAGGCCTGTAATCACTCGCTTCCGTACCTCCGCGAGCTTTCGGCACCGGCACCACTCGGCTAAGCTTCCAACGATCCGGAAATGTTGCTGTAGCAATGCAGACATTGAACAAGTGTAGTAAGGGTTCAATTGAAACCATGCGGCCATCCCTAAGGATAAAGGGTGGTATGCCATCTGGTCCGACTGAACGTTTTGGCGGTAAGCTGGCGAGCGCGCGGCGCACAACAGACGCCTCAAGCAGGCCGAGGTGAGCCCATGCACCACTTTGCTCCGCTGTTGTGCTTGCGGTGTCTGCGTTTAACGTAGCCGGCTCGGGGTTATAAACTGAGTGAAAGAAACGTGCAAACTCCTGTGCTCATTCTTGGTCCGAAAGGATTTGTCCGTCCTTATTTAATTTATATTGGCCCGTATTACCTTTTTTTGTTCTGACGTAACTCCAAAAACCTTTCGGGTCTGTCGCAAGATGGCTCTGCACGCGATCCCGATACCGGTCGTTAGCAAGTGCAGTCTCAACCTTAACTCTGGCCCGGCACCGGACAAACGCCTCATAATCACTAGGGGATTTACTGTATTTTAGTTGAATATCAAATAAATCAATTGATTGATTTTCAGATACATCCTCACTAATATTATAAATTCGAAAGTAACTCTGTCTGTCTGTTTGTTACCGTTTCACGCGTAAACTACTCAACGGAATTCGACAAAATTTGGCAAGGAGATAGATGGCACTATGGGGAAGGACATAGGCTACTTTTTATCGCCTTACCGCGCGGGCGAAGCCGTGGGAGGAAGCTAGTCTAATAATAAATAATAATTTATTTTCAAGGCTGAACATACTGACATAGCCCTGCTAAAAAAGCTCAGCCCGTAAGATACACTCGACAGTACTCAAACTATAACATCCCGTCACCGCCACTGCTGCTTACCCCTTCAACTCAACTAAGCTACATAGCTCTTATTAATCAAAGTCACGGGCATGTACTACTAATAACGTAACGTTATCGACGAGCCGAGCGTGTGTCCTCGCCAGATAACACTCCGTATAATTTACTGCTGTAGCACCCTGTATAATTATTATATCTACAGACTGATGTATCACAATTTGGTTTAATTAAGTTTATGGGGTTTTTATGGGTTAATGGTTTAGACAATAAACACATAGGGGTTTATTTATAAACGTTGCTTAAAGTTAAGTGACGTTCAAACGTCAAAAATGTATGGTTAAAAAGTCGCTAATCATTGCTTAACTTTAGGCAACGTTTATAATTAAACCCCTGTATGCCATAGCTGAGTGATTTGAAATTAAATAATATTATAAAATTATTTTGTAAATGCATGGAATAAAAGGCTTTTTTATTTTTATTTTGTTATTTATTATGTTATAGCTGCAATTTTGCTCAGTTCAAAAAAGGGTTTGAACTCCAAAAAATATTGTGTACGTATTAACGAAAATTATATTATAACGGGTGTAAAAAGACGCTTAAAGAAGCCGAAAGTCACTTGTTATTTCTGTCATTGTGATCATTTTATTGTTCAGACCATACCTGGGAACCTTCTGTTTACGGAGATATTGAAGGTCAAAGTTCCAACTTTTTCAGATGTTTTTTAAAGAAAGCAAGTTTTAAATGCTATAACTTAATTTTAAATACCCTCACGAACCCTGAACCGTTGCATGCACCCATAAACATCAACAATGTTTTGAGTGCGTAATGTTGTGCACTACCGTAAACGGCGATTTTTCACACCAAAAAGTCGTGTCCCAACAATTATTTCTGTGCAATGTTACTTAATTTGATGTACAGAATGCGTATTTGACGGCTATGTAATGGGTCTTTTTACAGGGGTATAGGGCAAGTACCAATGTGACTTTTTCAATTCATATGTAGGTACTGTCTGAGTTTATATTGGACATTACTGAAGATTGGTGAAGGAAAAACATCGTGAGGAAATCTGGAGTTATAGTTATTGTGTGACCTTTCATCGCTTTCACGAAACGGAAGCTTTTGGAAGCATTTTAGGTCATTATCAACGAGAAATGTTAGCAATCGGGACAATTTACAAAATATTCCAACTTATATGTATGCCCCGCGGTTTCACCCGCGTAAGTCTCGATCCCGTGGGAATATCGGGATAAAAGTTTCCTATGTCCTATTCCAGGTCATGGTCTACCCATGTGCCAAATGTCATCTAAATCCGTTCAGCCGTTTTACCGTGTTCTCCATTTTACCGTGAAAGCGTAACAAACAAATTCACTTTCGCATTTACAATATTAGTTAGGTTTAGCAGCAAATTAATTATTTCCTTATTTCTTCCTTTCTTTCTATAACAGACAGATGACGATTCTGTTATCTATAACTAACAGAATTCCATGCATCTTTAATGTCCTGCCCTAAAACAGAAGCAAAACGATAGTTCCAAGCTAATAAATTTGATTAAAAAAAAGCTGGACGTATCCCATAATAAGCACGACATGGGAAAAATCGCCGTGGTTTCTACTAAAAATCTCCCTCCCATAAACTAGGAGTTCTGGTTTCATCAGAATTGTATGGTTTTGATGGTATTCTCGTAAAACGTGCACTTTGTGCTACGATAAAATATAGATCGCTCATTATCATGGCTTGTGGGTAACAAGATAGTGTTGGGAAATGTTTATATCGATAAACAGATACTGAAACACGTAGATCATGTGATAATATCAACTCTGTATAACTTACGATTTGAATTTATTCTACCAAGTCGAGCACCTAATCCTTTTTTTGTATTATTTCAGGTGTGTGCTAGCTGCTCATTCTAACTAGGAATATAATTCCCTTAAACACAAACAGTGTTTAGAATTCCAGACCAACTGAACGGGCTCGCGGGGCTCACCCAAACAGACTAAGCGCATGCGACTCGACATCATCAGGATACCTACCAGGCTAGCTACTAGTACGATAAAAACGATCAACAAGCATGTATTAAGAAAATGCCTAAATACACCTATTATACTTTACAAAGCTAAATGCGCAGACAGGCACGATGCGACGGTGCGACGCGAGTCTGGTAGAACAATTTTCATGATATTGCATAGAAATTGTTCTACTAGAGTCGCGTCGCGCCTGTCTCGGAACCTTAATGCTTCACAACCTTTAGTTTTCATCGAAAAATTATTTGGCCATTACAAAACATCGATACCTGCCCATCACTACAAAAGTTAACAAGCTACACACTACGATACGCGCAGGAATCGTTCATAAAATCCTGCCGTTTATTTGTTTTCTAAGAGAAGTTCTCCCTTCTACCATATCCTGCGTTCTTATAAGACGTCCTCTATTATTTATTATTTCTATTATAACTTTGTCACTGTGACATGCAGTTGTTACTTAGAAGCAATCTGAAGATAGGATTTTCCTTTTTATTGTCGAATCTATGGCAAAGGTAAACTTTGAAAACACTAAAAAAACACGTTTCACTATTTAATATTGAGAAGACATGAATAGGAGTCGTTAAGACAGATCTAGTGAGCCCAAATTCGATAGGTTTCATCATCATTTCAGCCAAAAGACGTCCACTGCTGGACATAGGCCCAAGCACCGCCACTTCGACCGGTTCTGTGCTTCCCGCATCCAGCGGATTCCTTCGGCCTTCACAAGGTCATCGGAAGAGTTGCAATACTTTAGTGGAAATTATTAGGTAGGTGCACATTATGTTCTTTTTCAGGCATTTTTTGCAAGATATTTCCGACTTCTTTATTTAGTACCGCAAACATCATTATTATAGCGCTACTCCTTAGAGCTGTAATTAGAGCTGCTCTGCATTACCTTCTTGCACAGCAGGAAAACGATAGTTAATAAATTCAGGTGTGACTTTGCGAAAATCCATTATAAAATACAATAGACGTAGATATATTATCGCCACTCCGAGCGGTGTGCCAACACGTCGTGTTCTGGTTCGCGACTAGACAATCGTCATCCTGAGGATGCCTCGTTGAGAGGTGAAACACGTGTCGATTTCTTACAGGGTTTTTTATGACTCTTGAGGAATAGTTAAGCGGAATAGGTTACTAAATATATCTACGTCTATTGTATTTTTTAGGCAAACGATTTTATCCTTCATCGACTCCTTATATTAAGAGTCTCCATTTATCGTCCCAAGTAGGTCCCACATTAGCAATTCCTTCATTTCCTGTATTTCCAGCTGTCATTAGCAATTCCTCTAATTTGACACAAAAGCAATTCATAATGTGTGGACCATTTTACGAATCTCCATAGAAAACTATCAAACAGATGAATTATTTCGTATGAATCGCACGCATATCATAATTATTATGAATTTTCGATTCTGCCAAAGTAACTGTTTTAAGCCCCTCAGCAATAATCGATTAACACTTCAGTTTCTTACAATCTTTATTATTGAATTCTTATTCATAAAAAATACATACATACATAACGCCTGTACTCACCGAAGGGTGAAGCAGTGGTGTACCTAATAGTACACCCACATTTCGCCAGAGAATTTCATAAAAAATATGAACTGTTATTTTAGTTTTAGTATGTTTGTAAAAGCAATGTATGAATCATTTTATATTTTAGATAATTATATAAAAGTAACAGTTGGTATTAATCACGGATATCTATGGTATTAATCGACTCTAGTTCCTGAATGTACTATTAGCGACAGATAACTCTAATCAATACTCATATCGTGTTTGAATGATTTGCAATCAGCAACTGCAATTGGTTCTGCACTATTATGTAATATGGAACAATACTACTACTACAATACTACTACTACAACTACTACAATACTAGGTACATAGGTATTATTATTATCGCCAAGATACCTTTTAGTGACGAATATCTGAACCTAAGATACCTGTAGTCTCAAAAATATGCCTAGGTAAGATATGATTACGATTTAACGACCGTTGTAACCATGTAAACTGATTTTCACTAAATAACCGTTACTGAATTACTATCGCAATGATATTGGGAGTGGCCTCGAACCTCCCCTTATAGCCACCCCGAGCCCCGCATCTGATTTGGTATCATTTCTGAATCTGATCGCTGTAAAATGATATACACACACACGTCGACAACATCGAAAAACAATATGAAATGAATTCACTGAGTAATAACAAGTTCGCTCACCTTGTTAAAACATTACTTTCTCTTTTTAACCGACTTCTTTGAAAAGGAGGAGGTTCTCAATTCGTCTGCATGTTTTTTTTTTTGTATGTTTGTTACGCGATTACTCGGTCAATTATGAATCGATTTTGATGATTATTTTTTTGTTTGGTAGGTCATGCTTCCGAGGTGGTCCCATATAAATTTATTAACTTTGCTTGCGTAATTTTTGAGTTAGCTTCAATATTACGTTTTTTTCCCACTTATTTTATCTAGACGATATCCTGTTTGACTCCTTCACTGTTATTTACATAGCAGGTAGTGGTATTCGGATTTGTGTGGGGTAGGTATCACAACTAAAAAGTGAAAAATAAAAACTTTTTACAAAAAAAAAACAACCGTCTTCCAAAAAAAACACTAAAAAAGTGAAAAATAACTTTAATTTCGGAACTTGGTGGCAAAAAACGGAAATTGTAAAGCAAAGACATCGACATCCGAAATTAAAGTTATTTTTCACTTTTTTTGTGTTTTTTTTGGAAGTCGGTTGTTTTTTTTTTTTGTAAAAAGTTTTTATTATTTTTCATTTATTTGTATATTGTGTTTCACGAACTGTGTCCAAATAAATGTTATTCTTGCTTTCTTTATTTTCTTTTCTCACCGATATACTGCTAGCTCCGACCATCAGGCCCTGTCTGTCACCGCTCATCATCCCCACTTTCTCCCACCTCACGCCACGTCTTAACTAGTTATTATCTGTACCTATATGCTATATTGCTTCGCATTCGCGACAGTTATAGTGTTAGTTAGTATGTACTGTAGCTAAGTAATAACAGCCGCACAGGTCGATCATCCGGTAAAGGTACGCTTGCCAGGGTTGGTCTATGGATGTGTGACCACCTTTACATACCGAACCCCCTCCATGCCTCGGAGAGCACGTTAAGCTGTTGGTCCCGGCTGTCATTCGTGGATCTTTAACAGTCGTTACAGGTCGTCAGAAGCCCAAAAGTCTCACAACCAGTCATACGTATCGTATTTCCCAGTTACTGGGTTGTGGAGGTCAGACAGGCAGTCGCTCCATGTTAAATACTGGTATTCAGCTGCATCTGGTTAGACTCTATAATAACTGTATCCAATTTTATATAGAACTATGTATTTAATTTGTATTGAGGCGAGAAATAAACATTATTCTTATTCAGCTGCATCCGGTTAGACTGAAAGCCAACCCCATTATAGTTGGGAAAAGGCTCGGCAGATTGAGAGATAGATGAAACAGCCCATAAATATATACAGCCGAAAACCAAACACAACAAACACTGAAATAACACTTCCCTACATTTATGTATCTTTGTTTACACAGATATCTACCCCATAAGAAACTATAGCAGCCTGTTATCTATTCCACGTGGCGAGCCACGCCATGCTCCATTGTCTCACGACTATGAGATAATCTTGTGGTCCCTTCATTGTTGCAAGAGATTGCTCGCCCGATAGGCAATGTTTTAGTTTACTATGTCACTTTGAAGCTTCTGATTTCGAAGATTTTGTATTGATGTTTGGATGTATTTTGGGTCTCTGGTTTGTAGAAATTGTACTTTTAAGATTGCAGAGTTTTGAGAGCAAAGGCGGATTTTAGGGCCGTATATATAGAACCTTACCTACTCAAGACTCAACCATTACGATGATGATTGATGAAAGATTAATAATTAAAAATTGTACTTTTCTATTGATTGGTTTGTTAACATTCACATTTGTTTCTTATTGTGTCAATATGTAGTTTTTTTAATGTTTTGTTAAATTTACAACGCCTTAGATTTACTTAAATCGCATTATTTAAATCAGTTATGTTGTCTATGTATCCTTACATATTATAAAACAAAGTCCTCCGCCGCGTCTGTCTGTCGTCCTATACACGATAAACACAAATTTTCCGCCGATTTTCATGCTGTTTTCACCAATGGATAGAGTGGTTCTCGAGTAAGGTTTTAGTATATTATAAAAACGGACATCCACGCGGGCGCAGTCGCGGGAATCAGCTAGTCTATACATACATTACTTTTATTTAATTTAAAGTTAGTAGCTTACTTATAGACAATACATACATAATAGCTACAACTATTTACATTAGGTACTAAAGTAAATGACTGAGTAAAACTAACTATACAAATAAACAATTAGGTACTTAAAAATAATTAAATACATAAATTACTTAAATCTAGTTTCATATGGCTTTAAGCGAGTTTTAAGTAATGCTCGAGTCTGGAGTGATGTCCTGTAATATGGGCCTTAGTTAGTGTACCTGAATCAAGATAGTTACAGAGTACATTATAAATTAGATACAATGTCAAACCTTTGCAATGTCAATAATTACCTCGATTTTCGTGCTTGTGCCTTTGTCTTTTTAACCGACTTCTTCAAAAAGGAGGAGGTTCTCAATTCGTCTGTATGTTTATTTTTTATTTTTTATATGTTTGTTACGCGATTACTCCGCCAATTATGAATCGATTTTGATGATTCTTTTTTTGTTTGGTAGGTCATGCTTCCGAGGTGGTCCCATATAAATTTTATTAACTTTGCTTGCGTAATTTTTGAGTTAGCTTCAATATTACGTATTTTTCCCACTTAGTTTATCTAGACGATATCCTGTTTGACTCCTTCACTGTTATTTACATAGCAGGTAGTGGTATTCGGATTTGTGTGGGGTAGGTACCACAACTAAAAAGTGAAAAATAAAACTTTTTAGAAAAAAAAACGGAAATTGAAAAGCAAAGACACCGACTTCCGAAATTAAAGTTATTTTTCAAAGAAATAACTTTAATTTCGGAAGTCGGTGTCTTTGCTTTTCAATTTCCGTTTTTTGCCACCGACTTCCGAAATTAAAGTTATTTTTCACTTTTTTAGTGTTTTTTTTTGGAAGTCGGTTGTTTTTTTTTTGTAAAAAGTTTTTATATTATCATACATTTTAATGATACACTATGTTGAAGACTAATGATAATGAACATAACTACACCAGGGTGTTCCACAATTTAAACCAGATTGGTAAAACATTAAAAGTTTCGATGATAATAAACCAAGAGTATTTAAAAACTGCATTTAAAGTTTTTTGAACTCTAAGCATCTCTTAAACCTTGCCATAATAATCATGAACATTAAGATTTGTATTGTAATAAACTCGAATATAGATTTGAAATGTAACGCTAGAGGGGAAACTACAGATCGTCATCACCATCATCATCAGCCTACAGCAGTCCACTGCTGGACATAGGCCTCCCCAAGCGCACCCCATTCAGTTCTATTCTCGGCAACTCTCATCCAGCTGCTACCAGCCACACTGCGAAGCTCATCGCTCCAACTAGCCTGAGGGCGACCTACCTTACGTTTGCCGATTCGCGGTTTCCACTCAAGAACACGTCTACCCCCACGGTCATTGGTTCCACGGCTAATATAGCCAGCCTATTGCACTTCAGGTTCCTTATTCCGTGAGATATGTTGACAACTTGGTTCTCTGTTGGATCAACAACGACACGTAATAAGATAAATTGAAACAGCTACTCTTCCTCACAACGTAATAGAAACATTCCAGAGGATACGTCTGTTTTTTTTCCTCAAATTAGAATAGTAGGTCTAGAATCTAATAAAGCAGCCCATTTTACACAAATTGAGCAAATTGAATGATTACTTCTTCCTCTTTGTTTGTTGAATAACGTGCCTTAGTAATTACGAACACAAAAGATTCTAGTTATGTAATTACTTTTCCCCTTTTGAACTGTTGTTACTAGATCTCAACTCACTAATGTATTGCTATAAGTTTTTATCCTCTCTAGGTGTTAGCGCGGGAAGCAAATGAAAGAGTGGACTGTATTTTGAAGGCAATGGTTTATTGCCCTCTGATTTTACAATATTTAAACTGTCCCGGACAAAAAATTAAATAAGAGAGGAGTATCGTCCGTCGCGGTGGAGTCCGTGGAAGCGAGTGGTCATCGGGCCGAGCCGTGTCGCAGCCGCGCCGCACCTGAGCTTATCGATGACGCGTTGATCACGCAGCCTGCTCATGCAGACCGCGCGCAAGGTGTTGGGTTCGATTCCCAACACTAGGACGAATACAAAGCAGTCTCAGGCCGAGATTTATAAACGTTACTTAGAACATACTTTGGCCAAGAGTTAAACTTCGCTTCGCGTCAAACTTCAATAGAGACGGGGACATGTCTTAGTTAAAGCACTTGCCATATGTAACGTTTCTAGATTAAGGCCTTAGTGCGACTGCTGAACATAGTGTGCTAGGTTCGATACACGTGTCAGGCATTGTTGTATGTACTAGACTGGCAGTAGTCTCGCCCCGTTCCACATTCTTTCGTTGATAGGCTGCCAAAATATAAAATAATCGCGAGAAAAAAAATCTGCTGTTCCGTAATTTTACGCGAACACAAATCCATGGAAGATGCAGTACATTGTCATGTATGTTCCCACAGTAAAAGTTATAAATAACTATGATGAGTAGGTATTTTTTTCGGGGTTTGAGTTATTTCAATTACACTTTGTATAAGTAGTAATACATCTTTGAATAGAATAGATTTTATTTGAAATACACGTGTCAAGTTATGGTAATTTTTTGCATGTCCAATAAGTGCTAGCAAATCGATTTATTCAAATAAATTCATAAATGACCTAATACGCATGACCTATGATTCGCAAGAACCTTGCCATAAAATTGCTAAATAAGATTTGTTTTGAATAAGATTGGTAAATAATATTGATTCATAAACTTCTCATCATCTAATGTATTTAAAAAAAAACACAAAAATACTCCACGTATCTGTATCGTTACGAATCTGTGCATAATATAAACTACGTGCTAAAAATAATAAATACACAACAGAGTTCAAAAATAAATGTTAGATTACATCACCTATCGGCCTAAAAATAATATTCTCTTATCGTAGATATATTTAGGACACCTAAATTCATTGACCCACAGTCGTCTTTTACTACAATTCACACTATCATTAAAATAACGAATTATGCTATCAAAAATACTATGATTACTCTCACGCCAATTTAAAAAGCCCTTTTAATCTTTGTAGCGCAACAACAAACCTATATCCATCTTCTTCCCTCCCATACAATCACAACTGCAAATATACTCCGTCACATTCGCGCAATCAGAACAATATCGCTTCGTACCCAACAGAGTTTAGCCGGTTTTTCTTGTTTATTTTTGATTCAAACGCATACAAGTTTAGACATCTGCCGGGACCGCCCGTCCGGCGAAAAAAAGCAACCAAATTGTTTGCAAAAATGACGTAGAGTAGAGAGTTCGAATACGCATGCGTGCGTATCTGTCAAAAACGCGAGAAATATTTACGTCAAAATTGGGAGATTTCGACGCCGCGTGTTGTAAATCGTATTTTTATAAATTAAAATATTAATTAAAGCGTTCCGATTGATATTTAAAGTGTTCTAATCAAGGCTGATATTAAAATTGTTGTAAAAATGTCGAAGGGAACGTCGTTAGTTGGGCTAGACGCGATCCTAAAGGAATTAGGTCCTTTTGGGAAGTATAACATTATAAATTATGCTTTATTTTTATTTCCGTGCTTCTTGGCGGGGATGTATGGTTCTGTGTTCGTCTTTGAGGCCGCAGACATCGATTACAGGTAAGTCTAGATTTTTGAAAGTTATTTTTTCTGGTTCTATGACTTAAACAAGCCAAAGCTAAAATCGAAAGCAGTTTCTCTCAAGGCCGTTTATCTTTTGACTGTCTAAAATCTTAGGAATTCTGTGTAAATTACTAAGCATCGGTGTGTTTTCATTTTGGGGTTATATTGCTCTCACCACCCTTAAGTCAAGTTTGCGCATGCGTGATATGTCGTCGATTTAAAATTTGGGGTTCCTCGGGGCACTTGTTTGACCCTTTATGCAAAACGGTCGCATATTAGCAAAAATCAATTTTATTATTGGCATCATAAATAATATTAAGGTTATGCATTGAAGTTAATTTCATTATTATCCTTGTGTGTATCTATTGGAGTTTCAGTGTAGCATGCAAAGGGAAGTTATATAAAGAGGAAAATTCTAATGAGCTAAGGAAACAATGTCAGTTGCTATGAGAAACCATCTTTTGTCATAATACATATTAATAATATTAGTAACAATGCAGAAAAAATCTGAATGTCACAGAGCGAAACCTTTTTTTTTTTGTCTTTTGAATACAAAAACGAATGGATTCTTTAACTACCAAACCAACAAAAACTGTCCGTTTTAAATTAGCGAAATAGTTAATTATTAATTCTAGCTACTAGTTTTTGTGCGTAATTTTTCGAAATCTTAACTTATTTTATTACAGTTCATTCAATATAACTTGACCCGTGACGCGATAAGTAGCACTGCATTTTGCAGTCTTAGTTTCAATAGTAATAGAGTTCAAAATTGCAACTGACAGAAGAGTACTACTCATTACAGCTACCTATCGCGTCACGGGTGAAGTTATAATGAACGCACTGTAGCTAAATCTAGATGTTTTTGCAAATATCACATGTATTTATTTTGACAAGTATTTCTTTGATACGTGACAAACTTGACGTGCATATGACTTTTCAATTGTTAGCCCCAAAATCGATAATTTGTCTGTTCTTCTATCGATAACATCGTGGCTAAGTAATAACAGCCGCACGGGTTGATCTATCAGATGAAGCTACGCTTGCCGCGGGCGGTCCGTGGATGGGTCTCATACCGACACCCCCCGTACCTGGGAAAGCACGTTAAGCCGATAATCCCGGTTGTCATTCGTGGATCTTTGACAGTCGTTATACAAGTAGTCAGAAGTCCGAAAGTTTGACTACCAGTCTAACCAAAGGGGACTGTGTTACCCATAGAAACTGGGATGTGAAGGTCAGATAGGCAGTCGCTCTATCTAAAATACTGGCGCATAAGCTGCATCCGTTAGACTGGAAGCCGACCCCAACATGTGAGAACAGGCTAGTTAGGCAGATGATGATAATTATGATTTTATTCAAAAGGTGTTTACGATAACAGCAACTTTTCAATACCGTAAAATCGCTGCAAGATAACTGTTAAGATAAATACTTATAAGTACTCTGTATGACCTACGTTATCACCTCACTGTTCAATACCCTCTTACTATCACAACTTACACAACATTGATACGGTCAGCAACAGAATTCCATTAACACTGTCACTTTTACTTATCATCAAAATTGACACAAAATGATTCTATATAAACTGCTTTTTTAGCATTAATTTCTTAAATTAACTAAGAGTTGGTAAACAATCTTCAATTTTTTTAATTTTCGTTCCAATTTTAACTAAACATCTTGCTCAATAATTAATGTTTTAAACAAATAGCGTATGTCTTAAAAAAGGACGTTTGTCAAAAGTATGACTTTTGTTGCTGACTATACTTTTTTGGGGAATAAATAAATATGTATATTATTTACCATCGTAATATTGGTAGAGTTTGTCTAAAGACGTCCTGGCGACCTTCAAGTCAGTCACCCGAAGACCTTGGTAAATCTAAGATGAGACTGTTTACATATACAAAATGTATTTTTAGTGCAGTAAAATAAATCATGATTGGCATTCAAAATGTTTTTGTAAACGTTTTTATAAAAATAATTTTCTTAAAACTTTTTGTTCCTCGTAAACGAGATATTTTACCGTACCTACATGAGGGCCATACACACAGGTGATTTGCGAGCGTGTTTCCAGCGAGGCGATTGCTTATCGCGCTCGCTGCGTGTTCGTAGCGAGCATCCCAAGTGTGCGCAACGTGTTCGCCGAGTTTGCGTAACGAGAGCGAGACAAGCGAGAGGACAATATTGTGAAAACGCTGAGAACACGTCGCGTATTCGCGGCTACTTCGCTTCGCACCCACGAAGACCACGTTCACAAGTCGCTTCGCTGGAAACACGCTGGTAAATCGACAATGGTGCCGATTATGTTGTTCACAAACGAATTTAAAAAAAAAACTGTCACTACTCCATACAAGATTAGATGCGATTAAAAACTTGCTTAAAAAAATTACGTCAATTTACGTCTGGCGCTGATTAATTTGACAGGACTAAACTAAAATGTATCTTCTATCCTTTACATAATGAAATAGAAAGAAAAAGATGCACTGAACTTAAAGGAGATTGGGCGTTTCTGCCCTGGAGCCCAATAGCGTTAAGATATATACCAATGGAAAGATCTAATCGAGAAGAATATTTTTTATTATGAAGACTTCTCTTGATTGTTAGTACCAAAGGAGCTACAGAGCTTTAAATGTGAATGATTAAATATTATTGGAATTCTGGTATTTCGTCAATTAAATAACTTTTGATGATTCAGTGCCCTGCAAACATCATCTTTGAAGAACATTTTAAAACATTGGTCTCCAATAGATGCCATTTTAGGAACAATGATTTTAAGAGTCGGTCGACCGGACGGATCGTTAACCCCAATAGAGTTGAGACATATGCCAATAGGAAGATCTCTTCACGGCTAATATTATGAGATAGCACGCTTCTCTCGATAGTACGATAGGAGCTACAGAGCTCTAAATGTAAGTAATTAAACATTAGTGAAATTCAGGTATTTAAACAATTAAATAACTTTTATTAACTTTGAGCCTTGCAAACATGATCTTGCAAACCTATAAACGGACATTTTAAAACGTTGGCCTCCTAGAAGCTCTTTCTATTGGTATATATCTTATTTTTATTGGGCTTCAGGGCAGAACCCCATAAGCAAGGGCCCATTCTCCTTTAGTTTAGTTTGTGAACAACAGAATCGGCACCAATGAGATAACGCTGTAAGTCTAATTTTAGGGCAAGTTGCAAATAGCAATAGCATAATTTCAAACTCCGAACTACTTCTAATATTTTTCCTAATACGAATAATGTAATTGTAATCGCACAAAATATGTATTATGTATTATTTTTATGCAAACAATGCAGATAATTTACCTATAAAAATACAAGGAACGTCTCTCCACATCCGTTGGTTTAAGGCCAATGAAAGTATCGACACAGGACACAGGTTAATAGTCGCAAACGCAATTCACCGCAGTTACGGTTAGAGCCTCCATTTGTAAATATAACAGTTGCAAGAGAGAGCGAGAGAGAGACGGTAGACAAGAGAGAATGTTGATAGAGAGAGATTATCGTAATAGGTAGGTGGCGTTCTGTAGTTTAACCCCTTGGAGAAACAGTGTGAGTTTATGGTATGTACGTAACATACCAAGGTTGTGAGTACGTACAAGGTTGTGAGTTGAAATTATTGTATTTTATTTAAAGATGCAGTCTGAAATGTTAGGAATTAAATTAACGATAAAACATTAACCCCAAAACTCATTCGGGTACCATTGTTACTCATTATAATAGGTCTTTACCTATGAAATTGCCGTTTTGTATGAAAAAATTTAAACGATTTTTTTTCATGAATTTTTTATTTGTATTAATCGAAGTAATCACCCATGCAATCAATGCATCTTTGCCATCGCAGTGGCAGTTTATTGATGCCCTTCTTAAAGAAATCAGCTGGACGGGAGGCAACAAATTCTTCAAAGGCATTTTGTACTGCCTCTCGGGTATTGAATTTTTTTCCCGCCAAGAAGTTATCCAAATTCTGGAAAAAGTAGTAGTCTGTAGGCGCAAGGTCTGGTGAGTAGGGCGGATGACGGAGAGCTTCCAACCCCAGTTCTTGTAACTTGGAGACCGTCTGCTGTGCAGTATGAGGTCGCGCGTTGTCGTGCAGGAGCAGCGGAGACGAGCGATTGACCAATGCTGGTTGAAGATGCGCCAGCTTCTCCATCATTGTGTTCAGTTCTTCACAGTACACATCTGCAGTAATGCTCACCCCGTTTGGTAAGAATCTGTGATGAATCACACCGGCGCTAGACCACCAAACAGTGACCATCACTTTTCTAGGGGTAAGTTTTCGTTTAGGGCATTGTTTAGGTGCTGAACCAGGATCCAACCAACTTGCTGAGCGCTTGCGGTTATCAAACAGAATCCATTTTTCATCGCAGGTAACAATGCGGTTCAAAATTCCTTCATTTGTGTGTCTGTTGAGCAGTGCAAGGCACGTCTCGACGCGTACTTCGCGCTGGCGATCATTGAGTTCGTGGGGCACCCATTTGTCAAGCTTTTTTACCTTGCCAATTTGACGCAAATGGACCAATATTGTTTTGACGCTAACGTCGAAAGCTGCTGCTAATTCAGCCGTAGATTGTGTATCATCAGCTTCCACAATCGCCTTTAATTCGTCATTGTCGACCAAAGTCTTCGGACGACCGCGAGGTTCATTTTTCAGGTCGAAATTTCCAGAACGGAAGCGAGCAAACCAATAACAGGTGGTGCGTTGGTTTGTAGTGTTAGCTCCGTAAACGTCGTTGATGTTGCGTGCCGCTTGTGCCGCGTTGCTGCCACGACGGTACTCATATTCCATAATTACTCGAATTTTTAACGTATCCATGATGACGAAAAAGATTGAAATGCGATGAAAATGTAACACTAATCAATAAAGAAATGACTACTTTTGGAAAAAAAAATCCATGTTTTTAAAATAAAATTAATTTGAAATTAGAATTCTTAGCCAAACAAAAATTATTTTGATTTGAAATGGCCAGTACTGCAGAACGGCAATTTCATAGGTAAAGACCTAATATTATATTCGGACTTCCTTCTTCCAAAATAAATAACACAGTGAATAATTGAATACACACATTCCTTGCCATGTAGGTACAGTCAGAAGCAAAAATATTTAGGGAATATAAATACTTATACAAGGTGAAGACGACAATACGACAAAAAATAAAACTCCGTATATGTAATGACGTTCTCGGTCTACATACAAAAAAATAATCTAATATATCCAATAGTTTAGTTACGATAGCTAGTCAAAGATCGGCAAACCTCATAGTCTGCCCATCACTACTACTTAGTTTGTTTGAAGAAATGACTTTATTAATTTCCATGTTAGGATTTATTTAATAGTTCCCAAATACTCTTATGCATTAGTATTGCCAGTGTTTTCATTTATTGTTGTATTGTCGTCTCCACATTGTATAGACAAGATCAAAAAAATCAAAATATCGAAACCCATCACGTCTGCGGAGTTTCGCTATTTAATTTAATTTGACCCTGTATTACGGTAAAATGATCATATGGCGCGAGGCCAAAATTGATACTACCGCCGTTATTTTGTTTTGACACAAAAGAATTACACAAATATTTACCAACAGCGCCCTCCTGTCAACGTCATTCGAGCGCCAGAAGATCCTTCTAAACTACTTGCTCATGAGCATGACTGTACCTACATGATTGTTACCGAGCCTCTTTCATTGTGCCAATTAGCAACAATGTAGTTGTATCATAAGAATTTATACAATTACTAAGCTCTTATTTAAATTACGTACCTACTCTGAGTAGGCTATTCATTGATAAAAAAAATAAAAATAACCCGAAACGTCTAATACCGGGTTCACACGGTTCGATTTTAGTTGAACAACTTTTATTGTTCAACAAAAAATACTTTGAATTTGAAATACAATTTGATTGAACTTACCAGTTGATTCAACTAAAATTGAACCGTGTGAAACCGGGATAATGGCATTTTTAGGGTTCCGTAGTCAACAAGGAACCCTTATAGTTTCGCCATGCCCGTCTGTCTGTCTGTCCGCGGCTTATCTCAGAGACTCTTAGTGCTAGTTAAATTTAATTTTCTTATTTTTAATGTTTAGTAATATTTAAAGCATAACTTATCGGCTTATTACAATATTACGGGAGTTTAATTAAAAATAAAGCCACATTTACACGATGCAAGTTTCTTCCCTATGGTATGGAATAAAATTGAAGCAACAAATTACTTGCATCATATTATATAATATGATGCAAGTAATTTGGTGCATGTTTTAGTTTTACTGGAACTCTTGCGTAGGCAATATTCGAAGCAAAATCGCACGCAAAAGGCCGTATTTCTAACTTATCCAATCAATAAGTTGTATTTCTGAACTAAAAACGAAATAAAAAAAGTTATGGTGTATTTTTTTTATTTAAAAAAATGCATATAATATTTTAGTCTTAACCTTCACATTAACTTACGTATAATTAAATTTTAGCATTTTCATAATAGCTACTAGATGTTTTTTTCTGTTTTTGTCAAGTTTGTTTGTCATAGAAATACGACCATTTGAGCAGACGCTCCTCAATAATCTACAAATAGACACACTTTGAAGGTTATTATTATCACAAGGAAATATAACGAGACAAATATTAGATTCCTTTCACACGAACAGCTGCAGCGATGCAATCGCGCGACAATATCGTGTTTGAAGGCTCTCAACTCTATAAAAGATGGCGGACGAAGATGACAATTTGCATACAGATTTGTGTATTGAATTTTAAGTTTATTGTTATTGTCGCAATATGGATGCTTAAAGACGTAACAGTTGTTATCAAGGAGAATCGTTAGATATTTTATTTATTTGACATAAAAATCTACAATGACACCAGCCAGATTATTTTGTAAAAATCTCACTGTGAATACTTAGGTGAAGTGAGCAATCAATAGTATCAATGGCAGCTCACTTCAAGCTAACTTCACACGAATATAATTATAGAAAGTTAATATAAAGTTAAAATTAAAGTACTCGTTGCAGGCACTAGTGATGTAACTAAATTCAATTAAGCCTCTTTTCCAACATTGACCGACGTTTCGTTCTAATGTGTTTCGTGCTAGCCATGGCCTATTTTAAAATACCTACTAATTACTTGCCACTTTTCGCAGTCTATGGCAAAACCAAAATGGTGAATATTCTTGATTATATTTTGGCATGCTTCACTGTATTGTTCGCAGCGCTATGTCTTGGTTTTTTATTTGATCTGAGGTGCACACGTATTGTAATCGAGTTTCCTATAGTTTTATTAACATGAGTGTTATTGAGCTGTTTGGTATGTGTTTAAGCGTATTATGTGGGTAATACATGATGTTTTTGAACATGAAAACACGGCCGATGTTGCTACATGCTTTCTTGGTTATGAACAAAAGCAGAAGTATTGTTATTTGCTTACTTTGTTACTAGTTGGGGGGATTTTTGATTGCCGCGTTGATATCGTGGGCGCAAGCACGACTGGTGAGAGAGCAGTGGTGGCCCAGTGGTAACGGCCACGACTTACGAGTCGTAGGTCGTAGGTTCGAACCCTGACAGGCGCTTTACTTTGTGTAAATTATTTCATCGCCACTGCTCTCAAAACGGTGAAGGAAAACATCGTGAAGAAACCGGCATGTCCTAGAACCAAAAATTCGAGCACATGTGACATCTACCAACCCGCACTGGGCCCGCGTGGTAGATTACGGCCCACTCCCTCTCACAGAGAGGAGGCCTGTGTCCCAGCAGTGGGAACATTATAGGCTGATTATGCACGCACATATCTCGATGGTAAAACATATAACATAAATGTGAAAAGGTCTTTACACACATGTTATCATAGTAGATTTAATATTTATTTACTCTTCCCCGTAATATCGCAGGCATATTAGAATACAAATAAACACAGTAGGTATTTCAATATTATTCAAATACCTACATATTACTATAAAGTTACGTCAATATTTAGACAAAGTTTTGCTTCGCAATAATATTATATTATATACTAGCTGATGCCCGCGACTTCGCCCTCGTGGATGTCGGTTATTATATAATAAAACCTTACTCGAAAACTACTCTATCCATTGGTGAAAACAGCATGTAAATCGATGCAGTAGTTTTTGAGTTTATCGCGTACAGGACGACAGACAGACAGACGCGGCGGAGGACTTTGTTTTATAATATGTAAGGAAAGGGATTATTTTGACGTACTGTTACATGGTTTTTTTTCTTTCAAACTCTAGGAAAACCTTTTGGATTATGTAAAAAAAACATGCTTCGCCGAACCGAAGGACATAGGATAAATACTAATTAATCATCACACAGCAAATTTTTTACATTACATAAAATATATACATAATAACCCATTTTTTTTTTTAAATATTAAGTAATAAAAACTAAAACCCAAACACGTGTTAGGGCATAAATCGAACAGATTACGGGTGACTCCGGATTAATTTGTCTGTCTGTGGTGTATTGTTTATACCTTTTTAGTCTTAGTTGAGTTTTAGTTTTTATTACTAATAGGTTATAATGGATATATTTTTGAAATGTGCTCTTTCATTTGATACCCAACACTATACGATTAAACAATTTTTTTTTTTAGTTCCTGACTTTATATCCTCTAGAGGCCGTCATTTTATGTGACGTCACATAGCCTATAACCAGCGGACGATCAAGACGCTTCCAACGATACTTCATCTGTCAAATTGTGATGAGTGGTTTAGAAGATAGGAGGGAACAGATGAACATACATACAACCCGTGCGCATTAACATGGCATCTTTTTTTTTTTTTTTTTTAAGGTGGGAAATCATCATTTGACTTCTCCCGCTCTGGGCGGAGCGGAAGGGCGTGTCAGACTCTTACTGACTAAAACCCACCCGTGTTCCTTCGGTTGCCTGTTGCCAGGGTCCCGGTATCCCTTTCGGACTATTCCGCAACCCTGGCAGGCATCGGTCCTAACGGACCCCGTCAGGTGTGCTGACATCTCTTTGAGGCGCGCGTGGAACACGACGCGCCATCGACCCGGGCCTGGTCCTTATCGGACGGCGAGCTACCCATTGCTCGCCGTCCGCAAGCCCGCGCCTATGGTGGCCGGGAATCCGCCTGGGATTCCCGACGCCCAGGGTGTCTCCAGCGGCGGCGATTGGGGGCGTGAGGGCGCAGGCTTTGCCTCTCCCTCACGCGTTCCGCCTCCTCCTTCGTGAGCATCACTGTTTCGCAGAAGGAGGTGACCGCCTCCCATGCCCTCTCGCTCCGTACCATGGCCTGGACCAGGGCCGGACGCGAGAGGTCAGTGCCGCCAATCGCCTGCACGAGGACACGGCGGTGCTCCGCCCAAGCAGGGCACACCTCCACCGTATGCTCCACCGTGTCCTCCGGACGATCCGCACAGTGGTGACACCCGGACGTTTCCTCCCGCCTAATCCTGCACAGGTACCTCCCGAAGCTGCCATGTCCGGTGAGGACCTGCGTCAGGCGGAAGGTGAGGACGCCGTGGCGCCTCTCCAGCCACTCCTCAAAGAGAGGACTCATCGCCGCAATTGTGGCGTGCCCAATTAACATGGCACCTGGCTCAATGACATTTGCAGCTAGCAATGACATTTGCGGCGCCCCGCCGGCGCCGTGCGGGTAGCGGGGGGAGCATTGAGTTCCGAGCCAGGTGCCATGTTAATGCGCACGTTGGGTTGTACATACATACATACCGGTCAAAATCATAACACTCCTTCTTTCTTCGCCGTAGTCGGGTAAAAATAAAAATCTTTTCTCTTATAATATTGTAGATAAGTCCAGGTTTCCTCACGATGTTTTTCCTTCACCGATGTCAGTAATATGTTTGCTTTGAGTCCCCAAAGAAGCAAAACAAGTTAATAACCCTCATTCCCCGACTCATCTTAAACGCAAATCGTCAAAGCAGTAGATCGAAAGGCACAGTCACTGACAGACACGCTATGCACAACATTAGCATATATTTGCATCACTCAACTCATTCCAGCTGTGTTCCGTAGTGTACCATTTCGTGGAGGATTTGGAACTGAGAAATATAGAAGATATTCATATTTTTCACAACTATCCATACATTTAGATATATACATATTGGTATTGGTATTGGCTCGTGGCTAAGTAATAACAGCCGCACGGATCGATCCATCAGGTTAAGCTACGCTTGCCGGGGTTGGTCCGTGGTGACCATCTTTACATATCGAGACTCTTCCGTGCCTCGGAAAGCACTTTAAGCCGTTGGTCCCGGCTGTCATTTGTGGATCTTTGACAGTCGTTATGGGTCATCAGAAGCCCGAAAGTCTGACAACCAGTCTTACCAAGGGGATCGTATTACCCAGTCGCTCCATGTAAAATACTGGTATGCAGCTGCATCCGTTTAGACTGGAAGTCGACCCCAACTTGGTTAGGAAAAGGCTTGGCAGATGATGATGTATTGAATATCTAAATGCTTTGAGCATGACTGATTGAAATTAGGTACGTACAAATATGACTGCCTCAATGACTGACAATGACCTAGATAATTGAAAACAGTAAATGTTGGAAAATATATGGTATAGCCTGTAGATGCTCCGTGATGCAGTGTTGCCTCTCAAACATCAACCACATGCAAAAAAAACGGTTAGGTAACTATCTGTAGTTACATTGGCAATTACTAGAGGGCAATTGGCATTAGAGAGCAGCGTGTTACTTTGTGTAAATTAGTTCATCGCCACTGCTCTCAAAACGGTGAAGTAAAACATCGTGAGGAAACTGGCATGTCCTAGAACCAAACATTCTAAGACATGTGACATCTACCAACCCGCACTGGGCCCATGGGTAGATTACGGCCCGCTCCCTCTCACAGAGAGGAGGCCTGTGTCTCAGCAGTGGGGACATTACAGGCTGATTATGCTTACTCTTATGCAATTGGCATTCTCATCTCAGTTTGAGTCTGTCAAAACTTGTATGAGATTTTTTGCTTCAATGACCTTTATTCTGCGAGCAATCACAACATTTTAAAATATACCTGATCATCTTCCTGCCCTTGTTACTTGAGGTCGGCGCAACACGTTTTCTCTTTCCACTCTTCCCTGTCCACCGACACGCTATCATTCACTCCCTTCTCTTCCATATCCTCATACAATCCATCCATCTTTTCTTTGGCTTCCCTCTCCATCCATCAACATTTTTTATTCATCACTGTTTTAGTCACATGGTCCTCATTACATGCCCATACCAAGCCATACGACTTCTCTTCAAACTTTCTGTCATTGGCAAAAAGTTTTAAAAAAAATAGTTATATTTTGTTTTATTTTTTATTTTTGAAAGTGACTAAGATCATTCACATACCCACCTCGTAAAGGAAAACGGCTTGAATTTACAGCAACACTGTAGAATAGCGTCCCGTATGCCTCCGTATGTAAATGTTCATCAGAACATTTGCTGAGATTAGGCAGCTTGAGCCCGGCTTATATGGATTTGTCCTAGTTTTGAAACCTGGCTCCTAAAGTTCCTCATTTTAGTTTTGAAGTCATATTACCCTTCTGTGAAAAGACTTATGTCGACTGGAATTTTGTGGGTACGATAGATACTTATGAAGTTTTTAAATGTTAGAGGATATATCTATTTCTGTAAATTATTGTTTCTAACAAACACATTTAGGTACACATTTAAAAATATATTTTTAAATTAGCTGAGGTTAGTGTTTCATAACTGACTACCAAGTCCAAAAATTATATAGGTCAGATGATATGAAGACCACGCCAGATTAGTGTCTAAGTTTGTTTTTTCGGAAAAAAACAGATTTGAGTGGACCTGTCCAGTCAGTGCACGCATGTGTCAGTAATCGTGTAGCTCAACTCAGAACTTAAGGAGCTTATCGACTTTTGATTCTATCTTATTTTTGCCTTTATTTAATAATTCAACAAATGTTAGAAGTTATTTAGAGCGTGTCATGAGTCGGCGCGCTGCGACTCGCGGCAGTGTGGATCGGTGCGGGAACATTCGAGCGCTGCCCCACGCCGCAAAACGCAGCGCCCTGTGTCGTACGTGGCCCTTGCCTGAGCTAATTGCCGCATAATATCCGTTTATGTACCTACAAAGAACAACGCAACTCATTAAAGGCCCCCAAACCAAACAGGCGTGTCTTGTCGCGCGACGCGACGCCGGCGCCGCTGCATTGTTCGCCTTGACAAGGTCCTTGTCGACCTTGTCGCGCGACAAGTCGCGCCAGTATGTAAGAGCCTTAACGGCTCCAACAAACAGGCACGACGCGACTTTAACAAAACAATTTCTGAGAAAACTTCACGGCGAACAATGCGGCGGAGGCGGCGTCGCGTCGCGCGACAAGTCGCGCCATTATGTAAGAGCCTTAAAACCTTTTATTACCCGAATACGGCGAAGAAAAAAGGAGGGTTATGATTTTGACCGGTATGTATGTATGTATGTATGTATGTTCATCTGTTCCCTCATATCTTCTAAACGACTCATCACAATTTGACAAATGAGGTATCGTTGGAAGCGTCTTGATCGTCCGCTGGTTATAGGCTATGTAACGTCACATTAAATTAAAAATGGCGCCCTCTAGAGGACATAAACTCAGGAACTAAAAAAAAAATTGTTTTATCGTACCATATTGGGTATCAAATGAAAGGGCTTAATGAGCACATTTCAAAAATATATATATTATAACCGCAAAAGAATAAAAAAAAAAAAAAGTAATAAAAACTAAAACCCAACTACGACGAAAACCCGGAGTCACACGTAATCTGTTCGATTTATGCCCTAACACTTGTGACTCCGGATTTTTAATTTGTCTGTCTGTGGTGTCTTGTTTATACCTTTTTAGTCGTAGTTGGGTTTTAGTTTTTATTACTTTAATTTTATCAGTCTCGGCTTACCATAACCAGGCCACGTGATATGTATTAGTCCTGCTACAAAACGAAATAATATAAATACCGTGAATAATGAATGTAAGGGTTGATTCGTTGTTCTCCAACAATTTTAAGTAGGTTTACATTTATACTTGCAGGGCACGTGTGTGTCAAATTCATGCACGAAAATGTTAAGCAATTTTCAAACACATTCCGTAGACCGTTTATCAAGAGAAAGTTATTAAATTATAATACTAATGAGACAAGGACACACTTGTTAGATATTATTTGATATATTTTCTCTATCTCCTACGCGTATGCAAACTTTTTCTCTGACCCCAGTTTAAGGTCAGTAACTGGGGCCAAAAAAACGTATCTGGAACATTTCATTTAAAATGTTGGCCACGTGAAAAATATTTAAGTGCGAATAAAAATTAACCTAATCTTGCTTAAAGCCTCGTGCAAACTGGCGCGACAGGCAGCGCAACCCATGTCGCGTCCGCGATATCGCGCCTGTTTATGGGAGCCTTAACATTTCAATTTCTCGACTGTACCTAAATTTGAATTGTAGGCACCTGTTTTTTGGGTATTTTCGTAATTGAACACAGAAAACTAAACATAGATATGATATCAAAGAACCGGGATGTGGGCCGACGCTCGGTTATCATTATCGAGCACGTGGGGATCACGACCAGGTCGTACGATGTAGATGTTGGGTGACACGGTTGTAATCAGCTGTGGTTTATGATATCATGAAAGAATGTGGCAATAGATTTATAAATAGAATGGTAGTCATTTAAAAAATTACTATCAAATATCTACAATTTTTTTTTTATGTTAGCGAGGTATTTGGTGATAGCTTATAGGTACCCAAAAAATATATAGTGGTTATGGTGAAGCCGTTGGAAATCGAATTCACAAGCTCTCACTCGCCAAAACCATTGTGGCCTATATTGATTGGAATGTGGACTTAAAATAATTATGTGTTGAGGATAAAGGATTTTTCTTATGTTTTTCCCATCACACCTGTAAACCCAGAAATGTTAGCCGTTTCGCCAGTTATGTTTAAGTCCCATAAAACAGGGGGGTAGCCTATTGCCGTCAACCGGGCACAAATCCAGGCTCCGGGCTGCAATTGAGAAATTCCTGATAGAAAAAACCCCAATAACACTTTGCCTGACCTGGGAATAGTACCCAGGTCCTCATTCTCAGCACTAGCACTTGCGACCACTATAGAAACTGGTTTTAAACTGTAACCCGTACCTCTGACATATACATTTCTCTAACAACGTCATAGAGAATTTCCAGCTTATCATTCCTCTTCCCGCCTCCATCTTTGACCATCCCCCAAATCTTGTACCATCCTGAGACGCCATCACAAACAGCTGGGCGGCCTGCAATCAATCATGAGCGGGACTGATATTAATTATCATTACGATACCCGATCGACAGACGGATACTTTTCACTAGATGATTGAGTATCATTTGGTGTTCGAAAATTATTGAGAGTAATTTTTTTTGAGGTGAATAAATGAGAAATGTATGAAGAGGCATTTTATGCAATGATCGTTTAAATGCGGGTAACGCGCAAAGATATCAAATTTTTTACAGAAGTATGTCTTTTTTGAATGCACGACATAGAATACGATATGATAAATACGATACCCCTTGGTAAGACTTGGTACCATAGTACTTCCCAGAAACTAGAAACTAGAATCAGTTCTATTTCTTAGTTTTTGACGTTCAAAAGTGCCTTTATTGTGCCTATTTGAAATAAATTATTTGACTTTGACTTTGACTTTGACCAGTATCTAAGTGGGTTGTAGAAGTCAGATAGGCAATCGCTTCATGTAAAATACTAAAGGTATTCAGCGGCATCCCCTTAGACTGGAAGCCGACCCAACATGGTTGGGAAAAGGCTGGACAGATGATGTTAGTATGGCGACCTTAATGCCTTGTAGCATTTTCCACCAGTGAACCTTTTGGTCAAAAAAGGCTTAAGAGGAAAAGTTGATTTAAAAACAAAAAGCTTGAAATGAAACAAGGTTTCAATACCCAACCTAAACCTGTGTTCGATTCCGACTCACACTTGGCCGCTTTTATGACAACATCAAAATAAGTACGAAAATCGAAATGGTTTCCTCATAGCAAAACTTACCTAATATTTGTTTGTATATTTATTTAATTTCTCAAACATAATTTTTATTACAAGTGCCTCCTTTCTGCTTATCAAAATTTCATGCCCACTTAGCAACTAACTGCTTGGATTGGCCTAATAAATTGTAATATTTATCGATAGGCATTGAATGGGTCAAATACCGATCGAAATTAAGGAGGATAAATTGAATTTTGCCCTGTTGCCAACCGAGCATTACATTGACCCATCATTTGACAGTTCCTAGAAGAATTTATTTCAGATCTCGTACCATATAATGTGGTTAATTGAAATAAATTATTTGACTTTGACTTTGAATGCGAAATAAAGAAGCTAAGTAGTTTTGATAAAAGAGAAATCTATGTTCAGCATTGGGCTTATACCTAGAATTCAGTAAAGCCACATACTGAACATACGGATATTTCTATAATTCACTAAAACTCAATGCTGAACATACGGTTTTTTTTAAATTCAGTAAAGCCCAATGCTGAGCATAGGGTTATTTATATAATTCAATAAAGCTCAATGCTGAACATACGGATATTTCTATAATTCAACCTAGAATGAACTCCTTTGCGAAAATAACTTTGTAGTGTCATCTAATGTAGATAACCTTTGGATGTCCTGATTAATAAGTACCTAGCATTATTAATTATTACGACATGCGGAGCATTCGTGTGAGGTAATCATCGGTGACACTTTCAAATTATCTTTGTTTTTAAATTATTAAACGAATAACACGTGTGCAGTTGCAGTATTACAAATTATTTTTAAGTGTCATCGTGATAATTGCTAAAGTTAATTCTATTTTTGAAGAAATATCTAAAATATACGAATGGTATAGTTTTCGCCTTCTTGTAAGTTCACAAGAAGGCGACACAAAATATAGTTTAGATCTATAAGGTCCGCCTATATCTCCCACTCCCGATAGCGTTACCACTCACATCTGCCTTTTACCTAAAAAGGAGTATGTAAGGAACGAAGGAGGTGACGTTCTTTAGTTTCTGCCTACCCCCATGAGAAGGTGTGAGCTTAATAAACTCATGTATGTATGTAGTTTCCATTGCTCAACATTTTGGATATTATTATAATAGATTTACTTTAAAAGGAAGTTAATGCTTTAAGGGAGTTTCATCCAAAGAAACTTAAAATAACTACTTTTTACAAAAAAAATCAAACCGACTTCCAAAAAAAACCCAAAAAAAGAGAAAAATAACTTTAATTTCGGAAGTCGGTGGCATAAAACGAAAATTGGAAAGCAAAGACACCGACTTCCGAAATTAAAGTTATTTTTCTCTTTTTTTGGGTTTTTTTTGGAAGTCGGTGGCATAAAACGAAAATTGGAAAGCAAAGACACCGACTTCCGAAATTAAAGTTATTTTTCTCTTTTTTGTGTTTTTTTTGGAAGTCAGTAGGATTTTTTTTGTAAAAAGTTTTTATTTTTCACTTTTTAGTTGTGGTACCTACCCCACACAAATCCGAATAGCACTACCTGCTATGTAAATAACAGAGAAAGAGTAAATAAGGAAATCGTCCTAGATAAACTAAGTGGGAAAAATACGTAATTTTGAAGCTAACTCTAAAACTACGCAAGCAATGTTAATAAAATTTATATGGGACCACCTCGGAAGCATGACCTAACAAAAAAAGAATCATCAAAATCGATTCACAATTGGCGGAGTAATAGAGTAACAAACAAAAAAAAGAAAAAAAAAACATACTGACGATTTGAGAACCTCCTCCTTTTTGAAGAATTCGGTTAAAAATACGTTACGTACGTACGTTATGTTGATTATAGGTATATTCCACCGGTAACAGATTATTGTTATCGATGGAATATAAATCAGGAAGAAAATCTCTCCGTTGCTAAAAGCTCATATCATCCCATCACTCGCTAGCCAATAGCCAAAGGCGATTTTAGCCAATTTGTTTTAACTACTGAAACTCTAATAGGATCATGGCCGATGCACCAGCAGAAGCGATCCTGTAATTTCAAAGGCAAAGTATCGAATATTCTAGTGTATTTACCCAATATTTCGAAGTAAACAACATGTTCAAAGCTGCATCCTGAAACGTAAACAACATGAATGAAATGTAAATATCGATATTTATTCTAGAATTTACATTTCAAACGTAACTAATACATAGGAACTTCGATATTCTTGATTTCTAATTAATAATGAATGAATCAAAATGAACTGCAAAACCCAAGTAAAAAGTTCAAAACAAGATCACTTTCAAGCAGTTTGATGCATACGGTTTGTCTTAGATGTCTTCAGAAAATTTTCTGGAACCATTAAAATAACACCTTTTTAATTGCCAGATGTCTGCTCTCAAAAGGAAGGTGAAGGAAAACATCGTGAAGAAACCGGCATGTCCTAGAACCAAAAATTCGAAGACATGTGACATCTACCAACCCGCACTGGGCCCGCGTGGTGGATTACGGCCCGCTCCCTCTCACAGAGAGGAGGCCTGTGTCCCAGCAGTGGGAACATTATAGGCTGATTATGCTAATTGCCAGATTGAACTATTCTAAATTAGCCTTTATTTGTTTCAGATGCGCAATCAAAGAATGCGAAAGCACGACAAACACAAGCTTATGGCTACAACACGCTATACCAAAAGAAAAAAACAGATATTCCAAATGTGAGAGACACCCTACTATAGGAAACAATATCACTATTAGTAATAGTTCTTGTACAGCAGATATTTTTAATACTACGTTGAAAGAAAAGTGCTCTTCTTATGTATATAGTGATGGAGACTCGGCTGTCATAGATGTAAGTATTGATAATACTGTTTTTAGAAAATAAAAGTACCAACCCGTTATACTATAGCATAAGCAGAATCTACATATAATGTTCCCACTGCTGGTACACAGGCCTCCTCTCTTCGAGAGGGAGTGGGCTGTAATCTACCGCGCGGACTCAGTGCGGGCTGGTAGATGTCACGTTAT
The DNA here is from genome assembly GCA_948473465.1 of Lithophane ornitopus. Taxonomy (NCBI): domain Eukaryota; kingdom Metazoa; phylum Arthropoda; class Insecta; order Lepidoptera; family Noctuidae; genus Lithophane; species Lithophane ornitopus. The sequence goes on from OX419629.1 coordinate 13,243,781, forward strand.
GTCTTCGAATTTTTGGTTCTAGGACATATACTATTAGAAAATAATAAATATTTAAAAATTGACTTTTTTATTACATAATTGGTCTTTCTTAGCCAGGATCAATTGACCCAATTTGAAGACAATCAGGATCTTCAAATAGGGTCAGGATCGGTCCTGGTATGAAAAAGGCTGATGTGACTTAACTGACTAGAAATCACAAAGCTTAACACGCCATCATCTCCTCCAGACAGCTCTTAAAAGCGATATTAAAATTATCCCAAATTCACACATTAGTTTTACAAGTTAATAGACTTTAGAAAAAAAAAAAGAAATTATAACAATTGACTCAAAAAGAAAATATCAAGGCATAAAAACTGACAGAAGCCGCCAACCTTATAAGAACTTATAAACAAAAACAGGCAGCACCAAAAATATTACGAGGGAGACGGCCCTCGTAATAATTCATCCCATCATTCGAATACTCAGTAACAGGATACATTGTCACGCGACCTATCAATACTCAAGCCAGCAAACAGTTATCGTGTCAATTGACCGATAACGTCGGCATTGTCGGTCCACCGGTCGTTTATCATAATTTTATTTACATTAAACCACATGCTGGATGAATGGATTTAACGTATTAACTTTTACGGCAGTGAGATTTGATAAAAATTATGAACATTCCTTTTATCATTACCCAATAGGATTGGGTAATGATAAAATTAATGTTCATAATTGACATACACAGCTACAAGTGGGAGTGATATGAAGATTCGAATGATAATGTTTCGACCGTTTTGCGAGGCTTGCTGTGTCTCATCAAGGTCGTCAGTTCGATTCCTAGACAAACTGGATTTCGATACTAGCGTACCATTCCAACAAGTTTTTCGCATCAGCGTGTTCGCGATAACGTCATTCGATATAACAGTTTTCGATTCAATGTGTTTTCGAACTGGCGTACCACTCGCAATTTTTTTCGAAATAATGTGCTTCAAAACAGGATTATTCGAATCTTCATATCACTCCCACTACAGGACTACTATAACTATAGTTGGTATGATTACTGAGAGTGGGTTCCTGGGTTCGATTTCCAGCGCTGGCAAATTGCTATTAGATTATTTTCCATTTGGGAAATACAGACGTAATGATTGTTATGTTGTTTTGTTGATAGACGCAAATAATATAATACTGCACTCACGATTCTGATGCGATCAGCATGGATAATAAAGATTGTAATCGGCTATGATCATGTTTTGAAGCCATCATTATTCATTCATTGACTTTACATAGTGTAATAAATATTTTCAATGTTATTGTAGAATTCTAGAACATCTACAGGGTCAAAATAAATTAGCTAGCGAAACTGCTGTAGCTGTGATGGGTATTGCTATCTCATCACGATAAAGTAAATTAAAAAAACAAGATTTAATTTTTTTGTGGAGTCAACGACTGATGGCAGTTTTGTGGCGGCATCTACATCGCCACATGCGAACTACGCATCAAAGACCTGACGACACACAAAAATCATGACGTCACACAAAATCCTGCATCGCGCAATTAGAGTTTACCGCGCAATCAACATAAAAGATTCCAGTATCAATCATTGGGCCATTACCTCTAAAGTGTTGTTACTAGAATGTTGAGTTGTAAGAGTGGAGAAAATCTGTTTTCTTTTGTCTTATCGTGTTGTGATATCGATACAAATCGTCTGTGTAGTATACAAAAAAAAAAACGTTTTTTTTTAACTGATATTTCAATAATAATAATATAATAATTATAATAATACCATTTATTTCAGGCGACATAGGCCCATAGAAAAATACCTTAACCTGTCTAGGTTAAGGTATTTTTAATGTATAATTTTTGTTATATGTATGTCTATACATATAACAAAAATTATACATACATTATAAATCAAAAACTTGTGTTAATAAATAAGGCCTAAGACTATGTTAGTAGCACTTCACTTTGCACTAGCTTGTCTTTGTGCTGTCCTGTGGTACTTGTCCAATTTCAATTGGGAAGACACATTCTTAGGCTTGATCACAACACATTAGACACTGGAGCTTATTTCTCTTAGCCTTCATGTATTCCAGTCATTTCACCAAACTATTTGTTTCAGTTCGATCTCGGCTGTCAAGATTGGAAGAGGACGCTTATAGGCACTATCCATAACTCTGGCCTCTTTCTCTCTCTGCCTCTCACTGGTATCATCTCTGACAGGTTTGGAAGGAAAGTGGCCCTGTCTATAGCCGCTCTCATGAACAGTATATTTGGCTTCATGAGGTCTTTCTCCACTAATTATATAATGATGGTAGCTCTGGAGTTTCTGGAAGCTGGCTTTGGAGCTGGTGCTTATACTACTGCTTTTGTTTTAGGTAAGAATGAATAAATAAATTCTGAAGTATTGTTTATAGAATTATAATTATGCTATAGCTTAAGCACAAATATATGTGATGAGCAATTCTCATGATATATGTTACCCAAATAGGGAACGAGTACCTATATCTAACTAATATTATAATCGCGAAAGTTTGTAAGTATGGATGGATGGATGGATGTTTGTTACTCTTTCACGTAAAAACTACTGAATGGATTTGAATGAAATTTGGCAAACAGATAGTTTATAACCTGGATTAACACAGGATACTATTTATCCCAATATTCCCACGGGATCGAGACTTAAGCGGGTGAAACCGCGGGGCGCAGCTAGTTATTCATAAAATGGACAGGGACAAAGACTTGGACTAAAATAAATGTGACTGTCAAGACAAACCTCTCAGTTGCTGCATGTAATTATTTCTAAATTATCATAGGTTGATGAAATTTTCCTAAATATGTTAAAATTTGTATTGATCGGTTTCCACCAAAAACTAGTTTAATCAAGTGTTGTTTTCTTTCATTACTTTCATCCGTAATGCATTACTTTTTCACAGCTATGGAACTTGTGGGACCCAAAGGAAGAGTGTTTGGTAACACCCTCATAAACATAGTTTATGTTTGTGGCTTGATGTCTCTAGCTGGGCTGTCTTGGATACTTCAAGACTGGAGGACACTCCTCAGAATTATGTACGCACCATCCTGTCTAATATTCTCCTACCTATGGATCTTAAATGAAAGTATCAGGTGGCTGCTAAGCAAAGGCAGGCATGACGAAGCAGTAGCAATTATCAAGAAAGCAGCTAAAATGAACAAAGTAGAACTATCAGACCAAGCTTTAGCACCACTGCAAGAGATGGAGAAAAAACCAAAGGAAGATAAAGAGGAATTTGTAATTGAAAAGAAATCATCAGTGCTCCTGCAAGTGATTCGGTCCAGCATTATCAGAAGGAGATTGCTGTCCTGCTCATTCTTATGGATAACTTGCACATTTGTGTACTATGGACTGTCAATTAATTCAGTCTCTTTGGCAGGCAACAAGTACATCAACTTCATGTTAGTGGCTTTCATAGAGATTCCAGCCAATTTGACCTGTTTGTTCGTGCTGGATAGATTTGGAAGGAAGAGAGTCATGATTACCACCTACATTTTAAGTGCAGTCCTGTGTATCAGCTTATCGTTCCTGCCTAAAGGTAAGTTGGAGACTTAGTAATTAAAACAATAATTTTATTATTTTCTCTTTAAAAATGGCCCACAATAATGAGGCATTCATTTGCAAAATATGATTTTAAATTAAGTTAACGTTCTGAGGAAACAAGACTGAGGAAGCATTTCGGTATCAATTCTCAGAAAACATTTTAATTTGTTCCAAAAATTCACAAATAATTTAAATTCTTATCTGAAACAACACAGTTTTAACGCGAATTTTATAACCAAACGAGTTGTAGTGTGCGTTCAATTACTTCGCTTACAATCAAACGAACAAACGTAATTTGACGGGAACAAAAGGCGAGTTAGATAATCCTGGAACAGTTTACGAGGCGTAGGAGTGTTCCCATTGTGTTGCGTCAAGATGGCTTACCGGATGGACCCCTTTGTTCCAGAAGTAGGAAGGAACATTAGTATAGCAAGGGTCGGTGATTATGACAATATCCTCGAAGGAGTGTTTATTATAGGTATCGATGGCAGGGTGATGGGTCCTTTTTACTAGGGGATATTTACGTACAACCTACGGATGCATATAGCCAAACAACGTTCTATCCACTAGAATTAGATTTGACTCGGGCAGCGCACATTCTCAGAACCAAAAATGCAGTATCCGAAAAACAAAATTTTGTCGTGCAACAGTGAAAACGAACTCTGACACGAGTTTTGAGCGAATTTTGCTCCACTGTTTATTTAGTAATCACTGCTTGTATAACAGCCCGAATTAATGGAATATTCAAGTTAAACCGATTTCAAAGCCTACGGCGCAAACGGCAATAGTAAAACATAAATAATTTTCGCGGTTTTAACAAAGTTGGCAATTTCGAATCGTTTGTTTTGCAAACATTCCGTCGAATAAATGAATTCGGAATTTCGATTTTAGGAAACGAAAAGTAATTTTCATGGTCTTTGATTTGCGTTGATAAAGTATGATTATCTAGTGTTGATCTAGGGAGTTGAGAACTTACGTAATTTAAAACAGTGTTGACAGTTCTCAACATAAATACTCTGTGTAAACACAGACCACAATTTATAAACTCTCACTTTCCCACGTTTCTTGAGTTGCTTTTTACTTTAAATGAAATTGATGGTGGTAAAGATGATGATGAATAATTGTATATCATTCGAAGAACCACCATCATCATCAACAGCAAATATCGGTAATATATCACTTCATGATATCTATCACTACTATCATCAGCCTATAGCAATCCACTACTGGACATAAGCCTCTCCAATTGCACGCCATTCAGCTTGATTCTCGGCAACTCTCATCCAGCTGCTACCAGCCACTGTGCGAAGATCGTCGCTCCACCTAGCCTGAGGGCGTCCTACCTTACACTTCATGTATATACTCACCCACAATCGTGCGCAAAAATTTTCTAGTAATTAAGTACCTATATTCAATTTTCTTCAGTTTAGTTGCACGTATCCAATTCTTATTTCCTCATTTATTCTCACTTCAACAATCTTCAATGTACAAAAAGCCATTAATTCCTTTTTATCATTCCAACAGGTCAGAGCTGGTGGTCACTCATCTTCTACCTCTCCGGCAAGTACTCCATCACGGTGGCCTACAGTTCCGTGTACATATATGTATCTGAGGTCTTCCCTACCAATGTCAGACAGTCACTGCTGGCTATCTGTTCTTCAACTGGCAGAATTGGATCTACGTTGGCACCTTTAACTCCGTTGTTGGTAAGTGTTAGAAGACCTGTCTTAGCTTTAGCATTCATCTTTATTATTGCAAGACTTTTTATGTAAATCCTTTTCTCTTTTTGTTCTTTCTGAATTTAAGATTGAGTAATTGAGAAATATATTTTTGAGTAGGTAGACCTCAGCGAGATGCTTCATTCAAAATTTTCTGAAGTTAAAATAATATTGTGGGATTTTGCCATTACTTCTATCGAAATGTTAACAGCCCCTGGTAGAATGGGTTATCCCATCCTACCAGGGGCTGTCAACATTCCGCGTATTCCCATACAAAGTTTACCCACCGTGTTACGTCACATGCCAGCTAACATAAATCATGGGCATCTAGTATACAAGGGGGATCCAGAAATATATATGCAGCAGCAATTTTTTTTTTTTTTATTATCTAAAAATTATATTACCTATGAAAAAACAAACTGAATTCATGTCTTTATTTTCCCAGGCTTTATACTACGACAACTTACCATCAATATTCTTCGGTACGTTAGCCGTCATAGCTGGTCTGCTTGTCTTCACCCTGCCAGAAACCATCAACGTTCCCCTACCAGACTCCATTGAGGAAGCCGAAATGTTATCCAAAGCAAAACGTCGGAAAAACGACGCTTAACAAATAAATGAAGGCTCTTTTCTAGGTTAGGAAAGACTGTGGTCTTGTTTTTGACAAAGGATTTAAGAACTGTGTGACAGAGAGCGAAACATTTCTATTGGCTATTCATTTTGTTTGGCTGAAATTCCAAAGAGTTCTTTTGTATTTCATAACCCAAGTGAGAGATACAAAATCTTGCATTTTATTTAATCACTGTTATGATTATTTATGTAACGATTTTCATTAGTGAACTTTTGTGCTTTTATAAATTTTGAGAGAGGTATCCTTAAGGTTGATGCGCTAGGGTAGCCCGCGAAATTCAAATTTTCTTACGTTTTTTGCAATTTGTAGGTCAGTATCACATTGTATGTTGATATAAATATTATAAGCGCCCGTAACAAATATGAATTTACAGAATTATAAACATTAGAATCAGCAATACAACTCTCTAAGTTCATGTAAGTGCATTGTCTGACGATTTCATGAAATTTTCTTTTATTACGGACGCTAATAATATTTATATCAACATACACACATTGTTCGTTATACTCGTTCGTTCGTTCGTTCGTTATACTAACCTGCAAATTGCAAAAAACGTAAGAAAATTTGAATTTCACGGGCCACCCTAGCGCATCCACCTTAAGTAGTTTTTCTTACTTTATTATCTACTCCCAGAATGCTTCCAGGTTTCATTATCCTTTCAATTTGGGTCTTCAGAAATTCGAAATCTTTTCCAAAAAACGCTTTAGGCATCGTCTTGTTTTTTATGTTAATTAATTAATTTAGGTTAGTACATTCACGCACAAAATGTATTGCTCAGTCTAAAATATCTAGATGTTAAAGTTATCATAAAGGTGTTATGGAAGTTTATATACATATTTTATATTTTTGGGTAAGTGATTTTAGCGTATTATTGCATTCACAGGGAAATCTAGTATGTGCTATCTATGAGTGAGATGTGTTGTGAACCTACGATTCCTGTAGTGCTATTCTGGAAAAATCTCACCGTAAAAACTTATGTGAAGTGAGCATAAAGTGAGCTGTGACTCCACCTGACGCTAGGGATTGACAGCTCACTTCACCTTAGTTTTCACGGTGAGGTGTTTACGGAATAGATCGGCTGGTCTTCCGTTTCTTAGCGTTTATTTTGAATAGGTTCTTTATAATGTGTATGAATTAAATTTAGTGCAAATATTTTAAAGCAATTTTTACAGGAAAAACTTGACAGTTAATTAAATTTTAACAAAAAAAAAAATGTTAACGTTTTGAGAATTGCTTAGAATAATAAGGAAATAGTCACAATATTACTTTTCGCTTTTATTTGAATTAATGGAGAAAAGGTTGGCAATCCCAGTGAGTGGCAAGATGAGATATTTTTTGCATAAATGTGCCATAACCAATTTAAATAATCATTTAATGATTAAAAATTCTGTTGATAATCAAAAACTTAAGTTTAAAGGTTTACCTGGTGCATAATAATCTAAACTTGAATTTTACTGAATAATATTATCAACTAAGTATATCACTACTTGTACAGCTAAGAATAAATAAGCATTTTATTTTCTTGAAAAGGTTTTTTTAAATAATCTAAGGGGTTTATATGCAACATTATTTTTTCTTTATGCTAAACCTGAAAAGGGTTTATTGTACTCATCATTTTGAACAACTTTTTCTATGGGACCAACATTGAAATCGTGAAAAAAAATCAGCTGTTACATACATTTGTGTTCACTTAAATCGACAAAATGTATAACCGACAAAAACTATAATCGACAAAAACAGCTGATATTTTTTTTGCGATTTCAAAGTTGTTCCCATAGAAAAAGTTATTCAAAATTATAAGTACAATGACCCCTTTTCGGTTTTAGCATAAAGAAAAAATAATGTTGTATAAACGTTGCTTAAAGTTGACGCGCTAGGGTGGCCCGCGAAACATGTAAGTGTATTGACTGACGATTTCCGAAATTTTCATTCAATACACTTACATGAACTTAGAGAGTTGTATTGCTGATTCTAATGTTTATAATTCTGTAAATCCATATTTGTTACGGCCGCTAATAATATTTAGATCAACAAACAACCTGATACTGACCTGCAAATTGCAAAAAACGTAAGAAAATTTGAATTTCGCGGGCTACCCTAGCGCATCAACCTTAAAGTTAAGTGAAGTTCAAACGTCGAAAATGTATGGTTAATCAGTGGTTAATCATTACTTAACTTTAAGCAACGTTTATATATAAAACCCTTAATTTTTGAACAAAAGTTTAATGGTACCTACAAAACCTCAGAAAAATAAAAAAGAATTACCTCAAACAGTTTTAAACATGTATTTTTATTTATTTTCTACCCTTACATGCTCCGATAGACACACAGTTCCACATAGCTCTCAGAACAGATGGCCGATGGGGCCGAAAGTTTCTGGAGTGGCGACCGCGTACCGGAAGACGTAGCGTTGGAAGGCCTCCCGCAAGGTGAACCGATGACCTTGTTGAGGCCGCCAGGAAAATCCGCTGGATGCGAGAAGCATACAACCGGACAAAGTAGCGATGCCTGGAGTAGGCCTATGTCCAGCAGTGGACGTCTTTCGGCTGAAATGATGATGATATTGATACTCTGATACCACACTGAAAATAACGACGTTATTTTAACGTTTTACATTTTCGTTCAAAATGAACTTACGGTGAATTTGAAATATGAAAGAAGAATAATGACTTAATTTTATAACATTTTTTTAAATCCTGTGCCTGTTTTTTTTTCTGGGAATATGTCCTTCTTCATAGATCTACGATTTTCTCTGTTAGTTCAATAAAGAAAATTGCTCACGAGTGCCTAGAGTAATTAATATAGCAACATTGTTCTATGCCACGTGTCCCACTATCTTCTACTACTGCACTTTGATCAAAATGTTAGAAGGCTAATCTAGTGCCACGTTCGTCAAAATCAATCAGGAATACGAAATCTGTTTCAAATCAGAGGCCTTTACGTCAAAGCTAATTTCAGTGTGTTCCATACTGAATGGATTATGAAGCATGTATTCCACTCTGATGTCTATACCTTATCTACCTAGTTAATTAATTCAGGCGTGACTTTGCGAAAATCCATTATAAAATACAATAGACGTAGATATATTTAGTAATCTATTCCGCTTAACTATTCTGTTCTGGTTTATGACTGGCATGGAAACTTGAATTCTCGATTTTTAAAGGATGGAGCCGCAGTCGGTTCACGGATTGCGGCAAGCATAGCTTATCCGAACGTTTATACAACATAGTGCTAAAACAATATTAATAGGCGCTATTCAGCATCACACAGTCAGTTCAGTTCCTTATCACTGATAATACCTTCTCATCGCCCACAATCAATTCAAAACGGATTGGGAATTATTATTATTATTTCCACAAGTAGACGTTTTATTTAGGACTGCGTATTACACCATACCGCAAAGAAGACAAAATTATGAGTTAGTTAAAAACTTCTCAAACAACGTTTACCATCAATTTACCTAACATTATCAATGTTATTTAGAAGCGAAGTTAAAACAAGACTGCTTTGTTGGTCTAATAGTCGCAAGCGCCACTGCTGAGCATGAGATCCTGGGTTTGATTCCCAGGTCGAACAAAGTGTTATTGACTTTTCTATCTGAAATCTCTTAGTAGCAACCTAGAGTCTTACCCAACCCATTTTCGTAAGGATAGCTGGTAAATTCTGCAACGAATTTGTTAAAGTTAAAACCGCCCACCATGAGAAGTACAAAAAGTTTTAAGTACCTAGTCATCAAAAAAATTTAATCAGTTAAATATTTCCCAAATGAACATAAAAGAAGCAATTCCAAATGAGAATAATAATAACCAAATGACCTCATTTCAGCAATAACTCAATCTTATCTTAATACAATTATTATTACAATGGCATTCAACATACAACTGTACAGTTGGATTAACAATGACTAACCGTCTAAAATTAGACACATGGTCAAGGGCCCCATATTATATTAGTAGTAGATATTTAAGGGGCCCCAAGACAATGGACCAGAATAGTAATTGGTCTAAGTTATGGCCGTTACATTATGTAGTGGCCTTTAACTATGATTATTATTATTTTTTCTTACCTGTTTACAATTTTAAATATTTCTTAAGATATAAATTATTTAAAAAAAAAAACAATTTAAAAATAAAAATAAATAGAACTCCGCCGGTGTCGGGAGAAGGATCCGAGCTACCGGTGGTTAGGGCTGCAGACAGGAACCTCCTCACAATGCGAGCCGTATCAAGGAGTACTGCCTTCTGAATCAGGCCCATGATCCAACCGCCTAACAAGAGCCTCGAAACATGTTGGTCGAGGCTTTCGGCCATCAGGCCATTGGCCGTTACGACCATCGGCACTATGATTATCATTAAGATCATTAAAAAGGTATTAGTAACTCCGGATGTTCAATACTGTTTTGTGTTGGCCTGATTGTAATGAAATAATTCCTAAATGTACATATTGAGGTCTAAAATATCAATTAAAGATGAGAAACAGATAATCTTGATAGAAACATTAAATTCAGAATCTTTCTCGGTGGAAAAAAAATGAGGTCTTCCATTATAAATGCTTTGACAATAAAGCTGGCCTTGATTAGCCAATCAACGTTCAATGCTTATCATCAGTCCTCAACTAGAAAACCATCAGGTCCTTAAAACCAGGTCCTCAAAACCATCAGGTGCTGCTGCATATCATTATACAGGTTGTCCCTGGAAGTATGGATCAAATCGAATAGGGGCATGAGCAATTATTCCAAACTTTGTAACCTTGAGAATTTATTTTCTCTAGTGATTTTTTTCCTGTATAATTCAGCATTCGATGGTTTTCAAGGAGAGACATGAAAAAGACTACAAGGCTACAAGGAACTTGCGGGAAAGTCCGAAAGGGATACCGGGACCTTGGCAACATGCAACTGAAGGAACACGGGTGGGTTTTAGTCGGTAAAAGTCTGACACACCCTTCCGCTCCGCCCAGAGCGAGAGAAGTAATTTTATGATTTCCCACAATCAAAAAAAAAAAAAGACTACAAGGAACCAGGGCACAAGACTAAATAAGGTACAGACTGTAAGCTTCATACTAACGTCTCGCGCGGGAACACTACTACACGCACAGCGATGTGTGCGTGGCACGAACTAGGCGCGTGGGGGGTGCACCAGCGCCCGCTAGAGGGCAAACCGGTTTGAGCCAGCTCAGTGAGAATGCAAAGCGCAGGGGTATGCCGTGTGTCAGCGGCAGCGATACGTACGACGCGGAAGTTTAGTTTTTCATTTAAAAAATGCCAAATTGGTGTAGTGTTTGTAATTAATAATAGTAAGAAAGCCAATAGAGTTTCTTTTTTTTTATATCCAAAGGATCCTTTCAGGTAATTATCTATATCTACATATACAACACATAAACCTTACACATTTTTAATGTTTAATACAGAATTATTTAATTACGAGTTAGGTATCCAAAATAACTAGGAGGGCGAAGGTTTTACCTTAAGAATTATTATTCTTATTTTTAAGTACCTATACTCCATTTGAAATAAGATTAGACGTATAGATAAGCCTTTTTTACATTCCGTTCAAACCGATTTTGAATTCTATTGCGTTGGTGGCATGACAAATGGCAGCCGAAGCAGATAGTTGATATTGTGTAACTTTTTTTTGCTTTTAATGCTATCCTTATGCCTACGGTATAGAAGTCAAAATCGGTTGAACGTACTGTAAAAGGGTTTGTTTTAATGTCTAATCTTATTTCAAATGGGGTATAGGTACCGTTACCGCCTGCATTGGCGTATTATTCTTCGTCTTCTATTTGTTTCGTAGGTACTTTTGTTTTAGTACTAACCTAAGTATGTTTATAGGCCATCTTAGCACATGAAGAATATAGGTATATAACTGAGTGTTTGTTCACGTGGTCTTACCAAGCCGACATTTGAACTTTTCTATTAGATAGGCACTTACTTAACTTACTTTCATGAAATAGTAAAACAAGCAAGGAAAGCTTATAGTTTCGCCATGTCCGTCCGTCCGTCCGTCCGACTATCTGTGCTCATTGCCGAATCTCGAGTCCCACTTGCCCAGTTTTATTTTATTTTCAAAAACAGAGTGACAGCCCTATGAAAGTAGGTAAGAATTTTGAGCTCTGTTAGAAAGCTTTCATTCTGCTCTAATTTATTCTGTGACCAGGGTACGAAGAAGTAGGATTAACGGAAGTACTAGTAAAGTACTTAAATAGCAAATAGACACTTAAAAAAAAAAAAAACTTTTTACAAAAAAAAAACAACCGACTTCCAAAAAAAACACAAAAAGTTTTTGTTTTTTACTTTTTAGTTGTGGTACCTACCCCACACAAATCCGAATACCACTACCTGCTATGTAAATAACAGTGAAGGAGTCAAACAGGATATCGTCTAGATAAACTAAGCGGGAAAAATACGTAATATTGAAGCTAACTCTAAAACTACGCAAGCAAAGTTAATAAAATTTAAATGGGACCACCTCGGAAGCATGACCTACCAAACAAAAAAAGAATCATCAAAATCGATTCATAATTTCCGGAGTAATCGCGTAACAAACATACAAAAAAAAAAAAACAAAAAACATACAGACGAATTGAGAACCTCCTCCTTTTTGAAGAAGTCGGTTAAAAACACATTCCTCCATATATCACGCACCACTGAATAGACAATCTATTTACCGAAACAAGGGCATCTACCACACATGAACATTCCATACAAACAAGGCTTTGCTTATGTAGTAGTGATGGATAAATGGTAATTAATTAGTTGACGTTCGTTTTGAGCAAATAGATGGTGGTATGAGGTGTTATGTTACCTTGTAATAGAGGAACGGGAGAATAAATTATTCACTTCATGAAATACATGAAAACTTTATGTTTTATAATGCTCTGAAATATATTATATCTAGTTAGAGTATGAAAGAGGCTAAAAGGTGAATGAAAGATAGCGTGTCCCACTGAAAGCAATGATAATTAATTATGTTACTAAGTGTTTGTAAGGGTGAGTAGTAAGAAATAATTAAACAAGTGAGATTTCAAAAAAGCTATACGACAAAGACATGGAAGATATGAAAAAAATGCTCGCAACATTGTTAAGTTAAACATTGGTGCCGATTATCTTGTACACCGAACTAAACAAACTAAACTATCACTAAAATTCCTTACTTTTTGCTATGGGAATCTTGGAGAATAGCTGCCAAATAAATTCTCTAAATTTAAAACTTATTTTGACACAACTAAAATCGAATTTGACAACCACGCGCCTCCACTTGGTACTTGTTTTCCCTACCCCGTGTTTTTTTTTAGAGCCAGAGACGCGCATGCACGGCAGCCTCGACGTGTTTTTAATGGAATTTTTAAGGTATTGTATGAAAAAAAAAAACAACATGTTGAGAATTAGGGGTTTAAGGACTTGCTAAAGGGGGTCGAAATTTTCATTATCTTTGCGATAGGACACACCGTTTTCGAGATATAAGCAAAAGAAAATAAAAAAATACAGTACTGTTTTTTGTAACTGAAGTCGAGGTGTTGGTTTGAATTTTAGTTCATGACATCTAATTTTATTTCACACATTTTTAATCGCGATTAAATATAGTCAGATTTAGTTAGAGGATTTTAGATATATGACAAAATTTTAGGTTAAATCGTCAAATTCAGAATAGCATTATCACTAAACTAATCTCAGTGCCATCTTAGTGCTGTCAAACTAAATTATAGTTAAGTTGTGTCATTTAAAGTCTATTTCAGAATGAGTTTGATCGTTTGACAGGACTAAACTAAATTTCAGTGATTTTTAGTTTAGTTTAGAGAATTTTGTGACAAGAGAATCGGTACCATTGTTAAGTTAGTTATGACTTTTTTTTAATACTAGATGTGCCCCGCGGTTTCACCCGCGTAGGTCTCCATCCCGTGGGAATATAGGGATAAAACGTATCCTATGTCCTATTCCAGGTCATGGTCTTCCCGTGTGCCCATCTTCTCCTCTCTAGAGTAGGGAAACACGCGGCGGCGCGGCGCGGCGCCGGCGTCGAACGGTTCGCGTATTGCATTTTTATACTCGTGATAACTTCGAAATTAAATTTCCGATTCGAATGAATTAAAAAGTATTTTACTGCTACATAAATACTCTTGATGTTAGAACTATTTATTTGAATAAGAATTAATATTATGTTGATAAAACTCCTTCGCAAATAATGCATTAATTTCGAACAAATTAGATTACCATAAAAAAAGTTTATAGTGAGTCAATCTTAAAAGATACATAAAATATTTTTTCAATTCCAGCCAGTAGTTCCTGAGATTAGTGAGTTCAAACAAACAAACAATCAAACAAACTCTTCAGCTTTATAATATTAAAATATATATATATATATTAGGTCTTTACCTATGAAATTGCCGTTCTGCAGTACTGGCCATTTCAAATAAAAATAATTTTTGTTTGGCTAAGAATTCTAATTTCAAATTAATTTTATTTTAAAAACATGGAATTTTTTTTCCAAAAGTAGTCATTTCTTTATTGATTAGTGTTACATTTTCATCGCATTTCAATCTTTTTCGTCATCATGGATACGTTAAAAATTCGAGTAATTATGGAATATGAGTACCGTCGTGGCAGCAACGCGGCACAAGCGGCACGCAACATCAACGACGTTTACGGAGCTAACACTACAAACCAACGCACCACCTGTTATTGGTTTGCTCGCTTCCGTTCTGGAAATTTCGACCTGAAAAATGAACCTCGCGGTCGTCCGAAGACTTTGGTCGACAATGACGAATTAAAGGCGATTGTGGAAGCTGATGATACACAATCTACGGCTGAATTAGCAGCAGCTTTCGACGTTAGCGTCAAAACAATATTGGTCCATTTGCGTCAAATTGGCAAGGTAAAAAAGCTTGACAAATGGGTGCCCCACGAACTCAATGATCGCCAGCGCGAAGTACGCGTCGAGACGTGCCTTGCACTGCTCAACAGACACACAAATGAAGGAATTTTGAACCGCATTGTTACCTGCGATGAAAAATGGATTCTGTTTGATAACCGCAAGCGCTCAGCAAGTTGGTTGGATCCTGGTTCAGCACCTAAACAATGCCCTAAACGAAAACTTACCCCTAGAAAAGTGATGGTCACTGTTTGATGGTCTAGCGCCGGTGTGATTCATCACAGCTTCTTACCAAACGGGGTGAGCATTACTGCAGATGTGTACTGTGAAGAACTGAACACAATGATGGAGAAGCTGGCGCATCTCCAACCAGCATTGGTCAATCGCTCGTCTCCGCTGCTCCTGCACGACAACGCGCGACCTCATACTGCACAGCAGACGGTCTCCAAGTTGCAAGAACTGGGGTTGGAAGCTCTCCGTCATCCGCCCTACTCACCAGACCTTGCGCCTACAGACTACTACTTTTTCCAGAATTTGGATAACTTCTTGGCGGGAAAAAAATTCAATACCCGAGAGGCAGTACAAAATGCCTTTGAAGAATTTGTTGCCTCCCGTCCAGCTGATTTCTTTAAGAAGGGCATCAATAAACTGCCACTGCGATGGCAAAGATGCATTGATTGCATGGGTGATTACTTCGATTAATACAAATAAAAAATTCATGAAAAAAATTCGTTTAAATTTTTTCATACAAAACGGCAATTTCATAGGTTATTATGACATCTCTTTATATTCTACAATCAGTAATGTTTGTTAGAAATAATAGTACTTAATTTATTTTCGCGAATGGAGGATTTTCCCAGAAACAGGCGAGATCAAAGTCTCTTAGCGAGATCAGTGTCTTTCAGCCCAAGTAGTAGGACTGCACTTATGTGCAAAAGTGTTTTTTATATGGCCCCCATTATTTATATAATAACTTACCGAAAAGTTGGAGGGAGCTTAATAATTTACAATTGTAGAAACAATAGCTAAAGTCATTTCTAACCGACAAGGCATACTATAAATATTAAGAAATTTCTGACATAACCATTTAACAGAAATATATTTATTAAAGTTTGCTAAATTCAAGATAAATTAATGATATTGACTTGACTACCTAAATTAAGACCTATTATTATATAAGTATAGATAAATTGAAATTATTGACATTTTTTATGGTATTAATTGGAATTTATGAAATTGTATAAGGTATTGGGAACTGGGAATTATGACATAGTATAATTTTAATCATAATTTTGCATGCCTGAATTGGTGCATCACAGTGGACGCCGCATTCACTTGACATCTAGAAATGTATGAATAAGTACTGTGTTGAGCAATAAACGTTTGAATTTGAAATTTAATTTGAATTTAACTTTGTTAGTTGTTTTGTTTGCAAAAACATCAGAAAACGATACCTACGAAAATACAATAAGACATTTTGTAAAGACTGAACCTACTGCACGTATCATTTATGAAATCACTCTAATTTTATAGGCCAATGACTCCGCACAGCAAACTGATAAAGAACGTGCTATCAATGTTATAAAGATGACTCATCTGAAACGTGCCTCGTCTACTAGACTGACTTGAGAACCTTGTCTAGACGTAGCCAGCCATAAGGACGACGCCGTTGCTCATAGCTCTTAACCTTATAAGGATAGACAGACGTTCGAGAAAGTTCTCTTGGGCGCAATGTGTATATAGTACTAGAATCTTGAAATGAACGAATTTGTTCCATATAGGTTTTACGATGTTCATTTGAAGTCAAGTATGGTGTAATCGCCGGGGATAGCCTACTGTATATTATATATTGGGAGTGAATTGTTATTTGAGTACAATTCATATATACACTATAATATATTATTATAAAGGGTTAAATTAATTAACTAGCAAAATTCCGCATACGTGATGGGTATCGATATCTAAAAATGACAAAGCAAAAACAGAAAAAGCTTAACACAAAAAGAATCTCGATGATAAAAATATTACAGCTTTTACGAAATTGAAGGAAACAAAGACGGGAATATAAAGGAAGTGAGTGAGAGTGCAAATCATTCACAGAACGCTCCAAAATAAAAACAAAAGAAAATACCGTCTAAGTCATTAATAAAATTATGATAATAAAAACTAAACTACAATTAGGTAGGTATAACATTGACATTGATCTGGGCAGTGACAGTGAAAAGAGTCGCTAAACCTTTTGTAACAAATACTTTTGTATTATTGAGCACCATTATGCAAATCGTGGCTTATCAGTTCTTGATTAAAACAGGAAAAAATATATATGTATTTTTTTTCCCAATAAAAATACGTATATATATTTTTTTTTAAGTAGACGGCAATTTCATTACATTAGCTATACAGTGTGAATTAAATTATCATTAGTGTGAATAAACGAATATGAGCCAGTAGGAATAAAAAAGGAATATCAGAAACATGTGGCTGAAGACTTACTAGGACTTCTTTTTGTAACAGTATGGAGATATTAGTATTCAAGAATGTGCCACATGCGATCAGGAATGTAAGTTTTATTTAGTAATTCCAGATATTTCTACAAAATGTCACACTTCTTCACTTAAATTGTAACATTTTTGCATATTTTCATACAAAATATTTAGGTACGCCACGCCACGTGTGAATACAACTAACTTCCTTCTGGGTCATTAACAGCTGATTCGTTAATTTAGTGTGTTATACACCCTATTATAAAGTGCTAAAAATCATAATTGCTTGAACATTTATAACACATGTTTTTTTCGTACACACGATCACGCGACAATCATGCTGTCGAGTCGCCTAAAAACTATCTAATGGGGTCATCGTCACCCATTCATAGCAAATCGATACTAATTTAGTTATAAGCACTTGTGGTATTTTCTCATCGCAGCACAACATGATGAGATTATGTTAAAATGCATTTAACATTAAGCGCACATTGCATATATCGACCAACACATCAACAATCTGAAACAGAACAATTGGATTTCTTGAAATTCGCTATCCGATGCCGCTCGTACAGTGGAATACGTAAACAAGCCGTTAAAGTAAACAGACATGGAGGACGTGCAAGCGATGCTAACGATTGGAAAGGAAAGCGGCGTAAGCGCGTCGCGCGATAAAATGACGTTTGTGTGACGAGCCAACTCGCTCGGAACCAATGCAGTGTCGAGCCCGCTAGACGTTTCGCCTCAGTCCGACGCGCACGCTTCGCCGGCCGGCCATTCTTACCCAAATATCGTACAAAAATCCGTGTCAATTTAACTCCAGCTGCGTTTTAAACTTTATTCTTCTGAATCGTGTACAAAACAGGTGCATTTTCAAGTGTACTCGTGATTGTTTTAAGGTTATAAACTGCACATTCCAACGTGGTGTTCTGTGAATTGGGTCATGGTGTACAATTTATACGTTTCTCTGTAAGTATTACTTTTAAAAAAATTCAAAAATCGATTGTGATATCAGTGTAGTGGTGGCGGTGTACCTTAATTTAGTACGGCTCGATTAAATCGATTATTTTTAGTCGATAGCGGGTTGAAATTTTTGTAGCTATTTTTAAAATTAATTCCTTTTACATCAAAGTTTTTCTTTAATAATTATGTTTCAACTAAATTGGATTACACATTCCACGTAACATCAGAAATGTAACGAGTTTCGTAACATACGGTTCTTTTAACCGACAACGTATTCTGTTATAACGCTGTAATAGTTTTCAAATTATTTGACCTATTTAAAAAGGCCAATAACTTATTCTACTGTCACATTTTTGTAAAGAAATATCTATTGTCTTCGTGGAACTTTTGTATCTCATTCATCACCAATAACTGTCACTTATTCCGGACTATATTTAAGCATCTATAATTTTTATTAACGACAGCTAGAATACACAGATTACCTTTATCTTTTAGTTTAATAATTTAGCGTTGAAAGATGGCTTTTTTGCGTGAGCAAACTTCATTGTCTTGGCTAGCGTGTTTCGTCGTATTGTTAAAAATTACCTGACACGTCTTACAATACAAACACGCTGGGAGTTCAGTTGCGTTATGAATAGCCATAACTAACGGCCTTAATGTGGCTAACAGAGTTACCGAAGAAAGCAAAAACCAGCTGATGAAAATAACGATATAATACAAAACCTGTTATATTTAAAACGAAGAGACCGTCGAAAAACCAAAATGTTGACTTTGAACATAAGAAGACCAAATGGTTAAAATTAAAGCAATATTTCAAAATCAACTGTAAATGGCAAAAAATTGTGAAGGATCACATTACAAAGCATTGTGCTTGGAAGTTGCAACAAAATTATAATGGAATACCACTCCAAAAGTTCTCAACACGTCTAATTCCAAATAGCAAGTTTACTTTCTTGCATTTTATGGAACTGTAAAATGTACAAGAGTCTAAAATTAAAAGGGATTAATATAGAACTACTTTGTTACTCTGATCTTTAAGGATAACTATTTTAATATAGCGTTTCAGTCATTGAAATAAAGCTTTAATTCCATTAGCAGCTGTTATAAAAATAACTTTATGATTCACTGTCGTCAGGGAAGATAATCCTACAATGGCAAATTGGACTTAGTTTCTTTATTTTTAGTTTAGGGTATTATTCTTCATTTAGGAGAAAACCATCTTATTCTCTTTCAACACTTTTTGTTTTAAATTCAACTGTATCCGATCGGAATTGCCGTTCTGAACTGCGATTTCATCGGATTATTTCTATAAAAACGAATACTACTGGAACTAGTCAAAATAACAGTATCTGTACTATCAGTATATCGAGTGCAATGTTCTAAATTATTTAATTTCAAAAAAGCTTCATCTTACCATAGATCTTTTCATCCCGTATATGACAAAGATGAATAACAAATGAATATTATGGGCAGACAATTACAGCCAATCGATGAAGATTTTTATTCCTTTCGATTTTAAACTTTAAATAAGGAATCGCTGTATCGTTATGAGAATCTAACGAACGCTAGAACTTTACGCTCACTATTTTAATCATGCAAATCAAATGACCGTAAAAATAACATATTCAACGTACCTATTCAGTTAATTAAATTATTTGTTAAGTACACGATATTCGTTTTAACTGAACCGTTTGATGAAGGTCTTATGTTAATCTACAGATTTCGAGAAGGAATACATTAACACAGTTAACATTTTTGTAGGTACCTAGTGGTAGGTAGTAGGCTTTGTTTTATTCGACCCAATACTAACATTAAAACCAGAAGTCGAAAGAAATACTGAGTTAGTAGTCTCTATTATATTATTTGTAGTCAAAGGAGATGGAAATGTAAAAGAACCAATAGAAGTCTAAGATGATAAGAAGTCGATTTGATTAAAATTTCACGAGAATTCAAAACTGAAAGAATCAAAGAATTGTTTAGTCAAAACCTGCTATTAGTGTCAAAAGCCACTCAACAGATAATTTGGACACACAGTTAAATGAATAAACATTATTTGGTTTTCGATAAGGAGTGAATGTCGATGCAGTCAAAGAGGACGATCGAGTTTTATATAATCAATTTGCTCTGAATTCGCTTAGAAAACCCGTCTTTACCTGTGATAAGGAACCATTCTTCTTCTGCCTGCCCTTGACTCAAGTCAAAAGTGTTATATTATAACAAACTCAATAATTGTTGTTAGCTCTGTTTATTCATGATTATAGTCATTCTAGTAAAACAACTGAAACATAAAACTTGTTTATTCTTTAGGTTATGGGCCCAACACGCTTCTTATCCCCGATGTGGGACCACGCAAATGTTTTTCTCTTCCATTCTCCTCACTCCTCATCAATAACTCTCTCTTTTCTTTTATATTATCCTTCATGCAATCCATCGTTTCTTTGGTCTCACTTTACCCTTCGACCATCAG
Organism: Lithophane ornitopus; assembly: GCA_948473465.1. Classification (NCBI taxonomy): domain Eukaryota; kingdom Metazoa; phylum Arthropoda; class Insecta; order Lepidoptera; family Noctuidae; genus Lithophane; species Lithophane ornitopus. The sequence goes on from OX419629.1 coordinate 13,264,466, forward strand.
TTTTGTTTCTCACCCTCTCAAAATTATGCAATGTTTCATTCCTTCTCCTTCTCCGCCTCGTCTAGACATCCCTCGATTATTTGCCCAAACCAACACAATTAATTTCATTTTACCTTTTCTGTCAGTGGCGCCACTTTCAAACGCTCTCTGATAAAGGTACTCATAAGGCGTCTGAAAGGTGTAAATAATGACGGAACAATCTAGAACAGTCCGGATGCAGTTTGTACGGGTAACGTTGCAGCAATATTTTTGTTTCGCTCGGCATCAATGTTAGCTTGTTATTGTCCATTGTCAGCTGTGGGTCTTTTGTATCTGTATACTTTGTGGTTTTGGGTATTGAAACGGATGCGTTATCGTTGCTGCTAGTTTGATTATTGACCCGTGATAGTAATTTTGTTTGTCATGGCCACATTATATGGCAACTTAATACCTATATTTGTATTGTTGTCAACTAATGGCCTACGGACTGTTATTGGTTAAAATTAAGACTCTTGTATCTCAGTAGACCCTACCATAAGGAAGTAGCTATCACAGGTAAAATTTGCTTACGAATATATTTATATCCCCAGTTTGGCAATAAAAAAACTACCAGTGGTAAGCAAAACGATTCATTTTAGTTGGTAGGATTCGAGCATCTAAGCTTGCGCAAAATGGGAGATGATACTACAAAAAAAAAACGTTTGGCAATATTCTCATTGAAACATATAACTCGTGACAATTACAATTATTAGTTTCGCAATGTTGAGGAACTCTGACCAAGTGAACAGACGGCGAGTTCTTACCCGGACATGATAATAATAATTTGTCAAACATGTGGATACACTGTGGTGAGAAATATCAAAACTAATGTAGATAATAGAACAAATTTCACAGCATTAATTATAGAAATAGTTGCTAAGGAATTTAAGATAAAGTTGTTTCACAATGAGAAGCAAATCTTAGCTTGATGTTGAACATATGGCTTTCCAAACCGCATATATCAACCCGGTCGAATTAATAGACATTCAACAGAATAGATTGAACATTCTATTTGGGTCTCACTGAAAGGTTTAGTTAAATGTCTCTATTTTGGCCTATCAGTAAAAAGCTTCATCACACAAGATTCCTTGATCCATGTTTTATTCTACATCTCTTTCTTCATCAACATTCCCTTTTTTTTTTTTCTTAACCTTTCCGTGGCCTTTTATTTGTATTACAGCATGCGACTCATTTTTATTGTTCTCTGACATCTCAGTTCTGTTCCCACACTCGATTAAGACAGTCCCTTCTTTATTCCCGGTTTTAAGATCCCTGATGAGATCGGACCTTACCTGCTCCGCTCATACCACAAGGGATTATCTTGGGACCCCTTGAGATTGTTCGCTGTATTTGATAAAAAGGCCCATTTTGTGATGGACACTTTTAGGGGCGTTTTTATGTCTCGGAAAAATATGCTGTTTAAAACGCTCGGTTCTTTATACTATGCTCATCGGAGAGTGAAGAAACCACGGAACGTATAGAACGTGCAATAAAAACTGAAGAGAATTAATTAATATACTTCCACTTACACGATTAGCTTCATTTTAAAGTTATTACTAATATTAAATATATTGCTATGACGTCGATCGATAACTTCCTTTAATGGTTTTTTCTTGTCAACAAACAATGGAAGATTTCTTGATGAAATTATAAAGTGCGCTTTGCGTCTTTTCACGAGGACTGATACTAAAAAGTAAACGATAAAGAAAGCGTAATAATTTTATAGTTATCATTATCAGACCTCCTAATTAGAACTGTATTTTAAATAACGTAGATAATAATATGAACTAGAGTTTAAAAGAACTTTTGAAAAATACAATCTTATAGTAGACATTTTATTGTTTCATGTTTGCATATTTTGTTGTTGAAAATAACAGCCTACAGAACATTTTATTAATCCTTTTCTCTATTATAACTGTGAATATTTAAAACTCTTGATTGAGGAATGCAAATCCGACATTCGTTTCGAAATAACTACAGAAGCTGTTTCCAGGTAATATGCCAATAATTATTGCGAGATATTTTTTCACAATAATTATGTTGCAAAATCTATGAATATTTTGGTAATTTTCATATTAATTTTGTATATCATTACCGTGAGTGGCAATGAAAAAATATCATAGATTATTTAAATATTGTAGTGTGAACGACCGCAAGATATTTTTTTTGTATTATCACTATCACGCTATATTGCTGTAAGGCCGCAATATTTTTAGCTTCATTATACAGAGTGTTAGGCTAGACACCGTTATCCTTGAAACTAGTAGTTTGGTGTCATCTATAATATACTTTTCCTATGGGACTTACTTTGAAATCGCAAAAAAAAAAACAGCTGTTCCATACATTTGGTGCCATAGAAAAAGTATATTATAGATGACACCAAACCACTCGTTTCAAGGATAACGGTGTCTACCCTAACACTCAGTATTTATCATCATCGTCATCCACAACCCGACTTCACCCAGTGCTGGGCTATGCCTACCTCTCTTTTCCTATGCCAATACAATGCTCCTGTGGCAGCCTCATCAAGGTTTTCCCCGCGATGGCAAGCATTTTGTCCGACCATCTCGCCGCCAGACGACCGACACTCATCTTCCAGCCGTATCGTAGGACGCCACTCGACCACAGCCGTACTCGATAATATTATTTATATCAAACTAGCTGATGCAAGCGGCATCGCCCGCTTGACAAATTATATACTAAAACCTTCCTAGAGAACCACTATATCCATTGGTGAAAACAGCACGAAAGTCGGTGCAGTAGTTTTTGAGTTTATCGCAAACAGACTGACAGACAGACGCGGCGGAGGACTTTGTTTTATAATATGTAGTGATGATATTAAGACAAACTTGAAGATTTTTTCACAAATATCAAACAATTTTGGTCGAAATTCCTTTGTATCGCTACCATTGTAGAAAAGAGTTGGAGCAATTGAATTTAACAACTCTTGGCTGACCAGTTCGATATGGAAACATAGTCTTTGTTTATGAATGAGATTCTCGTTTCCCTGGGTTTGACGTGGGAACGAATAAGCAAGATATTTTTAACATCAAAGGAGTACCGATTGGTCGTAGTATGGACAAGGGATGCGGAGTACTGAGGAGTATAATATAGCATGATCAATTATTAATGCTTATAGAATGGATTAAAGAACAGAGACAGACCAAAGAGAAGATGAATGAATTTTGTAAAGCGGGGATAAAAAAATAAAAAAAATTGACTACCAACTTAATTTGCCCGTATAATCAAATCACAAATGTCATTCTTACATATTGTGCGTTTCATCTTATAGTTCCTATGCCGTAGTGTTGGCTTCTCTATTATAGAACCAATACCAATCCGTTACGCCGCTAGACGCTACCTAATAGGTCCGCTTTTTTTAATTTTTCAGTAACGCCAACATTATCGCATAGGAACTATTTTCTGAAACGCACTATAGTTTTATGAAATGGCTATAACACGGCGAATTGATGTAGTGTCACAATTGACAGTGCACACAGAGTTGCCGGCAAGTACATTCATTATGTTTAGGCGCAGACTCCTTTGTGACAAGAGCAGAAATATGCTGCAGATGATGTTAAAGATGAAAGGATCTGTGAAAGACTTTCACTCCTATTGCTAAACCATCCATAGGTAGATCAAATAGGATCTTATCAATTAAAGATTATATACCTACATTATTGATTACATTCGCCTTGTTTACAGGTACAATCTAATGACAAGATAGCTGTATCTAATCTCAAATAGGTACTAAGCCTTGTGATCTATTTTCTAAGCAGAGTTAATGAGTTAAGACTGGCATTACACGTGTAAACGTTGATTAAATGATAAGGCTAATTATAAATGATAAATATCGAATTGTGTTAGTAGAACAATAACTCAAAAAGCAAGGCAAGCACATTTTTGAAATTCAACCTTAAAGCATTTATTTCAATTGAATTGTCAAGGAGTCGGTCAGTTATAAAGCTGAAGCCTGTTCTAAAACGTATTAAGTATATATGTGAAGAAAAGTGTTTAAAAAAAGAAACTTATAAAGAGACGCGAAGCAAAACCTAATGGCCGAAGCCACATTAGAAGGTTCGCTTCGTGACACGCTTGGTGCGTAACGTAAGCACCTCTAACAAGGGATAAATTAGTTATGCAGCATAGCAACAAGCGCCTGTGTGGCCATTGCGATATTAAAACCACGTCATTGTGTTGGTTCGTTTGGAGCATGTCACCCAGAGTACTGGAAGGAGTAGCATAGGGAGGACCAATGAATTTAAGAAAGCCGTAGGAATTCGCTGCATGCAAGAAGCACAGCTCATCGTCTCGCATAATCTCAAAACGTAATAATTTTTCAGGAGAGCGTTTTAAAGGTTTAACGTGTAATACTTTTAATAATAATGATCTGTTCAACATAATTTTTAATTTTCTTACTAGTTACATTATCTGTATTTCAAAGTAAGATGAAATTATATATAAATTTTGTTAAATAGTAGTAGAAACATAGGTCAAAAAATTTTTCAATACAAACTTGTATTGAAAAATTTTTCTCATTTCGGCCAATTTAAAACTAACCATTACGCTATCTAGCTATCTTTTGTCAGTATTTAAGAGAAAAATACTGGTGATATCAAACAAAAAAAGTCAAAAGTTGCAACAATTGGAAAAGGAGTGTTTTTGTTTATAAAGTTTTTTTCAGTCATACCTTAAAAGTCAGTTATCGGCTATAAAGTTTTTTATATAAAAACTATAATTCTTTTTTTTATCCTTTATAATTAGAAAATATACCTTGTGTAATTTAAAAGTTATTGCAATTTTAGGAGTGTGGTAGGTACTAAGTTTTGACGGCCAGGGTATAAATCGGGTATAAATATAATATTATGTGAGAAGTAGCCTTCGATCCGTCTACAAGAGCCTTGGCAACAAACAGCCGAATCTACCAAGTCAGGGTGAAGGTCAAACCTATCCACGTCAGTCGTTAGTTTATCTCGAAATGTTTTGTACGTCAAACGCATCAAAGATAATGCACAAAATACATTACATGAAAAACGCAGCACTCCCCAAAGATCGCTTATTTATGAGCTTACACATTCTTTACAAAGACTGGGTACTACCGGATCAACTATCGTATTGAAATAACTATATTTTTTTATCAACCTATATTATATTTTTTGAGTTATTTTTGCCATCGACCCACTGAGAAGCTGCTTATGTGATCCCTCTTCAAGAGGGTCTATCTGTTACTGTTTTTTCGATCATGAGTTCATATTTCTGCCTCTGACTCTTCCTCAAACCCATAATAAAAGCGTGTTCTGGATGTCTGTCACCACCTCATAAAACAGTTTTTTTTAAATCTCACTTTAGTGTGGGAAGAGATAAAGCTATTTGTCCTGTAAAGCTACAGGTCATTGCTCAAAAAGACATGCAAATCTAATTTACCTCCAGCATCTTGTGTCGTGGTCTTCCTTTTCACTTAATGAATTATCCTTTCGGAATTGCAGTTAATGAAAGGTATGATATTAGTGGAGCTAATAGCTTATTTTGGACAGTGCGGACAAACATTGTTTTTATCTTTTCAGTGTTATTCTAAAGAGCTGCTGTATCGTTCATGAGCAATGGGGTGCACGTTGTCGACTTCTGGAGCCATGCATCTTCTTTCCTTTTTATTGCTACCAGAACAGCCATTACCATGTCGAAAAATGATCCAATCAGCATTCAAAATAAAAAAATCACATAAACCTACATGGGCACTTATGAAACGTCAGAAGCTAGGTGCACGGTTCCAATTGGTCGTTTCCTATGGAGAAGGGCCGGCCAGAAACTCCACCGTTGCTCTTTTAAAAATAATTGACTTTTACATAGGCCTGTCAACAAGTACCATGTATAGTGGACTACGCTTAAAAGTTATATATAGCGGAAATACATCATTAATTTGACTAATCAAGGCGCCAGAGCCGCCTGGCGGCGCTCGACAGAGTCTACAACAACGCTCGACCGGAGTTAAGTTGAGTTTGTCTGTGGCAGTCGAGCAGTGAACACGTTTAGAAATGTCGCGCGTTCAATTATAGTTTTGTCATGTACCTACCTACAGTGTGTGAATTACTAGTGTGATTAATTTGATCGTAAATTATAATTTGATATAAACTGCAAACCGTGTTTCTATTACGCAATAACCAACACTTCCTATAATACGCCCACAGTAGTTAAAATATGGCTGATGATAACGAGAGAGATGTACCTTCTCCATTATATACAACTGGTCATTTACTTCGACATCAAATTAGTTTGTTTTCCAGCAATCCAAGCAAATTAATGCCGATGGCTAGTAACAAATACATATAATTTAATTCCGCTCGACATAGATCAACAAACAAATAATAAATAAAACGAGATTTATGCAAACAGAAATCGGAACTTTATCCAGACGTTAACTCAGCGCAGAGAAATAAAACATTAATAAGTCTTCAAGTTTATAACTGCGTAAATAAGTACCGAGTTTACAAGAACTTCCTAATTATCTGTAAGAGAATTTACCTATTTTATTTATTTATAAGGTTATCGGTGTTCGGTGAAGGCCTCAGGAATCCGCAGGATGTAGGAAGCACAGAACCGGTCGATTTGGCGGTGCTTGGGGGACGCCTATGTCCAGCAGTGGACGTCTTTCGGCTTGACCAGGTCATCGGTCCACCTTGTGGCCTTCCAACGCTTCGTCTTCTGGTACGCGATCGCCACTCCAGTTTCATACTAACGAATATTGTTTTGCGAATTTGATCCTTACGCTTTCGAAGCGATTGTCAGTTGTCTAGGCCCTCAGGAACGCATTCTATTGACGGCGGGACTGTAGATTAAATATTTTTTACAAAAAGCTACAACAAAACACTATCGCCTCGACAATTTATTACTACGCATTGATAAATAGATAGTAGTATGATGCCAGTCACTTTCTCTCTTATCTAAACACGTTATAGATAGTTACAATGACATGAATACTGAATAAACCAATAAGCTATTAATAAAACCGTATTAAATAAGATTTCGTAGGTCAGTGAGATTATCAAGAAATTAACGCCGGTATCACACCTCCGCCGCGAAATCATAGCAGCGAATCCCCATTGGTTCAATTAAACTGACTCGCGTCATCTTGCGCTACTCGAAATGCGCGTAGCGGAGCATGAAGCGAGTCAGTATATTTGCTGCGTTTTTATCGTCTGTGTGTAACCTACACTACAGGCCCCCGGCCGCCCTACACCGTACTAACGTTATTAACATAGGTGTGTGTACTGTGTGTAAGATCGTATGTGTCCATATTGGAATAACCCAGGGCGGATGAACGCAAGCGTCCTATTTCTATTGCGCCTTTAAAATCGCAAAAAAAAAATCGCCGCAGAGTGTAACTTCGTGGCCGTTCTAATAAAAAAATGTACTGAAAACAGATATCGCAATAACGCAGCCCGTTATTATCGACTGATAAAAATGCGCCTTGAATCGGAAACAAAAACAACAATCAGCACATTCTTCTCAAAAATCCGTTCATACCAAAGATCAAAAATCATTTTACTTATAATTTTTTCAACTAAAGTTAAACAGTCATCTCATTCAAACTTGAGGTTTAAACCGAACAGTCCACTTATTCATTCACAAGATAATCTCGAGCTTGTGTCGGTAATTAACGGTAATTAATAACATAAGGCTTAATTTATTACCTCAGTAAGATATAATTGATGTATGTAAACATATACGTATACCTCAATACATATTTATGTCTCATTTTGTGATAAGGTTAACCAGAATATTTTAATCTGTACTAGCATAGTTCATAATTTATTTTGCCCTTCATCACCATCACTGGCAGTCTTGTTTTACTCATTGATTAGTACAGGCCTCCTCCTTATTGTGTCATGCTTCCCTGAGGCCTTAGACAAAGTGCCATTCTATCAGCGATAACGATGATGGAAAAAGCAAAAATGTATAGGACTGACATAAGCTATCGAAAATAGCTTATGTCAATCCTGTTGAAAGTCGCTGTAGAAATACGAAACGCTTTCGAAGCGATTGTCATTTGTCTAGGCCCTCTGGTCTGTGCGAATCTCATACGAGTCTCAACCGAGGTCCATTGTAGGTCGCTCACCCATCTAGCTGTTGGTCTGCCAATACTTCTAGCGTCTTCCGCCAGCCATCATTTAGGGCTTATTACTATGTAGCCTTTACGTGCATCATGATATTCTTCTTTGTCACATAAACTATTTGAGAATAGCTCATATCCTGGTGAAAAGAATGGCCTGTCAGCAAGGATGCATGTATTGATTTCTAAAATTACATCATAATTAAAGATATATATTTAAGAAGTATGTGTGTATTTAGAGAAGTGTATTATCATATTTTTTTGATTTATTTTATTAAATTAATTGTTTTTGATTTTATGTATTTTACTTTCTCTCGAATTTTACACACGGTGTCTACATCTCATATCTACTTTCCTAGCAGGTGAGCTGGCAGAGATTTCTTTAGAAATAAGCATCACCTTTGTACATTTTTTTCTGTTCTTTTCTCCTTGTCTGTTTATTATGTGTGTACATGAACTGTTAAATAAATAAATAGATGCTAGCGAACTTCTTAACTAGCGTTTATTCTTTGAGTCCCGACTCTATGTCCCAGATTGCGTCATATTTTCCTTCAGTTGAGTCACGGTATGTTACGTCATTTATGGGGCGCTTCTAATGCATCCCACTCAGTTATCTATACCTATCCATCCATATAAGTGCAGATAAGGGGATTATAATATTAGCTCAAATTGTCTATCAGCAGTCATGCATAGCACAATCAACCTATAACGTTCCGTCCTGTCTGAGAGATCTAGGAGTGATGTGAGCGGCCATGCATGTGGTATGCAAAATAATTTGGCTTACAATGTAACATAATCATAGTTAATGATAATGGTTGTGGTACTTTGAAAAACCATCCCTAATTTTGAGTTAATCGAAGCAGAAACCAACATAATTCATAAAGGTGATGACAGAAGAGTGATAAGCCTTGGCTCAATCTTCTTCCCTAAACGAAATTCTCATCTCGTAGTGACGTGGACCGATGATACTGTAAGAATCGCTGAATGGTAATCGCAGCTGTTATTCGATGCTTGCCAGGGTTGCGGGAAAGTCCGAAAGGGATAACCGGGACCTTGGCAACAGGCAACTGAAGGTGGGTTTTAGTCAGTAAAAGTCTGACATGCCCTTCCGCTCCGCTCAGAGCGGGAGAAGTCAGTTGATAATTCCCACCAAAAAAAAAAAAAAAAAATGTGTTATTCGATTCTGAATGAGAACAGCACTATTACTTAACGAACATATTAACAGAGGCATTGGTGCCGATTCTATTGTCACAAATTCTCTAAACTAAACTAAAAATCACTAAAATTTAGTTAATTCCTGTCAAAAGACGATTTCCCATTCTAATATAGACTATAGTGACATAACTTAACTATATTTTAGTTTGAACACACATTTGGCAGAATAGCTCCAAGATTCCCATAGCCAAAAGTAAGGAATTTTAGTGATAGTTTAGTTAGTTTAGTTCGGTGTACAAGAGAATCGGCACCATTGATGGTACCATAGATACCTAAACGCTCTGTAGACGCTACAGTGGTAGAACTGAAAGAAGAAACACGTTCCAAGGATTATCTCATGTAATGCCCTATCTTCTGATAAAGGGGTAACGATAATTAAAAGAGTAACATGGTGAATTTCTTCAGCACATCTTCAACGGAACGCATTTCTTTTAGGTGTACCATTGACACATCCCAGCGGAAACAAAACACAATCGTTTCCTCCAACACCCTCGCACAGCAACACGTGACCAATATGTGATACTACCTACGTTAATATACCTACATACTCGTCTGACATACGTCACAGTACCTATTGTACTTGAACTTTTGTGTATCTTCATTGTTTAAATACTCAGTTGCGAGTGTTGCGACAGTTTGATGTTGTATTCACTTTGTTGTACACCTTTATTGTTTGATCTGTTACCGACAATTTGTAGTACTTACAATATCTACACGTGGTTTCTGGTTTCTTAAGTACCTATACTCCATTTGAAATAAGATTAGACGTATAGATAAGCCCTTTTTTACATTCCGTTCAACCGATTTTGAATTCTATTGCGTTGGTGGCATGACAAATGGCAGCCGCAGTAGATAGTTGGTATTGTGTAACTTTTTTTGCTTTTAATGCTATCCTTATGCCTACGGTATAGAAGTCAAAATCGGTTGAACAGACTGTAAAAGGGTTTGTTTTAATGTCTAATCTTATTTCAAATGGGGTATACGTACTGTTTATTTTTGTGTGATTGTGGTTGGTTATTCTAGATTAGTTGCCTTTTTCATTGGAGGATATAAAATAGTGTTGGCACTATTTAGTTTACCGTCAGGGCGTTTGTTCATTGCCACCGTCAACGGAACGGCAACGAGAACAATATGAGGGCGCCGAAGTAGCGATGTAGCATGGCCGCATGTCCACCGCACGCCGCCTTTACCGGGTCGTCACGTTCGGTTCGAATAATCTCGTACCTCGTTGACGTCCCGTTGACGTTGGCGGTGGACAAACGGCGTCACTCTAAAAAAAGACACTTTTTCGGGACAATACTCCAAAAAAATAATCTAAAATCAGGGGTGTATTTAATGAGAAAACAACTAACTGAAATACAGCATAAAATACCTAAATTAAAATAAATATTAAAACATAGATATTATAAAACAGTAATTGTAGCAGTTTAACGGATTTTTTATCGGATAACGAAGATAACATTATCTGTCGTCCGATACTATTTTTACACCACTATTTTTCGAAATACATCTACAATCGTAGACACATTCCGTAACTAAATCAGCGCATTCATCTAATAATCAAACCCAACATGTCAGCAATTCCGTGCTACAACTAAAACTTTGTTATCTTAAACAACACTATCGAGTACTTTCTATCTCCACTTATCGATATCGATAAACCTATTTTTATCTTTTCTTATCTCTATTCAAGTTATTGAACTTGCATACAAAGCTATAAAATCAGCTTATTAATATACAAAGGAGTCACAGATTCCCTTTATCGATATAATAAAATGGTATTTATTGTATGACCCGATCTTAGAGCATCCGTTTGGATTGACGCGGCGTCTTCAATCGAATTGATTACTGAATAAAATCGATTAAACGGAATCGATTAAAAATTTGAATTCTCGATAATTAAAAGCCACAAAAATTAGTAAATATTTATGATAATATTTGTTTAACTAGTGTCAGTTTTATCTTATCTTCCTTTCAAAGCTTATTATAGTGAAAAATCTAATATAAACTCTCTAGGGATTTTCTTTTATCTATTGTTATTTTAACTCGGTGCTGTCCCCGATGTCCTCTATGAAAGGTATATTTTAGGCGAAATAAGGCATTTAAAGTACAGTTCACTTATGGAGATCATTGAAGACAGTGCTACTGTACCGAAAATAATAGAGCACGGAAAATTAAACGAAAGTACTTTGGTAAGATTTTTGTTATCTGCTGTAATACTACCACTCAAAGATCGTTCACTAGCTTTTAGCCTTGGCTTTGCCCACGTGTAGTTCGGAAATCCCCCTATCCCATAGGAACGTACTACCAAGATAAAAATTATCCAATGTCCTAACTCAGATCATAGTCTTCCATCTGCGAAATTTCATCCTAATCCGTTCCGTTTTAGCGTGAAAGCGTAATAAACAAACTCACTTTGGCATTTATAATATTACTAGCTGCTCTGAATATCGGGATAAAAAGTATCCTATGCCAAATTTCATCCAAATCCGTTCAGCCGTTTTAGCGTGAAAGCGTAACAAACAGACTCACTTTCGCATTTATAATATTAGTTAGGATACTAACCGTGCCCCGCGGTTTCACCCCCATTATTCTCGATTCCGTTTACCTATGTCCTAACGCAGGTCCTATTCCACTCATGTGCCAAATTTCATCCGAATCCGTTCAGCCGTTTTAACGTAAAAGCGTAACAAACAAACTCTCTTTTGCATTTATAATGTTACTAGCTGCGCCCCGCGGTTTCACCCACGTAAGTCTCCATCCCGTGGGAATATCGGGATAAAAAGTATCCTATGTGTTAATCCAGGTTATAAACTATCTGTTTGCCAAATTTCATCCAAATCCATTCAGCCGTTTTTGCGTGATTGAGTAACAAACATCCAAACACACAAACTTTCACATTTATAATATTAGTAGGATAAAGTTAGGATGTAAGGATTAACATTATCCCTTATAATAAAACACATCTATTTATAAAATAACATAAATATCTTAGAGGCCAGTCAGATGCATTATTCAAAGAACAGTGTATTCACACAACTGTGTGCTAATACATTATGTTGCCATAAACGCGCGAAGTAGGATTCTCGAAATTTCTAGAATTGTCCATGGTCATGATAAAAACCACGTGAATCCAAACAATTATTATGGAGAGTCGGTTCAATCACCACGTGCGGAAGAATAATGATAATAATTACAAATAAAATTACGTTTCTATTGCATTTATTTATTATAGAATTAGTGAGTCAATATTAATTCATCTTACAATGATTAGCCAAATTATAAAACTGTCGGTATTGGCGTTGCTGAATTTTGGGCCAAATAAAAAAAAACTATATACAGGATGTAAAAATACCACATAGCCGTTAACAACGCATTCTGTACATCAAATTAAGTAACATTGCACAAAAATAATTGATGAGAAACGACTTTTCTTTTTGGTGTGAAAAATCGCTGTTTACGGTAGTGCGCAACGTAACGCACGCAAAACATTGTGTTTAAGGGTGCATGCAAATGTTCATGGTTCGTGAAGGTATTTAAAATTAAGATTTAAACCATTACCACCTCTAGTTTAAGGCCCTATTTTGTAAAATATTTATGTTAATCAATTATTTCAATAAACATTTAGAACTTTCTTTAAAAAACGTCTGAATAAATTGGAACTTTGACCTTCAATATCTCCGTAACCAGAGGGTTCCCAGGTATGGTCCGGAACAAACAATTATCACAATGACGGGAATAACAAGTGGCTTTCGGCTTCTTCTTACATCCGTTTTTTAGGGTTCCGTACCCAAAGGGTAAAACGGGACCCTATTACTAAGGCTCCGCTGTCTGTCTGTCTATCTGTCCGTCTGTCACCAGGCTGTATCTCATGAACCGTGACAGTTAGACGGTTGAAATTTTCATAGATGATGTATATCTGTTGCCGCTATAACAACAAATACTAAAAAACAGAATTAAATAAATATTTAAAGGGGCTCCCATACAACAAACGTGATTGTTTTTCTCGTTTTTGCTCGATATTGTTAACGGCAACAGGTAGATGCTTGAAATATCCACAGAATACTTAGTTATACATTCACTTTAAAAATAAATAATTTAATTAAAATAAAACAAATATTTAAGGGGGACTCTCATATAACAGACATGATATTTTTGCCGTTTTATAGATAATGGTACGGAACCCTTCGTGCGCGAGTCCGACTCGCACTTGGCCGGTTTTTTTGGGTTGTTTTTGCCATCGACCCGCTAACAAGAATACTGACTGGTTGCGCAAACAAACCCAGTTCTTTCACTCTGCAGCTGCACTTCAGATCGCTAGATGCCAGACATATCAACTATATAGAATCGAGTTTTTCTAACTGAATAGACAGCTGTGCTGCTGGGGAGTTTGTTGCAGCACTTCTTCCTAACTAAAGCACTAGGGAATGGTGAAGGTCGGGCGTTTTGGGGGAATGTCTCATGTAATTTTGACGTTCGAAAAGTGCTGACTCTCAGCCTAGTTTGAATAAATGAATTTTGATTTGATTTGATTTTTCCCCTAATTTATAAACGTTGCTTAAAGTTAGGGAACGTTTAATCGACAAAAATGTATGGTTATGGACGCTATCTTTAAGACTTTTTTATAACTACGGGGTGAATATCTTCAGCAAAAAGCGATTTTCTAAATGCTGCTGATACCTAGAGGGTGGTAATCAATTTACCCATACATTTTACATTAATATTTACAAAAAACCGTAACCTATTTTCAGTACGAGTTTACAAGATGATCCGTTGATATGAGATAGTGACCACTATGGGGAAAAGTTTCTGATTTCCCGATACGGACTGGTCCCCTGTATGTCTTCCCATATGCAATTCTGAGTATCTATCTACTAACAGTGTGTCCGTATTCCGTGAGAACACACCGCATCTAATAAATTCACAGCGAAGATTGGAACTATTAAATAGTCAATGAGAATTGAACAATAGGATCTAAATGGACAGAATGATTCGTTCACGAGTCGCCTGAGTGCTATCGATAAGTAGTTTCGAATTAAATGGCTTTATATACGTACCTACCTATTATTATGTGCTGAAACTATACTAAATAATAACGGCCTATTATTGTCCCACTCCAAGGTAAAGGTACAGACTTGGTCCCGGCTGTCATTTGTAGATCTTTGACAGTTGTTACGGGTCGTCAGAAGTCCGAAAGTCTGACAACCAGTCTCACCAAGGGGTATCGTATTACCAAGTTACTGAGTTGTGGAGGTCAGATAGACAGTCGCTCCTTGTAAAATACTGGTATTCAGCTGTATCCGGTTAGACTGGAGGCAGACCCCAACTTTATTGGGGCTAGGGAAATGATGAGTTCATCATCATTATCATTTCAGCCGAAAGACGTCCACTGCTACTGCATAAAATCATCATCATTTCAGCCGAAAGACGTCCACTGCTGGACATAGGCGTCCTCCAAGCACCGCCACTTCGAACGGTTCTGTGCTTCTCGCATCCAGCGGATTCCCCCAGCCTTCAACAAAATGCAAATTAGTAATTACCAATGCCACCCCTTTTTCATAATGGGAAATTCCTTTAGTGTTCAATATTTCATTATGAAGTTGCATCTCTTTCACACATTCGCTGTCGCTTTTGTATCAGTCGCTGCACATTGTGCAACCGCGTGTGTTCTATAATATGAACTTGAAATGTATTGTAATGATTTTGTGATTTTCCTTGAGTTAATAATAAACATATGATACAAATAATAAAATTGTGAAACTGGCATTTTTTAATTTAAGGGACTCGAACGGTTATGAGAACTTCTTTGAAAGTGCAAAAAGTGTGAGAGTGACTTTATGCTATACTCCATTTGAAATAAGATTAGACGTATAGATAAGCCTTTTTTACATTCCGTTCAACCTATTTTGAATTCTATTGCGTTGGTGGCATGACAAATGGCAGCCGCAGTAGATAGTTGGTATTGTGTAACTTTTTTGCTTGTAATGCTATCCTTAAGCCTACGGTATAGAAGTCAAAATCGGTTGAACGGACTGTAAAAGGGTTTGTTTTAATGTCTAATCTTATTTCAAATGGGGTATAGACCTGTAGGAATTGAACAAACTGTAAGTTAACGTAAGACAATAGCTAAGTCACGTCCCTTTATACACACCCCATTAAGTTTTTTTTTTTTAATATAGCATTAAAAAAAAAAAACTTAATATATAGCATTTTGTTAAATAAAAAACAATTTTCTTATTAAAAAAATATAATATTTATGTGTAGGTATTTTGTTTTCTCTTCTACTCTTACACACGGTGTCATCTTCATCTCTTTTTATATACTTTCCTATGGCAGGTTCTTTAGAAATAAGCATCACATTAGTACGTATTTTTTTGGTCCTTTCTTCTTGTCTGATGAAAGTGAGTTTGTTTGTTTGTTACGCTTTCACGGTAAAATGGCTGAACGGATTTGGATGAAATTTTGTACAGGGGGTAGACCATGACTCGGAATAAGACATAGGATACTTTTATCCCGATATTCCCACGCGATTGGGACTTAAGCGGTTGAAAGTTGAAACCGCGGGGCGCAGCTAGTAAATAATATTTTAAATTCAGGATACGTAGGTACGTTTGTACGTATTTCTGTCTTATCTAGACATTTAGCATGTAACACTTGTTGCCTGAAAATTAAAATAGTATTTAAAGTTTTAGTTATTGCATCTCTACCTATCTTTTCAAGATAAAAATCGTGACATAAAATCGATTGAAACAAAAGTGTCTAAATGTCCCAAATTAATTGATCACGATTCATTCGAGTGCCATCGTTACGCAGTTCGGCAGTTTTCGCTTCAGGCCAAGGTTGATGTCGTTGATGACGTTTATTATTTTAAAATATTTTTTTTATACGAAACTGTGTCATTTTATTTGTCTTAAGTATTAAATAAATTAAGCTGGTGTCGCATTTCTTAATTTTGTCTTGAATACGTTTTGATAAGCAGTGTCCTCAAAACTAAGATGATTCATTCGTTTAACAAGTAATTAAATAATAAGGCTATTTTGTTACCTACGGTAATTTCCCTTTTGACCTGCTTTGGTCCCATTTTTAAAAGGTCCAAGTCGGAGTCCATTATATCTTATTATTTTTGTTTTCACTAGAGAAAACAAAAAAAAAATGGCCTAATGGAAAGTACCTAGTAGGTAGTTAGTTCTGTACTCATACTCATTACCAAACAATTAAATCGTTATATTTAATCGATTCCTGATCGATCTATGCACTGATAGTTAGGTACATACTATATTGTAGAACTTTTCTGGTCAGAGAAACTTCCCAAGCCGAGTGACAATAAAGTACAGATTTGCTTCCTTCAAACTCAATGATATCATTATCTTATATCTCTTGGTCAAGGTTATAGCTAATCTTTATAACAACTGTTATCTTCACAGTCTAGACTTAAAACTGATAAAGGACAAACGGACGATCGGATTACCCACTTAATTATATAAAGAAACACCTAACTTTTTATCTTTTTAACCGACTTCTTCAAAAAGGAGGAGGTTCTCAATTCGTCTGTATGTTGTGTGTTACTCGATTTCTCCGCCAATTATGAATCGATTTTGATGACTCTTTTTTTGTTTGGTAGGTCATGCTTCAGTGGTCCCATATAAATATTAACTTTTTGTGTGGGGTAGGTACCCATATAAACTTTAAAAAAAAAACAACCGACTTCCAAAAAAACACAAAAAAAGTGAAAAATAACTTAATTTCGGAAGTCGGTGTCTTTGTTTTTCAATTTTCGTTGTTTGCCACCGACTTCCGAAATTAAGTAATTTTGCACTTTTTTTTGGTTTTTTTTTTTGGTTAAAAGTTTTTTCTTGACTCCGCTTTCCCACTTCTTCGATCTTTTGCAAGAGACGAGATAACCACGTGTTCTTCTCGTGTTTTTTCGTGACGATGGCAAATCAACGTTGACGGCCGAACCTTACGACTTAGGCTCATGCTTCAGAAAAAGATTCGCCAGTCTGCAATATGTGTAATGGCGCTGCCTGTAAGAGTTTGCCAGACGTGCTTTTAATGTAGGTATTGTCTCTCGTGAGACCTTGCACTGAGTATACATGAATGAATACTAAAAACGTTTTGTGCGCAGGACCGTTCTGGAGGCCTAAAGCGGCCACATTAGCAATTCCTCTAAAAGCAATTCATTTCCTGAATTACCAGCTGTCATTAGCAATTCCTTTAATTTGACACAAAAACAATTCATAATGTGTTTACGATTGTCCATAGAAAACTGTCAAACAGATGAATTATTTCGTAATATGAATCGCACGCAGATCATATTATGAATTGGCATCATTTGTGACATTTTACGATGATTCATAATATTTTCTCAAAGTGGCTGATTTAAGCCCCCTGAGCCTACTACTACCAGTTAACGTTGAAGGCGAGTCGATTTGGATTGGATTTTTGAGAACCAGTCTTTGCCTCACAGACATTATCTTTGCCAAGTAACATGTTTCTGTCGCCTCAGCTCAAAGAATGTGTAAGGCATTTGCAATAAATGCCTTGCGGTGGCTGATCTTAACTTATGAATACCAGCCATATAGCGTATTTTTAAACGACTTCTTCAAAAAGGAGGAGGTTCTCAATTCGTCTGTATGTTTTTTTTTTTCTTTTTTTTTCTATGTTTGTTACGCGATCACTCCGCCAATTATGAATCGATTTTGATGATTCTTTTTTTGTTTGGTAGGTCATGCTTCCGAGGTGGTCCCATATAAATTTTATTAACTTGCTTGCGTAATTTTTGAGTTAGCTTCAATATTACGTATTTTTCCCACTTAGTTTATCTAGACGATATCCTGTTTGACTCCTTCACTGTTATTTACATAGCAGGTAGTGGTATTCGGATTTGTGTGGGGTAGGTACCACAACTAAAAAGTGAAAAATAAAAACTTTTTACAAAAAAAAAAAAATACGACTTCCAAAAAAAACACTAAAAAAGTGAAAAATAACTTTAATTTCGGAAGTCGGTGGCAAAAAACGGAAATTGTAAAACAAAGACACCGACACCAATTTCACTTTTTTAGTGTTTTTTTTGGAAGTCGGTTGTTTTTTTTTTTTGTAAAAAGTTTTTATTTTTATCCCTTGATCCCTTCGAAAATGTTTTCTACATTCATTATTATTTGTATAAGCCGACGATTAGGTATTTATTTTACTATCAATATCATTCTACGTTCAAAACCTTTTCTTTTATTATCCTGGCGATTCCATCTTACCACTAAACACAACACCATAAGCAAATAAAAAAGTATTCCATTTACCCCAGCGATATATTCCCCAGCATTTTGTCGTCTGATGCAACGATAAATTAGTAGATCTACTTTTAATCTCTCCATCGAGATTCGTTTAAATTCCGCCAATGGATCCGTTCCGATTGTCCACTCGACTTTTACCGTTAACTTGGCTTCGAGCCAGAGATCCACTTTCTGGGTAAGCCTTATTTTAATTAGCTTAAAAATGCGCTATAGGATAGCATTCAACTCTATAGGATTTTTTTGCAACTTGAGGTTTTTGAAACGTCAGTCTTGAGATATTTTCTTTTGACTGGCATTGAAAATATCTTTTAAGTAAATTAGAAGATCAAAAGATTTTTTTTTGTAATTTCTCGTGCATCTTTTTATCACGTAGAGTCTTGAGTTTGTTGGCATCTAAAATGCTTCTTTTAAATCGTAAAGATCGCTGCGAAAACACCTGAGTCCTGGAGACCAGGGGCCCTTCTTTTTTTATTGTTGGAGATCATCAAATGACTTCTCTCGCTCTGGGCAGAGCGGAAGGGCGTGTCAGACTTTTACCGACTAAAACCCACCAGTGTTCCTTCAGTTGCCTGTTGCCAAGGGCCCCGGTATCCCTTTCGGACTTTCCCGCAACCTTGGAGACCATCCCTGCCATCACAATCATCCAAAACTTTGTAACCGATCTTCATATCATCCAATGCGCAGCACCCACAAAACTAAACTAGCAATTCCCATGATTAACTCCTATTATACATATAGATAGGGTGTCGCACTGCTAGAGAACTAAAATAAACAAGTCAAAGTTCTTATGCTGACGTGCGTGACAGCTACGTTTTAAAAGACTCCCACAGACGGGCGCGACGCGACGACGGTGCGACGTGACGACGACGCGCGACGGCGCAACCCGACAACGGCGTGACGCGACTTCATGGAAACTCAAACCAAATAAAAAAACTAAACAGAGCGCTGTTAAAAGTGACGTAAGGCCGGTTTCATAAACATGTGTGCACATATTTTGGTGTAGTTTGATTGTAAATGTGTGCGTTTGAGCGTGTATGAACAGATCGGTGGTGTAGTTTTGGCATGCTTCAATGTATTGTTCGGAGCGCTCTGTCTTGGTTTTTTATTTGGTCTGAGCATGGAAATTGTTCTACCTGAGTTGTGTCGCGCCGTTGTCGTGTCGTTGGACGCAATTTTTTCGACGACTTGACAGTTTTGACTGTCTATCTAGAAATATTTATATCTTTGACTCCACAATTCATCAATAACAACCAACAACCGGTTTGATGATAATTGCGCAACAGCGATTATGTAACGTTATGATTGCTACACGTTGGCAACTTGCAATTACTGTCGGCATAATACGACAACCGTATGACAATAATTGCCAGTTAGTAGCGAAAAAATATATATATGGCCTCTTTGTGAACAGCGATACCCGGTAACCGGGTTTATCTCCGGTAGAAATCAGCCAAACGTGACACGGTTTGTCAGGTAGCTATACTAGTTATGGTACTGTAGAGCAATTACCAGGGGCGGTTTTCCACGAGCTAATTTTGGCCTCATTAGCGGAGCTCGGAGCTCATCATTCCGTAATACACCGCGAATTAAGACACATCGCGTTTTGTCCCATTCATAACCGACAAAGTCACGAGTACGACCGAACATAGACTCGTTTTGAAAACAATGCGTATAGTTAGACAATACGTCTTTGTAAATTCGAGAAATATTGAATCCGCTTATTGCTCTTGAAAATCCTACGGTACTGGACAGACTTAGATAAGATGGTGGTAGCCAGCCAAGCGGACTTAGAACAAACCCTACCACCAACCAAACCGAGCATAAAATTTTGTCCCAGCTGGGAATCAAACCCGTGACCGATGGGTCCGAGTTAGGAGGTCCTACCTAGAACCACAGAGGCGGTTAACGTACTCTGAACCCAGCAGTATCATCTATATATCTATATTATTAAAAAACATTATTAAGAAACTTTGTTAAGTTGTTGTATGTGGTGAAACCACGGGTGAAACCAACCTCAAAGGTATTCAATTCAATTTATTTATTTATTTTCCTTTAACATAAGACGGCTTTCAGCTAATTATATTAGATAAAGAAAATTAGACATTTTCAATTTCAATTCATACGATCATCTCACTGAACTCCAGGCATCCTGACATGATCATCTTATACATTAGTTCTTCTAAGTTCATGACTAAATGTCCACTTGAGGGCGCCATATTCAATTTAATGTGAGGTGACAAGGCCTTATAACCAGCGGACGATCAAGACGCTTCCAATGATACCTCATTTGTCAAATTGTGATGGGCGATTTAGAAGATATGAGGGAACAGATGAACATACATACATACCGGTCCAAAATCATAACCCTTCTTTTTGCCTCACCGTAGTCGGGTAAAAACACACTTATATTATACACACTTCAAAGTATTTGACGATCCGTCACCCGACACCGACCTTCGCGGTGAGACTACAAGGAACCACGCTCCAGTGCACAGCACATCGTCGTTTATAATGCCTTATAATGCTCACACAGTGCTGCAGAACTAAGCACGAAATTGATTATATGGACATCCTGTTTGCGGATTGTAGAACATGACTTTTTGGGGTTTTTGTATGGATTCTGCACGGCTTCACTGGTTTTAGTAACTTGACCGCATGATTTTAGAGCTTTATTGAATTTTACGGGCGTAAATAGTACTTATGAATTTAAGTTTGAAGTTTGAACTGCTCAGTTAGGCACAGAATTTGTAGTCCTTTTTAACCGACTTCTTCAAAAAGGAGGAGGTTCTCAATTCGTCTGTATGTTTTTTTGTGTGTATGTTAGGCGATTACTCCGCCAATTATGAATCGATTTTGATGATTTATTTTTTGTTTGGTAGGTCATACTTCAGAGGTGGTCCCATATAAATATGAAGTTTGCTTGCGTAGTTTTTGAGTTAGCTTCAATATTACGTATTTTTCCCACTTAGTATTCTGTAGACGATGTTTTAAGTGACCCCGTCACTGTTATTTACATAGCATTAGTGTGGGGGGTAAGTACCACAACTAAAAAGTGAAATTCGGAAGTCGGTGGCAATAAACGAAAATTGAAAAGCACAGACACCGACTTCCGAATTTAAGGGTCTTTTTCACTATTTAGTGTTTTTTTTTTGAAGTCGTTTTTTTTTTGTAATATGTTTTTTTCTTTCTCGACTCGCGTCGTTTTCTCCAAAATTGGAAATAAATGCTCGATTAAATGATGTTAAGATTAGATGGTTATCTTAAAACAGTAGGTAATACAACTTTATGAATAGGTAACTTTGACGTAATACAACTATAGGTAGGTTTTATAAATAAATATTATAATTTTAGAGTCCTATTTTTAAGCTTTGAATGAGCCCCTGAATGTCAAAAACAGACCATACCAAAATATTATCTACCAGTTGGCATTGCAAAGTTTCCAAAAGTAGCGTTTCCAAAAATATACTGTATCAAAAATAGAATTGAACTGGATTAATCCGGTTCCCAAAACTTGATAACCGGACACAACCGGTATCTGTCGCTGCATTGCGAAATATTTCACTCTATCAAGCCATATGTGGTAGGCTGGACCATATGTGGACCATGAATCATTTTTAGCATTACCGTGTTTATTTCTAAGTAAATAAAATTACAGTTTATAGCGAGAATGTAATGTATTTTGCCTATGTTGGTAAAGTGTTAATAAAATTCTTATATTGAAACGTTTTACTTTCCATAAACTTACGTAAACTCGCAACTTTATTTCACAAAACAAATCTTCAACCATATTTTTTTTTGTCTATGGTCTAGGAACTATTTATGAAAAATAAAATGAAAAAATATTTATTGGCATAAAACAATTTTTACAATTAAGGATAGAATTCTCTGACTCCTGCACGCGTAGCATGACAACCATAGAAACGGGTTTTGTAGTAGACGAAATCACAGATTGTGATTGTTTATCTGACGTTTTGTCTATTCTTCCGTCGACAAAACCCGTTTCTATTGTGGTCATGCCAAGCGTGCTGCGCTAGTTAAAACTGTGTTGCAGGAGCCAGTGTCCTCCCGTGATATAAAGACACATTTTTTTGTAACACATGTTTTATATTTATAAACAATATGCTACGATCTATGCACATTACAATAGTTATTACGGTAAAACTAACCATTTAACAAATAAATAAAGTTTAAAATCCCTTTGTAATCATCAGATCAACGTAGACCATATCTACGATATTTTTTTTAACTTAGCGTAGCCTTATTATAAAAAGAAACATCACCAAACAACAGCAATACTTACAAACGGCTGGTTTGTTATAAAAACCGACGTTGTATTCCTAAGCTCCCAACGTCTTATGGCAGAGTCAGGCTTTTTTTTTTTCTTTTTTTTGGGTGGGAAATCATCAAATGACTTCTCCAGCTCTGGGTGGAGCGAAAGGGCGTGTCAGACTCTTACTGACTAAGGTCCCGGTTTCCCTTTCGGACTATTCCGCAACCCTGGCAAGTTATGAGTCAGCCTAACAATCCTAGTTATTAAGTCACTCCCATTCATAAATTAAAAGGTCAATTAGTGTATTGAGCGGCGGCTAATCGCCACAATTAGCAATTGGACGATTAATTAATACAATTAAGATAACTGCGGATTACCTCTGGGTATACAGGGTGCGCCCACGTGTAATTTGAAGATGGTAGGTACCTATCTAATAAGATGTAGGAAAAAAATGTTATATTCTTGTTTTTTTTATTACCCTATTAATCGTAGGTACTAAGTATCTAATTTTATAAAACGCTAAATAAACTCTAGGCATTTTTTTCTTGACATTTACAAGTCAGCAAAATGAGAATATTTTAGAATTTATTCATCAAATTCCGAACCAAATTAGACAAAACGATTGCCGCCATTCTCTATGTAATATTTATTATAAGTCTGTGTACACCCTGTACCTTTACGTCCTACCTACTAATTAAATAAAATCCTAAGATAAAAGAATAAAATGGTAATTTTGTGGTAATTTTCCTAGAAATACAGGTAGGTACAATTCACTGTAATAAGATAATGATATTACTAGCTATTGCCCGCGACCTCGTCTGCGATCCAGGATGAAAAGTAGCCTATGTCCTTTTCCAGGGTTGGAAGTATCCCCATACCAAATTTCATCCGAATCCGTTCAGCCGTTTTAGCGTGAAAGCGTAACAAACAGACAACAAACTCACTTTCGCATTTATAATATTAAAGTTAGGATTTATAGATACACCTACATTTCATCAACATCATTTCGCCAGTTTTGTTTTCAAGTCCTATGTAATTATAATAAGGATCATTGCATTGCAATTGCCTATTGCATTCAACCGGGAACACCTCTGCCGAACCCTGGGGAACAGAGGGCGTGATGTGGGCGTTTATTGTCTTATGATTCCATGGTAATTAGAAAAGAGTCACTAAGTTCATAAAGTAATGTAACTTACGTGATTTCAAGCGGGCACACTGTTTACAACTTAGTACGCCTTAATGAGGAAAAATATTAATTACTTACACGTGTGATAATAACTGTATTGTAGCTTTTCAGTAAAATAATAAAATTATATTTATAACGTTATAATTATGTACAAAACAATGACCGTATACCTACCTATTTATTTTTAAACTAAAAAAGTTGTAATAAATTCAGAATATATTTACGACTGACTAGCTTCCGCCAGCGGCTTCGCGTGATATCTTTTTCAGCTTATACTGGAAATATATAAGCTTGATGTGAAGCTGTGTGTACCTACCCCACACCAATTTGTATATCGCCGCTTGCTATGTAAACAACAGTGACACGAAGTATTATAACATCATCAAGATACACAAAGTGGATTAAATACGTATTATCAAAGCTAACTCAAAAACTACCCAAGCAAAGTTAATAAAATTTATATGGGACCAACGTGCAAGCTTTCTCTAGCAAATGAAAAGAATTTTCAAAATAGAATCGGAATTGACGAAAATATCGATGAAAACACATTAAAAAAAAAACATACTAACGAACGTTTAAAAAAACTTGTAGGTAAACAAAGAGGTTGGCAACAGCAAGTTTAATAATAAAAGAACTGTTATTAATAATCATACCATAATAATACAGCCACAATTAATACAATAAGCGCCACAAGCCATACTATTATGTTGAGTGTGTGAATCATGCGCCGATACATTAATATTCTTGTGACGTGACAGCGTGTGACGATGTGGGATTCGAACCAGGAAGGGACTAGTCACGGGCAAATTGCTAAGTACATAACAACACGTCTTCAAAGATTTCTTATGGATTAGCGACGAAGTATGAAGACGAATTAGAAGAGAGTAGGTAATTTAGAAGAAAGAGCAAGAACATTATGCCTTACAAAAACGGCTAAAGTAGAAACTAAGTGAATAAACTGCTGACCTCGGCTTCGCTCGCATGGAGCCTAATTCTATTTTTGAAATAAAAATCTAAGCCCAAGTTACTTCTTTTAACATCAGCTATCTGCCAGTAAAAGTCCGGTCAAAATCGACCCAAGTTTCCGAGCTTAGCCGGACCCGGAACAAACAGACAGACAACATTTTTTTTTTATGTACCTTAGTTGTATAATTTTATATGCATT
Organism: Lithophane ornitopus; assembly: GCA_948473465.1. Lineage (NCBI taxonomy): Eukaryota > Metazoa > Arthropoda > Insecta > Lepidoptera > Noctuidae > Lithophane > Lithophane ornitopus. The sequence goes on from OX419629.1 coordinate 13,289,717, forward strand.
TGGTAAAAAGGTGTTATTTTGATTTTACAAACAGACATTTCAATTGTATTTAGTTGTACAGATGTATGGATAGATTGGTAAAACATTATAATATGATAGGTACCCCAGACCATTGATAACGGGATCTTAGCTCCTAAAACTAAAAAGACGAAACCCTGAAATCACGAAAAAAAATCTGCCGTTCCTTACATTTATGTTCGCATAGCTCGTCAAAATGTAGGGAACAGCTGATTTTTTTTTCGCAATTTCATGTTTGTCCCATAGTTAAAGTTGTTCTTAATGATGATTACAATGACCCCTTAAGAGGATGCCCATGGATTCAATTTCACCCGGTATATAATATAGATATACAATTATATACAAACATTGCTCATTTAATAGTATAGGATATGATTTCAGACTGTGTGCCCAGTGCATACACCTGGGGGCGTAAAACGGCCACATTAGCAATTCCTCTAAAAGCAATTCATTTCTTGAAATTACATCTGGGATGTCATTAGCAATTCCTCTAATTTGGCACAAGAGCAATTATAATTTGTGGACCATTTAACGAATCTCAATATAAAACTGTCAAACAGATGAATTATTTCGTAATATGAATTTCACGCAGATCTTATGAACTGACAGTTTGTGACATTTTACGATGATGCATAATATTTTCCTAAATTTTTTAAGCCCCCAGGTCCGAAGTAAGATCAACAATGTGATCAAAAACAATATCCGAAACGACACAAGTATAGGTAATAGGGAGGTACTTACAACAATAAAATTAAGGGCGTATCGGAGAAACAAACAAATAACGATTCATCTCAAAACAAAGTTACAGTCATAAAACAGAAATAGAACCAAAACCGCAGGTAATAAATATAGATAATAAAGAAGAGACTATTATTCACAATAATAATCAGCACAAAGTAACACAGCATGCACACAATGGCTCATTTACATTATCATAGCGTGTGGGTGACTAAAAACTAAAATAAAGAATTTGAATAAGAATTTTATATGACCCAAATACTTTGCGAAATGAATATCATTAATAATTTAATAAAATGTGGTGTGATCCAATGAAAAACCGGTTTTGGTTGATAAACACGATGATGTGAAATTAACAAAGATAAAATTAGAAATACCTATAATTAACACTGAAATCGCGAAAAAAAATCTGCTGTTCCCTACATTTTGACGAGCATAGCTCGTCAAAATGCGAACATAAATGTACGGAACAGCAGATTTTTTTTTGCGATTTCAGATTCGATCCAATAGTGAAAGTTGTTCATAATGATGAGTACAATGACCCCTTAAGAGATTTCGTGTATGAAAAGATACACCTTAAATATCTCTTTACGTGTTAAGGCTCTTACATACTGGCGCGACGCGTCGCGCGACGCGTCTTTTAACCAAACAATTTCTGAGAAAACTTCACGGCGAACAATGCGGCGGCGTCGCGCCAGTATGTAAGAGCATTTAGAACAAAGAGATAACTAGAAATAAAGTAGAGTCAATGATTTATTTCCATGTACATACGGGCTACACATCAAGCTATACATTTCCAGTTTATGCTGATCACTCATTGTGTAGAATTTCCATGCAATGCGAAGTCAGCTTATACTGGAAATGTATAGCTTGATGTGTAGCCGTGTGTACACAAGTACAGCCACGAACATAAATACCCAACAACTACGCAAGAATCAAGCAATGTTTTCCAAAGTATTGATAGAAATTTTATAATATTACTAACGTTGTCTTTTCGAAACCATATTTTTATGAAATAGGTTTTTTTCAGAAGTGTCAGTGCTTAATTAACGAGAAAAAATTGAAAAGATTTGCGTAACGATCTCTAAAAGAATTACGAATTAACCGGTCATGAATTTGCATGTGCATGTTCCATATCAAATTGTACATTATGTATATCCTAAACAATAGGCGAATTAGATAAGCAATGCAGTCATAATACTAATGTTATGCAAAGATAAACATAAATAATGACGCATCGATAGCAAACTTGATCTGACTCTCGTATACTACAAATTGAAGTATTCAATAGTACCTCGCCGTTAGCAAAGGTATGTGCCAATCTGTGATACCCATCACCATCTGTGAATACATAGGTAGGTATACCCACTGCTTCACTTTTTTAGGGTTCCGTACCCAAAGGGTAAAACGGGACCCTATTACTAAGGCTCCGCTGTCTGTCTGTCCGTCTGTCACCAGGCTGTATCTCATGAGCCGTGATAGCTAGTTATGTTGAAATTTTAAGTTGAAATTTTCACAGATGATGTATATCTGTTTCCGCTATAACAACAAATACTAAACAACAAAATAAAATAAATATTTAAGGGGGCTCCCATAACAAAAAACGTGATTTTTTTGCTCGTTTTTGCTCGATATTGAAAACGGCAACAGGTAGGCGCTTGAAATATTAACAGAATGTTTAGTTACATATTCACTTTAAAAATAAATAATTAAATTAAAATAAAACAAAAATATGAGGGGGGCTATACAACAAACGTGATTTTATTGCCGTTTTATAGTAATATATGTAGATAATGGTACGGAACCCTTCGTGCGCGAGTCCGACTCGCACTTGGCCGGTTTTTGTTATCTTTATTTACTAATGGAGGTTTGTTCATATTTGAACATGTTACCCCCGTAAGAATAAATATGAAAATATCCACATCACAATAATAAACTCAACTACTTGTTTATACTAATCATACAGTGTATAACGGTGATCTATTCTTAATACCTATATGTATATACTGCTTCACTTGATAAAAAGAAAAGCTCTCGTATAGCAGACTAGTTTTTGCCCGCGGCTTTGCCCGCGTTGATGTCGAAAAATATCGCACGGGAACGTAATACCGGGATGGTGTGTATTAATCCAGGTTATAAGCTATCTGTGTGCCAAATTTCATGGAAATATTATATATGTTCAATAGTCTTTGCGCTAATCCAGAAATTTAAAAAAGGACACTTTTTTTTTGACATACGTCACTACTGCATATCCACAAAAATCACTCCGAAATCCAAGTGTCCCCATCAGCCTTAGACAGTATCATCACAAATAACCTTATTTTTTTGTTTCCAGGTAATCACCAAGCCGAGCGAAGCATCTAAACCATGGAGGAAATCAAGAAAGAGATCAACTTGGACTCAGTCCTCGAAAGCTTGGGACCTTACGGCAGATATAACCTACTGAACTTCGTCTTGCTTCTCTTCCCTATCCTGCTCAGCAGCTTCTTCGAATGTGGCTTCATATTCGAAGCCCAGGAACTGGCTTATAGGTGGGTTTGACTTTGGTATTATTTTATTTATTTGGGAAAATAAACAGTTACACACAGTATTACACAAAATTTGAGCTACCGAGTGAGTCAATGTATATAACCCACGACATTTTCCACATTATTATAATTATTATGATATAGCTGCTCCCAGCGGTTTCACCCGCGTAAATCTCGATCCCTTTTGAATTTCGGGATAAAAAGTATCCTATGTGTTAATCCAGGTTATAAACTATCTGTTTGCCAAATTTCATCCAAATCCATTCAGCCGTTTTTGCGTAATTGAGTAACAAACATCCAAACACACAAACTTTCACATTTATAATATTAGTAGGATTTCCTTCTTTATTTATTCGAGTACCGAGTAAGATAATTATTTACGTAATAATATAAGCTGGCAGTCTTACTATAATAATATGTACATGTATATAAAAAAGAGAGAAAAGAATCGTAGGGCATCAAAACAGTTCGTCCGCAACGCAGTCAACAGGAAAAGTGCCCAAAAGGCTGGCAGCATTGCCATACAACGTGGCAATGCTGCCAGCATTTTGGGCACTTTTCTGATTCTCTTTTGATCTGATTCTTTGGCCAAAAAATAGGCCAGCCCTCATCCTTCTTAGAAAATATAGAGTGAATCCTGAAAGCTATTCTTAACTCACATCCATAAAATTAAACGGTTCAAGATGTTTGAGTTTCTATGTCTATATTCTCTTCACATATAAACAATGAGTGGTCTGTTTTTGTAGTAATGACCGATTTGCCCTTATTTTGACCCAAAACATGAGCAGATGCCTAATGCAAATGACCCGATAGTTATTGTTTGTTTATTTGATTTAATCTAATTTACTGTGCGGTGTTTATTTTAGATTCTTCATTATCCGTAATGTTTCTTGATTCTTCAGTTGAAATATAAAACTAATTAAATCTTCATGATTCATAAAATTGCTGTGGAAATCCAAAGAAACGTCAAGTAATGAATTATTTATATTTAATAATAACAAATCGTCCTTTGACCTTCACAATCGGTTAGTATTGCACGTAAATGCTTCGCCTTATGAATGTTGCGCGATGTTGGGTATAATTTAGTTTCTCAGGACCTTATAAATGACCTCATCTAAAGTCTCATTAAGCCTATGTTTCGTAAATGTTAGAAGGTACATCGGAAAGTACTTTATAACTTCCATCATTCTATTCTGGGAAATGAGCGAAAAATACATGAGATTACCAAACAAATATTCTTATCATAGTTATCCTGCCATAAACTAATAATAAGTTGTATAGACGTAATTTAAAAAAAGAGAGTAACAGTGACAAAAACAATAGTAATTTTGTTATTCTAAGTACCTAATTTTTTCCTTTTTTTTTTCTTCTTTTAACCTCCGTATTCACTTTAACATCGATTGCATACTTCATGAAGTTCTATAAAACTTATTTTAATAACACTATTTTAACAACCTTTTTGTAACAAAGCCATTTATTGAGATTGATACCCGATACCACTATACAGTCTTAACAGCAATCAAAGATATTAATTACACATATTGGTATTATGATACTTTATATTATACACTCGAATGACTCATTTACATGAAACATTGATTTAACTTTTCCAACAACTAGGAGTATGATAATAATAATGCCAGCGTGTTATAGTCCTGCAGTGTAAAGGCCTATTCATACTGAGAAAACACGAGCATTACCACTCTTGTTCAGATTTTGACCCATTTCTGCATGATGGTGGTCTTACATAAATGGTTTTAAAACTAAAGTTCAATTTGCAGTACTGATTTAATGACGCATAAGTGTCCTTTTGTTTTTATAGGTATCTATCTATTTGTATACTTAGTTAGTCATAGTGTTAGATTGTATACGAATTGAACGATTTGACATCTACCTATCTATGGTTATAACAAAAAGTCATTTATGCAATCGTAAAAATGGCCAATCTAACACTTGCCTTTGTCAACTGTTAGCTCGATCATTTTAATTGTACATCGAAGTTTCTTCAGATCATTCTCTCTAGTTAGAAATAGCTAGGTGATTGAACAATACTTTTTTTTTTAATTTATCTTTGGACCGGAACCTGACGTACTGTGTCAATTCGCTCCGGTTGTTGCTCCCGTGCTGTACTGAAATAATCCTCGAGTTCATTTTCCTTATAAGTTTTTGTTTCATCTCTATTCTATTTTAAGGTATTATAAAAAGAGGACAAACTTTAAGTGGTTTGTTTATTATGTTTATCAGGATTTTCACATTATTTTTTTGTAACAAATTTTTTGCACGTATTCCAATTACATGCAGATTGCACGATATAAATATGATAACGTACAACAAAGTCGCCATTTAAATTGGTAGTAGATTGTTGAGGAAGGCTTCCAAGGCTTACAATGAAGTACGAGGCTAACTTATTGACGGAATTACTAATTTTGTCATCAGATGCGAGATTGACGGCTGCGAGCAACGTTTCAATGACACCTCCTGGATCAACTACGCCATCCCGACGAACCACATACTCAACAAACCAGAGTCTTGCAAGATGTACATTCCCCTTAACAACTCGGAGTTCCAGTGTCTGCCTCACAACTTTGAGTCGAACAAAACCATGGAATGTGACAGATTTGTCTATGAGGACGAGTATTCACTTGTTAAAGAGGTCAGTAGAAAAGAATAGTAGTAATTTAAAAGTACTTAGTTTTATTTTCAATGCCTTGAAAAGACGAATGCTTGTTCTAATGTTCGAAATGCTTGGTCTAAGACCCGTATTCTAGAACGATACTCAAATGGATCAAAAATTTGGTGGAGAATCAGCACTTTTTGAACGTCAAAAGTTACAAACGGCTGCTCTCAAAAACGCCCACCCTTCACCACTTCCTAGTACTTACTTGAGCATAAATCTCAACTAAAGCTGTTAGATCGGAGTAGAGGTTAATGCTTCAGTTTCATTCTAGAATATAGACTCCAGAATACTGTCTAGCCTTTTAAGCATAGCAGTTGATAAATATCAAGCCTACAATCTGAGAATGTTTTCTCGTTCGAAAAGTAATTACGTGAAGTAATACTAAAATATTTGCGAAAGAAACTCTTATCCTTATTTGTATGAGACTGTGTCTGTTTACTTATTCCACTTTCTCATGTCAACTGCTCTGTGAATATTGTTGATTTTAGCAAAAAAGAGCCTTGTATCATTGAAATGTACATTTTCAACTATATCTGATACATTTTATTTAGCATTTACTACCTCGCCCAAGAGTTTTGCGTTATGTGGGCAATTTTAGTCCGAGTCCATATGTAATTTGAAGTTTTTAACAAATTACACGTAGACTCGTTACCAAGTTATTGGCTTTACATAATAATACTATATTTGTCCGCAGTAATCGAAGTACAGGAGGTGGACGCCACTGCGCCAAATATGTAAACTCCACGATCTAAACATGCTACTGAATTTTAAGACACTTGAGCAATTTCTAAGTCTTCATCATCTTTCAGTTCAACCTCGGCTGTCAGGAATGGAAGAGGGCTTTAGTTGGGACCATTCACAACTGCGGGATGTTCGTTGCCATGTTGTTTACCGGAGCCATTTCTGACCGGTTTGGAAGGAAAGTGGCCGTTGGCTTCGCGGCAACCACCAGCTTCATATTTGGTTTCTCGAGATCGTTTGCGCCAAATTATTTGACTTATGTAGCGTTGCATTTCTTGGAGGCGGCGTTTGGCGGTGGATTGTATCCGTCGGCTTATGTTTTTAGTAAGTGTATTTTAATTTCTTTGAGTCATTATAATTTCATTTTTTTATTTGTTTTTTACTTATAACTATACGTATTACTTGGATTTTGACAATACTATTCCAGGAATTTCAAAATTTTACCTTAAAAACACTATTCGGAACAGCTGACTTGCTTCTCTAGGGAAACTATTCGGAATGAGTTAACAACTTGGAAACTCAACAATTTAGCTAGTTACCAACTTACAATCATATATTACTTTTGCAGTTTTAAAAAGTTTTAGCAACAATAATTTTGCTGACATTCCTAGATTATTAAGCCTATGGGTAAAGCTTGTTTTATCAAAGTATTTATCACCTCGACAATTCTATAAGGCCTAATACGACACACTTTGTCTTATGAGACACGATATGTCGTTAATGTGTACATACAACGATTAGTAATGTTAGTAAAAATCATAAATACCTACCTATTCTAATCGATATTGTTGGCCATCGTCAAGATATAATCTTAAAGATAGTCGTATACTAACTATTTAATCTCGAGATACATGTCTTAATGTAGACACTATTGATTGAATGATTCATCGATAACACCATGCATAAGATCGAGACCTTAAAACAATTAAAACATTATTTTATTAATTCCGCTTTGAGTTCCACTAAACCTATTAGGAAAGCATTACAATGCGTACTATCTTCAATATCGTTTTCCATGTACGGCGTTTCTCACGACTTGCCCATATTGATACTAATTTATTCCTTACAGTTATCGAGCTGGTCGGCCTCAAACAGCGAGTCATAGTATCCGCCATGTGCAATATGACCTTCGTCATTGGCGTGGTGCTCATCGCCCTCCTTGCTTGGGTCATCGACAGCTGGCGCACCTACATCCTCATCCTCTACTGCCCAGCCCTGATCGTTGTCATCTACATCTGGTTCATGAACGAAAGCGCCCGCTGGCTCCTCAGTAAAGGCAAGAGAGACAAAGCCGTGACTGTCCTCAAAAAAGCAGCTAAAATCAACAATTTGGATCCCAGAAAACTTGAGCTGGACTCTTTAGGAGATCCTCTGCTAAAGGTTGAGAGTCAAACTACTGATAAGAAGTCTCAGTTCTCAAAGGCAATACGTTCTAGTATAATATGGAAAAGATTAATGATTTGTTCGTTCTTGTGGATGACATGCTCTTTAGTTTACTATGGGTTATCAATTAACTCGGTGTCATTGAGTAGTAACAGATACGTGAGCTTTATGCTGGTGACGCTGGTGGAAATCCCGGCGTATATCGTGGTAGTGATAGTCCTGGACAAGTATGGAAGGAAGCAGACGCTCGTGGCCACTTATCTGACCTGTTCGCTGATGAGCTTGCTGTTCGCTTTCTTACCAAGAAGTAAGTACCTATTGTAATATTGTTTTTTTTTGTCTTGCCTTTACAGTTTTATACGTATCTTTAAATTGAGTCACTTTATGTCATAATACATCGTTAATTAGTGGAAATTCATGAAAAAACTTCCTAATCAGATTTTATTCTATTATGTACTGATTTAAAGACGAGATATTTTTAACCATCAATTAAAAACCGATAAAGACAACTAGGTCAATGCCATAATATTAATATGTATAATGTGTTGCCAGTAACTCATATTTAATCGTAAAATTAATCGTTTTTATTAAATAATACCTGCTGCCCGAGGATTCGCCCGCGTGGACCCTAATTCTTTTCTAAAACAAAAGCCTTAGTTACTCCTTATAACATCAGTTATGGCAGTGGAAGTCCCATCAAAATCGGTCCAGCCTTTTCGGAGATTAGCCCGAACAAACAGACTCACTATTTTTTTTTAATGCATACTTTCATATTTATTAACCCGTCGTATGCCGTAATTACAGACACAATTAAAAATCCATTGTTTCTCAACGGGATCCACGGCATACCAAAGGTTAAAAACCTGTTATTTTGACATTTCTAACAGACATTTTATTGATTTGTATAGATGTATTCCAATCTATAGCCAGTTGGTCACGCTATCGTGATATAAATAATAATTATTATGTGCGCAAAGGACATATTATCATTACTAACGATATTTCATTCTGTATATTGCATACTTATATTTTTTTCTCAACCTTTACTGTCACTCTGATGGTAAAGGACGTATCCCTTTAACATTTTATTGTTTATATGAGCTCGTAAGGTCTACTGCTGAACATCTGCCAACAGCCTGTGATCGTAAGGCTATTATAATGAATAGTACATAAATAATCACCACGCTTGTTATAATGGGTTGGAGGTCGTAGTTTTATGAAGTTTAAAGAAGTATCGGTACTTCTTTTTGCTTTCTGCTCTCAATACTCAATACTCAATACTTTATTGCATTCCATAATGGTTGGTAGGTATGTTAAAACATCGAATCAATTATAGATTTAATACATGATAAATGATTTATTTTTCTGTAAGTGGGTTTGTACAAACACTTGGCAATCTGTCCTAGAACAATTATAAGCCACTGTGTTGACCAACTACGGAGGAGCTCGTAGCTAAGTAATAACAGCCGCAAGGGTCGATCCGTCAGGTTAAGCTATGCTTGTCGGGGCTGGTCCGTGGATGGGTGACCATCTTTACATATAGAGACTCCTCCGTGCCTCGGAAAGCACGTGAAGCCGTTGGTCCCGGCTGTCATTCGGTTATTTGACAGTCGTTACGGGTCGTCAGAAGCCCGAAAGTCTTCCAAGGAATATCGTATTACCCAGTTACTGGGTTGTGGCGATCAGATAGGCAGTAGCTCCATGTAAAATACTAGTATTCAGCTGTATCTGGTTAGACTGGAAGCCAACTCCAATATAGTTGGGAAAAGGCTAGGCAGATTGATTTGCGTTAACCAATTACAAGTCTATTTGTTTTTAATATTTATATGAGAGAGCTTTCATTTTTGCGGCGTAGCTCTCATCTCTCTATGCCAATCTGTCGCTGAGACTGGGAATGTCGCATCTCTTCAGCCTCGTGTGCTGTTATCCACGTGCGACTCAGAGCTAGTGCTAGCTCATTTGTGTGTTTTGAAAGTCTTTTCTGAGGCGCTAGACAAAGTGACATTCTATCAGCGATAACGATGATGGAAGAGGCAAAAATGTATAGGATTGACATAAGCTATCGAAAAGCTTATGTCAATCCTGTTGAAAGTCGTTGCAGAAATATGAAACGCTTTCGAAGCGATTGTCACTTTGTCTAGACCCTCTGATATCTTACTCTATGCTGACTCGTCGTCTTTCTGTTATCGGGACCAAAATCTGCAACTTTTTTAAACCACAGTGTTCATTATTATAGGTACAGTCATTTGGAGAAAAAAAAAATGTTTGTTTAGTTTAAAAATCTTCTATTCATCATCATCATCCTATAGCAGTCCACTGCTGGACATAGGCCTCTCCAATTACACACCATTCAGCTCGATTCTCAGCAACTCTCATACAGCTGCTACCAGCCACACTGCGAAAATTGTCGTTCCACCTAGCCTGAGGGCGTCCTACCTTACGTTTGCCGATTTGCGGTTTCGAATCAAGAACACGTCTTCCCCAACGGTCATTGGTGCATTGCCAGGTCAGCTTGCTTATTAAAAAAAAAATGGTATAAAAAAAAAACTATCAAGTACTGGGTGTTAGGGTAGACACCGTTATCCTTGAAACTAGTGGTTTGGTGTCATCTATAATATACTTTTTCTATGGGACAAAAACTTGAAATCGCAAAAAAAAATCAGCTGTGCCATACATTTGTGTTCACTTAAATCGACAAAATGTATGGAACAGCTGATTTTTTTTTTGCGATTTCAAAGTTGGTCCCATAGAAAAAGTATATTATAGATGAAACCAACCCACTAGTTTCAAGGATAACGGTGTCTACCCTAACACCCTGTATATTCTACTACATTGGCGATATCATTAATATTCATAGGTATTTAGTTAAACCAAACACGTGGAAACAAATATACTTATATCAAGAAACAAATAAACGCAGTGAGCCTACCACAACGTGAGTTCTGATGACTACGGAACCCTAAAAAGATACCAAAAAATAATTAAGGGCATGGAAGAATTTAGATATCTCATTTTAGATTATCTACCGATTAATTTCGTAACCCAAAGTACAGTCAGTTATTTAATTATAAATCATTGCATCATTATATCAACAAGGCTATTGCAGATACATAAACAAGCTATAGAAAACATTAGAATCTAAATAACGGCTCAATAGTAAACATATTTTATATATTATTATTATCATGCGTTTGTAAACAACTTTTGTTTACTACGGAAACAAAATGCGGATATACTGAATTTAGTTTACAAGTGGATTTGATTAAGGCTGGTTATACATTCACGGTTTTGATCGTGCGACTAAATTCTTCGGGAAAGACACGAACAGCATTTTGATGCCTGCCTTAGTAATCAAAGATTGTCATACTGAATGATATTATGAAAAAAACAGGTCCGCCGTACCAGATTTTTTCGGAGGTTTTCGTGTTGTGAAAATTTCAACAACTAGCTAGCTGGGTCGCGAACTCATTGGCAGTCTTAGAAGAAAATGAGAAAAATACACGTGATTATCTACAACTAGCTTTTGCCCGCAACTTCGTCCACGTGTTTCTTATCCCCCTGAACCACTCCGGCGCATCGCATCGCCTGCCTGCGCTATTAGATGATTGAAGATTTGTTTTTGCTTATTAGCTTTACTTATATCGTATATTATCCTCCTAAGGGTCCTTGCGTGATGTAAAATAGCCTATAGCCTTCCTCAAGCATTGGGCTATCAATTGTTCAAATCCGTCTGATAGTTCCAGAGATTACCGCGTCCAAACAAAAAAACAAATCTTCAGCTTTGTTATTAGTCATGGATGAGATATTAACATGACATGTATTTTATTTAATCAGCAAGAGTAAACTATACATCTGCATCCGGTTAGACTGTAAGCCGACCCCAACAAACTTGAGAAAAGGCTAGGCAGATTGAAGAGTGAAACAAACTAACGTATTTTTAAACTCGAAAGTATCTAATAAAAATCTACCATTAAACATAAAATTTTCTAGTTACTTTCAATAGTCGCGCGATAAATCGCCAATGTGAAAGCGGTCTTCGCTGACGCGTCAGTACGTCGACCTTGCGATGTGGTGAAACATTCTACACGTGTGTGTTCTATGCTTAGGTTCGTAAACGAACGATCACGATCTTATAGCAGAACGAAATCGGGGACGATAAAAATATTGTTTAATTACAAATTTTTATAAATGTGACGCTGTACCAGCACAAGCATAGACCTTTCTAATGTTAAGGCCCTATCCTACCTCAAATTGCTTAGCATGATCCTGCGTTATGCCTATAGTTGTAAAAATACCGTTTTAAACCAAAATCAATGGTTTAAAAACTGTTTTAAATTTGTTTAAAACGGTTTAAAACCATAACCACGTGCGCCGTACATTGATTGCGCATTACATTAAAAATTAAGTTAGAAAGGCTAATTGAAATCTTTCACCATTTTTATTAATTTATGTGAGTACTTTAAGTATATTAACTACTTTTTTAGGATTAGACAGACTGAAAACAAACTTGATATGCGTATTTATTAAAATTTACATTAAAAAAATAAGTTTTAGCTAAGTATCAATAAAAAGTAGTCTGATTAGGTTTTTAATTAGCTACTGTATATTTTTAGAATGTATTTTCTTGCAAATATGCATATAAAATTATTTATACAAATCGAGATTATTTCTAAAAAATATCAGGGAGTAGATGTGGTCCAGATGACTTCGTGTGAAGACTCGGTGCATTCTATTAAAAAAAATACATTTTAAACCAATAATAAACCGCCAAGTGTCGTTTAAAACGTTTTAAACCAAAAAGACGGTTTAAAACCAAATGGTTTAAAACGTTTAAAAGACATTTTGCATCTATAGTTATGCCGAAAAAACTACAGCATTCATTTTGAAATAAGTATATGTTAAAGTTGAGGATTGATGCTAGGTCCTATGTTTGAGGAAAAGACGATTACATAAAATTGTATCTACAGAAAAAAACCAAAGTTACCTCTAAACCGAACTATAAACCGCTGGTATTCAAAAAATACTTCAAATTAGATCATAAACTTTGCATAATAACTGAACGAACTATAAAGCAGGTCTTATTATTATTTTTTTTATTTTTATTTCCATTGTTTTCACAGTAAAAAGCAGTTACCTAAACTATTCGAGGCTTGGTACTGCCACCCTAGTCCGTCTCGCTCTCACTCAGGCCGCGAGTAGTTATAGTAGTAGTACGGGCGAGAAAAATATTGAGGTAGGGTAGGGCCTTAAACATTCACTTCTTCTTTTCCTATCACCACTACTTAACTCCTACTTTCTGCCATTAAATAGGCTCAGTAGCCAATGATGTCTTTACCAGAAAAGCCTAATTCGACATCCCACTAACCCCCATATCTCTTCCAGACGACTACTGGTCGATTCCCCTGTACCTGATCGGCAAATGGAGCGTGACCCTGGCCTACAGCTCCGTGTACATCTACGTGTCTGAGGTGTTCCCCACGAACATGAGGCAGACCCTCATCAGCATGTGTTCCATGGCCGGCAGGATCGGGTCGTTGATTGCGCCGATGACGCCTTTGTTGGTAAGTAAAATGCAAGTTGTTATAAGAGATTTTTTTATTTCATTTTACATACATATAAATTATATTTTTAAATATTAGAATTAAAAATAGTAGCACACCGGTATCGGGAACAGGGTCCAAGCTACCGGCGGTCAGGGCTCCAGGGAGAGGAACCTCCTAACAATGCGAGCCGTGTCCAGGAGTACCGCTTTCTAAATCAAGCCCTTAATCCAGCTGCCCAGCGAGAGCCTCCATAGGTGTTGGTCGAAGCTATTGGCAATTAAGCCATTGGGTGATACGACTATCGGCACAATGATCGCAGAGTCCACATCCCAGAGATTTGTAATATATATATTGTTATTATATTTATAACATAACATCACGCCTTGTTTCCCCGAAGGATTAGGCAGAGTTGTACGCATAGTACCCCCACATTTCGCAAGTTATGTTTAAGACCCATGTAATAGGGTGCGAGCCTGTTACCACGACGGGCGCAAATTCCAGACTCCAGGTTACTACTGAATTAAATAATTGAAAGAAATGATAAATGATTAGTAATTTAATTATTTATCCTTAATTTTGGATTCGAGGAAGGAGTTCTAGAAAGAGCACACAATAGCTATGCTGTACTATATCATTTATTCGAATTAGGCTAAAAATACGGCGACACGGTTGGCGCAGTGGCTGAGCGATGGACGGCTGCGCAACGTGTCGCGGGTTCGATCCCCGCACGGAACAAATATTTGTATGATCTGCAAGTAGTTGTTCCGGGTCTGGGTGTTAGTATATGTGAGTTTCTATGTTTGTAAACGCAGCCACGATACAGGAAGAAATTCCTAGAAAAAGGAAAAAAGAAAAAAGGACTTAATGAGCGTCAAAATAACAAAGACAGTCCCTCAAAACGCCCTCCCTTCACCAAATCCTTTAGCTGGGAAGAAGTGGCGTGGTAGCCCAGCAGCATAACTAACTGTAATGCGCCCTTCAAACTAGGAAATTGTTGGTCTTTACGTGTTTGTGATAGTATGCAACTTGGTTTGACGCGTTTGTCAAACAGTCAACAAACAACAACCTACAACTATAGAAAACGTGAAGTTTTAACCCAACCTTTGATCTGGGGGCCACCACCACCGCTTACAACAGTAATATTTTAATCTTACTTCAGTGGGGAAAAGCGATGGAGCTATACGTCCTGTAGAGCTTCATCTTTTTCCTACACTGAAGTAATATTGGCGCTATAGGATAACTTGATATACTATGCAATTCGTGTAATCTTCCCGAGGTTTTGTAAAAACTATTGTATTACTATACTCCATTTGAAATAAGATTAGACGTATAGATAAGCTTTTTTTACATTCCGGTCAACCGATTTTGAATTCTATTGCGTTGGTGGCATGACAAATGGCAGCCGCAGTAGATAGTTGGTATTGTGTAACTTTTTTTGCTTTTATGCTATTCTTATGACTACGGTATAGAAGTCAAAATCAGTTGAACAGACTGTAAAAGGGTTTGTTTTAATGTCTAATCTTATTTCAAATGGGGTATAGTATAAGAGAACTAATTGGAAAATCGTAGAAATTATAACACACGAAAAATCTAAGATAACCTTGACAAACAACAAAATATTAAATAAAACAGCAGCATTTCAGAACGGAGTAGAAATTAACCTAGACATTTTCATTTACAGTCCTTATACCACAAGTCCATGCCGACGGTGATCTTCGCAGCCATGTGCCTGATATCCAGTACCCTCGTGCTGATGCTGCCAGAGACCAGGAACATGCGGCTACCAGACACGATCGAGGAGGCAGAGGACCTCTCCAGGAACAGAGCCAAAAACTGAGGCTTTATATTCTAAAAATTGAATGAAGTAGGTATAAATGGCCAAAATTATAAAGACATCAGGAATCTTTTAGACTTTTTGTATTGAAATGCAGCTGGTAATATTGAGAAAAGGGTTGTTAATCCCTGGTTTGTAAAAAGTTGATTTTTTAAAGCTTATTGTGAAGGTGTATTTTTAATTCGTCCCATTTATTCGCCCCTCGTTTACAAAAGTTTTTGTGAAAAAATGGGTAAAGTGTCATGCATGAGCAGAGAGCAGGTAGCCCAGTGGCAACGGCTGCGACTTACGAGTTGTAGGTCGTAGGTTCGAACCCTGACAGGCGCTTTACTTTGTGTAAATTATTTCATCACCACTGCTCTCAAACGGTAAAAAAAAATCGTGAGGAAATGTCCTAGAACCAAAAATTTGAAGACATGTGACATCTACCAACCCGCACTGGGCCCGCGTGGTGGATTACGGCCCACTCCTTCTCATTGGCTGATACAATAATTGGCTGGTATTATAAGTGTAGGGGTATTAAATGGAGGCGAATTAAGAATACACCAAAAAGGATCACCGGTTGATCCGGTTCCGTTGTATAGACATGATCCAATTTGATATGTTATGTTATGTTATAATAATACGTGTAGTCCTTTTTTACAATGCACTTTTATATTATACTTATCTACTGATCTTACAAGACTAAGTACTTACACAAAATACTTAACGATAATTAACACAATAGACTTAAAGTTACCCTGTTGGATCTAACCTATACTTCATTTGAAATAAGATTAGACATCTAAACAAACCTTTTTACAGTCCGTTCAACTGATTTTTACTTCTATACCGTAGACATTAAAAGCAAAAAATGTTACACAATACCATCTGTCTACTGCATCTGCCATTTGTCATGCCACAAACGCAATAGAAGTCAAAATCGGTTGAACGAACTGTAAAAAAGGTTTATTAATTTGTCTAATCTTATTTCAAATGGAGTATAAATAACGTCGAAAAATTGTCGGAAAAATTCCTTGCACATTTTGTATTAGATTAAACAGAAACTGGAGTGCGGTCCATGAAAGGAGGCCGGCGGAAAATTGTGGAACTATTTTTTTTAATGCAATGTCATAGACGCCGCGCCAAATGGACATCAGTGGTGGCACGGACTAGATTGATTCACAAATTAAATTCAGAATCGAAAAATTTTCAAAACCTTCTTGTTCGTAAAAGTATAAGAAGATAATAATTCAGTGGGTTTTAATTCTCGTTTAAAACTTTGTAGGCTAATTATAGACTCTTAGCCAAGCCACTATCATAACTTACGAACAATTTAGTTCTGAAAAACTTAATCCTCCATAAAAAATCACTTGAATTTCCGACTTCAAGTTTCTCTTTTAATACTTCATAGATACTAAACGCAAATGAAAATAACTTATCGTGAAATGCTAAATTATGTTTTGGCTAAAGCGATTTTCATTGTGAATTAAAACAATCTTAACAAACCATAGTGATAAAATAGTTAGGTAGAATTTGGAATAATGTTGTTAATCTTCCAAATAACCCATTAAGTAGTAATTCGTAAGTGCCAGAATACACAGTTCGTTTCCACATCGTAAACCAGCACCCAGATTTTCTTTCACAATTTCAAAGATTTTCAAAGAAATTCCTAATCCATCATAAATTTGATTTTTTTTCTGCTCGCCAAGGTAAATAACGCAATGAATGTTGTCGAATTGTCAAAATGAAAGACATTGCAATTGTTAGTGTGTTACGCATTACTCTGCAGTCTGTACAGTATTATTATTGTCACTGCAACAAAGTAATGTTATATTCTGTCCATTTCGTTTAAAACCCATTGAACAATCAGTGGGAATCTAGAACTCTAACTTCGCCATCATGCTAAAATTTACAAAATCGAATAGCAATGTTATGACCTTTTTGATAATGTTTTCTTACGAACTTCAGCCTCCTTTCATTTTCCTTTGATACATTTTGTTTTAGTATCCGAATATCATTCTAGTGACCGTATTTTTAAAATGTTAGTGTATGATTTTAATGGGTTGTGAACCGTCGTGAATGCAATTGCTAAATATAACTTGTGTGATTCGGCACTAATAAAATATAATAAAATAACTTTTTTATGTTTACGTTCAAAAACATTACAATTTATTTGTATACTTAACTCGAATATGATACATAAATCCCTTAATTTCTACTTAATCATAATCTGATATTTATATTAAAAAAAAAACATTCACATTAGCCATTAAATAAAAATGAAAATGTAAAAAAAAAACAAAGATGTTGTCCAATGTTGGGCGAGGGATGTATGATTTTATCAGCACAAAGGTTTGAACTATCTAAGAATTAATTATAATTCATCTTGTGATGATTTTTTTCCTGTTTACAGTTAAACATACAACTGCAAGCTTCTTTGATTCTGACTATACTTCTAAATTCACTTTTCTATAGAAATGCGAACAAATTGTGCTGAAAACATCAACTAACTACATCTATTTTAATTTATTTAAGTAATTATGTTTACGTTAATATTTAACAGTATTTTTGTATTAAGTGTCCACAGTTTATAATTAGTAGTTTTTAAGTTTAGTGTGGGACCAATATAAATAAACCATCGTCCATAAACTACGTTTGTATTTAGTTAAGCTGAAGCTGCTCCTATATTGAACAAATTGAATAGCATATTAAATGTGATTTTTTCAATATTATATTAACGATGTCTACGATCGAGCAGCATGATATACATACAAGAATCATCACATATATTTTTTAATCTTGAATATTTTACTGTATACTGAAATTAGTAACAAAAATTTCATTATCTTCGTTCTTTTGACGCATTTAAATAGTTATACAAACATTAATCATCACAAGATTACATAAACATAAAAAATCTCCGATAAAGGTTTAATTAAAGCGAAGTTTTCCAATACACAAGCACGTCTTAACATGCATGACATGCATAACAAATGGCTTCATCGAATGAATGATGACTTCTATGATGAATTCATTTCTAATGACTAAATCATCACGTAATTATGATGCCACCTTGATTGCTTCATTATTTTAATCATTACTTTTATTGTGATTTCAATGCTGAACAACATAACAATGACAGTTTACCATTTATCATCTATTATTTACACAATTGGAATATTTATGTACAAACTAAATGTATATTTAATCACTTTTTGGATTGGATCTTTGTGATAGCAATTACTTTGTTGTGATAGATTAACACAATGTTATAGCAAATTTGAAATTATAAATAATTGCCGAATGTCATGCATAGTTAATACGGCATTTAGTGGGGATTTACATACATGTAACTATGGCTTCTTACCACTGGCTTGTTGATACAATGAATTATGTCAAATGTCATGTTAGATGTTGTGATTCAATGAACAAAATGACAACGTCATATAAACGTTGTCATGCGATTTGACAACACTGCAACGGAGTAAATTGAATTGGGTTTCTGTAATAGGGAGTTAGAAATACATTATTGATAGCATCCTTATATATTTAATACAATAAAAAAACTAAATAAAATACTGGTATTCAGCTGCATCCGGTTAGACTGGAAGCCGACCCCAACATAGTTGGGAAAAGGCTACGCAGATTGATCCTTATATATTTAATGTTTGCCTTAAAATTATTATTAACAAGTGCGATTTAAGTGCAATTATAAGATCCATTTTTCATAGTGACAAGAGTCTGAAAATGGAACAAATTCTTACAAAATGTATTGTTTCCTTTTCGTTAACAAAACTCTTATGTGTAAACTTAATTTTAACTCCCTAAAAAGACATGCATCATGACAAATTAAGGTTATTGTCAAATTTTTGCCAGCTCACCCCCTATAACATGAGACTTAAACATAACTGGCGAAATGTGGGTGTACTATAGTTACACCTCTGCACAACCTTTCAAATTCCTGGGAAATACAGTCGTAATGTGTGTGTTGAAACCTTTTGGAAAAGGTTTTTTTTTTTTCTAATGACGTAGTTTATGGACATACCTTTTGTAGTGACTATACTACCGAATTACTACTGCACCCAGCATTTTTAGTTTATATTAAAATACATTTTTGGTATTTTATTAATTTAGGTGATTATTATTACAATATAATTAGTATATAGTAGTGCATCAGTGATTGTCATTATTGTGCTTTTATGATACCTATTATTATTTATTACTTGATTTGTATTTGGTACAAATACATTTTTGTTGAATACACAATTAAATTTGTATAATAAACTTTTTGTAAAATAGTTTTCCGTTTCATTATGGCGTCAGTTAACCCTCCGCATTCGACGTTAACTTATTTTAAACTAAAAACTATTCCTGTACCCATAAAAACTTTTATGCTATGATTTAAAACAAAGGTCACCGATCTTCTATCTCTACAAAGAACAACGATGTAATATCTTAGGGTTACTCCATAGCGGTCGTGGGATCGGCCGCACTTGTTGATGGGGCCTGGCCGCTTGACATGGCGTGCTGATACCAGTCGGGGTGCGGCGAATGTACAAGTAGATCCCGGGCCCCCGACTCGTGGTACTAGAATTAACAGTGGGGTTTTAGTCGGTAGGAGTCCGACATAAACCTCCGTTCTTCCCAGACGGAGAGCGTCCAAGACAAAAAAAAACAGGGTTAGTCCATGCTCTATATTTTTCTAAAAATGTAACAACAAAAGCACAGGGTTAATTTTTTTAATTACTTTATTTTGTGTGACGAGCAAAACTTTTAACTAATTTAATTTTCTTATACTCTCAATCAAAGATTTAAATCATTAGATTCGCCCTACCACGTCAACAGATGGTCGCGTTTCTGTTTCGTTTTACATGACACCCAATGACGCAGTGACTTGATTGTCAAAACGCTACTTAATAGTGTGTGAGCGCACTCTTTTTATTATGGACACATTTCACTTTTCTAAGTACGGTGTGGGCAAATCGAGCGATTTAAATCTTTACTCTCAACCACAACAACGGAATACCAACCTATGTTGAAGTATCATTACCATATTAATAGTTCAAGCATACCTGGCTCATTAAACTTCCCCGCGACGCTCCAACTTACTTTAAATATTTAACCAAGCTTAAGTAATTACTTAAGTATGCAAGGGGTACATGACGTTGATGTTACTCATGATTAATTGTTGCAAAGTATGGTCGCGGTTACAGGGTGATGGGTGGCGATGTGTCACTCGCGTTTGACGGGTTAGGTTAGACATGGAGTGGTGCGCAATCACGATTATCGCTAGAGGGTTAATACGGTTTTGTTGTACAATATAGGTGAAAGCATTGTAGGCCTTTTGCATAAATTATTTGGCATAAATATTGTGAGTGATGAAAGATTATGTGTAATCAATCTGCCTAGCCTTTTCCCAACTATGTTGGGGTCGGCTTCCAGTCTAACCGGATGCAGCTGGATACCAGTATTTTACATGAAGCGACTGCGTATCTGACCTCCACAACCCAGTAACTGGGTAATACGATACCCCTTGCTAAGACTGGTTGTCAGACTTTCGGGCTTCCGACGACCCGTAACGACTGTCAACCAACGGCTTAACGTGCTTTTCGAGGCACGGAGGAGTCCCGGTATGTAAAGATCCATCCACGGAGCAACACCGGCAAGTGTAGCTGAATCTGATGAATCAACCGTGCAGTTACTGTAGTCACTTAAAATATCAGTTTAAAAAATCGTTTTTTTTATGTGTTAACTGTACAGAGGTTATGTATATCGATATCTAATTACGTATATAAAGTTTTGCTAGCTAATTCAATTTGACCCCGTATAAAAAATAATTCCCAAAAGGGATTAAATAGGAGATGTAAGTTTGTATGGAATTTCGTCATACCTATTTGCCGATTAGAAATCCCATTGCGCACGCGGCGTTTTTCCATACTATATCTTACCTAATATTATAAATGCGAAAATGAGTTTGTTTGTTACGCTTTCACGCTAAAACGGCTGAAAGGATTTGGATGAAATTTGGCACAGGGGTAGAGCATTACCATTATAGGACATAGAATACTTTTTATCCCGACCATTCCCACGGGATCGAGACTTACGCGGGTGAAACCGCGGGGCGCAGCTAGTAATATTATAAATCCGAAAGTAACTCTGTCTGTCTGTCTGTATGTTACCTTTCACGCCTAAACCACTAAACGGATTTCAACAAAATTTGGCAAGGATAGATGGCATCCTGGAGAAGGACATAGCATCATTTTTATCGTCATTCCACGCGGGCGAAGCCGTGGGCGGAAGCTAGTACATAATATATGATTAATTAGGTAGGTACTATCAACAAAATATTGTTGCTGAAAAAGGAATGTTCGTCTCTGGCTAAGTAATGCTTTTATTTATGACCACTCAAAGCAGTTTCCTTAGAAACTCTTTTATTCGCAATTCCAACATTAAACTCGTGCAAAAATATCTTCTAAACCTCAGAATGCTACGAGGAAAGCACACATTAAAAAGAAGGCTCGCTACACGCCAGAAAGCATTTTAATTTCACAAAAATTGCCTTCTAGAAGCAGAGGCAGTGCTGTTTTTGTCTTGTTTTTCATTTAGAGCTAGACACATGGCCACAAACCGTGTTTTTTGGGGTGTGAAAACGGCCTACAGCAAACTTTAGCGCTCTACGTAACAATGCAGCTAGGAGGAATGAATCGTGGACGGTGGAAAGTTGGATACGGCTATTGGCTTAAACATTGGAGCCAACAAAATAAAGCAGCGAAAAAATAGGGCATTTAGGTACTTGATAGCTAGGCTACAATAACATTAATTTTGAAGAATTTAGTCCTGATACCCTATCGCTCAGATACAACAATTATGCAGATATCTTGTTTTACGAAATGACCACTGATCTTGGTCACAGTATAAATAAGTAACAGTATTTTGTTGATTTCGCAGCGCGTCGTTTCGGCCGTTTTCATCATCAGTACCTACACAACAGTCTCGAGCACGACAGTTACACATGGAGTTGGAAGGTTTATCTACCGAGCGGCCGTAGGTAACTATTTCAAGGTTACTGTCGAGACATAATACTGTTATTTTAGTATACTGTGCCTTGGCTGATAAGAAGATTTTAATCTTTCTTTAGGTATTTGCCTTAGTTTTTCGCCCCTACATAAGAATAAATCATACTGATCATGGCTTGACAGCCTACTAAGCTGTTAGTCTGTGCAATATACGATGTGCGAGAAGAGATATCACATAATCCTAAAGTTTTTTGGACTTTTGTCAAGGCAAAAAATCGAAGTCTAATGACATACCGTCTGAGGTGAAACTAAACAATCAGATAGCCACTTCCGGGGACGACGTCTGCAAGCTCTTTGCCGCCCATTTTTCTTCAACGTTTACTCCATCAGATGAAACAATACATGGGTCATTACTAAAACATCACAAGTATCCCCAAAATAGCTTAAGTAGGGTCAAATTCTCCGAAAAAGATATAGTTAGAGTCCTTAAAAAACTTAATGTATGCAAGGGTCTGGGACCAGATGGTTTTCCACCAATATTTGTTAAGAACTGCGCATGCAGCTTGGCCCTACCACTTAGTCATTTTGAACCACTCAATCGAAACAGCACGATTCCCATCTGAATGGAAAAATGCCAATGTAGTGCCTATCTTCAAAAAAGGTGAAGCAAACAACATTAGAAACTATCGGCCAATATCTATCTTATCTATGTTCTCGAAGGTCTTTGAATCCCTCATGTGTCCTATTCTAATATCTCACTTTAAAATAGAGCTGGCTTCCCAACAACATGGATTCTGCGCACAAAGATCCATCGCGACTAATTTAACTCTTTATGTCAATGACCTCAGCAAACTTATCGACTCTCGCACACAAGTTGATTCCATCTATACAGACTTTAGCAGTGCCTTCGACAAGGTCGACCACCAGATCCTACTGCAGAAGCTTTCTAACCTCGGCATATTCGGCCAGCTTCTCCAATGGTTCGAATCTTATCTAACTGATAGAAAACAAAGGGTTGTAGTAAAGGGACATCAGTCTTCCTTTTATCACGCTACTTCCGGAGTGCCACAAGGCTCCCATATGGGTCCGATATTGTTCCTGGTATTCGTCAACGACATTGTGAACTGCATCAAACACAGTGATTGTTCACTCTTTACAGACGACGTTAAGTTCTATAAACAAATAAATTCACCCAGAGATATATCCTTGCTTCAAGAGGATCTAAACTCAGTGCAGAACTGGTGTGTAAAGAACAGAATGACTCTTAACGCTGAAAAGTGTCAACAGATGACCTTCACCAAAAAGCGAAATACCCTTCCATCCTCGTATTCGTTAAAAGGTCAAACGCTGCAGAAGGTTGATACAATTCGTGATTAGGGAGTCTGCCTTGACAGTCAGCTCACTTTCATTTCCCACATAGACAATATTGTCAAAAAGGCAACTAGAATTTTAGGATTTCTGAAGCGTATCTGCCGCGACTTTAAGTCTATTCGCACCCTCAAGCTTCTCTACTTCACCCTCGTCAGAAGTGTACTGGATTATACATTGAAGGTGTGGAATCCTACCTATCAGGTCCATATTGATCGAGTCGAACATGTCCAAAAAGGCTTCATTATGTACCTGCGTTATAAATCGAACAGCTGCCCCAACACAACTAATTACTCTGAAATGTGGAGTCACTTCAACCTTACATCCCTCGAAAACCGCAGAAAGATCATGGATCAAACTATGCTCTTTAAAATTGTCAATGGACTAATTCATGTCCCACAACTGCTGGAAGACATAAATGTATCTGTTCCCCGTAGTAGTAAACCCAGATCTGACCGCAAATTAGATGTGTTTGCACCACTTAAAGCTCGAACCAACCTCGGGCGATGAGCGCCATTGAACCGTTTCGTGAGGACGTATAATGAAAACCACACTCGCACCAATATCATTGACATCTTTTCAAACACGCTGGCTCAATTTCGCAATGATCTTTTACGGCAACTCGTGATTGCTAATTGCTGACAATTGATTTTGTTTAATTCCATTTTTCCATTGTTTATTTCCATTTTTAATTTTTTTATTCATTGATTGTATTTTTAATGTTTTATCTGGTCTTATTATTATTAATTTATTTGATTTTATTATTTTTAAATTAGGTATTGATTTTATTATATTTATTTTTTATTTTTATCACACAATTATAGATTACAATTGGGCAAACTCTGCAAGTGCTGTGCACACAGTGACAAGTTCGCTGTAGTTTGTAAGTTATAATATGATATGCTCTCTGTATTTTTTTTTGCGATCTAGTCGTTGGAGTGCCATAATAAATAAATAAATAAATATGGGTGGAATTATGGAACTATGGAGATGTGTCTTGACGCTGCGTGAGAGTGCGTGATCCAACACCACCCCTTCTATGTCCACCGCGCACAGGATGGATGGAAAGCGACTCATGACGTTTTTTTTTTTTTGGTGTAATTGCTGTATGGCATTCCATTGGGAGGATAAATAAGTAAATGATTAAATTAATAAAAGGAATGATTTAATTTACCTACTGTTAGAGTTTTGTACCTTATGTACAAAGGGCGATTTTTTTAAATATTTTTAAGGTAACTTTTAGCAACCGTAGAACTTATGATTTAGGTTTTTGTAATGATATGTTGAGTTGCACAATATTAAGAAAAAGATACTTTATAAAATAAAAATAAATACATTTAAATGTCACTTTTATTTATGAAATAAAATATGGTTCCTTTCCGCGTTTGTCTCTAGTTTAGAACTTACTCAAAGAACCTACCTAGAAAAAAAACACCCGTAAGAGATCTCGCGCACTAACCTTTTATATTATAACAAAATTTTGTGTGTTTATAACAAAATTCCAAAGTCAATCAAAGAGTTTAATTTAAATGGTTTTAAAAAGAAACTGAAAGAATTGTTATGTAATAAATGTTATTTCATTTAAACGACTATCTGAATGATACTTTGACATGCTAATTGAATTGTAATTTTTTATTTTTTTAATACTTTGACATGTTACTCTTTGACACTCTGACATTAAATGAAGCATGTGTGTTCATGATATTATGACGAACTGACATTTTACCTGAAAAAAGCCTGGATGATAAATTAAAATAAATAAATTAATAAACCTCATAAATTATTAATATATTTGTCATAGTTAAATAATTGAATAATACAAGAATTATGTTTATTTTACTAGATATCTGCACACCTGTTTAGGTAGGATATGGTTTAAAGAACTTTCATTGTATGTACCTATCACCTGATGTACCCATAGTCTGGCAAATAAATGATTTGATTTGATTTGATTTGAAACCGGCCGCGACCAAGTAAACTATAGAAACCGTAGACCGAGCCACGAACCACGGACCACGAATGGCCGGATCCCTAGATGGATACCCTTTTTTTTTTTTGAGGTTTGGAAATCATGGTAGGGCGTGTCAGACTTTTATTGACTAAAACCCACCCGTGTTCCTTCAGTTGCCTGTTGCCAAGGTCCCGGTATCCCTTTCGGACATTCCCGCAACCCTGGCAGGCATCGATCCTAGCGGACCCCGCCAATAGGTAGATACCCTGAGAACCTGAGATCCCTTAGTATCACACATGGCTACAAAATTATTAGACCTACATCAAAATTCAAAAGGTATAAAGCAACTAATGAAAACGTTGAAACAAAGGCTTTTGGTGGAGCTGTCTGTTATTGTTGTTATATATTAGTATACATTACATATCCACGTGTAGTCTGATGAATCTAACTAATATTATAAAGACGAAATTTTGTAAGCATGGATGGATGGATGTCTATTACTCTTTCACGAAAAAGCTGCTAAACGGATTTGGATGAAATTTGGCACACAGATAGTTTATAACCTGAATTAACACATAGGATACTTTTCATCCCGATATTCCCACGGGATCGTGCCTTACGCGGGTGAAACCGCGGGTTACAGCTAGTGAGTAAATATTTGCAAAAAAATCTATTTATATTTATAAAAAGCATAACTGCTACGTGGATTTTTATCTGCGAAAAAACTGTTATTGGTGCACATTTTCCACAATTCTGAATCTTCTGTAATTATCAATGAGCAAAAATGAAGCTCTTGGGTGTGTTTCCCTATATAAGTTCGGAGTTTTTAGCCAAACGTTGATCGTATCATCTCTTTCCATCTGATGAGAAGCTAAATGCGACCTTACCAAATATATTATTTAAATACCATATCTCTATAAAAGATTTTCTTAAGTGCGTGTTTCAAGTCTGAGTCGAGGGATGGTATCTCGGTGCAACAATGGCGCGGTCTCGTCCCTTTTGTGTGTAACACTCAGGTCGCGACGCCTCCAAAAATATTGCACTTCTCTAAATCGCCACACAGTGATGTGATACATATCGATTAAATAAACTATCGATGTAATGACACTGGCTAATTGAGTCTCGCAAATGCCGAGAGTTCTTGGGTTCGGATTTAATACCCGACAGTGTTATTGAATTCATCTTTCAAGAATTTCTCGGTAACAACAGTGCCTACTTGCAAGATTTTGCTTGATATTTACGTGGCACAAATGGTAATGAAAGGTAAAGGCAAAAAATTACCGTCACCACGTCGGTAATGTTTATTGTGTGATTTAATTTAAATTACTGCAACACGCTGATATAAGTGACGCTGAATTATCCTTTGTGGTTAACAATGAGCGTAAAATACGTAATCATCATAAAATGTGAACATAACATAACAACGTATTTATATATTGATTTGCGTTACAATAGCAAAATATATAAACATCGGTTTACGTTATGTTGATTAGTTATGGATAGTAAGCATAATGATACTTAATAATGCTTTTAAACGATATATTATTATGTCAAGTCGTAATAAAAACATTTTGCTTTGACATGCCTCATTATAATATGGAAAATAGTCTTGAGACTGTACTAGTTATACTGCTAAAAGATAACAGAAAAACTAAACTAGTACCACTCTCCAGTATAAGTAGATATTGCCACAGATCATCAACCAGGCGATTACTTTAAATCAGTGTGTTTCAACGTGTGGGCCGGGACCCCCTGGGGGGTCGCCAAGCCCCTTTAGGGTCGCGAAGCGAAGGTCGACAAGCTTCTATAGGGGAGTTGCAAAAGGTTGGAAAAGCTACTGCAGAAAAAAAAAACAATCAATTTTTAAAAAGATTTATTAAGAAAGATGTTAACTATAGGACATAATCATTTGTATCAAATAAACAAAAATCGTGGCATCGGCCGTGGTCGTACGTATGCGCGTAAATTGCATTATCTATTGGCGACGCATTCTATGTAAAAAAATGTGTTTTACGTTCTTAAAATACATGAAAAAAAAAACAATGGGTAGGTCGCGAAATATTTCTTCATACTTTCGATTTGTTAGTTTCACCAAAGGAAATGTTGAAAATCTTTTAGTTTAGCGCTGGTCTCGCTGCCAACTAAATGCATACAGCACATATATGTAACTTAATTATGTGGGTGGTTCACCTGGCGTCCACTTGTTGACGCAGCCAATCATACATTTTGTTGACAACGCGACCATGCTGCGCCGCCAATGCTCTAACGGTCCATTTTAACAGCTTAATTTTACACTCAAAATAATGTGTATTCCAACCTTTTGAATTCAGCATTGCAACACCAAGAATGATTCCACAAATACTCCCTCAATCTACATAAAATAATTCTATCGATATCGACAACCAACAACGTTCCCATCACTACAAGTTGACACCAGTATAAAGGCTCTTTGTGTGATTGAAGCGGAGACTGCAGCCTATCTGCTATCACCACACTATGCTGATCAAGATAACAGGTGCTACACGGTTGACATTACTAAATGGCTTTTAGTTTAGAAGCTGTTTGAAAGCTAGACAGTAGCGATATGCAGGTAGGAACATTGGATGGATTAGGTTATACTAACAATCACTCTAGTGTTAAGCCTCGTGCAAACAGGCGCGACATCGCGGGCGCGACAGCCAGTGCGACCATTGTCGCGCCCGCGATATCGCGCCTGTTTGTGCGAGCCATTATTCCATGGCAAAAATTGTACTTACCTCGCGTCCTATTTAAAGCGATCGTCGCGCGAATACACGATTGTCCGAACTTTTTGTTCGGTGAAACTGAACTCGTGGTCGCGCCGACAGAGGGCGGTTTGCGGTTTTCTGAACAAAAAAAGACATACCGCGACGATCGCTTTTAAATAGGACGCGGCCTTACACGTTTAATCAAGATTATGAATTATAAATTCGTAAGAAAGGAAGAAGATTTTCAGGTGCCTCTCCCGCACGCGCGAATTTTATTTCGCAGTGCGAGGAGGGACGTACACACGGCTATACATCAAGCTATACATTTCCAGTATAAGCTGACCTCGCATTGTACGGAAATCCTATAAAATGCGAGATCAGCATAAACTGGAAATGTGTAGCTTGATGTGTAGCCGTGTGTACACAAAACATTCGCGCGATTAAATTCGTATCGCACCGCGTCAAATTTGAATCAAATCGCTGATTTTTTTTTACTTTGCGAATGTTAAATCGCCAGTGCGTGTGTCAAAAAGGCGACAAACACGCGCATTTCGCGCGTTTTTTTTATCGTAGTGTGCCTTATTACGCCTTAGTAACAAGAATAAAGGCTCCCACAAACAGGCGCGACGCGACGCCGCCGCCGCTGCATTGTTCGCCGTGAAGTTTTCTCAGAAATTGTTTTGTTAAAAGTCGACACAAGTCGCGCCTGTATGTAAGAGCCTTTAATCAGTCATCGTATAGCATCAGGGGCCTTAGGAGTCCTCGATCTGACACCCGATGCCGTTTACGCGACACGGGCGGTTTATACGGTCGTCTTCGCCGTCGCGTCAACGAACGTCGACTTATGTAAATTCGAGCGATTTTAAAACTTAAAATACTCATTTCGCACATAATATTTATGTTGGAATGGCTAAGTTACCATTGCATTCATATTAAAAAAAATAAAGAATGTCACTTTGACAGCCCGCCTTAAGCGGTTGTCAGTTCCAAGAAGATGGTCAAGCAATTACATTGAACTCAGTTGATTATAATTAAATTCTATAAAATAAAGAAAGAGTTTCATTATAAAACATGGTGGCAGCGTAAATCGAGCACAATGGAAGAAACAATAGTAAATATCGTTCACCAACAAACTGTGCTACTGCAGTCTATGCAAGAAGAGATCGCAAGACTTTCGCAGAAAACACTCCCACAAAACATAAATGTGCCCTGGCCAACAGCTATAAACGTTGATATAGACCCGCAAGATGCATTTAAATCATTCTTATCTGCGTGGACTAATTATTGTTCTGCGACTCAAATGGATGAATGGTCGGTGGAACAAGAACCAAGAAAAGTAAGCGTATTGTTCAGCGCCATTGGCAGCGAAGCGTTAAAGAAATATGGGAATTTCGGTCTCACAGACACTGAAAAGGCAAACAGAACATGCAAGGACATTTTGCAAATCATATCTACAAAAATGCTCCCTAAGAAAAACATAATCTACAATAGATATATCTTCTTAAGTAGAATTCAACAGAAATACGAAGTATTTGATGTTTTCTATGCAGACTTAACAAAGCTAATTGAAGACTGTGAATATTCTACATTCAAAGATGAAATGTTACGAGACAAAATTGTTTTAGGATTAAAAGACATGAAAACAAAGAAAGACCTCTTAAAAAAGGAAAACTTTACTTTAACTGATGCAGTCAATCTGTGTCGTGCCGCAGAGGCCACTGAAAGACATATGAAAGATTTATCAGGAACAACAACTTCAGAAATAAAGAAAATAGAAGAGAAAGCTACAAATAAGAAAAGAAAATGCAAGTTTTGTGGAAATTTTCATGTATTCAAGAAAGAAATTTGTCCAGGCTGGGGTAAAGAATGTGAAAACTGTAAAGGAAAAAACCATTTAGAGAAAGTATGTAAGAAGAAGAGACAAGTAAAGGTGGTGATGGAAAACCAAATAGAAGAACAAAATAACAGCATTGTCTCAGACTCTGACACAGAACATGTTATCAACAAGATCATAAACAAAAAGAGTAAGAACTTAGCGGAGTGCACACTTGAATACAATGTCAAAAATAAATGGAAATCCACAAAATGTCTACTCGATACAGCAGCTGACGAATGTCTAATTGGTCTCCAAAATGTCAGGGAAATGTTCGGTGACAGTTATGTTCAAGAAAATAAGCAACTGTCAAATAAAACTCTGTTTGATTTTGGAGGAAATCATATTATTGTACATGGAGAAATAGATTTAACTTTAAGAACCAACATTTCAGGTCTTAAAAAGAATCATACTGTTACATTTCAAATAGTACACAAAACACACATTCCTCTCTTATCATGCCAAGCCTGTACTAATATGGGTCTTGTGAAATTTTGCAAGGAAATAAGACAATGCAATTATTCACAGGAGACACAAAATATCGTAAATAAATTTAGTTCAGTTTTTGAAGGTAGAGGAAGCTTTTCAGGTGAGGTTGATCTAGAAATTGATGAGACAGTTTCACCAGTTATCCAGAAAGCTCGTCGTGTTCCAGTAGCTCTACGACCCATGCTGAAAGAAGAATTAAAGAGATTAGAAGAAGAAGGAATAATAACCAAAGAAGATAGTCACACAGATTGGGTAAGCAATATACTTATTATAAAAAAGAAAGATAACTTTAGAATATGCCTAGATCCAATTCCTTTAAACAAAGCCATAAAAAGGCCTAATCATCAATATACTACGGTTGAAGAAATCCTACCAGAGCTAGGCAGAGCTAAAATATTCTCTACATTTGATGTAAAAAAAGGATTTTGGCATTTAAAACTATGTAACAAAAGCAGTAAATTAACAACATTTTGGACACCATTTGGAAAATACCGATGGAAGGTCCTTCCCTTTGGCATATCTTCAGCACCAGATCATTTTCAGATAAAAATGAGTGAAATGATTCAGGGTTTAAATGGTATTGAGGCACTGGTCGATGATCTGCTTGTATATGGAGTTGGGGATACCATGACAGAAGCTATTATAGATCATAACAAAAATCTTCAAAATTTATTTAACAGATTACAAAAATATAATTGCAAGTTAAATAGAACTAAAACAAAACTTTTACAAACTTCAGTAAAATATTATGGACATGTGTTTTCTAATAAAGGTCTCCAACCAGATCCATCTAAAATAGAGACAATTTCAAATATTCCAATTCCAAAAAATAAAAAAGACGTTCAAAGATTTCTGGGTGTAGTTACATATCTCAGTAGGTTTATTCCTAACTTAAGTGCTAACTCAATATACCTAAGACACCTTACACATGATAAAACTGAATGGTTGTGGAATAAAAGAGCTCAAAAAGAGTTTGATATGCTGAAGTCCAAGATCTGTGACACCAAGACATTGAAATATTATGACAAAAATGAGCCACTCATTGTAGAATGTGATTCCAGTGAAGGAGCTCTGGGGGTGGCGCTGTTTCAACAGAACCTTCTAGTAGCATATGCATCACGATGCCTCACTCCAACTGAAAAGAAGTATGCCCAAATAGAGAAGGAACTGCTGACAGTACTTTTCGCCTGCAAACGGTTTGATCAGCTAATTATAGGTAACACAAAAACTATTATTAAAACAGATCACAAACCATTATTAAATATATTTAAAAAACCTCTTCTTCAAGCTCCAAAAAGGCTTCAATCAATGCTTTTGATGTTACAGAGATATAGTCTTGAGTTGCAATTTGTATCTGGAAAAGAAAATATTATGGCAGATGCATTATCTCGATTTTATTTAGAGTGTAAAGACATTGATAAATCAAAAGACTTGAAAATATTTAAAATTATTGAAAAAATTGATCCTTTGTTAAACTTACCTATATCTGATAACTGTATACAGGAAATAGAAAATACATCATCAAAAGATAACAATTTTCAAGCTTTAAAAAACTTTATTCTACATGGATGGCCAAAATATTTAAGAGATGTGCCAGATGCCCTCAAACAGTAATATAATTATAAAAGTGAGTTAACAACCTATAACGGTCTTATACTTAAGAACCAAGCTATACTAATACCGGAAAATTTAAGAGAAAAAATGTTGAGTAAATTACATAAAGCACATTCAGGAATTGAAAATACATTAAAATTAGCTAGAGATGCTATATTTTGGCCATCAATGTCTAACGACATAAGAGAAATGATTAAAACTTGCACCACTTGTATTAAATATCAACCAAGTCAACAAAAATTTACCATGCAAAGTCACAAAATACCTGAATATCCATTCCAAATAATATCTATGGATGTTTTCTTCTTCAACCAAAATGGTAAACAAATTAAATATTTGATAACGGTTGACCATTATTCTGATTTCTTTGAGATTGATGTATTAAAAGATTTATCTTCCAAACAAGTAATAGAAATTTGCAAGAAAAATTTTTCTCGACATGGAATTCCAGAAATAGTTGTCACAGATGGTGGAACTAATTTTGTCAGTCAAGAATTTTCTGAATTTTCTTGTAAATGGAACTTCACACAAGTTACATCATCTCCACATCATCCCCAAGGCAATGGCAAAGCAGAAGCTACCGTTAAAATAGCCAAAAAATTGATAATGAAAGCTACTGATGATGGTGAAGACTTCTGGTTGAGTCTGCTTTGTCTGAGAAATACTCCTAATAAATTGGAGTCAAGCCCTGTACAAAGGATATTTTCACGTAGAACAAGAGGTTTCTTACCAACTGTTAAAACTTTACTGAAACCAAATGTGATTGAAAATGTATCTGAAAACATCAAGAGTAATAAAGAAAGGGTAAAATATACACATGATAAAAGAGCCAGAAGGGCAACCACGTTAGAAATAGGACAGCCCGTTTCAGTTCAAATTCACCCAGCTTCTAACAAAACTTGGACTCCTGGAATAATTGCAGATGTGCTCTCAGATCGTTCCTACTTAGTTGATGTAAATGATACAACATATAGAAGAGACCTTATACATATTCGTCCACTTTCACCACATTCAACAGAATTATCTGAGACAATACAACAGACCACTTATACAACATCACAACAAAATACACTCCCTGTTTTTAAGGAACAAGAAAATGTAACTTTGAAAACACAAGAAGATGTTGACACTACTTTATCACTCCCCTGCACCTCTTCAATTAATTTAGATAACACTGTAGAGGATCCTGAATCCCAAAACTCTTTGTTAACTATTAATCCATTATCAAGTTCTCAATCTACTTCTAAGACTCCTGATGTCAGGAAAACACCTACTCCATTAACTATCGATAGCAAACCTAGTAGTCCCAGGAGAGATATAAAAACTCCTTCTTACCTGAAAGACTATGTATGTTAGGTCATTGTATTAAATTATAATTATAAGTATTAATAAAATAGTTTAAGTTAAAATTATACTTGCATTATTGTTGTTAACTATCATTCTAAGATAATATTTTCTAATTATATTGTACTTCTAGATACTTAGAGACTTGTTTATCGAGATACTTTCACTTAAATTGTGTTTATATAAATTACTATACTCTGTGTGTTGATTTGTTAAGTTTATCTAGTTGTAGCAGTGCAGTTACATAGTACTTTTTATGTTGTGTTCTTCATACTATACATCTTTTGTTAATTTCTGTAAAAAGACAGCGTGTTGGAATGGCTAAGTTACCATTGCATTCATATTAAAAAAAATAAAGAATGTCACTTTGACAGCCCGCCTTAAGCGGTTGTCAGTTCCAAGAAGATGGTCAAGCAATTACATTGAACTCAGTTGATTATAATTAAATTGTATAAAATAAAGAAAGAGTTTCATTATAAAACAATTTACTTAGTTTTAACTTGTGTTTGTTTATGCCGCTCGTTCGTGCTAAGCCTTGACACACAACAACATCCACATTAAGTATCATTTCAACAAAGAAATCCTCCCAAATCTCTCCAGCAAAAACTCCTCCCAAATCTCTCCAGAACTAAATTCTATGTCATTTGATTACAAACTCCAAAGTCGGTTAATAAGCAGTAGTTCTAGTTCGTACTTTGTAGCTAACTGCAATATACGTAACTAAGTGAGCGAAGCCGAGCGCATAAGTTTCTTGCAAGGCGCTCCAAACTACTATCCGATGATATTAGAAACAGATTTGCTTGATACGAGTTTTATACGGACAGACATTTTTGTTATTATATTAGAGAGTCGAGGGTAAGCTTTGGACTAATTAAAATGAGGTTTTAATTTGACTTGGTGTAGGAAATTAGCGGTGGTTGAAAGTTTTAGTACAGATTGAAATCTAAAAAACGGCCAAGTGCGAGTCGGACTCGCGCACGAAGGGTTCCGTACCATTATCTATAAAAACGGCAAAAAAAACACGTTTGTTGTATGGGAGCCCCCTTAAATAATTATTTTATTCTGTTTTTTTGTTTTTTTTGTTATAGTGGCAATAGAAATACATCATCTGTGAAACTGTCTAGCTATCACGGTTCATGAGATACATCCTGGTAACAGACGGACAGACAGACAGACAGCGGAGTCTTAGTAATAGGGTCCCGTTTTATCCTTTGGGTACGGAAACCCAAAAAAATATAAAATTGAAATTGAATAGATCTCACTGTAATCGTCGAAGGGTTAAGCAGAAGTGTACATATAGGGCACCAACATTTCGCCAGTTATGTTTAAGTCCCATGCAATAGGGAGTGAGCCATCGCCATCAAACAGGCACAAATCCAGACTCCAGGCTACTACTGAGAAGTTACTATTGATTTATACTAATTATTGATTAAACTAGATCATCTGAAATGAAATGAAATGAAATGAAATTGTTTATTCTGTAAATAGGATATTGGAATCACTTTTACACGTCATATTAGAAAATATTAAAAATAAGCTAGATGAGGTCGGCGTTTCCTATCTGACTACTCTGAGAAGAAAGGCCGAAACAAACTCAGAGGTCACAGTCTCTTTTAAAGTCCAGACATAATCTTGGTCAAGCCATATGAGGACCATGTAAATTTGAGTCTGAAATGGTCTTTTGAGGAAAGAACCACACAGATTTGAGTGGACCTGTCCGTCAGTGCAAGCATTTGTCAGTAATGGTGGAGCTCAACTCAGAACTTAAGGAGCTCAACGACTCGACGAACAATACCAAAGAAAGGACATTTGGGTAGGCCGCATAAAATTCTCAAATTGCCAGACCATCGATAAAATTAACTTAGAACGAAAAAAAATAAAAATTCACATAGTCCTCACATTCACAATAATAAAATACTTTACAACGTAATCATGTCATTTTGTATAGAATATTCAATAATGTCAATTTGTAAATAAAACTGGTAGACATACTTTGATGATTTTCCATATTATTCAAAATGTTACAATGCTTAGCAGAGCGAGCAGCTCAATCCTATGGTTTTTTGTCTTCTAAATAATCTGAAATTTTATAGTACCCTTTTCTACAAAGTTTGGTTTTAATACAGCTTTTAAATCGTTTAATGGGTAAGTTTCGAATGTCAATGGGAAGTTTGTTATAAAAGCGTATACATTGACCCATGAATGAGCTGCCTACTCTGTGGAGACGAGTGCGATGTACAACAAGATATTCTGTTTGAAATATTAATTCGTACAGAAACCGAAGCCTTCAAGGCCTTTTTTGGATCTTTTTCTTAAGTGATTAACGTTTACTGAAGATTACTAAGGAGGAGCTCGTGGCTAAGTAATAACAGCCGCTCGGGTCAATCCATCAGGTTAAGCTACGCTTGCCGGGGTTGGTCCGTGGATGGGTGACCATTTTCATATATCGAGACACTCCTCCGTGCCTCGGAAAACACGTTAAGCCGTTGGTCCCGGCTGTCATTTGTGGATCTTTGACAGTCGTTACGAGTCGTCAGAAGCCCGAAAGTCTGACAACCGGTCTAACCAAGGGTATCGTATTACCCAGTTGCTGGGTTGTGAAGGTCAGATAGGCAGTCGCTCCATGTAAAATACTGGTATTCAGCTGCATCCGGTTAGACTGGAAGCCGACCCCAACATAGTTGGGAAAAGGCTAGGCAGATTGATTGATTGTGTACTGAAGATTGGCAACATCAAACGACGTACCTAGACAAGTGACAATAGCTTCGAAAGCATTTCGTATTCCTACAACGACTTTCAATAGGATTGACATAATCTTTTCGATTGCTTATGTCAGTCTTATACATTTGTGCCTTTTCCATCATCGTTATCGCTGACAGAATGTCACTTTGTACATGTACTACCGTGGACTCTTGCACAAAGTTAAACCATTTTCTATTTATGTAAAAAAAGGAAATTGTAATATCAAAAATGTCATGATTGAACAAAGTTACATATGTCAAGTCCATATTGAACAAAGTTACATGACAAGTGAAATAAGCAGACTGTCTTCTTCATCAATTCCGGGATAGGGGCAATATGGGCCTGAGGCTAAACAGGAAATCGTTTAGTTTTCTGACGTCAAACTATCAACCTTTTTACATTATATTTATTAAACAAAAAAATCGGAATACGCAATCTATGGGAAAACTCTAATAGTTATCTATGCAACTGTTATATAATAAGGGGTATTAATACATTAATGTGGTATCACATGAGTGTTTTAATACCTAATTATTTGAATCCTCCCATGATATGAATTCTCTATAAAAGGTTCTTTGCAATACTAATATCGAACAAAAATGGAGGGATATGCCGCACGTGAATTCGAATTTTTCGAATTCACGTGCGATTTAATGTAATAGATGCTATTTTTAACCGACTTCTTCAAAAAGGAGGAGGTTCTCAATTCGTCTGTATGTTTTTTTTTTTTTTTTTTCTTCAGCTTTCAAGCTTTCAGCTTCAATATTACGTATTTTTCCCACTTAGTTTATCTAGACGATATCCTGTTTGACTCCTTCACTGTTATTTAGATAGCAGGTAGTGGTATTCGGATTTGAGTGGGGTAGGTACCACAACTAAAAAGTGAAAAATAAAAACTTTTTACAAAAAAAAAACAACCGACTTCCAAAAAAAATACTAAAAAAGTGAAAAATAACTTTAATTTCGGAAGTCGGTGGCAAAAAACAAAAACTGAAAAGCAAAGACACCGACTTCCGAAATTAAAGTTATTTTTCACTTTTTTAGTGT
This sequence comes from Lithophane ornitopus, assembly GCA_948473465.1. Lineage (NCBI taxonomy): Eukaryota > Metazoa > Arthropoda > Insecta > Lepidoptera > Noctuidae > Lithophane > Lithophane ornitopus. Next base: position 13,327,331 of record OX419629.1, read on the forward strand.
TTTTTTTTGAAGTCGGTTGTTTTTTTTTTTGTAAAAAGTTTTTATTGTTTTAAATTACGATGCTTTGTTAGTGAAACACGCCTGCAAGACAATGTTCTTTTTTTTAAATGAGTTGTATTATGAAATTTAGTACAACATTATAACACCCGTTTGGATGATAATATGGTAACTATGACAACATTAAAACAACCAGTGTTTTAATGTTGGCAATCACCTAACTGTTTCAGAAACTTTTATAGAGGATTTATAGCATGGGTGTAGATAAAACTTTGTAAGGCACCATTTCCCATTTAGGTAATGTAGTGTATCTATCTAATAGTTAAGTACACACTATCACATGCACGTCAACAGTGAGGTCGCTGTCACTAATGTCAACGGTCAGTTCACCACGAATGGCGGGAAATGGTTGAAAGTGAAGCGTGCCTACACGAGATGCTTGATGTGGGAATGAGCCAGTGTGATATAATAACAGGATACTACAGGTAAGATTTTTAATCTTCGGTGTAGATAAACCTCCAACTGTCACTAACGAGACACAATAAAATTTTAATTGTTATCGACCTTCTTAACGCCCATCGACAGTTTAGCGGCTGGGCACTGGGGACAGCCCAATGATGCACTATAGGTACTATCATAGAGATTCACAAATGGACCGCCAAGGTGAATCCAAGACTATCTATTGCAAACCCATCATCCTAATTGCGAAACACAACTTTTTTTTTTTTTGAGTATGGCAAATTATCAAATGACTTCTCCCGGTCTGGGCGGAGCGGGAGGGCGTGTCAGACTTTTACCGGCAAAACCGACGTGTTCCTTCAGTTGCCTGTTGCTAAGGGTTCCCATATCCCTTTCGGACTTTCCCGCATGGCGGGCATCGGTTCTAGCGGACCCCGTCAATTGTGCTGACATCTCTTTAAAGGCGCGCGCGGAACACAACGCGCCGTCGTCCCGGGCCTGGTCCTTATCGGACAGCGAGCTACCCATTGCTCGCCGTCCGCATGCGTAACACACCTTTCAAACATAATCTAAATGCAATGAATGTTGTTGAACTGTCAAAATGAAAGCCATTGCTTCTTAAGTTACGCAATTACCCCGCATTGCCTGCGGGGCAATCATTTGTACTTTGGATGTGGGTGTTTTGTTTACTATCCTATAAGTATGCGATGTTATTATTGTTTGCATAATTTCCTCATGCAAATAAGGGCCCAGCCTATAATTACTCACCTACGCATGATTATAATTTAAAACCGGTACGCTTATTTGTTTTCACCTACTTCGAAAACAAGTTATTTCTATCTATGGTTTTTTTTTGTATTTAATTTAAAGGGAAGTTGTTGGGACTTAGGACAGTAATACCTAGTACTGGCAGCTATTTTAACTAATTTACATTAGTTTTGAGGACACTACGAACTGGTCTTGTGTTTTTTTTTTTTTTTTAAATCATTTTTAATACAAAGGATTTTTGTAAACTCACGATAATGGAAAGAAACTAAAAATACAGGGTGTAAGGGTAAACACCGTTGTCACTCAAACCAGGTAACAATAAAAACAAACGTTATTTTCATTACACCACACCCATACACACCCGTGTTGAGACGCAAGTTCGTTGCCCTAGCGCCCTAGGGTGAAAGGGTGAAATACTCTTGTGGTAAATGTAGATTCTCTTTTAAAAAAAAAGGTGTAATTTTCCATTGATTTTACGTTCTTTAAATGAAACCAAACCACTGGTTTCAAAGATAACGGTGTTTACCCTAACACCCTGTATAATTACTAAGTATACGTTTGGTGTTGAAACCCTCGGACCGTGGGGTCCGACTGCTCATACTCTATTCTATGAAATTTCCTAACGGCTGTTTGACACTTCCCGTGACCGGCTGGGTTTTACCTTGGACAGAGGCTAGGCACTGCAAATACAACGTGACAATAATGTGGCACTAATCTCTTCGGTACATTCCAGCCGACAGCGATGCGGAGGATTTTTCGACGCCATAATATTTTAGTTTGTTAATAGTTTTAATTAAGTTAGGATAAAATAATATTTTATTTCTTTAATTCATTTAGCGTAAATTGGCATTTTATTTCTGCAATAAAAGAAATAACCCGGAAACGAACTATTTTTACAAACAATGAAATCACTTTTTAATTTAAACAGGCATCCCTTTACGGATATCAATGATGACAAATTCATTATTAAGTATTCTAACAGAAATATTATTGCGTGTGCCGAATTATTTTTAAAACACGTCGACCAATGTCCGTCGCACGTGCTACCTGCACACATTATAATCATTTACGCGATGTCGTGATTTTTCTGACGTCTGTTATTCATGATTTCAGGCTGTGGAACATTTGTTATTGAAATCGGATATAGAATAAGTTTTCCATAGATACTAGACGCCATTTATCAAACAAACAAAACATCGAAAAATCGTGAGGAAACCGCGGCATGCCTGAGATCTATTTCCCGACGGCATGTGAAGCCAAGTCAGAGCGGTACCTTTGTCGACAAAGGTACCGCTGCCTGTGCGCCCGCGATTTCGCGTCTGTTTGCACGAGCCGACAAAGGTACAGCTGCCTGTCGCGCCCACGATTTCGCGTCTGTTTGCACGAGCCTTTATAAATGTAACGTTTAAAATAGGTAACGGGTGAACTTAGTAGGTTGGTAACAATCAACAAAGTATGTATAAACCACCTACTGTTCACAGGCTCAAATATTACATATTATCCAAATCAAGTCAATAATTACGTAGTTTACACAAATAGTTTCTGCTAACGTAAGTCAATTCTTCGTAAACAGCTCTTTAAATATTTGTTATTGCTAAGCAGCTGCTAAAAATGATACTACATACATAAGACAGTAGACATTGTGTATTTACTTAAGAACTTGCGTAATACACAGCTTCATTATGTAAACTAAATAAACAATGTGTTAAATGGATTTTAGAAGCCATTATCATCAGTCTGCCAAGTCATAGCTATGTCTCGAGATCGAACCCAAGCCATGCACCTCGGAATTTTCGAATTGATGTTTTGAGTAGATATTGTTTATCACTTGCTTTAATATGGTGAAGGAAAACATCGTGAGGAAACCGGCATCGGGATGGTTTGCGGGGTCAGCATGGGTAAAAATCGCACAAAACGGAGGAGATTTGGTAGGAAAAAGGGCGGCCTTTGGCCCCGCACTCAGGCTAATAAAGTAATAAAAACTAAAACCCAACTACGACTAAAAAGGTATAAACAAGACACCGCAGGCAGACAAATTAAAAATCCGGAGTCACACGTGTTAGAGCATAAATCGAACAGATTACGTGTGAGTCCGGATTTTTAATTTTTCTGTCTGCGGTGTCTTGTTTATACCTTTTTAGTCGTAGTTGGGTTTTAGTTTTTATTACTTTAATTTTTTTAAATTGTTTAGGGGTTATAATATATATATTTTTGAAATGTGCTCATTAAGCGCTTTCATTTGATACCCAACATGGTACGATGAAACAATTTTTTTTTTTAGTTCCTTACTTTATGTCCTCTAGAGGGCGCCATTTTTAATTTAATGTGACGTCACATAGCTTATAACCAGCGGACGATCAAGACGCTTCCAACGATACCTAACTTATCAAATTATGATGAGCGGTTTACAAGATATGAGGGAACAGATGAACATACATACATACCGGTCAAAATCATAACCCTCCTTTTTTCTTCGCCTTAGTCGGGTAAAAACTAGCCCGTTTGGGAACGCAGGAGTTATGTTTTGATATCATCATCATCATCATCGTAATAAGCCTATAATGTCCCCACTGCTGGGACACAGGCCTCCTCTCTGTGAGAGGTAGTGGGCCATAATCCACCACGCGGGCCCAGTGCGGGTTGGTAGATGTCACATGTCTTCGATTTTTTAGTTCTAGGACATATCGGTTTCCTCACGATGTTTTCCTTCACAGTTTTGAGAGTAGTGGTGATGAAACTTGAGCGCCTATCAGGGTTCGAACCTACGACCTACAACTAGGAGTGAGGCATATTTATCGTCACAGATAGAAATCACAGATATTAAAAAAATAGCAGATAACAGTTGCTCCTAACGATAAAAAATATCTGTTACTTAAAATCACAGCTCCTCAAGACTGTTACCGCAGCTGTTACTGTTAAAACTTCGGATACGATTTTCGACTTTAACTTAAAGAAATAAAGAAGAGACTTAAATACGTATTTATCGTCAGTACAAAAATAACGGGCTGCGTATTTATCGTCCGTGCAAAAATAACAGGCTGTGATTTAATAACAGATATTTGGAGCTGTGATTTTTTTGTCACAGTCACAGTGATAACAGGATATCGTGTTTAACCTGTTACAACCCATCTCTACCTACAACTCGTGAGTCGTTATTTTTTTCTATGCTGAATTATAATTGTGGAGTATCAAAATCAAAATATTTTATTTCACATAAACCTACATGGGCACTTATGAAACGTCAGAAGCTAGGTGTACGTATGCCAATTAGCATCAGGCTCTAGGCGAAAATTCCCTAGTATATAATATTGGCCTAGAATTATTCATTTCTTCAGCGACCTTTTGTTACTATAATGACTGCGTCAATATTGACCGTTTGAATTAAATCATTTATCATTTAAGCAGTTACTTACTATTGTTGGACAGTAATTAGTTCATTAATCATTCGCGGTACAATCTGTCGTGCTAGTTGACATCTTACCTGTCAGATTTATTCGATTTTTTTTACGTCACGAAAGAAATAACAATAGCCATAAAATTTAATCTTATAAATGGTGGTTCTAACCTAGTTATGTGGAGTATGGCGCCTAAATGACATTGACAGGGCGCAGTTGGTCAATATTTTTGAGATTGTCACAAAAATTGTATCGACAAAAAAAGAATGCGACATCAAACTTAATAAAAAATTTGTGGTTTTAACCGAAATATGTGGATTATTGCGCCTAAATGACATTGACAGGGGGGCGCTGTTGGTCAATAATTGTGAAATAGACACGGAAATTGTATCGACAAAATAAGATGGCTATGGCGGCATTAAACTTAATCAGAAAAATGGTGGTTTTAACCTAAATATGTAGAATATGGCGCCTAAATCACATTGACAGGGGGGCGCTGTTGGTCAATATTTGTGACATTGTCACAGAAATTGTATCGAGAAAACAAAATGGCGGCGTTAGTTCCGATTTTGGCCATGCGCCAAAATAACCTTGAAGGGTTGTAGCTCATTCTCTGGTAATTAAAGCGGGTGATAATATAACACAGGTTCGGGTGATTACTCTACACGAGTATGCACTTACTCCCAGATAATTATAGTCTACAGGGATTTAAATGTGTGCTGCCTTAAAATAACTCATTTGGAGGATCTGTCTTGAGATAATCATTATTGTAATAGCACAGTAGGTTCCTACTTATTATTACACACTTTCAAACGGTGTCGATTATAATAAAGACTGCGGCATGGAGTGATCAATATATAACTATTTTATCGAAGTATAAATAGTTCGTTATAATAGTTAGTTCTTTTTTTAAACAAACTAAATAGTAACTAGTGATTGGCTGACTTTGGGGTTTTCCGATCTTTGAATAGCTATAGTGACTTATTGGATGTATTTATTTAATAAGTAAACTTAATTAGATATACGAAGTTTACTTTATTGTTGTACTAGCTGCACCCCGCGGTTTCACCCGCGTAAGGTTCGATCCCGTTGGAACTTCGGGATAAAAAGTATCCTATGTCCTATTTCAGGTCATGGTCTACCTATGTTCCAAATTTCATCCAAATCCGTTCAGCCGTTTAAGCGTGAAAGCTTAACAAACAAACAAACTCACTTTAGTGAGAGTAGTCACAAAGAAACTACGATTTGACTTTCAAACAACAAAAATAGACTTTTATATTGAGAGCCTATCAAAAGCAACATAGCACCTAACTGTTGTACCAACACAGTGTCTTTAGCATCATCAGTCTATAATTTTCCCACTGCTGGGACACGGGCCTCCTCTCTGTGAGAGCGGGTGGGCTGTAATCCACCACGCGGGCCCAGTGCGGGTTGGTAGATGTCACATGTCTTCGAATTTTTGATTCTAGGACATGCCGGTTTCCTCACGATGTTTTCCTTCACCGTTTTCAGAGCATTGGTGATGAAATGATTTACGCAAATAAAGCGCCTCGCTGGGTTCGAACCCACGACCTACACTCGCTCATTGTCTTTACCAACACTTAATAATTCCGAATAATTTTATCGTACAAATGACTACAAATGATTACACTTTCATGCTCAGGTACCTCAAATAAGGCGAGTAATCTGTTTACTCTCGGAAAGTACTTATAATTTGAGTAAACTTCCACAACACTCTCGGGTCAGATTTTCAGTATTCATAATTCAGAACTTGTTCAAGTAAATTACCATTCGTCCTCAGACCTCTGGGTTCGTGTAGGGTTGCCAAGGAAATATGTGTGGAAATTGAGTTTTTTTTATGTTACTGACTACACGTGGTCCTGGATTTTCATACCCTAATCTGATGTGAGTTTTTTAATTACAACTCTCTAAGTTCATACTATCCTATTGATTTACTGGTTCAAGAAATTATGACATTTAAGGATTATTCTAACTTAAGAAATGAAATGAAATGAAATGAAATGAAATTGTTTATTCTGTAAATAGGATATCAGAATCACTTTTACACGTCATATTTAAAAAAATAAAATAAGCTCGATGAGTTCGGCGTTTCCTATCTGACTACTCTGAGAAGAAAGGCCGAAACAAACTCAGAGGTCGCAGTCTCTTTTAAGGTCCAGACATAATCTTGGTCAGGCTATATGAGGACCATGTAGATTAGAGTCTGAAATGGTCTTTTGAGGAAAGAACCACACAGATTTGAGTGGACCTGTCCAGTCAGTGCAAGCATTTGTCAGTAACCGAGGAGCTCAACTCAGAGCTTAAGGAGCTCAACGAAGAAGATGTATTGTTGATTCTAATGATTATAATTCTGTAAAGCCATATTTTTTACGGTCGGGAATCATATTTTAATCAACATACAACCTGACACTGACTTGCTAATTGCAAAAAAACGTAAGAAAATTTTAATTTCGCAGGCTCCCTTATGTAGCGAGTGGTACACGCTAGCTCAATAGCTAGCATGTGCTTCTCGCTACTTAATCTTATGCTTCTTCGCATCTAATCTAACTAATGTAAGTTTGTAAGTATGGATGGATGGATGGATGTTTGATACTCTTTCACGTAAAAACTACTGAATAGATTTGGATGTTTGGGAAACAGATAGTTTATAACCTGGATTAACACATAGGATACTTTTTATCCCGATATTCCCACGGGATCGACACTTATGCGGGTGAAACCGCGGGGCGCAGCTAGTAATATATAATAGTGTTGAAATTATCTTTCCATGATTGCCATTTCTTTTCAATTGACCCAGTTAGCTAATTGACATATTGCCTTTTCGATCTGCTTTTAAGGTCCCTTGTGATAAACACTGGAACCTTGCACGTGTCAGAAACACAATGGTTGCTTGTCAGCCCTACAAGCCGAGCCACCTTCAAGTTACAAGTTCTTATTCCATAATTACAAAGTTGCCTTTTTCATGCCCAAACGCCATTTTGTTTTTCACAATAACACTTAACCGTGATTAGTTTAGAAAAGTATCAACATTTTTGGGAACTGAAATTATCGTTATTTATAAATAACAATAAATAATGAAAATAATTTTGTTTTGTTTCCCAAAACAAAACTTATATATTACAGAGAGGACCTTTCGGTAATGCAGAGACAAACAGTGGTAGGTGGAATTACGAAAATTGAGGCATTTGGTGTTTATTTAATGTTTACTAACACGCTGGATCATTGTTATCCGAATAATAAAGAATAATAATAATAATTAATATAACCAAAAGTCCAATTCTCTTACTTAACAAGTTAAATGAAATTTAAAATTTAAAAGGACCCCCGACAAAAACAAAGCATCTAATAAACGATTTTTTTTATATTTAAGAATACTCTCGATCAAGTCACCTTTCAAACAAAACCAAAAAAATCAAAATCGGTTCAGCCGTTTGGCAGCTACGATAGACAGACAAACAGATACACACGTTAAACTTATAACACCCGTCTTTTTCCGTATGGGATTAAAAACATTCACATTCAAGTCGCAATCTCTCAAACTTGTCAAAAATGTTTGTAAATTGATTGTATTTTTAACCGACTTCTTCAAAAAGGATCGATTTTGATGATTCTTTTTTTGTATGGTAGGTCATGCTTCCGAGGTGGTCCCATATAAATTTGATTAAATTTGCTTGTGTAGTTTTTGAGTAAGCTTCAATATTACGTGTTTTTCCCACTTAGTTTATCTAGACGATGTTTTCATTTACTCCTTCACTGTTAATTACATCAGCTAGTGGTATTAGAATTTGTGTGGGGTAGGTACCACAACTAAAAAGTGAAAAATAAAAACTTTAAAAAAAAAAAAAAAAAACGACTTCCAAAAAAAAACACTCGAAACTGAAAAATAACTTTATTTTCGGAAGTCGGTGGCAAAAAACGAAAATTGAAAAGCAAAGACACCAACTTCCGAAATTAAAGTTATTTTTCGGGTTTCAGTGTTTTTTTTTGGAAATCGGTTTTTTTTGGTTGTAATTGACAGATTGCGAGCGAATGAGATGCGAATGTGAACGTTCTTAAAAATACGGAAATTGCCCCTTTAATAAACACCCAAAATGGTCAATCGTTTAAATTTTGTAACGATTGTGATCTGTGACTGTGATACAGAAGTATTTTGTCAACAATTTTTGGACATATGCCTTTTAAAAACAAATACGTAATATTTTTACTGTCGCTGAATCAGCGTATTTAAATTTAATCGTCGGTTTATAGAGGGTATAAAAAAATCAAAAGGAGTACTGAAAAGGCCACGGCGGTCGTAATTAAACATAGCTTTGTCGTGCAATGACTTGTGTGATTATTTTTTGCGTGGGATTCCGGTAGACTTTACCAAAGGGTATCGTATCACCCAGTTACTGGGTTGTAGAGGTCAGAGAGGCAGTCGCTCAATGTAAAATACTGGTATTCAGCTGCATCCGGTTAAATTTACTGGAAGCCGACCCCAATATAGTTGGCAAAAGGCCAGGCAGATTGATTCCGGTAGACTTTACTAGATGAGTAGATCGAATGAAGAACTGGTGAAGGTCGGAAGGCTAATACGATATTGGTTGGAACCTACAAACCTTTAGAAGAATCCTTGGAAGTCGCGCACTATAATTGCGTAACACACTTTCAATCACAATCTCTCAGATTTTGAAGGAAATTCCTTATCCATTGCTTTATATGTTTGAAAAAATTCATCTGCTGCAAACGTAAATAAAGCAATGAATATTGTTGAATTGTCAAAAAAAAAATGAATTGTCAATTGTATGTGAGTCACGGAATCAGTTTCTTGGACGTTTCATGGCTAGTAGTCGATCATCAAAGTTGATATGACCATGATGGTAATTATGATGAGTTGATGGAACCGAGAGGTACTTAAATAAAAAATACTTAAGATAATGAGACTTTCTATATCTTTCTAGTTTCGCAAGTAGAATTCAGATCAAATCAAATCAAATCAAATCAAAAATGTTTATTTGCTAGAAAAAACATACCAATTCAAGGAAAGATCTTATGTCCTAAAAGTGATTGTATTCTGCCTGCAAGCAAGCGTGCAAATTATTTACTTACGTCTATTTATGTAATTATTATCATGCAATTAATTTTATTACAATTATTCTAAACTCAATTATCCATTTTCATTCAATAGTACATACCTAAAATTAATTTTTAAATTCTTTAATGCTATAGAAACAACTCTCTTGTAGCCAATCGGTCATTTTTTTTTTAAATAGATTACCCCGATCGATAGTATAATTATTTTTATGGTTCCGTACCCGAAGGATATAACTAAACCTCCGCTGTCCGTCCGTCCGCCCGTCCGTCTTTCAGTGGGCTATATCTCATAAACCGAAATAGGTAGACAGTTGAAATTTTCACCTATAGTGTATTTCTATTGCCATTATAACAACAAGTAATAAAAATAAAATAAAGTTAAAAATTGAAGAAGTCCCCCCATAAGAAACGTGTTTTCGGCCTTTTTTGCTAAATATTGTACGGTGGTACCAAGCGTTACTACTGAGCATGAGGATTTGAGTTCGATTCCCGGGTCGGGCAAAATGTTATTGGGTTTTTCCATCTGAAAGTCAGTAGCAGCCCGGAGTCTGGATTTGTGCCTAGTTAATAGCAATAAACGCCAGTTATGTTTGAGTTTTATGTAATCCCCTATTACATAGAACTCAAACATAACTGGCGTTTGGGTGTACTAAATATTATACAGGGTATTAGGGTAAACACCGTTATCCTTGAAACCAGTGGTTTGGTGTCATTTATAGAACGTAAAATCAATGGAATTTTACGACTTTGTTTTAAATTACATTTTAACACTCGAGTATTTCACCCTTTCACCTATGCACTAGGGCAACGAACTTGCGTCTCAACACAGGTGGGAGTCGCGGGACGTGACCTGACCGGCCGCGAGCACGACCCCTCCCTCCGTGAGTCAGCTGTTTAGCTTGCGAGCACAGTGTCGAATAGAAACTTTAAAAACTCTTTTAATGAAAATAACGTTTTGTTTTGTTGTTACTCGGCCATTTATTTTTATATTTAAGTCAAATACCCATGGTTTGAGTGACAAAGGTGTTCATCCTTACATCCTGTATCCTGTAAGTACACCTCTGCCTTACCCCGTCGGGGAACTTAATCGTGATATTTCATATATCTAATTAACACCAAAATATAGATACCTCGTCTTCATCCAAACAGTTTTTGTATTTTACAATATTCCAACATAAATCAATATGGAAATTGATACAATTGTCACGTCTATTATAATGATTTACAATTCACAGGCAACATTAATAATAGTATATTAATTACTAATGCCAATCAATAAAGTAACAATAGCAATAATTTAGCTATTAATGGCGTGTTAATGGCGTTTTAATAGACAATTTATCATTTCCATTGAGAATCTAAATTAAAAAGACAGCGTTATTTTCTTACAACAAACACTATCGTTCACCAGCTGAGCATAAGGTCCTGGGTTCGAATCCCAAGTCACGCAAAATTTTATTGGGTGTCCATTAGGAATTTGTCAGGAGCAACCCGGAGTCTGGATTTGTGATGGTTGATGGCATTAGGCTCGCCCCCTATTACATGCGACTTGAGGGCTTATACTCAGACCAAATAAAAACCAAGACGTAGCGCTGCGAACAATACAGTGAAGCATACCAAAACTACACTACCGCTCTGAGCGTACACGCTCATACGCACACATTTACAATCAAACTACACCAAAATATGTGCACACATGTTTACGAAACCGGCCTCACGTCACTGTTGACAGCGCTCTGTCTTAGTTTTTTATTTGGTCTCAGACCAAATCAGGCTTATACTACCTCAGCTCTAATTCGCTTTTTATCTCGCTCACACCATAGTACTAGCGGCCTGAGTGAGAGCGAGACTGAGTGGAGTGCTGGCGCCTCCAAGCCTCGAAGCCTCGAGTTTAGGTAATTGCTTGTTACGATGAAAACAATGGTAATTAAAAAAAAAAACATAAGGCCTGCTTTATAGTTAGTTCAACTATTATGCAAAGTTTCATGATCTAATTTGAAGTATTTTTTTAATTCCAGCGGTTTATAGTTCAGTTTCGAGGTAACTTTGGATTTTTTTTCTATAGAGAAAATAATTATGCAATTGTGTTTCTGTCAAACAGGACCTAGCATCAATCCTCAACTTTATCATATTATATTTATTTCAAAATTAATGCTGCAGTATTTTCGCCATAACGGAGGATCATGCTAAGCAATTTGAGGTTGGTCGAAATGTGGGTGTACCTACTATGGGTGCACCTCTGCCTAAACCTTCAGGGAAAAAAAGCATGATGTTATGGTATGTAAACACTATTGCATCGGCATAAACTACTAGATATTTCAATGAAAATAACTAGTAAAATTCAGAGCAACATTCTGTTCAAATGAATAACGTAGAGAGTGGGAAGCATACATTTGAAGCTACTTGTCGGATAACAATCCCTCTGAGTCAAAAAGTTTCAATCCCACAAAGAGCTCGGCTCCAGAACGGAGTTGGATAGGGATGGGACAAAACAGGGGAAAGTATCGATAGTTAATTTAAGGGTGGATATTGGATAGTGAAAATAAAATAAAGAAAGAATAACATTTATTTGGACGCAGAGGTAATGAAACACAAAATACAAAAAATTAAAAAGGGAAAATAATGTTTTGACAAAAATGTGTGCCTCACGGCTGCGCCAAAATGTTCATTTCAGCATGAATGGCAGAAAAATGCTGTATGATGCTGGTTTTCTAATGAACCCTTAGGGAAAAGTGACGGGGAGAACAAACAGTTTCAACATAATACACTTACTGCTTATACTGCAAAATGGGACGCGCAACATTTACAACGATATTGTAAAAATATTTCGGGTTATGCAAATATACCTATTCTTCTGAACATAATACTTTAACTAAGAAACCAAGGACAGTTTCACATTTTTTTCAGCCACTGTTTGACATAGGTCAGACAATTCCTGAGTAATACAAATAAGACATTCGTTATCACAAAAAATGATTGATACATCGAATCTAAATGTGAGCTACAGAATGAAGTTGCTGTTAGGACAGGTTTTTTAAATGAACAATCGAGTGAGATTTCTTGGAACAGACGTTGACACCAGGTTACTCACTAAACACATGAAAAAGAAAGAAAAATATGTTATAAAGAAATAACGTGACACTATGACGATGACATAGTTCCATCTAGTGTGTTCTTTCGAATCATTCAAATACCGATTGTTGAGTCATTTCGGAATCGCGCATCGCTACCTACTCTCATTAATGGTCCAAAGCTGTACCTGCTACTAGACAAATGTACCATTTCTCAATTATTCATCTGTGTTGTTCCCTTCACTTTTATTTTAGCACGACACAACTTAAAGGTTTCATCGGTAAAAAATCGTCAACGCAATCATTGTTGACTGCCTCGTTGGTCTAGTGGTCGCAAACACTGCTGCTGAGCATGAGGTCCTGGGTTCGATTCCCTGGTCGGGCAGTGTTATTATGTTTTCATCATATCATTTCGTGACGTCCACTGCTGGACTTAGGCCTCCCCCAAGCACCGCCACTTCGACCGATTCTGTACTTATTATGTTTAAACATAGCGAATTTCGCAGTAGCAGCCCAGACTCTGTGTTTGTGCCCGGTCGATGGCAATAGGCTCGCCCCTATTACATGGGCATGTGACTTAAACATAACTGGTGAAATGTGGGTGTGCTAAATATACACCTCAGCCCAAACCTTCGGGGATTACCAGCGTGATTTTATGTTATGATAATTAAGCAATCATTTTCTAAACGCAAAAACGTTCAATACTCGCATAATTATGGAGCGGTTATATTAATTTATTTAGTTCCAACTGTTACAATATACGGGACCATCCTTATTATGGCACATCAAATATGAGAAAAAACAACTTTTATAGCATATAGCATGGTCTCTGTGTTACATACATACATACATACGTACGCAAAATACGCGCTTTGACTTGGAGTTGCGGATACCAGCCCGTATTACTTATTACATACATACATAACCTTGACCCTTCTTCCTATGGGGTTAGGCCGAAACTACAGAACGACACATACATCCGTGTTACAGTCTCATTGAAAAACTTCCAATATGTCATATTAACGCCTATGCAACCTTAACATTATGTCGTTCTATAACATTACCGTTTCGCGACCATTACAATCTCGATTAAATTCTAAATAATGCAGAAGCGTCATTAGGGACGAGCCGGTTTACTCGTTGAGAGGAAACGAGGAATTGGTGTTTAATTGATAGCTAGCGTGATAATTTCAATAGTTTTATTGCTCACCATACTAATTAACCTTTGGTATGCCGGAACGTGGATCCCGTTGAGAAACAATGGATTTTTAATTGTGTCTGTAATTACGGCATACGACGGGTTAAATAACAATATTGTTTGTTTGGAGTTCAAGAGCTTTTTTTACAGCCTATCTCATGTCCCATTTCTGGGCAAGGGCGATTTCCGGTCACATCTTTCCTGTAAATATATCCAGATCATCACACCACTTTCACTACGAGAAAGTTACACATCCTCATCTACATCTCACACCTGGAACTTAATAGTCGTATTCATTAACCAACAACAAATATGAGAAACGTTTTCATTGAAAGGAGGTGAAAAGCCATATGTTAACTTTTTTATACACAAAAATAATTCCAAAAATCACGGATTTAAAATAAATACTATACTATAGTCCTCCTGACCGTATTTTGGACCACGGCGGCCAATCTCAACGGAGACTAGCCTTCGGCGCGGGAGATATTATAGTGCACAAGTGTGTGCGCAGACACAGGTGCACTCTCTCTTCCCTCACTCTCATAGTCCGATGGGACGGCAATCCGACACGACCGGAGAGAGATCAGGCGAAGGACCAACGGCTTAACGTGCTTTCCGAGGCACGGGGGTATCATACCGCCAACTTCCAAACTCCGGGCTGTTACTACGAATTTCCAAATTTAAAAACCCAATAACACTTTGCCCGACCCGGGAATCGAACCCAGGACCCCACACTCAGCAGTCGCGCTTGCGACCACGAGACCAACGGGGCAGCAAAATAAATACGTAGTAGCTAGTGGTCATTTTCGCTTGCAAGGAGCAAAGCCAAGAGGAAAAGTCGTGTGCGATTAAAAGTGTTTGCAACTGTAATAACTATAATAAAATTGGTAATCTTAAATTGCTGCTAATCGATTACTCAGCGTTATTTCTTTTGAACTTAATCACTATAGTTTAGCAATAGATAAGCGTTTACCGATGTCTTGTCATAATCCGAGTATCACCTTGCAAATCAGTAGGAACAAAGAGGTCGTTCCGATCGTATCCGGCTTAAACTTGGTTAATTATTAACTGGGGTTCCGAGTGAAAAATTAACTAGTCGCAAGGCTGAAAGCCATAAAAGCTATTATAAAAAAAACTTTCACCAAAAAGTTTGACCAGTTTAATTATATCGATAAAATGTAAGCACACCACTAAACCGCAGGACGCGCAATATCGAATACTAGTTCACGTCAACGGCATAAAACACGGAAATCTCTTGCAATACAAGTCGTGTGCGCACCAATGTAAATTGTTAGTGCTATTGCATTTTATGCTTATCTGATTCTGGCAGGGAATCTGACCGAATTTAGGGGCGCTAGATTTTCAGCTCTAAAAATAAATGTGAAGAAAATGTTGACTAAATACTTGATATTTATTTTCATTCCATAATGTGAACTTAGGTGGTAGGTAGGTTTTACAAAGACATGATGATTGTTAAGCCTATCGGGTCCTGTCGGCGATGGGTGGGTTTCCGAAGCCATCGAAAGCCACACTCACACAGTTTTTCCAGCAGCTAACTAAGATTAATAGTGAGTTCAAAGCTTGGCAACCGATTTGACATTTTTATTTAATTTGTATTCTATGTTAATCAGAGACACCTCAGATTTACAGATAAGGACGTAGTTCCTGACTATTACTTTATGATCGGAAATTAAAAGCAGGCAGTTGGCAAGCCACCAATCAGAGAGAAGATTTATAGCCAATTCGAAACATTAAATTCTAGAATAAGATAAAGTTATACAAGTGATTGAATGAGTATAGCTTCTATAGTTTAAAAGAATTACAGTCTTATTTATTTATAAACGCTAGTAAAATTCTTATTCATAAACGCTATTTAGCGCTAAGAGGTCGCTAAGCAATTTATTAGTAGCTGTCAAAATTAAACACCACCGGTCCACTGATAAGAGGATGCTAAGAGGTAAGATGGCGGATTTTATTTGAATCAGCTGATCGATCCAATAGGATTTCGTATGCCTCGAGGTAATTTTGTTCCTCATATTGATTTGTTGTGTAAATATGGATTTCAACGAACAAAATCTTTTACGGGATATTTTTTTATTTTTTATATTTATATATTATTATATTGTGTTTTTTTATTTTGCTGCTTAGCTAAACAGTCGCTAATCAGTGATTAGCGAGATTTTTATAAATAAGGCTGTCAATGGATTAAAAAAAATTGATGTACGGTGTCGCATTTTCAAAAAGTCTCAATGTTTTATCTTAGCTAAACATCTTTGTGCCATTATAATTATATTTTAACACCATTGTACACCTACAATGTTTTATTCAATAAATGATTTATTTATTTATTTTGAAGAATGGACTTTCTCGAAATAGGAAACTTAAAGGTGCTAATGTTTGAAGCCAGTCTTCGAACAATAGATGCTGTGGGTAGTGTGGATGAAATAGAATGAAGGAAGTAAACTTACGTAAATAATTTAAAATGAGGAGTGTTATAGAAATAAAGGTTACATTATTTCTATAACACTCCTCATTTTAAATTATTTATTTATTTATTACATTATTTCTCAGGTTAAGCTACGCTTGCCGCGGTTGCTCCGTGGATGGATGACCATCTTTACATACCAAGACCCTCTTTGCCTCGGAAAGCACATTAAGCCATTGATCCCGGCTGTCATTTGTAGATCTTTGACAATTGTTACGGGTCGTCAGAAGCCCGAAAGTCTGACAACCAATCTTACCAAGGGGTATCGTGTTACCCAGTAACTGGGCTGTGGAGGTCGGATAGGCAATCGCTCCATGTAAAATACTGGTATTCAGCTGCATCCAGTTAGACTGGAAGCCAACCCGAACATTTTGGGAAAAGATGATGATTACATTATTTCTGTAACTCGCCTCATTTTTATTAATTATCTTTATTGCGAACGACTTTCTCGGCTCTATGTTCCCTACCTCGTGGGAATTTCGGAAAATCCAGCCTTATTCCTTGTCGATTTATTTTATTTACTAGCTTCAGTCCGCGACTCCTTCGCCGAGTTTGGACCACCGACCCACAGCTTCGCCCGCCCGCGCTGTTACTTCGCTTAGCTTTCTTTCTGACTTTTTTGTATTTTTTCTCGGCTCCTTAGGTTCGTAGCGTGATGTTAAATAACCTATAACCTTCCTCAAGAATTGGGCTATCAAATGTATAAAGAATTTTTCAAATCCGACTTATTAATTAGCAGAACTCAGCAAGATTATCTTCTTATTATCACCAATGAACTGATTGTGTTTGCATTCAATCCGATCCATATTTAATGGTTCTATCGTGTGACCACGAAATGAGTAGTCTTTACTGTTGATTGGACTATGATTTTATTACGGAACGTAATAGTGCTAAGATAATTCTGTACGTTCTATTATTGCAGCCACAATTCAGATAATTCTAAGTGCTGGGTTTATTCACGAGAAACATCTTCAATAAAGCGCTGTGGTTTAGAGTTAGCTAATAAAATATTATTGTGGTTAACCCCAAAATTAGTGTAGGTTTACACGAGTTTATATTCCAAGTCTGCAGATTGCAGCAAAGCTGCTTCGGGACGTCAGCTGCATATCTTCTTCTTCGTGTGGTTAGTGAATAACCTAGTGTTAGAGTTTTTATGCCACCGATGGACCTCTGAATTGGCTTCACATGCCGTCGAGAAATATCTCTCAGGCATGCCGGTTTCCTTACGATGTTTTCCTTCACCGTTTTTAAATCAAGTGATAATTATTCAATACGCACATGAATCCGAAAAGTCAGAGGAGCGCCGTGCCCTTTTTTTCCGATTAACAATCTAGGAAACCACCAATTTCGACCCAAAGCAAAGTATACAGTGCTATTGACACACTACTGTATCCTTGCAAAGACTTAGTGCCCTGCAATTTTCCACTCAATTAGAATTAGGAAACATTAGAAAGTGTGCCATAAATTAAGGACATTCCAACGTTCGGTAAATATTAAATACGCAAGCATTCCTTCCTTGCTTGTTTACTCAGTTACTTAGGCATGTGAAGAAGATGAGTATTTTTGAAGGCTGTTACTCAATAAGCTATTAGAACTGTCAAAGTCAAGTCAACAAGTTTAGCCTTATTGTGATGACTTGCACTTTAGAACTATGGCAATCACTCATGCTAGTTTATCAACGGCCAATATATATTTTTGAAAAACTCATGCATTCTAAAAAAAAAAAGTCTTTCATTGACAGATTTCAATTCTCCTTACACGACTGTTACCAATATTATTGCCAGTATTTTTTCCTAAGGTGTCTTTTCCGTAAGACATTGTTTTGCACAATTTTGTCACATAAAAACTAAGCATATTGTTGTTGTTTTGGAGGGTGAGTAGACCTCTGGTGTGGTACGCAACCTGTGGCGACACTGTCGCGCAAGGGTGTCATCTCGACACTCTTACGCCATCTCATGTTCCGCGCATGGAGGGCTGCCGAGACCCTCAAGCGGCGCGGATACTGTAACCTTATGAGTAACTACAGTTTTGAGCCGTTTGGGGCCTAAACGCTGAAGCAGTTAGGCTCGCGAAGGAGGAGGCGGAACGCGTGAGGGAGAGGCAAGGTATGCGCTCTCACGCCCCTAACCGCCGCCGCAGGAGACGCCACGCGCGTCGGGAATCCCAGGTGGGTTCCCGGCCACCGTAGGCGCGGGCTTGCGGACGGCGAGCAATGGGTAGCTCGCCGTCCGATAAGGACCAGGCCCGGGTCGGCGGGGCGCGTCGTGTTCCACGCGCGCCTCATAGAGATGTCAGCACAATTGACGGGGTCCGCTAGGACCGATGCCTGCCAGGGTTGCGGGAAAGTCCGAAAGGGATACCGGGACCTTAGCAATAGGCAACTGAAGGAACACGGATGGGTTTTAGTCAGTAAAAGTCTGACACGCCCTCCCGCTCCGCCCAGAGCGGGAGAAGACAGGCAAATTTTCGGATGACAGCGATGCAGACGTATACTTCGACGCCTATGTGTACTTTAGTTTTTGTATATGTTTGTATAGTACCTATTGTAAAAAGATATAAAAGATAAATAAAAAAAGAGCAAACCTCAATTCTGCAAACCTGCAGAGATAGACCGTGACACCGGGGCATAAGGTTCAGATGACAGATAGTTTCTTTCACAATAGTGTTGTTAAGTAAATACTTCCATTTAGAATAAAATATTTTAATATACCGCAATTTACTTCAACAGCTAAAATCAATCTGCCTAGCCTTTTCCCAACTATATTGGGGTCGGCTTCTAGTCTAACCGGATGCAGCTGAATACCAGTATTTTACATAGAGCGACTGCCTATCTGACCTCCACAACCCTGTAACTGAGTAATACGATACCCCTTGGTAAAACTGGTCAGACTTTCGGGCTTCTGACGACCCGTAACGACAGTCAGCTAATAAAATATAAATTGTTCTATTTTCTATTAGGTACGGGCATTAAAAACTCTTTAATATCTTTTAGACGAGTTTCCATTTGGTTGCCTCATCGGTGCATTATCCGGTTCATTAAGATCGTCAGACTGTCTAATAACGAAATATCTTTCATTCATTCATTCCGAATGAACATGCAAGCTGGTGAAGTTCTTCTCTACTGAAATGCATTCTCGTGACATCCTTCCTGATAGAATTCCGACATTAAAATCTAGCGCTCGCGCCACGTGATGTATCAATGTGAATTCTGAATTTCACGCGTCGTTCGACAATGTATTTTAACATCCATTGCATATTTTTTGGAGCAACATAAATGGAGTGCTGCGTACAGAGAATGTAATTTTACGTTGAAATAAATGAATAGTAACTGAAAAAACAAAAAAATTAAAGTAATTAAAATTAAAAATCCGGAGTCACACGTGTTAGGGCATAAATCGAACAGATTACGTGTGACTCCGGATTTTTAATTTGTCTGTCTGTGGTGTCTTATTTATACCTTTTTAGTCGTAGTTGGGTTTTAGTTTTTATTACTTTAATTTTTTTTAAATTCTTTTGGGGTTATAATATTTTTTTTTTTGAAATGTGGTCATTAAGCCCTTTCATTTGATACCCAACATGGTACGATTAAACAATTTTTTGTTTTAGTTCCTTACTTTATGTCGTCTAGAGGGCGCCATTTTTATCCAGGGGAGCAGGGCCAAATAAATTAGGGCTGAATAAGTAGCAGATGACCCCACCTATTCACCATTTTCATATGTTCAACGTTCTGCCAAACACCCTGTATTCCCCGAAAGGATGGGCAGAGGTGTACCTACAGTACACCAACATTTCGCCCGTTATGTTTAAGTCCCATGTAATAAGGGGCGAGCCTATTGCCATCAACCGGGCACAAATCCAGACCCAGGGCTGCTACTGAGAAATTCCTAATGAAAATACCCAATAACACTTTGCCTGACCTGGGAATCGAACCCGGGACCTCATACTGAGCGCTAGCGCTTGCGGCCACTAGACCAAAGAGGTAATCTACAGCAGTCTGGGTTAAAACCTCTTATCCTAAGCATAATCAGCCGCACGGGTCGATCCATCAGGTTAAGTTACGTTTGCCGGGATTGGTCCGCGTATGGGTGACCATCATACATACCGAGACTCCTCCGTGCCTCGGAAAGCATCGTGAGATAACCGGCAAGCCTGAGAGATATTTCTCGACGACATGTGAAGCCAAGTAAGAGGCCCTTGAGCGGCTTTAAAACTCTGACACCTGAGGGCCTAGACAAGTGACAATCGCTTCGAAAGCGTTTCGTATTTCTACAACGACTTTCAACAGGATTGACATAAGCTTTTCGATAGCTTATGTCAGTCCTATACATTTTTTGCCTTTTCCATCATCGTTATCGCTGATAGAATGTCACTTTGTCTAGGGCCTCAGATTAGTCACTAACCACACGAAAAGAAGACCGTTTGTGATATTATTGAAGATGATTGGAACTCTACTTACCCCCAAAATCTCATTAGGTACTTGTTTCACTACTTCTCAGAATTCTTACGACAAGGTTCAAGCTAATCGATACCCACTATTTACACCTATTACTGTTGGTGTTATGTAATGGTAGACATGTTTTATAAACACACGCAGCAACGGAAACCTGTGTTTGACTACGACATATCGGTTGCTAAGAAATTTGTTCTTTTTTTTTAAGTTACGAACAAACTACCTGCTTACAGTTATTTTCGAGTATTTTACGAATAGAATAGAATAGAATAGGTCTTTATTTGCTTAGAATGTAGGTACATAAAAATAAGTTGTTAAATTATATAATAGGATCCATGTACATTCTGCCTTTATAAAGCATGCAAAATGTAATACAAAGTAGAGGATAAGATATTATAAAACATTATCATTTAAGAAATCCTGCACAGAATAATAACATTTATCTACAAGTAATTCTGTGAAACGTTTTTTAAATTTTTGCAATGGCAAGTTTTTAATTTGGTCGGGTATTTTATTAAAAATTATAGGAGCCATACAAATCACATTTCTTTTTAATAAGCTAGTTTTAAATACGCCCGTGCATAGTAGATTCTGGTATTGAGATCTCATAGCTGTACTACGTTTTCTAGTTTCTATTAAAGTTGCAAATAGACATCGATTTGTTATTACAAATATTGCTAGTTCAAGGATATAAAGACATAGGAAGGTTAATAATTTATGAGACTTAAATATAGGAACGCAACTGTCTGTTACTTTAAGGCCAAATATAGCTCTCAGGCAGCGCTTTTGAGCTTTGAAAATGCTTTCTCGTTCACTACAGTGACCCCAAAATATTATAAAAAAATCTTGGGATGGAAAGCCACTAATATGGTTGGTAAATTTACCTTTTTTGCTAGATTATGCAACATAAACGCGGATGTGCTTAAACGTTTATATATATCTTCTGCTTGCGGCTTCCAAGTTAACTGGCTGTCAATTATGATTCCTAAAAATTTTGTACTGTTTACTTTTTCTATAGTTATCTATTATATCTTCCGGAGATATTCGTTGGTAAAAGTGCATGAGTTTAGTTTTTTGGAGATTAATAACTAAATTATTATTCTCAAGCCACTTTATTAAACTACTGAGTGTATTGTTAATGTTATTAACATATGATTCTTTATTGGTAAATGAAACAATTGATGTGCTATCATCTGCAAATAATATCATAGGATGAAGTATATGGAGTGGCAGGTCATTTATATATAATGAAAATAGTAAAGGGCCGAGAACGCTGCCCTGCGGGACACCACATTTTATTTCTCTAAAAGACGATATAGATTTTAATTCCCTTCTAGATCCTAAGCACAGGCTAGATATCTCTGTACATTGTTTACGACCTTTTAGGTACGTTTTTATTAAATTAAGGGCATTACCACGAATATCGTATTCGTGTAGTTTTGTTAGAAGGGTATCGTGAACACGAGTTTCATCATCTGCCTAGCCTTTTCCCAACTATGTTGGGGTCGGTTTCCAGTCTAACCGGATGCAGCTGAGTACCAGTATTTTACATGGAGCGACTGCCTATCTGACCTCCACAACCCAGTAACTGGGTAATACGATACCTTGGTAAGACTGGTTGCCAGACATTCGGGCTTCTGACGACTCGTAACGACTGTCAAAGATCTACAAATGACAGCCGGGACCAACGGCTTAACGTGCTTTCCGAGACACGGAGGAGTCTCGGTATGTAAAGATCACCCATCTACTGACAAACCCCGGCAAGCGTAGCTTAACCTGATGAATCGAACCGTGTGGCTGTTATTACTTAGCCACGAGCTCACTCCGAGTCAACGTTACATCTGTGGTTACCAAGAGACATAAAACAATGACAGTTCTACATAACTTTCCATTTTAGAAAGGAAAGTCTTTGCGTAATTTATTGTTTACAACAACATTGTCTTACACAATTAGTCTTAAATATTTAACGCTAACAACAAACTGACACAAGCCAATTAGGTTTATAGGTTTTATCTATTAAGAGGAACTAGGGTCGGTCTGGCTCTCGTCTGTTTCCTCCACCAATATTGGACCAATTTGAAAGATATTTTATTAATTGAAAGATTGATAAGAAGGATATTTATTATTTACTGTGCCCATATTATGTTTTTTTTTTTCATTAATAGTTGTAAAATTTTTACAATAGGCCTCTGATGACAGCGGTCTAAACAGGCAATTTTGAGCATTTTCTGAGGGTTCTAGTGCTTCTACAGATAATGTATCATCAAAACGGAAAACATAGGGGCATAGAACTAGTTGATATTTATTTTACTGTAAAAAATCATTGCTCTAGGGTCATAAACCGGAGAGAAAACAAGCGAGAGCGTTGGTATGGGCAGGGGACTGACCCTATTTCCTCTAAACCCTGTATTAATCCATACGCAATGATCGGTTTTTGACCAACCTTTTTAAAGAAAAAAAATATATATATATTAGCCGGCGGCTTCTGCACCTTAGAGTGTTGAAAGTACAGTATTTGTGGGTGCAAATCGTTCGTTCCTACTATCTCCAAGAAGGCAATTGAACCACCTTGTCTCAGCTCCCAGGTCAACAGGAGAGGTTCAGCGTGCCCGGCACTTCACACATAGGCAGTTCAGATGTATTCTGGGTTCAAAGGTCTTGATGATCGCACACCACACGGTAGTGAGTCCACAAACACTACAGATGTTAAAACGTTTAGCTAGAAACTGAACATCAGTTTTTTTGTCGCCAAAGAGGATTTTTGTACAACGCTTTTCCAACGTATTATTTAAATTACCAGTTGGAAGGATACCATTGGCTATCCTAGATCAATGTAATCTCTTGCTATGGACCAAAATATTTCGAAGAAGTAGACACTTTTATAAAAAATCTAGCATTTTTATCCGTTCCGTTGCGTCCGATTCCGACAGTTTCATCTGGCTTCATCTGTTCCGTGGGTTTTGCCGCGCATCGTGCATCGCTCATATCACAAATTAACGACCAGTAAACAGCTTAATATCTTCAGTCAATAAGTGTCATAGTAAAAGTAATTGTAAATAATGTAAAGTTTCATAGTCAATGTTATCGTAAGTAAACTCCGCTTCGATAGGCAATGATTTTAACATGAACAATAAAAAGCATAGATCGCGTCGGTAGCGCGCACTCTCAGCCCGGCGACCGACGTCGCACGCGCGCGTTCCATATTCAAACAAAAATTTCAATTAATTACGTTCAAGTGTTGTATTGTATTTTTTTTTATATAATTGTTATAGTGCAGTGCTACAATCATGGATCCAGAAAAAAAACCAAATTCTGAAGTGTCTGTGGACGATATTTTGACAGTTCTTGGACCTTTTGGGAAGTTCAATGTTTACAGTTACATTTTGATATTGTTTCCTGTGTTTTTGGCGGGGATGTATTCTTCAGTTTATAACTTTGAAGTTATGGATCTCAAATATAGGTATGGTTATTTTGTTAATATTTTATGTGATATTTGTATTTATTTCATGTATGTACCTAATTATTTAAATAATTTAGAGAACTGCTGAAATTGTAAACGCAGTTGATGAAAATTCTCATTGATTTTTTTTAAACACAATTCAACAACTTAAGTATAATGTAATATTATCAATAAGGGTATAGTTATAGATTTACATATTAACTGTCGAACAATGCTCCTTCTATACTTTTATTTTTAATTAATAATTTCGTTTTTATAACAATAACATTGTATTGTTTTCATACAAATAATACATACTTTAAGCTTTATTGCTGGTGCGATTTATAAGCATTGTTAAATTTTGTTTTTCATGAGGAAATTGGTACCTTATTAAAATTTTAAATACTAAAATCTTCCGTTATAATAAAATTAAGCCGTCCATGACGTGAATTTCCATTTGAGTAGGTAGCCAAAAGTAATTTATTCAAACTAGGCTGAGAATAAATACTTTTTGAACGTTAAAATTACATAAGACAGTCCCCCAAAACGATTCACCACTTCTCAGTGCTTCAGCTGGGAAGAAGAATTGGCGCAATAAACTCCTCAGCAGCACAGCTGTCTGTTCAGTTAGAAGATGACATGATGTTGATTAATGATAATTATGCTACAAGGAGGTTGCTATGTACCTTAAGGGGGATGCGCTAAGGTTGCCCGCCAAATTCAATATTTTTTTACTGTTTTTGCAATTTGTAAGTCTCTTATGCTTAAATGTCATGATTTCATGGTTTAATAGGAATATGAACTTAGAGAGTGTTTGATTTAATCATGTTTTTATTACATAGATTCTGCAGATAGACATCGAAGTCCTAATACTTTTATGATTACTTTTTTTACGGATGCTTATAAAAATTATGCACTTTGCCGGAATACTCATACTTTTGTAACAAATAACTCATAATTATGTATGTATGAGGGGTGTCTGAAGTGGCCGCCTACCCCCATGGGAAAAAGAGAAAGAACCTATTTCTCTCCCTTTTTCCCATTGTATGGATGAAGTTTTGTATGGAAGTTTGTATTTTTTTCCGATGGGAAATCCGATAAGCCACGCTTGTAAATAAATAAATAAATCAGTGAGTTATCTCACTGCAGGGCAAAGGCCTATGCTTTTTCCACTCGACACAATCCGGCGCCAATCTGGACCAATCCCGCCTTTACTCGAGCTCGTCCCGCCATCTACGCCTGGGTCTTCCGCGATACCGTTGGAAGTTTTCAGGGACGTTGTGGTGGTATTATGCGCTGGACATACACAAGAGGCGAGTGGCGCGGGCGTCGCGTGGCGTCGGTGTGGCGCGGGCGTTGCGCCGCTCCTTTCATATATCACCGGCATACGGCACCGACATGCGGCAAACGTGTCCGTGTGTCGTAGTGTTAATAAAATTAGATGTCAATTTGACATGTATAATGTCTTTATCACCAATTTAAAAACAGTATTGTTGTTAAGTTAGAGTATAAAAGTTTTTATTATCTCGATCGAGATAAAATAATCGAGCGATAAAAACTAGTGTATTGTACGTTGGTTATTCTTAGACATTTCTTTACACAAAACAAAGTTGTTTTTTATTTCTTCAGCTGTCTGTCAGTCTGTGACAAACAATAGAATTTCCAATTTAAATCTTTGCCAACATTAGCCAAGGTTAAGGCTTAAAAGTGCTAACCGATCGGCTTATTATCCATAAGTAGGTAATTATTTTGTAAACAGAGTGCGTAAAATGAAATGACGTCACAGCGCGTTGGAATTTGATTCACAATGTTTGTGTCAATGTGCATCACTTTGCAGATACTGTAACTTAATTCCTTGAATGAATGTTTATTTTGAATGCATCACGGATGTATTCGTAATGAAGTATGGCATGTATTTAATTGAACCTCAAATAATTCCCAATTTACGCTCCTAAAAATATTATTGACCACCTGATATAATGATTGCGCCTCTTTTTGTGAGCCTCAAATAATTCCTATTTTGGGGACCGAAAAATACTAAATAACTAAGTAACTGCAACCAACTTGGATATTCCGCTGGCCGGGCGCTGCCGCGGCACCGCTCGCTTCGCTCGCTCGGCTCGCGCGCAGTGGGTCTTAGTTGTGGTACCTACCCCACACAAATTCTAATACCACTAGCTGATGTAAATAACAGTGAAGGAGTAAATGAAAACATCGTCTAGATAAACTAAGTGGGAAAATTACGTAATATTGAAGCTAACTCAAAAACTACACAAGCAAAGTTAATAAAATGTATATGGGACTACCTCGGAAGCATGCCCTACCAAACAAAAAAAGAATAATCAAAATCGATTCATAATTGGCGGAGAAATCGAGTAACAAACATACAAAAAAACCATACAGACGAATTGAGAACCTCCTCCTTTTTGAAGAAGTCGGTTAATTAAAAGTAAATGTAGAATAGAATAGAATAGAATAGAATATAGAATAGAATAGAATATACTTTATTTGCTTTGAATGCAGGTACATACAAATAGGATCGTAAATAACATAATAAAGAACCGTGTACATTCTGCCTTGTTGGCATGCAAACACAATAATTATTATACAAGTTATCAAAATAGGTTATTAAGATGTATCATTTAGGAAATCCTGAACAGAATAATAACATTTATCTACAAGTAATTCAGTAACACATTTTTTAAATTTCATCAAGGGCAAGGTTTTCATATGATCGGGAATTTTATTAAAGACAACAGGAGCCATACAAATGACATTTTTTTTTAAATAAACTCGTTTTAAATGTGCCTGTGTGAAGTAAATTCTGATATTGTGATCTTAATGATGTACTTCGTTTTCTGGTTTCTGTTAATGTGGCAAATAAATTACGGTTTGTTTTAACAAATATTGCTAATTCGAGGATATAGAGGCATGGGAAAGTTAATAGTTTCTGAGACTTAAATATAGGCACACAACTGTCAGTAACTTTGAAGCCAAATATGATATGTAAAAAATGTAAAACTATAACGATCTTGTTATGGAAGAGCGGAGTCTCCTAATACAGGCATTTTTTGCTTAAAAGGAGGCTCCGATCATAAACTTGCTGTATATTTGGCTAACGAAAAAAAAAAAAAAAATTACTTGCAATGATCTGTGTTCATCGTCATTTCCAGTTGCTCTAAAATCTGTCTTGACCAGACGGTCAAGACAGATTTTAGAGCAACTTATTTAGATTAAATTTAGATTAATTATTATGATGACCTAGTCCATAGAGACCTATGGACTAGGTCATCATAATCATCATAATTTCAGCCAAAGACGTCCACTGCTGGACATAGCCTCCCCCAACCACCGCCACTCCGCATTCAGTGGATTCCTGCGGCCTTCACCAGGTCATCGGTCCACCTTGTGGGGAGCCTTCCAACAGCCAGGCTACGTCTTCCAGTACGCGGTCGCCACTCTAGAACCTTTCGTTTTGGACTACGTGTCTTTGGTCTAATATCTTCTATTTTGCGTCTCACAACAGGGTTTCGATATTATTATTTTTTTTATCACCCAAACTAAATGGGTTAGGTTAGAACAGCCCAGACAGATTTTAGAGCAACTGGAAATGACGATGAACACAGATCATTGCAAGTAATATTTTTTTTTTTTTTCGTTAGCCAAATATACAGCAAGTTTATGATCGGAGCCTCCTTTTAAGCAAAAAATGCCTGTATTAGGAGACTCCGCTCTTCCATAACAAGATCGTTATAGTTTTACATTTTTTACATATCATATTTGGCCTCAAAGTTACTGACAGTTGTGTGCCTATATTTAAGTCTCAGAAACTATTAACTTTCCCATGCCTCTATATCCTCGAATTAGCAATATTTGTTAAAACAAACCGTAATTTATTTGCCACATTAACAGAAACCAGAAAACGAAGTACATCATTAAGATCACAATATCAGAATTTACTTCACACAGGCACATTTAAAACGAGTTTATTAAAAAAAAAATGTCATTTGTATGGCTCCTGTTGTCTTTAATAAAATTCCCGATCATATGAAAACCTTGCCCTTGATGAAATTTAAAAAATGTGTTACTGAATTACTTGTAGATAAATGTTATTATTCTGTTCAGGATTTCCTAAATGATACATCTTAATAACCTATTTTGATAACTTGTATAATAATTATTGTGTTTGCATGCCAACAAGGCAGAATGTACACGGTTCTTTATTATGTTATTTACGATCCTATTTGTATGTACCTGCATTCAAAGCAAATAAAGTATATTCTATTCTATTCTATATTCTATTCTATTCTATTCTATTCTACATTTACTTTTAATTAACCGACTTCTTCAAAAAGGAGGAGGTTCTCAATTCGTCTGTATGGTTTTTTTGTATGTTTGTTACTCGATTTCTCCGCCAATTATGAATCGATTTTGATTATTCTTTTTTTGTTTGGTAGGGCATGCTTCCGAGGTAGTCCCATATACATTTTATTAACTTTGCTTGTGTAGTTTTTGAGTTAGCTTCAATATTACGTAATTTTCCCACTTAGTTTATCTAGACGATGTTTTCATTTACTCCTTCACTGTTATTTACATCAGCTAGTGGTATTAGAATTTGTGTGGGGTAGGTACCACAACTAAAAAGTGAAAAATAAAAACTTCATACAAAAAAATCCCACTTCCAAAAAAAAACACTCAAAACTGAAAAATAACTTTAATTTCGGAAGTCGGTGGCAAAAAACGAAAATTGAAAAGCAAAGACACCGACTTCCGAAATTAAAGTTATTTTTCAGTTTTGAGTGTTTTTTTTTTGGAAGTCGTTTTTTTTTCTTTGTAATTTTTTATTTATTTTTCATTTTATATTTTAATTTTAGTTTATATTTTACTTTAAATTTTACAGTTTAACATAATTTTAATTGTGTTTAGGGGTGTTTGTGTGAATTTATGTATGCAAGTGGAGATCAACTATTCATAAAGTAACAAGAAAGAAAATCATCAGATCCTGGGTTCGATTCCCAGTTCTAAGCTAGGGGCTATGTGTTATTGGATTTTCTATCTAGAATTTTATTTTAGAGGCCGGAGTCTGGATTTGTGCTCGGTTGATGGCAATAAGCTCGCCCCCAATTACATAGGAACACCTCTGCACATCCTTTTGGGCAAACAAGGCGCGATGTTATGTGTTATGTAACAAGCAGGATTCCCGATCGTCAACTATAAATGAATCTGTCAGTTCAAGACAATAATAGGTATAACCTATACCTAATATTTGTGCTACAATGTCCTTCGCAAATTCTTCACCTTGTGCATAAACTGCTAAAATCTAATCATACCATATCAATATGTTTAGACAACCAATTCGCACTGGCACGGGGTCAAAACTAAGTACTTCATACTTACCGCTATTTTTTGTTTGACTAAACTAAGGTACACAAACTAAGTACTAAGATGGTAATAGTATCCTTCACGCCTTGACACACATTAACATATAGATAGTAATGAAATTGATCTGTATTCTGAACGGGGACTGAACCGAGATATATTGATCTTATCAATATTTTCGGAAAACTCTACGCCGTAATTTGTTTTGGCTATTGGTCTTTAGAATGATGTCATGCAGTTCAATTAGCTTTAAAATATTATATATAAGCATAATCAGAGAAAGAAGAAAAACCAAAAGAAAGAAAAATTGTTTATTCTGCACAAACAAACGCACATTACAATAATAAAAAAACTTTTTATTTTTCACTTTTTAGTTGTGGTACCTACCTCACACAAATTCGAATACCACTAGCTGATGTAAATAACAGTGAAGGAGTAAATGAAGACATCGTCTAGATAAACTCATTGGGAAAAATACGTTATATTGAAGCTAACTCAAAAACTACGCAAGCAAAGTTAATAAAATTTATATGGGACCACCTCGGAAGCAATACCTACAAAAAAGAATCATCAAAATCGATTCATAATTGGCGGAGTAATCGCGTAACAAACATACAAAAAAAAAAAAAAACATAGAACCTCCTCCTTTTTGAAGAAGTCGGTTAAAAATAAAAAGACAAACCATGCAATCAAATTAGCCAAAAGCCTCATATTCAACCAATAAAAGTTTGACAGTTTGGGTCTTATCAGCATAATCATGTTCCCACTGCGGGGACACAGGCCTCCTACCTGTGAGAGGGAGTGGGCCGTAATCTAATTCACCACCCAGGCCCAGATCAGGTTGGTAGATGTCACATGTCTTTGAATCTTTGGTTCGAGGACATGTCGGTTTCCTTACGATGTTTTCCTTCACCGTTTTGAGAACAGTGTAACAGTAAACAAAGTTAAACGCCTGGGTTCGAACACACTACCGTACTCGTAAGTCGGAGCCGTCACCACTGGGCACTGCTCTCCTTCAATCAATCTGCGTAGCCTTTTCCGACCTAGGTTGGGGTTCGCTTCCAGTCTAACCGGATGCAGCTGAATACCAGTATTTTACATGGACCGATCTGACCAACCCAGTAACTGGGTAATACGATACCCCTTGGTAAGACTGGTTGTCAGACTTTCGGGCTTCTGACGACCCGTAACGACTGTCAGAGATCCTCGAATGACAGCCGGGACCAACGGCTTAACGTGCTTTTCGAGTCACGGAGGAGTTTCGGTATCTAAAGATTGCCATGGACCAACCCCGGTAACCTGATGGATCGACCCGTGCGGCTGTTATTACTTAGCCAAGAGATCCGAGCTCCACCACTCTCCTTAAAATATTGATGTGACGGAAAATAATGAAACAAGGCTATAAGGCTATATCTCTATTATAAGACATCCCAATTAAGTCATTCCTTTTCTAGCTATATCATCTTTAACAAAACCCTTCCATCCTTTATCTTCCTCCACTGTTAAGGCCCTACCCTACCTCAAATTGCTTAGCATGATCCTCCGTTATGCCGAAAATACTGCAGCATTAATTTTGCAATAAATATATGTATATGTAAAGTAAATATATGTATATGTAAAGTCGAGGATTGATACTAGGTTCTGTTTGGCGAAAACATTATTACATTATTCTCGGTAGAAAAAAAAACCAAAGTTACCTCTAAACCGAACTATAAACCGTTGGTATTCAAAAAATACTTCAAAGAAGTTCATGAAACTTTGCACTAATTATAAAGCAGGTCTTAAGTTTTTTTTTTATAATTACCATTATTTTCACCGTAAAAACCTATTACCTGAACTATTAGAGGCTTAAGAACCGCCAGCACCCCACTTCGTCTGGCTCTCACTCAGGCCGCGAGGAGTATCGTGCGAGCGAGATAAAATCTGAGGTAGGGTACCGCCTTAGGAGATATTTAATGTAGGTAATTAAAATGTGCAGTTGTATTTATTGTAATTCTATTCCAATAAACTTTAGCAATGAGAGAGTTATTTACGCTTAGATATTAGCAGCTCATTCACGAGTCGTAGTTTCTACCATTAAGCTTAATAAACTAACCGGCAAACTGTTTGATATGCCGAAAATGATAACATGACCCATTTCCTTTCTTCAACGTTGTATTCGGGAAATGAGACCGTGGGACATGTAAATAGGTATACAAATAATTATATCGTCAAACGTACTTACTACGACCTTTCTTTATGACCTCTTTGATAGCATAGTAGGACAATAGTCACACATCAGAACAAGCCGCTCTTTCTACCGTGCTAATCTTCACGCTAGAGATGATTTTAGCCGTCAAGGCGTCAATGGCCCAGTAACGTTCAGCTTGAGGTCCTCGGTTCGATGATCTAGGTCGGATAAAGTATCCAAATAAAAATATATCATTAAAAAAATTAAAAAACTCGACTGCCGACTGCTGATTGATAAAATTGTCATTGCAGTCGGGGACCTCTTAGATTAAAGTGTTCCACAGAACGGTCCCCCGACTGCAATGACAATTTTATCAACTTGTTTTTTACTTTTTAGTTTGTTTTTTTGCAGGGCAGTCGTGTTTTTTAATTTTTTTAATTATATATTTTTATTTTATACATTTTAGTGACAAGTTTTATTCTTTTGGAAGTTTAGGTACATTTTTGTTTACCGCTATGCAATAGTTGGCATTGTGTGTGTCATATAGCAAACCATTAACTCATTTGCAGTGTTACTAAAATCTGATTAAATTGTTTGCAGCCAAAGATGAAATGTTTTTTTTGCATGTACACCCTACCTATGTAAAATTTAGGCCCATAAATTATATAGTTTTGGAATGTGCTCATCAAGGCCTTCAATTGGATACCCATATTGTAAATAATCGAAGTTTTTTTTTTCACATTTGAAAATGGAGCCATACTGCCCGCATATTGTTTTTTTTTCAAATATGCCTATGTCACTCGGGGTAATGTAAGGATTGTAACGATACCCCATACATCCAAATCCGTTCAGGCATTTTAAAGTTATGGTGGAATAAAGAAACTCACATACATACATACATACGTGAACCCTGAAAACATTACACTCCTTTTTGGGCAGTCGTGTAAAAAGGATAGTAAGTTGTATCTCTCTAAAAATAGAAATAGAAATCATTTATTTGCCAATAATGTAGGTATACAGATATGATGGTTATTTTGATGAGAGTTCCGATACATTTTGCCTTACGGCATGCAAAATTATGTAATATTATACATTTACTAAATGTTAATTGATTCAGGCGGGACTGCGGTAATCCATTATAAAATACAAGAGACGTAGATATATTTAGTAACCTATTCCGCTTTAGGTTACTAAATATATCTACGTCTATTGTATTTTATTTATTAAATGAACAAAAAATAAACAAGAAAACACCATTCACTAAGCAACATTAAAATTATTATCGAAAATACACATAGTGAAAAACATTCGGAATTAGGCACAGATGTCAACAAATTAAATTAAAAGAATGTCGGAAGATTCAATTACAAACGTAAAAAAAATAATTCAATATATCCAGTTACAAATGTCAATAAATTAAATTTAAAATGTCAAATGGTAAAAAAATTAATAAAGCTAAAGATAGCCAGAGCCAGAGCCAGTAAATTGACTAGGTCTAAGTCTGTCGACATAGCAACAATGTTAATAGCTTTGCTGTGGGTTCTTCTGTGTTTGAGGATTCCGGGTGAAGCTCGCTTCCACCTTCGGCCTGATCATCACTTACCATCAGGTGAGACAAGAACATCTATACCCCATTTGAAATAAGATTAGACATTAAAACAAACCCTTTTAAAGACCGTTCAACCGACCGGATAGCATTAAAAGCAAAAAAAGTTACACAATACCAACTATCTGCTGCGGCTGCCATTTGTCATGCCATCAACGCAATAGAATTCAAAATCGGTTGAACGGAATGTAAAAAAGCCTTATCTATACGTCTAATCTTATTTCAAATGGGGCATAGATTGGTTTTAAAAAAATTGTAGATATACCTATATGATGATTTTAGTTTTCATTAATGAGTTCCAAAAACTAAGCTGTTTAAACCAAATAACCAAATAAACCAACAATTTTACTTTACCTGGCCCGGGGATAGAAATCAGTAGAAACGCCAATAAGCCTTGCTTGTGACCAGCCTGTAGACTAATGATTAAAAAATCAGTATCAGCTTTGATGAAATCCAAGGTGTTTTTTTTTCGTAGTCCTTTTGACATCCAGACTACAGCCAAACCTATATCTCCCTATAGTCTATAGATAGACCAATGCACCAAGCATGGAAGTATTGCTAATCGAAACATTTATGTTAGGACCTCCTTGATCTGTCGTATATTCTGAAGGAACGTGCGACATACATGCTACGCTTTGTATTATTATGAATTCTGTCGTCAAATGTAAAACTACTAACTTTCAAAATAGATATTATATTGGTCTATTATTACAACATAGCTACTGTTGAAATCTGTCTGCTTTCACAGAATTTCGAGGAACACACGTATTGTTTCAACTCCGTAGATATCAATACCGATACATTCACTTGCCTACGCAATCACAACATAATCTAGTCTACGTTAACATAATAGAGATATGTCACATTCTCGACCGGAGGATTGGTGGAAATGAGAACTTTATAGTTATCAGTAAGGAGAGAAATTGATATTCTCTATCCGATTATATTAATGGCCGTTGATCTTTTTGCCACGTGTACAAAAAATACGAGCATGTATGTTATGTACCATGGAATGAAAGGACTAATGTGTACTGTCCACAAAC
Organism: Lithophane ornitopus; assembly: GCA_948473465.1. Lineage (NCBI taxonomy): Eukaryota > Metazoa > Arthropoda > Insecta > Lepidoptera > Noctuidae > Lithophane > Lithophane ornitopus. The sequence continues at coordinate 13,361,885 of OX419629.1, forward strand.
CGAAGCTCTTACCGCTATAACACAGAAAAAAGAAACGTTAAGTCATTCTGACTAAACCAAACTGTGAACTTATAACGCTCGCACCGTAGTCATGTCCTGCAGATTGAACGCCATGGACTATTTGGCACACTCCATGCTTCGGTAAAACACGTTAAAACATTCGTAATAAGAATGCAAGCAGCCAGCATTAAACATATATTGGTATTCCCCAGTAATCGCTGGTCCTCCGTATACCTTAAACACTTCGAATCTACTTATCTGCTTGGGTTTACACTGAGAGACTGATGGCCAGTAAAACCTAGAATGTCATGATCCTCATGTCTTTATCTGAATTTATTTACTATAGAAGCAGCATTTCTTCTCCTTTTAATTAATATCTCGTCGTCGAATCTGTCGTCTCAGAAGTTATCCCCTTTCTAGCCATATCATCTTTTACACAGTACATCCATAGTTTTTTGGTCTTCCCCTAACTCTAGCCATCCTTTCATTCAAAGAATTTATTTGTGACACGTGCTTTCTCTCTTCCCCAGATGTTCAGTACCAGAATGCGAAGACAACCCCCAACACATAAACTTTACCATCCCCCATGACAATGATGGGGTACCGTCAAAATGCATGCGTTACGCTCCCTTCGCTAACGCGTCGCACTTCGCCAATTTGAGCCAATGTTCACCGCACTACTATGACACTTCAACGGAGATTGGGTGCGAATCTTATGTCTATTTGGAGGAGCATTCTATTGTTAAGGAGGTAAGGCAGAACTTTTAATTTATATTATATAAATGTAGTCCTTAGTTATAAAATAACTAGCTGCGCCCCGCGGTTTCACTCGCGTAAGCCTCGATACCGTGGGAATATCGGGATAAAAAGTATTCTATGTCCTATTCCAGGTCATGGTCTACCCCTGTGACAAATTTCATCCAAATCCGTCCAGCCGTTTCAGCGTGAAAGCGTAACAAACAAACAAACTCATTTTCTCCTTTATAATATTATATTAGTTAGGAAGTTAGGTTAGGTTAAAAAAATAATGAATGAGTACTGTGGCTGGCATCTACAACGCTACATGTAAACTACGCATCAAAGACCTTACATCACATAAACCGCGCATCGCGCAAACAGGGTTTACCGTACCCACCTATGACCGTACCTCATACCTCTATAATAGGTACTATCTATAAGCTCTACCTCAGTGTTTCTTTAAATAAATAATGATAACATAATTTAAAGGAACTTGCACAGACCAATCTTCTCTAGCATTGTACTATGCATTTAATCCTCTTAAGTTATCAGAAGCGTGGATGGCCCGGTCTGCTTGGATAGCATCACTTGTTCCATAACATAATATGCATAACATGCTATAATCTTTCGAGAACGAGAAGGCTTTCTCGCCCCTGCCTGTCATCTAATTGTTCTGACATCTAGACTTGACATTTTGTTCCATGAGACATCGTGTTTTCGATATAATTCCAGTTATAACCATTATTTTCCAATTTCAATTAAAATCTTGAACCTCACCAGGAGCATTCACCTGCCTGTAATGTAACAATCCTATTATTGTTTTGATGGCACACAATGTAATTATATTCAATACAAACAAACACGCGGTCACTTCTTGTTGAGTGCCATTATGTTGCTCATTAGTCTAAGTCCACCGGTCTATGTAAATATTTACATAATAGCATTATTTATATGTCCGACGGACTCGTTGGTCTAGTGGTTGGAAACACTACTGCTGAGCATAAGGTCCTGGGTTTGATACCCTAGTAGGGCAGTGTTATTGAGCTTTTCTATCTTGAATTTCACAGAAGCAGCGGGGAGTCTGGATTTGTGCCCGGTTGCTGGCAATAGACTCTTACAGGGGACATAAACCTATTACAGGGGACATAAACCTAACTGGCGAAATGTGGATGTATTACCTACTAGGTATAGGTACACCGCTGCCTAACCCTTCGGGGAAATAAGGCGTGATGTTATGTTATATGTGTCGTGATTATATAGTGCATGCTTCGGGGTTAGCACGTCGTCGGATGGCCGAGTGTCGTGATTTCTTGGATTTAATTTTAAAAAATATATTATTATCGAATTATAATAACCACTGTGGCAACACTGTCAAAGTGCAAATTACTAATATTGTAAGAAACTTTTAAATATATTTTCATTAGGTATGGCCACTGAATGTATTATTTTACTTTGGCAACACTTTGAAATAACGGTTATGATATTATCGTTATTTCTGGATAGGGAAAAAGTAATTTTAAAATGGTACAATGTAGTGCACAGTCAGTCGTCGTTTGATTGTGAAAGTATAGTTGTGCGAATTAAAAGTATTAGCACGAAAAGAGTGTTTTATATGTATGACTAGCGACACGGCCCTGCTTTTCACGGGTGCAATGGTGACATGTCAGAATATCGAGATTTGTATGTTGATCTTAGTTAAATATTAAAAGAATAGAATAGAATTATCTTTATTCAAGTATCATGACTCAAAAATGATTATTAATACTTATTTTATATTAGTAAGAACTGACACTTCATAAAAACAAACAAATAGTATTGGATCACCGTGGTGGCAACCCATGTGAGACGGCACAACAGCGACTCACGAAAACACAGTCTAGCGACTTGAAATCATGTTAATAAAACCGACAGTAATCTATTGTAAAATGTGTGATGTGCATTAGAGCAAATAAATAAACAAATTATGTATTACACACATAAACCTTCTGGAATAAAATTATGCTCTCTAAATGATGGTGAAAACCACAACAAAGTCCATTGTGTAGTTTAAAAAAGATCACACAAAAAGCGATCTTATGACCGCTTAGATCTTCTAAGCGGTCATAAGATCGCTTTTTGTGACTATTTGTATGTCAGTTTTGTCTTTTACTATGTGTATAGATATAGAAGATCCAACAGCGCCACATGGCTTTGCCACTACTGTTTAAAGTTGTTAGTTTTATATGAAGAAAAAATACAATCATTAGTATTAATTTATTAGAAGTTCTTGACGTAGATTTATTTAGTAACCTGTTCCGTCTATCTATTCTTCAAGAGTCATAAAAAAACCCTGTAAGAAATCGACACGTGTTTGACCTCTCAACGAGGCCTCCTCAGGATGACGATTGACGCAGAGTCTGCTTCCAACGCTCGGTGTGGCAACACGTCGTGTTCTGGTTTTCAACTGGTCAATCGTCATCCTGAGAATGCCTCGTTGAGAGGTCAAACACGCGTCAATTTCTTACAGGGTTTTTATGACTCTTGAAGAATAGTTAAGCGGAATAGGTTACTAAATAAATCTACGTCTATTATATATATTTTATAATGGATTTCCGCAAAGTCACGCCTGAATCAATTAACTAACTTATAATATGAAGAAACGAAGCGTATTTTGTACTCTTCGTTAGCTAGTTTTCTGCCCAATATCATCAAAATCGGTACAGTAGTTTAGCAGTGAAAACGTACCGAAAATAGGTCCAGACTCATTGCCACGTAAAGATGTTTATTTACAAAATCGAATAATTATTATAGGTATCCATTACAAATTGAATTACTAGTTTTTATTCGCATATTTTTGTGAAGTCATTGAAATAAAAACTTGAAAACAATATGACTTCTGAAATCCTGTAATGCCAAAGGTATATTGCGGATATAAAAAAAAAAACAATCCATGTTTGGGCGATTACCATAACAATAATTTTGTTATTACAACTTCTATTTTTTCCTTTTTTTTTCTGGCCTGCTTTTGTCGGCGGCTTCGCTTGTGGAATATATCCCACGAACGTACTACCGGGATGAAAGGTATCCCATGCCCTAACCCAGGTCATGCCGGTGTGCGAAAAGGTAACGGACAGAGAGAGTTACTTTCAAACTCAAACTCTAAGCATTTATTTCAAATAAACCATTTACAGGCACTTTTGAATTGTCAAGGGGTCGGTCAGTCAGAAATATGAAGCTAGTTGCCCATTCCAAAGCGTAGTAGGTACCTAAGGAGAAGAACGGGCAAGAAACTCCACGGACAGTCGGACACTCTTTTAAATATATTGGTTACGTCATTCATGTTGAAATTATACATGGGAGAACGATGCAGAACGTTAAAAAAGAGTCCGTAAATAAAAAAAACAATTCAATTTTTTTTTATTTAAATTAAATAATGTATTTTTAATATAAGTATGAATTATTGAATAGGGCCATTATCTTGACTTATAGGCCATGATCAGAAGCCATTAAGCAGCGCATTCTGGTTTAGTTCTTATACTTTTAACAAGAACTTCTAATAAATTAATACTAATGATAATTACAAATAGCAAGAATCACTTTTATTGGAAAACTAGAAAAGATAATCATTATGAAACACTAGCTGCTTTCCGCGGCTACGCCGGTCCGTGTGGACAATCATTATTTTTCTAAATTAAAAGTTGCTCAAGTTACTCCTTATGCCATCAGCTATCTGCAAGTGAAAGTCCCGTTAAAATCAGTCCAGACCTTTCGGAGATTAGCCGGAACAAACAGACAAAAATGTTAAAAGTAGTTTTTTTGCTATAAGTACCATAATTATGCATTTAGAACGCTGTTATTTTGACATTACAGACAGACACTTAATTTTTTTGTATGTATGCCTATGTATAGATAATAATACTTTAGGTTTTCTGTGTCACCAAACTTAAAAATAAAATAACTTTTTACTGATTCAGTGAAAGTAATAGTAAGGAACTCGTAGAAAGTGTTATTTTTATTTTATTTTAGTTTGTGTACAGGGAAAATTTTATATTTTTGCTGCCTTGAACTTGGCTAAACAAACAAATGAACTAAACAAAAAAATAAATCTGAGAATTATATATAGCATTGACCAGTGACTCACTGCTCGTATTGCTAGCAGACCAATTCAGGGGCAAGGCAATTTCAAACTGCAAATCTATTCAAAAACTCATGAAAATCCGCCATCTTGAATTTCAAGTTCATCAACCAACAGATAATCTGTCAAACGCACACAACAACATCGTTATAATTTTTTCCTTTATTAAAACCTCTCGTTGCGCTTCTATGAGCAACCTAACTATTAGAATTATTATCATTATTATAATGTTCCGTGATAAATAGGTTTGGCGTAAATTGCTATACCAGTAATACATTGTTCGTTTAAATGCTTAAATTGCTCTTCAGTTAGTTGAAGTTTTCCGCGCTATGTTTGGTGTGTGAGTTTAGGCGTCAATCAAAACAGTTGTATCTACACTTATTAATAAATAAAATTGAAGTGTCTGTTTGTAAAGTCAAAATAACAGCTTTTTACTAAAATCTGTTTTTTTATCTCGTAGACTAATTTAACATTTCAAGTGATTGTTGTTTGTTTTTAGGGTTCCGTACCCAAAGGGTAAAACGGGACCCTATTACTAAGACTCCGCTGTCTCTCTGTCCGTCTGTCAGCAGGCTGTACTTCATGAACCGTGATAGTTAAACAGTTGAAATTTTCACAGATTATGTATTTCTGTTGCCGGTATAACAACAAAACGCGATTTTTTTGCTCGATTTTGCTGGATATTTATAACGGCAACAGGTAGACGCTTGAAATATTCACAGAATATTTAGTTATATATTCACTTTTATTTTGACGTTTTATTTTGAAAAACTGTCAATAATTCAATATTTATTTGTTAAGACTTAGGCCCTTTGTACACTGCACGGTTTCTTTACGGTACGGTGTAACCGCGCCGTAGAAAAACCGTGTCCGTCATCAAGCATCTATAGTGATCCATACAACACTGACACGGCGAAAAATCGTAGTTTATCACGGCAAGAAAAATGTGTGTGTACAAATGGGTATAAATGTTTGGTCGAACTCCCCCTTAAGGTAATACCCCACAACAAAATATTAAATACCCGTAGCTAATTTATGGGAATAAATTATAAGTTTTCCTACATAAGTATTACAAAAAGCTTGTATTCTAAGAATGCCGCACGCTTTACTTTAAGATTTCCTTTAAGGGGACTACAGGAGCTAAACGCTAGTTCTATAATGCCAAAAAGTTTAAGATTCACTGCAATAAACCAAATCAGAAAAATATATTAAGTTCTTCAGGATTTAAGCTAGTTAGGAAAAAATTACGAAGAAACCGCTAAAAATTTATTTTATCAATTAAAAACCATTCTACACACAATCATTCTGATTTTTTGACAAATTATTCTTCAAGCAACATAATAACGTAATATTAATTATTTCAATCTTAGAGATTTTTTGTAAATGGATAATACTTCATATTTTGCAATAAATTACCTACCAGGGTTGTTGTCGCGGTTCTATTTCTTTTCTATGCAAACCGACAATGACCGAGGCTTAGCTGCTGTCAGCCTCTTAACAAACTGTTTTAGCAATGCTATGCTATGCTATACCCCATTTGAAATAAGATTAGACATTAAAACAAACCCTTTTACAGTCCGTTCAACCGATTTTGACTTCTATACCGTAGGCATAAGGAAAGCATTAAAAGCAAAAAAAGTTACACAATACCAACTATCTACTGCGGCTGCCATTTGTCATGCCACCAATAATAGCTTGTATTTAACACTCTAATATAATGAATGCGCTTCTTTGTGAGAACTCAAACTCAAAGCATTTATTTCAATTAAACCATTACAGACACTTTTGAATTGTCAAAGAGTCGGTCAGTTAGACAGAAAGTTGAAGCTAGTTGCCCATTCCAAAACGTAGGTCTCTATGGAGAAGAACGGCCAAGAAACTCCAAGGACGCTCTTTTAAATATGGATATTGACATTACAAAATGTGAGAACAATATAAACCAAAAAATAATCAAAACAATTCAAAATATAAGATTAAAATTAAAAAAAATTGGTTGCCTGTAAAGTCGGTATACGGGCGAAAGTTTTACGTGACAACGACTTTGAGTGGTAAAATAATTTTAATGTGAATATTCATTCGTATAGTAGGAAGAAGGATGAAATAATAGTAACAATTCTCTGTCTCTCTCGCTCTTAGGCGGGCTAACTGTGCTCGAGTGGAAGGGACGCGTGCCTTTCACTTTTTATGTCTGTCTCTCTCGCTCTTAGGCGGGCTAACCATGCCCGAGTGGAAGGGACGCGTGCCTCTCACTCGCTCTCATTGTGAGCGCATAACGTGAGCGGAGCGTAACGCAGTTTCTTGAAGTGTCACCCGGCAAACCAATTTATAAGACGTTGTCACGTCAATAAGCTCTGGCAAATAAGAGATGACCAGTTTCAACTGACGGCGCCCATTCACGAACATAATACATGGATCAGCACCATCCAGCTCAACCATTTTGTAGGGAACCGAATGATCCAACACACGCCTGAGCCACGCACGTGAGCCTGTAATCATTTCTATTTTGGGGTCCTAAAAATATTAAATAGCCAGGTAACGGCGACCAATTTGGATATTCGAACAAGTTTTTAGAAGTTCATTCATTAATAAAGTGTACATTATTAGAAGGTCAAGGTCAGGTTTTTCGAGGAACAGTTAAATATTTTCCTTTTATAATAAATACTAGCTGTGCCCCGCGGTTTCACCCGCGTAAGTCTCGATCCCGTGGGAATTTCGGGATAAAAAGTATCCTATGTGTTAATCCAGGTTATAAACTATCTGTTTACCAAATTTCATCCAAATCCATTCAGCCGTTTTTGCGTGATTGAGTAACAAACATCCAAACACACAAACTTTCACATTTATAATATTATTAGGATTGAGGTGTAAACGTAGACGATTGTAAATAATTCCTTAAGATTTCAAATAGATCGGTACCTAATACCTGTATAATCTAAAATACTAGCTGCGCCCCGCGGTTTCACCCGCGTTCGTCTCGATCCTGTGGGAATATCGCGATAAAAAGTATCCTATGGCCCATTCCAGGTTATGCTCTATCCATGTGCCAAATTTCATCTTAATCGACAATTCAAAAGTACCTGTAATTGGTTTATTTGAAATAAATGCTTTGAATTTGAGTTTGAGTTTGATCCGTTCAGCCGTTTTAGCGTGAAAGCGTAACAAACATAACAAGCGTTATTTGAAACTAGCTTCGCCCGCGCGGTATGTCGATAAAAAGTAGCCTATGTCCTTCCCTAGGATGCCATCTATCTCTTTGCCAAATGTTATCAAAATCCGTTCAGTGGTTCAGGCATGAAAAGCTGCTTTATTTACATAAATGGAGTGCTGTGTACAGAGAATGTAATCTTTACATTGAAATATAGGAATAGTAACTGGAAAACGATAAAAAATATGAAAATTTTCCTGATAAAATTGCCGTTGGAAAATGATTCGAAATAAGAAGCTGAATGCCCCCTGTTAATTTGCGGAGGGCTGTTCCTTACACCCTGTATACCCAGGTATATATTTTTAAGTTACACATAGTCATTGGTTGCAACTTGCAAGTCTAAGTAACAAATTGGCATGATAAAATGGATAATCCATTACCTCACGCATCGGAATTCAATAAAGCCTTGATAAATATTCAAAGTCAATGTTACCAACCATTATGAAATCAGGAATGTCGTTCTACATCTCCATCATAATATCAAGATTTAAATAAACATCTAAAAAAAATCAGTGTTGAGTGAATCAAATTATATTAAACTAGCTTCCGCCTGCGGCTTCGTCCGCGTTGTATGTCGATAAAAAGTAGCCTACGTCCTTCCCCAAGGTACCATCTATCTCCTTGCCAAATTTTGTCGAAATCCGTTCAGTGGTTTAGGGTTGAAAAGATAACATACAGACAGAGTTACTTTCGAATTTATAATATTACTAGCTGCGCCCCGCGGTTTCACGCGAGTAAGTCTCGATCCCGTAGGAATATCGGTATAAAGGTCATGGTCTACCCCTGTGCCAAATTTCATCCAAATCCGTTCAGCCGTTTTAGCGTGAAAGCGTAACAAACAAATAAACAAACAAAGTCACTTTCGCATTTATAATATTAGTTAGGATATAGTATAGTATGGAGAGTATGGATTTCACTAATTCAACAACAAGCAAAGAGCGAGGAAGATCACTTGTAGAATTAGGGCTGATATTAGCCGTTCGATTTTGTAAAAATCTCACCGTCAAAACTTAGGTGAAATGAGCTATCAATAGTGTCCCTAGGGAATGTCAACTATAGTCTATTCTGTAAAAATCATACGTGAGGTGAGCTTAAAATCAACTGTCATTCCATCTGATGATAGGGTTTGACAGCTCTCTTCAAGCTCACTTCGCCTAAGTTTTCACGATGAGATTTTTACAGCAGACGCTTCACTCGATTGAATGGTTCACTCAAGTGACTGTTCGTTTTTATTTCATTCTACGTTCCATACGACACAAACCAAATTAAATAGGAATGAACATTCATCTGCTCCTTTCATTTCATTGTCAGCCGAGTGAAAGATGCCAAAATCGGATCACTAATGAATTAATTCTTCACTTTTGGTTCATTTATGTTTCGTTTTTCGACGTTTCACTTTGAATGATTCCTTCGGCTTTCACCAGGTCATCGGTCCACCTTGTGGGGGTCCTTCCAACGCTACGTCTTCCGGTACGCGGTCGCCACTCCAGAACCTTTCGTTGCCATCGGCCATCTGTTCTGCGAGCAATGTGCCCTGCCCACTGCCACTTAAGTTTGGCAATACTTTGGATGCGAGAAGCACAGAACCGTTTGACGTGGCGGTGCTTGGGGGAGGCCTATGTCCAGCATTGGACGTCTCTCGACTGAAATGATGATGATGATGACTTTGAATGACAGGTGCCGAATGAGAGACAAAAATTAACAAAAATTAAAGCGTCTTATATTAGGTTTACATATTCACACACGCCTACCATTTTCGCTACTTTCCTGTAATTTACTGTATTAATTCTCCTTTTACTCTTAGTCCTTTTACTCTGTATCTTCTTCTAGCCAAACTTTTGTCAGCATCTTTTCACGATCACTTTTGTCAACTGCTTTTCACAATCTTCTAGCTTCACTTTTGTCAACATCTACTTTCTGTTCACATACATAGACATTCATAAACTCACCTCTTCTTCTCATAGGGCTAGGTTATACTCGCTGAATCTCGATCGTAAGCATTCGGGATTTAGTAATTCGATATAGCAAGATTTCGATCTTCCGTACATAGCGATTATGAACATTCTCAATTAAGTAATTCGTCATAGCAAACTTTCGGAGTTCCGAGCATCGCGATTATAAACATTCTCAATTAAATAATTCGTCATAGTGTACATTATAACTCACGTAAATCGTACTCATAAACTTTATTAAATACTGTAGATCGATGTTTTAAACTTCGAAGTTCAGTAATATAGTCACAAAACGCAACTATATGTCCTCCTACGGCATCCCCTCCCGGGGTTTCCACCCACATCTGCCTTGTTGGATCATTCGGTTCCCTACAAAATGGTTGAGCTGGATGGTGCTGATCCACGTGTCATGTTCGTGAACGGGCGCCGTCAGTTTAGACTGGTCACCTCTTATTTGCCAGAGCTTATTTTTAATCTTATATTTTGAATTGTTTTTGATTATTTTACATTGTACATTGTTCATTTGTTTTACATTGTTCTCACATATAGAAGCCACAAGAATACTGTACCCAGGATTTTGTAATATCTATATCCATATTTAAAAGAGTGTGCTTGGAGTTTCTTGGCCGTTCTTCTTTCTCCATAGAGATCTACGTTTTGGAATGGGCAACTAGCTTCAACTTTCTGACTAACTGACCGACTCTTTGACAATTCAAAAGTGTCAGTAAATGGTTTAATTGAAATAAATGCTTTGAGTTTGATTTACTAGCCTTTCATTCATCCTCTCAACATGACCAAACAATAATATACTCTTTTCAATTTTCGTCACCACATCTATTTTTGTCTTTCTGTTCAATCATCACATAAATCTTCTTTCGCCAAAAGCATAATCAAAATCTACCGTCAAAACCTAATAAAGAGTTGTGAATTATTAATCAAAAAGTCTATAAAATGTATCGAATCAATGTTTTGTAGTGCACGTGTAATAATTTGCTTTAGCCCAGTTGAAATACGAACATAATGAAACCGATGCAAGCGTGCAAGGATCCGATACGGTTCAACGATAAGGAATTTTAATATCGAGATCGTATTATAGCGAACAAGGAATGGAGAAATGTTTGTTTGTTGTTTTTTTTTAAAGTGAAACCTTCTTTAGTCGTATTTTGTGCTCTTTCTGAACAATGAATAAAAACGAACCGTCACGCTCCCGTCACACTCACCGCTGAATCGGGTATACTCGGCTCCAGTAATAAATTTACGTGGTGCTCATAAGCACGCACCCTCTTTTTTCATGATTTTCTGGCTTTATTGTTCAACGAGATTCAAGCCATAATGACAATTACATAAGACTGGCATTTTGAAAGCTTATTACCTTAAACCAAAAAGTGAATTACTTTCAATCCCCAAAAATCATTCATCAATTCCAAAAACGAATTATCGGCCTCCGTGTGCCGTCGCAGGCGCAGCTAGCTACAACCAACAATGCAATGCAATCGATATAAATTAAGTTAGTAAAAACGTTCAATCTTACACAATTGATGGGTGAAGGTCGCTAAATTAATGCTGATCTATTGCCAATAGAGTGCCTTACTTGCGCAGGCGCAGGACATATTCTATCATCCTTGTCACAATCGCTGCCTTGCTTGTCGGACAGTGCACGACTATTGTTTCTTGATCCTTTACAACAAACAGTTATTGTAGCATTTATGCATGTGAGACAGTGCAATCATCACAAATATTTATTCATTATAATAATATATTACACATGTATACACAATTGCAAACTATTTATTCATGTATTTATTTATATACTAGCTGATGCCCGCGGCTTCACCCGCTTGACAAATTATATACTAAAACCTTCCTCGAGAACCACTCTATTCATTGGTGAAAACAGCATGAAAATCGGTGCAGTAGTTTTTGAGATTATCGCGAACAGACAGACAGACAGACGCGGTGGAGGACTTTGTTTTATAATATGTAGTGATATTACACAAAACCTACCTACCTATCAATCCTGCTATCAAAACAAGGTCCACCCGTTGTTCCAAGATGCTCCTGTTGTGGTATTTCATTCCTACGAAAAAAAAATCATATATAAAAGATAATATGGCTGATTCAAAAACCCAATTGCTAGTGGCAGTGGGGTTTTTGAAAGTTCAATTCAAAGGAGGTATTGGATTACTGCAAAATAATATTCTGAATTCGAAACCTCAGGTAGATCGCTTGATTTCCTGTGTAGAATTAGGCGGGAGGAAACGCCCGGGTGTCACCACTGTGTGGATCGCCCGGAGGACACGGTGGAGCACACGGTGGAGGTATGCCCTGCCGGGGCGGAGCACCGCCGTGTCTTCGTGGAGGCGATTGGCGGCAATGACCTCTCGCGTCCGTCCCTGGTCCAGGCCATGGTACGGAGCGAGAGAACATGAGAAGCCATCACCTCCTTCTGCGAAGCAGTAATGCTCGCGAAGGAGGAGGTGGAACGCGTGAGGGAGAGGCAAAGTTTACGCCGTCACGCCCGTAACCGCCGCCGCTGGAGACGCCCTGGGCGTCGGGAATCCCAGGCGGATTCCCGGCCACCATAGGCGCGGGCTTGCGGACGGCGAGCAATGGGTAGCTCGCCGTCCGATAAGGACCAGGCCCGGGTCGATGGCGCGTCGTGTTCCACGCGCGCCGCAAAGTGATGTCAGCACACCTGACGGGGTCCGTTAGGACCGATGCCTGCCAGGGTTGCGGGAAAGTCCAAAAGGGATACCGGGACCTTGGCAACAGGCAACTGAAGGAACACGGGTGGGTTTTAGTCAGTAAAAGTCTGACACGCCCTTCCGCTCCACCCATCAGAGAAGTCATCATTTGATGATTTCCGACCCTCAAAAAAAGTTGGGTCGCTTGATTAGTTTATTTGTACATAATAATTCTACGCTTTCTTGCCTTCAGATGATTGGATACACCCAAATCAAATGCTGAAGGCAACGAAATTCGAACTAAAACACCAAAACAATAGTTGACACAAAAGACCAAATCAATGGAATTTCACTGATTCGCTGACCGTGAATAAAGAGCGCGTTTTGATTTCCGTGATATCGAAACCTATTGATAATCGAATTTCACAGTAGGCGACCTGTCGTAGTGTGTCGTAATGTCCGTGACTCATTCTCATGTTACAATTGGACGTTACGATTGTTGGAAAACTCACAATGTATGTTGTTTTATGCCCTTGTATTACCGCAATTATTACTTTTTGTGACACTTCATTTTCATACAATTAACTAATTGCTTTCCTTTTGAGCGGAAGTAAAGATTCATGCGATGTACACCCGATTCAAACTTAACGGCGGCTCGGAACATGAGGCGAGTCGCTGCGCAGTAGCGAATTCATGGGTCAGCGGGGGTGAGGGGTGGGATACTGCGCAGCGAAAAGCGAACTTCCAATCCGCCATTAAGTTCGTATCGAACTGTACATAAATTCAGGTAAATTACTTCTTGTTATGGATTGTCAGCCTACGTAAATTTTCCGTGTTATACCCATTTCGTATAACTGTCAAAAAATTACAAATGTTGTTATATATTTTATTATACGGACAATTTACGTTCGTGGTCAATTTGCTTAACAATATAATAATTTACCTAGCTTTATGTATTTCAGTTCATTACAATTTGGAGGTCCTGAAGTATAGATACACAATGGAATTTCATGGCTGGTTCGTTCGTATCGCAGGACCATTTCAAAATCGGAGTCTTGAAACCTCCCGAATCCATAGCCTTCCCATCTAGCGTGTTTTTCGTGAAAAATCCTTGTTTCAATCAATGGCATTGACCAATCAATCAATGGCTTAAGCCTCGAATTTTTGAAGTAGCAGTGGTTATGTTAAGCTGATGACTCATTGCAAATAAATGTTTATATATTATTTATTTCCTACTGTGTAAATTTGTAACTTTCATTTATAATTATTGTGTTGCCTTTGGTATGCTTATAACGTTAATGTTATGATAAGTCTAAACGTGAGGACTTGTTATCGGCTCTCTGGCGACTATGTATTCCTGTTTTTGTGTTTTTATTAGCTGTAAGTCATCCATAAATTAAATAAATACTACCTTATCTATAAAAACATTTTCTTTATTTCCAGTTTGACCTCGCCTGCCAAGACTGGAAGCGATCCTTAGTGGGTACGGTCCACAACGCAGGATTCTTCATAGCCATCCCTCTTACCGGACTCATATCAGACAAGTATGGCCGCCGCCCTGCGCTCGTGTTTGCTTCGGTAGCCAATGGAGTCTTCGGAGTCATTCGGGCATTGTCGGTTAATTACGACATGTTCGTTGTGTTTGAATTTTTGGAACCGGCGTTTGGTGGAGGAGTTTATACAGCGTGTTTTGTTCTTGGTAAGTACCTAAGTTTTATTGAAAATTTTAATCTAAAGTTAATTTTATTGGAAAATAGATTAGCTTAGGTTAGCATTTGTTTAAGATAAGATAAGATATAAATTTATTTGTCAAAAACATGTGTAGGATAACAATCAGTTTACACAAAAGAAAAAACTTTCACATACAGGAATACAGGAAAGATTACAAAAAAGAAAAAACTTTCACATGTCGTGCTTAGAAAGGCGTACAAATACAAAAAAAATATCATATAATTATAAACTTACGTCAGATCAATGAAAACAATAATAAAAATGTCTAAAGTACATCATTTAAATAGTCGTCAACATTATAGTAGCATTCATTAATTAAAAGTTTCTTATATCTAAATCTTTGTATTCCTGCTTTGTGTGTTTGCAAAGGAATTGGTAATCCGAAAACATTACGATGGGGATTGCTATTTTGCGTTATTTTTATCTTCTGGATAATAATGCCTACTGGTATATTACCGCATTGACTTAATTTGATTTATTTATTTATGAAAACTTTATGCACAAGCACAAGTAAAAAAACTACTGTACAAAGGGGATCTTAATGCCTGAGGCATCTTTTACCAGTCCAGTACTATTCTCGACTATATTTCACAAAGTCAAGTCAAGAATGTTAGGTACCATACGTAAATGGTATCAAAATACACATACCGCTAACACACCACGGCTCGATATCTAAGGTCATTGTACGCGGAACACTGACTTCTGAAGTACCACCATTTTCCTTGAGATTGGAACGGCGCGGCGAAGGCAAAGTGACAGTTCTAACGGAAATAACTAGCCATAGATATCGATTATGTTGTAAACTTAATATGGCATTTTAATAGATTGCATTTCGTAATAAACTTATAGGAAAATTCCAAACGAATATTAATCTTATTATTGGAAAACCCGAAAAGCTGTAGCCAACGTTGGTGTTGGAGCATGACCAACATTGGATACACTTGAATCTGCATTCCATGATAAGTATGTTCTTATTTAGGAAGAAAATTTATTAGGGAGTGATACAGGCCCAACATAAAATCCGTTGAAAATCTGTGCTTTCTTATTGTGTAAATGGATGCTTTCACTTTGGACCAGTCGCTACCGAGCGCGACAGCGATATCACTGAAATATTTATAGGCCTTTAGGGCTGGTACACAAAACTGCGTTTTGCGACGTCGCATCGCAAAAATCAGCGATGGTACCCTAAGATTTTCTGCGTGCGAGTTCGCATGCGATGCGTTGCGAATTATGTGTGGGAGCCCTTACTCGTGGTTATTAGCACTCGTTTAATCTAGAAGAAAATAATTCAAGGCTTTATCTTCCAGTCAAATGGCCAAAGCCCTGTAGGTCTATTACAATCTGATCTATCATCGTGTCATCAACCTTAACAGAACATCTCTCTTTCCAACCACATTAACAAACAACTCAATTTCAAAAGTTAAACAGCAGTATTTACCTCAATTCTGTCACCGAATTAATGTCACGGCAAATACCAAAATTAGTTAGGGTTTGTCCTAAACAAACTGGCTAGGACCCAGTTTGGGACCTTCCTCAACAAATAGTGGCTTCAGGCTTAAGTAACACTCCTAGAATAATATTTAGGGACTCGAAATTATCGCGACCTCGACCCCGAATTTGTGCGGTCCTTTGGTCCTTTTTGAGTGAAAATTGGCAATATTAGTGTAGAAAGACGAACCGTAGATATTCATAAACTTATACTTTACATATTATTTACTAAAAGCGTCATCGACGACCTTTCAATGATTCATACAAAATTCCCATAGAAAATACTCTTTCAGCTTTTCCCGAATTCTCCAAAATCTCCCGGCAACTTTACCAAATTTTCTTTCCGTAAAAACGTAATTCGGAATAAACACGCATTTTAAAACAAAAAATTACTTAATCTGTCCAGCCTTCCTCAAGTGATGCGCTTTCCAACGAACAGCACTTCATTTATATTTATATAGAGATGACGATATTGAAAACGACGGAAAATTCGTAAATGAGGCGACGTTGCTTTATAAAATCTTAGTTAATCTTATACCTACCTTAGTTAATCTCCTTAATCGTAACCAGCTATATTCCTACTGCTGGGACATAGGCATCCTCTCTGTGTGAGGGAGTGCGCCGTAATTCACCACGCGGGCCCAGCACGGGTTGGTAGACGTCCCATATCTTCGAAATTTTTTGGTTCTTAGACCTGCTGGTTTCCCCACGAGTACTAGTTAGTCGTGGTTGTTATAATTTACTATTGTTGGTAAGGTATCTACCACATATCCTGCAGCTCTTATCTTCCCCTAGCTGCGACCTTTCTACCAGAAAGCTTTTGTCTGAAATGGTGAAAGATCTAAAACATTATCGTTGATGACCAAAAGACCAACGAACCGAATTAGACAAATTAAACAATTTGCCGCTTCATTGACTGTAATAGTACCGTTTTAGCAATCTTTAAACTGTTTCAGTCCATTCAGAATATTTATAACAACTGCTTTATTTTTTATTGGTACGTTTCTTTTTATTTACACTGAATAATTTAAAGCAGTTTTTATGGCTCATAAAAAGACTAACATTCTCTTCATTATTGTATTTTTTTCTTTAATACAAACATGGATTGTTAAAAGGCAATTTTATTTATGTGTTTCGATTAAAAGACAGTTAAAATTGGATATGTGGGAATCAAAGCAAAAGGAGTACGTCATGCAAATGCAAGTCACAACGCTGAAAATGATTCATCAACACACAATGCAAAGCAATTTTTTGTCACATACTCTTGGAATGTTTAATTTTCTCTTAAGTAGAAATAGGATTTTTTTAGTCGATGTGTAAACTTATTCGTAATGACTATTAAGAAATTCTGAGAATCATATATCAGTTTGTCAGGAGCTTTTTCCCCATCGACTGCGTTGCAATCTCTCGCTTCGTATTCATTGCAATCGTCATCAATATTACAAATCTATGTTTAGCTATCAGCACCCAAATAGCCTTCGCGATTGATTGCTTTATAATTCAGTTGAAACTAATTTACGGTTTTTTGTAGCTCATCTTCCGGTCTTTGTTTTAGATCCTTTCTTGCAGTTTTCATGGAAACCGGTAGTTAGGCTTTGTTACTTCATGGGGACCAAAAAATTTGCCATTCACACCTTTTTCCTTTTTGCAAAAACTCAATCAAGCGTTGATAGATTAGAATCACGAGTCATTAGTTGTTTATTTTTCGAATAGAGAGTCATTGACACTTGAATATTCTTTTTTCACGGCCTTATTCTAAAAATAGAATGGAGCTTTCCATCAGAATTTAATCAAAATAGAAAACTGTCGTTTCTAAAACTTTGTCTCATCGTATCTACAATAACATTCAATTTCCTCTTGTTTCAGCATTGGAACTCGTCGGACCAAAAGGCAGAGTCTTCGTCAGCCTCCTCTTTAACACCATGTTCATTCTCGGAGGAGTCACAGTCACCTTACTCTCCTGGTGGCTTCTCAACTGGCGTTACCTCCTCTTCATCATCTACACCCCTGCTGTCTTCGTCTTCGTCTACATCTGGACCCTCACTGAAAGCTTCAGATGGCTCTTCAGCAAAGGTAGATACGAGGAAGGTCTAAACGTTCTGAGCAAATCAGAAAAGATGAACAAAGCAAATGTGCCTAAAGAACATTATGAGCAAGTTGAAAAGCATGCAACAAAACAGAGAGACGAGAGGAAATGTGAGAACGTTGAAAGGAACCAGTCTACGTTCAACCAGCTCTTAACTTCACCAATGATTTGGAAGAGGCTGTTCACATGCTCATTCCTATGGATATCATCAACTCTAGTATATTACGGACTTTCTATAAACGCCATAGAGTTATCAGGGAACAGCTATGTGAATTACATCGTGATATTGGTGATAGAAGCACCGGCTAATATTTGCAAGCTGATATTCTTGGACAGATTTGGTAGGAAGAAGGTGATTGCTACCGCGTATTTCATGACTGGATTGATTTTGATCAACTATGGATTTGTTCCAGGTATAGTAACGTTTTTTATTTAAATAGAATATAGAAGAATTATTTTTTATAGAATGGAAACCGGCATGCCTGAGAGATATTTCTCGACGGCATGTGAAGCCAAGTCAGAGGCCCAATGGGCGGCTTTAAAACTCTGACGCCAGGTTAGTCACTAACCACACGAAAACGAGCGAGAATATAATAATAGTAAAAAAAAAATATTATCAACAAGCGGTAGATTATGGAAACCATGGGTAGATTGTCTATAAGATGATATAGCCTGGAATGAAGGGCTTCAATCTCACCGTGAAAACTTAGGTGAGATGGTTACAGAATAGCAGTGCAGTAGGTATCGATGACGATGACAGCTCACTCCAGGCTCACTTCACCTAAGTTTTCACGGTGAGATGGTTACAGAATAACAATGCTGTTTTAATACTATATTGATTTTCTTATTTGAAACGTAGTCAAGTTTAGAAGCCGTTACAGCTTTTTCTCTGTGTTGGCAACGAACTTGCTTTACTTCAGGGGTGAAGTAAAGCAAGTTCGTTGTCTGTAACGGCTTCTGTCGTGTAATAAGCCAATGATTCGCCTGATGGTAAGGGGTTACCATCAGGCGAATCATTGGCTTATTACACGACTGCCCAAAAAGGAGTGTAATGTGTTCAGGGTTCATGTATGTGAGTTTCTTTATTCCACCGTAACTTTTTTCCATATTACAACAGAAAGATATAATATCCCAAAATACTTTTATTACTTAAAATTTTATTTTAACACCATATTGATTCGAACTAACCTTACACAACTGTTAGGTAGGTGCGTTTGTTATTGTACACTTTACATACATGTTGAAATGAATGGTAATTTTATATCATAAACTGTTTAACTATTTAATGTGTTTGCACAAATCGTTATTTTATTAGATAAACAAGATAATTACTTCCTCATACCGACTGTGTGGTGTAAAACATTAGTTTTTTATTGATGTAATGTTAGTGGTCTTTTAATATCTCCTTGTTGATTATTTCTATTATATATTCTATAACTATATAATTATAATAATTATATTAATAATTATCGTTAGTGCAATCAAGATTTAATACTAGTTTATTTTCTACTAAGGTGATAACCATATCTAATTGCAATAAATTGTGTTTTTCATTACCTATTTGTAATGCCTACTTAATGTTATGTGTCATTAGTGTGTTTCATTCGTGTAATTGGCTTATTGTTGTTTTTTTAGATTAATAAGTAAATAAATAATAACTTTTTAGAAACTTAGTTCAAGAAAGCTAGGAGGAGCTCGCGGCTAAGTAATAACAGCCGCACGGGTCGATCCATCAGGTTAAGCTACGCTTGCCGGGGTTGATCCGTGGATGTGTGACCATCTTTATTTATCGAGACTCCTCCATGTCTCGGAAAGCATGTTGAGCCGTTTGTCCCGGCTGCCATTTGTGGAACTTTGACAGTTTTTACGGGTCGTCAGAAGCCCGAAAGTCTGACAACCAGTCTTGCCAAGGGATACCGTATTACCCAGTTACTGGGTTGTAGAGGTCAGATAGGCAGTTGCTCCATGTAAAATATGGTATTCAGCTGCTCTGCTGCTGGATAGACTGTAAGCCGACCCCAACTTGATTGGGAAAAGGCTAGGCAGATGATGAGTTCAAGAAAGCTAGCGTAGGCATATTTCTATTCGTTACGTTTTCCTCTCTTATTTATTATATTATTGCTA
This sequence comes from Lithophane ornitopus, assembly GCA_948473465.1. Classification (NCBI taxonomy): domain Eukaryota; kingdom Metazoa; phylum Arthropoda; class Insecta; order Lepidoptera; family Noctuidae; genus Lithophane; species Lithophane ornitopus. Next base: position 13,382,007 of record OX419629.1, read on the forward strand.
ACCCTAAAAAAATATTTACCTCGTTGTTAATTTTATTTTTGTTTGTCTTTTGTTACAGCTGGAAACTGGTCAATTCTTCTATACCTTGGAGGAAAGTTCTTCATAACATTAGCATATAACTCGCTATATGTATTTGCCGCAGAAGTATTTCCAACAAACTACAGGACATCTTTATTAGCCATGTGTTCTACCATTGGAAGGATAGGATCCACTGTTGCACCTCAAACGCCTCTGCTTGTAAGTATTCAAACTTTGATCAATAATATTCAAATTACTTTTTTGGTAACTTCAATTTCAATAGAATGGTTATTAAAATTGGTTCAGTATTTTCACACATCCATACAAACGGGTCGATAACAGAACCTTTTAAATCTTAAGCCAGTAAAAAACACGAATAATTTATTATTTTAAATTAAAGATTGAGAATGCTGTATGTTTCCCGACCTTCGTCTGCCTATTTCAACATCAATAACAAACAAGGCAATTATAATAACCAATGGTTTATATTTTTTTACGTTGATAATTAATGGGTTTAATATATATTTATATTTACTATACTCCTATTATACTACTCATAAACAACATCTATTACGGAATTATTATAATTTTTTTTTTCTTCCCTCAGACGAGGTTCTACGAATACCTTCCAACAATGATTTTCGGTGGAATGGCGGCACTATCAGGATTCCTCGTGCTCACATTACCAGAGACAAATAACCTCAAGTTACCAGACTCTTTAAGAGAAGCAGAGGATCAAGACAGAAGAAAGAATGTTGAGGAAACGGTAGAAAAAACGACAGATAACAAAACTAGGTTATAATAGCTAATACTGAACCAAAGAAGAATGGTTGGAACAAAATACTGAACTAAATAAAACAAAATTTTGAGGTATGTTAGCGTTCTTTTTTATGCTATAACTCTGAGAAGAGGCTGTATAGCAGCATGGTTATAGCCAAAAAAAAGTAAAGAGACATTTTGGAATTAAGGGCTTGTTTCACTACAGTTTTCAGATTTTTCATCTAGATTCTTTTTTTTTTTCTTAAAATTTTCTAATGACATCAGCGAGTTAATTATTAATATTAATTAACTTGATGTATAGGACCTGCGGCACACGGTGAAAACGCTCAAGTTGGTTGTGAATTTCTACCAACATCCACCAATTTTTTTTTCTGTTGTTTTTTAATGGGCATTGATTTATGTATTATTTTATTGTGTGCTCTAAAGTTAAAGATCTGCAGTGAAACAGGTGGTAATATTGAACTCATTAAGACTGACGCATACTATTGTTTTAGGCCAAACATTGATAATCATAAACTGGCTCAAATAATAATATGTGACACTCCTAATTAATTCATGTTATAAGACAATAAAAGCTTTACAATTGTATTGTAATGTTTAAAGATTTTTTTACATTATGTTGCATTATTTTACCTACTTTAAAAACTTTAAGAACGTCAACAAGAGATCGGACGAATAAGCCAAATAATAATTTTTAATAATATTTGGCTTTTAGTAAGATTAGTTCGTATAATTTTTTTTACTTTATTTGTCAAAAAACATTGGGGAAAATAATGAGCACATATATTATTAAGAATATTTAATTTAAAAGCATTTTATTATGGTTGTCTGTAAGGAAATCCATGTTTTATGGAGTTTGTTCTTATTCTAATTACCTTTTTACTCATCCTTATGTTTTCACTATGGAAATATACTAATAGACCAAGTTGGACAAAGCCCCGTGGCATCTCTTGTTTAAATGCTTTAAGACTTAAAAGTTTGAATATAACGAAGTGACATTTAGAAAAAATATTTACCTAACTTTTAATAATTAAGCAAGGCTTGTGATTATTAGTAATATTAAATTACATGTCAGATTAAAAATAATATTACGATAAGATTATTTAAGAATAATACCTAATATAAGAATTAATGAGATGAGCCGTACCACGACTAATGTTTCTTTTATAGTATTTTTATTGAGTATTGTGTATAAATTGTGTCATTCCCACAAAAGTGTAAAAACTAACCTTAAAAATGGTACAACAATTGTATTTTCATAAATATTAAATATATATTTCTCGAATATAATTTTGAATGTACAAATAATACAAAGCAATTATAGACAAGTAGGTACATAATAATACTATAGTTAAGCAATTAATTAGATGATCTTACTTTATCTGACTAAAGCAAATGTCACACTGAAGGGAAAGAGATCGATAAAATAATGTCGAGCGAAACGAATGTGTTCTTTTTTTTCAGTGGATCCTAATTGAATATTAACAAAATCTTCGATAGGGGTTCAATCTGGCCATATCTAATACATTTAATTAACCCACTGCTCCCAAAGATCGCTGCTCTCGCTTCTCTTTAAGTACAATACGGCCGATGAATCATGGCCGGTCTGAAGTTAGGCTCTCCGAACTTTCGCGCATATACAGGGTGTTAGGGTAAACACTGTTATCATTTTGCTAGCGAGCACGGTGTTGGATAGAAACTTTTTTAAATCTTTTAATGAAAAAAAACGTTTTTTTGTTGTTGTTACTCGGTCATTTATTTTTATATTTCAGTCAACTAGGTACCCATGGTTTGAGTGACAACGGTGTTTACCCTTACACCCTGTATACTCTCACTCACACTCGCTTCATATTTTTTGGACCAAATTTGGTTCCAAAAAATATTACTGCGCAGCCATATTTCTGCACAAAGTTCGGATCGGCCATAATTCACCGGCCGTATTGTACGACGAATGCTGATATTTTTTTTAAATGCAATACTTACCTTATACCATTTGTAACTATGTCCAATATAATTATAAATAGTACCGTGATAATAGAATAAATTAAGTTTTTATTTAAATCTGTTTATCTTATTTCCTTAACCGGTATGGCCTACAATGTGTAGGTATATTTGTACGTAATGTTTTGCTTGAACAAGATGGTGTCTATTTCTATATTCATAATTTGCATAGATATAGGTAGGTACTTACCTACTATTTTGTTATTTTTTCATGTACACACGGCTACACATCAAACTTTACATTTCCAGTATAAGCTGATCTCGCTTGTATAGGATTTCCGGAAAATGCGAGGTCAGCTTATACTGGAAATGTATAGCTTGATGTGTAAGCGTGTGTACTTAACTTTTTTTTTTGCGAATTGGGCCTGCTCTTGACCTCGATCTTGCCTGATGGAAAGCGAAGGATAAGGTCTATGATGGAACGAGTGAACCCAGAAAATGCCTGTTCACTCTTGCTTTGATTTATAATTTGTTATGTTAATTAAGTACTTATCCAGGATTCTGCAAATGCAACAAATAGGTATGTATTCTAAGGTACATTATCAACATTTAAAACGGTTGTTCAACATATTAGGATACCTAATCACAGTTATTAAAATGCGCAGTAAAAACAAACCTTAACACCAGCAGCTGTTGTTTCTAAGCAGAAAATAGGTAGGTACTTTGAAAACCATGGGTAAAAATGAATCTACGAAAAATTCATTCAGTATCAAGAATTCCTTTTTGGTGGCATAAAAATAAATAAAACTGGCAAACGATAAAGCCCAAACGGTTCACGTCCGAGTTTTAATTTGAAAACGGATTAAAAACTAACGTATTACCCCTGCTTCGCGTGTTGGAAGTTTGGACCCAACGTTGGATCAAACAATGTTGATCCAACATTGGTTCCAACATAATGTTTTTGGTCTTTAGAGACAGGTTTTAACTATATCCATGATGATCTGAAAATAAAATGTCTAAAACCTTTCAGGTTCCTGGAAATAAATACCTAGGATATTTTAACGTAACGCAACCGTAAATTATCTTCTAATAAAATGAACCAATAAAACGATAATCATAGACAATTTAAGTAAAATATTGTAGAACAAGGTTCTTTGCCCGAAGATAAATTACTCAACCATTGATTATAATATAAAGTTAACTGCAAGCCACATAGTTAACATTTAATGCCATGTTTTCGTTTCAATGGAATATGCCGTAACTATCGATTAAATAAGTTAGCGATAATAAATTACCAAGTAGATAAGTTAATTCTATTTAATACATGATTACTTACCTCTTGTAACTCGTCCTTGCATTTGCTATAACATTTTTAATTGCATAGTGCGGAAACATAATTATACGACCAAAGCAAGCGTAAGAAAAGAGTTTGTTTGAAAAAGTGAAAATTCTTAAATACTTGTTCAACGTGTGTCTAATGCCAGTCTTACGTCAAACTCCATACTTAGATGTCGTGTTTAAAAGGCGTTTAGGCTAAACAACTGATAAACATGGTTTTGTGGTAATAAGGTAAGTATGAGAGACACAGATATCTTACTTCTCTCTAATGTAACGAGATGTACATAAACGTGACGTGTCTTTGAAATTTCACTCTGAATTCTCCCCCAATTATCGAATTGCCGCCTCCTAAGAAGTTTCACTTCAAAATTGAAAGAAAAAGCTGATGATTTGTGACGTTGCGACTGTTTTGTGACTACTGTTGCTTCGGCTTAGGGAGGTATACATTAGAATTATTATATTGATGTCCAGAACCAAGGAATACTTTTTACCAACTTAACAATCAAAATTAAAAATTTTTACGTCAAAAACATTTGGCGCCAACATTCGCGCCAATAACCCGACAAATATTTTTTTTAAACGTTCCATTCCACGGTCCTCTGCATCTAACGGGGAGCGTTCATTGTAATTATGCGTTTACTACGTGATCCCATTTCGTTGTACGTGACTGCGTGGACTTAATATAAATGCGTGCAATAATATAAATATAAAAAACCCTATTCATTTTACTGATAGCCTTGCAGATAAGCTGATAACGGATGTGATTTTTTTAATGTAACATTTTTCTTGTATAGGTTACTAGAAGGGAATCCGGAGTCTTCGAAAATTAAAGTAGGTATTCAAAGCCGAAATACATCTTCGAGTTGTCTCCTGTTAAGCTCGTAGCTCAGACCAAATAAAAAACCAAGACCGAGCGCTGTCAACAGTGACGTGAGGCCGGTTCGGTAAACATGTGTGAATATTTTTTGGTGTAGTTTGATTGTAAATGTGTGCGTTTGAGCGTGTATGCACAGAGCGGTGGTGTAGTTTTAGCATGCTTCACTGTATTTTTCGCAGCGCTCTATCTTGGTTTTTTATTTGGTCTGAGGCCCGTAGGTAGGTATACGTTCGTTCAGGCAGCAGTTGAAATTGGCTTCTGAATACACTGCAAATGAATCAACAGTACCTAAGTTAAGAAACTGACTGTGCAAACACGTAATTCTGTGGCGGTATCTACATCGCCACATGCGAACTACGCATCAAAGACCTGACGTCAGACAGACGTCACATAAATCCTGCATCGCGCAATTAAAGTTTACCGTGCAGTGGACATATATACGAGAACCCAACATCAATCGTTGGGCAATTGCCCGCCAGACACAACACCCGTCTGGTTGGAGGATCCTCCCTTTTCTATGGAGTATGAGTGAACTTTACACCCTGTTCCTCATACCCCTAAAATTCTATTCAAAATCCTCTGGGGTGGAACCGCAAAGATAGCCCGCGAAATTCAAATTGTCTTACGTTTTTGCAATTGCAGGTCAGTATCAGATTGTATCTTGATCAAAATGTGATTCGCGACCATAAACAATTATGTACCTATTTATAGAATTATAATCACTAGAATCGAATACATCGGTCTATGTTAGAATCAATCTTGATTTCATGAAAATAGACAATTCTCTAAGAGAGAAGTTATATTTGTTTTTTTTATATACTCTACGGGTGAGCTCTTGGCTTGCATCTCACCTGATGGTAAGTGATGATCAGGCTGAAGGTGGAAACCACAGTGGAACTGGCTGGCATCTTACCTCCATCTGCTGAAACACAACAATGCTGTCAACTTTGTTGTTATGGCGACCTAGACTTAGATAAAATGGTGGTAGCTGGCCAGGCGGACTTAGAACAAGTCCTACCACCAATCAAACCGAGCAGAAAATTTTGCCCCACTGGGGATCGAAACCGGGACCTCTGGGTCTGAGAAAGATAGTTTTACCACAAGACCATAGAGGCGGTATTAATGATTAATCTGAGTGAAATTTAATTCATTGGCATCCTCTTACTTAAGAGGAGCTCGTGGCTAAGTAATAACAGCCGCACGGGTCGATCCATCAGGTTAAGCTACGCTTGTCGGATTTGGTCCGTGGATGGGTGAACATCTTTACGCACCGAGACTCCTCCGAGCCTCGGAAAGCACGTTAAGCCGTTGGTCCCGGCTGTCATTCGTGGGTGTTTGACTGTTGTTACGGGTCCTCAGAAGCCCGAAAGTCTGACAACCAGTCTTACCAAGGGGTATCGTATTACCCAGTTACTGGGTTGTGGAGGTCAGATAGGCAATCGCTCCATGTAAAATACAGCTGCATCCGGTTAGACCGGAAGCCGACCCCAACATAGTTGGGAAAAAGCGTGGGAGATGATGATCCTCTTACTTAAGGGGTAGTGAAAGTTGTTCATAATGATGAGTACCTTAAGGGGATACCCATAAACTCAATTTCACCCTGTAATTCTGCGCATCCACCTTAACGATAGATTTTTTATCAGCTTTTCTTCTTTATATCCCTCATGGCGCCACCGCCTCAAACGACCACACAAAATGCATCGAAATACCGCTGACGGTTTATACTGCAGGTACAGGTAGGAGCCAGGGTTGCGGGAATGTCCGAAAGGGATACCGGGACCTTGGCAACAGGCTACTGAAGGAACACGGGTGGGTTTTAGTCAGTAAAAGTTTGACTCGCCCTTCCGCTCCGCCCAGAGCGAGAGAAGTCATTTGACCACCATCCAAAAAAAAAAAGGTACAGGTAGGTATATTTCAAAAAATCCTGCTCTCTGGAATCCTCTTAAAATAGTCAAAGGCCAATATAATTGCGTAAACTTATGTACTACATATCTATGAAAATATGTAGGTATGTGGGCAAAGCTAAAATTGCATTGAAAAAATTCCTTTGTGTCTCATTTTTCACGGCTAGTGATTTTAATCCAATTTTCTGGGGTTATTTTAACTTCTGATTGGTTGAATGTTTTATTAATTAACGTTACACAGTTCTCGACATTTAGTTTGGTATAATTCTTATAATTAAAATAAATGTGATCGGTCTGTTTTAAAATTAAAAGTGAAGAAGAAGTGAAGTGAGTGTGGTGTGAAGTGAGTGTGTGACTGAGTGAGTGGTGAGTGAGTGCGAGTTGTTATTTTTCGTGTATTTGTCCTTTCTTAGCGTCATGTTTGCCGCAAATAAACATATTTTCTTTCTTTCTTTCTTAAAAGAAAAGGCAAAAATGTATAGGACTGACATAAGCTATCGAAAAGCTTATCCCAATCCTGTTGAAAGTCGTTGTAGAAATACGAAACGCTTTCGAAGCGATTGTCACTTGTCTAGGGCCTCAGATAAATTGGTATTGTTTCACAAAACAAACAAAAAAATTAAATCATCACCCATTGAATAACTATACATAATATACATCAAAATGAAAACTCAGACAATATTTAACAAAAAAGTTTATCCTTAAACAAATCTAATATCCCTCTATTTAGATTTACAGTGTTGGGTAAAAAACTGGCAACACTCGGTCAGAGGGCAAACGTTATTCGGGCAAAAACAATTTGTAAGTTTTTGTTACAGAACCCTTGGGCCCTTTTGGCTGAATACATGAATACGTTAGGCCGAAAATGCCCTTTATGATAGCTATGGTTTTTCACAAAGCGTGTAGGGTTAAACTCTATAATGTATGAGCAATTGTGTTAAGGATCTTGAGTAAGGAAATAAGGTTTTTGACTTGACTACTGGGCAATCAGGTTGAGTTGAGTTGAAGTACTTTTCACCGCACATGCATAGGATAATAAAATCCTCTTCTGTCTGTATCTACTTAGTTTTATTTAAAAAAAGTGACTAGGATCTCAAGAGGTTGTTGCTAATCACAATAGAAAATAATTATTGTAGTGCATGCCTATAGCAATTCTTCAATTCTTGAATGTAGGTACTACGTGAGCTCGTAAACTGGATGTGCGATTAACGCTTGTGTGACAAAACTGTATTATTTCGAATACACACTTGTGCGACACACTGAACCTCACTCACTCTCTCACATCACTCTATACTCCATTTGAACTAAGATTAGACGTATAGATAAGCCTTTTTTACATTCCGTTCAACCGATTTTGAATTCTATTGCGTTGGTGGCATGACAAATGGCAGCCGCAGTAGATAGTTGGTATTGTGTAACTTTTTTTGCTTTTAATGCTATCCTTATGCCTACGGTATAGAAGTCAAAATCGGTTGAACGGACTGTAAAAGGGTTCGTTTTAATGTCTAATCTTATTTCAAATGGGGTATAGTGCGCCAAACGATTGTGGGACGGTACATATTGTAACTCGACATTACGTTGGTGAAGTATTAAGGCTCCCACAAACAGGCGCGATATCGCGGGCGTGACAAGGGTAGCGCTGCCTGTCACACCCGCGATATCGCGCCAGTTTGCACGAGCCTTTACAGTTCTACCATTGCAGCAAAATTACTTTGCTGAATGGGTGACCCAAACTCGACACTTCGACAGTGTTCCACAAGAAAATTATTTCCACATTTTCCTGTTACAGATTTACACATCGTAAATGTTTTCCTATAAAACTCAGAATTAATAATAAACTACCACAACTGTCCTTTCTACAGTTTACCTCGTTTACGATTGATTGCGGCCCGCCACGCAGTGACGCGGCTAAATTATAGCCGCTGCATCGATGGCCGTATAAAAAAAAATACAATATGTCTCTGTCATGTGAATGCGACACGTTGGTACACGTAAGTGTGACATTTTAGTTGTACGTGACGTTGGTGAAAAGGTTTGAATTAGGAATGTGTTCTTATTTTAAATTTAATGTAAAATTGTTATTTGTTGATGATTTGTTTTTTTTTTGTTCTTGGTTTGTTGATTTTATTTCTGCAAGTAGGTTTGTACATAAACTTTTACACGTCAATCGTATTTTAAAAACTAGATGAGGATGGCTTTATTAGTTCAGCCTTTGCGGGCCTGAGGACCAAATATAAGGCAATTAGGCACTACACTATTCGCTTTCTGTTTACTTAACCGCAGAAATGTAGTAGGTAGGTACTGTATGTATATTCCTCTGCACACCCCTTTGGGGAATACAGGCGTAATGCCAAGTTAGTTTCCTGTTTAATTAACTCATCTGACCGAGGTAGTTTCCAACGCTCAACGATTCATCTTACTAACCGGAACATCTCAAAGTGATGGACAATCGAGTATCATCTTGTCTGTGCGGTCACCAAGACGCTTTATCATTCTGATTCTGATAGGCATTAGGTACCCCTCTATTTAATAGAACCCTATATAGTATACCTACTCTACTATTTGAAGTTGTAAACCGCGGTAGTGTAAAGGGGCCGCGATTGCACCCCTTGGGTATAGGACAGTAAATAAATTTCAGGCACAGATGGGTAGGTAGGTACTATTTATAACAATAAATTACCTGTTAGGAACACATAAACCTCATGATTTATTCACTTCAAACCGTCTACGGCCGTCAACAATTAATTCCAGCAATATCTCAGGAGATTGCAACTGATATACGACCTCCTTACTGTGTTCGCGCCATCACTCAACCAATCCAATATGGCGGCCGTAAATCGCTTCAAGTCATCTGTTAAGTGCTATGTTGGTAGGTATGTAATTAAGCATTCCCGCGTTGAATCAACGCTGTACACAAATTAATGGTGGGTCACCACGTAGCCGGCGACATTCGGTATTGCGAATTCCGCATGCAACGACCTCACCTGTGTGTGAATGTCTGTATCACACGCGCTTACGGACGAGTTGTATTAGCTCGGGCTGTATTGTTATGGAATTTATGGTTGGAGCTGCAATTTCTGTGACGTATTGAGGTCCAGGTCTGTTTAATATCGTCAATTGCATGCATTCCTAGCACAAAAGCATAGATTAACGACAAGACATTTCTTAAAGCAGGAACTTCATGGTTCTTTCGTCCGAAGCCTGTTTTTATAAAGGACCAAAACCTCTTCACAGATAACAACTCAGCTAGGTACCTACTTTTTAGTCGTCTCTAAGAAATTCACCAGGTTGACTCATTCACAGCCAGAAACCAGAAACATTTAACTCGGCAGAAGAAACAGAAATGGTTTAAAAAATCACAACGTTGCCAAACAAGATTCTCATTTCAAAGAAAGCGGAGGAGAAAAAGCTGACTGCCAGTGACACCAGCCTTTTACTTTTTTTTCCATCTACCGCCACAGTTAAATAATAGTGTTCATTATAGCGGCTGACGTTTTTCCGCAAGTTGGGCCCACAAAGGGTGTCGGAACGTAAATGCAAATAACTGTCACAGGCCAGATGATTTTAAGAGGATTTTCCTCGTTTGATTTGTTAAGACTTTTTAGAATTTTGGCTAGGTTTTTTTGAGATCAAGTTGTCTTTGTTTTAACATTCATCTCACATTACCTACATCCCTCTTTAATGCTAGGATAGTCGAATTTCTGAGACCCGTATTAAATCTAACTTTGGTGGGCAGATGCGAACGTCTAACTAACACCGTTCATATTCATGTCTCATACATTCTACTGAATTCTTTTATAAATGATTTATGTTGCCTTGTCCATAAAACCATACATTTCCCCACTAACCCAGATTCCTTACACCCAATCTGTAGCCACACAATAGCTTACAATAAATCGACCAAATCTAAGCAGCAATCCAGGTGTTACACTGGTATTTGCAAAATGTCCGCCACCGTGCTATGTCGTGCATTCAGGCTCTATCCGCAATATAGCTCAGCCATAGACTAATGCAGAAGGTCGGCTCCATAGATTACTATAATATATAGGGTCGGCTCCATACGACGAGCGCGAGCGCACGGACCGTGGACACAGATACCGCATAGGCCTACGACGTACGACGATCTTTAACCTTTCGTACGCACGTGTGATTATTTAACGCGACGATTTAAGAATTTTATGAATTTTCAACTCTCGGTACTGAGCCGAGCATTGAGAATCCAATAGAGCGTATCCCAGCCCGTCAATAAAGCGCACTGTTGAATTTTCAACTCTTAGCGCTGAGCAGTGCGTTGAAAATCTAGTACGTGATAAAAAAAAATAGTTTCAAGCAAATTACTGTCTTCCATCTATGGTCTCAAGTCTCGAATTCGTGATTGCACTTACTGGTACTCACTGTCCGTGAAGCGAAGCCGAGTGAAGCGTACCTATGGCCGAGATCTATAATTCTTCTTAGCTCATGCTTTGACTTAGACATGTTCCCGTCTCTTTCTCGCACTTGTAGTTTAACCACTGTGCGACAGTGACAGGGATAAATCTAAGCCAAAGTACGTGTTAAGTAACTTTTATACAGGGTCAAATTAAATTAGCTAGCGAAACTCCGCAGACTAAAACAGATTTTATTAACACACTCACACTTTAAGTAACAACACTACCAGCGGTCATTGACGCCAAAAAAATAACTTTTTCACCTCACATGCTCGGAAAGATTCTGTTTGTCATTCGAAATCTACGTGCAAAAGGGCATTTTATTGAGAAAGAGTTTTTAAAATTCGAACCTTTCTATTCGACAATTTTCTATACCGCCGGGTCAACTGATAATGCATCAATACTTATTTCATGTCAGTACGCAAACCTCATTTTTAGAATAATCGCACTGGCCAGCACGAAAAAGAATCGCTCAACGCGCCTAAAGAAGTTTCCACTTCAAAAAACTTCATATAATTTTCTTCTGTATATTCAATTCACTTTCCACCATTTGGGTTTGTTTCGCAGTGCAGAGTTAGTGCAAGCGGTACATAATGTCGAATTGAGCTTTCTTCCGGAAAAATTGCACGAAAACTACATACAAGCTTACAATATTTTTGTTCAATGCATGGAGACACCTAGCATTTTCCACGCTGTAATGAGGTGAAAAGTTGTGTGTTTCGCTCGGCAGCAAAGTTTTTCTGAGTCTCGTACCTTTGAAACCCTCGCAACGCTCAGGATTCTATATTTGAACCATTCGCTTCGCTCATGGTTCAATCCTAGAATCCTTCGTTTACTCAGGTTTCAATACAGGTACTCGCGCGAAAACACAACTTTGCAGCCTTGCATAACAAATAACTATTATTTGTCATGTTTAGATATCGATATCGATACCCATAACGTCTCCGAAGTTTCGCTAGGTAATTTAATTTGACCCTGTGTTTCTCGGCCTAAGTGTGCGTGCGTTAGCGCTCGTTGTATGAAGCCGGCCTTCTGCACGTTTCTATTCTGTGACTCAGCTCTACGATAAATCGCGTCGGACCTGAGAAATGCTTCATTACAAGTCGCCACACCACTCGACTGCAATACGGCTGTGGACCTGATAAGAGAACGGAAAGCAATGCTTGGGGCTACCCGACGCTATTTATGATTGTCGAAGCTATATCGGAACGGGCTATCAGATTGTATTGTAACATTCTTATATCGGAGCGGAGAATTTCAGGTATTTCAGGCGATTTCATTCTGAAGTGTCGCTGAGAGTTGTCGTTATGTGAAAATTTCGGGATTTTTATTCAGTGCAGATTCTCAATGTTAGCGCGCTCGCACACGGTATACTTTTTGCTAACCCTACAATCGGTCAGTTTTTTATTTGTCAGTATGACCTACATTTTCTAGTAGGTACCTACGTGTGCATACTGTTTCATTCAGCTCCTACAAAATGTCAGCCACCGATTGTATGCCGTCTGCGAATGCTAAGCTTTTTGAAGGAAACTTAAGTACGTGATAGTAGATAACTGAATTTTCTTGGTCCGTGATCAGGGGGCTTAAAACGGTCACTTTAGCGGAACCATAATATGAATAAAAACTTATTACAAAAAAAAAAACCACCGACTTCCAAAAAAAACACAAAAAAGTGAAAAATAACTTTAATTTCGGAAGTTGGTGTCTTTGTTTTTCAATTTTCATTTCTTGCCACCATACAGATGAATTAAGAACCTCCTCCTTTTTGAAGAAGTCGGTTAAAAATATTATGAATCATCGCAAAATGTCACAAACTGACAATTCATAATATGATCTGCGTGTAATTCCTATTACGTAATAGTTCATCTGTTTGACAGTTTTCTATGGAGATTCGTAAAATGGTCCACAAATTATGAATTGCTTTTATGTCAAATTAGAGCAATTGCTAATGACAGCTGGGATTCAGGAAATTAACTGCTTTTAGAGGAATTGCTAATGTGGCCGGTTTAGGCCCCCAGCACTCAGGGGTAGTAAGATAGGAAATGAAATGAAATGAAATGAAATTGTTTATTCTGTAAATAGGATATTGGAATCACTTTTACACGTCATATTATAAAAAAAATATTAAAAATAAGCTAGATGAGGTCGGCGTTTCCTATCTGACTACTCTGAGAAGAAAGGCCGAAACAAACTCAGAGGTCACAGTCTCTTTTAAAGTCCAGACATAATCTTGGTCAAGCCATATGAGGACCATGTAAATTGGAGTCTGAAATGGTCTTTTGAGGAAAGAACCACACAGATTTGAGTGGACCTGTCCAGTCAGTGCAAGCATTTGTCAGTAATAGCGGAGCTCAACTCAGAACTTAAGGAGCTCAGCGACTCGACGAACAATACCAAAGAAAGGACATTTGGGTAGGCCGCATAAAATTCTCAAATTGCCAGACCATTGACAACATTAACTGAGAACGAAAAAAAAAATTTTAAAAATTCACATAGTCCTCACATTCACAATAATAAAATACTTTACAAAAGGGAAATATCGACTCCATCTAAATATATATATTTTTGTATGACTTTAAAAATTGATGCCGATATCATATTTACATAATAAACAACTTATTTCATACTAGCTGCCCGCCCCGACTTCGCACGGGTAGCACTAAGTACTTATCTACAGCGCACCTACCCTACCTACATATCTACCCTACCTACCTACCCTACCTACCTACCCTACCTACCTACCCTACCTACCTACCTACCCTACCTACCTACCCTACCTACCTACCCTACCTACCTACCCTACCTACCTACCCTACCTACCTACCCTACCTACCTACCCTACCTACCTACCCTACCTACCTACTGTACATATCTACCTACTGTACATATCTACCTACCTACACCTACTTCCCTACACTTACTAACATATCTACCTACCCAACCAACTTACCCTACCTACCCTACTTACTTACCCTACCTACCCTACTTACTTACCCTACCACTCAATCCTACCTACCTACTCTACCTACCTAGGTAGGGTTGAGTGGTAGGGTAGGTTACCCTACCTACCTACCCTACCTACCTGCCCTACCTACCTACCCTACCTACCTGCTCTACCTACCTACCCTACCTACCTACCCTACCTACCTACCCTACCTACGTACCTACCCTACCTACCTACCCTACCTACCCTACCTACCTACTGTACATACCTACCTACCTACACCTACTTCCCTACACTTACTAACATATCTACCTACCCAACCAACTTACCCTACCTACCTACCCTACCTACCCTACCTACCCTACCTACCCTACCTACCCTACCTACCCTACCTACCCTACCTACCCTACCTACCCTACCTACCCTACCTACCCTACCTACCCTACCTACCCTACCTACCCTACCTACCCTACCTACCCTACCTACCCTACCTACCCTACCTACCCTACCTACCCTACCTACCCTACCTACCCTACCTACCCTACCTACCCTACCTACCCTACCTACCCTACCTACCCTACCTACCCTACCTACCCTACCTACCCTACCTACCCTACCTACCCTACCTACCCTACCTACCCTACCTACCCTACCTACCCTACCTACCCTACCTACCCTACCTACCCTACCTACCCTACCTACCCTACCTACCCTACCTACCCTACCTACCCTACCTACCCTACCTACCCTACCTACCCTACCTACCCTACCTACCTACCCTACCTACCTACCTACCCTACCTACCTACCTACCTACCCTACCTACCTACCTACCCTACCCACCTATCTACCGAGATATGATGGAGTCTCATCAGTATCATCAAGATATATGAAGTCTATGAACTCATCTCTCATTCAATGAAGTAATTTATTTTGATAAGGATTAATACCAAGATACAAATAAAGAGCCTTTTCTAGCGGCGTCATTTCAATTAAATTTTCAACGATTTAAAAATATTTAAGGTAATTTTTTTACACCTTGGGTTACATTATTGGAGTTTTAGTAAGGATCCCTAATCTTTTCTAGCAATAAATATAGCCTATGTTACTCAGGGTGAATGTAGCTTTCTAGTGGTGAAAGAATTTTTGAAATCGGCGCAGTAGTTTTTGAGTTTATTTATTACAAACATACACACAAAAATACATACACACAAAAATACAAATCTTTCCTCTTTATAATATTAGTGTAGATTTTCAAATAAATAAAGTTAGTTCCAACTTATTTACAGAGTGGGCCAACAAACAATATAACATCACTCCTGTATTCCAAATTCAAATTCATTTATTGGTTGGTTGGCAGGGTAAAATGAATAGCAAACTCTATGTTTAGTATATACCTAGTCCCATGGAATAGGGATCCTTTTGCCATTTAGACGCTGGTCCTGCTCCACAGGCACTTGGGCTCACTAGTTAGAATTTCATAATTTAAAGTGTTGCTTCCCCTTTTTATTTTATTTTTTCTGACATTACAAACTTATTGTTTATTCTTATTTAACTTATCTAAAAATACTATTATATTAATTTTTCAATTTCTTTGCAAACTAGTTTTGTATAATTTAGAAGCATTTTTTCAATTTCTTAAATGTGAGTACCATGGAGCCGTTTAGTATGGTATGATGTATGTTGACTTGAAATAGCATGGCAGATGAGAGTATGTCATGCTCACTTATATGTCTCGCTGAAGGTGGCACGGGTGTTGGATCATTCGGTTCCCTAAAAAAGTTTTTACAAAAAAAAAACAACCGACTTCCAGGGAAGTCGGTGTCTTTGCTTTTCAATTTTTGTTTTTTGCCACCGACTTCCGAAATTAAAGTTATTTTTCACGTTTTTAGTGTTTTTTTTGGAAGTCGGTTGTTTTTTTTTTGTAAAAAGTTTTTATTTCTCACTTTTTAGTTGTGGTACCTACACACATTCGAATACCACTACCTGCTATGTAAATAACAGTGACGGAGTCAAAGAATATATCGTCTACATACACTAAGTGGGAAAAATACGAAATTATTGAACCTAACTCAAAAACTACGCAAGCAAAGTTAATAAAATTTATATGGGACCACCTCTGAAGCATGACAAACAAAAAAAGAATCATCAAAATCGATTCATAATTGACGGAGTAATCGCGTAACATACACACAAAAAAAAAAAAAAAAAAAAAAAAAAAGAACATACAGACGAATTGAGAACCTCCTCCTTTTTGAAGAAGTCGGTTAAAAAATGGTTGAGCTGGATGGTGCTGATCCACATGTCATGTTCGTGAACGGGCGCCGTCAGTTGAGACTGGTCACCTCTTATTTGCCAGAGCTTATTTTTAATCTTAAATTTTGAATTGCTTTTGATTATTTTTTTTTTACATTGTTCTCACATATAGAAGCAACAAGAATACTGTACCCAGGATTTTGTAATATCTATATCCATTTTTAAAAGAGTGTCCTTGGAGTTTCTTGCCCGTTCTTCTCCATAGAGATCTACGTTTTGGAATGGGCAACTAGCTTCAACTCTCTGACTAACTGACCGACTCTTTGACAATTTAAAAGTGCCTGTAAATGGTTTAATTGAAATAAATGCTTTGAGTTTGAGTTTAGAGGTATAAGGAACATGGTGTAAAGTTCACTCATCCTCTATAGAAAAGGGAGGATCCTCCGACCAGACGGGTGTTGTGTCTAGCGGGCAACTGCCCAGCGATTGATGTCGGGATCTTGTAGAGTCCATCACGCGGTATACTCTAATTGCGCGATCCAGGATTTTATAATATGACGTCAGGTCTTTGATGCGTAGTTCGCCTGTCACCGTGATGAAATAATTTACACAAAGTAAAGTGCCCGTCAGGGTTCGAACCTACGACCTACCTACAACTCGTAAGTCACTCTCACTGCCGTTACTACTGGGCCACCACAGCCCCTAGAACCTAGACTGTCCTTATCCAGGCCCCACGTTACCTAATTAAATATAATACATTTCATAACGATCGTTTTAGTGATAATTATGGCGTGAAAAAGTAACAGACAGACAGTTATAATCACATTTTTAATATTACATAGTATGGATCAATAAACTCTCTCATGGCAAATTCCTAACACGAACAAAGTAATGTCCATGTAGGCACGGATCTAGGTAAATTCTTGGTCGTATGTTGGCTTTGTTGGGCCACGCTCAAGCCACAAATGGGTCAAGGGATATATACTCCATGCTCTTGCGGTTGGCGTAATTTGAACAAGCGTATTAGCAGTTTGTGATGTAGCTTAATTAATTCTAGTGCTTTGGGGAGATGTTGTTTTAGGTTTTTTTACACGACTGCCCAAAAAGGAGTGTAATTTTTCTGAATGTTACAAAGGACCAGCAGTCTATGAATTTGATGATCCTTTTAGTCGATCAATCAATCTGCCTAGCCTTTTCCCAACTATGTTGGGGTCGGCTTCCAGTCTACCCGGATGCAGCTGAATACCAGTATTTTGCATGGAGCGACTGCCTATCTGACCTCCACATTCCACAACCCAGCAATTGGGTAATACGATACCCCTTGGTTAGACTGGTTTTCAGACTTTCGGGCTTCTGACGACTCGTAACGACTGTCAAAGATCCACAAATGACAGCCGGGACCAACGGCTTATCGTGCTTTCCGATGCACGGAGGAGTCTCGATATGTGAAAATGGTCACCCATCCCCGGACCAACCTCGGCAAGCGTAGCTTAACCTGATGGATCGACCCGAGCAGCTGTTACTACTTAGCCACGAGCTCCTCCTAGTGATGATCCTATTAGTCGATATTTCCCGATATTTTTTTATGTGTCTGCATTGCTTTATTTTTGTTTCTGGATTTTCATATTCAATTCAAGATTGCTGCTAGTAAAATAAAATTGTGATGTAACAAGCACTTTTTTTGCTAAATTAATAGGTTTATTTTAGGTGCTTTTAATAAAAAAATAAAAGTGGAGCCAACTTTACGACAAATGAACTTTTTGATGAAACGCACTCTAGAGATAGATACTTAGTCTAATTTAAAACTGCCCCTCCACTAAAATCTATTTGCAAAAAGCAGTGGAGGAGCGTGCATTTATAGACGATCTCTAGGTACAACTATCCCTTGATCTAGAAGGTTTAGGTTAGGTCATTTCGGAGGTTTACCATGATAATAGGAACTGCATAAATAAGATCAAATACAATTACAGGCGTTCAAATAAAACAAGGACATTCTTGAAAAATTAAATATAATTTATTCCTATGATAATGTTATACTATTATCAACTTTCATCAAACAGAATCTTTTTACCTTCATACGGTAAAATACCAGATTTCTTCTTCTTAGCTTCCCAAGATGGATGCAATTTCTCTGGTTTATCATCATTATTCCTATCATTTCTATTATTAAAACCTCTTTTATCATTAAAATCATTATTGAAAGACTTCCTATCGTTAAAGTTTCTTCTGTCATTTTGTTGTCTATCATTGAATTTGCCTCTATTTCCTCTGTCATAGCCATTTTGTTTATTAAATCTATCTTCATTATGGTAATTATTGTTTTGTCTTAGTTTACTTTTAGGGACAAGGCCAAACTGTACTGCTCTCCTTAGTCTTCTGTTCCCTCCTATATGCTCTTCTTTAATTTCATCAGGTGCTCTAGGTTCTACAACAGACATATAATTTTCTCCTGTTGACGTTATAAAGAATGGATCTACAATTTTATTTTCAATCACAGGATCATCTGAATCTTTCTTCATTTTCTTTTGAAGTATTTTCTCATTAAAGTGTTTGGTTTTCGTCAATTCTTTTTGTTTCTTTACTGGGTTTTTCTTGATGATTTCTTTTGATGGTTTCTTGGTTTGTATTTCTTTAGGTTGAACTATCTTTGTGTTAACTAGTTTTGCTTTCTCTGCTTTCGATTTAACATCAACAACAGAAGTTTTGACTACAGGAGTGAGCTTAACAATTATACTAGTTTCTTCCTTTACTTCATCATCACTACTTTCTGCAGCTCCATCACTCTGTTCTTCTACGTCATCAGGTCCAGAACCATCACCTATTTCATTATCTCCCTCTGACTGGTCACCCTCTTTGCCTGACACTTCATTATCATCATTTTCATCACCCGACACTTCATTGTCATCATTTTCATCTTCTGACATTTCATTTCCACTAACCTCATCACCAGAAACATTATTATCTTCTCCAACATCACTAACTTTGCTGTCATCTCCTATAGCAACATCTTCAACATTCCAATCTCCTTCAGAATTAACTACTTTATTATTCTTGGCCTTTTTCTTATTCTTCTGTTTTTCTTTAGCTTCCTTCTTCATCTTTCTTCTTTCTAGTCGAGACATAAATAGGTCTTGTATAGTAACATTGGAAAATCTGCCTCTTATGAATTTGTACTTGTCCTGTAATGCTTTGTGGAGAAGTAATCTGGCACATGCTTTATCTTCATCTACTTGGGGTTTATTCAAGAAGGTATTTAACTCTCCCTTGTGTGTTACTATGAATTTTGCTAAGTCCTTAGGTTTGATTTTCTGTAAAATATAAAATAAATAAATTGTGTATAGACAATAATAACATCAATGTCCTTCAAATAAATATAACATAATTTAGTACCAAACATCATGTTCAACATAGGTTTATTGCTTGTAATAATAATTCATTCAACTGGACAAATTCTAATTTTATTATTATATTGAATTCTTCATGAATGTCGTTTTAGGAAACATATACTAAAAAGTACTGATAGGTTACCTTAATAACCAAAACTTCTTTCACAGCAGACTCCGCTTTCCTCTTTAACTTTTCTTGTAGTTTTTCCGGAGCTTTCTTCTCTGTCAGTTGTTTGGCTTTTCTGGTCAATTTATGTATTATCTGTATTTTAGCCTGGTTCAGTTTCTTTTTGAGTAATATCACCTGGAATTATTATAAGGAATATGTATTGGTTAATAGAGTATGTATTGGGCAGAATAATTTCATTAAAAGGACAGATTTAGAATAAAAAAATATAATAATAAAAAATAAAATATAATAATAATAAAAACATAATATAATTCAATGTGGATACTATCGACGGTAGTCTACATAGAACTTAATACCTAGATAGAACATAATAATAGACTTCATTCTCTACATGTGATAGATGATAGGAACAAGAAAGTTAAGTTTTTTTTTTTAATTCAGTCGTCGAACTAGAAGCAATTAATAAAATAATTCATAAAATATGATCGTACCTCAGTGTTGAAGTCCTGTTTTACAGCTCCAACTTCCATTTTATCTGATAATTAGACTTATTTCTAAAGTATAGGTTATGTTACCAAATGTGTAATTTTACGCCAGTAAAACACAATATTGAACAACAATAGAGCTAGGTGCCAGGTTGGTTATAATATTACTCCTTATTTCTTTACTGATTATAGAAATGTTTCACATAGAATACTTTCATGAGTTTCATGAAATTTATCAACACATGAACATGAACGAAATTAAGTTTGACAGTTCTAATGACGTTTTGCCACTGTGACAGGAGACAGAACTGATTGAACTTCAACACTCATTATTGAGAGGCACTGCCAAAAAAAAATCAAAAACTGTTATTCTCATAGCACTTACTGACTGCCCTGATATTTGATTTCTTTGGTGGGATTCAATCTAAAACTGGCTCAATACGTTGGGCACTTACTACAAGTTTGAACTGTGCGTTTGCACTGGCGAAATCTCTATTTTCTGTCAATGATCCATTCCATTCGGTTCCATACAATTTTGACAGAAACTAGAGACTTCAACATTTTTTATTGTGAATGTTTCGCCAGTGCAAAATGTGCAAATGCATAGTTAAGGTCAGTTCACACCGAGACGCAGTACACGCGCTGCGCAGCACCGGGCATCTCAGCGTGCTCTCGAGTCAACCCTCAACTGAAATTATACCTTTTTCTGAAGAAAATAAGTTCGATAATTATTATTGTTAAAAAGTGCGCGCAGCATCGCGTCGCTTCACGTCGCCGTCTGTACTGCCCTTGTGCAGCTGTTCTTTAATGCTTGCAAGTTGCAAGCACATGACGAGTGACTAACCGTGCGTTTGCACTGGCGAAACATTTAAGACAAAACATGTTGAAATCTCTATTAACTGTCAATGTTCCATACAATTTTTGACAGGAACTAGAGATTTAAACATGTTTTGTTGTAATGTTTCGCCAGTGCAAACGCACGGTGAGTGAGGCCAAAAAAAAGCTCTGTCTACACGTTTGCATCGTTGTGTGCAATCAATAAATCCTAGTAGTGTAACTAGCTTTGACCAAATCGACTAAATGTCTATGATCATTCATCCTAACTGTCAAAGTTGTTTCTGCAAATTGAAAAAAGAACAAATTCTTTCTGGTCGGATCTGTCAATCCGAAATGTACGTAAAAATTTTGTAAAAAATAAATTCCATGAAAATCTATGTAATCTGTTTAATTTCGCATGATGTTATAGTGAATTAACATTCTAAATATTTATAAAATAGTGTTGATGTGCTAATTTCGTCCTCATAGTTTCTGTGTTTGTTATTTCAGCATGGCTCCTCGATTTGAGTTAGCAGTCGGTCTCCGAAAGGGACACAAAACGACAAAAATATCCGCCGGCAGGAAGGGTATTACTGACAAAGCCATCAAAATCAGACCCGCCAGGCTAAAGGGTGTAAGTATTTTCAATAATATAATAAATCAATTTTACAGTGAGGTTATGTTTTGAATAATGTAAACGATGTGGTTTGTTACATTTATTTTCATATTGACTTTTACGTTATTTCGGTCAATGGGCCGATTCAGGGGTTCTCCTTTATGACTGAAATAATAAAATGTAAGTTGAAATGCAAATTCTTTTATCACAAGTACCTAGGAGTAGTTTATTTTCAAGTTCACAGGACAAACCTCATTGTTCCTCCTTAAGACCTATACCGAATCTGGCGAGCAAAATTCTCTGCTTCCTAAAGTTTTTCAATGAAAATTCAAAACATAACTTCCATCTAAGTACCTAAATACCTACCTTTTAGAGCTGTGAGTTCAAAAATATTATACCGACTCTAGGAAGCTATTCCCTAAGACCCTCTGGCTATTCTAATATTTCTAAATACATAAGTTATTTCTTTGAGTTTCTGTGAAGTTCTCTAATTATTATTTATGTCTATGCCTACCTATCTATCTACAGTGGTATTTACTAACAAATTTATGCAATTATTTACAGCTCCAAACCAAGCACTCAAAGTTTGTGCGTGACCTGGTCCGTGAGGTTGTTGGACACGCTCAGTATGAGAAGAGGGCTATGGAGTTGCTCAAGGTGGGTAACAATTTTATTTTATATTGCTCTGCTAGATCACTTCTTGATCATAATGATAGTCTTGGGTACTATACAGGCAGGGGTAATTCTGCCTACTGTTGACAAATAATACAAACAGTATTTTCTACCAACAAAGAATACCTTTAAAATCTTTTGCTGTTTGTTAGAAAAACATTAGCCTCAGCATGCGTAGCATGACTACTGTTGAAACGGACAAAATCACAGATAAACAATCACAAACTGTCATTTTGTCTGTCAACAAAATCTGTTTCGAAGGTGGTCATGCAATGCGTACTGGTCATGCAATTAAAATTAATTATTGCTCAACTTTGACCAAACAGTGTGGATTTAGACTGATTTGGTAAACAAAATCAGTTTTCTGGTTCATATGTTATTTTTTTGAACTTTTTCTAAGAATATTTTTGTTCCCAGGTCTCAAAGGACAAGCGCGCCCTGAAGTTCCTGAAGCGTCGTCTGGGCACACACATCCGTGCCAAGAGGAAGCGTGAAGAGCTCAGCAACGTCCTGACACAGATGAGGAAGGCTGCCGCACAGGCCCATCACGCCCCACACCCCGCTAAGTGATCAATAAACTAAGTAATTGTACTTATGTGGTGTTTTATTGAGGTTCCAAAGTTGTTATTGGTGCAACTGGGGGCCAAGTCTACTAATTTACAAACATGTCAATGGTCTCACAATGATGAGTTTTTGACAGCTTTGCCATACAAAATCTGTCTAAAACTCATCATTGTGATAAACCTTCAACTGTTATTAACGAGACAATAGAATTTGAATTGTTATTGGTATTTAAAAGCCCCATTGACACATGATGGGATACTGACACATTTGTAAATTAGTAGAATTGTTCCCAGTTCAGAAGGCCAGTTCCCATAATTATAAACATTCAAAATCTAGTCTCAAGCTCATAGTCTTGGTGACATTGTCTAAAATATTGAGAAAATAGAGGTATTATTGACAGAATATTGAGACAGATTAGAAAGAAAATGTTATTCAAACAAAATTGGCGTATTGCCACTTTAAAACTAACAGTGAGTGGTCCTGATAGATGGAACTGCACATTTCTGTAACAATTTGCAGATAACTGCCAGGTCAGAGTCACTTGCTTGAATTTAAGAAAAAATAATGGAATTGCCTGTGTTGGTAGTCGACAGGTGTAAAGGAGGTCACACTAAGTAGTTCATTTGTTGTTTTGCCACAGCTACTTTTTTTTTGTTGGTGTGGGAAATCATCTAATGACTTCTCCCGCTCTGGGCGGAGCGGAAGGGCGTGTCAGACTTTTACTGACTAAAACCCACCCGTGTTCCTTCAGTTGCCTGTTGCCAGGGTCCCGGTATCCCTTTCGGACTATTCCGCAACCCCGGCAAGATCCGAATCTACCTTGTATTTTGTTGTAGGTGAAACTGCGAAAACAAAGGAACAATAATATTATCGTACTGCTGATTTGTCGATAGCATAGCATAGTTTACACGTATTAGCACACATATTTGTATGTACACACGGCTACACATCAAGCTATACATTTCCAGTTTATGCTGATCTCGCATTGTATAGGATTTCCGTATAATGCTAGGTCAGCTTATACTGGAAATATGTAGCCGTGTGTACCCTGTACTTACCAAGTTATTGGCAGATATATTATAGCTATATGCTGATAAGTAAATAAAGTCCCTATTTATTTTTATAGCACCTGAGATATTTTCTCACTCACTGAAATCAACAGCTTCAAATACTAATGAATGACATGCCGCTGATTCTGCTATAAACAGGTATGCCTACCATTCATTCTGGTGTGACGTTTATACTGCCAATCACGACGATAATGAAATACCAAGATGAATGATAGCAGTAGCTGCCAAGTAACTATGGTGATTCAGAGAAGGAAATGATTTCGTTTTTGTTACGACGCGGCGATCATTGTGGGTGATTTTTGAGCTTGTCTGACGAAGATGAGGCCATTGGTTTTAGATAGCCGAATGGGAGTTCATTTCACATGAGACACAAGGAAACTAGCTAGCCCGCGAAAGCGTGAGGCCAGCAGATGGGGAGTTAGAACCCTGCTCGTTGCACTATAGAAGTCTCCCATAACTTACAGGTGTACGCACCAAGGTTCCATCCATCCGGCTGTTGGGATTTTTGGCCCCCTCCGGGGGACTTTTCCACTTAGGGGAGTACTTATACAGAAAAAAAATATAAGTAAAATATCCGGACTTTTTTGAAAATGTCGGGCTATGCAGGACTTTTCTCCTACGAAATGTTAACACTAGCTCCCACCCTATCATAAGCTACTTTTGAACTAATTGCACATAGTATGTAGCGTAGATACGATATTTTAAAAGCCATTCATCAATCAATCTGACTAGCCTTTTCCCAACTATGTTGGGGTCGGCTTCCAGTCTAACCGGATGCATCTGAATACCAGTATTTTACATGAAGCAACTGCCTATCTGACTTCCACAACCCAGTAACTGGGTAATACGATACCCCTTGGTTAGACTGGTTGTCAGACTTTCGGGCTTCTGACGAGTCGTAACGACTGTCAAAGATCCATAAATGACAGCCGGGACCAACGGCTTAACGCGCTTTCCGAGGCACGGAGGAGTATGTGAAAATGGTCACCCATCCACGGATCAACCCCGGCAAGCGTAGCTTAACCTGATGGATCGACCCGAGCGGCTGTTATTACTTAGCCACGAGCTCCTCCCATCCTCCCAAAGTCATTCATCAATCTAGAATCTAATCGAATTCTAGAGAATTGCTAATACCTATTGCGACAACATAATTTATTATTATCAACGTCACCCCATTCCATTTCAAACTCACTGACCCTCATCTAGAGAATTCTGTACGTCACAGGGCAGGGGTAGTATTACGTAGGTAAACAAACGGAACAAACATCTATAGGTCACACAAATATTTGTCCGACGCGCGAATCCATTTCGTGACCCTGAAGACTGAAAGCTGTTGCAGCACCACTGCGTCAATTAGAACACTGAATAGCCAAGATTGGTATTGTGGTTACAAGTTCGCTTCTAATCATCCTCTATTTGAATCCTACTAAATGCCTATACCCCATTTGAAATAAGATTAGACATTAAAACAAACCCTTTTACAGTCCGGTCAACCGATTTTGACTTCTATACCGTAGGCATAAGGATAGCATTAAAAGCAAAAAAAAGTTACACAATACCAACTATATACTGCGGCTGCCATTTGTCATGCCACCAACGCAATAGAATTCGAAATCGGTTGAACGGAATGTAAAAAAGGCTTATCTATACGTCTAATCTTATTTCAAATGGAGTATAGGTAAGTAAGCTGTGACAAAACACATAAATCTAACATTGTTTTCCAAAACGGTTGTGCAGTGCAGAGGTGTACCTACATAAAGTGCGCCCACATTTCACCAGTTTATGGGGGCGAGCGTATTGCCATCAACCGGGTACAAATACAGACTCCAGGCTACTATTGAGAAATTCCAGATGGAAAAGCCCAATAACAATTTGCCCTACCCGGGAAACGAACCCAGGACCTCAGCTGTAGCGCCTCGGGGCAGTCGAAACTACAGTCAAAACCGTTTATAACAACTTCGCTTATATAACGAAGTAGGTTCCGGTTATAACGACGAAATTTTGAGGTTCCATCATTTTAATGACTATCGGCTATAACAACAGTAATCCGACGATCCCTTCGATCGAAGTCGTTATAAAAGATTTTGAATCTCCCATAATTATTATACTCTTTGTTTTGAATCATACCGAGGCAAACACGACTGTAAGTGTAAAACCATAAACAAAAATAAAATATAGAAAAACACTGAATGATCCTAAAGTCTGACAAGTAGGGTAGGTATTCTAATTTGAAACTTTACGAACACTAGAACAACGAGGCTGTCACAAAAATCTCGAATAAAGCCTCTTACATACTGACGTGACTTGTCGCGCGACGCGAAGTTTTCTCAGAAATTCTTTGTTAAAAGTCGCGTCGCGCGAACAATGTAACAGCCTTAAAACCAAATTAAGTCCCAATCTGCCCTAACTGATCAAATAGGCACTCAAACGCCCGAGTTTAACGTTGGGGCAACCATACAATTTTGGGGCAACCATGGTTGCCGGGCGCTTGAGTGGATAGCAACACTGAGTCGTATGATCTAATTCCGGCGATCTCGGATAATCCTTTATATCAACCCTTCCCCGCTGCCCTGTTTGAATTTTTTGTCATTAAATTATTTCTTTGAAAAACTGCTACATAGAGAGCCTTCCTTCAACCTTCTTTCAATCCTTTACATCAACTGAGTGTCTGACGAGTGCAAAAAATTGTTACTTATTCAAGTTTATTTGATCATTCGGTGAAGTATGTTTTGGCTCGCTTCCTTGAAAAAGCCTGTTCGGTTTTTTTAACTGACTTCTTTAACATAAAGTTGTTTAATAGGCATTTGTTTTTTTTACGTTTCATCGTATTATTCTCTTGTATTAGGTACACACGGCTACATATCAAGCTCTCAGGCCAGTTTTTTATTTGGTCTGAGATCAAGCTATATATTTCCAGTTTATGCTGATCTCGCATTGTATAGGATTTCTGTACAATGCGAGGTCAGCTTATACTGGAAATGTATAGCTTGATGTGTCTACATCTTTTGTTTGATTTTAAGCGGCTATTATTTTATTTCTATTAGGTACTAATGAGTATGGTAAAAGTAAAACCAAAGTAAAATAATTATTCTAAAGTAGGTACAGTGGATACATTCTAATCGGCATGCTTTGTGTTGCAAACTTGCAATTTTAACAAACCAAACACCTAGGTAACTATTATAGGTTGGTACTGATCTACTTCTCAAAAGTTAGGCCCGCCCTGCTTATCCTAACGAGACCAAAGACCCCAATAAATAAGTGCAGAGTTGAGTTATGTAACTATGGTAGATGTTTATTTAGAACCCCCTATCAATTAATATCACATTTACCTAAACATAAACCAATCTTCGAAGAAATTTCATTACGATAACTTACTATGCATGATTCGCTTGCGTTGCAAAGCAGCTATCATTCGTTGATGACTATTTTAGGCAAAAAAAGATGGCGAATGACGGATCCAAAATTAAGTCAATGACACCCAGTTTTTTTAGTCCATTCTGCCTAGCGATACTTTTGATAACTTTTTATCAATTTGTGATAATATTATTCTTAGTTCTATTTGTTTCGTGTTGTGTTCGTTTTGCTTCGCATCTGCGTAGCAAAAGAAAATGAATCAGCTGTTTCTGGCCAACAATAAAACAAAAAAAGGGAATTCAATCAGTGTTTGAAAATAGGTTGAGGATAAAATTGTTCTTTAAGTTATGGAATAGGTACCTACTTATGATGTTATTTTTAATAATATAATTTTATTACGCTCGGGTGTTTGGCCTTGAGTCCTTACTTTACTAAAAGGTAGGTAACTTACTTAGAATACCTAATGCAAAGGCGCCCAGCCTATCTATCTACGCAACCCCTAACTCCACTCCACATTAATAACTTAGGTATGATATGTTACTATACCTACTTATACTCAGTTCCTATAAACAAAAACGAATCGTTTTACTTACCAATGGTAGCGTATTTTTTTGCCAAACTGGATATATAAATAGATTCCTAAGCTAATTTAACCTGTGATAGCTACTTACATATATTGCTTCATTATTGATAAAGATAAAAGAGTATTAATTTATAACCAATAACGGTCCGTAAAATATAGGAATCGGCCATTAGTTATTAGGTAGGTACTTAGATTGCCCAGAAGTGTTTCAACATCCGGACAAACCTACTTATTGAGGTGTTTGGTTCCATTTACGTTTTCTTTTATTCTGTAATTTAAAAAAATAACAGAAATAACTATCCTATAAAATTATATGGTAAGTTGGTATCCGTACCTATAGGTACGCTTTACAGTCCAAGAATCGAACCTTGACATCCGCGTTTACAACAACTAGGCCAATGACCGATAAAGAATAGGATTGGAATTAGACCGAGCGAGATTATATTTAAACTTTCCACTTGGTTTTCAATTAACTAGCATAGCAACACCACACAGTGACAGCAGTGTCGGTAGGTACGGTCGGCAACGAAAGTCAATAATACTGTTACTTTAACATTCCTTATACCTAAATTGACCAAAAATTATTTGATACCAACACCGCTTTTAGCATTTCATGTAATTGCAAATACTTAGTCTTTTTTTAATATTTAGCATGATTACGGGTTAAAAAAAATGTAAAACCTAAGTATTCGTTTTTATGATTAAAAAAATCGGTACCTAATGAACTTTTGTTGCAACCCGTACCTACATATGAACGTTAGGAAATAATGAGCCAAAAAATTGATTTAAAATAGACTGTCTGGAAAAAAGCAGTTCAAATGGTTCAAGGTGGTGGAGGTCAATTTAATTTACAGATCGTACAATGAAAATGGCAAAAATAACAACCATGTTGATTATAGTCTGGATAATAAACATTTTTGCAAAAACATATTTATTATTGACAATATCTTTGAACTGCGATTGAGTGTGACGCTTGTTATACCTAGAGGGGGTCTCAGAAAGGTCGTGGGCTATCAGGTTGCGTCAAGAAACTCGAGTAGATATGACGCTACGTGGCACATCTCTTTACAAAGCAGTCAATATTACGTGGACTGTTATCTTAGTGTGAATAAACAACGAAAGTTCGTTACTAAACATTCATGACTATACTTAGATTGTCGTCATTACATCAGCCCAGACTGCCGAATACAGTAACATATTAGTACTTACCTACTTTTAAGGTAGCTTGACGACTTTAGTCGCCGCTGCGCTGCGGCTATGTTGGTTCATTTCCTTAGCCTAGGGATGGAAAGTATCCTGTATTTACTTTTGGTACTAAAAATAAGTGCTTATCCTGTAGCGTTATCGCCTGTATTTATAGTCACTACGCTAGGCAATTGGCGTGCAAAAATGGAAATCATGCATGACGCCGGTGAAGTAATAGAGGACGTCAAATCCCACTCAGACAACAACATCAAACTACTAGTAGACTAGTATACATTTATTCCGGCCCTCGAGAGAATTCATTCCTGACACCTGTCACTTGGACAATTTCTAGCAAATTCGCAAAAAAAATATTCGTTAGGATAGAGGTATGAAATTGATTTGTTAGGAGGAGCTCGTGGCTATGTAATAACAGCCGCACGGGTCGATCTATCAGGTTAAGCTACGCTTGCCGGGGCTGGTCCGTGGATGGGTGACCATCGTAACATAACGAGACTCCTCCATACCTCGGAAAGCACGTTAAGCCGTTGGTTTCGACTGTCATTCGTGGATCTTTGACAGTCTTTACGGGTCGTCAGAAGCCTGAAAGTCTGACAACCAGTCTTATCAAGGGGTATCGTATTACCCAGTTACTGGGTTGTGGAGGTCAGATAGGTAGTCGCTCCATGTAAAATACTGGTATTCAGCTGCATCCGGTTAGACTGGAAGCCGACCCAAACATACTTGGGGAAAGGCTAGGCAGATGATGAGAGGTATGAAATTGACAGATGTCAAGAACGCATTCTTTCAACGGCCGGACTGTATCCAGTAGTGAAGGAACTCGACTATAACAGTAGGTATACTACCTCCATGTACCCAGCCGTAGTGGTAGGCACCATTCATACTTAGGTAAAACCAATTTCTGGCGCTAGGATTAGTGGTTGCTGTGTTCTAGTTTGTAGGATGGATGGCCAGTGAAGTTACAGGCACATGACACATTTCGGCTTTGTCTGGGGATGGAAAAGCATCAGCGCCGTCTCGGCATTGATTGCAAGTCGTTCATAGACGGCGGGTGACCAACAAGATGAGCCGTCGGATTGTTGCGTGTTTGTCTTTCGAACTTGTATTGTATATATAGCCTTTATATTATATTGTCCCGTTGCCAATAGTCTGATCTTCTCAGCTCACCGAGACTTATTTATCCTTCCACACTCTTCTTGTATTGCTGACTTGTCTACGAATAATGAGTAATGCACGCAGTTGCTATGCTGGCTAGCTGTGGTTCTGATAGTGACGATAGAATCTCTGGCACCGAAGTAAAAACAAAGGAAACATAATAGAAACAAGAAATCCGTCAACACTGGAACTATTGGAAGTCGTGGAACATGACACTTATAATTTCCTGCATAAGATTACCTACTAAGTGGGAAAGTATTTCATGATTTGATTGAATAAGTATTATATTTAGTCTTAACCCCATCAACGCCACAACCAGTCTTACCAAAGGGGTATGTATGGAGCTCAGGGCAGTCGCCTCCATGTAAAATTCCGGTATTCAGCTGCTGGAAGCCGACCATAGTTCACCATAGAAGGTACTTAGTACCTACACTATAACCCCAACATAGTTGGGAAAGGGCTAGGCAGATTGAACCCCTCGGACTGGGAACGATCGTATCCTTTACATTAAAACTAGGCCTCTTGAATAATATGGAAGCGATTTATGTTTATTCACGACGACACTGATAAGAATTATCAATGACACGATAGTTTCGTTCCCATATCTAGTTATGTAGGTACCTATAGATCTAGACACATAACGACGGCGAAGTGCCAATTACACCTAACTGACAAAACAAAAAATTTACACAAATTGAAAAAAACGTTTCATTTCTTAATAAGTTGGTTATGTTGGGAGGTATTTCCACATTTTAATAAATACACTTTAAATTCAAAACGATAAAAAAGTTAATTTCTCGAAAAATGTCAGTTAGGAGTTATTGGCACTTTGCCGTCGATAAGTAGGTAGATACTTGTTCGTAATCATTATTGGTTTCCGTTCCAAGAAAAACTGCATCTTTTCTTAGTAAGCAGTGAGTATGATATAACTGGGAGGTCTAGGTAGAGTAAGTGCAGTCGGCAAGGAAAGTCGATTGACAATGTTTCTTCGGTAGAACGAAGCAATGCCTCTTAGGCCGTATTCTCAGCGGCAGCGGGCGGCTGGCGGCGGCAACGGCGAGGGGAGCAGCGCGAGCGCGTTCTAATGCACAATTTTTAATGGAACTGTCCTCGCTCCCCGCGTCGTCGTCATCGCGCCACTCCCATCGAGAACAGTTCCATTGAAATAACCATTTGAACACGCCGTTCCCTCGCCGCTGTCTATGTCATCTAACCATTACTGATCTAATTATGTAATTACACCACCCCCATGAGAGTCCAGCCAGCCAGTAAATAGATATACCTATAGGATCAACCTACAGTGTATCATTGTAGGTCATGTTTCATTTCAAATGGTATATCGATTGAGACAGTCTATTATGAGAATGACACCGTAATGTTCTCAAGTTCGTTGTAACACAACCTTGACCGTGAGTCCGTGACAAAACGTTGATTAATGTCACTTCCTTTACCACTGAATTAAGCAGGCAGAGTGATGAGTCTTTGTCGACAAAGGTACCGCTGCCTGTCGCGCCCGCGATTTCGCGTCTGTTTGCACGAGCCTTAATACAGAATCTTTAAATACCTAATAAATATGAAAGTAAGTATGTAAGACTGCTATAGGTAAGTATCGTTACGATACAAATATCAGTAGGTATGTAATGCATTTTCTCAAAATATCCAGGCATGTTTGTATTTCCGAAACTTAATCATCAATCACAGAACTACGCAGGTAGTGGAATGGTTGCTGAGAAACGGTAGACGGAGCGTTGGTAGACCAATGACCAGGTGCGTGAACAACCTACAGAAGACTACGGCGGGAAGGATATGGACATGGGCATGGATGAGACTTGCACAGACCAGGGAAGCATGGTACAAAAGGGAGGAATCCCATAGGTATTCAGCAGTGGGTGGAACAAGGCTGCCAATGATGATGATAATGATTCACCGGGTAGAAGTCGTAAATTATCCTTTGGGAACGTTCTACCGGAATAAAAGGATCCTATGTAATTATAAACGGTCATGAGGTATAACAAAACCGTTAAAGCGTGAAAAGAATTATACTGGTGTAGGAATCTATAACTAATAAGTATTTATATATAATTGGAATCTTGGGATTTGCAGTAGGTAAGGTAGGTAGATGAATAACTTCTTTAGGTAGGTACTAACTGACTTTAGGTACCTACAGATGAACTTTATCTTCTGGCTTATAAAGGTATTGAAGCCCAGTTCTTATCATACCTAAATGTTTAGGCATAAGTATAAAAGAACGCCCATAATTCAGTGTATTACTGAATATAACCGTGCCCGTATCAGCTGTTTATCTCCCTAAAGAAGTCATCTGGGGTCAGAGGAATACTACAATTCAGGGGCGATCGATAATAAATATCTTCTTAAAATTAACACTACCTATTATAATGAAGTACTATATCTTTAGCTTATATTCTTCAGCTAGATTATAATTTATAACAAAACCGAAATCAGTACCTACTAGGTACTCATGTGACTTTTTACTTTTTAGGGTTTCGTACCCAAAGGGTGCCAACGGGACCCTTATTACTAAGGCTCCGCTGCCCATCGGCCGTCTGTCACTGGTTTGTGCTTATCTTTTGAACAGTAGATAATAAGTGTTGGAGCAGGTAATAGAGTAATTATTACTTGGTTTACTTTTATAGCTTTATTTCTAATTAAACATTCATATTTTTCTCAATTGATATAGAATAGCATAGGTATCTGGTCTTGAGACTGTACTCACAAACATTAAACTTCCTAAGAAAGTTCTATAGTTTTTTACCGTTATGGGCCCATAACCTTATGTTGGGGCAAGTAATACACGAACGGAATGTTAAATAACTTGCTTTACTAATATAGCTTTATTTCAAATAAAATATTCATATTTTTCTCAATTGACAATTTAAAAAAACATCACTTCACTTTTACTGTATAGTAGTCGCATAGACAACAAAAATGAGGTTGTATTCTGGCAAAAGGTAGAAACTTGAAATTTTGAGTGTTTACTACTATGACCGCTCTATAACAACAAATAATAAAAATATATATTGTATAACCCTTCGTGCGCGAGTCTGATTCGCAATTGGCCGCTTTTTTACCCGGACTGCCAAGGGTTATGTTTTTCGCGCGTATCTTGTTTAATTATTGAAGTACCTAATACAAATTTTTAACTACCATGAAATGCTAAAAATCAGAGTGTAGTCAATTTAAATATTTTAAATGTACCTAGAAGTTAATGAGAAATGTAAACCGACTTTTGTTGCTGACCTTACCTTCGAGATTCGTGTAGGTATTATGACATAACTGTGCATTTATTGTTAATGGAAAGTATAATGTCGTACTGCCACAATATTAGCTAGCAAGACCTTGAATTCGGTAAAATATTTCTGCAGGTAGGTTTTTCCGAGAGGTAGGTATCAACGGAAGCCTGGTACCGACAGGCAGTACCAAAGAAGGTTGGTAAGCTATTGGTAAGGCAGGAACCGCTCCAAATGTTATACCATGTCACAGACTAATTATTTAGGTAAGTATCATACTTTAGATCTGAATCGATTTTCTTTTTTGGTACCTACCGATATTATTACCACGGAAAGAAATAGTAGGTACCTAATCATTTGACAATTTTGACTTAAGTTGGTAAGTAGGTAGTGTAGGTACATTTGGAGGTATGTCTTATGTTTGTCTAGTCAGATTATAAATTCATTCAAAGAACCTTCACTGCTTAAAGCAATAAGTAGGTATAACTTATCAAAATACGCCTACACAAAAATTTGCTAAATTCATTAAAAACCAGCTGTTTAAATTATTATATGTATAATTAATATATATATTTTTTATGTATCTCTGGCCAATAGGTACCAAAGTAATTTAAACGCCATTTTATAATTTTATATTTCTGTAAACCACCTTTTATATATCTGCCACCATTGTGCAATAAAAGATAAATTCCAATCTAGATCGTTGCGTTAGTGTGTTTTATTGTGATGGCTAGACGCACCCACTGACAAACAATTTACATCATTGGCCCGTGACCTTAGGGTCAGTTTTCATATTGATACTGTTAAGACTTGTAGTGTGATGTAACAAGGTCATTTGAGATGTATCATGGATCACTATTTGAAAGAGAGCAAGCCCAGAGCGGCAGAGCCGAATAAAAACCGGCCTAGTGCGAGTCGGATTCGCACACGAATGGGTCCGTACGCCGAAAAAAAAAACGTTTCCTGAGGACCCCTTTGTTCTCTACTTTATTTTATTTTTATTTCATTTTTCCTAATTAGGTAGGTAATTTTTGGTTTGTTAGGCTTGGTTTAGTTAGGCGAGCGGTTATAAGCTAGCTAGGCAATTTGGTAGATAAGGAACTAGATTTGGCTGATCTTGCTCCATTACCAAAAAAACGGTACCTACGTAATTTGCAAAAAAAAACCCGGTAGGTATAACTCCCATTCACGAAGCATAGACTGTTTTCGAAAGTAAGTACCTAGCAAGTTTCGCGCTCGAAAGAGGTTGCCTCCATCTTTTTCGACCCGGAAACTGGGGTTGGGTGTTCCCGAATAACGAGAGCCGACTGCTCTCGCTAGAGGTTACCATGGTTAGTGGATTTGGTGGACACCTACCCATTGGTTACCGCGGGTTTATTTAGTCTCATTTCGGTATTAACAAATTGTTTTTCCTACATAGTCCATAATGGTCATTGCTCCTTAGCAGTGCACATTGATAATATTAATTTCTGCTTACCCCTTTAAATATTACGTAGGTAAGTAGGTATGCTATGAGGGTACTATTCTCAGCTAACTTTCCCACACTAACAGTTCAACGGGTGGAGTCTTCAGTATCTGCCTTAGTACACACGGCTACACATTTCCAGTTTCTGCTGATCTCGCATTGTAGGTATAGGATTTCCGTACAATGCGAGGTCAGCTTATACTGGAATGTATAGCTTGATGTGTAGCCGTGTGTACCTACGCCTGTGCCTACGCTACGAATATTATAGAAATCGATATCAATGAAACCTTTGGTATGACCGAGTTTCGTGACAGTTTCACTACATTGTTTGGTGATTAAGGCTTCAAGGACGATAGGTAGCTTGTAGTTTGTAGGAACTTATTTTTATAGAAATCGTGATTTCCAAGAGTTTTTCTAGCACTTGCATAGAAAAAGATCATATTCGGCACCGAACGGCACTGTTGAATCCATCCATTGACCCAGGTAACGGTCAGGTAGTCAATTTGGGTCACCAATCTTTATAGGTCCCCCAAATTCCTGGAAACATAAAAAACGGGTCGACCCGAATGTCTCTTGTAAAGAAATTGTACTTTTACTACCCGGTGCGAACGGCGAATAATACCGATATTGGCCAAGGTCTGCCTTCACTAAAAATAGCCTTTTCTTTGACATACTTAAGTCGCATTTTTTATGTTAATAATGTTACCCTTCACAACCAAGGATATATGCAACCCTCGTTTCTTGAGAAAACTAATTAAGTAGGTACCTACTTACTACTAAGTCTTTGGATCAAGATTTATGTTTGATGTGGCCGTCATATCCAATACTTAATGGATAACGGACCATATATGATCTAATGTTAAAAAGGACATCGTCCATTTATCAATCTAGCACTGTATTCGGCTCATCATAACACGGAATACGTACCTACTTAGATTAAAGATAATTATTGAAGGATGGACGATGACCTCTAGGTTTTCCGCTACGACGTCACAAACACCAAGGCTAGGTATAACGTAGTGACACGTTTGCGAGTGAATGAAAACCGAATTAGGAACAGAAGCACCTGTGACATCATCATAATTATTATTTTATTTGTAACACCTCGAATTCCATTATTTCAATTTTATTACTGGTTGTAAACACTAATTTGGTGAAAGGTACGTGACGTCATGATTGTCAATTTCACGAAGTGTTGCAGAAGCGCAGGCGAAGCTTTATAAACTTTTGACATTTCATTATCAAAAAAACATTCGGCTAATAAAATAAACGTTT
Source organism: Lithophane ornitopus (assembly GCA_948473465.1). Taxonomy (NCBI): domain Eukaryota; kingdom Metazoa; phylum Arthropoda; class Insecta; order Lepidoptera; family Noctuidae; genus Lithophane; species Lithophane ornitopus. Next base: position 13,418,513 of record OX419629.1, read on the forward strand.
AGTTAAATCCTTTTTATTATCTTAATCATAGTTATCAGAACCAAATATACATAATTCTTTTGATATAAATTTAGAAAAAAATGTAAAATATGAGGCAATTTCTTTTTCTAGGTATAGGTACATCAATTTGCTTCTAATTTACTATTATTTGCCAATTATAACAATAGCCCTGGATAATGCGTCGCATATACTAGAACGATTAGCCAATTTAAGAATGATTATTAGGTACAGTAATTTAGAATTTTATAACAATATTCTAATTCATGGATTATTTTTTTCAGTTGTATTTTTTATGAAAAGAAATGGTAAAACTTAATACATTTTATTCCTAGGTAGTTGTAACACAAACAACTTAATCTAGACTGAAAAAAAAAAAAACAAAATTCATTAAAATACACAGCAGGATGTTTGCAGCTTCACTATTCTCTTTTACGTTTTTCTGTTGACATAATCCAATTTATTGTAATTCATACTTTTCATTTAGAAATTTATATTTTTAGCGACATTTTATACTATGCTAGTAAAACTGACTATCAATAATTGGACAGTGGATTTGATTAATGTAATTTTTTTTACAAGTTCATATAACTGAATCTGTTTTCTGGTCAAAACAAGCATGTCTTTCTGATGAAATGTGCCTACCATAGATACTGCTAATATCTCCTGTATAACAGTTATCACTAAACAGGGTCAAACTATGGGTCATGCTAAAATAATTTATTCCAAATAAATATCAAATCAACCACTAAATATCGATAGGTCAAAACTTGGGACCATTTCTGGACCAAAAGCGCTATTGGATAGTCTAAATGCACAACACTAAGAGATAGTATTTGAGTTTCTATTTTTAGTTTTCCTCTGTTTGACATCAGTGTATTTACAAATAGATGATTATTGTGTGTAAAAATGCTACGTACATTGTAATTAGTATGAAATTAGAATAGCTTTAACATCCTAGCTGTTCGTAGAGATACATAGACATTATGTTTAACAACTAAAGTGTCTTTTAATTTAAACTAACAATTTATTTTGTCTATAAAAACAAATTTTGTGAGGTTTTACGGAGAACATAAATGAAAGTTAATAGCTAAAAATACAAATGCAGACCTAATTTCCAAAAATGATAATGGAGTAAATGGAATGAAGTGTTATCTGGCAGAAAAAAGAATTTTAAGTTTTAAGTATTCATTATAAAATGATAACATACTAAACTAAAACATTATCAAAATGGCATTATCAGAAATAAAACTGAGGGTAGTCTAAATATTTAGTCAACAATTATAATATTTGTTTTTTTAAATTGTATAAAGCTGTTTTGTAAAACGCAACTCATTTTTGTATAAAATTGGCTATTTCTTTTAAGAATACCAGGATTTTCTCTAAATAATACATTTTATCTTCTTAAAAAACTAATCACTTACTTGCTTATCGTCATGTCTGATTCCAAACAGGACCTCTTTGAACCCAGACAACTGAGCTCCAACAAAAAATCTTTCTTCACTTTCATAGCTCAATATAAACTATCATTTTTTTTTCATAACAAATGTAATGCTAAGATTTACTCAAGCCATTATAACAGTAATGTTACGATTTACATGCCATTTAATTTTATGATACAAATCATAACACTCACCTATATTAAAGTAAAATATCATGTAAAATAAAGAAAATTATACTAATATGGAACATTAGAAAATAGGTAGGAAACAGATTCGCCATTGTGTGTACGTCTCACAGCCTCCGCAAGCATCATGGACACATCAATACACTGGATTTTGGGGCATTCCTGCATGTGCCTCTCTTGAGGGATTGTGTTTGTGACGACAACTGCTTCTAAACATGCATTGTTGATCCTTGAGATAGCAGGTCCAGAGAAAATACCATGAGTAAGTATGGCATACACTTTTATTGCTCCTGCTTCTATCAGTTTCTCTGCAGCATGACAGATAGTTCCACAAGTGTCCGCCATGTCATCTACTAGGATAGCTGTCCGGTCCTTTACATCACCAACTAGTACCATGGAAGCTACCTCATTAGCCTTTTTCCTCTCTTTGTGAATCAGAGCAAACTCCACATTCAACCTGTCAGCAATAGATGTGACCCTCTTGGCTCCTCCTGCATCAGGAGACACCACAATACTGGTCTTCCAGTCAGGAATATTTTCTTTGATCCATTTCAGGACCGCAGGTTCAGCAAAGAGGTTATCCACAGGAATGTCGAAAAATCCTTGAATTTGAGACGCATGGAGGTCCATTGTGATGATGTGGTCGGCGCCGGACACCGACAGGATGTTGGCGACCAGTTTTGCGGTGATCGGCGCTCTACTCTTGTCTTTCTTGTCTTGACGCGCGTACGGAAAGCACGGGATCACGGCTGTCACCCGAGATGCAGATGCAATCTTACACGCGTTAATCATGATTAGCAACTCCATCAGATTGTCGTTTATTTCGCCGCTGCCACTCTGTACAATGTAAACATCCTCGCCACGTACAGATTCACCTATTTCCACGCATGTTTCCATGTTGCTAAACTTCTTGGTTACAACTTTTCCTAAATCAATGCCCAAACGATCGACAATCTTCTGCGCCAGGTCAGGGTGGGAGCTCCCGCTAAACACTTTGATGTTAGGCATTCTGGTAGTTATAGGTAAGGCTAAGTGATCTAATTTATTTACTACTTCTTGTATAGTTACGGTTGATTTCATCAGCACAGCACCGATACGACCCTTCGACCGTCACTCGCGGTATATGCGACGGGAATAACAAGATGAACTATTTATGTGTGTCTAATTACCGATAAGAGACATCAGCGGCAACGTGGGGACCCGCCGCGCCGTGCTGTAAATACGCACGCACCGCACTTTACCAAACTTCACGCGTTCGCCTTGTCTCAACTCGCACGTTTTTTTATTTTATTAAAAAATTGATTTGACCTGTCAAGAATGTCAAGAACAATGAATGACTGTTTATGTCAGGAACCGTGTGCCAAAATATTTTTGTAACATAAGTTTTACTCTTTTGTAGCTAAGTGTAAATATTTTATAATAATGAATGATCCGTCGCAGTTGATGAATTTATCAGTGACGCAATAATTGCGGCAGTAAAATTTACTTTTTTATTCTTTGAAATAATATTTTAATCCATTTTGTGTCAGTTCTTTAACAAGTTGGCCCATAAAACGAACATGACCGGTATCGAGTGGAAAAAAACGAAAAACCTAACAGAACAAGTTTTTTTTTCACCCTGTCGAAATCAAGGTGCAAAACTGCTTCCGGTGTGTTAACACAATAGTTAACAAACAAACACAAAAAAAAAGTTTGGACTATATATTTTGTCAAATACGCAATTGATAAAGCATTACTTGAAGTCTGCTGTAGATTTAAACAAAATTTAATTATTATTTATAATCATATTATTTCCCGCCTATTGACATTAGGCGTACTATAGTCGAGTCCACAGACTATTTAGCTTTCTATTACGTTTAGGGTAAATGCTCTAAGATTACGTTCACCAATCATTCAATCGACTAAATACCTATTTTATGCCCACAAAAAACAACACAAAATATTGTCAAAATTGTCAAATTGCTAATGTCAGTCAGTTTGTTGTCAAAATGTCAATCATTGTCACCGAAAGTTGAAGTCGAACTGTCGAAAGTTCGAAATGAAATCGAAACCCACCAAAACTTAACCCGAACGAAAATCCATGAATAAATTCTTGTAGTTTTTAACAAAAAATATGACGTGAAAGTGTTCTGTTTTAATTTCGGATTAACTTACAAGAGAAATAACAAACAATAATGGGTGAAGAAGCAAGGAATAGTAAAGATGACAAACTGAAACTCGTTCGATGTATGGAATGGTTGCAAAAACAGAATAATGAAGACACGGAGAAGTTATCATTGGAAAATAAAAATGATATACAGTTTATTATACAAACTCATGCTGCTAGGAAGAACTTTTTACTGGCAGTGGCTGAAGACGATGCGACTGTGCCTTCTGGCGTCAACGAGCCTTCACTGGAACCTCGAACTGTGGTGAGTGCAAAAAGATTATTTTACACTTACATCCAGTAACACTAGCTAGTTTTTTTCATGTTTTATTGTCGTTATTTCATAGCAAATGTCCAAATTCGTGTAACTCTGGCACTGCCTAGTATTTTGGCTCATAACTTTGTGAACCATGGTAACTGATATCACTTAGTTTTGTTTTAGGAAATGGCTCCATTGTCTAATGCCGACTTGTTAGTGCTGCATTAAAAAAAACATTTCAATTAATGCAAAGTTCCAAACTGCTGTTACTCACTGACCAAAATATGTAATAACTTCAAACTGAAATTTGGCCAACCATGTGTGATTTTTAAATTGGCAAATGGCAAAGATACTTATAAAATGCCATGTGACCCTGTGTATAATTTATGCCTTGTAAGACCAAAATACGCAACAATTATTTTCAAAGAAAACTACATAGTGTGTTTGTTTTTAATGCTTACAGTCCAGATATAAGCTCCGTGTTGCCAACCTGCAAATGGAATGTGAATGGCAGTCATGTCGACACAACTTCGTTGATTATGAGCTGTATCAGAAACATGTCCGCAGCCACTCTTCGAATGTGCATATCATTGAGAAAGAAAATGGAGGTTTGTTATGAAAAGTTTTATTTATTTATTTTTGGTTGGTACGCCAACAACAATTAATATGCTAACATCATAATCATAATATAATCTAAAAGTCCTATGAACCTAAAATAAGTATGAAAATTTAAAAGTTTTGTTATAACAAAACTTTTAAATTTTCATACTGTACATAATTTCTATGATTTACTTATTTACATAAACATACAAACACATGTTAAAAGTAAATAATTATGTTGATGTAATCATCTATTGATATAATAACATTGATTGAGGTAGTTGTTGATATTGTAACTTGTTATTGTAAATGATTAAGTGATGTAAACACAGATTATTATTTGTTATAAATGAAACTTTCCCCTGTTGTCAAAGAAAATAATGATTATAATTATTTCATTGTATTATCATCTTGCAGAAAAAACAAACCAAACCATCTAAGCATACCTAATCAATCAATCTGCCTAGCCTTTTCCCAACTATGTTGGGGTCGGCTTCCAGTCTAACCAGATGCAGCTAAATACCAGTATTTTACATGGAGCGACTGCCTATCTGACCTCCACAACCCAGTAACTGGGTAATACAATACCCCTTGGTAAGACCGGTTGTCAGACTTTCAGGTTTCTGACGACCAATAACAACTGTCAAAGATCCACAAATGACAGTCAGGGCCGACCGCTTAACGTGCTTTCCAAAGCACAGAGGAGTCTCGATATGTATGATGACCATCTTGGTCATCAATCCACGGATCAACGACCCGTGCTGCTGTTATTACTTAGCCACAAGCTCCTCCATAAGAATACCTAATATATTATATAATAATTAGTCAGTCTAACCGGTTGCAGTGGATATATATTTTTTAATGTACTAAGCATAGATCCTGCGATGTCATAAAGGAACACGCGTTCCGCGGTCGCGCGTGCCTAGGAGAAACCTTAAATCATTAACAATTTTTTTTTTTCCTTTGTTTTCAGTTGAATATGTCTGCCTCTGGGATGTATGTGGGCACAAAACATCAGACTTCAATGAAATGGTGCGGCACCTGAACTACCACGCTTACCATGGCAAGTTGATGGCTATCGGCTTCAACGGCAGGGCTACACTGAAGCTGGCCCCATGCAAGAAAGACTCCAGTAAAAGAAACCAGATACCGATGCTAGTTGACGATTATGCTTGCATGTGGATTGGTTGTGGGGAGGAAGTTAAATATAATTCAATGCAGGTAATTTTACAATATTTGCTAAGTGCTTCACGTACTTAATTAATAATGTATCACAATCCCACTCTTGATTTGTAACCAATCCACAACAATTTATCTCATGTAGCCGTAATTTTTTATGAAGCCTGACGTTGGCATGGCCATCATCAGGGATTTTAATTTTGACAACACAAAAAATTAGTTGGTCACTGGTACAAAAGTTATATAGGGTTTATAGGTAAATTTTTTAAGGCATCATCATCAAAAGGCATCATTTTATGTAATCATGATATCGTATTGAACTCATTATATCTCCTAAACTAAATCTGTGACTTGGCCACTGATTCTGACTAATTTTGGGAGAAAACAGATTTACGCTGGGTGAGCTTTTGAGATTCAAATGGGCCAAGCTGGTGGGCCCTCCCCACATCGGCCACAGGACCCTCCCCACATCGGCCACATATAGACCCTTATAACTTTTAAACCAGTGACCAACTAATTCTGTTATTTGGTGACTAATTTCGGCTAATTAGGGTTTTTTTTTTGTGTTATCAAAATGACCCTGATGGTGGCAGTGACAGTCACACATTAGTCTGCCATAATATATATAGTCCTCTTTATCGATTTCGCTAACAGCGACCCTTTAGAATTATTATTTCCTAGCGTGTGACCTAATATGACTCGCTAGACCGAATTTTGTTTTAAATACCCGGTCACAACTAATGCTTTAGAGTTGGCCGGCAGAGTTAAAGGTGTAGGTATAGGAGGGCTTCGGTCTCTCTCTACGTATTTGGCTTTTTTCGGTTAGTGTATCGAGTCGCTTTTTCTCGAAAGTTATAACATTTTTGTAAATAGTAGAGCACCAAGACGACCTATGTGAAGCGAGCCTCTCCCAACCTGTTGGATCAATAGTGCAAGCGGTTAGATGCCTCTTGAACACATCCTTATAACGGAGATGTTGACCGACATGCTTTCGTTTACCTTCCGCCATTTCAGAGTAGAAGACCACTATTAAAAGGAAGAAGCTACCTGGCCTTTTGAATTGACACATTCACTTACAAGTCTCCACTTTAGGTTGATTTGTCACCTGCCAGGGTTGCGGGAATGTCCGAAAGGGATACCGGGACCCTGGCAACAGGCAACTGAAGGAACACGGGTGGGTTTTTTTCATTAAAAGTCGTACATGCCCTTTCGCTCCGCCCAGAGCGGCAGAAGTCATTTGATGTAAAAACCACAAAAAAAAAAAAAAAAAAATTGATTTGTCAGAAACTCCTAAGCCGCAGCACAAACAACATTATTACTGCATAACATATCCCCTAAACCAATTTTGAAAACTGGTTAAAATTCTGATCAAATTCTGTTGGTTCAGGTATCCCTGTACTTTCCCGCAGCCCTGGCAGGTCTTATTGCACCCCTACATTGCAAGTGATAGAAATAATGGCTTCTTCTTTGATTTCAGCTGTTCCTAGACCACGTAAAAGTCCACACGAACTATTCAGAAAACTTCCTTTGCTCCTGGGCTGGTTGCGGCGCCATCTTCCCTCGGAAAGAGATGCTAAATGTCCACGTAAGAACTCATACGGGGGAGCGACTGATCGCTTGCTATCATTGTGGACAGCACTTTGCGAATAATAGGAAACTTAGTGACCATTTAAGAAGGCAGGTATGTGCTGTGATCGAGTTTTCGTTCAGAAAAGTAGCTTGAAATGGTATACTTAGTTGCAATTTTCAAGCATGCAACATCTTACTTTAATGTTATTGAATTAAAGTTTAAATTCCAATGACTGACAAGCAATTATGAAATGCAATAACAACAATAGTTGCAATGCCACTTATTGGTTTTGTTAAACATAATGCTGTGTTGCTAGCTTTGTGCTATTTTTAGGTCAAGTTAGACAGTCAGAATGCAGCCTGCATTCTGACTGCAAAAACAGCCAACAATGTTTCAATTGCAATTGGAATTGTGTGCAAACTGCTCACTAACATCGAATTTGCACTAGCTTGTCTTTCTGCATATCCTTTTTTTTTAGGAATTTTTATTCCTAGATTATCCATAGACACATAAATACCATTCTCACATTGTACTCTTGTGTCCAGAATGTCTACCCGAACTCGCCATTCGTGTGCTCGCTGTGCGGCGCGCGCTGCGCCAGCGAGTACCTGCTGCGCGAGCACACGCGCCAGCACGTGAGCACGTACGCGTGCTCGCTGTGCGACATGTCGGCCACGTCGCCGGCCGCGCTCGCCAGCCACGTGCGCTACCGGCACCTGCCGCGCCGGGACACCAGGGCGCATGCGTGCCCGCACTGCCAATATAAGTAAGTTAACAGTACCAGTTGTCTCTGACAAGCTAATATAGAACTTGTACTAGTTGACATAAAGTTTAAAATAAATTAATTTCCATTAGCCCGAGAGCTAAAACTGTACTTTAAACATAAACGGACATGATTTTATGTTTCTATTTGGCCCGAGAGTCCATCATCGAGCGCTCACGTTAGAGTCAGATTATTCATTTTCGACTTTATTTCAAGGAACGCCATGTTGTTATTAGTTTGGCAGTGAAAACTGCGCTGCTTTGCACTTGTCTGTCTGAAGTGAAGTCTACGCCGGCCCTAAAAGTACGAATATGCGCAGCTAATAAGCTATAAAGCTAGGTATTCCGTGACAAACAAATATCAATATTACTATTCCTAAAATAAAGTCGAAACTTAACTACGTACCTCTGTCTGCGTTGTAGCTCTCTCGGACTAATGGAAGTTAATTTATTTTCAACTGTATTGACACTACCGCAAGGTGGATATTTGTATGCCAATGAACACTATGCTGGTCCTCGCCAGGTGCACTATTACCCACGAAAATATGTACACTTCCCGAATTTATATTGAACCACTCATTCATCTCCAGAGCAATAACAAAATCGGATCTTCGTCAACACATACTTACACATAAAAAGAAAAAGAAGAAATGTAAATCAAGTAAAAAGGCGATAGATCCCTTATCTGATGAAGAAAATTCTGACTCTGACTGTTACGAAGTTAAAAAGGAGAAACAGGGGAAGTCTGTAAGAAAGTATGCCTGTCATCTATGTCCTGAGAAGAAGATGAAGATATTTTCTAGAGGGAATCGGTTGACGACGCATTTGGTGAAGGAGCATGGAGCTCAGTGGTCGTTTGGACATAGCAGGTTTAGGTGAGAATCTAGAACGTTTATTTATTAAAGTAGGTAGGTACTTAATTAGAATTGAACTAGCTTCCGCCCGCGTGGTATGTCGATAAAAAGTAGCCTATGTCCTCTCAGGCTCTAGACTATCTGCGTACCAAATTTCATTTAAATCGGTTCAGTAGTTTTGACGTAAAAGCGCGACAGACAGACAGACAGAGTTACTTTCGCATTTATAATATTAGTAAGGATTAGAGGAGCTCGTGGATAAGTAATAACAGCCGCACGGGTCGATCCATCAGATTAAAGTACGCTTGCCGGGGTTGGTCCGTGGATGGTTGAGTATCTTTACATACCGAGACTCCTCCGTGCCTCGGAAAGCGCGTTATGTTGTTGGTCCCGGCGATCTTTGACAGTCGTTACGGGTCGTCAGAAGCCCGAAAGTCTGACAACCAGTCTTACCAAGGGGTATCGTATTACAGTGTGATACCCCTTGGTTAGATAGGCAGTTGCTCCATATAAAATAGTAATAGTTTAAAATAGTATGTTAGACTGGAAGCCGACCTCAACATAGTTGGGAAAAGGCTAGGCAGATTTTTTATTTCTAATCGGAAATGCTTTCCCTCTTACCCATTAAGACCACCTAGTAACTCTTTAGTCGTTATTGCTCCGTCGCATATATTTTGTTACGCCTATTTACATTCGTTTGCGTAACATATTCAGGACTGGATTCGGAGTCGAGCCGTTTCGGGTCGTGAGTAGCTCTAAAAGACAGCCGAACTGACTTTCTCTCCCAGTAATGATTCCAGAAGATTTGGCTAGCAGTCACTACATGTATGTTTATCGATACTTTACTTGGCTCTTCTCCATAGGAAACAACCAATTGGAACCGTGCACCTAGCTTCTGACAGTTCTGACGTTTCATAAGTGCCCATGTGAAATAAAATATTTTCATTTTGATTTTAAAATATCCTACAATTTTTTCAGATACCAAATTAGCGAAGACGGCATGTACAGACTGACAACCACACGCTACGAATCCTTAGAAGTCTCCGAAAAAATTATGGACGGCTATAGCAGTCCGAATGTGCCTTTAGCAAGTCTAGATTTTAAACTAAGACAAGTCGCCGACCCTACCAAGTTCAAGCCTAGATGCTTCGAGATCACATTGAAGAATGGAGATGATGATGATGAAATGGAAGTTGATAAGAAACCGGTGATTAAAGATAATGGAGTCGAGATCTTGATGTGTGATGCTGATGAGGAGGGGAATATTATTAGCTCTGAAGTTATTGATAATAAGTCTGATTTGATACCGAAGTTAGAAAGGTAGGATTGTCGCCTTTTTGTATGCTGTAAAGCTCTGTTTGTGTCAAATAGTATTCGTGTTCTGCCTGTCCCGACTGTGTTAGCAGGTTACTGGTGGAGAATAAACGCAAAATAACATTGTTATATAAAAATTTTGGATCCCAAGAACTGTTGGGTTTTTCTAGGAAATTCTTAGTAGCAGCCTGGAGTCAGGATTTGTGCCTGATTAATAATATATTATGCCATTAATTGGGCACAAACCTAGACTCCAGGCTGCTACTAAGAGTTTTGATGATGTCATCCCGTCGAGAAATACAGGCGTTGTTATGTGAAAGGTAAAAATGTGATTTGTAAAAGATTATGAGTTTATGACTATGCACTGGTAGGCTTCTTAAAGGGTACAATTTTGTTATTGAAATATTCTTTATGCGCGTTGAGCGATTTTTGGTAGGGGATAAACTTATGGATTCTCGTCACCGACATGCTCACGCCATAGTGATGTACTAGAATATAGATGGCGCTAAAACCAGTTTTAAGTTTTCACTTCCATCGGCAGTCCTCATGACTGCCAATTTTTTATTATGAAATGGACCCAGTGTATTTCGAGATGATTTTTGTTATCACTTATAGGATTTTGTCTTGACTGGATATTGTAATGTTATATTTTAATATTAATGACGTATTTTACGTTTTATAACATTCTAAATGAGTATTCTTTTAATTACAAGGAAAATACTTTATAATCTTGTGCTGTGCATAATATTAAGAAAAACATATTGATAATTTCTTGTAATCTCTGATTAAGTATTATAATATTAGAATTGTTTTGAAATTTAATCTAAGTTGTATCAAGTTCTTTATTTTAAGCAAAGACATGTATATTTAATTGATTTCTTTACATTTTTTGTATACATAAAAACAATGTTATACTTGGAATAAAACAATAATGCACTAAACCAAAACTCGACAAACCCACTTCTCCTTCTTATCTGACTTGCCATGTTCAATACCTATGCTCTGCCCATAGTAAAAATCTTCGCTCCACCAACAATCTTCTTCTACGATGTCCTTCTCATCGCTCTGGTTTTATTCACTCTTCTTTCTTTGTCCAGGCGGTATTTCTTTGGAATACGCTCCCTCTGAATATCAGGATGGCAGCGAGTCGGTTATCTTTCAAAGTAGCGGCTCGTGAACATATTCGTGAGAAGTTGGCAGAATCAATGCGGCGCTGATTTGCTGGGCTTGTTTTCTCCTTCACCTATCGTTATTTCTCCTGACAAAGTTTATTCTGTTTATATGTATGTATTTAAGTATATAAATGTATTACTATTTATCCTTTTTCGAATTATCTATCCCGTATGTTGCACCTGCCATGTTTGTCTCTGCATCACCCTAAGGTTGACTGGTAGAAAATGCCTCAGGCATTAAGTCCGCCTTTGTACAGTATTATTTTTTTTACTTGTGCATAAAGTTTTAATAAATAAATAAACCAGTCATAATATGAAATAAAATGATTACCTACAGTTCGCGTCAAGTAACTTTGCCGCTCTGAAGTTAGGCTGCACATGAGTGCTGGCATGCGCGCTACCGTTTTAAAAGTAAGATTGAATAATGCGCAGACATTTGTAGCTAACTTCAAAGCGCCAAAGTTATTTGACGCCAACTAAACTGAACCTATTTACAAAATATATTTTCTCGAGCTCTTTCTCGAGCGAAAATCTATGCTTATTTACGCAAAAGTAATTCGGTTTTACTTCTAAGATCCGGATAAGACAACTTTAAATTGATGTGATTATTCAGAAAGCTTTTCAAACTTTGAATTGAACCAACTAACCACAGGATGTTATTATCTACCAGATAAGATCGATACCAGGTAAGACAGTCGCTCCATGTAAAATACTGGTATTCAGCTGCATCCGGTTAGACTGGAAGCCGACCCCAACAAAGTTGGGAAAAGGCTAGGCAGATGATAAGATCACCAAGCAGATGAAGTATTCAAACTGATCTAACTATCTACCAGATAGAATCACCTGTCAGATATGGTAACATAATTCAAACTAACTATCCAACAGACAGCATGTTCTTACAAATATCTTTATACATACTAATTCCATGAATTGTCTATTGAACTATGAACATTTGGCAAGTGGAATCGTAAGATGCGTTTTTGGCGCAGCCGTGAGGCACACATTATTGTTAAAAAAATATTTTCCGTTTATTATTTTTTGTATTTTGTGTTTCATGAAGTGTGTCCAAATATTCTTTCTATCTTTCCTAAAATCTTATTTTCCATAAAAACCCTAAAATCCCTAGAATGGATTGCTTACTTTTAATAAATTTACTTTGACCGTGACATTTGTCAAAAATTGTTGTATTTGAAATCATAAATCGACTGATAACTCGTATTGCACATGTTGATTGGCAAACGTTACAAGTGCAGCTTTATATTTTAGAGGTATGAGGAACAGGGTGTAAAGTTCACTAATCCTCTATAGAAAAGGGAGGATCCTCCGACCAGACGGGTGTCGTGTCTGGCGGGCAACTGCCCAACGATTGATGTCTGGATCTTGATTGCGCGGTAAACTCTAATTGCGCGATGCAAGATTTTGTGTGACGTCAGGTCTTTGATGCGTAGTTCGCATGTGGCGAAGTAGATGCCGCCACAAAATGATTATGAATAAAAAAAAAAGGTTTCCGAAGGCATTATAGAACGAATTGTGTAAGTTATACCTAACATCTGAAATGAATGAATATTGTCATAATCATGAATGAGCTGGTTTGAATAAAAATACTATTTAAGGATAAACATGTATTTTATTGTAACAAAAGCATACTGAACAAGTGGACAACAGCCTTTATAACTAAGTATAACTTTACAAAAATAGTTCTGGAGATTGTTTTGCCGATTTAAATATGACTTTTTTGCTATCGGTATTTATATCGTATATCGGATATTTTTTATGGAATTCAAAACTGGAAATATTTAGGTGAGAGGCCTCATCAGCTCCATTTAGTAGGTAGATTTCATTTTCATAGATTTTGATTAAATTAATAATTATATTACAAAAGTCTGCAAAACAATAATCAAAATCACATCCATCGAGTACTTATTTATTTAAATCCAAACTCCTTGAAACTTTCAATCAGTCTGTCAGCCTCCCTAAACCCTGACTCCACAGCTCCATGGCAGGCAGAATGTCTATGGTGTGACGTGGCTTCTCCCGCGAAGCAGACTAGAGGGAACTTGTTGGGATGGTACAGCGGTTCTGATAGCTCGATGGCACTGCCGCCATTTTCTTCTAAGAAGACTGTTCGGTACGCGTAGGATCCTCGTGCTAAAGGGTTTGAGGCCCATTGTGATCTGAAAGGGATTAAAAGTTTGTATAAATATAAATATTACTTTTAGGGTTCCGTACCCGAAGGGTGCCGAACGGAACCCTATTACTAAGCCTGTGCTGTACGTCCGTCCATCTTTCTATCAGCGGGCTGTATCTCATGAACCGTAATAGGTAGACAGTTGACAGTTTGTGTACCTATTTCTCTATTACCGCTATATTAACAAATAAAGTAAAAACTTAAAGGGGGGTCTCCATACAAGAGACAACTTTTTTCGGCGATTTTTGCTTAATATTATAGTAACGGTGATATGGAACCCTTCATGTGCGAGTCCGACTTGCACTTGGCCGGTTTTCTTCTTTACTTTAATTCCTTGTTGCAATATTAGTCCTTTCACAGTTTATTTGGCCTCTGATATTACATCTCTCTTTGTACAAATCGCGGGTGATCTTTATATTCGTTATAATAAGGTTGCTGTTGGCTTGCTGCCGTCAGAGGTAACATAATTAGGAAAGGACTCTATACCCCATTTGAAATAAGATTAGACATTAAAACAAACCCTTTTACAGTCCGTTCAACCGATTTTGACTTCTATACCGTAGGCATAAGGATAGCAATAAAAGCAAAAAAAGTTACAGAATACCAACTATCTACTGCGGCTGCCATTTTTCATGCCACCAACGCAATAGAATTCAAAATCGGTTGAACGGAATGTAAAAGGGTTTCTATACGTCTAATATTATTTCAAATGGAGTATAGTTCTTGTGAAAGATAGAGGGAACCAGTGGCTACGTAATGATGCGGATGCCATTGATATTACTGGTTCTACATATTAAGGACTTGCTTATAGAATTTTTGCAGCGCATTGTCATTGCTACATACTTTCAGGACACCTGCAAGAGATTTTTTGGCAACGTGTATGTCGCCCTTCTATCTGTTTTTATAAGTATGTAAAACTCACCTTAAAATATTCTTAATCGGCGAAACATCAAACTCTTTCTTGATAATAATATCAATTAACTTCTGAACACCTCCCTTCACTTCTTCAACGCTAAGTTTCTCCATAGTCTCTGCCCCCTTTCCATAGATCCAGGCTAGCAGGACATTAGGTTGGTAATCCACGGTCCAAAGGCCAAAAATCTCCGTGATCCATTGGTCCTTAGCTGCGAATTTGGCCTTATCTTCATCTCGCCATAGCAGAGTGAATTTAGCAGGAGTTTTGGGCCACCACGGTGTCTCAAATTCGATGTAGATTTTGTCTAAGACACACATGTTGAGGTTTTGGATTGTGTTCACCTTTTCAGAGGGCAATTGGGGGTAGAAGAGTTGTTCGTGTCTGTAAAAAAAGGTACAAAATAAAAAATCAAACGGAAGTACTTCCACAATCGTGCCTATTTTGGCGTCAGTCAATCTGTGATAGGTTGTATTGGTTTTCACGAAAGAACAACATTACAAAACCTCATTTGGTAAATAGCTAGCGGTCTAAAATACTTTCAACCTTTGCAAAAACATGCAAACTTTAGCATAGCAGAATCAACCTATAATGTCCCCACTGCTGGGACACAGGCCTCCTCTCTGTGAGAGGGAGTGGGCCATAATCCACCACGCGGGCCCAGTGCGGTTTGGTAGATTTCACATGTCTTCGATTTTTTTCTAAAAAATGCCGGTTTCGTCACGATGTATTCCTTCACCGTTTAAAACAGGAAAGCTTTATTTTAAGAAAAGAGAATCTTAACCTACCAATTTAGGAAGACCTACTTAGGTAACCAAGCCCAATATTGGAAAACAAAAAAAAACAAAAATAACTTTTCTACTTGAGAATCTCCTTTTTTTTTCGTCGGTTAAAAACGTATTAGATCTATTTAGTGTCGGTATCTACTAGTTAAGCGGCAAAAAGTTAGGTACCTACCTAAGTAATTCAGCTAAGCACCATACTCTGACAGTTGGAAATGCCTAATAATAGACAACGGAAATACGTCTAGCCCGAAAGCATTAAATTGTTATGACGCTACACATAACCGACGTTAATTGTGTTTACTTGGAGTGTTAACAGAATTAGTGCTTAGCGCTTAATGCATGATGAATCATAGGTGTGTTTATGTACCTACCTACTATTTGTTTACATTTATTTCAAACATGTTGTTATTATTGAGTGTAAATTAGTTTGTAAATAAATAGGCACTTTAATAGGATTTCCCCGGCACTCGTTGGTCTAATGTTCGCGTGACTTTCAGCGTAGGGTCCTGGGTTCGATTCCCAGGTAGCGCAACGGGTTTGAACTTTAGATATTTCTCAGAGCCCAGAGCGAGAGCTCAGAGAGAGAATTAAACTCCGGTTAAAAGCAATGGGCTGGCGAAATGTGGGTTTACTATCGATAGACTTCTGACTAAGCCTAGGTTAGACCCCTTCCTTTGAGAAACATGGGCGCGATATTATTTTAGATACTGCAAGATTACTCTCAGCACGCGTAGCATGACAACCATAGAAACAACGGAAGAATAGACAAAATGACAGATAAACAATCACAATCTGTCATTTTGTCTATTTTTCCGTCGACAAAACCAGGTTCTATTGTCGTCATGCTAAGCGTGCAGCTAACAAGGTAGGGAGATGTTTAAAAAAAAAAGTTTATGGAAAGCAGTCTTACCTTTCCTTCAAAACTCCGACAGACACGGTCACAATAACACTCTTGGCTGCATACAAGCTTCCGTCCTTACACTTCACTTGGACCAGTGGGTTGGTAGGGTCAATTGAGAGTTGGGTGGTGCCCCACCGAATATTCTCCACTTCTTTGTTGAGAAGAATCTGCAGAGGAATCTCCTTGGTCGGGTCGGGGTATTTGTTCTGGAAAGCAAGGAAAGGAGGTTGAATCAATTTATAGTAGGTCGTATAATAAATCCATGTAAGTAGGTAATGAAGTGTTAGACAAGGCAATGAATCAAAATAGAAATCCCACTCGATGGAATCGATTCAGCCGTTTTATAGCAGTAGGTAGTCATTTGCTGTTGCCAAAGTTGAAAGAGCACACTTGGGTTTTACTGAGTGGGTTGTGGGCATATATATAATAGTTTCTTTCATTTTTCTCAACACGAAGTTCCATGATGAGTTATGTATCCCATAAAAATTAAAAGAAAAACTTCATGGACGTGTGGCAGCATCTACATCGCCACATGCGAACTATGCATCAAAGGCCTGACGTCACACAAAAATCCTGACGTCACATAAATCCTGCATCGCGCATTTAGAGTTTACCGCGCGATGGACATATAAACAAGATTCTGACATCAATCGTTGGGCAGTTGCGAGGATCCTCACTTTTCTATAGAGGATGAGTGAACTTTACACCCTGTTCCTCATACCTCTAAAGACGCTATTTCATCATAATTTTATAAAGTGCAACTTACCGTTAAAACGTCCAGAATAGTCTTGTATCCTCGTCCCTTCCAGTTCAAGAAAGGATCACCTTCACTATCCCAGAACTCCGCTAGCCCTTTCAAAGACTTGCCTCTCTTGGGGTCATCTTGGCCACCCAGGTGGTTGTTCCTTTCAAACCATTCGATAAACGAACTGGATAGTGCAGGGTCTTTCTTTAAGGTGGCGTTAGAGTTGGCTCTGAAAACCGAGTAAAGATTTTTAACAATTAATCGTCGTAAGGTAGGACGCCCTCAGGCTAGGTGGAGCGACGATCATCGCAGGGTGTCTGGTAGCAAGTGGATGAGAGTTACCGAGAATCGAGCTGAATGCAAGAAAGAAAGAAAGAAAAATGCGTTTATTGGCATTGTTACAAAAAATACACCTTAAAACTAAAAAAAACATTACCCTCCTTCTAGGGCAGTCGGGTAAAAATAAAAACTTTTTACAAAATAAATCCGACTTCCAAAAAAAAACACTCAAAACTGAAAAATAACTTTAATTTCGGAAGTCGGTGTCTTTGCTTTTCAATTTGCGTTTTT
Source organism: Lithophane ornitopus (assembly GCA_948473465.1). Lineage (NCBI taxonomy): Eukaryota > Metazoa > Arthropoda > Insecta > Lepidoptera > Noctuidae > Lithophane > Lithophane ornitopus. Next base: position 13,436,095 of record OX419629.1, read on the forward strand.
TGCCACCGACTTCCGAAATTAAAGTTATTTTTCAGTTTTGAGTGTTTTTTAGGAAGTCGGTTTTTTTTTTGTAACAAGTTTTTATTTTTCACTTTTTAGTAGTGGTACCTACCCCAAACAAATTGAAATACCACTAGGTGATGAAAATAACAGCAAAGAAGTAAATGAAAACATCGTCTAGATAAACTAAGTGGGAAAAATACGTAATATTGACGCTAACTCAAAAACTACCAAAGCAAAGTTAATAAAATTTATATGGGGCCACCTCGGAAGCATGACCTACCATTAAAAAAAAGAATCATCAAAATCGATTCATAATTGGCGGAGTAATCGAGCAACAAACATACAAAAAACAATCATTACAATGCCAAAAGGGCCTCAGCTCAGCATATTTTCTGACGCTGATTTTCAGCTGCAACCCACCTGAATGCCTATGTCCAGCAGTGGACTGTTATAGGCTGATGTTGATGATGATGATGAATTGTCGTGATGGCTCGAAAGGCTATGAGGATCGGATTTTAAAGCACCAGGTTGAAGGTTCAGATCAGAGATGTTTGTGCTTACCTACTTATAACTTTTCAATGTCACTTGTACTGTCACGAGTATAAATCGAATTGAGAGACTTTCTCATAAAATTTCATAAAAGTCATAATTTTCTTGCCCTTATCCCAATTTATTCGGGGTCGGCGTAACATGTCCCTTTCTTCCATATTTCTCTATAAGTCGTCATCTTGGTAGTCACTCCCTTTCTGGCCATAGGTATCATCTTGCACACAGTCCATCCATCGTTTCTTTGGTCTTCCCCTACTCTTATATAGTCATCGAGATTCATACCCAAAACTTTCCTCATGGCATTTGGTTTGATAATACCTACTACTGTAGCATACTACATTTCTATCAATACTTTAGAAGAAAATCACTTTTGAATGTTGCGCAATGGTAATGTTATTTTTATGCTCGTGACTGTACTTTTGCACTTTTAACTAAAACGCTCCTGACTTACGATGTAAGACACATGGTGATGAAACCCTGTTTTTAACCGACTTCTTCAAAAAGGAGGAGGTTCTCAATTCGTCTGTATGTTTTTTTTTTTTTTAATGTTTGTTACGCGCTTACTCCGCCAATTATGAATCGATTTTGATGATTCTTTTTTTGTTTGGTAGGTCATGCTTCCGAGGTGGTCCCATATAAATTGTATTAACTTTGCTTGCGTAATTTTTGAGTTAGCTTCAATATTACGTATTTTTCCCACTTAGTTTATCTAGACGATATCCTGTTTGACTCTTTCACTGTTATTTACATAGCAGGTAGTGGTATACATACGGATTTGTGTGGGGTAGGTACCACAACTAAAAAGCGAAAAATAAAAACTTTTTACAAAAAACAAAAAAACAACCGACTTCCAAAAAAAACACTAAAAAAGTGAAAAATAACTTTAATTTCGGAAGTCGGTGGCAAAAAACGGAAATTGAAAAGCAAAGACACCGACTTCCGAAATTACAGTTATTTTTCACTTTTATAGTGTTTTTTTTTTGTAAAAAGTTTTTATTAATCATCCAAAAACGCTGAAAATGAACCAGTGTGGTGATCAATTCCTGGCCCTTCTCTAGGTATACGAGAAAGAGCCTTATTGCTTCATAGTAGGATTGATAAAGCCTAATATTATTTATTTCCTTTCCCATAGGTACCAGAAGAGGCAGTACAGTTACGTAAAACAATTTTAAAGACCACTTACGCGCCTCTCACACACTCGGAGATTGATTGCTTGGTGTTTTTATCGGCACCCTCTACCTCGTCTCCTAGAGCCTTTAGAATGCCATTCGCTTTGTCTTCAGGCACCAGTTCGCCGTTAGAACGCACATACCAGTTGGTATCAGCATCTGATCTGCCCAGAAGACCTAATGGGTTGACCATTTCGAAGACTACGTTGTCTTTCTCTCCGTGACACCTAGAAAGAGGAATTCAGATAACCAAAGTGATAAGGCTGAATATAAATAGTTAATTGGCCCATTTAGAGGCCATAGATATTTAATGCTAGAAAGAAAAATTGTTTATTCTGCACAAGTCAGACGGTCATTATAGGCCGTGTGTTTGCACTTGCGAAACATTCAAGACAAAACATGTTGAAATCTCTATCTTCTGTCAATGTTCCATACAATTTTTGTCTACAAACGCACGGTAAAGTATACATACAGTCAGTAATATAAAGTAGCCAAAAGCAAGTAATTCTGAAGTGCTAATTTATGGGGGTTTCAAAATACTTGGGCAATGCCTATGATCTTTAAAGGTAAAAGTTTGTTCTTGAACAAATGAATGTCGTACAAAACCCAGTGTCTTCAAAGTAAGACTTGAGGCCAACAATCTACTTGCTAAATGGCGACTATGGTACTGTAAAGTAGATCTATTGGTCCCGGTAGCACTTGCAGGTTAGGTGCTTGAGAGTTCGATTGCCCCAGTTCGGGCAAAGTGTTATCATCAGGAATTTCTCAGTCCCGGAGTCTGAATTTATGCCCGGTAGATGATAATGGTGGTTTCGCCCCATGTTACATGGGGCTTACATATAACTGGCGACATGTGGGTGTACTATACTTAGGTATATCTCTACCTAACCCTTCGAGGCGTGATAAATGATAAACTATAGAAGACTAGCTTCCGCCCGCGGCTTCACCCGCGCTTTATGTCGATAAAAAGTAGCCTATATCCTTCCCCAGGGTGCCATCTATCTCCCTGCCAAATTTTGTCAAAATCCGTTCAGTGGTTTAGGTTGGAAAAGGTAACATACAGACAGACAGAGTTACTTTCAAATTTATAATATTAGTATGGTTATTGCAACATTATCTCACCACGCAGCGCCGATATCAATAGCCTTCCCTGCAAACTCCGTGGTACAAACTCTGCCACCGATCCTGTTGCCAGCTTCCAGTCCCAGGACCTGAAGACCAGCATCGTGCAGCCTCCTCATCGCCGCGATGCCCGCAGCACCACACCCGATCACTATTACGTCCATTATTCGCCTGGAAAAAATGAAAAGGTTAGTTACAAAATACCGCTTGACTATTCTTCAAGAGTCCTAAAAAACCCTGTAAGAAATCGACACGTGTTTCACCTCTCAACGAGGCATCCTCAGGATGACGATTGACCAATTGCAAACCAGAACGCGACGTGTTACTACACCGAACGCAAAGTGCGTCCAGCGCCAGGATGTATTGTATTTTATAATGGATTTCCGCAAAGTCACGCCTGAATCAATTAACTATCTTATCTGTACATAAATATGTGTTGGTTTTTTTAAGGGCCGATTTTTCAATATTCAGCTTTAAAATTGCGTAACTTATTGTTGTTACTGATTAAGACTAATTTGTTTCATTTTGACAGTTCAACAACATTCATTGCGTTATTGCGTTGTTGAGCAGATTTTATTTCGAACTTATTAAGAAATGGATTAGACATTTGTTCCAATCCGATTTCGATTCTGATTGATCGTGTATTACGCTATTAAGGTGCTAATAATTTTTATCTGAGAAATAAAAAGTTAGGGCTTGAGCCCAAGGACCAAAGGATCAAAATTTTATGCTGATGCCTAACTGCGCTATGTATAGCCAAATGCTACGTGTGATATCGCCTTGATCCTGTGGTTAACTTATACAACGTTATTTTTTCTTTATGCTAAACCCGAAAAGGGGTCATTGTACTCATCATTTTGAACAACTTTTTCTATGGGACCAACATTGAAATCGCGAAAAATAAAAACAGCTGTCCCATACATTTTGTCGATTTAAGTGAACAGAAATGTAGGGAAAAGCTGATTTTTTTTCGCGATTTCAATGTTGGCCCCATAGAAAAAATTGTTCAAAATGATGAGTACAATGATCCCTTTTCGGATTTAGCATAAAGAAAAAATAACGTTGTAGACTTCTGCGCTTCGAGGCAGGAACTGAATGTAGACGTGGTACATCCTAGTTACTCGGGATGTGAGCGTAGTGCATGTGCGATTATTGTTTATTTGATTAATAAATATCCACGATCCAGGAGAAATATAGCGAAGGCATTGTTGTAAAACACAGTGTTTTTATTGTTTATGTTATATATCATGCTGATAATGGCAGAGGTTCAGTAAATAATTTAATGTCAAGGCTTCTGAGATACATGACGAAGTAGGTATTGTGAAAACTATAATATACCATTATTTACCCATTATTCTAAAGAGGAATTAATGTTTAATGATAGAGAGTAGATTAATAAATAAATGAATCTGTTTTTTTATGAAATAATTAATTCTTCACGTTTCAAAACTATAATTCCTTCACTGATGCGTCCAGTGGCACTAGCAGATTATTTTACGACGCGAATGTTCGATGAAAACCCACCACGCGAATGAATTTATGGACTCTCATTACCTATAGTAATATATCCGACGCGTATGCCGCACGAGGATTGAGTGAATTAAAAATGTATAGAGAAATCCATTAGGTAAGTAGTTTGCAACTTTAATTGAAGCAAATTTCAATGTTGACTGCCTATCGTACATAAATCTTCGTCGTATACGCATGTAATCAGCCGTCCCATACACTGGGTCGAGTGAGTATTGAAGTTTTTTATGGGGCAGTTGATAATTTTTTCGCGATTACGATTTTGGTTCTATATACAGGGTTATTGGTAAAACACCAACAACCTCTTAAGGATTCAATGTACTCATCATTATGAACAACTTTTACAATGGAAACAAATATTATATATATTTGTATGATCTGCAAGTAGTTGTTCCGGGTCTGGGTGTTAGTGTATGTGAGTTTCTATGTTTGTAAACGCACCCACGATACAGGAAGAAATTCCTAGTGTGGGGTAACGTTTTTAAAAAAAAAAAAAAAAAAATACGTAATCGCGAAAAAAAATCAGCTGCTCTGTACATTTTGACGAGTTATGCGAACATAAATGTACTGAACAGCTTTTTTTTTTCGCCATTTCATATTTGTTCCCATAGTAAAAGTTGTTCATAATGATGAGTACAATGACTCCTTAAGAGGACCTCTTAAGGAGTCATTCATCACCCTGTATAAAGTTGTTCAGTTTGACGGTACCACCCTTAAAAGGCCACGCCTTTCTTATACATGCTATATCTAGTCTATAATGTTCCCACTGCTGGGACACAGGCCTCTTCTCTGTGAGAGGGAGTGGGCCGCAAATCGCAATCCACCACGCGGGCCCAGTGCCGGTTGGTAGATGTCACTTGTCTTCGATTTTTTGGTTCTAGGAAAAGCCGTTTTCCTCATGATGTTTTCCTTCACAGTTTTGAGAGCAGTGGTGATGAAATAATTTACACAAAGTAAAACGCCCGTCAGGTTTCGAACCTACGACCTACAACTCGTAAGTCGTTACCACTGGGCCACCAGTGCTGTATACAGGGTGGTAATTTGAGACGGGGCGTGAAGGGCAGTCGCGTCTTTACGAACAAGATGTTAGAAGAACATCCTAACGATTTTACCATAGGTATTTTTTTAAATTTCGAATTTGGTAGGAATAGGTTACCTACGTCATCTAAATAATAAACTGCCACCCGAGCTCACACTGTTGTGACTTGGGACCGATATACTTACATACTTGTCCTCTAAGTAGAAATTCGACGGCCTATTTTTTGGCCAAAGAATCAGAAACGTGGCAATGTTGCCAGGCTTTTGGGCACTTTTCCTGCTGATAGCAATGTGGACGAATTTTTTGATGCACTATTTCCCCCCTTTTTTATATACTTGTACATATTATTATTTTAAGCCTGTAAGCTTTTAAAATTATGTAAATACGTGTCTATCTTATGTCTATAAATAAATTACCTATTACTTAAACTTAAATCTCTAATAATCCTCCTTTTTTCGCCTCACCGCAGTCGGGTAAAAATACAATTGATTAATAGATTAGATTTTTAAAGGTTCTAATTAATTAGGTAGGTACTTACGCCACTTTTGCTAATTAAACAAGTCCGTTGTCACAATAAACTATGCCACTACACAGCGGAATATAAACTAAAGATTCGTCTGTTAACTGTTTATTCATTCAATAGATATCTCATGTTATTACTTATTACGTAATAGTTGTAATCGTCGGATCACGATGTTATTCAATGTTATCAATTTTTGCCGCTCTTTTATGTAGATTTAACTTGGACATGCTTATCTACATTATTGAATTAATAATGAAAGTGCAAATGAGATGATGAGGACCGATTTTTTTTATTGTGAGTGACCTAAAGATTGATTAGCAGGCATTTTCTTCTATTTACTACTACCACAGAATAGGTAGTACAAAAGGTGCATTTAAGGTATGAAGCTACAAGTACGTGGCGTACCATATTATCATTAAGCTTGCTTGTATTTTTAAAGGAGCAAGCTGAATTCTTGATTATACCACCGCAGCTCATTGACCAAGTCAGTTAGTCCTATGATAATGCTTTAAGCATTTTTTTCTTTTAACTATTTTCAGCTATTTTCGGGATGCGACAAGAAATGAGTTCTTTCGGCCTCAAGGTTACATATACGCTTTCGAAAAATTCCGTATTGAATTGTTCAGTAAATGTTTTTTTTTTCTCTTATCTGTTATCTAATCTGTTATAGTTAGCGATTGGTTCCCATCATTAAAAAAAAGAGCTACTCTAACTACCCCATAGAGTATTGTACATAAAACACCATCCGTTTAGTTAAGGCACTTATATTACATAGAGCTTGATAGAGCCACAGCTAACAGGATCAGCGGCATTCTTAGACCCATCCTTGTGACACGCGACCGACTGGTAGATTTACCATGCTTTACGAAAAGAGACGGACAGGACGATACTATCTATTCTCCATTTGAAATATTATTTATTTAAACATTTTTTTACAGATTATACATTTAAACAAACCTTTTTACAGTTCGTTCAACCGATTTTGACTTCTATACCGTAGGCATAAGCATAGCATTAAAAGCAAAAAAAATACACCAACAATACCAACTGACTACTGCAGCTGCCATTTGTCGTGCCACCAACGCAATAGAAGTCAAAATCGGTTATCGGGAAATGCGATAGTGTCAGCAAGAAGTAGTGTTTATGTATGTAGGTAGGTGTCGCAATAGTTCCATAAAACACTAACGCGGTGTCCTGCGTGAGCGACGAATGCGACGCGACGCGAAACTGCGAACGCGACGAACGCGATCAACTCAACGGCATACCCTACTTGCGGCCTATATGACAGTCTGCGGCGAGACGCGACGTAACGCGGACTTGTTTTGAGGGCGACCAGACGCGACACCACGAACTACGAAATGGTTGATTCAGAAGCAAGGCAAATTGTATTGTATTTCTCCATGATTCGAGAAGTAATGACCAAAATCACGTAGGACATTTGTCGCGTGTAGCATCGCGTCGCATTACGTCCTGTCGTGTTGCGTCGCGTCGCGTCGTATTTGTCGCTCACGCAGGACACCGCGTAAGCTTTTAAGTGTTTTGTGAATGGTATTTTAGTAGCGTTTGTAGAAAAACGACCAACTTCAGGTGTTTTAGTACTAGAATCCGCCATTACCTCTATGTATTTACGATTATCTCCAATAACGAAAACTGATGGCGTCCCTACATGAGATGCAAGTTTTTGCTTGACGTGCGGACAACGTCCTCTGTTGCTTATGTAACATTTTACGATACGACTATAACGTATAACACCAGTAGCTTTCCTGGAATATTGGCTAATAAGTACCAGTAGTCCTACTACCTCTCTTTAATGCTATGCGTAAACATAGATAAAACAGTTTTGTCTGTCGCTGTCAAAATAGATTTTTCAGTAGGTACATTTTGAAAATTACCCCCAAACATTTTCTAGCAAGCATTAAGGTGCGTTTCCACTGAGGTGGAGACGAGCGGAGCTGAGCGGAGACGTGCAGGAATCATTCAAATACAGACGAGACCAGAGACGCGATGATGATTTCAACCATTTTGCATGGTCGATTCGTGCAGGTCTCCGCTCAGCTCCGCTTCAGGGGAAACGCACCCTAAGCTAGGACCTACCTAGTATCTATAGTTCTTTAAGAATACATATTTTTTAAACGAACTAACTAATTTTCTCACGGATGAAAAACAAATGATTATATATGAAATGATTCTTACTAAACCTTCCTCAATAAATGTAAATTACGATGAAAATCGCATCATAATACTTTATGCAGTTTAGAAGAACTGCAAATACACAGACAAACAAAATAATGCATCAACAAAATTATAGGAGTTTGGTTTTAATCCGATCCGAGGGGATTTCATGCTCATGGGTCTAATTATTTAGCAGTAAGTAGATACATACATCACGCCTGTAATTCCCGAGGGGTTAGACAGAGGTGTACCTATAGTACACCCAATTGCTCCAGTTATGTTAAGTCACATGTAATATGGGGCGAGGCGAGCCTGTTGTCACAAATTCAGCCTCTGGCAAGTAATAGTGTAATTACACTGAGAAATGAATAGACAATATAGGTACTTAGTTACTAGGTAGAGGTACGGGGTACTCACACGAAAATGAAAAGTTTTAACACCGGCTTATGTCCAAATCCTCGTTTTGACTTGACCGTTGTTGTCTACACAGTGAATAACAGTGTGTCTGTTGTGCTAACCGATCAAGATAAAAATACACTTGACCTTTTATAAAGTGGCGTTTTAGCTGTCAAACTAACTTCAGTTGAGAGTTTTGTTAAGTAAGATTAGAATATGCTTAGAATGAAGTTCGTACGATCTGAGATAAGGATAGTTCCATTCTTAAAATTGATCGGATTCGCCGGTTTCTTACCCAATAGTTTAGTGGATTTTGCATCCTAATATAGCATTATATAGGATGCAAATTAAAGCAGCCTTGGTAGGTAAGATAGATACAACTCATGGTTTAAATTTCGTTCATTAGAATTGACCGGCAGTGTGTCGATTTTCATTGACAAAAGTTTTGTTAAATCCTCTCACTACGTAAAACGATTGATATCTGAACCAGTTTCTTCTAATATTACAAAGCATAAACAATTGGAACTTGATTTTTTATGTCTGCGGTTTTATGAATGAAATTATATCCCACATACTTAGTTTTTGAATTTACAAAGAAGACGTGCACAAATATGCAGACTGTGTAAGTAGGTATTTTTTGTAATGCATATTATGCAAATTGAGTTTTGCATCAGTTCTTCCGATCTTTTTACTTTTGATTAAGACTGTGTTTGTATGTCTGAATGGCTTCTACGGTTAAATATAATGCAAGAATAAACTGAAAATTAAAAACTGGTGCTTTGGGCACCGAATTTAAGGAACAGTTATTTTTTTCATGGGTTTTAATTCAATCTGCCTAGCCTTTTCCCAACAATGTTGGGGTCGGCTTCCAGTCTAACCGGATGCAGCTGAATACCAGTATTTTACATGGAGCGCCTGCCTATCTGACCTCCACAACCCAGTAACTGGGTAATACGATACCCCTTGGTAAGACTGGTTGTTGGTATGACAGCTGGGACCAACGGCATAACGTGCTTTCCGAGGCACGGAGGAGTCTCGGAATGTAAATATGGTCACTCATCCACGGACCAACCCTGGCAAGCGTAGCTTAACTTGATGGATCGACCCGTGCGGCTGTTATTATTTAGCCACGAGCTCCTCTCATGAGTTTTAATTCCGTATTCGAATTACTAGGTCAATGGTGGTAATTTGCCTTACTGTCAAAAGATGCAAGGTAAAATTGCGAGTCAGAATGACGCTGCAGTCAATAGGTGGCAGTGCCGTAAATAGAGCGGTGCCAGCGGTGCCCAGGCACAGGGCGCAGACCCTGGAGGGGCGCAGAAATGACCACCCCAGGGCCACTAACAATACCTATTATTTATTTTTATAGACAATCCATTTTATGGTCAGAACCGGTTATGATTAGAAAATATTTCAAGGGCGCGGTTATAGCAGCTCGCACCGGGCGCATAAAAGGCTAATTACGGCACTCTAGGCGTGCTCTGTCTCCTTGAAAGACCACCTGAAGGTTAGTCTTTCAGGTTTTGGAGCAAAGTCAGTTGCCAAGGATAAAACTGGAATGTTAGTAACAGTATACGGTTGTGGTCAAGATATACGAGGGCAGGTAAATATAATATTTTAATATCCCGTTACGCCATTGTTGGCTGCGGTTTCGACTGCGCTTCTTTCCCACAGTGCAATATTGTGGCATTTTATAGCGTGCTTAAAGGGAGCCTGAGTGACGAGTTGCCAGGCAATAAAATTATCTATACTCCATTTGAAATAAGATTAGACGTATAGATAAGCCTTTTTTACATTCCGTTCAACCGATTTTGAATTCTATTGCGTTGGTGGCATGACAAATGGCAGCCGCAGTAGATAGTTGGTATTGTGTAACTTTTTTTGCTTTTAATGCTATCCTACGGTACAGAACCTACGGTATAGAAGTCAAAATCGGTTGAACGGACTGTAAAAGGGTTTGTTTTAATGTCTAAGCTTATTTCAAATGGGGTATAGTGCATTTGTTTATGAGTATTTTGGGAGAGGTTTCCTTGGTTGCAGAGAATAGGTATTGTGATACAAAACATTCTTCAACTAAGGACTGCATTTTGTCTATTCTCCTAAATATGAGAGGACGGGACTTGAAAAGTTGGTGGTGTTGGCAAGGTCGATGGGGAAGGACCTCACAGCCGGTCACCTAACCGCTGGTCAGACCAAGTAACCGCTCTGAGAGAAGCGGACCAGCACCAGCACGCTTAACATGACCACAATAGAAACGGGTTTTGTCGACGTTAGAATAGACAATGACAGATAAACAATTACAATCTGTCATTTTGTCTATTCTTCCGTCGACAATACCCGTAGAAAACCTGTGTCTATGGTTGTCATGCTACGCGTGCTGGGCACTGTACTACATCCACAATGCACTTGTTGCAATTAAATCTTGTCGTAGTAGAACCTAATCTAAAATGAATTTTCGTTTTTTCTACTTCCTTAATTTATACCTGCAGCTTCACATTAACTATTAATATTATAAATATGGCAAAACCACTTTTGAAGCAACAGACTTAAAAAAATACAAATTCTGCTTTAAAATTACTAAATTGACAGAACATTGTAAAACTATCACAAATAATTTCAATTTTTTTTTTTGCAAATCTCACTGTCGTACCTTATTAATTTCCCTTCAAAATTCCCGCGCCATTTGGTCAACGTCTTTTTCCTGGCGCAAGCGCATGCTCAAAGGCACACGTTGCAGGCGCTAGATATTTTTTGTGATAACTCGATACACGTGCACCTGCACGACAGGTGTGCACGTGCCATGGGTGGGCTCGGAAGAAACTAGCTTTTTTGTCAGTTTTCTGTGAGGAATTGAGGAAGGTTTCTTACGAGAATGAGAGTCTTTAGATGCTAATAAAATAAGGCTACAGTGCCAGATGATAAGGTGGTATGGTAAGTACAATGGTTATCAATTGGCATGAAGTTTTATAGTACTAGTACCTAGTCCTCTTAATCGTAGCCAATGACAGGGCACTAGGCCTACCCCGCACTGCTATAAACATCGCGCGAAATTTTAATCGCAATTCTTAAAGTGGCGCTTCTAAGTTTTCCATGAGGCGCACTACAAATACTTAGAATATATTTTCAATTGTGAAATAAAAAAATAAAAAACTGGAATTATTTGTTGATGGAATATCCAAAATAAGGTCACAGGGTTTTAGATTAACGAGGTGTCAAAACTCTTTTCCTCATTTTTAGGGTTCCGTACCCATAGGGTAAAATGGGACCCTATTACTAAGGTTCCACTCCACTGTCTGTCTATCATCAGGCTGTATCTCATGAGATACAGCCTCATGAGGTCAACCGTGATAGTTAGACAGTTGAAAAGACTAAAAAACAAAATAAAATAAATATTTAAGGGGGCTCCCATACAACAAACGTGATTTTTTTGCTCGTTTTTGCTCGATATTGATAACGGCAACGGTCTACCCGTTGCCGTTATCAATATCGAGCAATATCCCCAGAATATTTAGTTATATATTCATTTAAAAAATAAATAATTAGATTAAAACAATACAAATATTTAAGGGGGGCTCTCCCATACAACAGACATGATTTTTTTGCCGTTTTATAGATAATGGTACGGAACCCTTCGTGCGCGAGTCCGACTCGCATTTGGTCGGTTTTTTTTGCATGACACTATCTTGACATTCTGATACGCCCACCAGTTAACAGGCATTTCGCTAAAAGCGCTCATTCTGTTTAAAAGTTCGTTGACACACGTTCGCGTTGTTATCATAAAATTGTCCATTATGCGTTGATTTCCTGTGTCGTTGGATACAAGGAAGATGTCACAGCGGAGGAATTTTTATGTTCAAGAAGAATAGTAGGTAAGTATATATCCCATTGTGGGATAAGAATCATGGGATAATAATAGGTACATATATTATTGTTCTTCATGAGAACTAAGCTAGATCACTTCACATACCTATGTCAGACACAGGCATGTATTGTAACCTATCCATGCCATGCATGCCCATATCCATACTCCATACTAATATACTAATTACTAATATTACTATCCTACTAATATTATAAATGTGAAAATTTGTGTGTTTATGAGTTTGTGTGTTTATGAGTTTGTGTGTTTGGATGTTTGTTACTCAATCACGCAAAAACGGCTGAATGGATTTGGATGAAATTTGGCAAATATACAGCTTATAACCTGGATTAACACATAGGATACTTTTTATCCCGATATTCCCACGGGATCGAGACTTACGCGGGTGAAACCGTGGGGCGCAGCTAGTTATATTATAATTTCGAAAGTAACTCTGTCTATCTGTCTGTGTGTTACCTTTTCACGCCTAAACCACTGAACGGATTTCGACAAAATTTGGCAAGGAGTTAGATGGTACCCTGGGGAAGGACACTACTTTTTATCGACATACCAGACGGGCGAAACCGCGGGTGGAAGCTAACAGTATAAAATAAATCAGCGTTCATTTTCAAGCAAGTTGCTGCTATGGATCCATTTATCAGAAGCCTTAGTCGCCTGTTGCAAATTAATCGCAATTTAGCATACCCGAGTTAAACTATAACACGAAAACGATTTGCAATCAAATCAAATTCATAGAATATGTTCGAAACAGCTTCACAAAAACCTCGGTAATGGCCAAGGCTTTTGTTTGCTGTTATAAGTATTGTTGTTTTATTGTTGTTGATACAATTATTTGTGTCTCTAACTGTGCGTTTGCACTGGCGAAACATTCACAACAGAACGTGTTGAAATCTCTATTTCCTGTCAAAAATTGTTTTGAACATTGACAGAAAATAGAGATGACAACGCACAGCTGTCTGTGTAGGGACGCACAGACAGTTGACAAACATCAAACAAAGAATATTCCGGTAAAATTCAATTAAATAAATCCATTTAAAACGAGTACACACGGCTACTGATCAAGCTATACATTTCCAGTATAAGCTGACCTCGCATTGTACGGAAATCCTATACAATGTGAGCAACTGGAAATGTATAGCTTGATGTGTAGCCGTGTGTACCTTTCGAGATATAATTAAAGTAAATGAACGAAATGAGCAGTGGTGGCCCGTGGTAACGGCCACGACTTACGAGTTGTAGGTCGTAGGTTTGAACCCCGACAGGCGCTTGACTTTGTGTAAATTATTTTATCGCCACTGCTCTCAAAACGGTGAAGAAAAACATCGTGAGGAAACCGGCATGTCCTATAACCAAAAATTCGAAGACATGTGACATCTACCAACCCGCACTGGGCCCGCGTGGTGGATTACGGCCCGCTCCCTCTCACAGAGAGGAGGCCTGTGTCCCAGCAGTGGGAACATTATAGGCTGATTATGAATGAAACGTTTTATAGTTTCTGCCTACCCCCATGGGTAGAAAGCGTGAGTTTATGTATGTGTGTTTTTTGTATGAAACAACAGACTGAAAGACAGTAATTGAAATTTGACAACCAAGAGACCCAAGTTACCTACAATAGATACTACTCATAGAGTTGGTGCTACTCCTGCAACATAAACTTTATGTCGTATTGTAGTTACGACACTGAAGATGAACGCATCTTGATAACTGTAAACCTGATGCCTGGAAGACGCAGGTACACACAGCTACACATCAAGCTATACATTTCCAGTTTATACTGATCTCGCATTGTATAGGATTTCCGTACAATGCGAGGTCAGCTTGTACTGGAAATGTATAGCTTGATGTGTAGCTGTGTGTACATGGGTGCAGCTTTTTGCGCCACGCTTATTGCTTTCTACGTAATCATATACAGGCTTTAAAACGGCTGTCATCATAGAGTTTTGGAGTTAGAATAAAAAAGGTAGGTACCAATGATTGTATGTGAGACGCACTAAAAACACATGCTGTTAAGACTCCAAATAAATTGAAATAAGGGCAGAAGGGTGAACTGATGATGCAATTCAGAAAATAGCTAGGAAAGGTCGAATGAAAGTAAAAAAAACAAAATTAATTGTACCATTGGTGAATGCTAAACGAAGCAGATGCGAAGGGTCCACTTAATAGGTTTCCCTTTTGAAAACTTTCACCCTTCGTTTTTGAGACGTTAAGAATTCTAAATTGTAAGAACGCAAAATTAGGAAAAGTTGGTCCTTAGGTACGATAGGGATGCAAGAAGTGCCAAAAAGTATCGATATTTAAAAAAAAATCAACATCGATTTCGATATATCGGAAAAAAATTATCGTAAAAAAGTCAATTTTTAAAATTTTAATAAGCATTCATTTTTTTTTTAAATATTATGTACAGGTTGTAAGGGACAGCCCTCCGAAAATCAACAGGGGGCATTCAGCTCCTTATTTTGAATCATGTTCCAGCGGAAATTTTCTCAGGAAAAATATGATAGATACTTAATATTTTATATCGATGCATCTATTTTTCATAACACGAAACACACACTTCACACATTTAACGAAATAATAAATATCGCCCAAAAATATCGATATATCGATACGTCGATATTTTTTCTGCAAGCCAGGGTAGCCGGGCAAGGTACGAATAAATAAACAAACGAATAGCTATGAACTTGGTGAATCTTTGTAGGCACGAAATATAAGTTTTCAAGACACATGTTTACAAATGAGTCAGTAAAAAATGCTGCACACAAACAACAGTGACCTAACGACAAACAAGTGACATGTAAAAATGATGTTTTGTAAACATTAGTATTATTGCGATCAATAGGCTACTTGTTTATCCAAGGAATTAATAATGACACTAAACATCCATTATTCTATTGTTAGCGTAGTTGTTAACCGTATGTCCTAGGTTTGCATGGAGTCCTATAGTGCAGCCCTCCGGTTTGATTGACATACATACGCGCGCGCGCAGGTACGAAGCGCCGTCAGTCGTCCCGCGCCCGTCGCCCGAGCGCCCGCGTTGCTGTGTCGTGTAATAAAACCGGCCCGAATGCCGGAGAACCAGTCGGCGGGATGGCGAGTCTCGGCGTGCTAGTAGCGCCATGTTGAAACATACGCAGCGGCCGCCAGCGGCGAATGATGCCGACCACCGCTACCAAAACATGCCGCGGCGGCCGCACCACCACCTGCCCCTCAACGTGTCAACCCTGGACTCTTCGAAGCACTCCGTCGGGGGCACCTCGGCGAGTGTCAGCCCTGGAGCGCAGCCGGCGACGAATACCGCCCCAGTGTCAGTCGTCGCCCCCTTACCGGTTGCGTCTCCCCCGAAGCTGGCAAATGGAAACGCGACAGGACTCCCAACGCCTCGGTCGACGACCGTCAGGAATAGGAGCACGAGAGCGGCCACGGAGGAGGCCTTGACTTCGCTAGCCTTGTTGTGCCTCGTCAGCTTGCTGCTGGCTCTCCTCGCGTTATTGTTCTTGCTGAAGATATCGGCGCCCGCAACCAGTGCTCCCGAGGAGTTTGCAGTGGTGTACGAAGTGACATTAGCGTTGTGTGCGTTGACGCTATCATTGAATCTTTGCTGTTTGCTCGTGTGTGCAATACAGTTCCTCTTTGCTGTGAAATTGGTGCATTCCCCTTCAGCGCCTAATGGACGGTAAGTTATTCAAACAACCTTATTTTGTTTACTTTACGACCCGAATCAGAACGTTTTTTCCAAGAGATAGGAATCCGAAGATTACCAACACAAATATTATAATCTGTTAGGTTATTACTTGCGGCATGCGTCGCTGGCTCAGTTCCGAACAGACTTATCTCAATTCCGGTTATCTCTTACACAACGGCATAACTGTAAGAAAACTTCAAGTTTTCAACTCGGCTATCGGGTTTTTAAATATTTTTCGTATAATTAATGCTATAACTGTTGATGGCAGAACTTCTAAGGTTTTTTTTGTGGAATTCGGCAGTTTGTTGAGATTGTTTCGTTTTTATCAGGGTGTGTTTGTGTAAGGTAAGCAAAGCAGGTGTTAACGGTCCGAAGTGGCGGTTATTCGTGAATGATCCGATAAAAAATGCTCAGTGTTCAACGGTTGATATTGGCTCGCACGCGCCTAGGCCGTTCTTTATCAAGTTTTTCAATCCACAATCCACATACGTATTAATATTGGTTTCAGCTGCGTGAGAATGTGATCCGTTATGCTATCAAATCAATGCGTTGTACAGTTGTGTTAATCTGCTGAGCTCGTTAGCTACTGTTATCGTTTTTTCCTCAAGATGTTGATTGCTGCACCTATTTGACTATTATGGCATTCAGAGCGGTTTACTTCAAAGGAATGTAGGTAGGTAATCTACCATTCTACCATGCGATAAGTCAAATTATAGAGCTAGTCCAATTCCAAGAAAGTTATTTAGAAAAAGAACCTGACAATGATGAAACCATACAAATAATAGGTATTTGTCAAATTTATATATCCATACTTCGAAACAAAACAACATTAACACAAACTTCAACAGCCTGTCTAAAGAGTTGTGTCATTACAATCAGCTGTTCACAAGGAAGTAGCGGCACTAGTACTACCGTCTTCTTTGATTACCGTCAAATACAACTTCTTTATCACTTACTTCATCTAATTCTAAACTGTACATATTTTCTAGGTGAATGAGAGACATACCAAAAAAAGGAATGAAGGTACACCTCTGACTATCCCTTCGGGGAATACTGGCGTGATTTATGTTATGGGAGACCATAATAAGTGAAACCTGAAAATAAGCTTCGACAAAAGATAGAATATTATTTGTGGTGAGAGAAGTGTCCTCTAACCTATAAAATCCATGACAGACTTTCAACCTAGTATCGAAATTTGATTCTAATATAAAAAGAGCTGAATGTGATTTTCAGTGCGGATATCTTGATCATATCGAACCTGGATTTCATAATGCCAACGTAAATTTGAAGGAGAGAAGCACACCAAACTATTAGAGAGTATTGAATATAATATATGTACAAAGATACATATACCAGGATAAGTACTTTTAAAAATTATGGACCACTTCCAAAGCTAAACAGTATTTTGGAAAAGCGTAGCATGTAGGACAGAGCATGTGACCCTGCGTTACGTGCCTGAACCGGTATTACTTTCCGGGTTGCCTGTATTTATACCGTGACCGCATAGCTGAGGGAGCACTAGCACAGAGACAGGTCAGAAAGTGCTATTTCGATGTTTTAGATAACGAAAACGATATGAAATAGATTATAGAAGAAGAACCAAAAGTATGGACGAAGGACCAAAAATATTGTTGATATGTTGTGAGTCATACTCATCACTGATGAAAATATAAAAATGTAAATAAACGTAATACTTATACGAAATTGAACTACTACCAAAAATATTTTTAATAAAACAATGCGAAAATTTCGAAACGAGATTCGAAAGACTTGATGTATAGGTAGCTACTTCAAAGATTCAAAAGATTCGAAATCGAGATTCGAAATCTTTCGATCTTCTCTTCGTCTTTGGCAGTATCGAAAGCATTCCAACCAGTTCCAAATATCTCAAATTTACAAGGCATTAGTCCCAAGACTGGAAGTAATTACTTCGCAGTGTCCATACATTCACCAACCACATGCCAATGAGCGCTCATGGTCAAAGGACAGAGGTGATTTAAAAGGCACAATAAACTAAGCACGAACACAAAATAAAGCATTAAGTAGGCAAATCATTTTCTACTTTATACATGGAACCGGTTGCAGAGGTCTCTTGGTTCTGACCTTTGGCGACTGCAAATTGTTGTAAGCAATGCCATCAGCGGCATTCAGACACTTAACTTATAATATCGAACTTGTAAGGAGAGATGCTGTTAGTATCAAACGACCAAGAATACTTTGTTGTATCAATGTCAAGAAAACTTGTCGGCGCATCAGCTGTGCTTTTAATACGTTTGGAAAATTGAGAGCCAATCAGGGATGATCAATGTCAGATGATTGTCAAAATATAACATTCAATCAGTCCAGAAGTCCAGATGCACCTAATTTAGAAATCTAATATTATCCACGCAAATTGAAAACATGTCAGATTAGATAATGACAGCAGAGACGCGAAAGTTCATCCGTGAGTTAGAGTAATTACCCTAATACTCAGCTCAGACCTCCCAGATTTCGAACCATATTAGAATGACACAAGTACAAACTACATTCTAGACTTCAAGAGTCATGACAACTACAAGAAATCTATTCTCGTCCTTCTCATAGAAACACGACCAAAAGAATTCAAATAACATATTTCTCAAGAGCTATCGGACTATAATTGCGTACAAACTTGTTTTCTAACCAAGAATCGACCTGTGTTCATAATTTATGGCAAAATCAGGAGGCAGGTGCAAGCTTCCACTGAGAAACGCGTAACAAACGACAGAGCTAAACAGCATCGACATTTGCATGATCCAATACTGGCATAAAACCTTTGACTATCAAGAAAACAGAAGAAAATCGTCAATGTATCGCAAACCAAATGAATTATATTCATGCTATGAGGTTAAGTATTTCGGAGAATGTATGTTTTGTTTAAATTGCAGACAAATGCATAGTTGGTGTTACGGTTTCGGGTAAATATTTCCTTTAATTAATTTTGTAACTGCTTGACAATGTGGCATTGAAACTGGAGCACATACCGCTCGGATTACCAGGATATTGAAAAGCAAAGGGAAGAATGTTAGATCTACAATTTGGTCCTTAGAGCGCCGCACATTTATTTTTGGCTATGTGCTCTTTCGTTAACCAAGATCTCTACTTAGTCTTTCTTAAGATATACTTTTTTTTCACTGACTAAGAAGTGAGTAAAAGGAAGATGGACATTACCTTCCAATTGAACTTGTTCCGATCCCGAAGGACATTTATTTGGGATAAAGCCAGATACAAAATTGAACTCCATAGAGAGAACGCTTAAGGTAGTAAATTAACTAAGAATCATTATCAATCAGTGCTTAAAGTTGTATCAATAGTTTCTAACGCACCTTCAAATAGTGCATGTCTACAGGTCAGTCAGCTCACGCACATAGAATTAAAATAATGATATTATAAACGCATTCTGGACACATTTTGTTCAATGAAACGTGCTTCAAATATTAGTCAAATGCTAAGCAATACGTAAGCTACTGACGAAGTAAATTAGTATGGGAATAGCGTACATACAATTGATTTAAGCTGTTGTAAGTAACTGTGTGTTGTAATGGAGTTATAGTTTGTAAACATTTTATCTACATACAGAATGTACGACGCATAGCTTAGGGTAGTTTCATACGAGGAAATATGCCTCTAGGAGTGGCAAAATTGCGACGCGTGTTACTGACTAGCTAATATTATTATCACAGCATGATCTACTCCTTTCATGAGCAAAGTGGATCCCAAAAGCCAGGAAATGACATCGCGGTAAGCCTAGAAAGAGATGGCGGTATGAACTAGACTCCTTTTTAAAGGATTGACCCAAAATTCCAGAAAACGGGGAAAATTTGAAAGAGGGAAGGAAGCCCTTTGCCCTGCAGGAGCATAATAATAGTAATGATCTACTCCGATATAGTTCGTGCGGATACCAGAGAAGAAGTAGATGCATCTTCTAATATGTGTGATTAAAACGATGACTTTAATCGACTATGCTTGAAGGATTTAATCATGAGGTCAGGTCGTGAGATGAACTTCTCCCGATCTCTCTTCTTTGATCTTCTAGACTGATCTCCATCGAAAACTTAATAATATCACGAAGGTCATCTTGAACCTGTAGTATGGCGGCTGATGAGGCCGCGGCCGTTTGCTTGTTGGTTATATCATAATTATTTTGTCAAAGTTTTTTGAGTATGGTCTCTAACCTTGCGAAAAAGGTAAAATGATTGTACCTACTCGATGCATTCGCTAAAAGTGTGGATGCATCGAGTTTTTGTGATGCGGTGAATGGATTTTGTGTGGACAGCCTAGTGTTGCCCTGTTTAAATAACAATCATCTAGATTCTATAAACTGTTTGATGTTTGTTTGAATACTTCATACTAATTATGTACTCTTGCAGTGTTGGCTGCAAGGATACACAATTACGTGTCTCTCTTTTCTCAAACTTTCTTGTGACAGTATCTATATTTTTGCATTTGGATTCATCATCCTTGAAGAAAGCTTTTGTTAACAAATTAATATCTTCAAATATAGGTAATACTATTGTATGTCAATCAATCAATCTCCCAATTTATTATTTACTAGCTGCGCCCCGCGGTTTCACCCGCGTAAGTCTCGATCCCGTGGGAATATCTGGATAAAAAGTAGCCTATGTGTTAATCCAGGTTATAAACTATCTGTTTGCCAAATTTCATCCATTCAGCCGTTTTTACGTGAAAGAGTAACAAACCATCCATCCATCGATACTTACAAACTTTCGCGTTTATAATATTAGTTAGATAAAAAATCACTCGTGCTTTCAATGAACACACTAAAAAGTAACCGTTTTACTATAATGTACAACTTTTTATCACCCCTTAACACAAAACTACCATGTCTACATAAGAGAAAAATCTTATAAAAGCGCCCAAAAAGACCAAAATCTCTTGAATGAGCTTTCTCATGAGAACATGCGTTTAAAAAGCTCCTGCCTTTTGTTGAGACTCTCGATCGTGTGAAAGAGAATTCTTTTATTTGCGTCTTATTCAACTTCATGTACTTATTCCTTGCAAGACCCTTCACGTTTATAAAACCACCTACCTGTATCTACCTGCGTATTTTAATTTAAATGATTTACTATTGGTTGTTTGGCAACAGATAAAACGCTTATACCTACAAATCTGCTATCTGTAGCTCTTTAAATGTAAGACTTAATATAAATTTATGAAGGATCCTCCTATAATTTTAATATCTTAAAATATTTTTATCTTATTTTATATACTTATCTCAATCTCAATCTTGATTCTGATAAACCATGATTGTATACATTTTGCATGCCTTACGGTAGAATCACTTGAAACATGTTCTTTATAAGACCATAGTAACAGTGTTTTCTGCAAAAATAAATTTGATTTGATTTGACCTATTCTCTCTCTATTAGAGCCTCAGTAAATCTGTGATCAATTCCCTTGGCATGACATCTAACCTTTAAATCATTGCCAGTATTTGAAAGCCTATAGACTTGAGTAAACCTTTAGTGAATGATACACTGAAAGTATCCATAGTTTAATATATATTTGTCTGTATGTTTTATTTCATGCCTTAACGACTGATCGGATTTGGCACATGGATAGACCATGTCTTGAATTAAGACATAGGATACTTTTTGTCCAGGTAGTAAGCTCCTGAAGGAAGATTCCCGACGGCCAAAAGCTAGCCTTTTAATTTTAGTAGGCATATAACTCTGCCCGTAAGTATCTTGGTATGGCTAATAACCCAACCTTACCTACCTAACAATGGCGCACCTGCTTCTCTGCCTACCAATAACGGAAATCCGTGATGTTACACATCAAGCCTCGTGAACGATCCTCGTATGGAATTCTGAATCGTTATTCTATCCGTATGTTCCATACCCGAGGTCATTCAAGACCGGTTCTTTCAATACAAGATTACACAAAGAAAATTAAACCTTATTCAATTGCGAGAAGATTAAGTTTATTTTGAAAGAATTTGCCCTGATCAATGAATTGTGATTGATATATTCGATGTCAAATTAAGTGCTAGAATTAATTCAGGTGAGTATTCAAATGTCTTGATGAATTTGTTCTCGAATTCTTTATTCTTATTGAAAGACATTTAAAATATTGGTATTCGTAACCCTTGAATGCTCACTGTAGAGGAGCACATACCATCGTATGACCTTATAGTTATCCCATACAGAGCTGTATTTTAAAAATCAATGAATGTCAATTTGTCTATAGTCCATAAGACAGTTGACGGAAAAATAGAAACGAGCAATGAGAAAGAAGTTCTTGAAAGACTAAAAGATGACTTCCTACTGACTGGGAAAGGCGTAGTAGATGAAGAAGGAATTCTTCAAGTTCGTCGAAAAGTGCGTGCGCGGAACTTGAAAAATGAAGGTTCCTTGAAAACCATCTTTCTAGCAGTCTTAAGAGTTATTTATAAAATATATATCATAATGAAGACTATAGTCGTGTATAGGTTGCACGCACTGTTGCGATTATATATAATAGCAACTGAGAATGTAATTTACTGTAATAATATTAGTGAGCGATGATGGGTGTGCAACCTTTCACCATAGATTTTTCTAAAGTAATACTTGGTACCGTTCATAATCTATTATTTTCGGGTCGATGACGAAAAGATAACGATTAATCTATTACACATTCCTATGTATCTGTTACGAATATGATGGCTGTTGAAGGCATTATGTCAGAAACGGATTCTATTGCTCTTGTCCGATGAGGTTTATTATTAAGAGAAGACTGAATCTTAACTTGACGATCTTCATTTGTTAAGCGTAGCATCTTTCTGGCATTTCCTAAGGACAACTTTTTCTACAATCTCTGTTTGATTTACACGTATTTTGATTGTACCCTGTTTCCTAGTATCATTATCGTAATCAAAATATCGATTCACCACGTACATACGCTTCTCATAATACACAGATTCAAAGTTAAACACTATCTTTGTTTGTAAATTGTAACTTATCGAAATGAATTCCAAATAAAAAAAAAGCCAAGGGCCAGTCCTTGGGCAAGGCCGCTCGGGCTATCCCAATTATTTCCGGTCATCTACGAATCGAGTTTTTTTGAAACATTTCTGTGGTAAGGTAACTTTTAAATTCCAAGAAGTTCCTATATATCATTTTGATTTATTGTTGTATCCGTTCGATAGAGAGAGTTTGAGCAAGGTGGTTAAATTCTGCTTCTTTGTCTGTGCCATGTAAATGTTTTATTATTGGAGGATTTACTAACGGGTTGCCATTGCTACTCAGCTATTGCGATCCGGGGAAAATGCATTTCTACTGTTTCTGTTGGGCGACTCACCCACCCTATATATATATTTCGTCAAAGCCAGTAGAGTAAATGCTTCTTTAATTGCCTAATTATAAAAGTTTAATCAAATAAATCAGGAAACATGAGTCTAAACACATTTCCGCATCACCGATATCGACTTACGCCACTCAATATTTATTGGCATGTTTTTAAACACCATCCTGACTGAACTGAGTCATCATTACTGATTCATTAGCACTACAGTTTATAAATACACCACTACACGTGCTAAGTTCACCGACTCTGCCTATTGTTAATGTGGACATATTTGTATAATTACTGTTACGGCAAGTGTCAATGGGGCTTAAGATAAAGGAGTTAATGAGTTGGAAAAAAACTAAGATTATGTAACACTTGAGGATCATGCATCGGGTGTTTTTTTTGTGACGCATTAACCACCAGAGTAATGGCGTAACACATAATAGCAATGGCTTTCATTTTGACAGTTCAACAACATTCGTTGCGTTATTTACATTGGATTAGTAATATCCGTCAAAATCATTCAAATTGAGATTGATATTGTGTTACGCAATTAGGTTGCTGGTACAGCTTCATATTCAGGAGTCATAGAAGTCACTATACTAAGCAAGGGTGCATAAATATAATCATTAGATACTAGTACGGATTATTTTTAAACTATCAAAACAGTGCGGCATAAGAAGGAAGAGATCAAAGAAAGATGAAGATTCAAACAGACTGAGACGAATCCCACGCAAGATTCAATCTATTTGAACCACGATTTGAACCTTTACTGGAACGGAGACACTGGAGGTAGCTAAACATGTATTATACTGGTGTATGAAACTGTAGCATCAGATAATAATCACAATCCACAAGATTGCATAGCAATTAACATTGCAAAAGTTTTTATTTTCAACTATTTAAATTAGACCGTACTGACATTTAAGAATCAGTACCACTCTAAATTCAAATTCGACCGTTTGAAATGTCTCAAATTAATATCTAATTTCGTAGATTCAATTGATTATTTGAACTACAAAATGGGATTAAAAATCAATGAAGCGGTTAATAGTGTCATTTGTTACTTTGAATGGCTTAAAATTCCTTAGTGGTCGTCTTCTTTGACCCAGTGACGGCTGCCAAAGCTTTGCTTTAGATTTCTACTAGTCGTGCGTGGAAAAACAGCTTTACCATGCATAATGCGCCAAGTATCTAACTGTCATCTTGCCTTAACAATGATTAGGAAAACCAGGTCGAACACAGGTTGCTGTTACCCATCCTAGATGTAATCAGAAGGATTTGTTGGATAACCTTTAATAAAAATTTACATCATGTCATTGTTTCTAGCTGGGTATCTCTTTTATATCTACTGATTCATTTCAGTACAGGACCAAAGATAACCCCTTGGGGCACACCAATAAATAATTATATTTTTTTGGTATTATTTTTAGATTTTCGCTTATAGGAATAAATTGTTGCCGTTACGTCTATTTTTAGCTTACGCAAGTCCTAATTACGAATTGCATTCCCAGTGTCTAACATAATTTAACCTTCACGCGAGTATTTAGAACGCCTCCCTCAAAACGTTTTTACACTTTTTCATAAAACCTGACATTTAACACCGAGTCGGATATAAGTCGACGACTCTATTGTGGTGTTCTGCTCTAGTTATATTGAATGTGTAACCGAGCCGAGTGAATCTGCCGTAGCTTATGAGTTCGTTATGCCTTGCTGGGTCTGCTGTGACCATCTTATAATTGTTGGGCTGTAGATCGTGACTGGTCATTGTCTGGAGTTTTGGAATTTGGTTTCTGTTCTTTAAGGGACTTTATGAATGAAATAAATAATACTATGGCTGTAGTGAATTATATATAATCGACGATAAAAGCACATTTCGTGCACTAAAGGTGTAAGAAAAGTATCAAGAGTATGACTTTACGGAGTAGGGTAATTAGAAATTCACTTGTTTTTTTTTTGTTCTAGTAAAGTTTTTCTTGCTCCAGTCTTAAAAGTCACAATTACAAATATTACGGATTACCTACCTTATTTTAAAATGAATGTCAACTTGACCGGGATTCCTTGATTTGTAATTCCACGCTTTAACATACTTATCGACATTAAATTCCATATCGATGTTCTTAAACACGTTACTACCTGTCCCAACACGTTTCTACTGAACTTTGTGACTTAAGTTGCACCTGGCTTTGATAAACGTGTTATCTCCTTCCTGTGAAGGGATGGAAGCATCAAGAAATAATTCATACCGACACTATGGTTGAACAGATTACAAGTTATTTCCGCTATAAAGAATGTTACCTTCACCGTTGACCGGAATGCAAGGTTCAATGTCTCTTCTTGCGTATTCATCTCTTATAGTAAGTCAATGATTATTAGAGATGTCTTGACTGCTAGTCTGAAACTTTTGATCTATGTCACCATTCTTATTATTGCCCTAGTTTGTCTTTGATTCATTGTCTGCAATGATAGCGTCATAGTTGTTAGTTATTTTAGTGATATTTATTTTAGATTTATGTATGTATTTTAGTATACATTTTATTTTTTATTTAATAAGTGATTTTTTTTGTTTATTATTTTATGTATTTCCCTTCTACTCTTAAACACGATGTCTACATCTCTTTTTATCCTTGTCCTATCGCAGGAATAATAAGCTTTAAAAATAAGCATCATCTTTGTACGTATTTTCTGTTCCTTTCTTTTTGCCTGTTAATTTGTGTGTACATAAATGGTTAAATAAATAAATAGCTTCTAGATGATTATCCAAATCCATTGCTTCATTGGTTAGTAAACGCTCTGTTGAAATTCTCATTAACGTATGTTTGATATTAAATAATGATTATGGCCTCAGGGTTACATATTCGTCATTCACATTTTTACTCCATAAAAACGCGAGAGGCGCCAATAAATTACTAGTGTTATAGAACATAATATACCTATGCTATGACCTTGATGACGACAGATTTAAAATGAGCGGAACATAAGCTTATGACGTGACGTTACCTGAATAATTATGTTAATTGCTGGCTAGATTAAAAAAATGTTATATCGATGCGGATTTATTAGATTTATACGAAGTAGGCCTCTTAAGGTTGATGCCCTAGGGTGGCCCGCGAAATTCAAATTTTCTTACGTTTTTTGCAATTTGCAGTACAGTATCAGGTTGTATGTTGATCTAAATATTATTAGCGGCTGTAACAAATATGGATTTAAAGAATTATAAACATTAGAATCAGCAATACAACTCTCTAAGTTCATGTAAGTGTATTGACTGACGATTTCATGAAATTTTCATTCAATCCATTTCGCGGAAAATAGAAAATTTCGCGGGCCACCGTAGCGCATCAACCTTAAGCCTATAAAGCCTATTTTTGCCATCATCAGCTTGTTTTTCCGTAAGAAATTGCACAGTAATTTATTGTGCCTATGATATTCTTCAACTTTGAAATAGAACGATTCAGTCGGTACCTAAGTACCTACTTCATTAGAGTCAACATTATTGCCATTTTTCCAGAGTGCATCGTGGTCGACCTGCAATTAACTAGGAAGTCCTCTTAATGAACTTCTATCAACACGCACTGGGCCCGTGTGGTGGCTTACGGCCCACGCCCTCGCACAGAGAGGACTCCTGTGTCCCAGCAGTGGGAACATTGTATTGCTGCTGATCATGCTTAATGAACTTATATATGCTGGTGGCAGTACCCACTATTATAAATGTTCGAAAGATATTCAAGATCAACGTATTATTCTTTCAATGATCATATATGTAAGTCTGATTAACTAACACAGTATACACATCATTGTACCTATACAGTTATTAAGTGTTATTAAAATAATTGTATTCATTTGTTATTTATAATTCCACAGTGTTTTTATTGCTGGATATACACGATTCGTGAACTATATGAATATGATGAACTTATAATGTTATGTAACACGTATAAATAACTAGTGCGTTTGACTGAAAGTCAGTCATTTCTGAATTTCACGTTTAGCGTTAAAATATTTTTTTAGTTTGATGGTTCTGTTGCGTGTTACAAGTCCGGTTAGACTGGAAGCCGACCCCAAGATAATTGGAAAAAGGCTAGGCAGATTGATTGGTTCCATTGCGGGTGCGTTACGCAAAAAGTGTCAAATCAAATTATGATGACAGTCTATACCTATACGTCGATAGTCTATATATACTGAAACGTATTTTGATTTATAATAGCTGCTGTATGAAATCACTTACCATAATAATGTTTATCTACAAACTAAAGAATGTACTAACTACAAATGGACGCTATAAAGCAGCAGTTTTATTTCAAGTTCGCTAGGTCACCAGGCGTGGGTAAAACGGGCTTGCCCACGCGCATACACTCATTAGTTCGAAGAATCCTCATATTGCTGTATTTGAGACTATATTCGGTATTTCTACTAGTGGCTTCTACAGTCTGTTCTAAAAGTATCTGATGAAAGTATAAACAAATCCTGTTCATCAGTATTTAGAAGGTTTCAACGTTATATCCCAATTCCACCACTTTTTTCAACAATTATTATAAAACTAGTGCTCCTGCTTCGCACGGTATTTACGACTTGACAAAAGATCGAGATTTCTTAGATAAATGTAACCTTAATATAAATGTATTATACACAAAAACCTTCCGGAATACATTTTCTAATCGATGGTGAAAACCTCATCAAAATCTTTTGCGTGGTTTAGAAGACATCCACAGGTACACACGACTACTCAGGTTATGCTGATCTCGCATTAAATAGGATTTCCGTACAATGCGAGGTCAGCTTAAACTGGAAATGTATAGCTTGATGTGTAGCCGTGTGTACGTCATCTGATCCATTTGTTTACATTTTCATTAGATACTTTTAGAACATACCATAGTTTTTTATGTCCAGTAAATTATAATTAAAAGTAGGTAATTAATAGAATACTTAAATGGCCCTTTAAATTAGGTACTGTGCCGTATTAGATACCTTATTACAGCATACAGTAGGTATACTTTTGCAAATTAAGGCTACCTATTGTGGGAAGTGGATTTGAAAGAATGTTAATTTGTTTCTTTTATGGTCAATAGCTTTATTACCGGTAGCTTTTACAATATTTTAACGATGAATAAATAGGAGTAGTTACTGAGATTACCTACATTTATTCGTAACATTAGAACACAGGAATATAGTAATTACAAGCAAGCCTACAGAAGGTGGAAGTAACTGAGTGGCTTACGTTACGCGTTAGACTTATCATATTCAGACACTAAGGTATTTAACCTCATTGCGATTATTTAAAAAAACTGGCCAAGTGCGAGTCGGACTCGCGCACGAAGGGTTCCGTACCATTATCTATAATAACGGCAAATAAAATCACGATTGTTGTATGGGAGCCCCCTTTTAATTCTGTTTTTTAGTATGTGTTGTTTTAGCGGCAACAGAAATACATCGTCTGTGAAAATTTCGACTGTCTAACTATCACGGTTCATGAAATACAGCCTGGTGGCAGACAGACGGACAGCGGAGTCTTAGGACCCGTTTTACCCTTTGGGTACGGAACCCTAAAAACACTTGAAATGCCTTAGTACCATTTTAAAATAATATTGTACCTATCCATTTCACAACAACCATTACGAAATAGCATGTCTTAACTAGACTTACTTTAAACTGGAAATTACGAATTACGATTATAAAATAATATTGTATCCATTCACAATCGTTACCTAGGTACCTACCCTACAAAAGAACACGTGTAATTAAATACCAATTAGCTCGATAATTTGAACACTGCCATTATCGTTGCATTTAAATATTTAAACGGGCGATGTGATCAAATTGGAAAGGATTGAATCTTTGGCCCCTTAACCACTGTAAAGTTACATACAACTTGCATAAAAGGAAGAATCTCAATGTCAAATAACAATGTTTACAGAAACAATTTGTACTTACAGCAGTAACAGCATTTTGAAAGTTGTATCATGCTAAAACGTTTTGATGGTTCCATTGCATCATTATTTCAATGTTTCGAAAGGGGTTTTGGACGAATTTTAAATATTTACTTACTAACGAATTTTCTATCTCTGAATTCTTAAAGATGGACTGCATCTTAATTGTGTAACACACTTTCAATAAAAATCTGAATGATTTTGAAGGATATTGCTAATCGTTCAGGATACGTACTGCTTGATAATGTTCGAAAAATTTGTCTGCTCATAGCGCAATGAATGTTGTTGAACTGGTGAAGGAAAACATCGTGAGGAAACAGGCATGTCCTAGAACCAAAAATTCGAAGACATGTGTCATCTAATAACCCGCACTGGCTGAGCCCGCATGGTAGTAGATTACAGTCCACTCCCTCTCGAAGAGAGGAGGCCAGTGGGAACATTAGGCTGATTATGCTTATGCTTATGCAACTATAAAACCTTATCGTTAGTAAATTCCACGGTACCTACCTCTTATGCTCGGATCCTATAAACGAAAAGGAGTCGTTTTGCTTACCAATGGTAGCATTTTTTATTGCCAAACTGGGCATATAAATATATTCGTAAGTTAATTTTACCTGTGATAGCTAGTTCCATATGGGAGGGTGGGTCTACTATGCAAAACTATGAGGTCTTTGCTTCATTATTGGTAAAGATACAAGAGTCTTAAGTTTAACCAATTACGGTCCGTACCTAATTTATAGGAATCGGCTTTTAATAGGTCAATAACTTACAGAATTTGAACACCCTAATGCTATTTGATACCAAACAACATGAAGCCTTCCAAGTGCCATTTCTTCGCTTACTCCTTGAGGACGTAAGGTAACACCACGGAAGTGTGACACCGGATAGAATGTGTAATCATCAAAACAACTCCCTAAGTTAGAATTCAATGGCGTACTTTGAACTTAATTACAGAGTTGAAGGTATTGATGATTACACATTCTATCCGGTGTCAACGTAAGAAAACTTTTTACAAAAAAAAACAACCGACTTCCAAAAAAAAATTAAGTCGGTGTCTTTGCTTTTCAATTTCCGTTTTTTGCCAAAGTTATTTTTCACTTTTTTAGTGTTTTTTTTTGGAAGTCGAGTTGTGGTACCTACCCCACACAAATCCGAATACTATGTAAATAACAGTGAAGGAGTCAAACAGGATATCGCAGGATATCGTCTAGATAAACTAAGTGGGAAAAAATACGTAATATTGAAGCTAGCTCAAAAATTACGCAAGCAAAGTTAATAAAATTTATATGGGACCACCTCGGAAGCATGACCTACCAAACAAAAAAAGAATCATCAAAATCGATTCATAATTGGCGGAGTAATCGCGTAACAAATATACAAAAAAAAAAAAAAAACAAACGAATTGAGAACCTCCTCCTTTTTGAAGAAGTCGGTTAAAAATATAAGCTGCACTGGATTCCTGGCGCTTTCAAATTTAAATTGATCTATAGAGTAAAACAAAACTTAAATACAATATTTACAATTACAAACTGCCTATACTTAATTCAAGAAAAAATAAATTTATCAAACGATTTATATTCTGGGTTGTGAAATAATTGAGAGGGGCTAGATTTCCTACGCATCAGATCGAACATTATAACCTCCTCATTTAAAAACAGCTCTGTGGTAATTCCTTTTCAAGGATGACAAGCCATAGCACCATATAATTACTTAAAACTTTTGTTAAAAATGTATTCATTCATTCACCTATCATTTATACTAAATCTACAACCGATCTGAAATCAAGAAAAGACAGGGTGCCATTCATCATTCCCCTCTCCCACATTCATTTTATTTACTTTAAAACCGATGACAGTTCAATTCCCTTCAGTAATCTCGTCTACCATTGTGAGGTAACAGGTTTACATTGCTACGGATTCCAACCTCGGTGCATAGACAAAGAAATAGCGGTTCTAGCATATAAATTAGCTGCATAAATTGTACTGCCCGTTGGTTAGAACATCGGTGGAGGTACAAAGAGTTAAATAAATTAATAGTAGGTTGATGGTTCAGGACATTCTAAAAAAGGTGGGAATCAGAAAAAATACTGGCTGGTGATAAACGAGTGCAAATGTTACACCTGTCAAAAATAAGAACACAGTTTGGATTGTTGGAGGAGCTAGTGGCTACGTAATACCAGCCGCACGGGTCGATCCATTATGTTAAGCTACGGTTGCCGGGGTTGGTCCGTGGATGAGTGACCATATTTACATACCGAGACTCCTCCATGTCTCGGAAACCACGTTAAGCCGTTGGTCCCGGCTGTCATTTGTGGATCATTGACAGTCGTTACGGGTCGTCAGAAGCCCGAAAGTCTGACAACCAGTCTTACCAAGGGGTATCGTATTACCCAGTTCTTGGTTGTGGAGGTCAGATAGGCAGTCGCTCCATGTAAAATACTGGTATTCAGCTGCATCTGGTTAGACTTGAAGCCAACCCCAACATAGTTGGGAAAAGGCCAGGCAGATGATGATGAGTTTGGATTGTTCAAAATTGGAATGCAGTTCGCGACAAAACCAACTAACTGAAGTGAGCTAAACTGTGGACTTCGATCATTCGTTTGTCTATCATTAAAAATGAAGTAAGTAAGCAGAGGGTACAAAAACTTCCCTACCAAAGCTTCACTCATTTCCTTTAATTGAGAACGAACATGAATACGAATAGACCAGGCGAGAGTTTAATATCCAGGCCAATCCAATAAATGGTTGTCCAGACGCGGAAATTGGAGAATTAATGCATCAATAACATTTCCAGCTTCCTGTACAAGTGTTCGTAAATGACAGAAATGTTTAACTCTTGAAGATTGGTCCAACTAAAATTTATAAACAAACTTCATTTAGGCAAGTTGAAAATAGAATACGGCAGTTGGAAAATCAAACAGCAATTGTGAGGTTACTTTGAGGTGCAAGTCTTTGGTTCAATTTGGCAGTCGTTTGTGCAGTCACAGAGTCTGCTTTGGCACTAGGTACAGGCGAACAAGTTACTTGGTATACAGGCAAAATATATTCATTTTCCGCTACACAGCCAAAATTCGTTTTGATTGTGTGTGTAATTAACTTTTTTGAGCTTAGGAGGGTAAAAGTCGTAAAAGAATTGTTGACTACTGAAAAGACTCACATTTTTTTTTTGAAGTTGCTATTTATCTGCCTGCTCGTATACCAAATAGTTTGTTCGACTGTACCTACGGGTGGCGATTACATTCCTTCGGAACAAATATTAATTTATAGAGCTAGTGCTAGAAGATGAAATATTCGTGGCTGACGACAAATTTTCAGTAACTTCAGAATAATAGTATTCCCGATTATTCTGGGACTCACGATAAAAGTCATTTCTTGTGAGGGACTGAAAAACTG
The DNA here is from genome assembly GCA_948473465.1 of Lithophane ornitopus. NCBI lineage: Eukaryota > Metazoa > Arthropoda > Insecta > Lepidoptera > Noctuidae > Lithophane > Lithophane ornitopus. The sequence goes on from OX419629.1 coordinate 13,468,781, forward strand.
TATTTTGCCGTTGAAATGCAGTAACCGCTGCATAAAAGATGCAGACACTTGAAATACTTATTTCAGAGATTACAAAAGAACATTGTGCAAAATTCAAGGTGATCACAAAAGATGATTTTTACAAGCAATTTTTCACAAAAGATTTGCAATATGGCCGTTAAATTGATGACACGGATCGAAAAGCGTGACTTTTTGTGGATTTTCTACAGTAGCGGGACATATAGCTTGTCTAATGCTCGTTATGTTTCTTATTAGAAGGTATCGTCACGCTTATTGTATTTCACGGGCTAAGCAGTATGTACCTATATTTCGGTAATTAATTGATAATTTAGTGCTTTAATTTCAAAGAAATACAAATAGATAATTTCCACTTCTAATTTTCAATATACAACTGTACTAGGATTTTTTGGCGCGTAGCCAAAATCGGAACTAACGCTGACTGCCATCTTGTTATTTCAATACAATTTCACATGTAATTACGGAAGTCGGTGTCTTTGCTTTTCAATTTTCGTTTTTTGCCACCGACTTCCGAATCAAAGTTATTTTTTTTCTTTTTTCTTTTATTTTTGGATGTCGGTTGTTTTGTTTTTTTTGTAAAATGCTTTTATTTTTCACTTTTTAGTTGTGGTACCTACACACAAATTCGAATACCACTACCTGCTATTTAAATAACAATGACGGAGTCAAATAATATATCGTCTACATAGACTAAGTGGAAAAAAAAATCATAATATTGAAGCTAACTCAAAAACTAGGCAAGCAAAGTTAATAAAATGTATATGGGACTACCTCTGAAGCATGACCTATCAAACAAAAAAATAATCATTAAAATCGATTCATAATTGGCGGAGTAACTGCGTAACATACATACAAAAAAAAACATACGGACGAATTGAGAACCCCCTCCTTTTTGAAGAAGTCGGTTAAAAACGCCCCCTTGACAATGTCATTCGGGCGCCAAAAGATCATTGTAGCACTCTAGATTTAAAATCAGAACCGTTATTCAAATTAACATGAGATGTGACGGAAAATACTAAATCAGAGACTACAAACTTGCAATAACCAGGAGCCGGCTTTATAAGGCACACCGATTCGATAACCATAGTTAAAACCAAAAACATCGTTTAGCAACAGAGAATCGCCGACAATGTAGATAAAACGCAATAATAAACAGTAGCAGTTCTTATCAATTAAAAGCGATTCCGATTAATCGATTACACTTAATTAAACACTAAAATGGCGATGGATAAATCAGTTTTAAAAGGACAACGCGCAGTGGACCGGTGAATAAAATATGCGACGTTAACCTTGGTTTAACTAAGATAACCGACAGTCACGTATTATGTAGTTAAATGTTTGTTTAAATGCTTTTCAAATTAGGAAAGAACTTGAATATGGCGCCAAAGAGTTGGTAAGGAATTCTTGGAATATTGTTCTGAATTCGAAATCTTTGCAAGATCGAATATTGGTCTTTTGAGTCAGAAAGAGGCTTAACTGTAACAGCGTTTGCACTGGCGAAACATTCGCAACGAAACATGTTAAAATCTCTATTTTCTGTCAATGTTCCTCACAATTTTTGACAGTTACTAGAGATATCAATACTGGTATTCAGCTGCATTCGGTTAGACTGGAAACCGACCCCAACATAGTTGGAAAAAGGCTAGGCAGATTGATTGATTTGACTAGAGATTTCAACAAGTTTCGTTGTGAATGTTTCGCCAGTGCAAACGCACAGTAAGTAGTTCGAATTGCGATTTTATTTCTGGTCATGTTCAATCTATAAATAGTGGAGAAGAATTTATAGAGCTAGTCAGAGTGTCTATTGTCAGCAGTAGACGGTTAAAAAGGCATTAAACAACTCGAGATGACCTTACTGCCGATGCAAGGCCAATCTGGTAAAGCCTTAGAGTTCTTTGCTAATCGAGCCATCTTAAGGCTGTGCCTGCCTATATCTGGAGGTTGTGTTCGACCCTGTTATGTCGTTTACAACTATATAAGTAGTTTATAATAAGTAGCCTACAAGTAGTACCGCTTCTAATGATTATAAACTGCGGGATGCCAAGCTTCCTAGTTGCCAGTACCGTTGCTATGGCAACGCCAAACACATTCTGTTGCATCCAGTCTGCGTGTGGATGGCCAGTACTCGCAAGAATGTTCGAGTAGCTGAGAGGACCATGTTTAGAAGAAGGCGTTTTCCGCTTGACAAAGATGGATTATGTAGATTTTATTTCTTTAATAGGATATTTCGTAATTGGCTTAATAGCTTTTTAGAATGATTTGCAGTGAGTATGGCAGTGGTAGTTGAGCTAAAGTGGTCAAGGCGATTTCGCTTTACAACTAAATAATATTGTCTGACATTTAAATACCGTAAGCCGTAAATCATTGAAGATTTTATAGTCTGTGCATCATGTCAGATGGAGATCCCTGTACTGTTACAAAAAAGAATTCAAGACACACTTGACATCTTTTTAAACAAAATTCCAAGGGTATACCGTAATTCGTAAACTATTTTAAATTCTGCACGCATATTTTCAATACGGATCCATTTAACTACAACAAGATAAAATGCATAGCGAAAATTCTCTGGCGTCACCTACAATAGCATTCCGAAGCTTTTTTGCACTTATACCAAACCAGTGTTGCATTCCGAATAAATGAGCACTATTTAAAAGTGGAAGGTTTGCTCCCTTTACTCGGGAACGGAGAGAAAGGGATGGATAGCTCTGTTGGTTTATTTCACTATTTGGGCAATGAACGGGTGTGTAGTACTGCGTGAACGTTTTATATGAGAAAATCTCATCAAAAGTTTTTTTAGACAGTTTTTTTTTTACTTATCGTAATATTACGCCTTGTTTCCCCATAGGGTTCGGCGGAGGTGTAGGTATGTTTAAGTCCCATGTAATAGGAGGCAATTGCCATGAACCGGACACAAATCCTGACCCCGAGGTGGTAATAAAAATTCTAGATACCCAATGACACAAGGGCCGACCTGGAAATTGAACCCAGGATCTCATGTTCAGCGGAAGCGCTTGCGACGACTAGACCATGCTGTTTTTTTAATATCATAATCAAAACGACACTTTACCAAAATGACCTATTCGCAAATCGTCCTATGAGCAAACAGAATAAATGCCCTATACAGGAAGTCAGAATAAAGGTCGGAACAAATGTTTGTAATGGTCAGTCGTAGTTCAAATTTTAATAATCAACCTGTTCCATTATTTACACAAGCCATAAAGCCATTACAGTTTCCGTTACTTATCATTAAAGTGGGGTATTTAATGTTATTATTTGAAAGCAATTAAATAGAGCATGTCTTATCATTATCACTGTCCTATTTCACAAAATCTTGCATCATTACTTTCCTTCACGACTACCAACATTACCCTACTTTGTAGGTATGCACAGCTAAACGTTTCCATAAAGGTGCTCCCTCACCGGGCATTCGTCTGTAATGTAACGTTACAGAGTCGAGTATTACATCAGTGAGTGAGGAGAACCGAGCATTTCAGCGCCTGGTATATTTGTCTGACACATGCTGAGTTAGACTCCCATTTGGTGCAACGTTGAGACGAACTGCACTATGTATGTTTCATTATTTTAAAGTGAGTCAAAGCCTGTCACAATGTCCTGTTTTCTTCTTTTATCGTTAGTTTGTATATTGGCACCTTGTAGTTATTTATGATGATTGTGTTGTGTGCATTAAACGTTTTATCTATCTATCTATTTACAGTGCGCCACCTGTAATGATACAGTTCGAGCATTACATCTGTGAGGGAGGAGAACCGAGCATTACAGTGCGCAATGTCTGTAATATTTTGATACAACTTGTAACATCAATGTTACATTACAAGCGAATGCTGGTCGAGTCAGGGAGGCAGTATTGTAACGTAATGCTCATAAGCGAATGTAACGTTACAATACAGGCAAATGCTCCCGGTGAGCTCACCTAAAAGTTATTTGGAGTAGTTTCGTAATTTTTACGTTCCTGCTGGTCGTTTCGACTTCCAAGCATAACTTTGCATGTATTTACATTATTTTCATTATTACACTAGTTCTAAATATGGATGCTATATACAGCTAATGAGAACACGTTTATTATATTTGAGCTCGTTTAATTTTTAGGGTACACATAACATAACATAACATCACGCCTTGTATTCCCCGAAGGGTTAGGCAGAGGTGTACTTATTGTACACTCCACATTTCGCCAGTTATGTTTGAGTCCCATGTAATAGGGAGCGAGCCTATTGTCATCAACCGGGCACAAATCAAAACTCAGGGCTGCTATTGCTGCCAGGGTTGCGGAATAGTCCGAAAGGGATACCGGGACCCTGGCAACAGGCAACTGAAGGAACACGGGTGGGTTTTAGTCCGTAAGAGTCTGACACGCCCTTCCGCTCCGCCCAGAGCGGGAGAAGTCATTTGATGATTTCTGAACCAAAAAAAAAAAAAAGGGGCTGCTACTGAGAAATTCCAGATAGAAAAATTCAATAACCTTTGCCCGACCTGAGAATTGAACCGACCTCATGCTCAGCAGTAGTGTTTGTGACAACTAGGCCATCAACGAGGTAGTAAAGGGTACACGATAGTAGAAAAAAACTGTCATAAAAAGTTTCTTAAAAGATTAACTAGTTTTGGTTTTACACAGTTTTAATTAATAGCTACACTAATATAAAATACAATAGACGTAGATATATTTAGTAACCTATTCCGCTTGACTATTCTTCAAGAGTCCTAAAAACCCTGTAACGTGACCTGACGCAAAGTGAGTCTTTGCGTCCAGCGCTCGGTGTGGTAACACGTCGCGTTCTGGTTTGCAATTGGTCAATCGTCATCCTGAGGATGCCTCGTTGAGAGGTGAAACACGTGTCGATTTCTTACAGGGTTTTTTAGGACTCTTGAAGAATAGTCAAGTGGAATAGGTTACTAAATATATCTACGTCTATTGTATTTTATAATGGATTTCCGCAAAGTCACGCCTGAATCAATTAATGGCTACACTAATATAGGTAATAAAAGATTTGTATTTTAGTTTGTATAGAATAAACTCAAAAAATAATGGGCCGATATAAAAAATTCTTCCACCAGTAGGTACAATGCTATATTATCACTGAGTAACATAGGCTATAATTTATTAAAAAAACTCACGCGGGCGATGCCGCTGGCGGAAACTAGAAAGTAATATCTAATTTTGTACCAAAGCGTATTTGGCCATTCCTGTCACAGGAATAGAAATGCTTCTTAAGTTCTGACATTTCAAACTTGTTTAAAACCACATTAAAGCGTCTGACGGTCTGACACAGACTACATCAAAAGTTCAGTGGGACATTAACGATCACATTAAAATTTTATTCAGTGCTGTTAAAATCAGATTCACTCGACGTTTCTTTATTAATATTCGATCATATAATTTTTATGCAGCAGTGAATTTGACCTTCAAGTTGATTTTATTTTTAACCGACTTCTTCAAAAAGGAGGTTCTCAATTCGTCTGTATGTTTTTTTTTTGTATGTTTGTTACTCGATTACTCCGCCAATTATGAATCGATTTTGATGATTGATGTCATGCTTCCGAGGTGGTCCCATATTAATTTGATTAACTTTGCTTGCGTAGTTTTTGAGTTAGCTTCAATATTACGTATTTTACCCACTTAGTTTATCTAGACGATGTATTCATTTACTCCTTCACTGTTATTTATATCAGCTAGTGGTATTCGAATTTGTGTGGGGTAGGTACCGCAACAAAAAAGTGAAAAATAAAAACTTTTTACAAAAAAAAAAACGAATTCCAAACAAAATACTATTTATTGGTACTTTACACTGTTTTATTGACGGATGCAGACGGCAAAACGATATTATTTAAAGAAATATGAGCTAAGTTTTTTAGTCATAACATAATATAATTGTAATTTAATCACTACAATTATCTTGTTACAAATTAGGTAAGTAATACATATCTATACTAATATTATAAAGCTGAAGAGTTTGTTTGTTTGTTTGAACGCGCTAAACTCAGGAACTACTGGTTGTAATTGAACAATTCTTTTTGTGTTGGATAGTCCATTTATCGGGGAAGGTTTTAGGCTCATCTTAGCTTAACATCACGCTAAGACTGATAGGAGCGGAGCATAAGTGAAAAATGTTTCAAAAACGGGAAAAAATATTCCTTTTTGAGAGCTTCCGTTGCGTGCGCTGCGTAAACGGTTTAAGTTACGCAAATATCATGTATCGAGGAATTGTTTCTCTTTAAAAGTTCTAAAAAAAAATCCGCGACAGCATATGTCTATCTTTTAAGATTTACTCACTTTAACCTTTTTTATGGTAATCAAATTCGTTCTAAATTAATGCATTATTTGCGAAGGAGTTTTATCAACTTATTATTACTTCTTATTCAAATAAATAGTTTTAACATCAAGGGTAGCAGTAGAATACTTTTTAATTCATTCGAATCGGACATTTAATTTCGAAGTTATGACGAGTATAAAAATTCAATACACGAACCGTTCGACGCCGCGCCGCGACTTTCCCTACTCCTAGAGAGTAGAGGATGGGTAGACTATGACCTGGAATAGGACATAGGATACGTTTTATCCCTATATTCCCACGGGATCGAGACCTATGCGGGTGAAACCGCGGGGCACAGCTAGTTTATGATAATTGCAGCAAAGTATCATAATGATGACGACTCGACTGACAACTACAAGTATCAGTTTGTGTTGATTTATTTTTATTTTCGAGCAAGCTTTCATGTAGTAACAAAGCCCACTTATGACATGAAGTTATGACAAATTGACAATTATCTTGTTAAGTACTTGGACTTGGCTATCATTTAATTTAAACTGCATTCAACAAGCTTGTAGTAAACTTAAGTGTATATATAGGCTATACTTTTTTGCAAATAAAAATAAACGTAATATATTTTTAAGTTTTCTCCATTTATTTAAGTACTAGTATTTTTGTTTCGAACCACATATGTGTTTTTATTTGGTCTGAGGTTTTTTTATGAATAAGAATAAAACATCTCATGAGGATTTGGCAATGGGCTAGGCTCAGCACTCATAGGAGTAGTCTGTTCCTTCTCTTAAAACTTAAACATTCTTCTATCTGGTCTGCAAGTCTTGTTGGGATCATAATTTTAATGCAGAAAGCTTAAAATTATGAGCCCAACAAGACTCTTGCAGATCAGATAGAATAAGTTTTAAATTGAAAAAAAAACAAAAATTGTAAAATGTTGATAGTTTTCTTAAAAAAATTGATGATCCTCAAAAAGTTGCGAATATAGGTACGAAAGAGGCTTGCTTTTGCCTTCGATCCCTATACTTAGGTAATAATATATTAAACATAGTATCTTGTGCATTTTATTACTCGTAAACGAGGTAAGCTGTGAGCAACAGGTTATTTTAACGTATAACGTGTGGACAAGTGTCCTTTTAAAGCACTTCATGATTCAACAGTATACAGTACAACTATTTTCTTAATGTCCGTCGGCAATCTTCGTGTTTCGTCAGTCGTCAGATTTATATCAGTTGCTCTTTGCACTTGATGCAGACCTGACGACTTCCAAGTCGATTGAGAGCGTTCGGTCTGCACTTAGAAATTTGACGACTGACGAAACCCGAAATTTGCCGAGGGACATTAGGTTCTTTTTACGGCACGTGTTAAGTAAAACTAAATTTTCCTAATCACGGGCCGTAAGTATAAAAAACCTATTATTAATCACCCATAAAACATGAAACTTCCAGTATAACTTAAATTACTGTTGCAAATCAAAGTGATCAACTCAACTTAACTAAAAGCATTTATTTATTTCAAATAAACCAATTCCAGCCACTTTTGAATTGTGAAGGGGTCGCCGGTCGGTCAGTCAGAAAGATGAAGCTACCCATTCTACATTGATGTAAGGAGTAGAACGGGCAAGAAACTTCACGGACACTCTTTTAAATGATGGGCTGATAGGCTCTAATCACCATTAGTCACCAGTAACCACATTTGTACAGTGAAAATGACAATTTAATTTGTTTTTTTTTTGGTTTTAGTAAGAAATTATACTACTACTACTCGACAACACCGCAAGCTACTCAAAATAAAAACGAAAACAAAAATAAACAACTTCCCTTCGCATGTTCATAGCTCCCCCCATAAAAATGCAACGGCGATTATTTTCAAGTTAAATCAATATTACTATCGCGAGGTATAACTACATCGTTTACCTGTCGCGACCTTGAATGAAAGGGGCAGCCCAGGTAGGCACTAGTGTGTCCGGCTGAATGATTCGTAACGGACTTTTTAAAGTATTTGCTCTTTCTTTTTTTTTGTCTATGGTAATTTTATAACAAGTACTTAGTGGATTGTTGAGAAAGTAAACAAAGCTGTTTGTTTCACTTAACATTTTCGTATCGTTAGCATTATTAGCAAACTCAGTGTATTTGGCTTTTTATGTATTTGACTCTTATTGACTTTGAAATAGGGTTACCCAGCTATACCGAAAAGCGTTTTTTTTTTTCATATCCGTTAATATAAAGTACGGTTGCAGTAATTAGAACCGTAAAAAATCGATTGTAACAATAATTTCATACGATTAATCGATTAGTTTGCACAGCACGTGCTGTCGATAACGATGTGAAAGATTTGCCCTTTTACTTTCAAGCATTCCTATTTACGGACTTACCCTCTTATTCATAAACGTTTCATAAAGTTAAAGTGACGTATAAACGTCGAAAATGTATGGTTAAACAGTTGCTAATTCATAACTTAACTTTATGCAGCGTTTATGAATAAGGCGGCTACAGTTTACAAAAAACAAAAAATATTTTCAATGGTGGCTATTGAAAATGATCGATTAAAGAGGGCTATGAAGGGATAAAACAATTGAGTATGGTTTAAACAAATTGGCATTGGTAGGTGTTGGTAGGAGAACTTCGGTAGCTATGTTAGATACATACATCAGATTTTATATTAAATCTCTTGGGACTCTACATATAGTGCGAATATCATGCAGGGCTCTCTGTAGCTAGAGAGGTCATCTTTTTCCTAGCTGCCTTCTATCCTTTCCCATGAAAAACGTCAGAGGGAGTTCGTAATGTGAAGAAACTGGCACTCAGTGTCAATTACAGAAATCTAGCTTGTTTAGGTTGCAGATAATGAGAGCGAACTAAACCTCAACCTATCCTAACCTGACAATACTGTAACAAATTAATTGTTAAGTAACCAACATAAATTGTCCGTAGGTATAACAAACGTCATTCTTTGATAGTAATATGAAATGCTATCACGGCCAATTAAAAGCAGTGATAGCCTAGTGGAGGAGCCTAGTTGAGGAGCTCGTGACTAAGTAATAACAGCTCGGGTCGATCCATCAGGATGGGTGACCATTTTCACATATCGAGACTCTTCCGTGCCTCGGAAAGCACGTTAAGCCGTTGGTCCCGGCTGTCATTTGTGGATCTTTGACAGTCGTTACGAGTCGTCAGAAGCCCGAAAGTCTGACAACCAGTCTAACCAAGGGGTATCGTATTGCCCAGTCACTGGGTTGTGGAGGTCAGATAGGCAGTCGCTCCATGTAAAATACTGGTATTCAGCTGCATCCGGTTAGACTGGAAGCCGACCCACACTAAAAAAAAATCACGTTTGTTGTATGGGAGCCCCCTTTAATATTTATATTATTCTGATTTTTTTTTGTATTTGCTGATAAAGCGGCAACAGAAATACATCATCTGTGAAAATTTCAACTGTCTAACTATCACGTTTCATGAGATACAGCCTGGTGACAGACGGACGGACAGCGGAGTCTTAGTAGTTAATAGGGTCCCGTTTTACCCTTTGGGTACGAAACCCTAAAAAAAGACGAACAATTGACGTAGGGTGTCAATTTCCCTGACATTACGTTAGCAGGCAGGAAATCATACTTCATCTTGTACTACGTAGTGGCCAAACTGGGCCATTGTGTACACAAATCATAAAACCTAACTGTATTGACACAAATCTAGAACAAGGCCGCAGATAAGGCTGTATGTTGTATAATGCATTGTTTGATAACGTAATAGCATTACATAGATTATAGCCAACTATTACATTCAAGTGTTTGATATAAGTTTGTACTTTACGCCTATGTTATCTGGATTATGTAAAGCTGTACGCATTACTACCAATTTATTGCTTTATGTTATCATTTTGATGATGACGAATTAGGCAAAATTAAAAGTTGCTTCTCCACTTAGATTTTTTTTCCTGAATTTATTATAACGTTCTTCTTGTCCGATGCATGGCGACAAATGTTGCCAAGATTCAAAAATCTATATTTTTATTGTACTTAATGGCATCCAATGCTTTTTAATTAACAATACAGGTTGATTATTGATCAGGAAATAACATGCTACGTTTTTTACTGAGAAAAACAGTCTTTTATAGCATCTTTCATCTAAATGAAAGCTTTAGTAGAACTTCATAAATACTTCAGACTTCAGACCAAATAAAAAATCAAGTCAGAGCGCTGTCAACAGTGACGTGAGGCCGGTTGCGTAAACATGTGTGCACATATTTTGGTGTAGTTTGATTGTAAATAGTTGTAAATGTGTGCGTTTGAGCGTATATGCACGGAGCGGTGGTGTAGTTTTGGCATGCTTCACTGTATTGTTCGCAGCAGTTATTTATTTGGTCTGAGCTTCAGACATGTTAACAGAACGCATTTTGCAAATTATGGCGCTAAAACTACATCATAATTGCCATAAAACAGTGTAAAAACAAAACGAATGTAACTTATACGAAACACCCAGGTATGTTCACGAATGCTGGTAGGTGGTATTACTCCATGAGTTGGAACCAATATTAGGACCAACTCTTGGCCTAAATGTAAATGGTATACCCCGGCTTTTAAGCTGAATCATTTTGGAATGCGTTTGAAACTTTGGAAGCCATCTTGAATTATTTAAGCAGATTGTGTTGACATTTTTATTATACTTAAGATATTATCGTGCAATTCTAGCTGTTTTGTTAAGCTCTTGAGGTCTGAATTCCTGAAGATGATCTTAGGCTTGGTACATATCCCTGCCAGGGTTGCGGAAAAGTCCGAAAGGGATACCGGGACCTTGACAACAGGCAACTGAAGGAACACGGGTGGGTTTTAGTCAGTAAAAGTCTGACACGCCCTTCCGCTCCACCCAGAGCGGAAGAAGTCATTTGAAGATTACCCATATCCAAAAAAAAAAAAAAAAAGGGCTTGTTACATAAATAATTATGTTTGCACTATGTAGATGGTTTGCATATTGAGTCAAAAATTTTTTTGGTGTGAGAATACTTATTATGATCATGGACCACGTTGCTAGTAAGACATTCAGGGCGTTATAACGACCTATATTATAAGTGGGAAAGTGAGTTTGTTTGTTTGTTACGCTTTCACGCTAATACGGCTGAACAGATTTGGATGAAATTTAGCACATGGGTAGACTATGACCTGGAAAAGGACATAGGATACCTTTTATCCCGATATTCCCACGGAATCGGGACTTATGCGAGTGAAACCGTGGGGCGCAGCTATTTCTACATAATTAACAGAAGCCGTGTTTAGAAATTCTATGCTAACATCTCATAAGTAGTTCCTGCGTTTGCAATACACAAGGATCTCTATATTATGTGTAAGTATCTGCTGACTAGCGCTTTTTACAAGTTTTGGTCTTTTCAGGCAAAATTTGCATAGGACTGCAAACTACAGTATGGCGTTATATCATTATTTATGTACTTTTTAACCGACTTCTTCAAAAGGGGTTCTCAATTCGTCTGTATGTTGTTGTCGTCTGTGATTACTCCGCCAATTATGAATCGATTTTGACGATTATTTTTTTGTTTGGTAGGTCATGCTTCAGAGGTGCTTCCCATTCCCATATAAATTTTATTAACTTTGCTTGTGTAGTTTTTGAGTGAGCTTCAATATTAAGTATTTTTCCCACTTAGTCTATGTAGACGATATATTATTTGACTCCGTCACTGTTATTTACATAGCAGGTTGGTATTCGAATTTGTGTGGGGTAGGTAGGTACCACAACTAAAAAGTGAAAAATCAAAATGTCTTTGCTTTTCAATTTTTGTTATTTGCCACCGACTGCCGAAATTAAAGTTATTTTTAACTTTTTTGTGTTTTTTTTGGAAGTCGGTTTTTTTTTTTGTAAAAAGTTTTTATATTTTTTGGAATGTTAATTTTGCAATTCAAATCGGTAGCAACCTGCCATAATTTTTTTCTAGACAAAATAAAGTCCTTTGAAATAAATGATGAAATGCCTTGAAAGTCTTTGGATAATGATTGGAAATGTTAAGTATCGAATAATACATCAAAATCTGTCCTGATTAAAGATTTAATAACTCAACTACTTACATACAAATAACACATCATTTTAGATTGATCGTCTTGCAAAACAATCTTCAAACCGCGATGCACTAGGTAGAGAGGTCGTCACTAAAACCATTAAATATGCCCCAGCATTGGCCCAACTCTAAAGCCGGTTGTACATACCTGTTACCAGGAATTTCGTTGTGTAGACACTGAGAGTATACCGGTTTCGTCAGCTGACGCGGACTAAAATGGCGGCAAAGGCGCGAACGAAGATTGATAACCTAATCTTGTCCTTTTTGTATTTGTGCTACATGTGTGGGAATTTGATAACGATTATTTAATCGATTATTGTTTAGGTTATTTAATCGACTAGTAGGTACCTATACCTGATGATCCTCCTTGTCGCGTTAATTGAAGTGAATGGAGATGCAGGGAACCGGGGATGAATCGAGAGAGCAAGATTTTTTCAAATTCAGAAATTCGAAATGAATTGATTCAGAAATATTATGTGTTGCCAACAAAGAATTGTATTATTTACTAAATAAATAAATATATACCTATTGGCCTAAGAAATATAGAATTTCCGATTCTAATTTTCTGTTATGTAGCTCACTGCGATTTTAATTAATTACTTCTTATTAAATTAAGTACTTATTGTTAAATCAGGAGACTTACCGTAACAATAATTAAAGAAACCGTGTCCAGATGAACCAGACCACAGTTAATTTTAATTCAATAAGTATTATACATATACCAGTGCATTTCTCAGTAGCAGTCCTGAGTCTGGATTTGTTCCCCGTTGACGGCAATAGGCTCGCCCCCCTATTACATGGGACTTAAACGTAACTGGCGAAATGTGGGTGTACAATTTTGTACATGGGTCATTTTCACAAAAAGTGTACATTCGAGTTTGGGTGTGTCCCACAACTTTAGCATTTTTTTTTAAGAATAATATCTTTAAATAAGAAAAAAAACACTAAACATTTGGATCTGGTCAGTTTTTAACAATATTTTATAATGTTGCTGCTTATAAACATAGCAATATTATCATAATTTTCAAAAATTAAGGTAGAATGTATCTATTTTAGCACTGTCCCACTACTATTTTCATTAAAATAACGTAACTTTAATGAATTTTGTTGACTTATATATAATAGAGTGTTTGATATTTTGGAAAGTATAGTTATGCACGATTTGTAAAACAATTACAGCAATAGTCTAATGTCGCTCTAAATATTTAAATAATTGAATCTCTGTGACATAAACTAGTTAAAGTGGAATTTTCCCTTCCGAAACCGCAATTTTTGCAAGATGATGTTATCAAAACTACCGTTTACGCGTATTTTTTTTCGATCGGCAACATTTTTAATCTCGTCACCGGGCAAGCAGAAGGGAGAGAAGAAAAAAAAAAAAAAAAATTTTTTTTTTTGGGTGGGAAATCATCACATGACTTCTCCCGCTCTGGGCGGAGCGGAAGGGCGTGTCAGACTCTTACTGACTAAAACCCACCCGTGTTCCTTCAGTTGCCTGTTGCCAGGGTCCCGGTATACCTTTCGGAATTCGGACTATTCCGCAACCCTGGCAGGCATCGATCCTAATGGACGCCGTCAGGTGTGCTGACATAGGGACATCTCTGCCTAACCCTTCGGGGATTACAGGTGTGTGGCGGTATCTACATCGCCACATGCGAACTACGCATCAAAGACCTGACGTCAGACAGACGTCACATAAATCCTGCATCGCGCAATTAAAGTTTACCGTGCAGTGGACATATATACGAGAACCCAACATCAATCGTTGGGCAGTTACCCGCCAGACACAACACCCGTCTGGTCGGAGGATCCTCCCTTTTCTATGGAGTATGAGTGAACTTTACACCCTGTTCCTCATACCCCTAAATTGGTGACCCCGAATATGAACGTCAACGCAGCCTTCGTGCAACTACTCCAGGCGTGACGTCATCATCATCACTCCCGCAAGCTTTCAGTGAGGCGAGTCACACAGCCAAGCCAACACCCGAGGCGTCAACGGGTATCCTGACCACCAGCATGCAGCGAACGCGCATTCCTGGTCATCACCCTCAGCCTCATCACCCCGACCCACTGGGGAATCACCTCATCACCCCGACCCACTGGGGAATCACCGCAATCACCTCAATCACCACAACCGCCGCAAACAGTTCCGACGCACTGCGAACAATGCGGCACCCGGTTCCGACTCACTGGAACCACAACTGGCACTGGCAAGCATCGCAAGATACAAGACTCAGCCCACTATCGACCTCCGGTCTCCGGAGGGGAGTGATGTGGCGGTATCTACATCGCCACATGCGAACTACGCATCAAAGACCTGACGTCAGACAGACGTCATATAAATCCTGCATCGCGCAATTAAAGTTTACCGTGCAGTGGACATATATACGAGAACCCAACATCAATCGTTGAGCAGTTGCCCGCCAGACACAACACCCGTCTGGTCGGAGGATCCTCCCTTTTCTATGGAGTATGAGTGAACTTTACACCCTGTTCCTCATACCCCTAAAGGTGTGATGTTATGTTATTAAATCTAGGCACGTACCTTGAAAATAACTCCAAATAAATTGAGCAGTAGCAAAACACTACAGCACCTTCGCGAATTATCGGAATTATCAATGCGTACAAAAACACGACTCTCACGTTAAATAAAGTGTTAAATACTGATAACAAAAGGCTATAGACTCTGTTGTCATGTACAGATAGATACTACTTATCACTGATAAATACTGATAATAACATTGATAACATATTATAGTAAGTATTGTAATGACAGGCAGAAAATAATGCTAAAATCAGCGACGCCCTGTTTTATCTAATTACCTAATCGTAATAGGTAGGTTCCTTTTTTCAATAGACGGCTTTCATCTAATCTTATCTTTTGTTTTGGTCGCACAATAATACGAAATACTTAACATTCTGTGATAAATCTGTAATTCTGTAGGTGCCATGTAGTATTTAGGTAGGTACCTACTTTCGACATTCTTTCCGAGGTCAGTCCATGGATGGGTGAACATCCATTATATACCGAGAGTCCTCCGTGACTCGGAAAGCTCGTTAAGCCGTTGGTCCCGCCTGTCATCCATATAGATCTTTGACAGTCGTTACGGGTCGTCAGACGCCCGAAGATCTAACAAACAGTCTTACCAAGTGGTATCGTGGTACCCAGTTACTGGGTTGTGGTGGTCAGATAGGCGGTCGTCCATTTAAAGTACAGGTATTCAGCTGCTTCCGGTTAGACTGGAAGACGACTCCAATATAGTTGGGAAAAGGCTAGGCAGCTAGCTTTTGACATTTATAGGCCAGTCCCCGAAGACCTGAACTGATGCAGTAGGCCATACACGCTACGGTGTACCTGTACAGGTGTGCCTGCGCAGGTCGAACGACATGTCGTATCTATGTTCCAAGAACTGCACAGGGGGTCAAGTCTACTAATTTACAAACGTGTCAGTGGTCTCACAATGATCAGTTTTTGACAGATTTTCAAAAAAAACTGATCATTGTGAGACCACTGACACGTTTGTAAATTAGTAGACTTGGCCCCCAGGTCTGTTCCAATACACGTTTCGTTCTACCTGGACATGCCCACTTGCAAAGGTAAACCTCTCCGGTAGAGCGTAGCGACTTGCAACTTTGCCTGTTTACGCTGAAAGTGTGAAAATCTTGTTTGTACCCATGACAAAATGTAGAAATCGGTGGTTTTCTCGTGCTTTTCACTTCAATTCACATGACATGACATTGCGTGTTTGTGTAGGAAATCTTATAACGAGAAACTTGAGAAAGCACCGTGGTTTTAGAAAATTAAAACCGAAGGCTAAATAAAATACATCATACTTATTTTTATTTATAAAAACTAGCATATGCGAACTTCGTCTGCTTGAAATTCCTTGTTATGATAAATATCATATCCTATTCTACGATGCTCGGCAGTAGGTAATACGTAGCATTAACATTTATTTATGAATAAGTACCAGCTTAGCTCTGCTAGTTAGCTTGAAATTTCTTGTTTTGACATTAAATCCTATGACACTCGGCAATTCTGTAGATTCCCATTCGTGAAAGAATTTTCGGAATCGGTTCAGTTGTTCCGAAGATTACCCCCTCGTTACAAACTAACAAATGTTATCTCTTTCTCGACTTCTTCAAAAAGGAGGAGGTTCTCAATTCGACTGTATGTTTTTTTTTTGTGTGTGTTTCTCGATTACTCCGCCAATTATGAATCGATTTTGATGATTCTTTTTTGTTTGGTACGTCATGCTTCCGAGGTGGTCCCATATAAATTTTATTAACTTTGCTCGCATAGTTGTTGAGTTAGTTTCAATATTACGTATTTTTCTAGACGTTTCTAGTTTATCTAGACGATTTCCTTATTTACTCCTTCACTGTTATTTACATAGCAGGTAGTGCTATTCGGATTTGTGTAGGGTAGATACCACAACAAAAAAGTGAAAAATAAAAACTTTTTACAAAAAAAAAAACAACCGACTTCCAAAAAAAACACAAAAAAAGTGAAAAATAACTTTAATTTCGGAAGTCGGTGGCATAAAACGAAAATTGAAAATCATAAGACACCCTACCGCTCCGCACAGAGCAGGAGAAGTGATCTGATGATATATCAGGATAAAAAAACTCATTGTTTTGTGTAAGTAGTTACTGAGCTGTGGAGACCGCGTACCGGTAAGCGAAGCGTGGAACGCCCCGAGCTAGATGGACCGACAACCTTTTAAGAAAGTAACTGCTGGGACAGACTAGATGCGGAAGGCAGAGGACAGGGTGTTGTGGCGGGGCTTGGGAGAGGCCTACGTCCAGTCGTGGACTGCGATAGGTTGAGTTGATTGTTGATTACTGAACTGTAAGTTACAGTAGCTGCAGTAACTGGTAATGGAAATAGATACAGAATCATGAAGTTATAGAGTCTGTAACTTGCTGTAACTATCTAATGAATGATTCTGTAAGTATCTATTTTTTTCTTTTGTCCATTCTTCTATTGTAAAGGAGTGTTTTTTTTACGCAAATGCCGTCTCGTTTATGTACCTTTTTAGGTTAAACAAACTTGAGATGAAATCTGTTTGCATGAAGATTAGCAGATAGTTACATAGTGGCTACTGTTTGTAATAAATGTTGTGCCATGAATTCTTATCTGTTGTTGTGTTTTTGCTTTGGTAGGACACGTTCGGGTGGCATTGGCAACTTTGGAACACCTGTTTTTTTTACTTTCATTTCGGGTGTTTTTTTCTAGCGTTTTATTTTTGTGAGTAGAAAATAAGCAAATATATCACCCCATTATGTCACCCTATGTTAAATTTCTACATGTATATCTGTATTTTTTATGGTGTACATAATAAAGAGTATTCTATTCTATTTAAGTTGCACTTCAGAGGAAGGTTCTGCACGGAAGCAAACCAATTAGATCAGGGCAGTAGCCAGGAATTCATTTCGGGGGACCCCCCCGAAATGAATTCCTTTGTAAACTTTCCTAGTCCATTGCAAACTTTTTTTTAAAGAAATTAAGTACCTATTTCTCATTTCAGAGAAGGTAGAAAAATAGTAAATACAGATTTAAAAAAAGAGTGTTTTCCTCTTTTTCGGAAATCTTAAAAAAAAAAATTGCGACCGTAGCGTGCTCGAAAATCGTAAATTTTAGCATCCAGCTTCGAAAAAGTTAGGTTTTCTTTCCCTTTGACCGATCACACAGAAATAGAAGTAACTTTATCGACTTAATACGCAGAAAAGTTAGAGAAGGATGATGCAGAACAGGATGCAAGAGCGAGCGAAGCGAGCTCGAAAATTTTTTCCCCTCCTGGGAGAGGCTGGGGGAGGTTAGAATATCTCAGAGAATGCTGAAGTTGCACGAATTTATTCAATACAAAGTCAGAGTCGATGAAAATACAGTATTTAAGCCATAACAGCAATTTGCCCCATTTTCGGAAATTAAAAAAAAAATCGTGCGCGCGAAGCGAGCTCTAAATTTTTTGCTTCGAATAAGTAAGGTTTTCTTTCTCTTTGACCGATCATACAGAAAGAGAAGTATTTATCGACTTAATAATATGCAGAAAAGTTTGAGAAGGATGATGCAAGAGTGAGCGAAGCCAGCTCGAAAATTTTAGCACCCCGCCTGGGAGAGGCTGGGGGAGGTTAGTATATCTCAGAGAATGCTGAAGTTGCAGGAATGTATTCAATACAAAGTCAGAGTCGATAAAAATACAGTATTTAAGCATACTCTTACTGAGAGGCTTGGGGAGGTTAGAATATCTCAGAGAATGCTGAAGTTACAGGAATTGATTCAATACAAAGTCAGAGTCGATAAAAAAATACAGTATTTAAGCATACTTTTACTGGTATTGTAGATTATAAAGTACACTTATGCGAAATAGATAACAATTATCTGTATAAGGAGGTACCCTAGGGGGTCGATCTCTGGATTTAGATTCTGGTTTCCCGCATTTCGGGGGATTCGAACCCCCAACCCCCCCCCCCCTGCCTACGGCCCTGAATTAGATATCCATCCTACTGGAATTCAGACAAATTAATGAAACCTAAAATAAAAGAAGAAAAAAAAACAAAAGCACGCGACAAAAGGCATCAGTTGAATGGCGGTCACTACGCCCTTTTTGCCCGGAGAACGATCAAACAGATATGGTGAATTCCTTCTACGTCGAATCTTTCCCAGACAACGGTAATTAGGGTCGTCACGCCAACATGAAACACTCGGAAACAGGGTCACGCGGTAAGAGTAAGTAAATATTTTTCGAGTCTACATCGAGTGTAGTGTGGTCCTAGTTACGAAAGAGGCTGGGTTAGAGATTACATGAGGATGCCGCGGAATTTATTTATGTACCTATAAAGATAAAATTCAACCTGGATTAACCTGTTAGCATGCACCATGTTGATAATTTGCAGCTTGAGACGGCCGCAGTTTGTTGCCTGTAGTCCGCAAACGGTCAAGCAGAAGTGTATTCGTTTGAATAATTTGTTGTTTTTATCATGATTTGTTGCACGCTTTTTTTACCATGGCAACCCTATTGAGTTACCCTTTTGGGTTTCATCATTATATATAATATGAGTCAGCAAAATACCCGATTGGTCTTTAAAGGACGATTGTTTGATCGACAAATATAACATGCAGTACCTACCTTCTACTTAGTTTGGGATTGATCGATTGCGTTTTGTTTTTTGAACCTTTTCTACATTCCAGCCACATGAGAAAAATCGCCAATACTGGTGCTTTTTTTTTGGTGCTGCGTACGTAAGTAGGTACACTTCTTTCCATCGTTCATGCCAAGCAATCCATCCGGTCGAAAATCAACCTACAACATAAAACAACAAAATACAGTTGCGTCATTGATTGGCTATCTAAGATTGAAAATATCTTAATTTATCATCTGTGCGAGTCCTCAGGCTATGCCTTAGGTGTAACTAAAGTAAAATTCCCATTTAACTGTACTCGTAACAGCCCTACTTTTAATTCCTTCACAGCAGAAATTAATTTTCCATTAAACCAGTGTTTTAAAACGATATCCACTAATTTTAACAGCGTACCATCTTTGGTTTTAGAGAAGCCGTTCGATTGCTCCTACTAATTGGTAGTCACATTAAAAATGAACGTAAAACTAGTATGGGGAACTGATACTGGTGGTATTCTTTACGACTCTCTTGTGATTACGACTTGTAAGATTATAATGGTCTTGTAGGTGTATGTAGAATCAAGTTATTCTGTTGGGCGTAGAAAACCTATAATTTATCTATATAGGTTTACTTAAGTATATATATTAAAGGTTTTTAGTTTACATATGTAAACTAAAGCTTTTTTGGACTAAGAGAACTAAGGCCTTTGGCTAAATTTTATCCCTGTCATTGTCGCACTACTGTCAAATGACAAGTTCAAGACAGGAGCATGTCTAACTGAAAGAATGAGGTAAGTTACGTTTTTAATTGTCATTTTTAGTTTATGTAAAGAAAATAACTTCAATCCTAAGTGCCTATTCTCCATGCTCTCTGCATGAGATCTTTTCGAGAGATAAATACTAGCCGCCTTATTCATAAGCGCTGCTTAAAGTTACGTTATGAATTACCACCTGTTTAACCATACATTTTCGACGTTTATACGTCTCTTTAACTTTAAGAAACGTAATGAATAAGAGGGTAATATCTAGTTATTTATGAATCATTGTGACTGCACATTGAATGTACATCATAGTTTTTTTTTAGGAGAACCATTTGCGATAAACTATCTTTAAAACATTTTAAGGAGTATATACCCCTAATAAATATCTTTGTTAATGGTTGTGATAATACCTTTGTTTGCTAAACAGTGAAACAGATACACCATTATCTTTTTTGCCGATGTCCGGTTTTAGCGTTTTTGGAAGCATTTTATCTTGTTTTTTTTTGTATGTCTGTTGCTGATTCTGCGGTTGCAGTAATCTCTCTGTAACAATGTCTGTGACACGACTACCGAGCAATTCACTATTGTTTTTCTAATGACTATGCAACATAAGATGTATTGCTATCATTTTGAGTGTTCTTAATGACTTGAGTCTTAGTAGCTAACGACATTTCAGTGTAGACTATTTTGAAATTGCGAACTTTAAAGTTATACATACAAAGTAGGCTAGGCTTACATAATCAGCCTATAAGGTTACCATTGCTTCTCTCTGTGAGAGGGAGTGGGCCGTAATCCACCACGCGGGCCCAGTGCGGGTTGATAGACGTCACACATCTTCGAGTTTTTAGCTCTAGAACATGCCGGTTTTTTCATAATGTTCCTCTTTTGAGAGCAGTCTCTCAAAACGGTTAGAGAAGAGCAACATCGTCAACACTGGGTGACACGATATCGATGTTTGAACCTACGACTTACAACACGTAAGTCGCGGCCGTTACCACTGCTAGAGGTAGACCAGTGAGGAGAAAAACTAGATTTCTCATAGGATAAAATAAGAAACATAATATTTCATTGAAATTATGAAGTCTGTCTTGTTTTTTGTACGCATGACTAATCTGTCGGCTCTGCCTACCCATGTTTACTATTATGGTGATGGCCTACAGACCTAGTGCGGGGATTAACATAACATTTTGGTCCATTGTGATTTGTGACATATGACAGTGATATGTTTTATTAAAACGTTTTAAATTGGCATTTTGAGTATAGGCTGCATCTTTAAGTTGCCTTTAAGTGACGTGTGGGTGTTGTTGAAAAAATCTACTTAGGTAATAAAAATCTTAAATTCATTCATTCACTGGCAGACAATGCACAGCTTAACCTTCACGCATAGCATAAAATTTTGATCGAGTTTCTTTTGTAACGAAGGTGAGTCTGAGCACTATGGAAGGATTTTTGAAAATTCACCCCCTATTTGTGGTTAACTATGGGGTTAACGAAGTTCTACATTTTGCCGATGGGAAATGCCATCGGGACCACGGCTTGCAATTACCTAAATAACTAACTTTTTTTTGCTAAGTTAAGTAGGTACCTATACAGTATACACATTTAAAAAACTTGAATGTCCGCTATCTAGTTGTTAGTTACTAATCAGTAACAACGTTCATTTTCTGGTAAATATAAATTAATTCCTACTGCCCATACTTTTAATTTTTGACAGCGTCATCACCAGACTTTCACACATTAAAAATTTGTCTATGAATAACTCCTTTCTAGCAAACTTTTTGTTATTTTTAACCACAATTTCGTAAGAGCTCCGGATGCATTAGGTAAATTAAACAAACTTATGGCGGTAGAACTAGGTAACGTAAATATTTCTGTTCATTAAATCATTTTACCTACATTGAGATCTGTTTATGTTCTTGGTAATGTTAAAATAACATGTTACACAACTAACTATGAGAAATCATCTTTAAAGAGTTCAGTAAAAATTGTGAACGAATTTAAAAAAGTCGTAGATTTAGGATAATCTAAAAAAATAACATCTACATAAATGTACTTACTAAGATAATAACCGAAATAATATCGATAAACCCATGATAACGATCTTCGGTCGAGGTTGAAACTATTCGGGCTTCGGGCACACCCGAAACAAAATACCGTAATTTACGCCAGTAAGTCAGTAAGATAACATTATTAAACCGGTAGGTACCAAAATCAATCTAATTATAATTTTAGGTAATCACTACAGATCCAATAGAAATAAATACTTAATATTAAAAAAACTATTTTAGGTATTTAAGTAATATTTTTTATTTACGTAATATTATTTTATTTACGACAAAAACCATCCTGTACTTCAAACTTATTTCACCCTTATCCATTAACCCTAACTTCCCCTCCAAACGTATCGATAAAACTGTGGTTGTCGTCACGCAAGGTGTGTGTGACAAACTCACAACGTATGCACGTGTGTGTTCCCTATCGCCCTACCTACCCTAGAATCAGTGGAGCAAGACGCACCGTTGCAACGGAAAACCGTTGTATGTAGATACCCCATCTGTCATCGGAAGTACTTGTACTAAGGTAACCGTCAAGTTGTTATACCTACCTGTAATTGGTACAGGCGGCTTAAAACAGTCACTTTGGCAGAATTATAATAGGAAAATATTATGAATCATCGTAAAATGTCACAAACTGACGATTCATTATATGATCTGCGTACGATTCATATTACGAATTAATTCATCTATTTGACAGTTTTCTATGGAAATTCGTAAAATGGTCCACATAATAAGAATTGCTTTTGTGTCAAATTAGAGGAAATGCTAATGACAGCTGGAATTCAGGAAATGAAATGCTTTTAGAGGAATTACTAATGTGACCGTTTTAGGCCCACGGTAGGTACCACGCCCCTATTACGAATTTTAAGATAGCAGCCCGGAAACTGGATCTGTGTCCTGTTGATGGCAATAGGCTGGCCGCTAGCCCCGTATCACATGGGATGATGGAACTTAAAGCTCTCGCTATTGAGTGAGAGCGAGACGGAGTGGGGTGCTGCTGGCTGCTCTCAAGCCTCGAATAGTTTAGGTAATTGCTTTTTACGATGAAAATAATGGTAGGTAATAAAAAATAAAAAAAAACATAAGACCTGCTTTATAGTTAGTTCAGTTATTATGCAAAGTTTCATGATCTAATTTGAAGTATTTTTTGAATACCAGCGGTTTATAGTTCGGTTTAGAGGTAACTTTGGTATTTTTTTCTATAGAGATATGGAATCGTGTTTTCGCCAAACATAGGACCTAGCATGAATCCACAACTTTAACATATATTTATTTCAAAATTAATGCTGCTGTTGAGTGCAGTATTTTCGGCATAACGGAAGATCATGCTAAGCAATTTGAGGTAGGGTATGGCCTTAAACATAACTGGTGAAATATGGGTGTACACGGTACATGAGCAGTGGTGGCCCAGTGGTAATGGCCACGACTTACAACTTGTAGGTCGTAGGTTCGAACCCTGACAGGCGCTTTACTTTGTGTAAATTATTTCATCGCCACTGCTCTCAAAACGGTGAAGGAAAAGATCGTGAGGAACCCGCATGTCCTAGAACCAAAAAAATCGAAGACATGTGACATCTACCAACCCGCACTAGGCCCGCGTGGTGGATTACGACCCGCTCCCTCTCACAGAGAGGAGGCCTGTGTCCCAGCAGTGGGAACATTATAGGCTGATTATGATGGTACACCCCTACCTAATCCTTCGGGGATTACAGGCGTGATGTTATGTGTGAGAATAAGTAAATAAGTGAACTTACCTATAATTTGCGTGTTATTCATTCGGTCAAATGGCTAAACATTGCTGGACTTCCTAAAATAGGCCGCCAGATGATCAGGACTTTTCCTCTTTTCAATCTTGCGCATTGTTTTGTTCATCAGCAGGGCTGGGGGTACCTAGAAAGTAAAAATCAGTATGCTATACTTAATTGTAATCATAAAGCTGCGTCCATACGAGCTGCATACGAGCAGAGCGGAGCGGAGCACAAATTCGCGTCCGTCTACGCTAAGCGAATTCGTGCTCCGCTCCGCTCTGCTCGGCTAACCTTACACAGCTTTGTAAGTGATCTAATTTAAAACTGTTCTCCGGTTTTTCTTTATGTTCGTCTATTTTCTACGCTTTAGTCTTTGCAACAAGTACCGGAACACTGTGGGTTTAGTAATTCAGTCGTTAATCAATGTAGATCTCAACTTGGAAATAAGCATGAGAAAACGGTGACATCCATTCTTTCACGACGTAGACAAACGTGTGACCCTGTACTTATCTATTGTGCAGATAATGTTATAAGGCCTTATGCAGGTTATGGGCATAAGACATGCAGGGAATGTGTCTATCGTTACTCTTCCTTGGTACTTATTACTGCAAACTCCCATGGTTCAATAGAAATTCTCCTATGTATAAACTCAGAACATAAACGTAAGTTTATTAGCAAGTAAAACTAAACCTTATCAACAAAGGTAAGTACTTATGGGGGGTGCGCAAAGGAAGCCCGCGAAATTAAATTTTTCTTTCGTTTTTTGCAATTTGCAGATCAGTGTCAGGTTGTATGTTGGTTAAAATATGATTACAGTGACAGTAGCTTTACAGATAGATAACCATAAGATACTTGAATACAACTCTTTAAGTCAGATTAATCCTCAAATGTCATGATTTCGTGATATAGTCATTCACTCGGATTATATGAACTCAGAGAGTTATAAGAATCATTTTATACAACCGCGAATCATATTTATTATATCAACATACAACCTGCAAATAGCAAAAAACGTAAGAAAATCTGAATTTTGCGGGCTACTCTGAAGGTTTCGCCTTAAGATGAAATAGGGTCGGTATTTTCTCCATACAAAAAGTCATAATTCGAGGTTCGGCTCTAGTCTATGTCCTCCTCTAATATTGGACCAATTTGAAAGATATTTTATAAATTGAATAAAAAGTATATTAACTGTGCCCCTATGTTTTTCTTTTTTCATGAATAGTCTTTGTACAATAGGCCTCTGATGATAGCGGTCTAAACAGGCAATTTTGAGCATTTTCTGAGGGTTCTAGTGCTTCAACAGATAATGGTAATTTCAACAGATAATCATCAAAACGGAAAACATAGGGGCACATAGAACTAATTGATTTTTATTTTACTGTAAAAATCATTGCTCTAAGGTCATAAACCAGAGAGAAAACAGGCGAGAGCGTTTGTTTGGAGAGGGTACCGACCCTATTTCCTCTGCACAATATATGAGTACTCCATTAATAATTTGGAGTACTGGGTGGGAAAGTCATCCAGGGAAGGAATGAACAGTGATCAAATTCAGTCCACCCTTCTCTTAACTTTTACTCAACATGATCATAGAATATGTCCAAATACGTGTATGTTGCGTAAACTGCTCGATGCAGGTTTATTATGAAAGACTAAGGCAATGAATACATAGGAACTATAAACATCGAGCAAGGAGAATATTAATTTTATTGTTAACAGCCTTAATGGCTAATCAGCCTATTCAATGAATATTTAATACCGATATACCTATCTAAAAGATATTTCTGCGATTTGCTTGTGGTATGTTCCTACCTAAGTAAGTACCTACGTGCTCTTTCGACCCTTCAAAGAGAGTCAGACCGGTCAGACGTGACAAACGTGCTTGCTGAAGAACAGACTATGGTAACTTAATGTAGGTAGGTACTTATCTTACAAAAGAAGCCCTAAGTTAGATGCGCCAAGAAAAAGATTGAATGTCCTTCATTTTTCACAATAGCGATGAATTTAGCACGTATATACTTGAAGATGCTGCAAACATTCAGTGGAACTTTTTCTACCATGCTACTATTATGTAAGCGGCCTTTACAACTACCTATTAGTACTTACCTACCTTCACTACACCTTTTCAGTTGAGTTAAAAAGTGACCTTTGCAGTTGCTAAATCTATAAATAATATGGACTAGTAACATTGGAACAACCGGAGATGTTGCAATCCCCAATTTCTTGATAACTCGTCCAAAACTCGTAAAAATGCAGTCCACTTGGGATACTTGCATTATTTCAACAAAATGCAGCAAGTTCGATAAAACATTCGAGTAATTCAAACGAGTTTATAGTGTTTCGATAACATTAACGATGTTGTAATCAATGAACATAATAATAACCGTCAGAATAAGCCAGTGTCACTGACATGAAGCAAATAATATAAACCGACCGATTTCAAAAGCAATTCAACGACTAACATGATCGAAATGCAAACCGACTTCGCAAGTATCCAAGGTTACCCTCGACCAACAGGTGCCGGGGCCCGTTACACGACTGTTCAAACGAGTTTCAATTAAAATCGAGTTCTTATAATATACAATCGATTAAATGTTTGTGTTTCCATTAAATAATTGCAGCTTCTGGATTTTGGAACAGATAATGTAAAACGAAATTCTTATATTGAAACAAACGAGATCGACTGATCATGGCGGGAATTTGGGGCACGCTGTGTTTATTGCTTTTCAATGTACAGTCATGGACTTTAATTGATAAGCCACCTTCAAACTTTTCAATTTTACAGTATCATACATTCACGAAATTACACGATTAAACACGAACTCAAACCGCACGCTCGTAAACAAGATGACAAATAAATTACTTATAATCGGAAATAGTCTTATCAACCGTTAAAATGATTAAAAATAATTTTCTTCTACTAATACGAGGACATTATGACTTTCCGTGTCGGGAACCGAATAAACCCGATTCGCATTACACGGCTAAAATATGAACAGTGCCAGGTGGCTCATCAATTAAAGTCCGTGACTGTACAAGTTGATGAACAAAACTGTCTTGAAATCTCGAATATTGTTGGTATCTCTATGTAGTATATACCTATGTATTGATCAGTTATTGGGTCGTGGGAACCCTGCATTCATTAGTTTGTAGGTGCTTTAAATTATGATTGTGTTCTTTGCCAGCATAATGTTCTCGGATTGTTTCCGAACTCAAGCTACGATACAGCGTCATTATTTTAATGGCCGTCATGAAAATCTTTTACGTTTTTTCTTTAAGTTTTTTGACTTTTTTTACTATGACTATTGACTAAGTACCTACTTATGTTGATTAAATTAAGATCCGACATTCGCGACCTTAACAAATATGGCTTTACAGAATTGATGATTTTTTATGATTATAATTCTATAAATAATATTTGATACGGCCACAAATCATAGTTAGATCAACATACAACCTGATACTGATCTGAAAATTGCAAAATACTTAAGAAAATTTTAAATTCGCTCTGTATTTGGTCAACCGATAAGTGTAACCGTTCACCGCTTTCCTTGGAAACCAAAACATAACCTATCCTGCATCTATCCATACTATACCATACTTTTCTTTACTTTCAGATCGAACAAATATCTGCAAAAGTCAGCGATCACCAGGGTATGCGCCGTCGGAGGTTTCTTTATATCCATACCGGTATTTTTAACAGGTTCGTACGATTACGTTCTTTATAATTACTCTGTGGTTCCCTTTCGTATAAAGAACCACTCTAGTTTCCCACGGTACTATAAAAAGGCGATTAGGGCTTGCAATAAGTGTGTGCTGATGAGAACTAATGACGTAGAGCTTTGAGGCGATTGACTGATTCTTGAGACGTGATAATCTGTCTTGTGGCGTCAAAGGTGTATTAGAACTGCTACAAGAAAGAATCGACAACTGAAAAGAAAAGAGACAGTGTTATGATTAAAAGAATCGTCGACTTTGTCAGAAACATATTCAGTCAAACTACAGAGTGTTTGGCAGAACGTTGAACATACGAAAATGGTGGATAGGTGGGGTCATCTGCTACTTACTCAGCCCTAATTTATTTGGCCCTGGACCCCTGGATATTAAAATAAAAGTTTTTGCTTTCTTCTAGTTTCACCAGTTTCTCAACTTTAAAGGGTAATTTAAAAAAAAAACACAAAAATAAAAAAAAACTTGCCATTTTTAATAAAAATTACACTTTAAAGTTAAGAAAGTGGTGAAAATAGAAGAAAGAAAAAATAAAATAAAACCATATCCAGGGGTCCAGGGCCAAATAAATTAGGGCTGAGTAAGTAGCAGATGACCCCACCTATCCACCATTTTCATATGTTCAACGTTCTGCCAAACACCCTGTATATTAGGGTCAAATGAAATTAGCTAGCGAAATACCGCAGAAGATATCGATAAAACGAAATAAAAATCTTTGTTTTTATTTAAGGGTAAAGGACTTGTTACTATTGGGTACTTACGTTACTTGAAATATCAGTTTTTTTTTCTGTGTAAACTGTACTGATGTTACCCCTATAACAATATCTAAACAGGATAAACCAAAAAAAAAACTGATTTTCTCAAATACTTCAAGTAACTATACACTACCAGTGGTCATTGACCCCAGAAAAAACATTTTTTTTTAAATCTACATGAGCTATACTCTATTTGAAATAAGATTAGACGTATACATAAGCCTTTTTTACATTCCGTTCAACCGATTTTGAATTCTATTGCGTTGGTGGCATGACAAATGGCAGCCGCAGTAGATAGTTGGTATTGTGTAACTTTTTTTGCTTTTGATGCTATCCTTATGCCTACGGTATAGAAGTCAAAATCGGTTGAACGGACTGTAAAAGGGTTTGTTTTAATGTCTAATCTTATTTCAAATGGGGTATAGGTACTAATCTCACAGGGACCGGTTCTGAAAAAACCCTACATCGTGCAAAAAATTGTCTCTACCTCATCATTGAATAAGTTGCCCATTCTATCTTTGAATTCATTGACAAGCACCAGACCATATGGCCATAACAACCAGGTATCTATTACAACCACCACTAATTCCACCCTTCTCAATTCCAGGCATAATACTCTACACGTTCATACAATTCCATTCAACGCCAGCGATCGTGACATCGGTCTTCATCGGCGTTGGAATCATCTTCTGCGGCTGCGCAATGGTTCACAATGTCTTTGTTTGGCAGAAAGAGAAAACAAACCTTGTAAAGGCCTTTCGAACTCAAGAAGTAAATACTACGACTTCTCCAAACATGAATGCGTCGAATGGAGTCATTATTGGGAATGGACATTTGAATAATACTGGCATGGGGAATTTGAGTTTTCATAGCGTGACTGCTGGTGGTGCGTATACGCATCCTATCACGCTGTTGCAGCAAGGAGGTCCTTATATTATAAGGTGAGTTACGACTATCTCTCGTAAATAAAAGTCTCGTCTCGTAAGTAAAATCGGTAATTCAGAAAGTATAGAACAAAAATTAAAGGAAAAATTTTCAACTAAATTTTTACTACTTAGAAAACTACCTTACCTTACCTTATTGGTAAAATTGCTGTGGTAAAACTAAATACTTACAATAATTATTAATTTTAGACTAATTTAGGCTTTTAACTCAATTATCTGCGTCCAGTAAAAACTACTTACATTTTGTTGAATTTTGCAAAATACGTTTTATGAATTCCTTCAGAAATTACTATAACGATTACATGTTCAGAATTCATTCAGGGGCAAGATTTAGGATAAAACCGTTTTAAATCTTTCGCCCCTGAATGATTTATTTTCTCAAAATGGACCAAAAAGAATATGTAACCATTATTTACCTTAATTCTTAAACTTTCAGGCCTCCAACTAGTACTCCTCCGGGCGAAGGGGCGGTGACTCCCGGCGTCCCCGCAGCCACCATCGACCTGAGCCACGACACGCACGAGCTCAGCACGCTCGTATGAGCCGCGACGTGTCACTTTATGCGAAACACTTCACTTTATTCCAAGCGTTGACTTTATGCGAAACTCTACACTTTGTTTGAGTTGCCTCTATGTGAGAATGTGACGCCATTATGTACGCTTGTCTTGGACGCGACGTGTCACTTTATGAGAAACGCTTCACTTTGTTCGAAGAGTTGACTTATGCGAAACTTCTTCACTTTTTTCGAAGACTTCGACTTGAAGCGAAAAATCTAAAAGCACATGACGAGAGATCTATACGTTATAGTCATTTTAGAAAGCCGTGATAACTAGGCACCTCGAAATCGATATTGTTTATTGGACGTAATTTTTCAACAGAACGAAATATTTTGCTTGGCATTTCAAGTTGTGAAAAAACCTGGGACATGTCAGCCTATAAAAAAATACTGCATTTTTTATGCACCAAAATGGCATTTTTTTACGCCTTCATAAGTACCTACTGCAATCACTTTATGCGAAATGTCGACTTTATTCCACTTGCCAATTCTGTTCGTGTCACTTTATGCGAGTTGACTGTATGCGAAGTTGTCAGTGTGTGACAATAATGCCTTGATGCCTGTGTGTCCCAGTGGTGGGAGTTTGTGTGTATGACTGAGGACTAAGAATGTGTGTGTTGAGTTTTATGAATTAATTTATAATTTTTGATACTTCGATTTGAGATGTTCAGATGTCTTGTTTTATTACCATGTTACTTATACTTAAATAGAAAACAGGGAGCAGAAGATTTTTTTTAAACTTTGATCTACTTATTTTTATTTTACATAAATGATTTATGCAGGCTATATTAAAAACTGCAGTGCCTTCAAAATGAGTAAGAAATAAAGCTGATAAAATAAAACGAGGATCGTATCTTTAAATCTCAGAGCGAAAGAATCACAAACTTTCAGTGTTGGCTGATATCTTTAACTCAAAGGTCATAATAAGCCTCTTATCATTGTTCTTTTTGTATATTGTGGTAACTGTAAATATTGTTTCTCTAGAATACGTTTTAAAATTGCCATGTTTTTATTTTAATTAGTTTTATAAGAATCTTCAAAAATGGTCTTGTCACAAGTTTGAATCGTAACTTGTTGACTTAGGGGACGTTTTGTCTGAGTGATTGGTAAAACATTTAGCTTTCAAAGAGCTCAAGTTACATGTAGTTTCATAAAAACTTCATTTTATTAATCACTTGCAGAAATAAAATAGTCAATGGTGCCGATTCTCTTGTCACAAAATTCTCTAAACTAAACTAAAAATCACTAAAATTTAGTTTAGTCCTGTCAAACGATCAAAGTCATTCTGAAATAGACTTTAAATGACACAACTTAACTATAATTTAGTTTGACAGCACTAAGATGGCACTGAGATTAGTTTAGTGAAAATGCTATTCTGAATTTGACGATTTAACCTAAAATTTTGTTCTATATCTAAAATCCTCTAACTAAATCTGACTATATTTAATCGCGATTAAAAATGTGTGGAATAAAATTAGATGTCATGAACTAAAATTCAAACCAACACCTCGACTTCAGTTACAAAAAACAGTACTGTATTTTTTTTATTTTCTTTTGCTTATATCTCGAAAACGGTGTGTCCTATCGCAAAAATAATGAAAATTTCGACACCCTTTAGGAAACCCTTAAACCCCTAATTCTCAACATGTTGGTAATTATTTTTTATTTTTTTTCGTTATTTTCTATACAAAAACTGAAAAATTCCATTAAAAACACGTCGAGGCTGCCGTGCATGCGCGCCTCTGGCTCTAAAAAACACGGTGTAGGGAAAACAAGTACCAAGTGGAGGCGCGCGGTTGTCAAATTCGATTTTAGTTGTGTCAAAATAAGTTTTAAATTTAGAGAATTTATTTGGCAGAATAGCTCCAAGATTCCCATAGTCAAAAGTAAGGAATTTTAGAGATAGTTTAGTTAGTTTAGTTCGGTGTACAAGAGAATCGGCACCAGTGGCTGTTTTAATTTATCACGAACCGGTTATTTTTTAATCGACTTTTATCGGTTTGTGACACAAAAAAGTTTGCGACTGATGTGGCTTTTAACGACAAAGATCGAATTTCAAATGTTAACGATATTCTTTATCGTTTTGTGTGTATTATATTACGTTTATTATAACTTGTCTCGTGACGCGATTGGTAGCACTGTTATGGCAGTCGCCATTTTGAACTCTATTTGTATTGAAACTAAGCTTGACAAGCCTTGGTGCCAAAATGAAGGCAAGGGACAAGTTATAGTAAATGGTGTGTAGTCTGGCAAAGGTAATGAATGATACCGAGATTAAAAATTTCGCCATTTATACAATTTCAAATGGGTACTTGTGTATACTGTTTTGAAATCATTTAACATGTAAAATGTCTTAAATATTTGTATTTTTGTAATTGTTATTTTTATAATTTATTTTTCTTTTTACATATTTTTGACAGATTATAATAAGAATTCAACCCATGTTTAGCTAGCACTAAAAGGGGACACTATTATGAATGGATTTTTTTGAAAAAATATGAATGTCTTTATAGCGATTGTAGTGTTAAAACACAACCCACCAATCTGATCATAGAACTAAAAGTAAAAAGAAAAACAAAAAACAAACCCAAAATAATAAGTGTCAAAATGTATATTTGTACATAGTGTTTTTACACAGAAATCAGGAGGCATAAATTTATTTATTATTATTTTCTTTAAACTGATAACATTTTCTATTTTTGCTGTAGTTCATTTAATGTGGGACTAAAAAATAAAAATAATATGAAAAAGAATACTTTTTTATTTCGTACATTATATTTAAAAAAAAAACACTATTATTGCTAGACTAGTTTCTGCGTCCTTCCTTTGCCCTGAAATTAAATATTCAAGATGTAAGTACCGATAGCATAAGGAATTACTAAGGTCCAGTGAGCTCAGCGCGAACGCTCGACGTAAACGTTACATATAGGTATTACAACAATTTTCTTAATGTCTCTCGGGAATCATCGCATTTCCGAATACAAACGAATGCTAAATTCTATGTTTAACAATAATTAGATTTATCGTGTTTAATCATTTGAATTCAGAACTAAGTAATTTATTGTTGTTTTGTTTTTATTTCCGTGTGAACTATATAGAGCTGTAAAACTATTTAATTTAAACTATAACTCTTTTTAAAATAAATTACATTATGTAAAAAGAGCAATTAATCAGTTTCATTTAGATAGTTCAACAAGATTCATTGCGTTTGAGCAGACAAATTTTTAGAACATAATTAGGCAGCAATGGATTAGAAATATCCAATGGATTGATCGTGTGTTACGCAATATTGGAGCTAGCGACTTTGAAGTAGTGAAGCGTCAATTAAGTAGCTGAATAGAACGGATAAGATTTATGAAGCTTGGTCCATGGAGAACTAGTTTTTTATTATTATTTTACGTCTCTGACATTTCTGGGGACCTTTAGAAGGCGTACGAGGGGCAGAGGTCTACTCGCAGAGGACCGTTAGACGTTTTTTAATTAAATGAGGTACAGTCGTGCACGTAACTTGGCAAGAGTTGTAGATACGCAGAATTCGTTTGCGCTTGTTTCTCATAATACACATGTTCATAAATAAATTATGGCAATAACCATAGAAAAAAAGGCTGCCCAACTTAAATGGGACTGGGCTGGACACGTCTGCCGCATGCCGGACAAACTGTGGGCCCAAATAGCACAGAACTGGTGCCCTGAGACAGTGAGACGGGGTTGCGGCAGACCACGTAGCAGATGGCGGGACGAGTTAGATAGGTGCCATCAAAACTGGAAAGAGGACGCGCGGGCTCGCGAAAGATGGAAGAAGTGGAGGGAGGTAGGAAAAAAAAAAAAAAAAACATAGAATAATGACATGCAATAAAAGTATTTTTTTTTTGTTGCATCACATGCGCTAACTTACTCCCAATACGCGAAAACCTTGCCAAGCTACGTACCGGCGACTATACAAACCGACGATTATCCGGGCACCCAAGGACAATCCCTGGTTGGTTATTTTATAAGCCTATTTAATTCGTCAAGGACTTTCTAATTATCAACAATGGTTTCTGGTCCGCGCGTGCGCCGGCCGGTCGTTTACCGGAAGGTGTATCTTTTCATACACGAAATCTCTTAAGGGGTCATTATACTCATCATTATGAACAACTTTCACTATGGGACGAACACTGAAATAACGAAACAAAAAATCAGCTGTTCCCTACATTTTGACGAACTATGCGAACATAAATGTAGGGAACAGCTGATTTCGTGTATGAATAAATACACCTTACATTTTCCCACTGCTGGGAACAGGCCTTCCTTCCTTCTTTTAACTTTTCAGTTTTAAGAACATTTATAACAATTACTAATTGACTACATGATCTACACTCGCGACAATCTAAGAAGTCCGTTTTGACAGTTATCAAATTGCTTTGTGTAGCGATGAAAAAAAAAATTGGTTTCTTATAAACTGATTCTCGAGACATATCGATTGAACATACTAAGGTCCGTATTACAGAACGTTCCTCAAGTCCAGTTTGATCTGCAATCAGTTGATCACTGTTTGAGTATAGAATCAGTACTTGAGCATCGGTCTTATTCCAGAACGGTAATCAATCTATACTCAGCTGAATCGAGACTCAAATCGAGCCTCAAGCAGAGATGTGTATTGTCTATGCATCAGCCTGTTTTCGTTTACGATTTATTATAATAATCGACTTTGATCAGATCTTCACTAGATTAGAAATATTAAAATACACCATAGAAGCCCAGTTATTTAGGAAATTAGCGTTATTATTTCATTCCTGAATAGTAAAATGCCCCATTTATTGAAGTAAAGCTCTTTGAAGTGAAGTACAGTAATTTTGTAAGCAAAATTGTCAAGCTTAAAAGACTTGTATTTGTGGCCTTAAATAAGTATGCTATTTAAAATGTACCTATCTATATATATCAGTATGTCAAAACATCAGTGTGAAAAACATTAGTTTATTGTTTGTTTATTTTAAACAGACAGACAGACGGACATGGCGAAACTATAAGGGTTCCTTGTTGACTACGGAACCCTAAATTATTATTGTTTAGCTGATTTTATTCCTAATACGTAACACTTTTAAAATGGCAGGACGGAAGAGAAATTTTGGTAGGTACTTAGGAAAAAAAACTACTAATAGAAATTTTAAAAGATTAAACGTAACGTACGTACGTAGGTAATAGAAAATAATAAAAAACTGTTAATCAAGTCAGCACAGGAACCAAAAAGGCTGCTTAGATCCGTATTGCGGAGAAATTTAATAGTTCGCCTAGTTGAACAGAAGAAATATTAACAATTTGATAAGACAATCTATGCTCAAGCGCGGTCTCGACCACACTTGGGTGAATACAGATTTGATCACTGCTTGGGTTCGATTGAGTAACTGAGTAGCGATCTAAAATAAAGCCAAACTCAGTTGAACTAAGATCAATGCATCTATGCTTGAGCAACGTTCTAAAATTAAAAGCGGACTTAAAACTAGTTTTAAACAGAGATCAATACTTGAGTATCCTTCTGTAATACGGACCTTAGAGAGTTTGTAATCTACGACTGATCTACATTGATAAAAACTGATTCTCAAGGCTTAACGTTTTATTACATGTACGAGAACGAAACGTCAAAACGGACTTCTTAGATTGTCGCGAGTGTAGTAATCGCAAGCGCTACTGCTGACCATGAGGACCTGAGTTCGATTCCCAGGTCAGGCAAAGAGTTATTGGGTTTTTCCATCTGGAATCTCTCAGTAGGACCTCGGATCTGTGCCCGGTTGATAGTAATAGGCTCGCCTCTTTTTGTATCGAATTCAAACATAACTGGGGAAATGTGGGTGTACTATAGGTACACCTCTGCGCAACGCTTGGGGAATACAGACGCGATGTTATGTGTATAACAATTACCTTTTCATTCCTTGATATAACCCTGTGTAGTACCCACTCATGTACCAGCTGAGCAACATGGAGGATATGGCTTGGTCCTCCGAGTCGCTGCGGTCTATTGGTGAAGCAAAAGCCATCGGTGGAGGCGGCATTGGCATTTCTGTGGAGCCTAGTTGCTGAAAATAAAAAGGAGAAATATTTTTATATTGTGATTTGTTGTGATAAGTTATGAATGCATAGTGCAGATCTTTTTTTTATTATAGAGAATCGATTTAAGGCTCGTGCAAACTGGCGCTATATCGCGGGCGCGACAGGCAGCGCTACCCTTGTCGCGCCCACGCTATCGCGCCTGTTTGTTGGGAGCCTTTATGCTTTTTTATTTACAAATTAAAACACAATTATCCTACGTGTATTTTTCATTTAAATTAGGATTAAGAATTTTTGATTAAATACATGCATTATTTCAAAAAGTAGGCGTAATCTCGATCTAGAAATTTCAACACCAGACTCACGCGATCTCGACTCAAGATTACATTGCACGGATTTGAACCCAAAACTTCCGAGGAACAACATAAAATTATAATCAACTAGCTGCGCCTCGCGGTTTTACACGCGTAAGTCTCGATCCCGTCGGAATATCGGGATAAAAAGTATCCTATGTCCTATTCCCGGTCATGGTCTACCCCTGTGCCAAATTTCATCCAAATCCGTTCAGCCGTTTTAGCATGAAAGCGTAAAGAAGAATAAACAAACAAACTCACTTTCGCATTTATAATATTAAGTTAGGATAAAGTAGGAGAAAATCACTTTCAAAAGTTGTTCAGCGTATAACTCTGACAAGTGCGAGCCCTGAATGGACAGGACCACTCAATCTGTGAGGTTCTTTCCTCAAAAGACCATTTCAGAAGAACACCAATAGTGTTCACATGATCTGAACAAGATTATGTCTGGACTTAGAAAGAGACTGTGACCTCTGAGTTTGTTCGGCCTTTCTTCTCAGAGTATTCAGATAGGAAACGCCGACCTCATCTAAAAAAAAAATCAATCTGCCTAGCCTTTTCCCAACTATGTTGGGGTCGGCTTCCAGTCTAACCGGATGCAGCTGAATACCAGTATTTTACATGGAGCGACTGCCTATCTGACCTCCACAACACAACAACTGGGTAATACGATACCCCTTTGTTGGACTGGTTGTCAGACTTTCGGGCTTCTGACTACTCGTAACGACTGTCAAAGATCCACAAATGACAGCCGGGACCAACGGCTTAACGTGCTTTTCGAGGCACGGAGGAGTCTCGATATTTGAAAATGGCCACCCATCCACGGACCAACCCCGGCAAGCGTAGCTTAACCTAATGGATCGACCCGAGCGGCTGTTAAACGCCGACCTCATCTATAATAGTTTTTAAAATATTGTGTTCGGGACTGTAGGTACTAGCCAATAATCGTTCGTATTACGCAAACAAGCTATAAGAAGTACTTACATTCCTCAACATAGATAAATTCGGCATGGGTGGAATCTCCGGCAATTCGAAGCCATTGATATTCATGTTCCTAGGTCCATGGTTCTTTTTCTTTTTTGACGACTTTTTCTTTTTCGGTGATGTTCTATCTGAAATTATAAATACCCGCATTATAAAAGAAACTGTGATTTGTTTTAATTAAGGCTTATTTTAATTTTTGAATTGTTTTGTTTCTTTTTTATCGTTTAATTACGGACTCTTTTAACGTGCACGTTTCTCTACATTGTACCTACTCACATGTATAATTTGAACATAAATGATGTAACCAATATATTGTAACAATATTCTCATTTAAAAGAGTCTCCGTGGAGTTTCTTGCCCGTTCTTCTCCATAGGAACCTACTACGCTTTGGAATGGGCAACTAGCTTCATCTTTCTGACTGACCGACCCCTTGACAATTCAAAAGTACCTGTAATTGGTTTATTTGAAATAAATGTTTTGAGTTTTTTTGAGTTTTTAATAGTCGAGTTTCAAACAAGCAGATGGCCTCGATAGTAAGTGATCGCCAAAGCCTATGGACAAGAGCAATTCAAGAGACAAATCTAAAATGCGTCATATTCCTTTAATAAATAACACCAGCTATGGCAGTTCAGAGCAGTGGTGGCCCAGTGGTAACGGCCACGACTTACGAGTTGTATGTCGTAAGTTCGAACACCGACAGGCGCTTTACTTTGTGTAAATTCTTTCATCATTTTCATCAATTCATTTGAAAATATTGTAAAAGCCAATTATTTTTAAAAGAGTAACCGTGGAGTTTCTTGCCGGCTCTTCTCCATAGGAAACGACCAATTGGAACCGTGCACCTAGCTTCTGACGTTTCATAAGTGCCCATGTAGGTTTATGTGAAATAAAATCTTTTGATTTTGATTTTGATTGATCACCACTGCTCTCAAAACGGTGAAGGAAAACATCGTGAGGAAACCGGCATGTCCTAGAACCAAAAATTCGAAGACATGTGACATCTACCAACCCGCACTGGGCCCGCGTGGTGGTTTACGGCCCGCTCCCTCTCACAGAGAGGAGGCCTGTGTCCCAGCAGTGGGAACATTATAGGCTGATTTGCTATGGCACTTCAACAACATTCATCATTGCGTTATTTACGTTGTGGACAAGTTTTTTTTTTCGAATTTATGAAGCAATGGATTAGACATTAGTTTCAAACCGATTCCGATCAGGGTGCAGGAGGGCAATTTCCGTATTTTTTAAGAACATTCACATTCTAATCTCATTTCCCAATCTGTCAAAAATACATACAATTTCATTTTTGACAGATTGGGACTTGAATGGGAACGTTTTTTAAGTACGAGATTGCCCTTCCGGCAGTGGCGCATATCCCAGAAATCAAAAAGATTTCTGCATGACGGTTTTCTGTTGACGATATCATCGATGATTTTTCCAACAAAAAATCGCGCAAAAAGGTATTGTAACGAACTTTTATAACTTGACTGAGTTGAAATTGTTTGTAAGCGCAGTAAAGATTATACGTTATAATAATATATATATAATATATCACGTTTACCAAATGTACATTATTGTGTAAGTAGCATGCATTACCCCCGCCTGATTAATCGTACATGATTGAGCTTTGATTAGCTCAAAAATATACCCAACAAAAAAAACACTAAAAAAGTGAAAAATAACTTTAATTTCGGAAGTCGGTGTCTTTGCTTTTCAATTTCCGTTTTTTGCCACCGACTTCCGAAATTAAAGTAATTTTTCACTTTATTAGTGTTTTTTTTGGAAGTCGGTTGTTATTTTTTTGTAAAAAGTTTTTATTTTTCACTTTTTGTGGTACCTACCCCACACAAATCCGAATACCACTACCTGCTATGTAAATAACAGTGAAGGAGTCAAACAGGATATCGTCTAGATTAACTAAGTGGGAAAAATACGTAATATTGAAGCTAACTCAAAAATTACGCAAGCAAAGTTAATAAAAATTTTATGGGACCACCTCGGAAGCATGACCTACCAAACAAAAAAAGAATCATCAAAATCGATTCATAATTGGCGGAGTAATCGCGTAACAAAAATACAAAAAAAAAAAAAAAACATACAGACGAATTGAGAACCTCCTCCTTTTTGAAGAAGTCGGTTAAAATTTAATTTACGTGCAATTTCAACGAAATTGTTGGATTGTAAAAACAATCTAGGACATGACAAATTTAGAGGCAAGGGCGGCAAAATCTTTACTTTTTTTCATTTTTACCTTGAACATGTGTAAATCCGCCACTGCCTTCAAGTATGGTGGTAGTATTTCTCTACCACTACTAAAATAATATCGTACGAAATTAGCTATTCTAGTGTCGTGTGGGTACATAGACGGCTTATAAAGTCTGCTGGGACACAGGCATCCTCTATGTAAGTGGGAGTGGGCCGTAATCCATCAAGCGGTCCCAGTACAGTTTGGTGGATTGGTGACATTGTGATGAAATAGTCTTACCCATCAAACAATAACTTAGGTAAGTTTTCAGTCAATTATTTATTAGTAACCATTGCGAATTTGAAAACTTGTCAAGTTACATACCCTAGCAAGGAACCTAACTTTTAACCTCCATAGAACTTGGCACCCATCCAGACCTAAATTCTTTTATCGGCGAATTTTGCCACAATTTTTACATTTACGTTTTTATTGGCTAGCTACAAGGGCAAAAATCTTCCGAGGATTCCGGAGCAAACCTCGAAATGGCTTTGGATAATCTCAGCACATACCTACTATGAGAAAAATGCCCTAAGCCCTAATACATCAAAACGGAACCTTGTTAAGAATTCGTCAGGCCAGCATAAGTCATGATGTGTTCCTTTACGAGGTGGTGATGAAATATATTGACAATTTGGTTTGTCTGAGCATTGTTAAATCCGTACCATTGCTATCAGGACTAGGTATACGGTCACTGCCCGCCAGGTCCAGTCCATCCAGGTTAGGAGACAAAGTGCCGTAGCTGTCTTCAGGCTGTGACCGAGCCTCTATAATCTGACGACTCCTGGCCTCCTCACCATGGGAAGGCATTAGTGATTCTATTGATACCAGTTCTTGGTTCTCATAGCCTGGAATATTTAAATGTTTAGTAAGTAATGTATAGGTAAACAAAGTCAATTTTTTTGTGCAGCAGTATGCTGTAGAACAATTATTATATAACTTGAATTTAAATAACAAATAGGAATAAAGAAGCAGATAAGATAGTAACAATACTAATTATGACTGACTGCACCTTTCTTTTAGCAAAGTTTTTAGGTTATTAACTCATCAACCAAATTCTCATTTGAGTGTATTTTTCTTATGAACAATCGCTGGTTCATACAACATTTGTCAAGTTAATACAAAAAAATAATTGGAGCTACAAAGTAGATTCTCACCCAAATATTTGACAACACAATCACCAGTGCCTACAAATCTGACAATAACTGCTTCATACTCCAAGCCATCTTCACTGAACACCAACCGGCATGACATACCAGGTTTCCACATTCCTTCCTTCGGTCTCTCATCAATGGCCATAGCATTAGAAACTTTTGGCATTTGATCTTTCTTCTTAGATGACTTTGCAGATATTTCATCTTTTTTTGAGAAGAAAACAGCTGTAGCAATGAAAAAGTTAGGAATTTTTATTAGTTTGCCTGATTTGGAGATTTGAAAGATTATCTGAATTGAATTTAAAGATCTTTAGCCTTTGAAGTTATAAACAGGAATATTGATGGAAAGATGTTGAAATCTTACTAAAACTAGCCAGGCTATTTTAGTATTAGTGCAAGGTGCGTTACGTTGCAAGCAAGTTCACAATTTGTTGGTTTCCCATGGGTGGATTATAAACTATCGAAAAATAATGCAATGCAAAAATTTTAAATGGTTTGTTGCAGTTGTTGTTGTTGAAAGTTCGACAAAGTTCATATTATATGGTGACATTATACATCTTTTAGAGACTGTCTGTACCTATGCTTTTCCCAACCTTTAGTAGGTGGATCAGGACCTTTCTGGGGCCTACACACGCTACACCTTCCGATCAGAGGGTCTTCCGGTACGCAGGCCTCAATCCAGAACCTTTCTCCCCCACCAAAATAAATGGTTAATAATTAACGTACGGTCTGTGGTGCAGTCATTAGATGGACTCGTAGTGTTGGTCGACATTGCCACTCGTTTGGCCACCTCAATGTTTGCGATCCTCACAGCCTTGTCATATGCATCGTTCAGTTTCTTATCATCCCACTGATCATCATCATCAGAATCAGACTGAAACAGGATAAATAAAAATTATATGTACTCATTTCGCGTAAAATCAAAGGCAACTTTGATCCGTCTTCGACTTACAATATTCATCCCTTTCACGTATAGGACTTCACTTTTGGACATCTCAAGCTTATGTTAACCTGTTTCCTTGTTTTTTTTTGTGTTTATGTACGTTTTAGGACACTTTAAATTTTTTTATTCAAACAATTTTCGACGCCTCAAACAAAGCGAATTTCATCAAATTAAAATTTTATTGACAATTCTTTCCACAGACTAAATAGTCTTATTCTTTCTTTCTGTTTTCTTGAGTTTTGACGTTTCAGAATCTTTTTATTGTCTTTGGTGTAAGAGATGCGATTCATGCAAAGTTTTAGTCGAGTAATAAAAAAAACATTTTGCCGTCTAGACAGGGCTAACCTATTGCCGCGGTGTTTGAATTTTTGTTTGCCTAGTTGATAACTAGGCAAACAAAAATTCAAACACCGCTGTCAGCCCGGAGGATAAAAACTGCCACTTGCTCACTTCAGGTGTCGCTACTACCATATGTCTTAGAATTTGACTGCTAGCTGTCAATATCCATACATTTTTTGTAAACAAGCGACTTCTTTTACGCATAATTAATTAATATGCCTTTGCGTAGCTGTGTAACTGAAAAATACGGGGTCCCATGTATTTGCCAAAGATGTTATGATACGGAACACTCTGAAAAAAAAATTGGAAACTCGATATTTCGTTGAGACTATTTTGAAACCTGAAGACTTCTATGGGAGAAATTCATGTTTATGTGATGCTCCCAAGATAACTTAATTTTCTTTACCTACAGGCGCTTGTGAAGTGTTATAATATTAATTATAGTATAAGTGTGGGTGTTTTGTATTATCGTATTATAGCAGTGCTAGAATTAACATCTATGAAGTTTTTCAGTCAGGAAATCATTCTCGAGTTGGTTTTTAACTCCTGATCAGGTTATTTCTGTCGTACGCTTCCAGTCTTTAACAAAAAAAGAACATAAAAGTCAACAAACACAAAATAACCTATAAACATTAAAATGTTCATAATTTAATGCCTTTTCCACTAAAGCTGCTTTTTTACCAGTGGTAGACGCTTCCCCTGTCCTTACATCGTCTTATACTAGTGCTACACTCCAAGTCGCATTCATAAATTTCTAGTTTTCGTATAATTTGTGATCGACACAAAAGTAAACAAAAACACAACAATGGCGGTTTGAAGACGTACGATTGGCCTGCCACATATGCAGCAGTTTTCAGTTTTTAACCCCATTCCATGTAAAAAGAAACCAACACAAGTTTTCA
Organism: Lithophane ornitopus; assembly: GCA_948473465.1. NCBI lineage: Eukaryota > Metazoa > Arthropoda > Insecta > Lepidoptera > Noctuidae > Lithophane > Lithophane ornitopus. The sequence continues at coordinate 13,511,747 of OX419629.1, forward strand.
GTACCGGATCGAACCCAGGATCAACAATCAATCACAATCTGAATAACTTTGATGGATATCGCTAATCCATTGCTTATATGTTCGAATTTGTCTGTTCAACAACGTACCTAAATAACGCAATGAATGTTGTTGAACTGTCAAAATTAAACAGATTGTGATCGTGTGTTACGCAGTTTGGGTGCTGGTCTGTGCCAGACCCCAGACTTTCGGCTAGGTACTGATAGTTGGCGTCGCGCTTTTATTCACTACACGAACGAGGTAGTTACTAAAATTTATTTGTTTAAAGAATTAGAAGTGGCTCTTTGATAGTTGATTTGTCCAAGATCTCAGCGTTTTATTTTATTGTTACCAATCGATGATGTATGTACCTATGTACTGTACTACCTACATAATATAAGTAGAATATTATTCAGTTACGGGTATTAAATTATGTAACGAGTGAAAAACGAGGATGCTAAATCACTTCAATATTATTAATTAACTACCTGTGCCCCGCGGTTCCACCCGCGTAAGTCATTCCCGTCGGAATAAAAAGTATTCTATGTCCTATTCCAGGTCATGGCGCCAAATTTCATCCAAATCCGTTCAGCCGTTTTAGCGTGAAAGCGTAACAAACAAACTCAATTTCTCATTTATAATAATAAGTTAAGATTGTCTTTAGTATTCAGTGGTGAGATGTACTGATCTTAGCTCAACATTATTGGGCCAGTTTCCGCGCGCGCGTGTAATGTTCTAGTGGCGCGTGTAATGTACATGTATCTGTATGAATCTAGTAACATGTTGTAGGATTTGTTTTGACACTTTGGTCGGTTTTTATAGTTCACACATTTTGGATTCCACAAACATGGAAACCTTGCCAAAGCTCTATAAACTTCATCGTGTCTACTTTGGACCACTCTATGTTTCGATATAAACATCCCGTATGTTTACCACCATACTCGGATAACACTAAACATCAAGCAATAGACATGTTGCGAGACATAATTTGACGTAAACAAACAACAATGCGAACGCAAACGTGACAAATCTCTATACAAAACATGTCTATTGTGTATGTTTCTAGACAGTGCGAACGCAGTTTACAACAAATCTTGAGATCTGTCTTAAAACTTACTCATGTTTTGTACAGTGCGAACGCAAGTTCAACAAAACAAGTAATGAGATTTGTTTCATGTGACAAGTCTCGAAACATCTACATGTTGAATGTTTTCTGGTGCAAACGCATAGTTACCGTGCGTTTGCACTGGCGAAACATTCACATAAAAACATGTTGAAATCTCTGTTTTCTGTCAATGTATCGACTCGCGTTCGCATTATCACGCAACTTGTTAACGTGAAAAATGTTTGACATTTCAAATCACTCGACATGTTTCGCCACATGTCTTTACAAACCAATTTCGTATCAAAATGTATCTGTATGAATCTAGTAACATGTAGTAAGATTTATTTTGACACTTTGGTCCGTTTTTATAGTCCACACATTTTGTATTCCACAAACATGGACACCTTGCCAAAGCTATAAACTTCATCGTGTCTACTTTGGACCACTCTGTTTCGATATAAACACGGGATGTTTACCACCATACTCGGATAACACTAAACATCAAGCAATAGACATGTTGCGAGACATAATTTGACGTAAACAAACAACAGTGCGAACGCAAACGTGACAAATCTCTATACAAAACATGTCTATTGTGTATGTTTCTAGACAGTGCGAACGCAGTTTACAACAAAACTTGAGATCTGTCTTAAGACTTACTCATGTTTTGTACAGTGCGAACACAAGTTCAACAAAACAAGTAATGAGATTTGTTTTATGTGACAAGTCTCGAAACATCTACATGTTGAATGTTTTCTGGTGCAAACGCATACCTAGTTAATATAATATCGGAGTGTCGGTGTTGTGTGATTTTCCAGGTGAAACTTTGGTAAGTTTATGAATTAGCATTTACTGGTACACAGTACAGCTTTCTAGTTTGCGTGAAACAATACGATAAAAAATATTTTCGAGCCAATAAAACTTTCGAATATGTGACTCGCATTTTCTATCTGTTTGTTGACTGCTTTCAATGAATGTGTGTCTTGTCTTTATAATTATGGTGAATAACTATGCTAAAATTTAATTAGTTATTTCAGGCCTCAGACGATTCAGGCATTCGAAGCGTATTCATTCATTTGTATCAATTTTTCAAACCATGGGTAAAAAAAGTATGGTTGACCCAGTCATTGTGTATTTATTGTTGAAAAAGTATTAGATTTGGTGTATAACGATATTAATTTTATTATAAGTGTTACGTGTATATGTTATTTATTTATGATAATCGTTCGCTTGAAATAGTATCATAAAATATATTATTTTGAGTCACAAAATGTTCGTTCAAGTCGCCATTGATGTCATCATCAATAGCCGGATTTCATCATTGAAATCCGGCTATTTTATGAATATTAAAATGCCTTTGTAAGTCTAGTAAACCACGCAAAATCTATAAAATTCTTATTTGCATAGATTCGAGGCGTAGGTATTTAATTCAGTTAGAAACATAACTTGGAAGTATTTTCAAGTGTAGGTCAAGATTTTTCTTGATGCGCTAGGGTGGCCCGCGAAATTCAAATTTTCTTACGTTTTTTGCAATTTGCAGGTCAGTATCAGGTTGTACGTACCTATGTTGATCTAAATATTATTAGCGGCCGTAACAAATATGGATTTACAGAATTATAAACATTAGAATCAGCAATAGAACTCTCTAAGTTCATGTAAGTGTATTGACTGACGATTTCATGAAATTTTCATTCAATACCTGCTCTATCACTGATTACCCATATTGCTCTTTGTCTGTTCCAAAGGAAATTAAATTCCTGGGAGGAGGATCACAAAAATAAAGCGTAAGTCTGGCTTTGGAGTTTTTCTAGAAAATTATGATTAGATTCGGAGTATTTCCATATTTTTGTCTTGAAAAGGTTTGAACATCAGGATGGCCGGTCACCTCACAAAATGGTTTATGTTTTAAAACTAACTTTTGTAAAGAATCTGCAAAATATTTTTCAAACTAGCTGTTGCCCGCGACTTCGTCTGTAATCCAGGATGAAAAGTAGCATAAGTCCATAGCCAGGTTAATGTAGTTCCTAGTACATGATAAAGAAGACATCGATCAACGATCATAGATAAAAGTATAGCAAATAATGTAATTTCTGCAGGTAGTCATGAAATTAAAAATATTTTATTAAAGGGAAAATCGTTGCCCAAAATGTGATCAGAAATATATAAAAATAATAGCTTGATTTAAAATGTTGATTTATGTTTTGTTAGTTCGTTTATCTAAACCATAACCAAACGGGTCTATTCATTTCGTCATAGATTTCCTCATTTATTTTAGTCTGTGGCACAACTTATCGATTGACTATTACTATTTTATAATCTGTGATTGAAACAGCCAGAGAATTGACATTTGACAGTTGATAAATGTCAGCGCTCAGCGTATATTAGAGTGCTAAAAAAAATACCGAAACTTTCAAGAATTTCTGCAAGTACACAATTATTTCACAGTTACAACCGATAATTATACATGTAATATTTGGTGCTAATGGGCATTTACTATACGACCATAATAACAGCATATAAATAATGTTCACATGTACTAGCAGTCGATCTTGCGGCATTATTTGCGTAATTTTAGAATATAAATTGCGAGCAAAAACAAATAATATTGGCAAATTGGCCTTAAAGCTAAGATAGTAAATATACAATTTAATTCATAAAATGGCTGAAAATGAATTGACTGAGGTGAAAACCCAGCCATCAGAACTTGATGTAACCACACCTGATTTTATACCACTCAATATGACCCCAAAGTCAAACGTCCAAGATAATAATCCTGAGCCAAATGCAAAAAATGGAAATGGTCTGGAAAAAAATGGACAGAAGAGGATACAAACGGCGCCAATTGATGCAACTGATGTTACTAGTAAGAAACCTCGCATCAACACGCCTGAAGACTCTAACGTTAAAACTGAAAAGGCAGATGGGGATCAAATGGATCTTAACAAAAAGGGAGATGAGGAAGAAATGGATCAATATAGCGATACCGAAGAGTTTTATTTGACAGTAAACAACTTGCCGACTGATTGGACTTATGTTCAAATCAAAAATTATTTGGACCAAGAGGTGAGTTTTGTCAGCACTAATAAGAATAAAAAGAAAAATAGATAAGAATTGTATAGAAAGCATCCTTTCTCTGTAGACTTGTGTAGGGGCTAGATTATTTGTCAGGTGTCTTGGCAATTGGACTGCTTTGACTATTATAAGGTAGGATTTCTGATCATTGGTACAAATACATCTCTTTTTAATTTACTTTTATTCATGTATGTGGCATGTTGGAGCAGCAATACGCTAAAACTACCACTAAGTGTATCCCAAATAGCTGGAAACTACTATGCGGCAGGCTCAGAAAGAGGTGGCGGGATGAGCTGGTCTCCTTAAGGGATTGGCCCACAATAGCAGTAGAGCGCGAAAAGAGGGATGGGGGTAGGCCTTTGCCCTACAGTGGGAGAACAGGGTTATAATACATTATTTATACTGATATTCTAACTTTTGATTGTAATGTTTTAGTGCGGTCATGTGGATGAAATGGAGATGTTGAAACATAGAAAATCAAAGAACTGTGCTATAAGGCTGACATTCCAAAGCGTTGACAAATGTGTAGATGTCTTTAAGAAGTTAGAGAACAAATTCGTTCAAGATAAGAAACTTAAAGTGAAGATAAGTGGTATGAAACTATTTTAATTTATGAACCTTCCAACATTTAGTTTTGAGTATCGGTAGTTAGGCTGACAATCCATTGACGCGGAGCAGAACAGTGAAGAGAAAAATTAACCAGTACCGTCCCTTAATTTTAACAACAGCTCTTTTCACAACATTCATAATGATGTATTGGTTATTTTTCTGCACTTGGTCAAGTATTAGCCTTAGCCCAAGGCCCTATACCACAAACTTTAGCAAGTCTACAATTCTAAAAAAAAAATGAAAAAATTGCATAACACAGCAAATTACATAGTTGTTTGTGTGGATGTGGCTCTAAGAGTTTTGTCGCATACACATTAAGCACTTGTAAGATTTACGAATTGGTAAATTATAACTTGTAAATTGTAATTGTAAAGTTTTGTAGTATAGGGCCCTGCTATCACTTTATTGACTGCTGACTGGACACATTATAATGCTAGGTAGTGTAATACTCAGAGAATATCATTATCTGTTCGTGCTACACCAACAGTTAAGAAAGAAGAAAATTCTCTGAGTAGTAATTGCATGGATGGGTTAAGGTGTCTTCAAACATTGCGCGGCAAGAGCAGGACACATCTCTAGTGTGGACTAAACCGACGAATATTTGTTAGGCAGTACTGTGCGGCATATCCGAGACACGCCGCGCACTTCAATTTGCATGAAAGCGGTTGCGTGTGTCGTAGGCGTCGTAGCTCTGCATATAATTCGTCCAAAGACAATTACCTACTGACGAATGTTTGCTAGAAATGTTTGTGCGCGGCAGGTAGACAGAAGCGTCCGCGCGTGGTAGTCGTCCTAACAGAGCGCTACACGCCGCGCGCGGCAGCCGCGCACGATTGCCGCGCAATGTTTGGACACATCATTACAATGCCTAAATAAAATGTGTCATCCTATTATTCCTATACTTTTTGTATTTTTACAGATACATACACAACATTTCCAACAGGTGTAACTGTTCCAAATACTATCCAGGAGAGTATCATTAAACAATGCTCAATCTCAAACGAAATCATAGCTGCTACGTAAGTTATTAGTTATTTATATTCAAAGTAGGCACATGGAATTAAGTACTTGTAAATGGTACTGCAAATCCTTACTAATATTATAAATGCGAAAGTAACTCTGTCTGTCTTTCGCGCTTTCACGCAACTACTAAACCGACTTACTGGTCGAGCACCCTAATTGCGTAACACAGTTTCAATCCTCTGAATAAATAAGGGTGACTTAAGTTTTTTTTATCTTTGCTAGGCGCTGGAGACCGGATCTAGATTCTTTGGATACAGACCCTGAAGGCCTGTATGGCTTGAGGCCCGAATTTCTGAAAGCTTTGGGTATAAAACCACCGTTAAACAAAATGGTTCATGTGACTAATGTAAGTAACTGATTTTCTTATGTAAGTAACTGATTTTTGTATGGAATTTATAAACAGGTGTTACTATTATTATTGTATATGGGAGCTACATCTGCCAACAAACTGCTTTGTATTTTGGCAGAAGTATATTTTTTTTGTAAAAAAAAAAAAGTTTTTACCACAAATAAAAGCTTTTTCATTTTTCGTTACTTACTAAGTATTGACCAAATTATAATCGCTTTTTTCTCTTGGTTGTAACTATAAAATGTTTACCTAAAATACATGTAGGTACAGTCAATAAAATTAATTGGTTAGCATCTTGTCACCCTACGTCAATTTGCTGTTTTACGGCCATTTCATTCATACCATTGCCGTCACCACATGACGCTGGCAGAATAGTCGACATCGGTTCAGTTGCCAAAGGGGAAAAAAACTGCCAATGAATGACAGTTGTTATTTGATTATACATAATATAGGTACTGACAATTTGCTTAACAATTAATTTCTCTGAATTTACATATTTCTGTTTTTTTTAACCATAACCGGGCTAGATGGGAATCCTAGATTTTTATTTCAACAGTTTTTTTTGTGGTAATTTAAAAAAATATTGACAATTTTTATAGACAAAAAAAAGACTGATCATTTTTTAAATTACAAATGGTCAATTATCTTTTTTACAATTTACCAGTACCTATGGCACCTTTCCGTAAAGATAACACCTGTATAAAATTTTCTCAACAGTTCAGGTGTGACAAAAATGAATTAAAAGAAGTGATGGAGATGGCTGGCAATGTCCTCATGTGTTGTGTGATAGCGACCCTCACAAAATACGCAAAGGTCATGTACAGCCATCCTTTAGAAGCCGTTCAGGTACGAAACATTTCATTTATGTGTTGACAACAGCAAAATTATTTGATGTTACCATTACATAAAAAATTCCAATGCAGAAAACAAAAAAAAAGTACTTGCTTCAATCAGACCCAGAGATCTTCTTGTCTATGTTCTGCGTGAGGCCTATCATCCGGCTATGGAAGATTGGTTGCAGAGTAATTTAAAATAAAAAGGCATTCCATTTACAGTCCAGTTTAAATGAACAACCTTCAAGAACTTAATTAGAATAAGTTTAATTTTAGTGGCATAATCAGCCTATAATGTTCCCACTGCTGGGACACAGGCCTCCTCTCTGTGAGAGGGAGTGGGCCGTAATCTACCACGCGAGCCCAGTGCGGGTTGGTAGATGTCACATGTCTTCGAATTTTTGGTTCTAGGACATGCCGGTTTCCTCACGATGTTTTCCTTCACCGTTTTGAGAGCAGTGGCGATGAAATAATTTACACAAAGTAAAGCGCCTGTCAGGGTTCGAACCTACGACCTACGACTCGTAAGTCGTGGCCATTACCACTGGGCCACTACTGCTCACAATTTCAGTGGATTTTATCTATATTATTCATGAATTGCTTTACCAAATATTTACCTTTCAGGCGATTTCAATGTTGAACGGGCAATTGTACTACGGGGCTCCCCTTAAAATTACTTTAGATAAGAACCCTGGAGATAGCGTCGTATTGCCCAAAGGTCTGAGTAACATAGGTCAAGGCTTAGGTGTAAAAGCTAGACCAATCCGCAACATAGTCCAACAGTACCAAAGATACGCCAGCAAACAAAGTTCTTTAATAAACCCCATATTATTTTCCGAAGTAGATTTCAGTGACGATTATATAACTAAGATTAAAGATGATAATCCAGCGGAAATCGAAAAAAAAATCAAAGAATTTATCAATTCACGTCCTGGTTGCAATATCCTTAATCCAACCACTACGTTTAAAGTACAAAATATTGATCAATTGGAATGCCCCGACAGTTCGATGGATGCTAGTGATAAAGCTATGCCTGACACGTCAATTGGGAAGACCAAACGTGGCGGTAAAAAAAATTGTGTAGGGTCTCCTCAAGATCAAACTAAAAAAGGGGCTGTACAACCAAGTAATTCACCTCAGTTGGGAGCTCCTGCCAACCCTCTAGTCAGGACAAGTGGCCCAGCCTTTATGAATCCCAATATGCTGATGAATCCTCCAGTTCCTATGCATAATCCTTTACCTATGCCTGGTCCTCGTGACCCTTTCTTTAGACCCGGTATTAACCCTCAAGAACCACGTCCCTTTCGTCCGCGTGTTCCCTTTGCCCCGCCTCCTATGCAGCGTCCTCCATTCCCGCAACCGAGGCCGCGTTTCTGTCCTCCGGCAGTTATGAGGCCTCCAATTTCGCCGGTAAGCTTCAATGGGCCTCGAGCTAATCTTGGAAATCGTGTGACTGTTAAGTTTGCAAATGTAAGTACCCAGAGTCTGTTCTAAAAATATGTGATGAAAATGTAAACAAAATGTTTTTCGTTTGACAATTGAGGTTTTTTTTTTTTTTATCTTTGCCCCACACTAGGAATTTCTTCCTGTATCGTGGGTGCGTTTATAAACATAGAAACTCACATACACTAACACCCAGACCCGGAACAACTACTTGCAGATCATACAAATATTTGTTCCGTGCGGGGATCGAACCCGCGACATGTTGCGCAGCCGTCTATCGCTCAGCCACTGCGCCAACCGTGTCGTCAAAATAACCTAATCAATCTAATCTTATAACCTTAATTTAAGTCGATAATTTTTGAATTACAATTTAGAATTATTGAAAAAAGTGGCGAAATATAAAGTTGAAACCTTCTGAATATAGATGAATGTGTGTATACTACACTTGAAATAAGATTACATTTTGATTTGTTATACTGTAGGCATAAGGATGGCATTAAAAGCAAAAAAGGTTACACAATACCAACTGTCCAATGCAGCTGCCATTTGTCATGCCACCAACGCAATAGAAGTCAAAATCGGTTGAACGGACGTAAAAAAGGTTTATTTAAATGTTTAATCTTATTTCAAATGGAATATAGTTTTAGTTAGTGTTTGCGTAAGAATTTAACCTGAACAGGGTTTGTTTACACTTTCATGATCATCCGATATTTTTTGGAACAGATGGTTTAGGGCCGGCGTACATCTGGCGAGTGCAGCGCATTCGTCACTGTTAAACAAATATCAACGTTGCGTGCCTAAAAATAAAGTTTAAAATAAATAACCGGAGACACGCTCCTCTTTCCGCATAGGGGCTCTCGAGATAATGGAAGTTTATTTATTTTCAACTTTATTTCAACTGTCGCAAGGTCGATATTTGTTTGGAAGTGTGCGCTGTGCTGCGCCTCGCCAGGGGAGCGCTGGCACAAAGAGATCGTTTAAAAAAAATTGAGGAGACATGCAGTTGACAGTAATAATAATAATATTTCCAGCTCCCGCCATCCACGACATTCCCCTTTCTCTGTGACCTGTTGGCGCAGTGTGGCCAAGTGATGTCGGTCCAGTTGACCACTCCAGGATGTGCAGTGGCCACGTTTGGGCATCCGTCCCACGCAGAAAGATGTTTCCGTATCCTTTGTTAACAAGATTTTTTTGGAAAGAAGTGGATTATGAATGTTTTTGGGGAAGCATGAACTTCTCCAGTTTAAAAAAAATACAATAGACGTAGATATATTTAGTAACCCATTCCATTTGATTCACTTTGCGTCCAGCGCTCGGTGTGGTAACACGTCGCGTTCTGGTTTGCAATTGGTAAATCGTCATCCTGAGGATGCCTCGTTGAGAGGTGAAACACTTGTCGATTTCTTACAGGGTTTTTTAGGACTCTTGAAGAATAGTCGAGCGGGAAGGGTTACTAAATATATCTACGTCTATTGTATTTTATAATGGATTTCCGCAAAGTCACGCCTGAATCAATTAACTTTTTCCAGTTTTCATAAAACTAATTTTACTCGTCCCTAGAGGGGCGAGAGTGAAAGCAGAGAGAGATGAGTGCCCAACGCAGATTAGATAGTGCCCATAACAAACTCACACGTGTGAACCAGGCTTTACAATTCGCAATTTCTTCAATGCCTTTCCTGCTATGTAATCGCGTAACCGATTATTACTAATTTGTTTCATTTTGACAGTTCAACAACATTCATTGCATTATTTACGTTGTTGAGCAGATTTTTTTTTAGAACTTATGGAGCAATGGATTAGACATTTGTTTGAAACCGATTCCGATTTTGATTGATCGTGTATTTCGCAATTACGGTACTGGAGCAACAAACTTAATAGGTACCTTAATACTTGTTACCAGTAGGTGTAATGAGAATTATGTGCAATAATGCTAGTTGCATAATAATAAGGAACATGGTTTCTTTATAGTCAGTCAGTCAGTCATTCCCGTTTTACCCTTTGGGTATGAAACCCTAATAACAGTGCATTAATGAAAAACAGTGCATTAATGAAAAAATAGTGCTACAATGAGATTTCATACAACTTTTTACACTGTTTTGGTTCTAAGCAAAAAATACGTCCTTTGTGATCGGTTTTGTAGTGATTAATGATAACATTACTATGTAGTTAAATAAAAAAAATATTTGTATGCCAGTCCATGGCGAGACATGTAGATCATAACCCTATTATTAAGATCATTATTGTACCAGGTTTAAATCCAAATAAATATATTCTTTTCTATTCTATAATAATATGATTTCCCAGTGTTGTTTGTTACGATTCTTGATCTGAACACAAAATATTTTCTGTTGTAGCAAAATTATTTATGCACCGTGTGTTCCGTAACCATAATTTCCTTAGTAAATAATAACAGAAAGTTTTAACGGGATGAACGTGGAGGGATTCATGATTGAAGTTGCTTTTGTCTGAAGCTTGGTACGTATCTTCGTGTTTGCATCTATTTTCCCATGAAGAGGCTTGATTTTTTTGTGGCTCTCGGAAATTATACAGGGTGTAAGGGACTGCCTTCTGCAAATTAACAGGGGCATTCAGCTATTTTGAATCATATTCCACCGGAAATTTTCTCAAGAAAGATTTCATTTTTTTATCGTTTTTTCAGTTACTATTATTTATTTATTTCAATGTAAAATTAAATTCTCTGTACGCAGCACTTCATTTATGTAAATAAAACAGCTGAAATAAAAAAACCAGCAATGGATGTTAAAATACTCGAGCGTGCTCCCTCCGACTACGTGGGAGGAAAGTGCGGCTACGTGGGTTTTGCCACGGTCACGATACATTGCGCGTGATGTAATAATACAAATCAAGTTTATTGGAATCCCATAATGTTCCTGAAATAATTGCATGTACCGTCTTAGTATGATATGCTGAATTCATCCCATCAGTTTGTGGAGGGCTGTCCCTTACACCTTGTATTCTGACATTTTTGAAGCTAAAAATATTAGATTAGTTTTTCATTCTGAAACCCGAAACAAAGGCAACCTCTATTTCGGCATTTATCAGTGCATATTATTATGAGTATAAATGGTTAAATGCATGCCTCGTGATTAAAATCATTCATTGTACAGCTTCCAGCTTCCATTTTATGTTATTTCTTAAAGTATTAGTAATTTTAGCATTATTTTAGTAATCACCTTCTTGGGTACCTACTATCTTTTAGATCTTTAGTGTTTTATGCACTTGTAAATCATACAAATATAATTTCATTAAAATTACTTTTTGTATGGTTTCAGATGAAAAACCGCGTTATTTATCACATAATTTTCTTTTCCGTTCGTTTTTTTTTTCATTTTTATTAATTATTATTCACCGTTTCATGTCGCGAATGTTTATAATAAGACTGTGCGAAACTGAATGCTTGACTAATATTAATCAAGCATGTGTTTTGCAATGTTAAAAATAGCCTTACTTTTAATTTAGCATTAGTTACTAATTGTCTACTTACCTACTTACTAAATTAAGTACTGAAAGTCCCTATTTATACGTCTCCAGTCGAAATGAATTCAAATAAAAAAAAAGTTTTTAACACATTTTTCACTTGCAACATGTGAATACCTACTCGACTAACAAGTCTCCAGTAAACTGGTGACATGTAAATGAGTCTTTAAATAATTTCATTAGTATCAAATACAATTTTGATTATTTTTATTTTTTAAGTGTTTGATTAATTAATTACTTAGTTATTTATTTGTTAGTTTTGAGTTTTGTCAAATAATTTTCGTGTGAACAACCATTTATTTATAAAATAACAATGCCAAAACTCAGTTTACTAATTTATACTCTTTTATCATTCAAATATCAAGATAATTATTTAAAATGAAAAATGCTATTATTACTTAGTTTAAGTTAGCATATCATTTAAGTTGATACAGTTTGCAACTTTGCAAAAAACCTCATAATTTTTATTAGTTTTTCAAAACCTACACTTACTTACTAATCATCTTACTAATCATGTTCATCCATAATTTTAATTGTTTTTTTGGTATGTCGACAACTTGGCTAAACAATACCAATTTATCTTAATACAATGAAAATTGTTTTCTTAGTCATAAGATAACCAAATATTCTTGATTAATAATCTCAAGTAATGTTTTAATTAGTTCTATAAATTAATAATAAGGTATAATTATATTTTAACTGGCAACTTTATGCTGATAGGTACATAACCCATGTCTTAGATTATAAGATTCATTAATCATTTTATTCTAGTAAAGGTTACTCATTTTATTTGGCATCATCGCTATAATTTAACCTAATTCTTAATAACAAATAGTCTCATTGGACCGTTATTTGTATTGCCAACATTTTTCCACATTGTTTTTTTTTTGGTTTTATTGTAGCCACTCACAAACAATAATATTAAACCTACTTTCATCAATTTCATTAATATAAGTAGGTACCTAGATTTTAATTTAGTACGTATTTAAATTTATTATCTTAGAATTAAGTTAGTACATTAAGTACCTAATACATCTTATACAGGACTAATAAATACATTAAAATGATGTCTGTGTTTAATTTTTTTTACCATCTTTTACTTCCATCTTAGGTGAAACTACTTCTATATTATTATAAAACGGTGAGTTTCTGAATTGACTGCTACCGGCATGACAAGTCATGCCATTAAGTAACACATACAATACGCATAGTTTCGGCACAAGGCACATAGTTTTGGCATGTGTTATCGGCTCATATTGTTTCGACACGAGGTATCGGCACATAGTTTTGGCATGTGGTATCGGCACTAGGTAGGTATAGGCACATAGTTTCGGCACGAGGTATCGGCACATAGTTTTGGCATTTGGTATCGGCACTAGGTAGGTATAGGCACATAGTTTCGGCACGAGGTATCGGCACATAGTTTTGGCATGTGGTATCGGCACTAGGTAGGTATAGGCACATAGTTTCGGCATGAGGTATCGGCACATAGTTTTGGCATGTGGTATCAGCACTAGGTAGGCATAGGCACATAGTTTCGGCACGAGGTATAGGCACATAGTTTCAGCACGAGGTATCGGCAGATGGTTTCGGCGGGGATTAGGTATGTCTCCTGAAGAACCGACAACTACCTACAATAGACGTAGATATATTTAGTAACCTATTTTATAATGAATTTCCGCAAAGTCACGCCTGAATCAATTAACTATCTTGAACCGACAACTATCAGGAACGGACCAAAAAAATTCGGATGCAATATTTTTATTGTAGTGCGGACAAGCCACTAGATTTCAAAAACAATATTTTGTATGAAGCAGCATACTATAACATCCCCATAAGTTATTCATAGCGAATACCGTAATCAATGAGCGTTAAATTGATTTGTGCATATTGCTCCGATAACACCGCCTGTTATAATCGACGTCAAATAGCTCGCATAATTAGGTTTGCTGTGCACTGAATTACAGTTAATAAGCCTGTATTATAATGCGCACGTTGAGAACGAAAGCGACTCAAGTCAAAACTTACGATTTTTGGGAATTGAATAAAGTGTGTTCGACTGATTGAACATTTTCTATTCTTTCTAGAATAACTTTTTAATATGAAAACGAAAGTTACGATTTTTTTTTGTATAATATTATTTGGCTTTATCACTTTAAATATACGTATATAAAAATGAAAAAAAAAAAGAACTGTATAAAATAAGTTTTGGAAAAAATAGATAAAAATAAATAGTCACTTTATTATTAGAAATGAGTTCACTCATGCCTTAATAAATAAGTGACCGAATTTGATTTATGTCACCTAGGTTGTTAATATAAGAAATAAGAAAGTGACCGAATTTGATTTATGTCACCTAGGTTGTTAATTTTAGAAATAAGAAAGTGACCTATACCATAAATTGGTCACTTTATGATTATAAATTGTAGCAAAACTTACGCCCACAAATCGGCACTAAACTGACGAAAAGTGTAATCGGTCGCTACGGTACTAAATATGACACGTTCAGCTACATCCACTCGCGGTACAGTACTGATTGCGTCCCTTTCACTCTGGTGCGGGGAGTGTGAAGCGCTCAAAAACAAAGAGACCGAAAAGCCCTCTATCCCTCTCTGACCATTAATAGTCTGTTTTTTAATATAAGTGTGATAAATTGTACTTTTTTGAGTCATTTTGTATATTTAACTCATTTTACTAAAATTTTGAGATAGGTCACTTTCGTTCTCAGCATGCGATATTATGGATAGGTACTTCATTGTAGCATGTCTTGTAGGTATGAGTTTGGGTAGAATGGATAAATTTTGGTCAGGATGGTTGAGTAATTATTTTGTGTGTAAATCGGCTCTTATGGTATGGGCATGTAATGCGGAGGAATGGAAAATGTGAGGTCAGGATAGGCAGTCGCTCCATGTAAAATACTGGTATTCAGCTGCATCCGGTTAGAATGGAAGCCGACCCCAGCATATTTGGGAAAAGGCTGGGCAGATGATAGTGATGAAAGAAAAGATTGAACGTCACAAGGCTGCGAAGCCAGGGCCTTCTCCATTAGATACTCTAGAAGTTGGAGCTTTCGGACTCTGACTGAATTTATTTGGAAGAAATTGAGGAAAATTAATTTCGGTAGAAATAAATACCTAACGTAACGTAATATTTATTCCACAATTTTTGATATTGCACCCTCCACTGTTTGTCTCTGCATCACCCAAAGGTTGACTGTAGAAAATGCCTACGGGATTACTTAGGTTAGGTAATGCCATAGGCATTTTCTACTTACACAAATGTACTTTTAAGCACACAAATGTACAGAGGCGGAAGTTCGGCTCTGTACATTTGTGTGCTTAAAGTATTAAATAAATAAATAACGTTTCAAACTCGCAACTTGTTCCTTACGCTTCAGAGTAGGTAGGTACCTAGGTACAGTCACGGACTTTAATTGATGAGCCACTTTCAAACCTTTCAATTTTGCCGTTTCATACATTCACGGGAGCAGTGGTGGCCCAGTGGTAACGGCCACGACTTACGAGTCGTAGGTCGTAGGTTCGAACCCTGACAGGCGCTTTACTTTGTGTAAATTAGTTCATCGCCACTGCTCTCAAAAACGGTGAAGGAAAACATCGTGAGGAAACCGGCATGTCCTAGAACCAAAAATTCGAAGACATGTGACATCTACCAACCCGCACTGGGCCCGCGTGGTAGATTACGGCCCGCTCCCTCTCACAGAGAGGAGGCCTGTGTCCCAGCAGTGGGAACATTATAGGCTGATTATGCTATACATTCACGAGACTACACGATTAAACACGAACTCAAATCGCATGCTCGTATATGACAAATTACTAGTAATCGAAAATAATCTTATCCATAGAGGTTGACTAATAAGTTCTCAATAAAAAATAAATACAAAGCTTATCGAATCTAATTGATACTGACCTCCTTTGAATCAGAGCTCATTAACTCGATAATGCTGAAAACCTATCCGAAGACAGTGACAATTTCGATGTTGAAATGTCGATGTCAGAGACGTTATTTTCGAATTTGTCGAAATGACTAATTACAATTTTTCCGTACGCTAACGTTACTATGGCTACGCTAAACCAATCGTCGCTAGGTTACGGTTGCTAGACCTGCAATTGGTTGACTTTGGGTAGTCCTCTGCTGTCAAGTTTGTAGTTCTGGCTCTCAGGTTAGCCAACCGGTAAAGATATTAAACTTCTATAATATGAAGACATGACTTTCCGTGTCAGGATGTACGAGTAAGTATAACCGACTAAGCCCAATTTGCATTACACGGCTAAAATGCGAACAGTGCCAAGTGGCTCATCAATTAAAGTCCGTGACTGTACCTAATACTTTGTGCGGCCGATCCCACAACCGCGCATGTAATACTGCGTGTCACCTCTGATTCTTACTAACTCAGATCATTCCACCCTGTAAATGCCTACAACAGACCTACACCATCTGGATACTTGCACTAATTACGTCCGGAATGTCTGGTCAGATTACACCTAGCGCGTTCCTAACGCATTGTGCACTAGATGACATGGCTATTAGGGAACGGGAAGCTATCTTATATAGCTACATCTACTCGTGTGCAAGTGTAGTATATAATGGAAAGTGTTGGTTTGTAGTTTAGGTAGGTAAGTAGGTAAATGCTACTGAGTTTGTTTCGGCCTTTCTTCTCAGAGTACCTAGTCAGATAGGAAACGCCGACCTCATCTACTTAGCTTATTTTTAATATGGCGTGTAAAAGTGATTCCAATATCCTATTTACAAAACAAACAATTTAATTTCATTTAATTTCTACAATTAAATAAAATTGTGTATGAATGGAGATGTAGGCTATAAGAGTAGGGGAAGACCGTAGACTGAAAACATAAAGGGTTGTGTTTTAAGGATGAAATTGCAACACCTTCTTAGATGCATTAAAAGTTAATGCGACCGTGACATCATAGTAGGTATATTGATAAGAAAATAATCCACTTAGGTACCTTTAGTTATGAGATTCCCGCAGACAGGCGCGACGCGACGACTGGCGCGGCGCGACACCGGTAGAAAATTTTCCATGAAGTTTTGATAGAAATTGTTCCACCAGTGGCAGTGTGGAGTCGCGTCGCGCCTTTCTGCGGGAGCCCTAAAGAGTGGTGTTCTTAAGGTTGATGCGCTAGGGTGGTCCGTGAAATTCAAATTTTCTTACGTTTTTTGCAATTATCAGGTCAGTATCAGGTTGTATGTTGATCTAAATATTATTAGCGGCCGTAACAAATATGGATTTATAGAATTATAAACATTAGAATCAGCAATACAACTCTCTAAGTTCATGTTAGTGCATTGAACGAAAATTTCATGAAATCGTCAGTCAATACATTTACATGAACTTAGAGAGTTGTATTGCTGATTCTAATGTTTATAATTCTGTAAATCCATATTTGTTACGGCCGCTAATAATATTTACATCAACATACAATCTGATACTGACCTGACTTAATTTAAGTGTTAGGTTCTATTGCGCGAATGACCGTACCAAGCACAGCATAATTATTTCGTGCTGAGATCTACAAGCGTGAAAGCCCGGCTTCGCTTAGCTAACACGTTATACATCATCTGTAAGCCGGTGTCTTGCCGTATTCATGTCGTATTACACGGGTATGCCTACCGACATGGAGCCGATAATAAGGGCATTATTACAAGTCTGTTACTGGCCGGTTACAATACCCGGTTACTGTGGCCATATTGACACGATAAGTGAACTTTATTGCTGGTTAACTGGGAGTGTATATTGTTTTGTAAGTTAATTACACCTCTGAAAGCTATTGTTATTGACGATGTTAGGATATGGAGTAGTAATTCGCAAGCCAGCAACCTAATTGCGTAACACACGATCAATCATAATCTGAATCATTTTGAAGGATATTGCCAATCATAGGTTGTTTTCCTATGTTCGAAAAATTTGTCGGCTCACCAACGTAAATAACTCAATGAATGTTGTTGAACTGTCAAAATAAAACAGATAGTGTGATTGATCTTTGTTACGAAATTAGGGTAATGGATTTTCCCTTTTTGTGGAAAGCTCAAAAAACGAATACCCTTATGTTTTAATGCAGATGCTTCCAATTAAAATAAGTATTAGAGCATCGACCGCGGCTTTTGGAGCTAAGTTAGCTATACCCCATTTGAAATAAGATTAGACATAAAACAAACCCTTTTACAGTCCGTTCAACCGATTTTGACTTCTATACCGTAGGCGTAAGGATAGCATTAAAAGCAAAAAAAGTTACACAATACCAACTCTCTACTGCGGCTGCCATTTGTCATGCCACCAACGCAATAGAATTCAAAATTGGTTGAACGGAATGTAAAAAAGGCTTATCTATACGTCTAATCTTATTTCAAATGGAGTATACATCATTTTAACTTTTGATCTCTAGCATTGTCAGTAGAGACAAACTATATTTTTAAGTGACGACGCCACGAAATTTCATTTTCTATAGGTACCTACTTAGGTACATAAGTAGTATAAAACAAAGTCATTCATAGTGTCTCACTGTGTGGCCACATATACCTTCTAAACTCCTCATAATCAGTCTATGATGTTCCCATCTAGCTTATTTTTAATATGACGTGTAAAAGTGATTCCAATATCCTATTTAAAGAATAAACAATTTCATTTCATTTCCTTTTGAGAGATATCTCTTAGAACACTAAAGGAACAAACACAAATAACTACTAATAATTAAGTAACACACCTAACGTAAACTCAGTCTGACAGGTAAACTCTAACAAGCGTAACGTTCACGTGTTAGTTTGAACGTGAAATGACGTTGAAGAACAAGAGGAAACTTCGCGTCTTGAACGTTAGTTAATTTTAGATGCGATGCTCTTTCACGAGATAGTTGAATTGAAAAACTAGATTTGTTTCTAGCTATTCGAAATGTCTGGTGTGGGAATTGTTGTCATATTTGCTGTTCATTTCAATATGAAAATTTAAAAAAAAAACGCTACAAAGTGAAAAATAACTATTTTTCACTTTGTAGTGTTTTTTTTTTAAATTTGTATTGTAACGTTGCAGTGTAACGTTGCAGTGTAACGTTGAGAGTTTAGAAATTATTAAAAATAATACAGCGAACGTTACACTGTTGAACGAATTAAATACCAGTATGCCAAGGTCGCCTTTGTTGCGATTGTTCGCCCCTTATCGCGCTTATCGCACTGATAACGATTCTAGCCAATTAGCGCCGAGCAGCAATCCTATATAAGTGGGGGTGACGGGCGATTTGATTCACTTTGCGGCCAGCGCTCGGTGTGGTAACACGTCGCGTTCTGGTTTGCAATTGGTCAATCGTCATCCTGAGGATGCCTCGTTGAGAGGTGAAACACGTGTCGATTTCTTACAGGGTTTTTTAGGACTCTTGAAGAATAGTCAAGCGGAATAGGTTACTAAATATATCTACGTCTATTGTATTTTTTTTGGGTAGTCACTCTGCTGTCAAGTTTGTAGTTCTGGCTCTCAGGTTAGCCAACCGGTAAAGTTATTAAATATAATTTTCTTCTACTAATACGAAGACATTATGACTTTCCGTGTCCGGAACCGAATAAACCGGCTAAATTACGAACAGTGCCAGGTGGCTTATCAATTAAAGTCCGTGACTGTACATTAAAAAAACATACAGTCGAACATAGAACCATAACCGTTTTAAAGTAGTTTGAAAAAGTTTTAAAGTAGGCTTCATTCCTACAATAGGTACAGATAAAAGCAGACCACAAAATGAATAGAACATTTGTATGTAAAGTGTTTTTTAATCTCGGAGACTAATTTGACATTTCAAGTGATTGTTGTTGGTTTTTCCAATTTGGAGTTTAACATTTGCACCTGTCAAATGAGTCTACGAGATTAAAAAACAGACTTTAAAAACGCATAAAGGCTCGTCCAAACAGACGCGACATCGCGGGCGCGGTACCTTTGTCGACAAAGGTACCGCTGCCTGTCGCGCCCGCGATTTCGCGTCTGTTTGCACGAGCCTTAAATATTTCAGAAATAAGCGTAGACTCTGAAACCATCGGTTCATTGTAGGTAGGTAGGTACTCATTGTTATGACAAACTTTTACTACGGGACCAAAACTGAAATCGCGAAAAAAAATCGACTGTGATTTTGTCGAGTTATGCAAACATTGTAGCAGAGCAGTAGTGGAGCAGCAGATTTTTTTAAATGTCGTATCGGCAAAATTTTGCTGGAAGCGCTTTTCGAGGCTGATAACACAAGCTGTTTAACATTCTTATTTAAATACCGTCAACGCGATCAGTAACACTTTTGACGTGAAACGACGTGTGATGGCTTAAAAAACAACGTATTAATTCCATAATTTACATATTAATGCACATGCGAAAGTACACAAGAATATTATGAATAATAATAAACTGACGTTCGTTTATTTATTTTGAGGAAATTCTTTATTTTTTTTAAGCTTGAGGTCCTCTTGCAATTTTCACTTTTTTAAGTCCGTATTTATCCTCACCTAAATGAGTTGATCAGCCTGTTTGGCACAGATTTCTTAGTTACCTATATGTAACTTTAATATTAACGTAGGTATTCAGCTGCATCCGGTTAGCCTGGAAGCCAACCCAACATAGGGAAAAGGCTAGGCAGATTGAATGGGCCTTATCTTGTCCTCGATCCTACCTGATGTAATAAATGGAACGAACGTGCCCAGAAGATGCCTGATCACTCTTGATTTGAAGGCAGACGGTTAAATGTGGAAAAACACAGACAGTTTGATTTTGTTTTTTTCCACATTTGACCGTCATTTGACAACCTCCACAACCCAGTATCTGGGTAATACGATACCCCTTGGTAAGATTGGTTGTCAGACTTTCGGGCTTCTGACGACCCGTAACGACTGTCAAAGATCCACGAATGACAGCCGGGACCAACGGCTTTACGTGCTTTCCGAGGCACTGAGGAGTCTCGATATGTGAAGATGGTCACCTATACACGAGCAGGCCCATTACGCAATAAAAAAACGACTCCAGCGAACACCTTTGGACGCAAATAAAAAAATTGTACCAATGAGTTGGATGCTACCACGCTAGATGAGTTGATATACATCATTATTGTGTTATTAAAGGTATGAATTACTATTGACTCATCATCAGTAGGTACCTACTTACCAAGTAATGCTCATAAATTATCCTGAATAAAGAAATAAATCAAGATGCAAATATTGTTAGAAATAAACCAATTTATAAGACTATCATTTTCAATTCATCCTTTAGAAATAATCGGCTTAACACAGAAAAGAATAAAGCTTTACGGAAAGTCGTTTAGGAGCAGCACAATGTCTTGCTAATAGCGGATTATGGAAATAACTTGATTCAGACCTTTGAATAGCTTGAATAAAGGCCTTTGCATGCCTTTACGATTTGATACCAACTTTAAAAAGCTTTGAGAAATAAGCTTTATATTGTGTCACGTACAGTAACATTTTCATTACGTAGTCCGAGAAAAAGAGGTATGGAGTAGGGAAGCCTTTGCCCTGCAGTGGGAAAGTCCAGCCTAATTAATTATAAATAGGTACATAGTTACACTAAAAAAAAACTTGAAGCATTTATTTCAAATAAACCAATTACAGGCGCTTTTGAATTGTCAAGGGGTCGGTCAGTCAGAAAGATGAAGCTAGTTGCCCATTCCAAAGCGTAGTAGGTTCCTATGGAGAAGGACGGGCAAGAAACTCCACGGACACTCTTTTAAATCGGAATATTGTTACAATATAATTATTGGAGTCGTGTATGCACCATGTTCTAATCTCAGTCTGTCAAAAATACCTCTAATTTCTCTTCGATTTCCCTACATTTTTGGCAAGTTTTTGACATCGATTGTCGTTGAGATGAAATTGCGACTAGATTTTGAACATTTAACTACGGGAAGGCCTTCTGGTGTGCGACGGTCTCAATCCTGCCCAGTTTTAACCGGAAACGATTAAAAACAAATTAAGCGCGAAATCCCTACATTATTATGTGAAATAAGTTTCGCAATGAAACTGGGCGATGTGCACAATAGCGGTGAACTTAGTTGTTTGTAACTTAGAGGTTGAACAGTGATGAATCCTGGGTAATTGAGTGTGAATTTTAGGTAAGTACCTATGAATTATTTTTAACCGTTTACGTCGGATTTATCCGACAAATATATTCGTGTCCGTTTTGCCAGCGTCGTTTATTTACAACGGTTGTTTAATCTGCTTTTTTTATTAGTTTCGCACATCTGTCTTTGTTGTAGGTATTTATTTTTTGATTCACTGTGCCGGCCGCTGTGGCACGACAATTACTGATAGGAAGTCGGTGGTTTTCTATAATGCTAAATGTCCTGAGCAAACCACGATTAAACTGAATGGGAATAACTTATTGCGAGTGGACTAGGACGACCTTTTAATGACCAAGTGGATATTGAGGAAATCCGATGTAACATGTTGGCTCGTAGGTAGGTTTGCACGCTGTAGCAGGGCAGCCAAAATTACGCTTTTTAAAGCTTATTGCCAAGTATTTTACACGTGCAGCCTGTGGACCAACTGTACTCAGCGGGCTATCAGCGCCCTACGGGTCCAATATGATAACGGGTTCAGGGTGTTGATGGGGCTGCTCCGTTTCTGCAGTGCATCAGGTATGTTTGCTCCAGCACAGTCAGACGGAAATTTGCCTCTTTACTCAGCAGTGTGCGGGAAAGCTCCAACTCCATCCTGAAGATCATAGCGGGGCGGTATTAGGTGATGTTGTTCGGAGATGTATCTCGAACAACAGCCTTGTTACCAAATAGATAATAAGTTTACTAACATAGGTATAAGTTGTCTTTTTGTCTACTAACCCATACCTATGGATGTTTCTTATCCGAAATAAAGATTATTTTATTTTATTTAAAATATTTTGTAGCTAACTAGATAAATGTCATATAAATATTTCAACATGAATGATGTAACCAGTATTTAGTAACAATATTTTGATTTAAAAGAGTGTCCTTGGAGTTTCTTGGCCGTTCTACTACGCTTTGGAATGGGCAATTAGCTTCATCTTTTTGACTGACCGACTCCTTCAAAATTCAAAAGTACCTGTCATTCGTTTAATTGAAATAAATGATTTGATTTGAAGTTTGTGTTTTATACTGATTCCTCATTAATAATGTGTCATTATCGTGAAAATAATTCATAATTATGTATCCATAATTTTGTCTGATTATTCTAAAACATTCGTCATTTATACATTTAGGTCCTACCTTCAGCGAAGGATTTTGATGTTTATGCTGGATTGATATTAGAGGTCTTAATAGTGAATGAGGTGTCGTAAGTTTAGGTAAGTATAGCTTTGACCATTAACCTTTGGTATGACGGAACGTAGATCTCGTAGAAACACAATGGATTTTTTATTATGTCTGTGAATCGGCATACGACGGGTTAAAAAGAAAAAAAAACTGAAAATTAAGTGACTTTTTGCTTCAGATCCGATCCTGTTAAAATATTTTCTACAGGCGTGTTCCATCGCGTCGCCGCCAAAAATTAATCAAATTAAAACAAAAAAAAATAGTTGCGCCATCATGGAATATCGTTACCAAATAATTGAAAAGTTCTGGAGTTTGTAGCAAATATTTTTATGGAGCCAAATTTTAATTATCGAGGAGGACACTCAAATTAATTTGTTTCATCGACGCATGGTTATTGGTTAGCGCAAGTTTTCAGTGGTTGGACCATTTAATTAAAGCGTTGGTCAAACAGGTTTATGTCATGATCAGTTTTCATATCAATCTAATTATAGACAAGGTGGAGACCACAACACGACAGTAAATTAATCTTCGTTTATCTAATGATGTCCCTAGTCTGCTTATAAAAATTCTACTGTCAACAACATTTTTTAATCTCGTAGACTAATTTGACAGGTGCAAATGTCAAACTCCAAATTGAAAAAAACAAACAACAATCATTGGTAATGTCAAATCAGTCTGAGATTAAAAAAACGGACTTTAATCCTACACCCAATAAGTACCTATACTCCATTTGAAATAAGATTAGACATTAAAACAAACCCTTTTACAGTCCGTTCAACCGATTTTGAATTCTATACCTTTGGCATAAGGATAGCATTAAAAGCAAAAAAAGTTACACAATACCAACTATCTACTGCGGCTGCCATTTGTCGTGCCACCAACGCAATAGAATTCAAAATTGGTTGAACGAAATGTAAAAAAGGCTTATCTATACGTCTAATCTTATTTCAAATGGAGTATAGGTAGTTTAGTTACTATAGCTAGTCAAAGATTGGCAAAACCCATAGTTCCCTCTCTACCTAACTATTTAGTTAGTTTGAAAAAATTACGATTTCTATTTCTATTTTACGATATAATTTCATATTTTCACGTTAGTTTTCGTCAAGAGTCGTCGAGTCTCGTTTGATTTTTAGCAGGGTGTGTGCACATACAAGCGATGTTGACTTGGGCAGTTAGGTGTATGTTCCGTTCCTTACACCCTCTAGTACCTAGGTACAGTTCGATTCAAACTTAATGGGGGCTCGGAAGTTAGCTACTCGCTGCGCAGTACCCTAGTTACCCCACCCCTAACCCCCGCTGACACATGAAAATGTTACTGCACAGCGACTCGCCTCATATTCCGAGCCACCTGTACCATTATAACATTTGTTTTTTCTTCTGTACCATTTTATTTTTTAAGTTTAATTTCACTTTTTGAGGTAAATTTTTGGTGGTAACTTGTTAAAAAACCTTAGCAATCGGTAAAATATTAGCAGTGTGCGGAACTGAATCGAAAATCCTACCCAAGACCCATGGCCCTTACTTATCATAAATTATTGTGACAGTTTATTCTCCAGTATTTTCCGCAACGTTTCATTACTGAAAGTGTCGATATCCGCTGGACACCGATACCGATAGCCATGGATGTGGGATCATTGTGCGAACTCCATTAAAAACGGAGCGCTGTGTAAACCGCAACGCGAATGGTGATCCGATTAGGTTTATTTTGTACTTGTTAAGGCTTTTATTATTGAATTAATTTGTTGCATTGAGAACTACGGCCTGTTTTTTCGTTTTTTTATGTTTATTGAAAAAAGATCGCTGAAAAGATAGAATTCCTAAAGGCAGTTGTAATGTATCGAATTTTTGTTACGCGTTACAGTAGTCAGTGCAGCGAACCGAGCCGCTCGATCCTCCATTCGACTGTCAGCTGTTTCGTAAATTCCTTTGAAACGGAAATATGAAAAAACGACATGGTGCTTGAAGCGAACGTTCGCCGCGTCTACCACCGTATTGTAACCAAGCTCGCCGCGAATGATGATACATTACAAACCAATCTTACAAGTCAGTCTCCGCCTTATGAATATAATATTTATGCGAGTGTGGTCTCTCGAATTGTCTCAGGAGTCAGGTTCCAGGTCATCTCTAAACATGAATAATTTAATAATTATCCACGGTTAGAGATAAATAGCTGGTCAACTGGTGCTTTTTAGATTAAGAACCATTTATAACTTTAAAAAAAATCAAATCACAAGAAGAAACTAAGAAGGTTGTTCAGTTCACGAACCTATGTACGATAAGTAGGTAATTAAACTGCAGCGTTAATTAATTACAACACAATCTGCAAAGCTCCAAAATCAAGCAAACTAGAAAGTATGTAAATTAAAAAGTCAGAACGCCAAAAGTCAAAGGGCCAGTAAATTGCTGGTTCGCGTCAAGTTGGCTGCTAACGACTGCCAACTTTGACGTCAGCCCCGGGCCTAACGACTGGAAACAGGCCGAACAATGCACTGCGGGAAACGAAACGCAACTAGTTTTAATTGTTACGTTATCGGGATTTTTATATTGTTTTGGGAACGGTAATTACTTAGTGGTTTTTCGGCCTAGATGTTGAAACAATATAGGTAATTAATAACCTCATTTTTTTGAAGTCGGTTAAAAAGATTGTCCATGGAGTTTCTTGCCCGTTCTTCTGCATAGGAACCTTTTACGCTTTGGAACTAAGCTCCATCTTTTTGACTGACCGACCCCTTTTAAAAAGTACCTGTAAATGGTTTAATTGAAATAAATATAGTTATGAACACAATAATAACAATCAACTAAGTACTTTAAACGCAGTGAAATAATCACTGTGTCATGGGCCTTAATAAATAATATATACAACATTATTTATTCTTTATGCTAAACCCGAAAAGGGGTCATTGTACTCATCATTTTGAACAACTTTTTCTATGAACCAAAATTGAAATCGCAAAAAAAAAAAAACTGCTGTTCAATACATTTTGTCGATTTAATTAAGTGAACAGAAATGTAGGGAACAGTTGATTTTCTTTTCGCGATTTCAATGTGAACGAATGATGAACAACTTTTTCTATGGGACCAACATTGAAATCGCGAAAAAAAAAACAGCTGTTCAATACATTTTGTCGATTTAATTAAGTGAACAGAAATGTAGGGAACATCTGATTTTCTTTTCGCGATTTCAATGTTGGTCCCATAGAAAAAGTTGTTCAAAATGATGAGTACAATGACCCCTTCTCGGGTTTAGCATAAAGAAAAAATAATGTTGTATATTGTATCCCTCAAATTATACACACCTACCCGCAATGGCGATGCGCATACGACGTCGTGCAAACATTTTAATATACAGCTACCCTCTAAATAAAACTGATAAGAAATCATAATGTAATTTTGTCATAGTACCAACCCGCTACGCTAATCGGCTTTATGTATTTTTAAGTTATAATTTTTATTTTCTCTGTAAGTGATTGTGTAAATCTTTTGAGAAAATAAATATCTAAAACCGTAAATACTTTGAGTTTGAAGATAATGTTGCATAATCAGTCTCCAATGTTCCCTCTGCTGGGCCATAGGCCACCTCTCAGTGAGAGGGAGTGGGCCGTAATCCACCACGCGGGCCCAGTGCGGGTTGGTAGATATCACATGTCTTCTATTTTTAGTTTTATGACAAGAAAGAAAGAAAGAAAAATGTTTTATTTGGGACACGCACAGGAAAATAAACAACAAAAACAAACATTAAAACTAACAAAATCAATAAAACAAGTAATAAAAAAACAAGCTGGTTTTCTCACGATATTTAGGTGGAGAGTGGGTTCGAAAAACGATTTTTATTCACAACACCTTATCATTTCAGTCACGGTCATTTGGTAAGGATAATTAATTAGCAGCTGCATCCGGTTAGACTGGAAGCCACAAGAACCGACCCCAACATAGTTGGGAAAAGGCTAGGCAGATGATGACGTTTCTATTTACGTTAAAACGTACTAACCTAACAAAAAAAATAAGTCGCAGATACTGACCAACTCCATACTATCACCGCACATTTTCTGCTTAAGGCGCTGACAACAGCCAAAATAAAAAAAATGCCAAATCTATATAGTTTGTGATAGCGGAAAAAAAATTGAACATATTTCTCAGAACTTCGTTGTTTCCAAAACACGTTTTGAAAAAAAAACTCGACTCAAATTAATGGTAAACTAACCTCTTACCTTGAGTCTTTATCCAAAATATCTGTATTAAATATCAACCTACGTTGGTGTTTTAATTAATAACAAGAACGTCTTATTTGAATGTAGAACTTGGTTGTTTTTAATTTTCAATTATTCAACTCATTTTTGAATAAATACATAATTGCTTCATATTTTGCAATAAATTCCAAGCGTTATGTTATCGCGCTTCTCTTTCTTTTCTATGTGACCGCGGTTTATCTGTTGTCAGCGTCTTAATTTCTAGGACGCTTCATAAATTATTTACCTACCCTCTTACTGTACCTTGCCGCTTTCTAACTATCGGATTACATTACATCAGGAGCACATTAGTTATTTACTAACGTACGGGACGGTAACGATACGCTATCCACAACCTGTCTGCTGGATACCGATCAGTGTCGAGAGAAAATCTAGAGAAATAGAATAAAACTAGTCTGATTTAGAATGTCGATGCATTCATTTCTAGTGCTTTTATCGGTGGTATAAATAAATATAAAAGTTTTGAATGTAGGTTTTCGAAGTTTCTGTTTCTGTCAATCATTTGAAGATGATAGAGACGTTCTTTTTACGACGGGGGCTTGTGGCTAATTAATAACAGCCGTACGTATCGATCGATCAGGTAGCATAACCTGATTTCTCTTCTGCGTTTGGTCCGTGGATGGGTGACCATCTTATCAAGATCCCTCCGTGGCTCGGAAAGCACGTTAAGCCGTTGCTCCCGGCTGTCATTCTTAGATCTTTCGGGTCGTCAGAAGCCCGAGTTTGACAACCAGTCTTACCAAAGGGGTAAAGTATTACCCAGTAGCAATTAACACAAAATCAATTGGTGGCAGCATTTTCGTGGTTAAAAGTTAAAACCACCTCAACTTTAGGGTGTCAAAAAACTTTTTACAATAAAAAACAACCGACTTCCAAAAAAAAAAACACAAAAAAAGTGAAAAATAACTTTAATTTCGGAAGTCGGTGGCAAAAAACGAAAATTGAAAATCAAAGACACCGACTTCTGAAATTAAAGTTATTTTTCACTTTTTAGTTGTGGTACATACCCCACACAAACTCGAATAGGTACCACTACCTGCTACGCAAATAACAGTGACGGAGTCAAACAATATATCATCTACATACACTAAGTGGGAAAAAAATATGTAATATTGAAGCTAACTCAAAAACTACGCAGGCAAAGTTAATAAAATGTATATGGGACCACCTCTGAAGCATGACCTACCAAACAAAACAAGAATCATCAAAATCGATTCATAA
The DNA here is from genome assembly GCA_948473465.1 of Lithophane ornitopus. Classification (NCBI taxonomy): domain Eukaryota; kingdom Metazoa; phylum Arthropoda; class Insecta; order Lepidoptera; family Noctuidae; genus Lithophane; species Lithophane ornitopus. Next base: position 13,540,441 of record OX419629.1, read on the forward strand.
TTGGCGAAGAAATCGAGTAATATACATACAAAAAAATAACATACAGACGAATTGAGAACCTCCTCCTTTTTGAAAAAGTCGGTTAAAAAGAACTGATGGCATGTGAAGATAAAAAGAAAATACTTAGTAAGTTAAAATTCATGCAAAAACGCTCCAAAAATCCATTCAGTGTAGCTAAATTCGTTTCTTTCAAACTCATTTTGATAACACCTACGATTTTATGAAAAGAATCCTTTAAAGACATTTTGTACTAACATTACCAGCCATTACTATTCTTTTCATGTCTCAAAAATTCCTAAGAGCTAAAAAGGCATCTATCGCCTCGTTTGATCAGTCTTTGATAGCTTATATGGGCGTCATTTTATCAGGAGACGAGGCAAAAACCTTGTGGGTGTGTACTAATTACTTTACCAATATCTTCGAAGTTTATTATCAAAGTATGTAGGAGACTATAATTGAGGACTTCAATTTCTAGAGCGTAGGTTTGCGGAGCCAACATGTCCAGAAATTGGACAAAACAGAGAGACAAAAAGAAAAAAAAAAGGTGAAGACGTAAATAGAAGTACTTACATAAAAAGATTTTCGTATTACGGTTTTATTGGTAGATATCGGTTTTCGGTCAACAATTTGCGTTGTTTCTCCTGCACCCTAATTACGTAATACACGATCAATCACAATCTGAATCGGTTTGAAACAAATTAATGTCTAATTCATTGCATCATAAGTTCGAAAAAAAAAATCTGCTGAACAACGTAAATAACGCAATGAATTTTGTTGAACTATCAAGTTAGTTAGTCTTAATCGGTTACGAAAATAAGTATCGCAATTAGATAGCTATTATCACGTCTCACCTGTTATCTAATTAGAATAAAAACTTAGCCACAGTCAACTATTTTTCCCGCATCTCGGTTGCGTTTCCCAATCCAAACCTTTCAAATACTAACACCAAAACTAACTGTAAAGCGTTCAAATATTTGTGCTTTATAGGAATTGAGCCAGCAATCCTTTAGTGTAACCCAAACCCAATCACTCAGCCAATCAATCAGCTTCAGCTGTGTTCCTTATGATTCCTTTCCTTCCTCTTACTCTCTGACTTTACATTAGACTTTTAAGTGATATGACTATTACCGACTGTTGCTGTTTTTTTGAGGAAATTAATTAATATCGTTTGATTATTATAATCATGTTATCAATTTTTAGCACCAATGACATCTATGTATATTTCTACACCTTCTGGTATAACATAGCGCGCTTGTAATTTTTTTTTATATAACACCTATTTTATTGTACCTATGTTAACAAATGATTATGATTATTATGATTACCTACGGCCGTGTTTGTTAATTTCGTGTTAGGGTTGCGGGAAAAATTTGCCCCCACTGGGAATCGAACCCGGGAGCTCTGGGTCTGAGACTGGTGGACCACTGGACCACAAAGGCGGTTGTAGGTAGAGTACAATGAGGCACCAGTTTTGTCTCTATACTTCTACAACGAGCCGCTACAATGGCGACATTAATTTAACACACGGGTAGGGCTAGTGGCCAGTAAACATAAAAATTATAATAAAATAAAATAATTCGTAAATTGAAAAAATTAAATTTTCAAACAAACCATGAAATAGTTATTCAATGCACTTACATGAACCTAGAGAATTGTATTGCGGATTCTAATGTTTATAATTCTGTAAATCCATATTTGTTACGGTCGCAAATAATATTTAGACCAACATAAAACCTGCTACTGACCTGCAAATTGCAAAAAACGTAAAAAAAAATAATTTCGCGGGCCACCTTTGCGCATCTCCGTATCGGCATAAGTAGTTGAAAAAGATACGACTCCGTACCAAAATATTCTAGTCCCTCCAAATATACTTGATTATTGAACTTCCAAACTTATAATCGGACCAAGTCGATTGTTATAATCGAATTATTACGAGAATCGACTAACTCTGTTGTCCATTGCAAGTTTTATTAACGAGAAAAGTTTCTTACTTTCAATGTTCGTTTAATTTCGGAATGTTTCGGAGTTCTCTGCCTTTATTTTGATGAAGCGATGGTTTTACTGATCATGGAGTTTATGGTAGGTAGGTACCTACTTTTTGAAAACAATGTGACTTGTGATTGTGAATGTAAAATTGTTGAAAACAGTGTAAAAGTATGAGGAACCCGAACAGGGTGTAAAGTTCACTCATCCTCCATAGAAAAGGGAGGATCCTATGACTATCTGGTGGGCAACTGCCCAACGATTGATGTCAGGACGTTGTATATATGCTAGTCGAACTCTGCTTGCGCGATGCAGGATTTTGCGTGACATCAGTCAGTGTGATGCGTACTTCGTAGTTCGCTTGTGGCGATGTAGATGCCGCCACAGGTGTATTTGGAATTTTGTTTTTCCCTTTGTCTGTTCTACTGCAGAAATAATAGTATTTTATAAAAAAATATTTTGCCACGCCTTTAGCATGCCCTAATCCAAATACAAGACCATTACAAACTTTTATAAAGCCAAACCAACGCAAATTATAAATATTAAACTTACTACAGAACAAAAGACGAAATCTCCAACAACCCTTTTCGAAACACAAAGCAGCTGGATTTACTTAAAATCCACTCAGGCTATTATTAAAAAATATCATCATCCAAGTAAAAGGCTACCAGATGAAACACGGACGCCGTAACTCAATCAAGTTGATGAAGGAACCACTTCCCGACAGAGTTCGGTTGCAAAATCAATTTTGTGTCCTACAATCGTACGGGGCCGTTCGTAAATTACGTCACACGAATTTAATATTTTTTGGAGCACTCCCTCATCCATGTCACAGGTGGTCATATTTGTGATTTTGTGTGACGTCAAATAAGTATTTTGCAATTTTACAATTAAACCTTATAAGAAGTAAAGAACTTTAGAAGAAGATGAATCTTATTCTCTAATCTTATTTATTCTTCAGAAAGCTCACAGTCTAATATCTTTAAAGTAGTTTATGTACAATAGCGCTTACAATTGCCATTTACAAGCTTCCACAAATTAAAAACTATGTACCTAAAATTTAAAAAGAAAAGAAACATACTTACTAAGATTTTTAAGATAAAAATTAAAAACAATATCATACAGTTAACTTAACAAATTCTTTATTAAACAAAACAAAACAAAACAAATTCTACTTTAAACAAAACAAATGCTACTTTGAAATAAAACATAAAAAGATCTTGGAATTTATGGATCGAAATTAGTATCTAATAATGTGACAGTTTAATTGTACTGAAAACAGTAAAAAGAAAATATACAAATTACTGTGTTACATGTTCTAAATGAATAATGCTACTCATTGCGGTCTATAACAAAGTATTCTTTATTTATGGCACGCCTTAATGTACTAGGGCTGGTTCTAAAAAGATCCACATCTAAATGAGTGGGCAGATTATTAAAGCTTGCTGCGCTACGTAAGAAATAGGCATTGCGTCGGTAGTTTGTTGATTCGAATGGAATGTGAAGAAGTGGTCGCTGCCTAAAGCCTACGTGATGGGTTCGGAGTAGGGTTGCCAGGTGTCCCGATTTGCGGGTGACGTCCCGATTTTCAGGGGTCTGGGGACGCGTCCCGATTTGCACCTGATCGAGACACCGAATGTCCCGATAAATCAATACATGTCCAGCACACTCCTGGATAACACCAATTAAGATCATTTATTTCTGTAAAACATGACCGCGACAACAAGAACGGCATCGGCATGGTAATATTGTAAAGTTTTTCGCTAAAGTTTAGAAATTAAATACTTTAGATTTATTCATGTGACTTCACGAAGCTTATGATTTGTCACATGATGTCACACTTTGTTCCCTCCCATTTTACGTGTGACGTAATTCATGGATGACTCCTACGGCACAGCTGGGCAAAGTAAGGATTACCGTATGGCGGGAGATATTTTATGAGGCTCGTGACCATCTGGGAATACTCTGTTAATTTTTGTGGCTTTGTGTAACTATACCCTGAATTGAAGTAGGTTGGTAGTGATGAATACGATTTGCAGTAGGTAATGCAATATAGTGTAAACCGTTTTACTGTAGTACTTAAATAATTTTGATTTGTTTGTGTAAACCGCTGTTTGCAAAAAGAAAGTCATATTTATTAAAAGCTTCTACGAAACAAGAAGAGGCTCAACTACATATAAACAATAAAATAATAGTTACTGAAATGCCAATTTTAGACGATAAATAATTTGAATAGTGTGTAGTCATAATTCAAAATTATTTAAGTCACAATTCCAATTATTTATATACGAACTAGCTGCGCCCCGCGGTTTCACCCGCGTAAGTCTCGATCCCGTGGGAATATCGGGATAAAAGTATCCTATGTGTTAATCCAGGTTATAAACTATCTGTTTGCCAAATTTCATCCAAATCCATTCAGCCATTTTTGGGTGATTGAGTAACAAACATCCAAACACACAAACTTTCACATTTATAATATTAGTAGGAAGTAGGATTGTGAGTAGGTAGTCACAATTCAAATTATTTATATTTAAAGACCATAAATAATTTGAATTGTTTGGGATTTGCTGATGTAAAAAAAATCTTTATTTATCAATGGAGGTTTATTCTTAATTGAACGTCACAATAAACATGAAAATATACACATCACAATACTAAAATCAACTAGGTACCTAAACAATATAAATCATACAGTGTATTAACTTGGGTGACTGTGCTGTGCTTATTCAAAATAAATACTTATGTATTTGTTCGTTCCTACCTAAATTATTTCTGTAATAACTTAACAAGTTATGAAACATGAAAATTAGGCGTATATACCAGAAAAGTTATATCTTCTAACACAAATTATACGCTGACTTTTTATAGAATAATGTAGAATTTTTAACCTTTTACCTCAACAAAATGTTAAAAGAAACTTTCGCGAAATTGAATTTTTGCTGAGTCAGTATCAATGTATTCGGTAATGGACTCAATAAATAAGTTAGAATCAATTGTATTAAGTTAATCGTAGCAGTAGCGTTGCCTTGGTAACCAGAAACGTTATTGTTTAAGTTTTAGATAAGCGTGGGATGAGCTCGTGGCTAAGCAATAAGCTACGCATGCATGGGTTGGTCCGTGGATGGGTGACCATCTTTACATATCGAGACTCCTCCGTGCCACGGAAAGCACGATAAGCCGTTGGTCCCGGCTGTCATTCGTGAATCCTTGACAGTCGTTACGGTTCGTCAGAAGCCCGAAAGTCTGACAACCAGTCTTACCAAGGGGTATCGTATTACCCAGTTACTGGGTTTTGGAGGTCAAATAGGCAGTCGCTCCATGTAAAATACTGGTATTCAGCTGCATCCGGTTAGACTGGAAGCCGACCCAAACATTGTGGTAAAAGTGTGTTACACAATAAATTGGGATACAGGATAGATTATAATAGAAACCACAACAAAATCCGGAGTCTTTTGGCCTATACACGAAAGTAAACGAAAACTGAATAATTTTCAGGTCACTCTACAAAAAAAAATTTGCATGAAAACTGTCGAACATGAATAATGGAATGGAAACTGTCACTCTTCAAACAGCGGTCACGAAGTCACGAGTTTAAGAATTGAAAAAATTACATTAAAAGTTTTGGTGTTAGCCCCTTGTACACATGGGAGGAAACCGGCAAGTTTCCATGAATGGGTGGAGTTAGATGTGGTATCCTACTATCGGAAAACCATTTTGTAATCTTTGGTTAGTCTAGTGTGCTTTGAAGACCCGTTTGGCGCAGTGGCGATTGGCTTGTACGCTTCGGAATGCGGAGGACGTGAAGTTTCTAGGATCGGCCGCACTTTGTGATGGGGCCCGCTAAACATGGCGGGCTGATACCAGTCGGCGATATATCTTGGGCCCCCGACTCATGGTACTAGAAGGAACAGTGGGGTTTTAGTCGGTAGGAGTCAGACAACCTCCGTTCTTCCCAGACGGAGGGTATCCACGAGGATTTCAACGAGGAAAAAAAAAGGGCCGCATCCATCATATTTGCATGCCCTATAAGGTCTTCGGATTTGTTATAAAACACATTAAAATAGAATTGGTCAAAGGAGAAAAAAGTAGTTGAAAGTCATTTATTCCGAGTAAATGCGTTAAGGCTCCTACAAACAGGCGCGATATCGCGGGCGCGACAAGGGTTGCGCTGCCTGTCGCGCCCGTGTTATCGCGCCCGTTTACACGAGGCTTCACAAAAGATGGTAGGTAATTAGGTACCTATCTATATCCTTGTTTGATCAGTCAGGTACCTATAAGTTTTAAAAATAGGTCTTAGCAGCTGCGATCTTATCAGACGCTAGCTTTACGTTAGCGTCAGCCCGTCGGAGTTACAAACGTGCTTTATTCCCAATTCAGATGGCCCCGAGTGTTCGAATTTCCAATAGCGCGCGACAATTCGTGCCATTCTTTATTTAAAAACAATAGTTTCTTTCGTTCGTAAGCAGAACAGTATTGATAAGTGGTTACGGGTAGTAGAAGTCCGAAACTCTGACATCCAATCTAACCATGGAGGGTATCGCGTTACTTGGTGCGCTAAATGGGTTGTAGATGTAGAGGTCAGATTGGCAGTCGCTCCATGTAAAATACTAGTACTTAGCTGCATCCGGATAGACTGGAATTGATTGTGCTGGCCAATTTATAGTCTTTATTGTTCTACCCCTAGGTAGAAACAATAACTGTTCAGCTAATTATGAATAAAATATGAATTATAGCATTCTATAATTCATATTTTATTATAGGTTTAGAATATTTTCAGAACAAAACAATGCGTTTATTATTTAGTTAATTATTTTATCAACTAATTACATTTATAGGCTATTCTATTACACACTTTATAATAGACGACGTAATTTTGTTATTAATTGGTTGCATTAGCATTTTATCTACCGGAATAAATTATGATAACAGTTATTTAATCAGTTTACAATTATTGGATGGCAGGAAGTGCTTGAAAAATTTATGACAACTTACCTCTTCCCTTACAAACTAAGTACTTGCATGGGACGAACTGCGAATGGGACTAACTACGAATGGGACCAACCCCGAAGGGACGAAGTGCTAATGTGACCAACTGTGAACGCGGGACGAACTGCAAATGGGACTAACTGCGAATGGGACGAAGTGCTAATGTGACCAACTGCGAACGCGTGACGAAGTGCGCATAACCCAATGCGACTAACTAGAAACATATACGAACGAAGCAAGTTTAAAGCTTGTAAACACAAGATGAGCAGTGATGGCCCAGTGGTAGGGCTTGTCACTGTGAAATGATGCGCCTCACGTGATGATGCATTTACGTACGAGGTAATGCGGATTTCTATGGATAATACATTTAAGAACTGTTGGAGTGAGAAATGTGAGAGGAAAAGCCGCAAATAGGTCACAATCAATCTGCCTAGCCTTTTCCCAACCATGTTGGGGTCGGCTTCCAGTCTGACCGGATGCAGCTGAATACCAGTATTGTACATGAAGCGACTGCCTATCTTACCTCCGCAACCCAGTAACTGGGTAATACGATACCCCTTGGTAAGACTGTTTGTCAGACTTTCGGGCTTCTGATGACCCGTAATGACTGTCAAAGATCCATGAATGACAGCCGGGACCAACGGCTTAACGTGGTTTTCAAGGCACGGAGGAGTCTCGGTATGTAAAGATGGTCACCCATCCACGGATCAATCCCGGTAAGCTTAACCTGTTGGATCGACTCAGGCGGCTGTTATTACTTAGCCACGAGCTCCTCCCGCAAATAGATCACGTTGGAGAAATATACTTGACCAGGCTAAGGCCCACCCGCGGCTGTAAAGCCTTAGATGATGATAATGATTAAGCTATAACAGCTACGAGTGTTCGTGGGTTCGAACCCAGTCAGGCTCTTAACTTTGTGTAAGCAATTTCATCACCACTGCTCTCAAAACGGTAAAGGAAAACATCGTGAAGAAACCGGCATGTCCTAGAACCAAAAATTCGAAGACATGTGACATCTACCAACTCGCAATGGGCCCGCGTGGTGGATTACAGCACTGGGAACATTATAGGCTGATTATGCTATGCAAAATATGCTATTCTCAAATACCTACCTTGTTTTTGTATAAGTACCTACCTGAAGCAAGCGAGAAGAAAGATTGGTTGTTCATCAGTATCTAGGTGTGATACTACGTCTCCAAAATACCTTATCTTTACGTATACCCCATTTGAAATAAGATTAGACATTAAAACAAACCCTTTTACAGTCCGTTCAACCGATTTTGACTTCTATACCGTAGGCATAAGGATAGCATTAAAAGCAAAAAAAGTTACACAATACCAACTATCTACTGCGGCTGCCATTTGTCATGCCACCAACGCAATAGAATTCAAAATCGGTTGAACGGACTGTAAAAAAGGCTTATCTATACGTCTAATCTTATTTCAAATGGAGTATAGACGATATACAAACACAATTTGATTCTACTCTGAAGAAGTTCACATGTGAACTACGCATCAAAGACCTGACGTCACACAAAATCCTGACGTCACATAAAAATCCTGCATCGCGCATTTTAGAGTTTACCGCGCGATGGACATTATACAAGATTGTTCTATCGTTGGGCAGTTGCCCGCCAGACATAACACCCGTCTGGTCGTAGGATCCTCCCTTTTCTATAGAGGATGAGTGAAATTTACACTCTGTTCCTCAGACCTCTACAACTTCATCAATCACCTCTCAAAAAATAATTTTATTGCAATTCTAAAAGCATTATTATTTCAACATCAATATCAAAAACTTAATCTAAAATTATTTTACGAGACTTCCAACCGAATGAAGATATCTCATTTAGGTCAAACTGAGCGGACGGCATTTCGAAGTCAGACTTCATTTGTACTAACTAATAATATAAAAGAAAAGTGAATTTGTTTGTTCAATTCTTGGCTTCCAGTGCTTTATTATTGAATTTTTATTTTTCGACTGGCAAACTTGATGATTATAGAAACATTCCTTGTGGCCGTATCTTATATTGGTTCAGGATTAGACACAGTCTTCTAATATCACGCCTGTAATCCCCATAGGGTAGGCAGAGGTGTACCTATAGTACACCCACTTTTCACCAGTTATGTTTAAGTCCCATGTAATAGGGGGATTGGTGCCGGTTGATGGCAATAGGCTCGCTATTGCCATCAACCGGCACCAATCCAGGCTTCGAGCTGTTTAAGGTGAAATTCCAGGTGGAAAACGAGCACCCAGAGGATCTCATGGACACTTGTCTCGTACCAGCAATTTTATTTAAATAGCTCATGATTTCATTGATCGTGGTAAAAATAATACAATCAATCTGCCTACCCTTTTCCCAACTATGTTAGGGTAGGCTTCCTGTCTAACCGGATGCAGCAGAATACCTGTATTTCATACGGAGCAACAGCCTATCTGAGCTCCACAACCCAGTAACTAGATAATAAGATAACTCTAGGTAAAACTGGTTGTCAGACTTTCGGGCTTCTGACGACCTGTAACGAATGTCAATGATCCACAAATGACAGCCGGGACCAACGGCTTAACGTGCTTTTCGAGGCACGGAGGAGTCTCGGTATGTAAAAATGGTTACCCATCCACTGACCAACCCCGGTAAGCGTAGCTTAACCTGATGGATCGACCCGTGCGGCTGTTATTATTTGTTAGCGAGGCTGTCCAGGGTGTGCCGGGTCTAAATTTAAGTACGAGTAGGTAGGGTCATTAATAGAGGCTATTTTAAAACATCCCATCGCACCTCTGACTTGCTGTCATGTAATGCTTGACGATGGCCCAAGTAGTTCTTCGACAACTTACACAGAATGAAAACAAAACAGTCCTAGTCTGTATCATAGAGTAATTCAAGTCTAGGTTTCCCAGTTTCACGAAGATTCAATCCGTGGATCCTTTGATAGGTAAAATACAATAGACGTAGTAACCTATTCCGCTTGACTATTCTTCAAGAGTCCTAAAAAACCCTGTAAGAAATCGACACGTGTTTCACCTCTCAACGAGGCATCCTCAGGATGACGATTGACCAACTGCAAACCAGAACGCGACGTGTTACCACACCGAGCGCTGGACGCAAAGTGAATCAAATCGCCCGTCACCCCCACTTATATAGGATTGCTGCTCGGCGCTGATTGGTCTACGTCTATTGTATTTTACAATGGATTTCCGCAAAGTCACGCCTGAATCAATTAACTATCTTTGATAGGTACCTACGGGAGAAGAAAAACGAAAGGTTATTCTACACTTAAAGCCGCGGGTAAAACCTAGTTTCATAATAAATTACATTTTAACAAATTCCACTTCCAATATCTCAGTTTTCTTTTGGATTAAAAATTGGAAATAAGTGTCGGCGTGCACTTGCGACTAGGCTTTCTTTTTAAGAATCTGTAGGTATTACAGTCCTTTAAGAGTTCTTTTAAGTTAGTACGTCTGATTGGATCGCTGTCAAATTAAAGTGATCTTTATTTTTGTTGTAATAAGGTTGCTGGTAGGTTGTAGCATGGGTTGCTATCAGAGCTAAACTAACTGTGAAGGGAGTACGACTTTTCTGTTCTATGCTGGGTTGATAATGCTGGAACCTGTTGGTAGTCGCTACGTCTCTGTCAGGGGGCGCGGCAGGCGGGTTACGGGTATGGCTCCTACAGTCCCGCGGGTTCCTAAAGGCTATGTAGGCCTGGCCTGGGGCAAGTATGGTGTGTGCAGCAAGAGCGCCATGGCACTGTTCCATAGTAACGCTTTCTTCACGCCACCCGGTTTATCTCCGCCAGGTGAGACCTCCGGTTCCCCGGAGGAACCCCGGCGGGAGACGACTAATGTTGGAAACGGTAGGTGGATACCACAGTAATACTTCTTCCCTGCACAATTTGTCCCTGCAAACATGATCAGATCGTCATACAACCCTCAACGCGGTCTACTCCGACAGCGGTTCCTCCCTCAGGCGTCCAGTGGGTGACGGTCTTTCCGTCCTGTACTTTCTGTAAAATATTATTCCTCGTAAAATACACTGGTAGTTAACGTAGAATTAAGTTTTTTCTAAATCTCGCATGTTTTCCACGTAATAAAGGGAAGCTTAATGTGTAGTTTGAAATAGTTATGATTGATGATATTGAGATAAAACTAAAATATAGCATGATAAAAATCGAGTGTTAAAAATAATGATTTCAAAATCGTATTTATATGCCAAATCTTATCTAAGAACGCGACTCGATTTCCTCTATTGTGCACTAAAAACGAAAAGTCTAGGTCAGAAAGAACTCAGTAATCTTACGTACAAAAAGAAAAAGAAAAGTTACCTAGCTTTGGCAGACAACGAAATTAAATGTAATAAAGGAGCTCGTGGCTAAGTTATATCAGCCACTCGGGTCGATCCATCAGGTTAAGCTTCGCTTGCCGGGGTTGGTCCGTGGATGGGTGACCATTTTCACATATCGAGACTCCTCCGTGCCTCGGAAAGCACGTTAAGCCGTTGGTCCCGGCCGTCATTTGTGGATCTTTGACAGTCGTTACGGGTCGTCAGAAGCCCGAAAGTCTGACAATCAGTCTAACCAAGGGGTATGGCATTACCCAGTTACTGGGTTGTGGAGGTCAGATAGGCAGTCGCTCCATGTAAAATACTGGTATTCAGCTGCATCCGGTTAGACTGGAAGCCGACCCCAACATAGTTGGGAAAAGGCTAGGCAGATTGATTTATTGAAAGGTGCCACTGCTGGGACACAGGCCTCCTCTCTGTGAGAGGGAGGAGGCTGTAATCTACCACGCGGGCCCAGTGCGGGTTGGTAGACGATTTCCTCACGACATTTTGCTTCACCGTTTTGAGAGCTGTGGTGATCAAATAATTTACACTAAGTATAGCACCTGTCAGGGTTCGAACCTACGACCTACAACTCGTAGGTCGCAGTCGTTCCGACTGGGCCACCACTGCTCTCGAAATAATTCAAGAAAGAACTCGGAATACCATCGGTAGATATTATTAAAAGACAGACCCAAAGTTTGGTTTAAGAACATTTCCTCATTGGTACTAAAAGAGTTGAATTTGAATTTATTCATTGAGGTTTATTTATTTTTAGTGGCTTAACGGCATTATGGTCGGCCTATCGTTAAACCATGTATCCATGATTACAATGTAGTCCCGGTAGGTATATTTTTTCAGGTTCCATGTTCCAAGGATATTTTATTTAAAAAAAAAATGAATAGCACCAAGAAAAATAGTCGATGGTCAGCTTAATCAAGTAAAGATAATCGCCTAATCGAGCGTAGTAAATTGATTACATCACTAGTGAAGAAGTTACTACGTTCTAACGACCGGTGTTTGTTTTTTTATTAAGAAATTCATAGGCACTTCGATTAAAAGGCAGTTTAGTTAGTTGATGAACTGTTTAATAAAAACCGGCCAAGTGCATGTCGTACCATGCACAAAGAAGAGTTCCGTAGTTGGGATGAATTTATAAAACAAACTTAACATTGTAGTTGAAAAACTTGTTCTCCGATACAGAATGTATGGGAGAACATGTTTTCACAACTGCAAATTTAAGTTGGTCGATTATTACTCGGTAATTTGTGGAGCCTACTTACCGGTGATAGTTTTTCTTTTAATTTCTATATATATACTACTACCGTGAATATTTTCACATATCCAAACCCAACCTGGCTGGCAATTTAGCTGGCAGGGGGGAGACACTTGGCTCTAACAAAAATTAGCACTTTAAAGCTTAATATTCCGCAAACGGATCCCTGAATCCAAAAAGAGTTTTAACAAGCTCACATTATTTTTAAACGACCTGTCCAACAATATCCCACGCCATGGGATTGACGAGAAAAAAAAAACCAGCCCCACTTTACGTGTAGGAGGTACCCTAAAAAAAAATATTTTTTACGATTTTTTTTTACCAGTTTGTCGGCGTTGTTTATATGTATATCCATACCAAATTACTTTCTAGTACCAATGGTCTCTAAGCTAAGCCGCGGCCAGACGGACAGACGGACATGGCGAAACTATAAGGGTTCCTTGTTGACTACGGAACCCAAAAAGGAACAAACATACATAAATAGCTGATAAACATTTGCGGCCCGCAGTCGGGAAAAAAATAACTGACTGTTTAAGAAAACTTATTAATATAATAATAAATAATTTACTTATTTATTATTATTAAAACGTATTACTCATAATCCTGTCTTGATGACCGTTGGGGTAGACGTGTTCTTGAGTGGAGACCGCGAATTGGCAAACGTAAGGTAGGACGCCCTCAGGCTAGGTGGAGCGACGATCTTCACAGGGTGGCTGGTAGCAGCTGGATGAGAGTTGCCCAGAATCGAGCTGAATGGCGTGCAATTAGAGAGGCCTATGTCTAGCAGTACACTGCTATAGGTTGATGATAATAAAAAAAACCACTTATTTTGTGCTTACAGCAGAAATAGCACAACACAAAAAAGCACAATTAAATGATTACAATTTAGATACACGCTTCATAATGTTCGTCATAGCTTTAAGCGCTTACCATTTGTACTTATAATTAATATATGACAGATTTCAAAATTGGTCCAGACAGCCTGGCCCTACAAAGGATTTCTGCGAAACTTTTTATTTTCAACACATTTCACGAACATATAACTTATTTTTTAAACGAAGTGAAAACTCTCTTATTTTCAACAGAAAATAAAAACAATTTGGTAAATTGAAAAATATAAAACGTTTGGTAAAGTGAATACGGGTGGGAGGCAAACGGCTGACAGTTAGACAGATATTTAATTGTCGATGTGTATTTTGTATTGACCTACATACAAACAGTCTCTATATGTTTTTTGGGCACAAATCCCCAATGTTTTTTTTAACCCTTTGGGGTCTACAGGCGCGATGTCATGATTTTATGTTACTTCATTTTATAGTAATCATCAGAAATAAACTTAGTTGATAGTCATTACGGGTCGTCAGAAGCTCGCTTCGTTCACTCTTACCAAACGGGTATCGTATTACCCAGTAACTGAGTTGTGGAGGTCAGATAGGCAGGCGCTTCACGTAAAATACTGGTATTCAGCTGCATCAGGTTAGACTGGAAGCCGACCCCAATATAGTTGAGAAAAGGCTAGGCAGTTGATGATCAGAAATAAACTTAGTACTCTATATTATAGTACGTTCAATAAAAAATATCTTAAGTTAACATAAAGTTGAAACCAGATTAGTTAACTTACCATCAATAACGTCACCAGTAACACAGAATTTAGTTCAAACAGTTAGAAGTGAACCCAGTCAATAGACGGTCTGGAGATTATTCAATTAGAAATGTGTACAATGAAGCGATTTCAGCGGAAGACAAAGCGCTGACTTGGCTTACTGAAGCTTTAGCTTCTAGAGAGTTATAGTACATACTACTATTAATCTTCGTGTGTTAAGAGTTCTTCTATAAAAGTACAATACCTAAATTTTTAAGTGGCATTGGTAAAGGAATAGTCTGCGTTTCTGATACCGTTGGACAATTAATAGTAATTCGCAAAACACATATTCGTGAGTATGAAATTGTCAGATGTCTAAAACGCATTCTATGGACGGTAATTCTAATTAGCGGTCAGACTCTTTCAACTTATTTATTTAAAATACAATTTAAGCTTACAGTAGCTAGGTATATGAACACCAATCACCATGTTACTAAGGTAGTTATAAGCTTAATGAAAGAGAAAGAAAAGCTATAGATATAGAATCAAAATATATATATGTGTTCATAATATAATATTTATATTAGAATATAGATTTATATTAGAATTAAAAACTAAAAGATTCTCAAAAACTACAAGGTACCTATACCTATTACATTGGCATATCCTTGCGTACATACTTAATTTTTGAACAAGATAAGTACGTATAGGGCAACAAAAAATGCGTCCGCATCGCAGGCAACAGGAAACTTGCCCAAAAGGCTGGCTGCATTGCCACGTTATACGTCGATGCTGATTCTATGCCCAAAAAAACACTAAAAAAGTGAAAAATAACTTTGATTTCGGTTGTTTTTTTTTGTAAAAAGTTTTTATTTTTCTCTTTTGAGTTGTGGTACCTACCCCACACAAATCCGAATACCACACCTGCTATATAAATAACAGTGAAGGAGTCAAACAGGATATCGTCTAGATAAACTAAGTGGGAAAAACACGTAATATTGAAGTTAACTCAAAAATTACGCAAGCAAAGTTAATAAAATTTATATGGGACCACCTCGGAAGCATGACCTACCAAACGAAAAAGAATCATCAAAATCGATTCATAATTGGCGGAGTAATCGCGTAACAAGCACACAAAAAAAATAAAAAATAAACCATACAGACGAATTGAGAACCTCCTCCTTTTTGATGAATTCGGTTAAAAATAGGCCTAAGTATTGTTATTTTTAAATTATTCAGTCTCAATGAAACTTAGTAAGTGCAATTTAAAACACCTAAACTTATCTTTCTAAACAAAATAAATCCTAGATTGGGCAACGACGTTTTTTAAAACATGATCTCTCATTTTTCCGCTCGACTAATTAATATAAGTTTGCTACGTCAGTCTCCACTATAATAAAATGCATTTTTCCAATTTCATTTCACTCGCATACTCATATAACAATATGAAACTGAAAACCCATTCATCTAAATACAATTAACCGGACCTCACTTCCTGTCAGAAAATACGCAAAACGAAATATACGCCGATCCGTATTTCCAGTGTATTTTAAAACTACGCCATGTGCATACCGGATTCGTATTCAAGTTAAACAATGGTAGACGGTAATGGAATGCGATATTTTATTCCAATATTAGCTTTGGGCTGGTCTTTCAACGAATTTTTGCAGCATTTTTACGTAGGTGGAATTTTGGGGCTGCGAAAACTTTTGTATTTTAGGGAAATTACCGTCATGATAGGTTAGGTTTTAATTTTGCTCGCCGAAGAAATTGTCGTAGTGGCCAGTGATAGATATAGCAACCTAATTGCGTATTACGTGATTAATCAGAATTGGAATTGGTTGGAATCAAATGTCTAATCAATTGCTTTCATAAGTTACGTTGTTGAGCAGATTTTTTTTCGAACTTATGAAGCAATGGATTAGACGTTTGTTTCAAACCAATTCCAATTTTGGCCGATCGCACATTACGGAATCAGGGTGCAGGCAGATTTTTTTTCGAACTTATGAAGCAATGGACTACACTCGCGACAATCTAAGAACTCCGTTTTGACGTTTCGTTCTCATACATGTAATAAAACGTTAAGCCTTGATAATCCGTTTTTATCAATGTAGATAAGTCGTAAATTACAAACTCTCTAAGTATGTTCAATCGATATGTCTCGAGAATCAGTTTTTAAGAACCTATTTTTATTTTCATCGCTACACAAAGCATTTTGATAGCTGTCAAAACGGACTTCTTAGATTGTCGCGAGTATAAATCACTAGACATTTGTTTCAAACCGATTCCAATTCCGACCGAAAAAATTATGAATTTCCATACAAACTTACATTTAAGCAATGTAAGTTTGTATGGAAATTCATCATTTTTGCCGATGGGGAACTCCATTGGGCAGACGGCTTGTGTATAAAGAAATAAATAATTATCATAGTAAAGAAAATCACAGTCTGATAACAAAACCTTATATCCCCATAGAACCTCGTATCTGTAATTTTATGGTGTGAAAAGAATAGAGTATTCCACTATATTCTTTTCTATTCTATTCCTTAAAAATCTTGCCCTACACAGTCATGTCCTTGGTCCTTGATTCCCTAACAAGATAGGCATACTAAAAGTGGTTCTGAACTTTAGCCGTAAGTATATACGTTAGCCTTGAATCCAGTCCCTCGGCTCGTGAAACTTGTTTAGTTAAATATGCTAGGATTATGGAATTTACTTTTAACGACTGGTGTGAAAGCAAGCTTGCTTTTTGGGTTTGGACGTGTTCGATTCCCGTACCTGAAAAACGAAGAAAACTCAACCTGTCTGGGTCGGTTTCCAGTCTAACCGGATGCAGCTGAATACCAGTATTTTACATGGAGCGACTGCTTATCTGATCTCCAAATCCAGTTACTGGATAACTTCGTTTCTGACACACGCCCCCGACCGCACATGTTTTTTTTAAATCAGATGTTTGTATCGTATTACCCAGTTACTGGATTGTGGAGGTCAGATAGGCAGTCGCTCCATGTAAAATACTGGTATTCAGCTGCATCCGGTTAGACTGGAAGTCGACCCCAACATAGTTGGGAAAAGGCTAGGCAGATTATTTGTCCAAGGCTTTCAAATATACGCTGGTTGGTAAGACAATATAATTACGTAAACACCTACTTGAACTATGGTAGAAGCTGTATTAAATAAGTAAAGACCCCAAAAGAATAATGAGGGTTCCGTAGGTCCAATTTCAAATTCACTCAATCCCATTCAATCCGCTTTCTGAGGATTAGTTCCATTCACGCGGTGTGTATGACAAAGTGTTCGTTATACCAACTGATTTGTTGCTTAGAAATATATGGGTTTCGTGAAAGATTTGTAGTAAAGGGGCGACGAGGAAAAGTAAAAGAGATTTCAACATGTTTTGTTGTGAATGTTTCGCCAGTGCAGACGCACATTAGGTTATCTTTTTTTGTGTGATTATAACTAATTCAAGTAGTGTAGCCTAGTGGTATGACCGTCGGACTGCCAAGTCATAGGTCTCGGCTTCGAACCCAAGACACGCACCTCTGACTTTTCGGAATCATGTGCGTATTGTATAATTATCACTTGCTTTAAAAACGGTGAAGGAAAACATCGTGAGGAAACCGGGATGCCTGAGAGATATTTCTAGACGACATGTTAAGCCAAGTCAGGCCCTTGGTAGGCTTTAAAACTCTGACACCAGTACTTAGAGAGTAGACCCCGAACTACACGAAAAGAAGAAAAGACTGAGGACCTAGACAAAGTAACATTCTATCAGCAATAACGATGATGGAAAAGGCAAAAATGTATAGGACTGACATATGTTATCGAAAAGCTTATGTCAATCCTGTTGAAAGTCGTTGTAGAAATACGAAACGCTTTCGAAGCGATTGTCACTTGTCTAGGCCCTCTGATTCCGACCTTGACAATATTTAAAGAAAGTGAAAAAAAACCGAGTTATATCAATGTTTAAAGTCAAAAATATTACGCAAAAACCCGGTGTAATATCTCTTAATCCTCGGAGTTTTTAAAGATATTTCTCCAATTGAATGAGCCCGACGGATTTGTTATTGTTGTACCCACTTTCTTAATGCTTCGGTACACTCTAGACGCGATATTTTATGGAAATTCAATCTTTTACGTGACACTTTTTATTCGAACTATACATATTTTAATTTTAATACTCTAGAGTTTAAAGAGATGCGGTTTGCATACAAATTGATAGTTTTAAATCAAACAGTTAATAAATAAAAAAAAGGTCAAAAACCTTTATTGTTAGCAGATTGTTGTAACAATTTTGGTATTATTTTTAGCACCGAATTGAAAGAGCCTCCATGCGAAGAACCCCATGTTCAGTAGTCACGTTAGCGACCACTAGAAGATAGAGACAGGACTTTGTCCACCGCCACAGTCAACTGGGGGCTTAAAACGGTCACTTTAGAACAAGTAGTAAGTGCTGCATTGCTGGGCATACAATTGGATCAAAATTGCGACTGGAAAAAGCATGTGAACTATGTTTGTGACAAACTGGACAGATTTATCTATGCACTAAGAAGATTAAGAGCCACGGTCCCAACTGAAGCGGCTCTTTGTGCATATCACGGATACGTTTCCTCCGTACTCTCATACGGTCTCTTGTTGTGGGGTAATTCAGTGGATGTCAATAAAGCGTTTATGGTACAAAAAAAATGTGTGCGTGCAATCTGTGGAGCTGGGTACATGGATAGCTGTAAGCCACTGTTTGAAAAGTAAAACATTTTACCGTTAGCATGCATGTATATTAAAGAATTGTGCCTATTAGTACGACAACATCCTGAAAATTTTATTAAGCATAGAGATGTAACCAAAAGGAATGTTGCCTCTAGAGATAAACATAGGCTCTGCATGCCACAATGCAAGCTCGATTTATTTAAAAGAAATTCCTTCATAATGGCTATTAAGGTATACAATAAATTACCAAACGCCTTTAAAGAGCTACCTTTGCTTATGTTAAAAAAAAAGCTGTTTCAGTGGCTTAAAGAAAAATGTTTTTACACTGTTAATGAATTTCTGTCACATGTCGAAGAAAGAAAGTAATGTCAATATATTTGATTTATTTTTCAATTTGACATTTACTTACTAATATTATTTTTATTTTGACATTATAATAATATTCATGGACATTAACATTGCAATTAATACATAAAATCTGACAGTGTATAACAATCACATTGGTAACTGATGTAATGATATGACATTTTATTATTGTGTAATGTATTGTGAAATTAAATATTAGCAATTAATTAATTAAACAGACATTTTGTAACGTTTATAGTGAAGGAAGATTATGACATTTTTAATAATAATTGTAATGTATTTTGAAAATAATATTTGCACACCACATGTAATGGTAGAATGTAAATGGGCCACATTTATAATAACATCATACTACTTTGTACACCTACATTTTGGCAAATAAATTATTATCTTATCTTATCTTATCTTTAGCAAAATCATAATATGAAAATATTATGAATCATCGTAAAATGTCACAAACTGACAATTCATAATTATGATCTGCGTGTGTTTCATATTACGAAATAATTCATCTGTTTGACAGTTTTCTATTTTGATTCGTAAAATGGTCCAAAAATTATGAATTGCTTTTAAGTCAAATTAGAGGAATGTGGCCGGTTCAGGCCCCCAGAACGTCCACAAGAATCAGATGACGGTGCCGAATAGCGATACAAACATTTTCTATGGCCGCGTGTCCATCACACGTCCGTCACCCGAGCGCCGGGATCCCGGCGATTATCGAGTAGCTCGGCGCATCCGCTAGAACTCGGCCCGAGATTGTGACGGGCCGAAATATCTCGGCAATACAAAACAAGTTTGATCTTGTCCACACACTATGGTTGCGTTTGCTTTGTCTATCATAACATACTGAACCGCCGAGTTCGGTCGCGGTGGACAAACGATCGAAGTCACCGGGACGTCACGTTCGGTTCGAATAATTTCGTTTCCTGTTCACGGTTGTGGTGGACAAACTGTGTTAGTCTGTTATTCGTTCGGGCGTTTTGGGGGACTGTCTTATGTAATTTTCATGTTCGAAAAGTGCTGATTCTCAGCCTAGTTTGAATAAATGACTTTTGATTTGATTTAATTTGATTCAATTTTCTCTAGCGTTCCAATTTAATTAAAGTGGTCTGATTATACCAAATTCCTCTACCCATAGAGAAGTTTTTGTAAACCGGAAGTGGTTGCGATAAATTGGATCTAGTCGTTTACTAAACAAGGCCTCTACTTTGTGACGTCACTACCGGTTAGTTTATGGTGTTGTGTTCCTGTTATTCCCATGGTATAGGGGAGATAAAAATATTTTTTCTGTATAGGAAATTGGAGTTAAATCAAAGTACAGATAGATTTATATAAATATACATAGTAAGAATGTTATAAATGTTTTCCGGAAGATCTTTTGGGAGTAAGAAGCGAGTGAGTGCGGATAAGCTTTTGCGAGTGTTTATTCCTAGGGGATTTACTGATATTTGATGTTATAGGAAGCTATAAGAACGTCGTACATATTGATTTCAGGCAGCTGTATTCAAGTCGAGAAATATTCATGTATTTTTGAAGTAAAAACTTTTTTAGTCGCGTTGACCGATTTTTGGTATGGATTCGCGTAGTGGTCACTATAGAATGGCGCTAATAACAGCTTTAAGTTTAAATAAAAGTATTGTTTCTTTTTGTGGGGATGTAAAGGCCCTATAGGGCAACAAAATGATGATGATGATGTTTTATTAACCGACTTCTTCAAAAAGGAGGAGGTTCTCAATTCGTCTGTATGTTTTTTTTTTTTTTTTTTTTTGTTTGTTTTTTACGCGATTACTCCGCCAATTATGAATCGATTTTGATGATTCTTTTTTTGTTTGGTAGGTCATGTTTCCGAGGTGGTCCCATATAAATTTTATTAACTTTGCTTGTGTAATTTTTGAGTTAGCTTCAATATTACGTATTTTTCCCACTTAGTTTATCTAGACGATATCCTGTTTGACTCCTTCACTGTTATTTACATAGCAGGTAGTGGTATTCGGATTTGTGTGGGGTAGGTACCACAACTAAAAAGAGAAAAATAAAAACTTTTTACAAAAAAAAAAAACACAAAAAAAGTTAAAAATAACTTTAATTTCGGAAGTCGGTGGCAAAAAACGGAAATTGAAAAGCAAAGACACCGACTTCCGAAATTAAAGTTATTTTTCACTTTTTTAGTGTTTTTTTTGGAAGTCGGTTGTTTTTTTTTTGTTTTTAATATCTTATTTATCTTTTATATAGATTCTTTTCTACCTTATGAATGTGAGAACGTTGTAGGCTACGCTACCTGAAACTTTTTGAAAGGCCTACACTGTCCTCCCATACCTAATAATACTGTAATTCGAAAATATTGTAACAGCCAATTATTTTTAAAAGAGTAACCGTGGAGTTTCTTGCCGGCTCTTCTCCATAGGAAACGACCAATTGGAACCGTGCACCTAGCTTCTGACGTTTCATAAGTGCCCATGTAGGCTTATGTGAAATAAAATATTTTGATTTTGATGATGTTAATTTTCCTGAATTTATAGAAACGGATTCTTATCTAGAACATGTTATAATCAGTTTTCAATTTAAATAAGCGCTGAGAGAGAGTGAAACCTAGGAATCAAACTTCCGTAACTATGTATGTGTAATGTATATTCAGGAAAAAAAATACTAACTTCTTTGCTTTTTTAATTTCTTTATTTTTTCTTATTTTCAACTAAATTGTACCTACTCTTATTAGGAGTTGATTGACGTCAAATGCTAGCTTAAAGTGCGGCCGCCGAGAGAATGCGATCCTGACACCCACAGTTGGACACGATTAGGAACAAATGAAGTATACCTACATTCGTATAACACGTATTCTTTTGTACTCAAGTGACAGGTGTCAGGAACGAAATCTCTTGGCGGCCGAAATATATTATAGTCCTCCAGACCGCATTTAGGCGGTCAATCTCAATGGAGACTAGCCTTCGGCGCGGGAGATATTATAGTGCACAAGTGTTGCGCAGACACAAGTGCACTCTCTCTTCGGACGGTAATACAAGACTACGTACAACAAGTAAAACGATGTTAGCTGCAAAAGTATGAACTGTAGTGCCGAATGATACTAATATTGGCAGGGGCCATTGTCCTTCCATAGTTCCAAGTTACCAGCCCACTTTAGCCACCCAAACCCATAGTTCAATATCATTATTTTGTTTCGGCAATAGTATTACACCAACCGGGGGTTGACCTTGGGTGCCCTTGCATAGTGCGAACAGGGATAATCGTCGGGTGGTGCCCCATTTCCTTAAAAATGTCTAACGGGCCTCTACAAGTTGGCTTCGGCCCCTCGTACGCCTTCCAAAGGTCCTGGACCCTAGGGTCCCGAGCAAGTTGAAAGACATTTAAAATAATAATAATGATACACAGTACAGGACAACTTAAAATGCCCTTTTGCAGGTCAGTACGACATAGCCACTACAAACCTTTTAAAAGAACACACCATTTGCATATAGCTGAATTTAAATCTAATTAAAATTAAAATAGAATCGATTAATACCCTCTAATAGCCTCTGACAAAGAGCACGGGAACCTAGATGTTGCGTCAAAGCACAATCGTCTATTATAGCCCAGTAAGGCTAGGGTTTGTGGCCGATGCCGACTGCTATTTAGCCACCGGCTATCTGTGGCTGGCCTGGACGATATTGAACTGGATAGGACTAGGGAGCCTAAACCGACCACATTAGCAATTCCTCTAAAAGCAGTTTATTTCCTGAATCCCAGCTGTCATTAGCAGTTCCTCTAATTTGACATAAAAGCAATTCATAATTTGTGGACCATATTACGAATCTCCATAGAAAACTGTCAAACAGATGAATTATTTCGTAATATGCACGCTTAGATTACACGCAGATCATATTATGAATTGTCAATTTGTGACATTTTACAATGATTCATAATATTTTTAGATTATGATTCTGCTAAAGTGACCGTTTTAAGCCCCCTGATGTAGGTATTGTAATTTTTATTAGAGGCAAAAAGGTAGCTTGTGTTGATCTTTTAGGTAAGTTTTGTTTCAAGAGTTTCTTGCTGATGACACGGACTCCAATGTTACCTCCTCCTCGGCAACGGCTATCGTTCGCCAGTAAACATCCGTAAAGCGTTTTCTTCTAAATTATACGCGAAAGTACCTACTGTCGCCAAGCACCTAGCCCTACAGGGTAATTCCGTATCACACATAAAATGGCAATCAATCGCAATGCCTTTCATTTCGACATCCATTGCTTCATAGGTTTGAAAAATTCGTCTGCTCAGCAACGTAAATAACGTACCTAATGAACGTGGCTGAACTGTCAAAATGAAACCCATTGCGATCGATATACAACTGTTTCGATAAGAGAGTAGGTGGCGGCATCTGCATCGCCACATGCGAAGTTTGCATCACACTGACATCAAGCAAAATCCTGCATCGTGCAAGCAGAGTTTTCCGCGCGACTAGCAACACAACTGCAACGTCCCGATATCAATCATCAGATACGACACTCGTCTGGTCGGAGGATCCTCCCTTTTCTATGGAGGATGAGTGAACTTTACACCCCGTTCCTCATATTATCTCTATAGGTTAGGTACTTTATAATAACTTGAAAAAATGCTTTGTCTTATAAGTCTACTACAGATCTACCAAAGTTGCGCGCATTGTAACAATAGATGAAAAATACAGTATTCAACTTGAGTCTCACTAAACTGCATCCTTTAACTTCGATACTCACACTTTCTTATCCACATTCAATTTAATCCAAACCCAAAGACAGCGTCCACACAAGATAATTGCGTTCCAACTAATGAAATTGTAAGTCTTACTTCCACAATGGTACCTTGTGGTACTTTATAGTGCCATATCCTCTGTACCTACGTGCACCATGTTGGAATTATTTTGGATTTTATAGATAAAATAAAAGCATTATCTACCGTTTTGAAGGTGTGGGTGCTAGTCTATTTGGCATGCATTAACAGTATCGTATTCTCTCCGGTGGCCGGAGCCGTCAGTATCATTATTGTTATGGAATGTTGACACTGACAGCTTTTGCACGCAGTTTTACGTGCTGGGGGGCTAAAACAGCCATATTAGCAATTCCTCTAAAAGCAGTTCATTTCTTGAATTTCCAGCTGTCATTAGCAATTCCTCTAATTTGACACAAAAACAATTCCTAATTTGTGGACCACTTTACGAATCCTCATAGAAAACTGTCAAACAGATGAATTATTTCGTAATTTATGATTCACACGCAGATTATCTTATGAAGTGACAGTTTGTGACATTTTACGATGATTCATAATATTTTCCTATTATGATTCCGCCAAAGTGGCTGTTTTAAGCCCCCTGATCGCGTTCAGTTTCATTGATAAAATTCGCTCGTAATTATTTCGTAATTATCTGCTCCGAGATTGAAGTTCAGGGACATTATACTTATTTATAAATGAGCAATGAAGGCCCAGTGGTGACGGCCGTGACTTCGAACCCAAGCAGGCAGTTTACTTTGTGTAAATTATTCCATTACCACGGCTTTCAAAGCGGTATAGGAAAACGCCATGAGGAAACCGGCATTTGCTAGAACCAACCGGCATTCGAAGTCATGTGACATCCACCAACTTGTATTGGGCCTGCGTAGTGGATTACGGCCCAGTCCCTCTCACCGAGAGGAGGCCTGTGTCCCAGCAGTGGGAACATTATAGGCTAATTATGCTATGCTATATTTATAAATAGTTTTAACAAACTTGGTTATAGGATAGTGGTACTTATAACCTTATCGTTATCATTAATCTAAGAACTACTTAAAAGTTAAAATCGTTTGAAAAGATAATGTCTTAAGTTAAGTTAAGGTACAATTTTTTATGTAGCATGTAAGTAGATTTTTTAACTGATGTAAGGACGCCAAGTTACTAAGTTATAAAATACTTTCCTTCTTTAAGTTATGTGGCTATTCTAACTTAGTTTGGTTATCTAATGTTTTAAGAGTAAAGTTAAAGTTAATTTATCCAACTTTGCCAAGTGTTCTGCTGGCAGTAGGTATGTTTAACTTTTTTATTCTTCAAATTTTTTTTAGTACCACTTATTCTGTCAGCGATTTCTGATTAAAGAAAAGAAAGTAAGGAAAGTTGGTTTGTGAGTCACAAAAACATCAGATATATAATCGATATTGGAATAGGTTTTTTTTTGGAGGTTGATTGCTTCGTTGTTCTACGTGGTCGCAAGCACGACTGCTGAGCACGAGGTCCTGGGTTCGATTGCTGTGATGTCACCCGAAAATGACGTACGGGGACTAAATCTGAAGGTTTAAGGATTTGTACACAGATGAGGCAATACGAGGGTTTCGGAGGAAATTCCGTTTTTTTTTTGTTTTTTTTCCATTTTTTTTTTTCACAATTTATTGAAAGTATTACGCAATCGGGGTGCTGTTCTTTTACTACCTTTTGAGAATAATAATTAGACTTATCTAAAGAACTATAATTGAATACCCTTTGTTACTAAAACTAATAGATACTCGAAGAAAAAAGAGAAAATTAAAGAGAATCGCTTCGCTATTTCAAAGTTATCCAGACAGAAACTTATGCAAAAAGTATATCTAGAAGAATGTTCTAGAATGCAGTTTTTCTTTTAATCCCCGATAGTGTCTTAACGAAGTCGTTTAAAGTCTTTTGCTTACAAACTTCCACCTTTTTTCTAAGAATGCAATTTACTTGGATTAATTGAGCAAAGTTTTTTGCTAGCTCAGTCGGTAGACGAGATCGAGTGACGAATTGAGTGGGGAGAAAAAAAAGTACAGTGAGGTTTGTGTTAATAATAAACTTGGAAAAGGAAAAGCTGAATATATAGAGAAAATTATGGAAAATACCTACGTATTATCCAAGGGCTCGCTGTTAAATAATATAATTATAGAACAGAAATATCTTTATTAAAGTTACATGATTCAAAAATGGTTAGTAAGACTTGCAACAGCCTTATATTAGCCATACGAGTCGGGAAGGTTAAGCAACCCTTCCCGAGGTCATTCCGTGGATGGGTGATCAAGAGATCATCCATTAAATACCTACAAATTAAAACTTTTTTTTTTACGCTCACATGTTAGATTTTTTACAATTATTAATTCAATCAAATCACTTGACGCCAACAACATGCCTATAATGTTCCCACTAATGGGACACAAGCCTCCTCTCTTCAAGAGGGAGTGGGCTATAATCTACCACCCAGGCACAGTGCGAGTTGGGACGACAACAATGCTTTAATTCAAATAATAGGTGATTATCAAATCAAAGTTAAATATCCGAGTGTGTGCAAGGGCTTATTTTATACGTAATTTGATTTTTGATCTCCTACCTACACGTGTAATTTACACGAGTAA
Organism: Lithophane ornitopus; assembly: GCA_948473465.1. Lineage (NCBI taxonomy): Eukaryota > Metazoa > Arthropoda > Insecta > Lepidoptera > Noctuidae > Lithophane > Lithophane ornitopus. The sequence continues at coordinate 13,567,018 of OX419629.1, forward strand.
TTTCCAAAATCAAAATCAAAATCAAAAGTCATTTATTCAAACTAGGCTGAGAATCAGCACTTTTAGAACGTCAAAATTACATAAGACAGTCCCCTAAAACGCCCACCCTTCACCACTTCCTAGTGCTTCAGCTGGGAAGAAGAAGTGGCGCAACAAACTCCCCAGCAGCACAGCTGTCTGTTCAGTTAGAGAAAAATTGATTCTATACAAAAGTATACAAAATCATTTAAATTACAGTCATAAAACTTAAATCTAATTATTAGCCATATGTCAGCTAGCACACGCCGATATACCAACCACAAAAAAAAAAAAAAAAAACAAAATAGGTCATTGTCCTCTAAACAATTAAATATTCAATCTAATCACACCTATTCTATAAGCAAATAACAATTAATCAATCAATACATAAAGTGATAGAACAGTTAAATTCGCATCAATTCACACAATAAATTAGGAGCTGTACGATGAAGACATTGCTTTATACCAGTCCTAATGAATATCAAACCTTGTAACAAGGAACTAAGACTCAATTTAGCTTGTAAGACATCTAAGGGTGAGAACACAAAGAGGCCACACTTTTAAACGACGTCTTTACCATTGTCTTTGTAATTTTCATTCGAGTTTCATCTGTGGTAAGGTGACGGTAATTCCGAATGGGGATTTAAATGCTTTAGATTTTCGCGGTTCTGTTGACAAAAATGAGTCATTTCATGAATGTAAAGGCCATTTATTTTATTGAGGTAGCCATGAAAGTGGAATGAGGAAAATAATTCGACTGTGAGGTAGGTAGCTGAATCTCCTCAATTACGTAGGTTAAGTCAGGGAAAATAAAATGTCTATCAAATTGACTAACAATTCAAAACACAACTGTCATTCTTTGACAGGTCTATGAAATGTCTGTAACACGGCAAATTGACGTAGGGTGTCAATTTGCATAACAATCAATTTCCTGTCTGTACCTAGATGTCCTTATTTACAAGAACCATTGATAAGTTCACAATATGGTTCGGGCCTTAGTTGTTATGTACTTGACAATACGGAGGCACGTCTATGAAAACCTCAACTGTAGCACGACTTTATCATCGAAAAAAAAAAAACAGCTGTCCCGTACAGTTTAGAACAGTGGGCTTAAAACAATCACTTTGGCAGAATCATAATAAGAAAATATTATGAATCATCTTAAAATGTCACAAACTGACAATTCATATGGTCTGCGTGCGATTCATATTACGAAATAATTCATCTGTTTGACAGCATTATAAGGAGATTCTTAAAATGGTCCACACATTATGAATTGCTTTTGTGTCAAATTAGAGGAATTGCTTATGACAGCTGGAAATTCAGGAAATGAATCGCTTATAGAGGAACTGATAAAGTGGCCGTTTTAGGCCCCCAGTAGACACTTATTAAACTTTATACTGGAACAGCAGATTTTTTTTTCGCGATTTAAAGTTGGTCCCATAGTAAAAGTTATTCAGGGGTAGTATTATGAAGTATTAATGTGAAAACGGTATGGTGCTATCGGCCTTGTCTAGCTCCATCTCTCTCACACTGAAAAAATGGTGGCATTAATACTTCATAATACGGTACCCAGTTCGATGGTCTAAAGCACCCCTGAAAGTTTCTCAAGATATTTTATTTAAACCAATAAAAATAATAATTTATGTTCATTGATTCATTGTGCATCACTTTTTTTTAGTATCTCTCATAATTATAATCTTAGTTTTTATTTGCACCTATGGTTACCTAACGTGGGTAAATAGGTAAATATCAAGCGTTGTAAATAAAATATGTATATGTATACGTCACGTTACTTTTACCAATAAAAATCTTACTCATTTCAAGACTTTATTCCATAAGACTTACCTTAAAACGGCAGTGAGTACAAAATCAAGTTACTTGCGCTCACAATAATTAAGGTAACCGTCTTCGTCTTGACTCGGAACCGCTCGGCTCCCTTCGGCTTTCATCGCCTGCAAGATAACGAGAGTTTAATTGACAATAATGACAGTGGAATAAAGAATCTTCTTGTGTAAAGAAAATTGTAAACAGGCTTATTATTATTTTGTCAGTATCGTATATATATTATTATTATTTTGTCAGTATCGTGCATGATATAGAACAGTACCACTCCGACAAGGTAAATAACTTGTCATTCAAGTTTCATTCAAGGATTTTAAATCAATTGCATTAAAGTTTATTTTACGTGTGACAGCTCGCAGCAGTGAGCGGTCGGCGAGCCGTTCACTATTCTATATAGCCATGGTAAAATAGACTTTAATGCATTTGATTGCATGCATTGATTGACGCAGGCCAAGAGGTTTCCGTGATGGTTAAAAAAGAAGGAAAGAAAAAGGTTAGTTTCGTAAGTAAATGAACGAACAACTGTTTTCTTAAGGCAGTATTCAAGACTGTCTTTGCGCCAACTATAAATACAATGAAGCCAAAATCTACTGAAAAAAAACTGAATTGTTGAGTCAAAAATCAATCTGCCTAGCGTTTTCCCAACTATATTGGGGTCGGCTTCCAGTCTTACCGGATGCAGCTGAATACCAGTATTTTACATGGAGCGACTGACTATCAGACCTCCACAACCCAGCAACTGGGTAATACGATACCCCTTGGTTAGACTGGTTGTCAGACTTTCGGGCTTCTGACGACTCGTAACGACTGTCAAAGATCCACAAATGACAGCCGGGACCAACGGCTTAACGTGCTTTCCGAGGCACGGAGGAGTCTCGATATGTGAAAATGGTCACCCATCTACGGACCAACCCTGGCAAGCGTAGCTTAACCTAATGGATCGACCCGAGCGGCTGTTATTACTTAGCCACGAGCCCCTTCATGAATTGTTGAGTCTACCACTGAAATAACTCTTGTGAGTCTCGAAATTCGACATTTTATTTGATATCAAAATGAAAATGTTGACCGTGTTAATCTGAGAAGCGAGAGTAGATACTGTATTTATCTCCCCCTCAAGCCATAAAGATCGTCCGAGGAAAGTGGATTTCTATGAAGTTATATTAGTATTTTATGAAGCCAATGTTTACGATGCGGTTTAATAAAGAATGCCTTACTTCTTAGTACACTTAGTTTCCGTATGAGGCTATAAAAGCTGAACTAGCTTATTGAAGCCATAGCTTTTGAGTGCCTAGCGTAAAAAGGAGCATAACGTTGTGAGCTTGCAGAGTAGCATATATAATTTGCAGAGTAGCATATATAACTTGCAGAGTCGCATCTACAACTTGCAGTGTAGCGAATTATACTAGCATTCTAGCGTTACGCTTGGCAAAATTATGTGCTACGCTATGGCTACGCCGTAGCAAATGAGCATTATCGTTTTGGCAGCTTTGCTTGTAACGCTACGCTAGGCTACGTAGGCTTGACTCATATTGTATGCGACGCCGTAGCAAATTGTAATCATCGATTCTATTGACAACGTTTTGAGAGGTTACTTTAGCGTAGCGTAACATATTGACACCAATGTGTTTCACTATTGTTTTTATATACTGGCAACATAGCGTTTTTGTTCCCTCTTCAATATTTATCTAGTTAAACATTTTGTTATTGTAAAACTAATTAAGTTTGCTGCTTAAATATTCAATTTTTAATATACACTCACATGTACAATATTTTTCTCAAAGGGGCTCGTGGTTAAATGATAATAGCCACACGGGTCGATCGATGGTTAAGCTACGCTTGCCGCGGTCGGTTCGTGGATGGGTGACCATTTACATACCGAGGCCCCTCCGTGTCTCGGAAAGCACGTTAAACCGTAGGTCCCGGATGTCATTTGTAGATATTTGACAGTCGTTACGAGCCGTCAGAAAGTCTGACAACCAGTCTTACCAAGGGGTATCGTGTTACCTAGTAACGTGGGTTTTGGAGGTCAGATAGGCAGTCTTTCAATGTAACATATTCTGCTGCATCTGGTTAGGCTGGAAGCCGGCCCCAACATAGTTGGAAAAAGGGTAGGCAGATGCTGAAACATTGTAATTTTTTTCCGTCTTATGAATATTTTTTATTATTATTATTTTTTTTTTTTTTATATTTTCTTTCTTAACTTAAAACATCGTCTATATAGTGGTGGAGGGAAAAAATCCTATTATTGAAGCCAACTCCAAAATTACGCATAGTTAATAATTATGGCACCACAAACATGATAATAAGGTATCTAGGAGGTTATATATCACGTAGGCACTCTAATGCATGAGCTACCAAACAAAAAAAGAATCATGAAAATCAATTCATAATTGGCGGAGTAATCGCGTAACAAAAAAAAAAATTACAGTCGAATTGAGAACTGTCTCCTTTCAGAAGTTGGTTAAAAAGTAAACTTCAAAACAAACAGTTTATTAAACTTCTAACAAAGAAAAGTCATATAAAACCAAGAAACTAAATCTTTCCCATATTGTAACCGAGACTCGGTTATCTGCGCCGGTTTATTCGCCATGTATCCTTTCTAATGGGACAGGTATGACTGAAATCGTTTCACCTGACATTACTTCTGATCATAATCTTAACGCTGGTTTACGGCGATGTTATTATATTGTTATAGGATCTGGATTTAGATTGTTCCGTTGGATGTTTGAATGATGATATCTGGATGTTTTATGGATTTTAGATGAGAATTATCGAGATTTGTTTCAGTTTAGAAGTTCGGCGGGGTGAGAACCGCCTTGTGACACATTTTTATCACAGTTTAATCATATAAACCTTACCTACCTTACGTACCTTTGTACTCATATTATAATTATGTCGTATCTCTATGTATTTTATTGTGTGTACAGTCGAACAAGCCATTTGGTATACAGGCAGATAGCTTGCCACTACTTTAAACAATTTTGTGAGTGTTTTCAGTAGTCAACCATCCTTTCACGTCACTCTCCTAAGCCATAAGCTCAAAAAGTTAAATTACACACACAATCAAAACCAGTTTTGGCAGTGTAGCGGAAAATGAATATATTTTGCCTGTATACTAAATAGCTTGTTCGATTGTACATAAATAATAATAGGTCTTTACCTATGAAATTGCCGTTTTGTATGAAAAAATTTAAACGATTTTTTTTCATGAATTTTTTATTTGTATTAATCGAAGTAATCACCCATGCAATCAATGCATCTTTGCCATCGCAGTGGCAGTTTATTGATGCCCTTCTTAAAGAAATCAGCTGAACGGGAGGCAACAAATTCTTCAAAGGCATTTTGTACTGCCTCTCGGGTATTGAATTTTTTTCCCGCCAAGAAGTTATCCAAATTCTGGAAAAAGTAGTAGTCTGTAGGCGCAAGGTCTGGTGAGTAGGGCGGATGACGGAGAGCTTCCAACCCAGTTCTTGCAACTTGGAGACCGTCTGCTGTGCAGTATGAGGTCGTGCGTTGTCGTGCAGGAGCAGCGGAGACGAGCGATTGACCAATGCTGGTTGGAGATGCGCCAGCTTCTCCATCATTGTGTTCAGTTCTTCACAGTACACATCTGCAGTAATGCTCACCCCGTTTGGTAAGAAGCTGTGATGAATCACACCGGCGCTAGACCACCAAACAGTGACCATCACTTTTCTAGGGGTAAGTTTTCGTTTAGGGCATTGTTTAGGTGATGAATGATGGCGGGTAGGTGTAAAAAAAAGTTAACACGCAACTTCGTAGATATATTTTAATTAAATTATTATTAAGTATTTTTACTTGCTTTCAAGCTCAATATTTGTTGCATACACGATTAAATAAGCAGCATTTACATTGGTGAAACATTCAATGTAACGCAAGCACTTAATACTACACCACCTGCCAGCTACTCACTAGTATTCAAAGTCACTACAATTTTCACTGCACATTTCATCATGTCATCTCAACTGGATGATATCCAATCAGCCCAGAAGAACCTCGAGGAGTGCTTCCTTAAGAAGATGGGTGAGCTTGAGGCACAAATCCAGTGTGCTGGACCAGCAAAGGACACCGTAGCAAAGATTGCAGAAGAGTTCCGGTCATTTCGTGAGCTTATGTTCAGCGTGCTGGGACTTCTTAGGAAGCAGATCATGGAGTGCTCTAAAGCGGTTGATGGATTGGAGACAAGATCTCGTCGGAAAGCTCTCATTTTCACTGGGTTTGCTGAAGCGGACAAAGAAGATTGCAAGGATCTTGTTTTGGATGTTCTGAAGAACAAACTGGCTCTCCCTGACATCACTGCTTCTTCCATCAAAGTGTGTCACAGACTTGGAACATCACACAAGGGACAAACAACTAGCAGACCTATATTGGTAAGGTTCTCTAATGTTGACCTCAAATCCACTGTCTGGAAGGCAAAATCTGCACTGAAGGGCTCCAAAGTCACAGTCAAGGAGTTCTTGACCCGGTCCAGGCAAACTGTTTTCAGTAGGGCGCGCCTGCACTTCGGGATGCCGGCATGCTGGACTCAGGACGGGGTTATTATCATCAGATCCCCAGACGGAGCACGGCATAAGATTTGTTCTTTGGAGGAACTCAATCCCTTGTTGGCCAAGTACCCTAAAAAGACCGGGGAATCATCGGTTGGTGCTGGAGGCAAGGCTGACAGTGGAGTGCGAAAACTCTAAGTGTTTGCAACCAAATGGTACGTACCAATTGGTTCTATTTCTAAACACTTTTTTGTACTTGGGACGTCAGTTCACGTAAATATGTTGTTATTGTACACGTCTACCTGCCTACTAATTTTCTTATTTTCACCTCAAATTTACTATTTCACTTTTTGTTGGTAATTTGCCTATAATTGTTTGTGTTAGTAAAATAATTATTTGTTTCGTTGCTAGTTGTCTTGTCACTGTCATTGTCACCTGTCAATTTTGAATTGCTATGACGTTCCATTTTCCTTGCCGCTTTGTGTTGTGTTTCATAAATTGCGTTCCGTTTTTCCTCATGTAACTTTATCATGTATCGATTTGTTCTTTGCTTTTTCATAATATTTTGTGTATAATATGTTTGTGATGCTGTGTCCTCTTCCAAATTTGTTTTTAATTTTTTATTACTACTTCTGTGAAGTGGTACACGGATCTTTTGGCGCTCGATTATCTTATATTGAAAAATTGTAAACATACCCCTTAGTTACGATTTTGGCCACGCGCCAAAGGATCCCTGTACAACTATACTGGTGCTGCTGGTGGGTGGTGCACAGATAGTGGTGTTGCACCTAAGGTGAAAGCAATCCTAGCCGTAGTTTATTTGCATATTTATTAGTTATTTATTTTATTTTATGTTATCTGATGACGATTCTTTTTACTCTGCTATTGATTCCTCTAGCTCATCCGCTAATGCAAGCTTTGGCTCCTTAACTGACACCCTTGGTGACTTTGTGCGTCGAAGCTTCAATCAACAGAAAGGTCATTTGTTTAATGTCTGCCATATAAATGCTCAAAGTGTCCCAAGTCACTACAGCGATCTGTTAGACACCTTTACCGACGCCAATGTCCATGCCGTCCTGGTTTCAGAGAGTTGGCTCAAACCTCAACTTCTCTCCAACACCTACTCTCTCCCAGGTTTCACTCTTATCCGCAATGATAGAATTGGAAAGGGAGGGGGTGGTGTAGCTATCTATCTTCGAAGCGATTTCCCATTTAAAGTCATTGCCACATCTCCCTCACAATACCATGCTTCCGCTGAGTACCTCTTTTTAGAGGTCTGCGTCAAAGGCGTCAGGACCCTTCTTGGTGTTGTTTATTGTCCACCCGCCGTTGATTATTTCTCCACACTTGAATTGGCGCTGGAATCCGTAGGGTCAGAGTGTGCACATTGCGTCATCATGGGCGATTTCAACACTGACCTTGCTGTTCACCACAACCCCCGATCCCGTAAACTCCTTCACATCATTGAGTCCGTTAGTCTCCATGTACTTTCCCTGCAACCTACCCATTTCAATATCTCAGGCGATGACACTTGGCTCGACTTAATCCTCACATCCACTCCCTCCCTTGTTTCCTCTCATGGTCAGTGTCCCGCTCCTGGCTTTTCCCATCACGACCTCATTTTCCTCTCGTATATCCTAAAACCGCCTAAACCTGTCCCAAAAGTTCTGCACATGCGTTGTTTTGCACGCATGGACGTTGAGAAGCTTCGTCAAGATGCGTCAGACCTCAGTTGGGAACACCTAGCAGCGGCAACAACTGTAGACGAAAAACTGCACATTTTTGATCGGACGGTCCTTGCTCTCTACGACAAACACGCTCCTGTCAAGATGATCAAACTACGTCGTGCACCTGCTCCTTGGATGACGACAGGGGTTCGAATGGCGATGAGACGCAGAGATCGGGCCTTCCGTAAATTTAGAAGGGATCGCAGTGATGAAAATCGGATCTTTTACAAAGCTGCTAGAAATCGGTGTAATCAGATGATACGCAACGCTAAACGCCGCCATATTCTCGAGAACATTTCTTCTTCTTCACCTGCTGATATCTGGAAGTTCCTTGGTACTCTTGGTATCGGTAGACCACGTCATGTGGATTTTCCGAATACAATTGGCCTTGATGATATCAACCGTCACTTCACAAGCACCTGTCATTTGGATACCCAAATGTTAGCCCAGACGGTCGATTACATTACTGGCCTAGCCAGTCCAATCATAGAACCATTTCACCTCTCTCCGGTCACCTTGGACGAAATTAAAAAGATCATCCTGTCCATAAAATCCAAGGCTGTGGGCTGTGACGGCATCAGTCGTAGTATGGTCGTTTGGATCCTTGATACCCTTCTCCCTCCGATTACCCACATCATCAACTTTTCTCTTAATTCCGGGCATTTCCCATCCTTGTGGCGTATGGCGTATGTACGCCCACTCCCTAAAATTTCAAATCCCTCCTTACCCAGTCACTTCCGCCCCATTTCCATTCTCCCGTTCCTGTCTAAAGTGCTTGAGGCCTGCGTACACAAGCAGTTTGCGGGGTTTGTTCACCGGAACAACCTTGTTAGCTCTTTTCAGTCTGGATTCAGGCCTGGGCACAGTACAGCCTCCGCTCTCCTTAAAGTGACTGGCGATGTTAGAGAAGCGATGGAGGATACCAAGGTTACCGTTCTGGTATTAATTGATTTCTCCAATGCCTTTAACGCCGTCAGCCACGATATTCTCCTTTCTATCCTCTCTCATCTTATGGTTTCACCCGAGGCCCTGGAATGGTTCTCTTCTTATCTCCGGGGACGTCAGCAGTCGGTTCGCGTTGATGAGAGTTCTTCGAGTTGGCGCGACCTGGATGCTGGTGTTCCGCAAGGCGGTATTCTTTCTCCATTGTTATTTTCCATCTTCATTAATTTTATAACTCACTGTCTTCGGTGTTCGTATCATCTTTATGCCGATGATCTTCAATTATATACAGCTGGGCGGGTTGAAGGTTTATCGGACGCTATAGCGGATGTAAACCGAGATTTAGATGCCATCAAAAAGTGGTCTGATAGTTTTGGGGTGTCAGTAAACCCCTCAAAGTGTCAGGCCATTGTAATTGGGAGCTCACGCATGATGGGTAGGGTGACGCTCAGCTCTCTTCCTCCACTCATTTTCAATGGCACCGTCATCCCCATTACTTCTACTGTGAAGGATCTCGGTTTGCATCTGGACTCGACACTTAGCTGGCAACGCCAGGTCTCTAGTGTTAGTCAAAGGGTTAGCGGTACTCTGCGATCCCTGTATCGTCTGAGGAACTTTTTGCCCGCTAAGACGAAAACTATGCTTGTGCAGACTTTAATTTTTCCCATCATCGACTATGGTGACGTGTGCTACTTTGACTTGAATGCAGTTTTGTTGGATAAGCTTGACAGACTACTCAACAACTGTATTCGGTTCATTTTCAACCTGAGGAAATATGACCATGTTTCGAGCTATAGGTCTGAGCTCAAATGGATGTCCATTCGCCAAAGAAGAAGTTTGCGTGCTCTGACCACGCTTTTCTCCGTTCTCAACTCTCCCACTCCTCCTTCTTATCTTGTGTCTCACTTCCAATATCTATGTTCTTCACACACTAAGAATCTGCGTTCTTCTAACAATCTTCTCCTACTCTGCCCTTCTCATACTTCTGACTTTGTTCATTCTTCTTTTCATATTCAGTCCATTCTTCTTTGGAATGCGCTTCCTCTTGATATCAGGACGGCCACCAGTCGGTATGCATTTAAGCGGAAATTGCAGAGATTTTTTTCAAAATAAATAGAGTAGAGTCATATACACCTCTCTGCCTTGAATTTGTATATTATGTATACATATATATATATATATATATATTATAGGTATATATTATAGTAAATATGTATGTAAGTATTTATGTATCATAAGTTGATTGCGTATTTAAGTACTGTAAAATCTGTTTTATCTATAATGCATAATGATATATATATTTTTCCTTATTATTATTTTTTTCTCTCTCTTTGTTCCTCTCAATCAGAGCACCCGCCATCTAATCTCTTCACCACCTTTGGTTGACTGGTAGAGAATGCCTAAGGCATTAAGTCCGCCTTTGTACCTTTTTTGTGTGCGAAAAGTTTAAATAAATAAATAAATAAATAAATGAACCAGGATCCAACCAACTTGCTGAGCGCTTGCGGTTATCAAACAGAATCCATTTTTCATCGCAGGTAACAATGCGGTTCAAAATTCCTTCATTTGTGTGTCTGTTGAGCAGTGCAAGGCACGTCTCGACGCGTACTTCGCGCTGGCATTGAGTTCGTGGGGCACCCATTTGTCAAGCTTTTTTACCTTGCCAATTTGACGAAATGGACCAATATTGTTTTGACGCTAACGTCGAAAGCTGCTGCTAATTCAGCCGTAGATTGTGTATCATCAGCTTCCACAATCGCCTTTAATTCGTCATTGTCGACCAAAGTCTTCGGACGACCGCGAGGTTCATTTTTCAGGTCGAAATTTCCAGAACGGAAGCGAGCAAACCAATAACAGGTGGTGCGTTGGTTTGTAGTGTTAGCTCCGTAAACGTCGTTGATGTTGCGTGCCGCTTGTGCCGCGTTGCTGCCACGACGGTACTCATATTCCATAATTACTCGAATTTTTAACGTATCCATGATGACGAAAAAGATTGAAATGCGATGAAAATGTAACACTAATCAATAAAGAAATGACTACTTTTGGAAAAAAAAATCCATGTTTTTAAAATAAAATTAATTTGAAATTAGAATTCTTAGCCAAACAAAAATTATTTTGATTTGAAATGGCCAGTACTGCAGAACGGCAATTTCATAGGTAAAGACCTAAAATAAATAAAATGTGATAGAATTTGTTTCTCGAGGCATGTTACAGTAGGCCCTGCTCGCCCCGCTCGCTGACTGTTTTTACCCGACTGCCCCAGAAGGAGGGTAATGTTTTTAAGTCAATATTCACAGGAAAATTATTCATAGATGCACGGAGTAAAAAACATGCAGGACCGTCTCTGAGTAACTAGAGGTTTGAGGAGGAAGGTGGTGACAGTAATACCACTGTATGTTTATTAGGTAAATTTTTGTACATTTTCATGTCCATAATAATAATTGTTAGTTAAATTCAAGTATCTTGACTTGGCTCACGAGGTTGTCGACATGTGGAATGTGGACTCTGCGATCATTGTGTCGATATATAGATAGATAGTCGTATCAGCCAATGGCTTAATTGCCAAGAGCCTCGACCAATATCTATGGAGGCTCTCGTTGGGCAGCTGGATTAAGGGCTTGATTCAGAAAGCGGTACTTCTGGACACGGCCCGTATTGTTAGAAGTTTCCTCTCTCTGGAGTCCTGACCAGCCCAGACTAGCTAGGACCCTGTTCCCGATACCGGTGGGCTCCTATTTTTTATATTTTTAAATGTTTTTTTTTATGATTTTAAAAAACATTTAAAAATGTAATGTACAAAAATTATCTTGCTAATATCAAAAACTATGTTAGTACAGACATAATACAAAATGTACATAAAAAGGTGTAGTCATGAAACCTCTCGAGTTCAGGATAGATTGCCACGTTATCTTATCAGAACTCGAACGAAAGCCTTCATGACTGCCGAGTCGAACTTCAGTTGTACTTTTTTGATAGACAAAAGGTTTATATGTCAAAAAAGACAGGCACTTGTCATTCTGCTGGCACAGTTAGCAGATGTTAAATCGCCTGGATTTCAGATCCATTATAGTTACTAAATGATATAGGGTAGGTTTATCCCTAAAATTTATATAAAGTCATTTGCAAAACAAATGACTTCATATATTAAGCAAAACTAAGCCTAAATTTTTAATTAATGTGTGATATGCATTATAATAATTGTATTTATAATAAACTAGCTGCACCCCGCGGTTTCCCCCGCGTAAGTCTCGATCCCGTGAGAATATCGGGATAAAAATATCCTATTTCCTATTCCAGGCCATGGTCTACCCACGTGCCAAATTTCATCTAAATCCGTTCAGCTTTTTTAGCGTGAAAGCGTAACAAACAAACCAACAAACTCACTTTCGCATTTATAATATAGTTAGGATGGATGCTTAATAAGCACGTGATGGACAGACAAACCAACCAACGAGCAGTCCAAAGACATCGAAGGTGAAATTGCCATCAGAGAAATAAAACTGAATTAACTCTTAAGAGGAAGTAGGGACGGTCTTCTCACCATATAAAAAGTCATAATTTGAGGTTTGGCTTCTATTTCCTCCTCCAATATTGGACCAATTTGAAATATATTTTATAAATTGAATAAGAAGGATATTTCCTGTGCCCCTATGTTTTTCTTGTTTAATTTTTTTTTTTTTTTTTTTTTTTTTTTTTTAATTTTGCCCCACACTAGGAATTTCTTCCTGTATCGTGGGTGCGTTTACAAACATAGAAACTCACATACACTAACACCCAGACCCGGAACAACTACTTGCAGATCATACAAATATTTGTTCCGTGCGGGAATTGAACCCACGGCACGTTGCGCAGCAGTCCATCGCTCAGCCACTGCGCCAACCGTGTCGTCATTAGTTGTCTTTGTACAATAGGACTCAGATGACAGCGGTCTAAACAGGCAATTTTGAGCATTTTCTGAGGGTTCTAGTGCTTCTACAGATAATGTGTCATCAAAACGGAAAACATAGGGGCATAGAACTAGTTGATATTTATTGTACTGTAAATCATTGGTCTATGGTCATAAACCAGAGAGAAAACAGGCGAGAGCGTTTGTATGGAGAGGGGACCGACCCTATTTCCTCTAAACCCTGTATATACACTACAAACTGGAATACAGCAACGCTTCTTGGGGGCAGGGTATGGTAAAAATAGGGGTGATGGGTACTTCTCCGTACTTCACAAATAGTTCCTACTAATAGAGTTTCCCAAGTATCCAATCCCCCTTAATTTCGAACTAACTAACGGTAAAGTCATCTGTCATATTAACTAGTACGTAACCTACAACCGTAATATTCGCGGTGAACTTTGATGAAAGATTCTTCACTAATTGCATCATCAAAACGACGTCTTTCCTATCTTAATTTAATGCACTACACTATAAATAAATCTGTAGGATGCCATCTTAACTTTGTAGATTTTTTGCTTAAGTTTATGGAGGACTTAACTTTTATTTATGTTTGGTTTTTAAGCTTATACGAACACTAGCTTTTGCCCGCGGCTTCGCACGCGTGGATGTCGGATATCGTCCCACGGGAATGTACTACCGGGATACTTAAGAAATGCTGGGTTTCCTATACAAAGTTTCATCCCCTTTAACACCCCCTATAGGATTATCTTTGAAACAAAAAGTAGCGTATGTCCTTCCCCGGGATGCCATATATATTTTGACAATATTTTTCGAAATCCGTTCAATGGTTTAGGAGTGAAAAGGTAACATACATAAATATGGTAACATACTTAGGATAATAAGGTAACATACTTTCGAAATTATATTGAGGAGCTCGTGGCTAATTAATAACTGCCGATCCATCAGGTTAAGCTACGCTTGCCGGGGTTGGTCCGTGGATGGGTGACGATCTTTACATACCGAGACTTCTCCGTACCTCGGAAAGCACGTTAAGCCGTTGGTCCCGGCTGCCATTCGTAGATGTTTGACAGTCGCTAAGGGTCGCCAGAAGTCCGAAAGTCTGACAACCAGTCTTACTTGGTAAGACGAAGAAGAAGGGTATCGTATTACCCAGTTACTGGGTTGTGGAGGTCAGATAGGCAGTCGCTCTATGTAAAATACTGGTATTCAGCTGCATCCGGTTAGACTGGAAGCAGATCCCAACATAGTTGGGAAAGGCTAGGCAGATGATGAGGAATATTGGATGAATACTATTTAGCGTACGGAACGCATACTTAGTTCAAGCTGGTTTGTTTTAAGAGTTATGAAGTAAGAAGATTATTAAATGTATTGACTGAACGTTGGTTTAGTAGTCGCAAGCGCTACTGCTGAGCTTGAGGTCCTGGGTTCGATTCCCGGGCCGGGCAAAATGTGGTTGGGTTATTCCATCTGGAATTGCTCAGTAGCAGCCCGGATTCTTGAGATTTGTACAGGGTACATTTGTGTTGTTTTTTATATAGGGGGCCTATTACATGGGACTTAAACATAACTGAATAATTATTCCGATTTGTCACAGTTGTAATAGCTATCACGTCATTTCTATTATTTTAATGTAATAGCGTTGTAGGGTTAGTGGACCGTAGATTTGTTGATTTTCTATTTTGTTAAGTACTTGGTACTTGTTGAAAGGTCTACACTATCCTCAAGAGTAACCGTGGAGTTTCTTGCCGGCTCTTCTCCATAGGAAACGACCAATTGGAACCGTGCACCTAGCTTCTGACGTTTCATAAGTCCCCATGTAGGATTATCTAACTAATATTATAAACGCGAAAGTTTGTAAGTATGGATGGATGGATGTTTGTTACTCTTTCACGAAAAAACTACTGAACGGATTTGGATGAAATTTGGCACACAGATTATAATTACTTTTTATCACGATATTCCGACGGGATCGTGCCTTACGCGTTGAAACCGCGGGGCGCAGCTAGTGTAAAATAAAATATTTTGATTTTAAATTGTTTTACTTGTACCTCTGCCTAACCTTTCGGATAATAAAAAAAAAAAACAACCGACTTCCAAAAAAAACACTAAAAAAGTGAAAAATAACTTTAATTTCGGAAGTCGGTGTCTTTGCTTTTCAATTTCCGTTTTTTGCCACCGACTTCCGAAATTAAAGTTATTTTTCACTTTTTTAATGTTTTTTTTGGAAGTCGGTTGTTTTTTTTTTTGTAAAAAGTTTTTATTTTTCACTTTTTAGTTCAAAGAATAGAATATCCCATGGGTGACTTAAAAGGTGACCAAGGGGCGCTTGGGGATACGAATTTAGGAAGAAAAGTATCCTGCGGTCTTCAGTCCGTTTTCTGGTGTTATATTATTAGCAAAGTTTAACTTTCGGTCGATGCTTTGTACCTATAATGTACAAATTGTTATAGGTCTACGAGGAGACTTGTGTACAGCCACAGTATAAATAAGTAACAGTATTATGTCATCCATCATAGAAAACGGCTGAAACGCGCTTCAAAACCTCAGTGTATGCCAGTACGCAACTGTCTCGAGTGCGCGGTAGTTACGTACGGACCCGCTGCCGCGAGAAATCGCGGCACAGCGGACAGAGCTCCGGCAGGATCTCATGGCGGCATGGAGAGTGCGATTGTCGCAACCCAGTGCTGGGCACGCCACAATTGCGGCGATAAGTCCCCTCTTTGAGGAGTGGCTGGAGAGGCGCCACGGCGTCCTCACCTTCCGCCTGACACAGGTCCTCACCGGAAATGGCAGCTTCGGGAGGTACCTGTGCAGGATTAGGCGGGAGGAAACACCTGGGTGTCACCACTGTGCGGATCGTCCGGAGGACACGGTGGAGCATACGGTGGAGGTGTGCCCTGCTTGGGCGAAGCACCGCCGTGTCCTCGTGGAGGCGATTGGCGGCACTGACCTCTCGCGTCCGGCCCTGGTCCAGGCCATGGTACGGAGCGAGAGGGCATGGGAGGCGGTCACCTCCTTCTGCGAAGCAGTGATGCTCGCGAAGGAGGAGGCGGAACGCGTGAGGGAGAGGCAAAGCCTGCGCCCTCACGCCCCTAACCGCCGCCGCTGGAGACACCCTGGGCGTCGGGAATCCCAGGCGGATTCCCGGCCACCATAGGCGTGGGCTTGCGGACGGCGAGCAATGGGCAGCTCGCCGTCCGATAAGGACCAGGCCCAGGTCGATGGCGCGTCGTGTTCCACGCGCGCCTCAAAGAGATGTCAGCACATCTGACGGGGTCCGTTAGGACCGATGCCTGCCAGGGTTGCGGAATAGTCCGAAAGGGATACCGGGACCCTGGCAACAGGCAACCGAAGGAACACGGGTGGGTTTTAGTCAGTAAGAGTCTGACACGCCCTTCCGCTCCGCCCAGAGCGGGAGAAGTCATATGATGATTTCCCACCCAAAAAAAAAAAAAAAAAAGTTACGTACGGACGTGGAAAGGTTATCTAACGAGCAGCCGTAGGTAATTATTTCAAGGTCACAGCTGAGACATAATACTTTTACTTTATTATACTGTGATACAGCAGTGGCAATAGGTACCTACCTATTGTTTAGACAAAAGGGCGGGAGACGAATATTGAAAAAAAACAATCATGTCTGCTGTAAATATCTAGCAAGCATATTAAAGAACCTTCGTCAGATAGGTTTTTGGAAATCGCTCATTATGCAATATCATTTATAAGTACATACTCCCATACGTTTTTGTATTTAGATATACATGCATCAGAATATATAAAAATCACGTGTCACTATGTTTTAGTTGTAAAATTTAAGTGTACCTACCATCCCGACGCGTGACGTCTCCCATATTTTATGTAAAGTCAGCTGGACCGCGCTTTGTTTCCAAATGGAAAACTAATTTAATCCAACACGGCAACAGTCTGGATTTATCTTATTCTGAAATTAGACATTCATTTCACGCCAACTTTACGACAATACTCTACAAAATAACATTAAGCGCACAGCTGCACAAAACATTATAGACAGCGAAAACTACAATCTGCATAAAAACAATATAAAATGTGGACACGACAATACGAGTATAATTTGACTGAGACCGCTGTACCGCGCCTTGGGAATACGTGGCGAGGCCGGCAGCGTTGACGAATGAGCGGCGGGATGCCGTGAGCGTTGACGAATGAGCGGCCTGCACTGACCCCCCGTCTCGCCGCGCACATACCTAAGGGGAGATACAGCGATCTCGGTCAAACTATAAATGAAAATACCGACAATACTAGTGAACAGAAGTATTTTCAAAAAAATCCTACATTCGAAATTAAAAAAGTTATTTTTTTCAAACTAACTAACCCTTTGACTACAGTGGCAGACTAAACTATTGTATACATTTGATTGAATTTACGTATGCAGACGGGGACCGTCAATCGATATACACACATAGTTTCTTTATTGTCGTTTGCCTGCGACTTCTTTTGGAATCCAGGATGAAAAGTAGCCTTTGTCCATTTCTAGGTCATGATCTACCCATGTGCGAAATTTCATCCAAATCTATTCAGCCGTTTCTGCGTGAAAGCATAACAAACAAAGTCACTTTCACATTTATAATATTAGTTGGGATTGTCATCTCCACCTTGTTGTTTATGGAAAATGATTTTATGCGTGCACACAAAAAACAAAACTATAACTAAGTTTGTATGTAAAATGTTTAATGAAAATGTGACTTTGACAAGTTTTAATATTGCACAATGGGTCACGTTTGCTCGCTCTTTATCATGTAAATTATTTTTGCAGATTCTCCTTTTAGAAGTTTGAGGTTGGCACTCTGTGCACCTAATTTAAGATAGACCGAACTTTGTTGAATTTAGCGTCGCCATTTTATTTCTTTAACTTTTAGTGGTTAAATTTTCTTAAAAACAAAATTCTCTAGGGATACAATCAGATACTTTATTGTGGTAAAAGCAGTAGGGAAACTCTTTGAAAAATAATGTACAGTTTATGCAAACAAAAAATATTAATCTGCCTGCCTAGCCTTTTCTCAACTATGTTGGGGTCGGCTTCCAGTCTAACCGGATGCAGCTGAATACCAGTATTTTACATAGAGCGACTGCCTATCTGACCTCCACAACCCAGTAACTGGGTAATACGATACCCCTTGGTTAAACTGGTTGTCAGACTTTCGGGCTTCTGACGACTCGTAACGACTGCACCTAGCTTCTGACGTTTCATAAGTGCCCATGTAGGCTTATGTGAATTTCGGAAGTCGGTGTCTTTGCTTTTCAATTTCCGTTTTTTGCCACCGACTTCCGAAATTAAAGTTATTTTTCACTTTTTTAGTGTTTTTTTTGGAAGTCGGTTTTTTTTTTTTTTTGTAAAAAGTTTTTATTTTTCACTTTTTAGTTGTGGTACCTACCCCACACAAATCCGAATACCACTACCTGCTATGTAAATAACAGTGAAGGAGTCAAACAGGATATCGTCTAGATAAACTAAGTGGGAAAATTACGTAATATTGAAGCTAACTCAAAAACTACGCAAGCAAAGTTAATAAAATTTATATGGGACCACCTCGGAAGCATGAACTACCACCAAACAAAAAAAGAATCATCAAAATCGATTCATAATTGTGGGAGTAATCGCGTAACAAAAATACAAAAAAAAAAAAAAACATAAGTACAGACGAATTGAGAACCTCCTCCTTTTTGAAGAAGTCGGTTAAAAAGGGCGTGTTAATAAATGGTAAGCAAAATCTCACTGGTATAGTGTTTTGTCTGATTTGTTTGTTTTCGTCTAAGTGCTTTTCCCCTACAGAATCTAAAACATCATTTTCCTTTTTCTATTGTTTGTGTGTTTATTCCATTGTTCTAGGATAATGCAGAGGTCAGATTTACAGCTTTACTTAAGAGATGGTTTGAATACGTACTTAACTCGAGGGATTTGATTTATTACAATATCTTGGGAGATTTATGATTGTTTTACCTAAACATTGTGGTAATATAATTATAGGATAAAAACAAAATATATTTTTTTGTTTGTGGATCTTTGACAGTCAAAATCAAAATCAAAATCAAAATATTTTATTTCACATAAGCCTACATGGGCACTTATGAAACGTCAGAAGCTAGGTGCAGTCGTTACGAGTCGTCAGAAGCCCGAAAGTCTGACAACCAGTTTAACCAAGGGGTATCGTATTACCCAGTTACTGGGTTGTGGAGGTCAGATAGGCAGTCGCTCTATGTAAAATACTGGTATTCAGCTGCATCCGGTTAGACTGGAAGCCGACCCCAACATAGTTGAGAAAAGGCTAGGCAGGCAGATTGATATTTTTTGTTTGCATAAACTGTACATTATTTTTCAAAGAGTTTCCCTACTGCTTTTACCACAATATAGTATCTGATTGTATCCCCAGAGAATTTTGTTTTTAAGAAAATTTAACCACTAAAAGTTAAAGAAATAAAATGGCGACGCTAAATTCAACAAAGTTCGGTCTATCTTAAATTAGGTGCACAGAGTGCCAACCTCAAACTTCTAAAAGGAGAATCTGCAAAAATAATTTACATGATAAAGAGCGAGCAAACGTGACCCATTGTGCAATATTAAAACTTGTCAAAGTCACATTTTCATTAAACATTTTACATACAAACTTAGTTATAGTTTTGTTTTTTGTGTGCACGCATAAAATCATTTTCCATAAACAACAAGGTGGAGATGACAATCCCAACTAATATTATAAATGTGAAAGTGACTTTGTTTGTTATGCTTTCACGCAGAAACGGCTGAATGGATTTGGATGAAATTTCGCACATGGGTAGATCATGACCTAGAAATGGACAAAGGCTACTTTTCATCCTGGATTCCAAAAGAAGTCGCAGGCAAACGACAATAAAGAAACTATGTGTGTATATCGATTGACGGTCCCCGTCTGCATACGTAAATTCAATCAAATGTATACAATAGTTTAGTCTGCCACTGTAGTCAAAGGGTTAGTTAGTTTGAAAAAAATAACTTTTTTAATTTCGAATGTAGGATTTTTTTGAAAATACTTCTGTTCACTAGTATTGTCGGTATTTTCATTTATAGTTTGACCGAGATCGCTGTATCTCCCCTTAGGTATGTGCGCGGCGAGACGGGGGGTCAGTGCAGGCCGCTCATTCGTCAACGCTGCCGGCCTCGCCACGTATTCCCAAGGCGCGGTACAGCGGTCTCAGTCAAATTATACTCGTATTGTCGTGTCCACATTTTATATTGTTTTTATGCAGATTGTAGTTTTCGCTGTCTATAATGTTTTGTGCAGCTGTGCGCTTAATGTTATTTTGTAGAGTATTGTCGTAAAGTTGGCGTGAAATGAATGTCTAATTTCAGAATAAGATAAATCCAGACTATTGCCGTGTTGGATTAAATTAGTTTTCCATTTGGAAACAAAGCGCGGTCCAGCTGACTTTACATAAAATATGGGAGACGTCACGCGTCGGGATGGTAGGTACACTTAAATTTTACAACTAACACATAGTGACACGTGATTTTTATATATTCTGATGCATGTATATCTAAATACAAAAACGTATGGGAGTATGTACTTATAAATGATATTGCATAATGAGCGATTTCCAAAAACCTATCTGACGAAGGTTCTTTAATATGCTTGCTAGATATTTACAGCAGACATGATTGTTTTTTTTCAATATTCGTCTCCCGCCCTTTTGTCTAAACAATAGGTAGGTACCTATTCCCACTGCTGTATCACAGTATAATAAAGTAAAAGTATTATGTCTCAGCTGTGACCTTGAAATAATTACCTACGGCTGCTCGTTAGATAACCTTTCCACGTCCGTACGTAACTACCGCGCACTCGAGACAGTTGCGTACTGGCATACACTGAGGTTTTGAAGCGCGTTTCAGCCGTTTTCTATGATGGATGACATAATACTGTTACTTATTTATACTGTGGCTGTACACAAGTCTCCTCGTAGACCTATAACAATTTGTACATTATAGGTACAAAGCATCGACCGAAAGTTAAACTTTGCTAATAATATAACACCAGAAAACGGACTGAAGACCGCAGGATACTTTTCTTCCTAAATTCGTATCCCCAAGCGCCCCTTGGTCACCTTTTAAGTCACCCATGGGATATTCTATTCTTTGAAGGAAACCATAATTTCAAATGCGTTTTCCCATCTATTCAGACGATTCCTTGAAGGATAAAGCTGAGCACAAAAGTGCGGCTCAAAAGGTTATGGGTTCGAATTTTACGGGTCGCTTGCACATTCTTAACAATGGTCCTAATGTGCTGACCGTACCTGTGTATGTCAATGTCAATGTTTGCATAGTAGTCGCTAGTCGTGTAAATTGGTGAAGCGTTTGTACAGATAGCAGCGAAATTAAAAATGATACAGAAGAATGAAACGGAAAAAAGGTAAAAATATTAGGTATTATTCGTTGATTTATTTGTGTTAAAAGCCAGACTGATTCATTATAATTATTTCATGGTTGTATCGTACTGCACCGATCCACATGTTTTGCAACGTGGATAGTTTACAAAATAAATCATCATCTGCCTAACCTTTCCCAACTATGTTGGGGTCGGCTTCCAGTTTAACCGGATGCAGCTGAATACCAGTATTTTACATGGAGCGACTGCCTATCTGACCTCCACAACCCAGTAACACAATAATACGATACCCCTTGGTAAGACTGGTTGTCAGACCTGTGGGCTTCTGACGACCCGTACAGCTGTCAAAGATCCACCAATGACAGCCGGGACCAACGGTTTGACGAGCTTTCCAAGGCACGGAGGAGTCTCGATATGTAAAGATGGTCACTTATCCATGGACCAACCCCGGCAAGAGTAGCTGAACCTGATGGATTCACCCTTGCGGCTGTTATTACTAAGCCACGAGTTTAAAATTATCAAGATGTTGTGTCAAAAAAATGAAAAGAGTATGAGTAGTATAAAGGACAAAATAAATAAATTAAAAAAAAAACACTAATATTATTCACAAAAATTTTGACAGGAATTTTGTCAGATTTTGGAGTTCCATTCCCTATCTCTAAATTTCTTCAAACATTGCAAAATCATAACAGTTTTCAAAGAATGCCAATATCTAAATGGAAGCCATAAAAAACTGGTGTTCAGTTTCAAACAAAATGGAAGTTAATCACTTTCTGCCATTTAAAAGGTTTTTCTGCGAAATTAGTCATTTGGGACAACGTCTGTAGTTACAAAAGTGGTGTGCGTGTTATAAATTGATTCGGGGTAATCGACGCCCGAATTTGCCTAAAAGGCTTGATTTAACTGAAATGTCTATGGCACGCTTAAAGGTTCTAATTAGAGAGAATTTTTTGTAAGTTTTTATTTGCAAGAAATTGGGTCTGTTCTGGCTGGAAAAGGTCGTGTCTGTTTTAGCATAAAAGCGTAACAAAAAAAGAAAACAACAAATTATAATATTATTTAGAATTTGCATTAGGATAGTTACGATAATGTATTCATGCTTTCGTAATAACACACATTAAATATTCTGAAAGCTCTGAGTTGCCCCTTATAATTTGTAAAATCTCCTATAAACCAACTAATTGAAACCCAAATGCAAGCCAAAAGTCATACATTTGAATAAAATACCAAATCAAACTTAGCCGATTATCTATCAATACCATTCCACGTATGGCAGTTCCACGAAGCACGTTCGTACATTTCGTACGCCCACCCTGGTACGTGCAAAATACGTCTTTTAAAAAGAGGTGTTCACACTTGACTCGTACGTGTGTGTCAAGATTTTGAGATATAGCTGAGAAAAATGTGATTTTCATAGATGCAAGGAGGTTTGTTATCGGTTTATAGATATTTTTATGGTTTTAAAGTGTTGTTTAAGGAGTTAAAAGCTTTTTGCTCGTAGTAGTTGTGTCGGTATTAAGTAGGTAAGTTTATTCGATTGTTAGAGTTTCGTATCCAAAGGGTGTCAAATGGAACTCTATTAGTAAACCTCCGGTGTCTGTCTGGCAGCGGGTTGTATCTCATGAACCGTAATAGGTAGACAAATGAAATATTCACAGATTGTGTATTTCTATTGCCGCTATAACAAAAAGAAACATGTTTAGTCAAGAAAAATCTTAATATGGTACGGAACTCTTCGTGTCTGACTCGAACTTGGCCGGTTAAAAAAAAACATTTTAACAAAAAAAGTGAAAAATAACTTTAATTTCGGAACCCTTGAGGAGCTCGTGGCTAAGTAATAACAGCCGCTCGGGTCGATCCATCAGGTTAAGCTACGCTTGCCGGGGTTGGTCCGTGGATGGGTGACCATTTTCACATATTGAGACTCCTCCGTGCCTCGGAAAGCACGTTAAGCCGTTGGTCCCGGCTGTCATTTGTGGATCTTTGACAGTCGTTACGAGTCGTCAGAAGCCCGAAAGTCTGACAACCAGTCTAACCAAGGGGTATCGTATTACCCAGTTACCGGGTTGTGGAGGTCAGATAGGCAGTCGCTCCATGAAAAATACTGGTATTCAGCTGCATCCGGTTAGACTGGAAGCCGACCCCAACATAGTTGGGTAAAGGCTAGGCAGATTGGTGTCTTAGCTTTTAAATTTTCATTTTTTGCCACCGACTTCCGAAATTAAAGTTATTTTTTACTTTTTAGTTGTGGTACCTACCCCACACAAATTCGAAACCACTACATGCTATGTAAATAACAGTGACGGAGTCAAATAAAACATCGTCTACATAGACTAAGTGGAAAAAATACGTAATATTGAACCTAACTCAAAAACTACGCAAGGAAAGTTAATAAAATTTATGACCACCTCGGGAAGATACCCTCGCGTACTAAAAAACAATTTTTTAAATCGGTTCACATTTGGTGAAAATATAGATGAACAAACACAAAAAAAAAATACATACAGACGAACATAGAACCTCCTCCTTTTTGAAAGTCGGTTAAAAAGTATTTGTGATTCCTGAAATTACATTATGGTCTCCTACCTACCTGCGATCTAGGAACCTTACAAATGTTGTTGGTTACAGTGACTGAACCAAAATAATTGTTTCCGTTCGTGTTTCGCTGTCACACCTTTTCCGTGTCTTATTGTAATTGTTAGTTTGTTGTGATAGTCACATTCAAGTAACAACTGAAAATCGTTCAGAAAAATTACTTACAAATTAATCCATTAATCATCAACTATTGTTCATAAGCTGTTGATTCATAAGTCAATCAATCTGCCTAGCCTTTTCCCAACTATGGAGTCGGCTTCCAGTCTAATCGGATGCAGCTGAATACCAGTATTTTACATGGAGCGACTGCCTATCTGACCCCCACAACCCAGTAACTGGGTAATACGTATCGTATTACCCCTTGGTAAGACCGGTTGTCAGACTTTCGGGCTTCTGACGACCCGTAACGACTGTCAAATATCCACGAATGACAGCCGGGACCAAGGGCTTAACGTGCTCTCTCCGAGACACGGAAGAGTCTCGGTATGTAAAGATGGTCACCCATCCACGGACCAACGCCGGCAAGCGTAGCTTAACCTGATGGATCAACCCGTGCGGCTGTTATTACTTAGCCACGAGCTCCTCGAGGTAGATTCGCAAGTCAAATTACTTATACGATGAAATCCTATTTTTGGTTCCGACACTTAACACAGGAAAAACCTCGACATACCCACAAAAAGTGTACAAATAAAGGGCCAATTTAACAGTTGGCTGGTGAATCCTTCGAAGTCTGACGAGGGTGCGAGTAAATACGTAGGTACTAAAGAGATTTTCATTATTTGCCTCGCTTCTCCGTGCTACCTACGTCATCTGCAAATGTATGCGCCTAGTAGGTGTTTTAAAAAGTTCTCGTTTATTGTATCGGTCTGATTTGGGTTGGAATTCCACAATATTGTGTATTGGGAATTTTCTGGAATTCGTAGAAGTAATAAAGGTTTGGGTAATGTGATTGGATGACTACGAATTTGGAATATAACGTTATACAATATCGGAGTAGCCGTTGTTACCTACTGAAGCTTCGTATGTTTGTATGTGTCTCAGACCAAATCTGCCAGGGTTGCGGGAAAGTCCGAAAGGGATACCGGGACCTTGCCAATAGGCAAATGAAGGAACACGGGTGGGTTTTAGTCAGTAAAAGTCTGACACGCCCTCCAGTTCCGCCCAGAGCGGGAGAAATCGGTAAAAAAAAAGGCCTCAGACGTGAGGCCGGTTTTGTAAACATGTGTGCACATAATGAGGTATAGTTTGGGTAATGTGTGCGTGTGAGCGTGTATGCACAGAGCGGAAGTGTAGTTTTGGTATGCTTCACTGTATTGTTCGTAGCGCTGTGTCTTGGTTTTTTATTTGGTCTGAGGTGAAGAAATAGGCTTGATGACAGTATGGACCCTGCACTAATTCAATCTGACATTATAGATGTCAATGGAACACTTTCTTGTGTTCGATCTGTCAAGTGTGCTAACATTATCCGATACGATAATCATCTAAATAAATTAGTTACATAAAGTAAAGTGCCCTTGTTATCATTTCATCAAAGCTTCAGTACTGACGTGTACAATGGCGTCAATTCTCCCGTGACTCTTACCTTCTACAAAATTTTGTGACGCCACGGAAGGTCTGACTTTGCTTAAAACATTAATAGGGGAAAAAACTGGGTAAAGCTCAAAACACACAAGGCGGGAGCGCGTTGGGCGCGGGAGTACGGCGGGTATAATAAATTGTAATTCAAGGAATTATTTGGATGTCAACACACAGAACGCGGGCGCGTGTCGGGCGCGGAGCGGGACGGCAGCGGGTCGGACTCATTAGTACGGCGGGTATAATAAATTGTAATTCAAGGAGTTATTATTATATTATAAGTAATATAATTTGAATTTATTATATTATATAGTATTTGTTTTGTGAACAATTACAAAAAAGTCTTCTGTTTGGCGATGGATCACTGGATTGTGAAGATTTTAAACATGTCCGCGCCCGACGCGCTGCCGCCCGATCTGACCCGCTCCCGCCCCGCACCCGCTTCGTGAGTGTTTTTAGCTTAAGAGCACCATGAATTAATGCGAGCGCACCAGGGAATGTCGAAAGACATTAGTCGCATAGTAAATATGAGACAAAAGTGTTTCGTGCTACACAATGCTCGAATTTCGCAGTTTTTTGGCAAAGCTACCCCCATTTAATGCCATTTATTACATTTCAGGCTTACAAAACACTGTAGAAATGTCTTATGCTATTAAATCAAATCAAATCGTTTATTGCAATCCATAATGTACAAAATATAGGTGGTAAATAAAAAAAAATTGAAACAATTATGGACCCTGTCGGGCACAGCAAATTTTTAAATAGGTAGAGAGAGGAGCTCTTTACAATTTTTCTTGATATTAAGTTAGGATTTATTTATATCCTATTTCCTATGTATTCATATTTCCATTCATTCACTTATTCTATTAATATTTTATATACAAGTGTATCCATTTATTTATTTATTTAAGTATATTTAATATTTCTTACTTCTTTACATGCTTAAAAATTGTTTATTATTATTAATGTAGTATAATTTTAAGTATTTGTGTATTTATATTTTCATTAGTTTACTTATTCTATTAATATTTTGTATAAGTACAGGTCTATCTATTCATTTATTATTTATTTAATTATATTTAGTATTGCTGTTTCATTACTCGCTTAAAAATTGTTCATTGTTATTAATGTATCTAATTTAATTATTAAGTATTTTGGTACAATTTATTTTTGTTATTTTAATTATTATTATTGGATGTATCCGTAAGATATTCTTGTATTGTATAATATTTTAATTCAGTATTGTTTTAATTTATTTAAAAATATACTGGTTTGGTTTTGTTGTTTTATGTCTTCTGGTAATTTATTATATATTCTTATTGACATTGAATATGGCAGAACATTGAACATTTGACATTGAATATTAAACAGACCCGAGTGCGTGCGTCAAATTTAGCCGAATGCTTCGGAAGAAGGGTCATGTTTTATCTGTAACTATTCTGTAGATAGTGTGATTTTCACTACCCCTTTCTTGTTTCGCTGTTTTAAGAGTTTTTTGAGGACTTGCTGATCGACTGTAGTGGTACGAATATTTATGGATTGAATAGTCTTAGTGGTCGCAAGCGCTACTGTTGAGCATCTGAGCTGAGGTCCTGGGTTCGATTCCCAGGTCGGTCGATATGTTATTGGGTTTTTCCATCACGAATTTCTCAGTAGCGCTCGCAACCTATTACATGGGACTTAGACATAACTGGCGAAATGTTGGTGTACTATAAGGTACACCTTTGCTTAACCGTTCGGGGATTTCAGACGTGATGTTATGTTAGTTCAGTAACTTACAATAGTCTGTTGCTATACGAGTAGGGGCACGTAGTACACAACTAAATACCTCGGCAATTTAGCCACAGTGCGATTTAGGTAGTTATCTCGGGGGTCATTCAGGAGCGATTCGGTGACGCTTCGTAACAGGAGACACTTTGACTGACATGTTTGTCACAGATTATAACGGCTTGTGCATTCTGGCGCGATATCGCGGGCGCGACAAGGGTCTCGCTGCCTGTCTCGCCCGCGATATCGCACCAGTCTGTACGAACCTTAACACTGTTTCCGTCTTAGTTAGTAATAAATATGATCCTTTTACATCAAATTTTACAGTGAATTGTCGCCCGGGAAAGCAGATTTGTCCGTCTAATTATTTTGATCCTAAAAAAATTCTCAGCCTATTCCGTTGAAATATTATTTTATAAAAATTCTTAAGCCCTAGAAAAAGTGACATTCTATCAGCAATAACGATGATGGAAAAGGCAAAAATGTATAGGACTGACATAAGCTATCGAAAAGTTTATATCAATCTTTGAAAGTCTTTGTAGAAATACTAAACGCTTTCGAAGCGATTGTCACTTGTCTAGGCCCTGAGTGCTTTGAGACTTCTGATAAACTGAAGGCAGAACTATGCATAAATACTATGTTGTAATGTTTCCATTATACCTCAATGTAAGAAAGCTCTTAGATCTAAAAACAATACCTATCAATATTTTTCAAATATGTCCACAAAGGTAATCAAATGATAAATAAATGATAAATGATTTATTTCTGTAAGTAGGTTTGTACAAACACTTTTACACGTCAAACACATTTTTAAAACTAGATGAGGTCGGCGTTTCCTATCTGACTACTCTGAGAAGAAAGGCCGAAACAAACTCAGAGGTCACAGTCTCTTTTAAAGTCCAGAAATCTTGGTCAGATCATGTGAAGATCATGTAGATTGGTGTCTGAAATGGTCTTTTGAGGAAAGAACCACACAGATTGAATGGACCTGTCCAGTCAGTGCACGCATTTGTCAGTGATCGTGCAGCTCAACTCAGAACTTAAGGAGCTCAACGACTCGACGAACAATACCAAAGGAAGGACATTTGGGTAGGCCGCCGACTCAAACTGCCAGATACACATAGTCCTCAAATTCACAATAATTAAAATAATAATAATATTATACTTCACAAAGTAAATATTCATGTCTCTATATATGTATATAATAAAATACAAAGTTATCAAAAATAACAAAATTCAATAAGTAAATTTAAAAAAAAATGGAAAAAATTGGAGCAGCTCAATCCAAAGCCATGTATCATAAAAATCACCAGTTTTATAGCCACCACGAGAGCAAAACAATTCCAAATCTGTGTGGTTAAATGGTGGTTAGGAATGAAAAAAAAGTTAGTTGTAACATGGCGGCCCCTTCACGTATGTACGGACGTGATCGGAAATACCAATGTTTGTTTATAACCAGAATTGTGCCACATTTGGGCTTCATGCCCCAGAGAATCGGAGAATCTTGTGACGATAATAATTAGCTATGACATTAATTACCCACAGGTCAAGGTGGATGGACAAACATTGGTTCGTAATATTGCCCACTGTACCTATTCTCTTATTTGGAAGTAAGATAGACCCTCATATCGAGACAACCCTCTCGAAGTTAATGAGCGAGTGCACTGAATCGTAGAAAAATATATCTTCCCTAGCATTAGGTAGGATATCTTTTTCTATGATTCAGTTCCTTTGTTAATGTCTATAGCGACGACGCCTTAGAGTGAGAAGTGTCAAAGAAGTGTCAAACTGCTGCTGTAAAATTTTTGTAAGGCGTCTGTTATGATTTTTATTAATTAATATCTACTATATAATAATATTAATCTTACATATTATAAAACAAAGTCCTCCGCCGCGTCTTTCTGTCGTCCTGTACGCGATAAACACAAAAACTACTGCACCGATTTTAATGCTGTTTTCACCAGTGGTTCTCGAGTAAGGCTTTAATATATAATAACCGACATCCACGCGGGCGAAGCTGTGGGCATCAGCTAGTGAATAATAAAACTTACACTTCAAAGTGAGTACTACTGGATCACTTGAACTGCTATGAACTCATCTGTATTCTATAAGAACTGCGAGTGTCCCCGCTTTTAGTTTCAAAGCAAACAGTGCCTAAGTGTAAATAAAATTACCTAAAATACAAGTTTCGGCTTCGATTTTTAAATGAAAGTGGAGATGAAATAAGAGAATTTGACTTTTTCATACGTGTTTCTGATTATGCAGCAGTTTTTATTTAGATTAAAAAGACCAATGTCCGCGATAGAATGCTGAAAAGTTTTACTGGCCAGTTATTTCACAGTTCAACAGGCTTACTTTTATTTCTATAAGATTGGAAAGTATTTACCATAGACCGCGAAAGACCGAACACAAAGCTTAATTTTCCTGTTATTTCACCCGTTCACCGCTGCACCGGGACACGTATATTATCATTCAATAACAACAAGGAATGAACGTGGCGGCAAACATATTATTACACTCGCGGTCAAATAATACGGGTCGATGACGGAAATCCGTGTAACTTGCAAATTAATAATGATACGTGCATGAAACTAACTTTATATTACAGAGAATTTGAATATCGTATGAAATAAAACCTTAAATGATCAAAACGTAATTTAAAAAAAGTAAAAATTCTAAATACCTGCAATTTGGAGGTAAATTCAATTACCAGTAGTTTTACTTTTGCTTGTTTTCTCACTTTTGTTTCCAATCTATCAAATCAAAATGACAAAAGGCGGTAATTGTCGTCTTTCACCATCATTATTGAATTACTGTGATGTCGCTAACACCAGAAGAATGTACGAGTATCGTCACTATGTTAGAAGAAGGCAGAAGTCAGCGAAGTGCAGCAAGAATTCGATTTTGTGTTGTATGTAAGGTACCAACCATTATTTTTTCAACGTAAAAATTATCGATGTTTTGCTTTTTATGTAATTTCATCAATTAAACTAATAATGTTTCCCAACATTTGGTGTTGTTTTATTAACTGGTAAATTGTCTACAACTTACAGTTTCATTTATGCCGCTAGCTCCATTATTGTACGAGTAATTTTAGTTTTTCGTACCGACCCGTATTATTTGACCGCGAGTGTATTAACTGTGGTAGTACATTCTCAGACGAATCACTGCACAAAATCGAATTAACCAAACAAACCATTACATAAATATAATCATTAGTAATAGTTAGGACATTTGGAGTCGAACTGCATCAACAATGGATCATAATCTAAGTCTATAATCATTTGCTCGTTGATACCGCGAGCCAATAATAATACAAAGCAGATGCAACGTATCACACGCATTAAACGCATCGCACGCATTTATCGCGTCCCACGCAATTATCGCGTAGCGCGGAATTATCGTAGATATCGTACACAATTACCGCGCGCTATTGGCAGCGCGTTCGCTTTACATCACAAAGCTCTGTTATAATTAACATCGTGTCGCACGTTTGATGTTTTATGTAGACTGCTCAGTTTATTGGTAGCACCCACACACTTGGGATAATTTGCTGAAGTTTACCTCCTTATAATTTGGGAAAAAAGATGCAGAAAAGGTAGCGATAAGAATAAACACACAACTAAAACTTGTTCAGGAAATTAAAAGATTGAACGATACAAAATTCGGCAGTTTTCAAACAGTTTTTATGTCAGTCAGGATTCAATTTTAATTAAAGTATTACGTTTTGATTAAGGATGTCTCTTAAGACTTTTTTTATCAAAATTACGGTAGGTATAGTAAACCTACAGAGATTTCCTCGTTGATCTAGTGGTCGCAAGCCGTGCTGAAGTCGAGGGTTCAAATTCCGGGTCGGGCAAAATGGCCAGATTGGGGTTTTCCATCAGGAATTTCGCAGTAGCAGCGGAGTCCACATTTGTGCCCGATGGATGGCAATAGGCTCACCGCCTATTATATGGGACTTAAACATAACTGGCCAAAATGTGGATGTAATGTAGGTACACCTCTGCCTAACCATTCGGAGAACACAGAAGTGTTGTTATGTTATGTTTTTTAAATCTACAAAACCATTCTTTAGAGTGAACATGTTAAAAATTCAATAGACGTAGATATATTTAGTCTCACGCCACGCTGAGAGCTAGA
Source organism: Lithophane ornitopus (assembly GCA_948473465.1). NCBI lineage: Eukaryota > Metazoa > Arthropoda > Insecta > Lepidoptera > Noctuidae > Lithophane > Lithophane ornitopus. Next base: position 13,598,429 of record OX419629.1, read on the forward strand.
CGCAGAGACACTGCGTTCAGCGCTCGGCGTGGCAACACGTCGTGTTCGGGTTTGCGACTGGTCAATCGTCATCCTGAGGTGACTTCGTGTTTCACCTCTCAACGCGTCATGTTGAGAGGTGAAACACGTGTCGATTTTTTACAGGGTTTTTTCATGACTCTTGAAGAATATTTAAGCGGAATAGATTACTAAATTAAAAAAAAGAGGGAAAAAGAGGGGTGTTATAATTTTAACGTGTGTATCTGTGTGCCTGTCTGCGCCATCATAGCTGCCAAACGACTGAAGCGATTTTGATTTTTTTGGTTATGTTTGAAAGGTGAATTGAACGAGAGTGTTCTTAGCCATTAAAAAAAATCGTTTATTAGATGCTTTGTTCTTGTCGGGGGTTTTTTAGTTTAATTTAACTTGTTATAATGGATTTTCGCAAAGTCACGCCTGAATCAATTAACTAGTGAATATGTTTTAAAAAACTATGACAGAGCATTCGCCGCCTCAATATCGGTCAAGGAGCGACGGGACACTTGCACTAAAACCAATTTCCTTTAGCCAGTGTTACAACGAAAGGATAAGCTCCTCACACAATATGTGTACTTTAATATGCACTTTAGAATATACAGTAATAATGTTCGAGAATATTATAAAGAGACTAGATACAGTCAGTAAAATAGTCAGATAACATTTACTTTACATTTTATTTTGTTGTAAAACCGTTTTTTTGAAGTGTTGCCAAAGTAAAATAATACAATCAGTTGCATAATGAAAATACAATTATAGGTTTGTTACAATATTAATAATTTGTACTTTGACAGTGTTGCCACAGTGGATATAATTCTGTATTAAAATAACACATTTAGAAAGAAAGAAAAAATCATCAACTGAATTGAGACAAAAAAAATGCAGTTGCATAGGTGTTATGTTTAGATTATGTCCGAACGTGTTTTTTTTTTAATTTGGTGCCCAGTAGTCGTTTAAAAAATAATTTTTTAACCGCCTTTTGTTGCTGATTGTACCACGGAAGGTCCGGGAATTTAAAAACAACAGGGTTTCCGGGAGAACAATATGAGTACCTATGGAATAAAATTGTATTTATATCATAACTAAATTAGTTATGATATAAATACAATTTTATTCCATAGAACAATATGAGTACCTATGGAATAAAATTGTATTTATATCATAACTAAATTAGTTATGATATAAATACAATTTTATTCCATAGGTACTCATATTGTTCTCCCGGAAACCCTGTTGTTTAAATACATTGTAAAAGTGTATTTCCCAGTATGTATTACGAAGTACACTTTAGAGAGAATTTATAATGTGATACATGATATAAAAGTCTGTATCATTTTGGACACTTTCTGGAAACCTGTTTCTTTTAAGTTCTTTAGCTTACGCAGAAATGACCTGTTATATTATTTTATATCACGAAGCGACGCGCGCTTAACTTGTGGTAACCAACTGTACACACACATATAATTTTTCTTCAAGCTTCGCAATAAGCTTTACCTACAGCTAATTTAAACTACAGCAGGGAAATTTTTCAATAAAAACAGTGTTACCACTACACAAAAAGTTGAACATTCAAACTCCCATTTTCGAACATACGTCCTCGATTTATCACTGGATTTAAACGGTGAAGGAAAATATCGACAACCGTCGTTTAAAATAAAATGGGACGTGGTTCGTTCGTGTGAACTAGAGCACTGTCAACACAACTATTGAAAGAGATTACAGTATTATCAGGACAAACTGGGTGTAGGTAGTGGTGGTAAGCTGTGTTGCTTAAGGATAGGTTGTGATAGGCAACTAGCGATGGGTTGTAACTGGTTTAACACAATATCTGTTATCACTGTTACTGTGACAAAAAAGTAACAGATCCAAATATCTATTATTAAATCATAGCCTGTTATTTTTGTACGGACGAGAAATACGTATTTAAATCTCAATCGAATATCTTCTTTATTTTTTTTGGTTTAAAGTCGAAAATCGTATCTATCTGTTATAAAATAACAGCCTGTTATTTTTGTACGGATGATAAATACGTATTTAAATCTCAATTGTATATCTTCTTTATTTCTTTTCTTTAAAATCGTATCCGAAGTTTTAACAGTAACAGCCGAGGTAACAGTGTTGAGGATCTGTGATTTTAAGTAACAGATATATTTTATTGTTAGGAACAATTGTTATCTGCTATTTTTTAATATCTGTTAATTCTATCTGTGACGATAAATACGCCTCACTCCTATAGGCAACTGATATGCAATTAATAGAATAATGTAATACGGTATTCGACGGTTGGGTAATACCTTCATTATAATCATTTTGTTTCGATGGGGAGATGTTGTATTTCTTTTTCCGCATGCCAAGATTTTACTTAGTTAATGATCAATTAACTTTTGTTTAGACTGGGAGTTTTTGTTCGCCTATTAAAATAAATAGCACAAAACCGTATTTTAAACATAACTATATGTACACAAGTCGAAGTCAGTGATATTAATTAATTAACTAATTATAAAAACTAAAATAAATCCCTCGCCTCGCCGTATAAGTAAACTACATACCTACATTTTATTTAGAACTTTACGCACTTCAAAAAGTTCTTAATAAAAACAAGTATGACAATACAAAAAAAAAATATTAAAACTTGACAAGTTAAAGAAGTCCTTATAAATAATAACGCCTCTACGTAATAGAATAGAGCTTGAATAGTTCTTTCAGCATTTCTTCTCAACGATGGAGCGAAGTAAACTCGTTAACTTGCTGAATAGATAATTTTCAAACACAATTTTCTCACAACACTCGTTCAGGGAGTGTTGTGTTCAAAAATAGTGAGAATTCAATTTTCTACCTTTTAAAAGGTGACCATGCTTGTTATTTTATTTTTTAACATATTATTATCTACGGTGAAATGGGGCCTGAGGCCCTAGTATGAGTGTCTTTTTAACCGACTTCTTCAAAAAAGAGGAGGTTCTCAATTCGTTTTTTTTTTTTTTTGTATTTGTTACCCGATTACTCCGCCAATTATGAATCGATTTTGATGATTCTTTTTTTGTTTGGTAGGTCATGCTTCCGAGGTGGTCCCATATAAATTTTATTAACTTTGCTTGCGTAATTTTTGAGTTAGCTTCAATAGGTATTACGTATTTTTCCCGCTTAGTTTATCTAGACGATATCCTCTTTGACTCCTTCACTGTTATTTACATAGCAGGTAGTGGTATTCGGATTTGTGTGGGGTAGGTACCACAACAAAAAAGTGAAAAATAAAAACTTTTTACAAAATAAAAACCACCGACTTCCAAAAAAAACACTAAAAAAGTGAAAAATAACTTTAATTTCGGAAGTCGGTGGCAAAAAACGGAAATTGAAAAGCAAAGACACCGACTTCCGAAATTAAAGTTATTTTTCACTTTTTTAGTGTTTTTTTTGGAAGTCGGTGGTTTTTTTTTTGTAAAAAAGATTTAACCATCACAACTTTACGCATCCATCGCGTTCGGCGCTCCGATTGGCCCTTCACCAGTGAACTCCAATGAAAGGCCAATCGGAGCGCTGAACGCGGTCGATGCGGAAAGTCCAGATAGTTAAAATATACTCACACTAGGGTCTCAGGTGCATAACGTAAACGAGCAAAAGGAGTATGAAAGGAGCGTAGCAGTAGATGACGTTCTGTGGGCTTAAAACAGTCACTTTAGTAGAATCATAATAGGAAAATATTATGAATCATAGTAAAATGTCACAAACTGACAATTCAAAATATGATCTGCTTGCGATTCATATTACGAAATAATTCATCTGTTTGACAGTTTTCTATGGAGATTCGTAAAATGGTCCACACATTATGAATTGCTTTTGTGTCAAATTAGAGGGATTGCTAATGACAGTTGGAAATTCAGGAAATGAAGCCCCTCCTGTTTTTTCTGTCGTGAGTTTATGTAATTACCCGTCTAATTCCACAGCGATGTATCCAAAACCATGTCCACAAATACCAAGGCTAACAATATCTCCTGTAGACTAATACACTTCCGTAACCACAGCGTATACAGGGTGCGCTCGTGTTAATAAAACAGAGCGTTGTCAACAATCGATACCACGGCCAAATATAGAACCGGTGTTGTAATGTACCACATGCTTATTTGCTTGAATACCTGGGCTTTGCCTGGGATTTCAAAGAGCGTTTCAGTTAAAAAAAATTTAGATTGAATAAATTGACATAATATCACGCCAGTAATCCCCGGAGAGTTGGACAGAGGTGTACCTATAGTACACCCATCTTTTGCCAGTTATGTTTAAGTCCCATGTAACAGGGGGCGAGCCTATTTCCATCAACCGGGCACAAATCCAAACTCCGGGCTGCTACTGAGAAATTCCTGATTGAAAAACCCAATAACTCTTTGTCCGACCTGGGAATCGAACCCCTCAGGCTCAGCAGTTCCTTTTATGGCCACTAGACGTGGCACTCATTTGATTAAAACATTATCATACTAGCTCTGCGGTTTCACCCGCGTAAGTCTCGATCCCGAGGGAATATCGGGATAAAAAGTATCCTATGTCCTATTTCAGGTCATGGTCGACCCATGTGCCAAATTTCAGCTAAATCCGTTCAGCTGTTTTAGCGTGAAAGCATAACAAACAAACAAACTCTCGCATTTATAATATTAGTTAGGATTGAGCTAAATGATCCTGGTTTCCACCTTGTTGGCGTTTTGCAGTCGAGTCATACACAGAGTAGAAAATCGGAGAGAAAGGAGAAGGGACAGGTGAGAGAAAGTGCAAAGTGCAAGTGAATAGAGCAATGGTTTTGTACAGTAAAATAAATATCAACTAGTTGTATGCCCCTATGGTTTCCGTTTTGATGAAACATTATCTGTAGAAGCACTAGAACCTTTTTTAACAAAAATTGCCTGTTCAGAGGCCTATTGTACAAATTTGACAACTATTAATGAAAAAAGAAAAACATACGGGCAAAGTAAATATCCTTCTAGAGGAAGAAACACACGAGAGCCGAACCTCGAATTATGAATTTTTGTATGGAGTAAAGACCGACCCTATTTTCTCTTAATACTTTGTTTTTTGGACTACATGAGACTTGATAAAACATAATACTTGCTAACAGATAATAAGAACTTGTTAATGATAATTTAGCTGCTTAATTATTGATCTTAAATGGAAATGATGCACCAAATTAGCTGTGCTATCTACAAGTGAATACCTATTTGATCTTAAACGGAAACTATGCAGCTAAATTCACTTTACTATCTATAAACTATTATACTAGTACTTGGCGAATTCCCGACCTCCTTGATCGCCTATTTTTTTATTTTTTTTTTGGGTGGGAAATCATCATTTGACTTCTCCCGCTCTGGGCGGAGCGGAAGGGCGTGTCAGACTCTTACTGACTAAAACCCACCCGTGTTCCTTCGGCTGCCTGTTGCCAGGGTCCCGGTATCCCTTTCGGACTATTCCGCTCCTTGATCGCCTAGCAACACATTTGTATCGTAATGTATCCTGAATTTCGCCTTTCCTTATTACCCCTTACAACGCATTAATAAGAAGCCGTTATATCCTTTACGTCTCCGACATCAAAAGAAATAACGTCATGATTTAGTTAAGGATACATTTTACAAAATAATTTCTTATTCAATTCTAAAAAGCTAATGGCGCGTGAAACGGCATTGATGTCAAGACCAATACAGTCAAAAAGGCGAAACGTTTCATCCTGTCGTGCTCAAGATAAAAATATACATTTTCATATAAAAATAAACATTGTCACGCGAAAAAGGTGATAAAAGCAACTGGTAATAATTTACGAGTCTCCCGACGCCACCTTTGTTAAATTTTTAATTCTACATTCAAAAAACCTTTTCGCTTAAAAGGAGAAAGTTCGAGATTATTCTAAGGAACATCTGTGTTTTTCAATGGTGGAGCTATTAAGGTTTTTAAATGTTAAATTCTTTCGAAGTTATAAAGATCTTTGAAGACTATTTTAATGCGGAAATGTGGGAATTTTCTCTTGGTATTTTCTGTGTAGCTAAAGAACCTTTTTTTACATAATAACGGGGATGTTATGCGAGTAACACGACATCTGCGTAATGATATTTTGTGTCTCCATCTCATAATATGCTTTGGCCTAGAGGCTGGAAGGGGTTTTCTTTTTGTTTAACATTGGCTGTTTGTGACGTGATCATTCGCGTGGTTCAAATTTTTATGTGCTTTATGAAAAAACGTTCTACTTTTGAACATGGCTGTGAAGTATTTTAGGTCCTGTGCCCGGAAGGCTTTTTGTTTTCACGGATTACCTAATTTCCTGGGAAAAACTCACGAAAGGCGAGCTTACAGAGCTCGCCTTTTGTGAGTTTTTACCAACCAAATCCCCGACTAACTTGAAACCAGTCTAACTTACTACATGCGAAGGCGGTCTGAGGCTACTGGCATAATGATAACTACTTCCTCCCCTCATGCAGCACGGCAGAACGTGACCACCACCTTCTGTGGGGGTCACACGGGGGGTCATTTATTGAACGCTCCGTGCGCGCCGAGTTTCTACTCTATTCAGGTATGCAAGTCAGAGGTAATTTCATTTAATTATTTGTTTGGTTTTAGCACAGTATATTGAAGTAACAGTATTATGCTCGGCAGTGACCTTAAAATAATTACCTACGGCCGCTCGATAACTAAACCTTCTGCGTCTGTGCCTACCTGCCGCGCACTCGAGACTGTTGCGTATTGTTAAAAACACAGAGATTTCGAAGCGCGTCGTTTTGGCTGTTTTCTATGAAGGCTTATGCCTTTACTGTTACTTATTTATACTGTGGTTAAAGTATTCCTTTCGAGTTTCCAAAAGTGTCGTTGAAAAGTGTGGATTGCATAAATAATTCACAAGATTTTCAAACTACATTCTTTTTTGCAAACTGTCTGATTGCTGAGAGCCCGCAACACTAATTGCGGCTTTAAGCGTTTCTATTTGTAAAGTTAACAGCGTAAAAAAAAAACATGATTTATGGCTTTTTCTGTTTTCTTCAATCAATGTGCCTGCTTTTTCCCAAATATGTTGGGGTCGGCTTCTAGTCTAACCGGATGCAGCTGAATACCAGTATTTTACACGGAGCGACTGCCTATCTGACCTCCACAACCCAGTAACTGGGTAATACGATACCCCTTGGTAAGACTGGTTGTCAGACTTTCGGGCTACTGACGACCCGTAACGACTGTCAAAGATCTACGAATGGCAGCCGGGACCAACGGCTTTACGTGCTTTCCGAGGCACGGAGGAGGTTCGATATGTAAAGACGGTCACCCATCCACGGACCAACCCTGGCAAGCGTAGCTTAAGCTGATGGATACACCCGTGCGGCTGTTATTACTTAGCCCCGAGGTCTTATCTTTTCTACAATATGTTTGAATATAAAAGTAATATAAAAAAATAACAGTAAGTAACAACGTAGTGTGCGCACTTTCAGTTTCCTATTCGCTGAAACAGGCAGCGAGATAAGTACTCGCCTTAATGGCAGCGGTTAAAAGAACAAGTACATGATATTCCTTTTACATGACACGATATTAAAGCTGCCATTTATTTTATAAGTAAGATCTGGCTCGTCTGTCCTTAAAAGGGAAAAAAAATGCCCGTAGGTATACATTTGAAAACTTCCAGGCAACTGAAGGAAGATGGGTGGGTTTTAGTCAGTAACTAAAGAGTCTCATCTTCATATGCCAAGCCTTTTCCCAACTATATGAAGACGGTTTCCAGTCTAACCGGATGCAGCTGAATACCAGTATTTTACATGGAGCGATCTGACATCCACAACCTAGTAACTGGGTAATACGATAACCCTTGGTAAGACTGGTTGTCAGACTTTCGAGCTTCTGACGACCTGTAATGACTGTCAAAGATTCACAAATGATAGCCGGGACCAACGGCTTAACGTGCTTTCCGAGGCACGGAGGAGTCTCGGTATGTAAAGATGGTCACCCATCCATGGACCAACACCGGCAAGCGTAGCTTAACGTGTAAAAAATGCGGCTGTTATTACGTAGCCACTAGCTCACCTCCAAGTAACTAAAGAGTACAACACACACAAATAACTTCTTTTTGATATTTTCCCATTAAAAAAAAAGTTATACCTATGAAAGCGAGCTAATGACCATGAGTCATTAGCTCGCTCGTATAACTTTTTTTCAGAACCTAACCTTAAAGCGCCTACACACGGCCGTAAAATCAGAGGCAATATCGGGAGAGCGGTGGTGGGGATGAAATCGGGTACTACTCTACACACGTCCCTGCCAGTTAGTAAGAAAGAAAGAAAAATGCGTTTATTGGCATTTTAACAGAAAAATACACCTTAAAACTATAAAAACAGAAATAGTCAATAAAATGCCAAAAGGGCTTCAGCTCCGCATACTGTCAGATGGCAACACAAAGTGTACCACCACCTGACGCTGATTTTCAGCTGCAACCCACGAGTGTCATACGCTAGAATAATAATATAGGTAATAAAAAAAAAAAAAAAAAAAAAAAAACTGATATATATATATAGTACGTAACCTACCGTGCAGCAAAGCGGTCGTTGATCCAAGATGCCGCTTACATTCTCAAAAAATCAAAAATAGGCATCGCTCTGGCACTTGCTACGGTGCGACCAAAACAAAAACAAAAGAGGAAGACCTGGATTAAGGGGGGTGGTTGATGAAACGCCATGAATTGAGTCACATGAACGTGATGAGACATAGTTAATTGATTCAGGCGTGACTTTGCGGAAATCCATTATAAAATACAATAGACGTAGATAAATTTAGTAACCTATTCCGCTTGACTATTCTTCAAGAGTCCTAAAAAACCCTGTAAGAAAACGACACGTGTTTCACCTCTCAACGAGGCATCCTCAGGATGACGATTGACCAATTGCAAACCAGAACGCGACGTGTTACCACACCGAGCGCTGGACGCAAAGTGAATCAAATCTCTCTCCCGTCTCAGAATTCAAGGTCAAGTCAACTCAGAATTTAAGGAGCTCAACGATTTGACGAACAATACCAAAAACAGGACATTTGGGTAGGCCGCATAAATTACTCAAACTGCCAGACCATGATTAATTAAAACTAAGGAAAAATAAATAATAATAAAAACTTTTTACAAAAAAAAAAACAACCGACTTCCAAAAAAAACACTAAAATAGTGAAAAATAACTTTAATTTCGGAAGTCGGTGTCTTTGCTTTTTAATTTCCGTTTTTTGCCACCGACTTCCGAAATTAAAGTTATTTTTCACTATTTGAGTGTTTTTTTTGGAAGTCGGTTGTTTTTTTTTTTGTAAAAAGTTTTTATTTTTCACTTTTTAGTTGTGGTACCTACCCTACACAAATCCGAATACCACTACCTGCTATGTAAATAACAGTGAAGGAGTCAAACAGGATATCGTCTAGATAAACTAAGTGGGAAAAATACGTAATATTGAAGCTAACTCAAAAATTACGCAAGCAAAGTTAATAAAATTTATATGGGACCACCTCGGAAGCATGACCTACCAAACAAAAAAAGAATCATCAAAATCGATTCATAATTGGCGGAGTAATAGCGTAAAAAAAAAACAAAAAAAAAAAAAAAAAAAACATACAGACGAATTGAGAACCTCCTCCTTTTTGAAGAAGTCGGTTAAAAAGAAAAGAATGATCCACATAGTCTTCACATTCACAATAGTTAAAATAATATAATACTTTACAAAGTAAATAATTCATGTCATTGTCATGTCAAATAGTCTTGGTCAGATCATTTGAGGACCATGTAGATTTGTCTGAGATGGTCTTTTGAGGAAAGAACCATACAGATTTGAGTGGACCTGTCCAGTCAGTGCACGCATTTGTCAGTCATCGTGTAGCTCAACTCAGAACTTAAGGAGCTCAACGACTCGACGAACAATACCAAAGAAAGGACATTTGGGTAGGCCGCCTGTAGTACTCAAACTGCCAGATAAATAAAATATATAATCCACATAGTCCTCAAATTCACAATAATTAAAATAATAATAATATTACTATACTTCATACTAATACTTCACAAAGTAAATATTCAAGTCACTATATATGTATATAATAAAATACAAAGTTATCAAAAATAACAAAATTCAATAAGTAAATTAAAAAAAAAATTGGAAAAAAATTGGAGCAGCTCAATCCCAAGCCGCTTTTTGGCACAACTTACTTTTGATAAATGTTTTGAATTTATTAAGGCTAAGATCTTGTACGTGGCTTGGAAGCTTATTGTAAAAGCGTATACATTGACATCTGAACGAGCCACCTATTTTCTTGAGCCTAGTTGTAGGTACAACAAATTTGTCTTTGTTCCTAGTATTAATATTATGGATATCACTGTATTTTTTAAACAATTTTATATTTTTATGGGCATATAAAAGATTTTCAAAAATATACTGAGAAGGCACTGTCATTATATTTATCTCCTTAAATTTCTCTTTGAGAGAGTGTCTCGGACTTAATTTATAAATTGATCGAACAGCTCTTTTTTGCAAAACAAAGATAGTCTGAATGTCGGCGGCATTTCCCCACATTAGAATACCGTACGACATTACACTAAGAAAATAGCTAAAGTACACTAAACGGGCTGTCTCTATGTCAGTTAAATTACGAATTTTTCTAACAGCATATGCCGTGGAGCTTAGTTTTTTTGACAATTTATCTTATATAGATGTATTGATAGTAGAGATAATAATGTTTCTTGTATAGTATTGGGTTCAAGAAACTTCTAAGTTTAATCATTACCAGTGAGATATATACCATCCATAACAGTCACTGAACTTTCCTAACACTGTGGACACTATAGGGAAACTTCAAAGGAAGATTCAAGTGTCCAATTATTTTTTCATCTGCTGTAGGATTAACGCGCGTGTAGGTTTATATTTTCGTGATACTTTCCTATATTAGATACCTACTAGCTTCTGCTCACGAATTCGTTCGCGTGGAAGTCGTAAGATACAAAAAACTTTTTACAAAAAAAAAAAACAACCGACTTCCAAAAAAGACCCAAAAAGACACAATTTTTGTGACTTTTTTGGAAGCAGATTGTTTTTTTTTTTTTAGAAAAAAGTTTTTTTTTTTCACTTTTTAATTGTGGTATCTACCCCACACAAATTCGAATACCACGGTATATAAATCAGTGATGGAGTCAAATAATATGTATATCGTCTACATAGACTACGTGGGAAAAATACGTAATACATGTTCCATACATTTTGTCGACTTAAGTGAACACAAATGTAGGGAATAGCTGATTTTTTTTTCGCGTTTTCAATGTTGGTCCCATAGAAAAAGTTGTTCAAAATTATGAGTACAATGACCCCTTTTCGGGTTTAGCATAAAGAAAAAATAACGTTGTATATACAAAAAAAAACATACAGACGAATTGAGAACCTCCTCCTTTTTGAAGAAATCGGTTAAAAATGTATTAAAATCACTGTCCATTCCAAGGTTGCCTGGAAGAGATCGCGGATAGCGATAAGGCCACCCATTGTATATTTTGTAGTGTTTGTTTTTTTTTTTTGTCATATATTTTTGTGGTGTACAATAAAGTATAATAATATATAAATAAATAATAAATAAAATAACAGCCTCATTTTTATAAAACTCTCGCAAACTCCTCCCCATGCGATGATTCGCGGTGGGTCGGGGACTAATCCCGACCCACCGCATCGCATCGCATCGCTTACCCGCGTTATTACTTCGTTTTCGTTTAGCGTTCTGTCTGAATTCTATTATTTCTGTTGGGCTCCTAAGGATTGTAGCGTGCGAGGTTAAATAACCTAATCTTTCACTAGTGCTTTAGCTGGGAAGAAGAAGTGGCGCAACAAGCTATCAAACGAGTGGGTGAGATGACATTTCCTCTGATGTAGTATAAGCATATAACATGAGGGGATATATTACCCTACGTATATACAGCCTGTATGCCCTACAAAATCGATTGGCAATAAAACCATTTTTGATTCTAATTCGGACATCAAGGATCACAGAAAACTCTAGATTTGAGAATTTATGTTATTTCCACTTAAACGAACATCAATTTTTGAGGCCTATTGTCCAGCAGTGGACTGCGGTAGGCTGAGTTGATTGAACATCAACGTTTTGCTTCTGTAGAAGAAGGTAGTAAGTATGTTTGAAGGTGTAGCGCAAACTTATCTTTTTGTTTTTCCAAAAACACATATTTGTTTACTTTTTTGGAAACTAAATCGAGAACGTAGTATACGTCACATATCTAAGATTCCTGCTATATGTTGCAATCGAATCGTACCCGTATCGCCACTTCTAAATCCCACAATATCGTCCCCCGAGTGACTCACATAACACGAAGTTGTACCGAATACTAGATAACTGCTTCGTGACTTCGATTTTATGCATAGAATTATATCTTCAAGTGTTATGGCTGTTCTGTCTTTTATTAAGCTGTGTATGCTAGTTTTAATTGTGTTTCTGTAGTGTTGTGGTGATTAAGGGTTAGTACCCCAGATGGTAACCAATTCCAAAATAGCCCCAAGTATTGATAAACTTAAGTGGCAGTGGGCAGGGCACACTGCTTTCAGAACAGATGGCCGCTGGGGCCGAAAGGTTCTGGAGTGGCGATAGTGCACCGGAAGACGTAGCGTTGGAAGGCCCTCCAAAAGGTGGACCGATTACTTGAAGCTGAGCTGAAGGCCGCTGGAATCCGCTGGATGCGAGAAGCACGGAACCGGTCGAAGTGGCGGTGCTTTGGGGAGGCCTATGTCCAGCAGTGGACGTCTTTCGGCTGAAATGATGATGATGACACCAGATGGAGTTGAATTTTGCTGCATCATTTGGATGCGAGACGATTTTGAATGTGCTTGGCTTTTGATTCAGAGCGTAGAGAAGATTTTTTTTGTTATTATAAAATTGTACCAATGTTACAAATAGCATAATCAGGCTATTGATTCCACTGCTGAGGCACAGGTTTCCTCTCTTCAAGAGGGACGATTCGACGACACGGTTGGCGCAGTGGCTGAGCGATGGACTGCTGCGTAACGTGCCGTGGGTTCGATTCCCGCACGGAACAAATATTTGTATGATCTGCAAGTAGTTGTTCCGGGTCTGGGTGTTAGTGTATGTGAGTTTCTATGTTTGTAAACGCACCCACGATACAGGAAGAAATTCCTAGTGTGGGGCAACGATTTAAAAAAAAAAAAAAAAAAGAAATATAGATGTCACATGTCTTCGAATTTTTGGTTCTAGGCCGTGCCGGTTTCCTCACGATGTTTTCCTTCACCGTTTTGAGAGCTGTGGTGATGAAATTATTTACACAAAGTTTAGCGCTTGTCTGTGTTTGAAACCACGACCTATTTTAAAAACATATAGATTTAATTTCCTGGTTCTCATCCGCCATAGAAAAGAGCAGCTCCTCCGACCAGACGGGTTTTGTGTCTGGTGGGCTACTGCCCGACGATTGATGTCGGGAAGATGTACCTATATTTATGCTCGTTGCGCGGTAAACTGTGCTTGCGCGATGCAGGACTTGCGTGACGTCAGTGTGATGCGTAGTTGTATGTGGCGGCGTAGATGGAGCCACAGACTGAGTTGTCTAGTGAGTTAAATTGGACGTCCCAATGATGAATATATTGCCGGTGTCGACGCTTCGCTGGATAAATTGAATTTATGCAATTGGAATATAGAGATAACAGGCAGGGCAAGTTGCTGGTCGTCATCATACCATTAATAGGTACAGTACGCAACAACAGTCGACCAACACTACTGTTTTTCAATCTTAATTATTTATCAAAGTTTTCATAAAAAATCTATAAGTACAAAAAAAAAAAATACAAAAAAAAACAACCTTATTTTTTCTTTATGCTAAACCCGAAAAGAGGTCATTGTACTCATCATTTTGAACAACTTTTTCTATGGGACCAACATTGAAATCGCGAAAAAACAATCAGCTGTTCCATACATTTTGTCGATTTAAGTGAACACAAATTGTAGGGAACAGCTGATTTTTTTTTCGTTGAACATGAAGAAAAGTAGAGTTTCGAATAATTTTGTATCAATTAAGATGATAAATGTAAAAGTTACAGGGTGAATCGACCTTTATTGCCGGCTGTACCTACCTTCATAAATCTTTTGTAAAATACCTACTAAAATCGATTCTTTGTTTCTTTTTCGTACGGTAATAAATAAAACAAAAGAAATCTAAGAAAAAGAACATACGTTCAGAACGTTAGTGACTTTTGTTCAGATTTATCTGTGGGAGAAAAATGTTCGTGTCTAGAACCCACTGGCTGATATATTGCCCCGCCTTAATGAACATGAGACCTACATCTGGTCACTGACTAGAGAGATAACGAAGTTTCTTTACCTTAAAGTCTATATGCCTATGAATTCCGAAAAGGGTGAAGTTCATGGTACCTTAACTTGCAAAGTTTATGGTGGTATCTGATTATCGGGTGTAAAAAGACACTTAACGAAGCCGAACGTCACTTGTTATTCCCGTCATTGTGATATTTTTTTTGTTTTGGACCATACCTGGGAACCCTCTGGTTACGGAGATATTGAAGGTCAAAGTTTCAACATTTTCAGATAATTTTTAGAGAAAGCAAGTTTTAAATGTTATATCTTAATTTTAAATACCCCTACAAACCCTGAACCGTTGCATGCAGTTTGGCAGCCGCGCTGCGCTGCGCCTCGCCAAGTGAGTCCCCAATGAAGTGAGCCCTTAGTCTTAAAAAACTCATCGAAACTTTCATCACCAATCTTGGATTTTGTAATATCTAATCCATATTTAAAAGAGTGTCCTTGGAGTTTCTTGCCCATTCTTCTCCATAGATATCTATGTTTTGGAATGGGCAACTAGCTTCAACTTTCTTACTAACTGACCGACTATTTGACAATTCAAAAGTGCCTGTGAGTTTGAGTTTGAATCCTGTATTACTGTAACAATCAAGAAAATAGTCCAGGGAAGGCCCTATAATACTAAAATCAATAAAATAGGCCACCTCACTCGACAGGCTAATAAAAGGGTTCCCGATCCTTTGTGGATTCCAGATGACTTACGGTCTGAACCTGTTCAAGTAAATGTATAATTTATTAATATCGATTGATTTATATGCTTTCTATTGAGGAACGAGTGTACGCATAATAATGTGGGATGGTACGTGGCGTACTTGTTGGTAATATATTGCGTACCGGCTGTCTTTTTAAAGATAAACAAGCTTGGATGGCGTACGTTTCTGGATTTGGTTTGTAAATATATATACCTTGAAATCAACAATGTTTTGTGGTATTCGGGAAAAAAAAAAAAACAGATTCAATAACAACGATACGCACTAGAAAGGGTGTAAAGTCATTGTCATAGAAAAGGGAGGATCCTCCGACCCGCCGATTGATGACGGGTCGTTGTATATATGCTGGTCGCGCGGTAAACTCTTCTTGCGTGATATCAATGTGATGTGTTCGCATATTATGGTGACGTAGATGCCACCACAGTGGCTTGAGCTGAACTCAGAACAGTATTGGCCTAAAATCGCAGTTTAGGATTATTTCTGCAGGGGGCAGTATAGATTGATATATAGGAGAGTATATAATAGAGGACAATGATCTGCATTCGGATTTACTACCTACAAAATTAATCTGAACTAACTATTGAAAACGCAGGGAGAAGTTGTAACTACAAAAATTTAGTTATGTTTAGTAATTTATGACGAGATGAGAGCTCATTATTTTCACCTAAATGATTCTATCACATTTCATTAACGTGCAAAGATAACCCTTCCAAATAGCACAATCAGCCTATATTTTTCCCACTGCTGGGACACAGGTCTCCTCTCTGTGAGAGGGAGTGGGTCGTATCCACCTCGCGGGCCCAGTGCGGGTTGCTAGATGACAGTCATGTCTTCGAATTTTTGGTTCTAAGACGATGTCTATTTCCTCACACTGTTTTCCTTCACGGTTTTGAGAGCCCTTGCAATATCTGCACATAATGACAAAATTTAAAAACCAGGAAGTCAGTCTGGTAATCTCTCTCGTCTGTAAAACAAAAGTTCAATGAACAAGTCATTAGCATATACGCCAAATGTTTGCACACACTTCACACACATTGTACTGTAAACATCACAGTTTTAGCACAATCCTGTTTGAACATAAATACTCATCAGTATGACAATACAAGCTTGCTGACAAACATTGGCAAGGCTTCAAGACAATTATAATTTGTACGTATGCCAATGTTTGTCTCTGTGAAGTGGTGACTGATAGAAATATACGGGGGGTTAATAGGGGCGGGGACGTGCGTGTTTTGTTTCGTGGCCTACAATCTATTCACTATAACTTGTCTCTTGCCATCATGTTGGCACCATTGCTTGTCAAGCTTAGTTTCAATACATATAGAGTTCAAAATGAAGACAGAATAGTGTTACCAATCGCGTCACGGCACAAGTTATAATGAACGCACTGTACATAATTATGAGGCATCGTAGTCATTTGTTTTTAACCGACTTCTTCAAAAAGGAGGAGGTTCTCAATTCGTCAGTTTTTTTTTTTTTTTTTTGTATATTTGTTACTCGATTACTCCGCCAATTGTGAATCAATTTTGATGATTCTTTTTGGTTTGGTAGGTCATGCTTCCGAGGTGGTCCCATATAAATTTTATTTCGCTGCCCTAGCGCATATGGTGAAAGGGTTAAATACTCTTGTGGTAATACCTACGTAGATTTTCTTTACAAAAAAAAGTTGTAATTTTCCATTGATTTCACGTTCTACAGGTAAATGAAAGCAAACTACTGGGTTCAAGGATAACGGTGTTTATCCTAATAATATAGTACTGCTCTGGGTCCGCCATATTTTGCCTTAGAATTAGTGATGAACGGAAATAGGTTCATGATTTATGTTTTCTTCAGTTAGGTTGGTAAGGTGGTTTCTAAACAAATCCATGCATTTATGTAAGTACTTAATTTATGTTGCCTATAAAAAAAAACATTTTACCTTTCAACACAAGCAATAATGCAAACATGAAATCCTCAAAAGTTTGTAGCGCGTCCGCCCCTTCCCCAAATCCGTATATTTTCAACAAAATCCAACATATCAGGGTATGCAATCTCATCGGTATAATACAATACTGAGATTTATTCTCTATTAGTTTGACCCGTGGCTTCACTCGTATTCTGATCACGCCTGAATTGATCTGCTGAAATATTGGTATATTATTGAAATATGTTGTGTTAAGCATACATAATTATGTTATGTATGCAATACATCATTGATGAAAAAGAGTTTCTTTGGTGTTGCTCGCAAAATTTATAATAAAGTACCCGATGTTATAAGAAGTATGCCAAATAAATAAATTCAAAAAGTGTTTTCATAAATTATTAGCTGAGAGATGTTACAATGCCCTAGATGATTACTTAAATGATAAAAGGATAAAACACTGTAACTATTTAATTGTACCTATTAGCAATATTGTATTTTACTTTTGTTTGGATACTTTTTGTTTGTTTTTCTGTGGTAAATTTTGTTTTGTCTTTATTTAATAATCCTCATTGATATTTGTATGTCATCAATGACAAAACATAGCGTAACATATTATTATTAAGACCTTGACCTTTAACCTATGTTTTAAAAATAATTAATTCTTTTTCTTATTCTATGTCAGAATTTGGTGTGTAGCCATTATTTGAGCCATAAACAAAATGGGTAACGGCTGGCTAAAGAACCTTTGAAAATGGCGGTATTGGAAATATTTGACACTGCACGCGTTTCTGTTAGGTATTAGATAATTACCCGACTACGGCGAAGAAAAAAGGAGGGTTATGATTTTGACCGGTATGTATGTATGTATGTATGTATGTTCATCTGTTCCCTCCTATCTTCTAAAGCACTCATCACAATTTGATAAATGATGTATCGTTGGAAGCGTCTTGATTGTCCGCTGGTTTTAGGCTATAAGACGTCATTAAATTAAAAATGGCGACCACTAGAGGACATAAAGTCAGGAACTAAAAAAAAAAAAATTGTTGAATCGTACCATGTTGGGTATCAAATGAAAGGGCTTAATGAGCAAATTTCAAAAATATATATATATTATAACCTGAAAAGAAAAAAAGAAAAAAGTAATAAAAACTAAAACCCAACTACGACTAAAAAGGTATAAACAAGACCCCACAGACAGACAAATTAAAAATCCGGAGTCACACGTAATCTGTTCGATTTATGCCCTAACACGTGTGACTCCGGATTTTTAATTTGTCTGTCTGTGGGGTCTTGTTTATACCTTTTTAGTCGTAGTTGGGTTTTAGTTTTTATTACTTTTTTTTTATCTATCTATATCTGTATATGTAAGTACAGCACACCTGAACCTTTGTTTTGTTCTAACCCTGGAATTAAGTGCTTGCTCGAATAAAATAAATGGTATTCTTTGTCGGGTTGATGGAACGGGTTTGTCCCTGAGGGCCCCAATCTTGCAGGTACACGTCCCGGAGTGCAACAATTTCTCGCGACTGTGTATTGAATGTTGTTGGCCCAAAACTTCGCCACTTCACATCCTCTGTGGTAACACAGAGGTCGATCTGGCTGCACTTTTTTGGGGCACAGAGTGCAGGGAATCTACTCCCTAAGCCCTAAGGTAGTATGTAGATTCGGCCGATGTTACGGGCGTTTCCTACTCGGTACCACTAACGGATATGAGATTAGTTTGTGACCCGATCTAAGAATGAAGGACAACACGATTTGACAGTTGCCTGAGTGTTTATGACCGTCCGAAGAATAGAATGTGACACTTGCTTTGACGGATTACTTTCGGACGGGCCCGTATCTGCATTGGTGGACATTAAAGAGTAGTGTGATATGATGATAGACAATGGTATGATAATTATGATGGTATAGTTTGACCAATAGATCTTTAACAGTTCTTACGGGTCGTCAGAAGCCGAAAAAGTCTGACAACCAGTCTTACCAAGGGGTAAGGTGTTACCCAGTAACTGGGTTGTGGAGGTCAGATAGGCAGTCGCTCCATATAAAATACTGGTATTCAGCTGCAACTGGTTAGACCGGAAGCCGACCCCAACATAGTTGGGAAAAGACTAGGCAGATGATTAGTGTTACCAATAGACATTACGATCAAAACCTATTTATTTTCACTCTAGTGCCGTCACTTGAACCATAGAACCAGGCAGAATGAGATGAAAATTAACATCAAACAGACAGACGAACGAACTTATGCTTCCCCTACACCAAAGCTAGAATGTTATCTATATTCTGTGTGTTGAATCTAGATATAATCATAACCATATTATTCCTAAGTTAGAGTTTCCTTGAGTAGGAACATTAATAAGATGTCATAACTTCTGGATTTCATTTCCATGTTTGTGGGGGAAATTAAGGAAAATTATTAGATAATAATATCCGTTTCTAGATACTATGAATGTGTGTATACCTAGATATTGTATTAGGATGCTCTGAACTTTATGTGAGACTAACTTTATCGATATTCAGATCTAGAATCGATTCTAGATCAGAATATCGATAATTGATCTAGGGTCGAGCAGCGGCTGGTGGCTAAGTAATAACAGCCGCACAGGTCGATCAATCAGGTTAAGCTGTGCTTGCCGCGGTCAGTCCGTGGATGGGTGACCTTCTTAAAATACCGATTTTTTTCTACCAGTGTAGCGTGGCGCCAGAGCGTCGCGCCCGTCTGATGAAGCCTTAAGTAGGGATTGTTGTTTAAACGTACCTAAACAGTAAAATAGCTACAATATTTCAGCCTAGTCTTGCTTATATAAAACGAATTAATTTATTAAATTGGTTCATAAATAATTATCTCCCTGGAGGAGAAAAAAATCGTAATCCTCAGTAAGATTGAGGGTATCGAAATATTGGTACTTACTGAATAAAGGAGGGGAAATTTAGAATTTTATTTTAACCGAGCTTTGAAAATCTAATTCTTTCATAAAAGGCGGAGGAATTTTTTTGACGACTAATTTTTCTTTGTTAATAATTTATAATAATGTTGTTTTTTTTTATAGTTAATTTACTATTAGAAGTTTTTTCGATAGATTTAATATTTTAAATATTACAGTTTTAAATTAAGCACGCCAGCGATACCAGTCGCGCGCGTACTTGCGCGCACTCTAGTAGATCGACACGTTTGTTATCTCGGACAACAAAATTTTGCGCGAAAAATTTGTTCGTGGTGTCTCATCCAGTTTACATCGAACCTCAATGATGCTGATAGGCTTCAGAGGCCCCAGACAAAGTGACATACTATCAGCGTTAACGAAGATGGAAAAGGCAAAACTGTAGAGGACTGACATAAGCTATCGAAAAGCATATGTCAATCCTGTTGAAAGTCGTTGTAGAAATACGAAACGCTTTCGAAGCGATTGTCACTTGTCTAGGCCCTCATACTTTAGCTAGATGAATTCTATCTCATTTGAATTCGTACAATCATCGAATGACATCTAATTAAGATAAGATAAGATAGAGTAGTCGGAATAAGTCCACTATCAGCTTGCTTACAATGTCACATAATGTCTTTGCATTCAAAACATAACAAAATTCTGGACAATGGAAGTGACCAAAACTACTCATATCGAGTTCCAGGTAGGGCGAACGTATTATCTATCTACCACAGTTATGACAACGGTCAACAGGGTGCACCTTGCGAATACTAAAAATATTGCTGACCGTAAGTCACGTACCTACCCTGACCCGACCATCCATCCCTTATCTTGGGGTAAGCAGAAAATATAATTCGACGTATAAGCCGAGCCCTGCATACCCCATTTATCAATGTCTGCATACGTTGATCAACCCATGTGATTCATATCTGAGAAAAGGGATAAATGTGGTTTGAAATAGGGTTAAAATAGGGGTAAGCACGTAAAATATTTCGGATTAGTAAGTTCCTTAACCTACAATCGATCTGCCTCAGAATTATAAATGGCCCACAAAAACTAATTTGTGTGAATAGTTCATGGGTTAGTGGGATTAACGAGGTCATGAGTACACAGCACATTCATCATCAGCCTAGCCTTTTCCCAGTTATGTTGGGCTTAGCTTGCAGTCTGTTCTATGCAGTGACTTCCAGTATTTTACATGACACGATTGGCTACCTGAACCCAGTTACTGGGTAATACGATTACCTTGGTAAGATTTTTTTTCCATTCCAAGGTTGCCTGGAAGAGATCGCGGTAAGCGATATGGCCGCCCATTTGTAGTGTTTTTTTTTTTTGTTATATATTTTTGTGGTGTACAATAAAATATAAATAAATAAATAAACAAATAAGAAAAGTTGTCGAAGAATTTCGGACTTCTGATACACACACGCGACACACACACGCATATTATTCTATTAAAAGCATTTTATAACGCTTTACCTTTTTAATATCTGTTTACCCCTAGAGTTTACATAAATGCCGGTAAAGTGCAATTAACATATTATTTGCACATTATGATTGCTTATAATGATAATGTGCTTATTATTAAACAGTTGAATTCAAGCATTGATCCAGTCTTAGAGTAAAATCTAGATTATTCTCCAAAATAACTCGATTATTCGTATATATTGTATAAGCTTAACCAAAATAAATACATATTACATGAACAACCGAAGATGTATTATTTATTTGCGTTGTTTCCCTTATCATCCCGGGAGAAACCTTTGATTTCGTCGACATATTTACTGAAGAGGATTTATTTGTAAATCTTTATTTTGTGTCACAATATTGTTAAATAAATAATATGTTATTGTGGAGATGATTTAAGGTTATACAAGGATAATCATAAAAAGGTAAGGATTATTTGCTGAGTTCTTTTTATTTTTTAAATGGTGTGTGTGTGTGTGTGATGATCAATGATCGGAAAAGGGTGAGCTAATCTACCTAAAGTTCAAAGAACAGAGACAAAAAAAGTGGAGACTTCCTTACGACTAAAATATTTTTTCAGGACTTATGCTTGGTAAAATATTTTTAAAATATTATTTCGGGACTTATGCTTGGCAACTAGCTTCATATTTCTGACTGACTGACTCCTTTACTATTCAAAAGTGCCTGTAAATGGTTTAATTGAAATAAATGCTTTGAGTTTGAGTTTCAGTAAGTTTATGAATTTTACATGCCTTGTAAGGCATTATAACCTCTCTACTCTCAACTAAAATCGTGCATACTTTTTTTTTTAAACACAAACAAGACATTAATTCAGTAGTGGTTTTACTTTATTAATTTTGGTTGTACTTAAGTAATGTTCTGAAACCATCAGCCGGCACATTAGTCCCGAAAAAATATTTTGTTGTACGGCGTCTCCATTTTGTCTCTGCTCTTTTTCGAACTTCAGGCATTTTAGCTCACCCATTTCCGATCACTGGTGATGATGCTTAATGCGGTTTCATGGCTCATCAACTCAGCCTTTCGCAGTCCAGTGCTGGACATAGGCCTCTCTCAGGATACGCCACAACACACTGTTCTTCACCTTCCGCATCCAGTGCGTCCGTCTGTCCATCAGGCTGGGGGGTCTCCCACACTACGCTTATTTCCTTTATTTTTATATTTTAAACTCAATAAAAAAATAAAAACAAAACCATTTACACGAAACCAGATTTTTGCCTTTGAAATTCAATATTTAAGCAACAAATGACTTTGGTGCAACTTTTACTGTAGTTTTTAACTTATGGTATGCCGCCAATAAATCGCATCGTATAAAGCAGCCTTTAAACAAGACCATGTCCTAACCGATCGTTCGCGCGAGACCATGATCGCCGCGTTCATAATAAATACTTCATTAATTTATTCGTCGACCCCGAACGTGTGGTTGCGTCGAAAGAAGGCGCCTGCTGGTTTGCCGAACAGTGAAGATCGCGTATTCGCGCGAATTATCTTATTGGTTAGGACACGGGGTTCTCTTTTTATTTCCCTAACATAAGACTCAAATTAAAGGTAATATTAAATCACGAACTTTCACGTGAGCCTTTGAAGATCAATTTGTATTATTATATTCTTTTCTTACATATTTTTGTTCAAATACGAATATATCAAATAACGTACTAAAAGATTGTATAGTTCAAGGACATTATTAAACAAAAAGCCTTTTTGTTCCCGAAATATAGGAACAAGTGGCCTAACATTTTCTTTGGTAAAAATACTTCAATTATATTGAAATAAATGTAGTAGGTAGGTAAGTTCTTTGAATAATAACAATGACATGTAACAGCTGGTTTCTTTCCGAGGCAATTTGGAAGGAATGACGTCATTACATAGTACATTATTAATTGGTAAAGAAGTGTAATCGTGTTCTAAGTGAAACATTTTTCTTGAGACCTTTTTTTAATTTTATTTTTACCAAAAATAACATCTTTGAAGTACCTACACAATTATCAGGAGATAGTGACAGTATGTTGAGCAGCAAATTCCATTAATATTATATGTCTTTATTAGGTAGAAAGGTATGAGCAGGACATAAACTGAGAATGGATTTATTTTGTTTGATTGTTTTTGAGTGGATATTTTGAATGAGATTTGCTGCGCTGACTCTCAATTAATTTTGTAGGAAGGAAAGGATGATATGAAAGGAAGAAATTTGGAATTCGCTCTAATTCAACAAACAAAGGAACATTCATGATCCCATATTTTAACAAAAGTTTATCATAAAAAAAAAAAGAAATAAAAATTCCCGCCAGTCACATTTTCAAAAATAGAACATGACCGCCATTTTCCAAAGACAATACCACCTCTAATCTATATAAGGTGGGTACACAACAAAGGCGTCACCCAAAATGACGTCATATCTCAAATATGACGCGGCACTAAGGTGAATTTCTAAAGAGATAAAGCCGTGTGTACACGAGCGTAACAATACAAATTGCGGTACATCTTTGACCCTTGTCATTTGTCGCTTAGTCATCGATATAAAGTAGCATTTTGTCTTGTCTTTTGGGATGATGACCTGGGAAGGTTTTTAAAGTGAGGAATGGTTGTGTGGGAGGGCTTTAATTCTTATAATGTATGGATGTGACAAATATTGCGTAAGGCTTTACAAAAGGTACCCGAGGAAAGGGTTTCGCTGGTCTTGATTGGGGATGGTTTGTGTAAGGACTGTGATTTATTGCGCTCACAATAAAATGGCAACCGGAGATACAAAGTACCACTTACATTTTGTTTTTACTGATAATACAATATAGTCACAATTTCCACACTCAAAGGCGCCACCCTAAAACCAATTAAACACCACAGCCAACAAAAATGAAATATTTTTAAACTATTACCTATTTTATTTAAATTGAATAAAACCTTTTTTAAATTTAAAAAATTAAAATTTCATCAGCATCTTTTTAATTGTTTTATTTCTTAACATAATCATCATTAACTTGCTCTTATTCCAATTCATTTGAAGTCGGCGCAACATGTTTTAATTCTTTAACAATTTTTTATAATCACTTTATTCACTACACACATTATAAAACAAAGTCCCCGCCGCGTCTATCTGAACGCGATAAACTCGAAAACTACCGAACGGATTTTCATACGGTTTTCCGGCACCAATAGACGGAGTGATTCATGAGGACGGTTATAGGGTATTTAACAACACGCTAAGACCCTTAGGAGCCGAGCAAAAAGACAAAAAGTCAGCGTAGGCGGGCGATGCGACGCGGTAAGTCGAGGACTAGGGAGTTTTATAAAAATATGGCTGTTATTTAAGTATATTGTGTATCTTACGACTTCCACGCGAACGAAGTCGCGGGCAGAAGTTGGTTTATACTAAAAAAGCTCTCTTTTTTTCTTTCTTTTTAATTTTGTTATACAATGTGGAGACAACAATACAACAGTATTTTGGAACTATCAAATAAATCCTAACATGGAAATTAAAAAAGTCATTTTTTCAAACAAACTAAATAGTAGTGATGGGCCGACTATGGGGTTTGCCGATCTTTGACTAGCTATCGTAACAAAACTAGACTTAAAAAGAAATATGTAGTATATATAGTACTAATGTACAATTATACAAGGTGGAGACGACAATACGACACAAAATAAAACTCCGTTTATCTAATGACGTTCTCGATCTACATACAAAAATTAATCAAATATATCCAAATATTTGATTAATTTTCGTCTCCACCTTGTATAA
This sequence comes from Lithophane ornitopus, assembly GCA_948473465.1. Lineage (NCBI taxonomy): Eukaryota > Metazoa > Arthropoda > Insecta > Lepidoptera > Noctuidae > Lithophane > Lithophane ornitopus. The sequence goes on from OX419629.1 coordinate 13,623,537, forward strand.
TTGTACATTAGTACTATATATACTACATATTTCTTTTTAAGTCTGTTAGAGTATATTATTATAATTACTAAAAAAAGGTTCGGGTATTATCAAAGTAGCCATGGGAAACATACTATGGTGTGTCAAAAAATTTCAATCCGTACCAGGAACCGAACGATTTAAGTATACCAAAGTAACGATAAAAAAGTATATTGAAACAGATTCACGACAATCTACTTCCGGACATCGTATAACGGAGGATCCATTACCCAATAATGGTTTTATTGCATCCGCCTAAAAAATGTGATCGGTTTCCGGGTATTTTTCGAAGGTTTTTTACCTCTGTCGAATGATCGGAAAGAGAGAATGTAACGAAAGAGACCTTATAGAAGCCGAGAGTCAGTTTTGACCAAACCTTCTAACCTTCTAACGAAGATGTTGTAGATGGTCAAAGTTACAAAATTTTTTGATGTTTTTTTTTTTTACGCAAACAACTTTTATATGTTATAACTCCCACGATCCCTGTACCGTAGTATACACCCCTTTATTTTATTTTTGAGGGAATCGTCAAATGACGTGTCAGACTTTTACTGACTAAAACCCACCCGTGTTCCTTCAGTTGCCTGTTGCCAAGGTCCTGGTATCCCTTTCGGACTTTCCCGCTACCCTCGCAGGGTTGTATGCACCCCTAAACACTGTGTTTTGCGTGCGTTACATGACGGACTACCGTAAACAGCGAATGTTCACACTAAAATTAAAGTTGTTTCCAGCAATTATTTTTGTGCAAAGTTACTTAGTTTGACGTACAGAATACGTAGATTTCGGCTTCGTGATGAGTCTTTTTACACGAAATAAATAAAAATTTCTTTAATAAGCATTACGCAAAAAAAAAAAAACAATTGGAAATACCTACGAATTTACATACCGCCAATATGTACATCACCCAACTCCACTCATATGCACACCATCTAATACCCTCTGACACCGCGGTTTCTATCTCAATGAAGACTGAACGTCATTAGATAGTAATTTGCTAAGACCGCTGCAAACTATTAAGCCAACCACGAGCAGTTATTTGACACAGACTAACCGACTAGACAACGTTGTTATGTAGGTAAAATAATACGCGCCTCGTTTGAAAGGGATTTCAAAGGTTCGTACTTGGTTGTCGAATTTCAAACTTGGTTGTCACCGCGTTTTTCTTCTAAACTACGGAACGGGTTTTGATGCGGTTCTCACCATCTTTTAGAGAATTTATTCCGGAAGGTTTAAGTGTGTACTTTAAATATGTATAATTCTTTAATATTAAACAAACAAATCTAAACTAGATACTACAAATAAATATAATTGAAGTGTCTGTTTGTAATGTCAAAATAATAGCTGTATACTGCATGCATAGGAAAGTAAACGGAACTTAAAGAAAAAAAAATATTTTTAAAATTTTTGTCGTCTGTCTGTTCGTTCCAGATAATCTCCGAAACACCTGGACCGATTTTGACGGGACTTTCACTGGCAGATTCATTATGTCAAAACGGTGCTAAATAAATCTCAATGTTTTGTTAAGTCGTAAAAACCGTGCGGAGAAGGGGCGGGTCGCTAATTAGTATAAGCTTTTAATTTTGAGGTATGTAGGTACTAGTTTAGTTTTCGGGTATTTGGGGCTATGAAAGGGATATTAGTCCTATTACCTGCTAGACGGTTTGGAGTTATCTAGACTAGATAATACCATGTTGAATCGAATTCGTGTTGGTAAGGCGATTCTCACACGAATTGACCAAAATAAAACTAGTTTTCAACGCCAACCAACGCAACCAATCGCGTTAGCACATACATTTCTATAGCAGTTCTCACACGACGCAACTTGTTGAAATTAGTTTGCAACGGCGATCTTATAATACCATTTCAGACACTAATCTACATGGTCCTCATGTGGCCTTACCAAGATTATGTCTGGACTTTAAAAGAGACTGTGACCTCTGAGTTTGTTTCGGCCTTTCTTCTCAGAGTAGTCAGATAGGAAACGCCGACCTCATCTACCGATAGCTTAGTTTTATATTTTGTCGTGTAAAAGCGATTCCGATATCCTATTTACATAATAAACAACTTCATTTCACTTGTAGTTTGAAGTATCTGTATTTTAGCCTAACGTTTCATTTTTATCAAACGCCGAAACTCATATAATTCATTCACGTACTGATTAACCCGAAATATAAATATGTAATTGGTTTAAATCTAACTTTAATCTAAAAAGTTGTATAAAGGTGCTCCCCACTGTCTGTATCACATACGGGGTGTTTGTCTACAGAACCAAGGCCTTAGTTTTAACTTAGGGTTAGTGCTTAATATTAGGTTTAGTCAAGCAAAGATTCGTGCTAAATCCACGAGCACCTACTGCCGATAAATTGCTATGCAGTTTGGCAGGTGTTATGTAAAAATAAAACTGTAACATTATGGATAACGAAAAAAAAAAAAAAAAAACTGTTGTTAAAAATGTTTACAAACATTTTCTAACATTAGTAAATCAAACCAGTGAAATATTTGTTTAGATAATGTTTAGTAATGTTCAGCAGTGTGTGAGCACAATAAAACTACAAATCCATTAAAGAATAAATAACCACTCAAAACAAAAGATATATTAGTATCTAAAAACAAAATATTAGCATACTTTAGCATAAAAGCTTAAAAACAAGAAACTTCTGTATAACTTACTCACTGCCATATTTATGTATTATTTATCTAGCAATAATTCAAAGCGAAATCAGCAACAAAAACCTTTTAGACTGAGTATTTTTATACGATTGAAGTGAATTGGAACACAAATTAGCCGTAGACGGACGAAGCACTTGATATCCATAAAAAATGGCCAAGTGCGAGTCGGACTCACACATGAAGGGTTCCGTACCACCATACAATATTTAACTATACATATACAAAAGACGTAGATATACACCGTGTGGCAACACGTCGTGTTCTGGTTTGCGACTGGTCAATCGTCATCCTGACGATGCCTCGTGGAGAGGTGAAACCGTGTCGATTTCTTACAGGGTGCTTTATGACTCTTGAAGAATAGTTAAGCGGAATAGGTTACTAAATATATCTATACTCCGTTTGAAATAAGATTAGACATTTAAACAAACCTTTATACAGTCCGTTCAACCGATTTTGACTTCTATACCGTAGGCATAAGCCGTAGGATAGCATTGAAAGCAAAAAAAGTTACACAAAACCAACTGTCTACTGCAGCTGCCATTTGTCATGCCTCCAACGCAATAGATGTTAAAATCGGTTGAACGGACGGTAAAAAAGGCTTAGTTAAATGTCTAATCTTGTTTCAAATGGAGTATACGTCTATTTTATTTTATAATGAATTTCCGCAATGTCATGCCTGAATCAATTAACTATCTAAAATACTTCAAAGAAAAAAAAAAGCAACACACTATGTAATTTCAAGTACTACCTACGGTTCAAAAGATATAGCCCTGTAGAGTCTTAATAATAGGGTTCCGTTGGCACCCTTTGTGTACGGAACCCTAAAAATATATATAGAATTACAAGAAACATACTTAGAAATTGTGATAAAAATTTCACGTTACTGAGATGTCTGTATGTAGGTATTCTGATGCCAACTTAGAAAATGTGAGATAAAGGAATTATAATAAAAGAAAATAGGATTGGGTACATATTTTATTATTCGTTATTGTATGTTATCCAATAATGTCGTTAAAATAATGCTAAGACCTTGCCTCTTTGAGGGTTCGAATCCAGCAAGTACAGTTCGATTCAAACTTAAGAGGATATAGTGTCGGTCTTTTCTCCATACAAAAAGTCACAATTCGAGGTTCGACTCTCGTCTATTTAATCCTCCAATATTGAAACAGGCAATTTTGAGCATTTTCTGAGGATTCTAGTGCTTCTACAGATAATGTATCATCGAAACGGAACACATAGGGGCATAGAACTAGTTGATATTTATTTTACGCAAAAAAATCATTGCTCTAAGGTCATAAACCAGAGAGAAAACAGGCGAGAGCGTTTGTATGGGGAGGGGACCGACCCTATTTCCTCTCTCGGAACATGAGGCGAGTCGCTGCGCAGTAACAATGTCATGTGTCACCGGGGGTGAGGGGTGGGGTACTGCGCAGCGTGTAGTAACTTCACTGTGCCTTTTCCAATTCATATGTAGTATACTTCCTGAGTTTATCTTGGATTTTACTGACAGCGGTGAACGAATAACATCTTGACGAAACCTGGACTTACCTATATTATGTATACTAATTTTTATAGAGAAAAGATTTGTTTTTTTTTATTTTTTTTGTAACGAATAAAATTAAAACTACTGGACCAATTTAAAAAATTATTTCATCAGTGGAATGCTATATTATCACTGAGCAATATAGGCTATAATATCACGTGGGCGAAGCCGCTGCCGGAAGGTAGTAATATAATTCTGAAATCACAAACCCTCTTGCGCAATAGTGGGCATCAATGCTCGTGCCTTATCTATTACTATTATAATTAATGTTACAAGATTTTTTTTGCGTACGTATGATACGATCGTGGGATATACATAGGTGTATACATGGGTATATCCTACGGTCGAGGCATTAACATAATAAGTTCTGGGGATTTTTATATAATTTAAAAGGACTAACCTTAAAACAGGTCTACTCCAAAAATATGCAAATCTCTACATGACCTAGAATTAAATCATGCCAAAAAAAGGCTGTTTAAACACAAATTTCTAACCTAAAATATAAATAAACATTAACAAAAAAATATTTAAATAATAAAATGATTAAACTTTAATCATTTTAGGTCAGAAATTCGTGAAACATAAATGGCGAAATGTCTTACTTTAATCATTAAAGGAAGACATTTCGCCATTTATGTTAAAGTCCCATGTAAAAGGGGACCAGACTATTGCTATCAACCGGGCACAAATCTTGGCTGCTACTGAAAAAATCCAATCCTATAACACTTTGCTCGACCCCCGTCGAACCGAGCTACTCATACTCATGCTGTAGCGCTTGCTTGTACTAGACCACCGAGACAGTCATGTGGGTGTACTATAGGTACACCTCTGTCTAACCCTTCGGGGAATACAGGAGTGATGATGTGTTCTGTTATCTAAATTAATTAAAAATCAATCTGCTTAGCCTTTTCCCAACTATGTTGGGGTCGGCTTCCAGTCTAACCGGATGCAGCTGAATTCTTTACATGGAGCGACTGCCTATCTGACCTCCACAACCCAGTAACTGGGTCATATGATAGCCCTTGGTAAGACTGGTTGTCAGACTTTCGGGCTTCTGACGACCCGTAACGACTGTCAAAGATCCACGTTTGTCAGCCGGACCAACGGCTTAACGTGCTTTCCGAGGCACGGAGGAGTCTCTTTATGTAAAGATGGTCACCCATCCACGGACCAACCAAATCAAATCAAATCAAAATCATTTATTTGCTAATCGGGTATATACATAAAGTTGTAACCCCAGCAAGCGTATGATGGATCGACCCGTGCGGCTGTTACTATTTAGTTACTTTTAATTAACTTAATGTAAATTAATTAAAAATCTAAAAACTAAATTCTAAAACAGTCTGTGCATTACTCTTTGAGCTGTAAACGAGGTCAAAAAGAGCGGGTATCGTTAAAGTAGTGCATTTGGTCGGAGATGAGCTCGAAATTGCTGAGCTCACGCAAACGACGGCTCTCCAGCGTCCGGCTGATAAAAGACTGGGCACACTGTATTATCGCGAAATGTAGGTAGTAAGGGAATAGCAGTGTTGTAGAGTTATATTGCAACTAATGATTTTGCACTAAAAATAGCCTTTAGCATAAATGGCGTGTTTTACCCACCTACGTACGTCCAGCGCACTTTTGTATTTTGTTCAGAGTATGACATTATCGAGTTCGAGCCGATAAGCAGACATTATTGGAAGAAGACTGTATGGGCACTATTGGGTATTTATTTAATTCATTCAGTATTAAGGTTCCAGCAAATACACCTTCTTCCTCCTGGCTATTATCCCAGTTTATTTGGGGTCAGCCCTCCTAGTACTACCTATTTCTTGTATAGATTCTTTTCCATTTTGTGAATGTGAGAACGATGTAGGCTTAGTGCACTGTAGTAGATTTATTGATCATTTTCTGTTTTGCTAAGTACTTACCTGGTACTTGTTAAAAGGCCTACACTGTCCTACCATACCTAATAATACTGTAATTCGAAAATATTGTAACAGCCAATTATTTTTAAAAGAGTAACCGTGGAGTTTCTTGTCGGCTCTTCTCCATAGGAAACGACCAATTGGAACCGTGCATCTAGCTTCTGACGTTTCATAAGTGCCCATGTAGGCTTATGTGAAATAAAATGTTTTGATTTTGATATTTTTTTTATTTTGACTTCTGCGCCACACCGTACGGCTGTGGGTTGTCTCTTTTGTTGAGTTTTTCGCTATGATATCGTTTTTTATAGTTAGTAGCCAAGTCATTGGTGGTCGTCCGGACCCTTTTTACCCTACTATGGCGAAGAAAAAAGGAGCGTTATGATTTTGACCGGTATGTATGTATGTTCATCTGTTCCCTCATATCTTCTAAACGACTCATCACAATTTGAAAAAACTAAAACCCAACTACGACTAAAAAGGTATAAACAAGACCCCACAGACAGACAAATAAAAAATCCGGAGTCACACGTAATCAGTTCGACGTGTGACTCCGGATTTTTTATTTGTCTGTCTGTGGGGTCTTGTTTATACCTTTTTATTTTTATTACTTTAATTATTATTTATTCTTTTGGGGTTATAATATATTTTTTTTTGAAATGTGCTCATTATGCTTTCATTTAATACCCAACCAAAATTGAGACTCGTACAGGAGATCAAAAATTAAACCAAAACACACTCATAGTAACATAAATTAAAAAAAACTACCTCTCCTTACTAATATTATAAATGCGAAAATAACTCTGTCTGTCTGTCGGTCTGTCTGTCTGTCGCGCTTTCACGCCAAAACTACTGAACCGATTTCAATGAAATTTGGTACACAGATAATCGATAGCCTGACAAAGGACAAAGGCTACTTTTTATCGACATACCACGCGGGCGAAGCCGCGGGCGGAAGAAATAAAATGAAATGAAATGAAAAAAGCAGAATATCTTGTACGAGGCCAAAGGGCTCCTACCTCAGCATAATGCTGCGACATTTAAAGTATCGAAGTATTCTATCTCACTTTTCATAAAATAGTGCACAAAAATCGAAGCAGAAAGTACCAATACGATGTGTCAGCATTAGACACGGATTTAATATCACAATTCTATTGTACCTGCAATACTTTGAAACGCTTCGAACTGCGATGGCGACGTTAAAGTTTCACTCAGATTGTAGAGGGGACAAGATAAAGAGGTTGATAGTCAGCGAATTCTATGGAAGTATTTGTTGAAAGATATTATTATGTCTGGCTACGTAGATTTTAAGATATCACGCAGTTTTTATGTTTAATTTATTCGAACTTTTCCATAGCAGAGCTTAGTCATAATAGTATGACTCATTTCAGTAGTCTAAATAAAAACAATATAAAAACGTGAAAAATAACTTTAAATTCGGAAATCGGTGTCTTTGCTTTTCAATTTTCGTTTTTTGCCACCGACTTCCGAAATTAAAGTTATTTTTCACTTTTTCAGTGTTTTTTTTTGGAAGTTGGTTGTTTTTATTTTGTAAAAAGTTTTTATTTTTCACTTTTTAGTTGTGGTACCTACCCTACACAAATTCGAATACCACTACCTGCTATGTAAATAACAGTGACGGAGTCAAACAATATATCGTCTACATAAAATACGTAATTATTGAAGCTAACTCAAAAACTACGCAAGCAAAGTTAATAAAATTTATATGGGACCACCTCTGAAGCATGACCTACCAAACAAAAAAAGAATCGTCAAAATCGAGTAAAATACACAAAAAAAAAAAAAATACATACAGACGAATTGAGAACCTCCTCCTTTTTGAAGAAGTCGGTTAAAAATAATTAAATTGTTGTAATTTTTATGAATTCTGCATAAACCTGTTATAGCCATACATACCAGAACTTTTATTATTGTTGTCTATTAATTCATTGTTGTTGGAAAAATGGAAATGGACGATGACCAGTGGCGTGCCTAGGGGTCAAAATCAGGGCAAACAGGTGTTTTACGATTTAAAAAAAATGCCAAGTGAGCGATTTACGGATTTTCTATGTTGTTCGTGGTAACACCATTATTATATAGTGTTATTTTTTATTGATAGGCTTAATTTTGAAGGCAAGCCAGGCTTTTGGGTTTCTATGGAAGGAACGCCACTGACGATGACTAGTTCGTAGCTTAGGTACTAGTCGTCTAAGGTAATTTATGACAATAGCTAACGGAAACGTGAAACCATGTCATGCATGGCAGCCATGTTCGTCTTACTTCAAATTATCTTTACTTTTAATCATTTTTCAATTATTATTTTTGCGCGGAAGCGTTTCTACATTTATGTTCAACCGCGGACATTTGCGGTGAACTACTTTTCACCCTTATGCCATTAGTAATAAAGTTGAAAAGAGGTTATCGCCAGTGTCTACGATGGTTCCAACACGTAGTATCCAAGAATTAAAGCAATCAATCCGCCTAGCCTTTTCCCAACTATGTTGGGGTCGGCTACTAGTCTAACCATAGATCTAACCGTTTGCAGCTGAAAACCAGTATTTTACATGGAGCGACTGCCTATCTGACCTCCACAACCCAGAAACTGGGTAACACGATACTTCTAGTAATAAAACAATCTAGGTATTTATATTATTTTGTTCCTATAATATTAGTTTGTCCTTAATATCCTCAGTTTTGTAACAGTTTTACCATTATGTAACCATATTAGGTACTTTAAACTTTAATATAAGTACATCCAGTTCCAACCCGGACATTATGTTATAAGCCTTAAACTTCGTCTAAGGACCTCCTAATCTCCAATGGGACATACACAGTGGTAATAAACAAACAATTTAGGCTGGACACTAGTCGTTACAGCGGCCATTTGTACCAGGGTACCAGGAAGGAGGGATGGTTTTAAGACGTGTCCAGCACGCTTATTACGAAACACATTTGGAATGATAATCCCTTTAATGTTGGTGCTACAACGCCGTGCATTTAATTTTAATTTCAATTTAAGTTGATAGTAACTTAAATTAAAATTAAAAATGTCGGAGATCGTCAGGATTTATTCCAGTAGGATCAGACTTCATGTGGGCAGAAAACGGGTTTCGTGCAATGAAAACACACTGGGCGTTTATTAAAATCACAAATTAACACTATAGTCACAAATTACAATAAATCACAATAACCTAAAGCCAAACGAAACGTAGGACAGTTCCTAGACTGGAGGTTCAGAGGGCCTAGACAAGTGACAATCGCTTCGAAAGCGTTTCGTTTTTCTACAACGACTTTCAACAGGATTGACATAAGCTTTTCGATAGCTTATGTCAGTCCTATACATTTTTGCCTTTTCCATCATCGTTATCGCTGATAGAATGTCACTTTGTCTAGGGCCTCTGTTCTCCAGGACGGTCAGAAGGCAAGAGAGCTCACCCTGGCGCCCCTCCATTAGCAAGGCTCCGTCATAGCAGGAAGTAAGCCACGTGTTAGTGCCGCCACCACTCGGGTCACGTACCGCGGTTCGTTTAGCGACAGTACTGATCCTCCGACAAATATAATATGTAAATTCAAATCACTGTCATTCTTTGCCGTTGTATGAAATGTCGTGTATACAGTGTCAATTTTATAAACAATTGCTCTGACTTTACTGTGTGAGCTATGGACGAGACATACAGACATTTTGACATAGTACAGCCTCGGGTGGCTGCAAACCATAAAGATACCAAACTACTTCAATAGGGATCGAATTTTACAGATAACTGTGTCAAAGATAGGAATACGAGGTAGGCAACATTGTATGCAAAATGTACTGTAGGACACATAACTATTTTTACCATCTGGGGGCCTAAAACGGCCAAATTAGCAATTCCTCTAAAAGCATTTCATTTCCTGAATTTCCAGCTGTCATTAGCAATTTCTCTAATATGACAAAAAAGCAATTCATAATGTGTGGACCATTTTACGAATCTCCATAGAAAACTGTCAAACAGATGAATTATCTATACATATAATAAATCTGTAGACGAGGCGTTTCTGTACAATGAAAAAAAAAAAAAAAAACGTAGGTGGAGTGTCCAAGAATAACCAACAGATGCCATTTCTACCATTTTTGGAATTTTTGTCTGTTTGTCTGTTTGTCTGTTCGTTTGTTTGATTGTTCCAGTATCACGTAAAAAGTACGAAATCAATATGGTTAACTTATAAACTCAAATATTGTGTGTAACTCGATGTTTCTTTTGGTCTTTGTTTCATCGCAATTGCTTCAAAATATCCAAAGATATAAGAGTTTAAAGTATTCAAGAAGAAATTTTCATTAGGTACGTAATGTAGATACACGTAACGACATCTATTGACGTAAAATGACACTAGCGTAAAATCAGGTAGGTTTGTGAGAACGTGTGTAACACACGATCATAATCATCATATGTTCACATACTTCGCGCGGAAACATAACGCGATACATTGTGAATTTACCCAATCTAAAGTTTGGTTAATTCAAGTTTTCCAAATCTATTGTTTGGTAGTAGTGCCATAGGTGGCGCTATCTATCTTTTAAATCATGATACAAATTAATCATGAAAAATGGTGATAAATTTTAATTTCTTAAAAATTTTAGATTGTTACATCGAGCAAAAAGTGAGTAATTAAGGCACGAATGCGCTTACTAAATTAACACGAGTGCATTAATTACTCACTTTAGCAAGGTACGTAATCAACTTTTCTTTCAACTACCAATGTACCTGCTGCGATAAAATATACCTGCTCAAGGTTAACTCAACTCAATCCAAATCAAGTTAGGTCAAGTTAGGTCAAGTCAGGTCAAGTCAGGTCAAGTCAGGTCAAGTCCGGTCAAGTCAAGTCAAGTCAGGTCAAGTCAGTCATGGAACCCTAACAACAGTCTTTTCTACATAGCTTACAGAGTGTTCGAACGTTTTCCCATATATTTTGACAGTATCACTTCGTGCTCGATAGATGGCGTTGTTCATTTAACGTCATTTTCTGAATCGCGGTATTAAGAGTCTCCGTAGAAGAATGACTTTCGCCGAATTCATAATTATCGAGCATTTGGCTCATTTTAAATTGAACACATAATCCATACTAATCGATGCTTAAAAGTATAAATTCGATAGTAACTCTGTCTGTCTGTCCGTCAGTAATTCTGTATGTTACCTTTTCACGCCTGATCCACTGAACGGATCTCGATAAAATTTGGTAAAGAGATAGATGGCATCCCGGGAAAGAACATAGGCAATTATTTTCTCAAAAACAAATTTAAGGGAGGGGGGGTGAAAGTTTTTATGTGAAACCTATCATTTTTAGAGTTCCGTAGTCAACAAGGAAGCTTTATAGTTTCGCCATGTCCGTCTGTCTGTCTGTCTTTCCGGGACTTAGCTCAAAAACTTTTAATCGACCAACTTACATGTGCAGTTGCAAAAACCCAAACATTCTGTATGCGACAACAAGTTTTTTAGCTACAATGTTAACACTTTGAGGGACAGTAAACGTCCATAGACGTAATAACAATAAAACTTTGCGAAAGTTTATTTGATAAATTAATTCATCCCAACTACGGAACCCTTCATTGTGCATGGTGCGACACGCACTTGGCCGGTTTTTTTTTAACTTAGGGCTGTGAAAATTTATGCTTTTTGTAACTAACAAAGAGTTACGTTTTTCTAAAATCATCCCTCATGAGGGTAAAAATCCTTCTTTACCCGCTTGATTTTAAAATTCACTTATTATTGACATTTTTGCGGGACTCTCTTCAAGAGCGTTAAGGGATTGAGAATATAGTCATAGTCCGTATCTTGAAAATCTGTCCACTCAATCAAAAGTTATTACTACTTGGCTTTTGGCTTGGAACGAAGAGTTTGAGTTTACCAGTGAGTACCTACTTACTCGATAGATGGCGTTGTGCAAATGATGCGATTTTCTTAAGGGGGATGCGATGCGCCGGTAGCCCGCGCAATTCAAATCTTAAGTTTTTTGTAATTTGCAAGTCAGTGTCAGGCAGGTTGTATGTTGAAATGAAATGAAATAAAATTCTTTATTCTGTAAAAAGGTTATTGGAATCACTTTTACACGTCGTAATAATATCAAAAAAATTTAAAATTAAGCTAGATGAGGTCGGCGTTTCCTATCTGACTACTCTGAGAAGAAAGGCCGAAACAAACTCACAGTCTCTTTTAAAGTCCGGACATACCTAGGTCAGATATTGGCATATTGATCAGGCCCTATGAGGACCATGTAGATTAGAGTCTGAAATGGTCTTTTGAGGAATGAACCACACAGATTTGAGTGAACCTGTCCTGTCACTGCAAGCATTTGTCAGTAATAGTGGAGCTCAGCTCAGAACTTAAGGAGCTCAACGACTCGACGAACAATACCAAAGAAAGGACATTTGTGTAGGCAGTTCTCAAATTGCCAGACCATTGTTAAAACTAACTGAGAACGAAAAAATATAAGAATAAAAACAAAATAAACATCCACATAGTCCTCACATTCACAATAATACAATACTTTACAAAGTAATCATGTCATTTTGTCAATATCCTACCATATAATATTCAATAATGTGAATTTGTATATAAAACTGGTAGGTATATTTTGATGATTTTCCATAGTACTTATTCAAAATGTCACAATGCCAAAATGACAAAATGTAAGCAGAGCGAGCAACTCAATCCCATGCTTTTTGTCTTCAAAATAATCTGAAATTGTATAGTACCCTTTTTTACAAAGTTTGGTTTTAATACAGCTTTTAAATCGTTTAATGGGTAAGTTTCGAATGTCAATATGATTAAAATATGATTCGCGATCGTAGCAAATAGTAGCTTTACAGAATAATAACCATTAGATACAGGAATATAACTCCTGCAATATTAGTTAGATTAGATAAATAAATATGTGATACAACTGCGACTCATTATTTAGATCACCATAAAACTTGATACTGACCTGTAAAATGCAAAAAACATAAGAAAATTTGAATTTCGCAGGCTCCCCCAAAGCTTTCGCCTTAGTTTCCATCGTCCATACAATATGCCATAGTTTTTTCATTAATCTTTATACAATACTTTTTCATTAATCTTTCCGACAGTTTCATACTGCTGTCCATACTATCCACACTATCACCACAATATAGATATGGACTACCACTAATATAAAGTTACTGGCTGTCTCATGTCTGTTACTTTTACGCCGTCACGCCTAGGTCGCCTAGACAGACCACGTGGGTTATGGGACATAGGATACTTTTATCCCGGTAGCACATTCCCGTGGGATAATTTCCGACATCCACGCGGGCGAAGCCGCGGGCGAAGCCGCGGGCAAAAGCTAGTTTCGTAATATGAATCGCACGCAGATCATATTAAGAATTGTCAGTTTGTGACATTTTACGATGATTAATAATATTTTCATATTATGATTCTGCCAAAGTGACTGTTTTAAGCCCACTGATCTTGTTGAAGTAATACTTCCAACATTTAAGTAACTTCTATCTCTGCCTACTCTCTAGGATCAGAGGGGTGTGTAAGTACGTACTAGTTATGACGTCATAAATAAACATTTGTACTCGTAGCGTACGTCCACGTAACACGTGAATCTGTATGTAATGGCCCTGCGAGACAAAATATTCTGGAAATAAATAATATACAAAATGAAAATGAAAATCACATGAAAAAAAAACATAAATTGATAAAATACTGAAGCTGAAGTACTTAGTGAGAAAGGGTAGAACCAGTAGATTCGGTCTACCACTTATCACTATTAACACCTAACTCTATTACCACTTATAACATTATCAAAACCATTAACACTATTACCACTTATAACATTATCACAATCATAATTATTATTATTTATACAGGGTATAAGGGTCTGAAAATAAAGATTTATATAATAAGGGGCTGTCTTATTATATAAATCTTTATTTTCAGACCAGAGATACATAACCTACGAGTTAAGACACATGAACTTTTATGAGGTACTAAGTAGATATTTTTGGCGCCAAGGTTTTTTAGGATTTTAGACTTGTGAATTTAGAACTGCCTTGTTGTGATAATCCCCGTAATATTTGGCAAACAAATTGGTTGATAGCAGGTTCCTGATAATTGAGATTAAAACATTTTCCTAAAAGACCCACAGAAATAATACGTAAAGGCATAAAACTGTCCAATAAAAAGGGTAAAACAATGTGCAGCCGTCTGAATAGATACTGTACATCATCTTAGAGAAACACTAGAAAATGTTCAGGCAATCTCGGTCTAGATCCAGTATTTATTACGTACACCTTATGTTCTGTGGATTTATATCCGCGTATATTTTTTCTTGCCAACATTTCTCTAAGATCCACCATTTTCTTTACTAAAAGCGCTCGAAATCTCTTTTTATCTAATGTTAGGGAGCGTTTACATTGTTTGTTCTGACTACAGTATTTTTATTTAGAAGGCAGTTTTAACTTAATAAACAAGTTGAAAAAGACTATAAAGGCATGTTTAGTATATTTGGTTAAAGTTTAACCACCTCATTACAAAACAAGTTCGAACTTTAGACCCATGAATTAATTCTAAGTTGTCAGTTTTGTAATAAGAATTTTACCTTAGATGGAATAAAGTTAGAATTTTTTCGAGAATTCGATTTTGAGGGAGGTGCCGTAAGGGAGGTAAGGTATTTGTAAATGAGTATTTTGTTTTTTTTTTGTAATGTCCGTTTAGTTTGCGCAGAATAAACATTTTTTTTTTGTCATTATTTTTTTCACTAATTAAAGTCGAAATAAAAAAATGCCTCATTGGTCTAAAGTTAGAACTCGTTTTGTAACATGGCTGTATTTATTTTGATTTGAGTTTCCAATTATTAAAAGCGAAGAAAAAAGAAATTGCGTGTCGTGTGTCTCAATTTGGAAATAGCACCTGACATCGAATGCTGTATTATTATGAGTTATTTATAGTTCACCAACTGTAAAACTTCCACAGAGCCTTTATACATAGTGTGGACCGGTATTTTACTGGTTTCTTGTAAATTATTTAGCAGTAGTTGGAAAATATAATGGTTGCCAGTCGCCATACAGAAATAACACTCAGGGCAATGGCCGTCTCTCACTTGTGAAACAGAAAAAGAACGGTTATTGATTATCACGCTTGCTCCTTAATTTTGTGATAATTATATACAACTTCTTTCTACTTTCTTTCTTAAGAAGATATACAACTAACTATTTACAATGAAGAAGAAAGAAAGAAAGAAAAAAGAAAGAAATAAAAAAGAAATAAAAAAAGAAAGAAAGAAAGATAAAGTAAAGTAAAGAAAGAAAAATAGGTTTATTTGTCACAGAAACACGTGCTTAAAAAGAGATAACAGTAATCAACAATATTAAACAAAAAAAACCAAACAAAATTAGTCTAAGTACAAATAGGAGAACACGAGTATAAATATAAGTATAAGTATTTATTGAGACACACAGGAAATCACAAATGCAAGAGGAGGCCTGTGTCTCAGCAGTGGAAATATTATGGCTGATTATGTTTTTGCTGCCTAGCCTTTTCCCAACTATGTTGGAGTCGGCTTCTAGTCTTCTAGGTAAGACTGCCACGGTTATCAGACTTTCGAAATTCTGACCAGCCGTAACGACTGCCAAAGATCTACTAATGACAGCCGGGACCAACGGCTTAACGTGCTTTCCGAGGCACGGAGGGGTATCGATATGTAATGGATGGTCACCCATCCACGGACCGACCTCGGCAAGCGTAGCTTAACTTTCGATCGACCAGCGCAGCTGTTATTATTTAGCCATGAGCGATTTAGTGTAAAACTAACTATTTACACTAGGTACTTCATAATTATCTTACTAACTATATGTACAAAACCAAAGGTCACCTAGGCGTCGAAGTACTCCTCCACATATCGCTATCATCAGGAAACATGCCAAGAAGATTGGCAACAGGCAATTTGTGATCATCAATTTGAGATATTATAATCGTTATTTTTTTCAATATTTTATATTTAATGTATGTTGAAAACATAACGTAACCTGATTACTTATGAAACAAAAGAAAACCGCAAAGATAATCGATTACTGTCAAAAGGATACCGACTATAAAAAATACTGACTAAAAGCAAGTGTGTACGTTCCTCAACAAAAAAATCTCGAATACAAGAATAGAGATTTCTGTCCTACAAAAGAATAATATATGAGCATGTTACGCGTGATTCATCGAGTTCACTTTGTATCCGACTGTACCACGTATTTTTATGTAAAGTGACCGGTTTGGCTGGGACTGTACATTATGTGATATGGTTTGGGAATTTTTTTACGAAGCACTTTAATTTTTTCAAGGGCATTATGTGAGAATTTTATTCATTGACAGTGCCCTATTGCCTTTGCTATGCAAGCATCCCACGTTCGCTTCAATATTTTTTCTGTAGAGAAAATTCTTATAACGTCTAAGCTTTGACATTCGGCTTACAACGTTTTTTGTTCTGGATCCAGTTCGTTTTTTGCCTTGCCATCTTAGAAAACGTTACACAGTCGTAGTTCATTTTTTCTTTTAAGTCCAGGTACTTAAAAGATTTTTATGAGTATAAAAATACCTAAGCCTATATATAAGGCAACGTCAGGAATGTACTTTTTTTAGAATAATGCCATAGAAGATATGACTTGATTTGATCAGTGAGTAAGCTAACATTTTATTATCTACATAAATAAATAAAAAAAAGATTACATATTTCTCACAAAATACCGACAAACTATCAGTTGGCCCACACCGTCAATTTCACTTTCCGTCACCGCAATTTCACGAAACTGCAAAAACTAAAAAGCTTCGAAAATCGGCTTCTACACACTTTTCATCCACCGCCACCGTTAAGGCGTATCAAGCAAAGTCCATTATCGGGTAACCATATAAAGCCTGTATCAAAAATGTATGATCATATTTAAGGTTGTGGTACAGATCATAAAATTGAACAACTTTCTCCATGGGACCAACATCTTAATCGCGAGAAAATAATCAGCTGTCCCATACAAAACTTCAATACATTTCGACCCAAATATATCAATCTGCCTAGCCTTTTCCAAACTATGTTGGGGTCGGCTTCCAGTCTAACCGGATGCAGCTGAATACTAGTATTTTACATGGAACGACTGCCTATCTCACCTCCACAACCCAATAACTGTGCAATACTTACCCCTTGGTAAGACTGGTTGTCAGACTGTCGGGTTTCTGGCGACCCGTATTCAAACACCCACGAATGACATCCGGGACCAATGGCTTAACGTGCTTTCCGAGGCACGGAGGAGTCTCAGTATGTAAAAATGGTCACCTATCCACGGACCAACCCCGGCAAGCGTAGCTTAACCTCATGGATCGCCCCGTGCAGCTGTTATAACTTTGCCACTAGCTCCTTATATGGGACAGTTTTTTTTTCACGATTACTATGTTGGTCCAATGGAGAAAGTTGTTCAGTTTGATCGTCTGTACCACACCCCTCATTTCTGATACACGCTGTATTCGGGATTTGGGGGAAATCGGTTCGTGAAGGTGTGCAGAAATGGATGTCGTACATGAGATAAGTGTCGCGAGAGCTCAGCGGTGTTAAAGAGGCTTTAATGGATGTGTTTGATGTACGGATTTTGGGATTTTTCTTTGATTTCATATTTTGGTGTAGTTGTATCACGAAATTTGGCACATAAATGAACTTAAGGTAAGTCGTATTGCTAATTAATAATCATTAAGATTATAGTTCGCATTCGTATTAATTGAGGAGCTCGTGGCTAAGTAGTAACATCCGCACGGGTCGATTCATCAGGTTAAGCTACGCTTGCCGGGGTAGGTCCGTGGATGGGTCCATCCACCATATTTACATACCGAGACTCCTCCGTGCCTCGGAAAGCACGTTAAGCTGTTAGTCCCGGCTGTCATTCGTGGATCTTTGACAGTCGTTAGAAGCCCGAAAGTCGGACAACCAGTCTTTCCCAGGGGTATCGTATTACTCAGTTACTGGGTTGTGGATGTCAGATAGGCAGTCGCTCTATGTAAAATACTGGTATTCAGCTGCATCCGGTTAGACTGGAAGCCGATCCCAACATAGTTGGGAAAGGCTAAGCAGATTGATATTGAAAGAAAAACCTAATGAATACAATCCGTAACAAACGAGAAATTTAGAATTGTATTCATATGAAAACAAAATAGGCAGCATCAAAGAATATTCGATTTCAAGCATGCATATCCTATAGCAATGTTTCAAAGGATCTCGTAGTGCCTCAGGCTAACAGTGACGGTACACACGAGCCATTCGTTCACGTATCCACATACATGACGGCTTCACTCGTAAAATACGCTAGAGATGATGCGAACATCCGGGTACATTTGAGTACAGGCTATAACTTACGAAGCACGTCTTCTTACGTAACTGAAGATTACGTATCTAAGGCTAATTTATGGGTTAGACAGGTTTCTGTTCCGTATTTAAAATGCGCGTTTGAATTTTTCTTACATTTATGCTACCACTGGAGATGTTTAATTAGTTTATTTATTTATTTGCATAATGTACACTCAGTTACAGGCTAGGCTAAAACTAACGAGTACATGACCCTGTTAGGGCACAGCAAGTATGTGGAACTTAAATCATGGTTAAATATTTTACTAATTTATGAGTGCTTAGAGACATTTCTGTTCCGTATTTACAATGCATGTTTGACTTTTTCTTACATTTTTTGTGCCAAACTGTTTGATGTTTTATCAGTCCAGTCCCCTTTCCATTAGCACCCTTGTTCCACCCACTGCTGAGCATAGTTTATATGAAATGATATATTTGCAAGTGACAATCAAGCACAATCTGTGACGTAATGCAACACTGATTGCATATTGGCAATTTACCAGCTCTGCTTGGCTCGATTTGCTGTTCACTCACTCGAAGTTGCCAATGTATAATATCCTAGTTATTAGCATAATAAGGAGGACGCTAGACAGTCCTGAGATCAAATGACTGAGTGACGCCTGTAATCCCTGAAGTGATAGGTAAAGTTGTACATTAGTAGGTTGTCCCAGAGGACCTAGACAAGTGACAATCGCTTCGAAAGCGTTTCGTATTTCTACAACGACTTTCAACAGAATCGACATAAGCTTTTCGATAGCTTATGTCAGTCCTATACATTTTTGCCTTTTCCATCATCGTTATCGCTGATAGAATGTCACTTTGTCTAGGGCCTCAGGCCGCTCATTCGTCAACGCTCTCGGCGTTCCGTCCTGATACGGTAGACAGACGTTAGCAGACTGTCTCAATGACTGAACGTGATTACCGAGATACTCGTATACATCAAAAGAAAGTAAGAAAAAGAATGAAAAAAAAAATGCATTGGCATTACATAATAGTCTCAAGTGTTCAGGCACATTATCTTTAAGTTAAAAAAAAAATGTACAGAATTCAAACAAAATTATCTAACGTAGATAAGTTAACTGAAACCCATCTTGAGGTCGTGGGACAGCCCATTAGCGTTATATTTTCAAATTCCCACGTGTCAGAAAGTAATAAAAAACATAAACATGAAGGTAAGTAAGTACCTATCTGAAACACTCAAACTAGATTCAAGTACTCACATTATATAAAAGTTAGGCTACAAAGAGATTTATTAGGTACAAAGCCGTAAAAACAAACTCACATTTGTAACAGTAGACCTAGAGTAAGTGTAAAGTTTTATTACAACTATAACTGGTACGTTTTGCTAATTTGCTCGCAGGATTTGTAAAAACTTTGTATTGTAAGTTTACTTATAGTCATTTTATGAGTGTTTGAATAGTTGAGGCACATGTCCCGCCACCGACTAGCTATCAACGATTTTCTCGCTCAACAAACGTACAAAAGATCGCTGACTGTTCAAACCATTTTTTTTTTTTTTAAACGGTTCCCCACACTAGAAATTTCTTCCTGTGTCGTGGTTGCGTTTACAAACATAGAAACTCACATACACTAACACCCAGACCCGGAACAACTAATTGCAGATCATACAAATATTTGTTCCGTGCGGGGATCGAACCCGCCACACGTTGCGCAGCCGTCCATCGCTCAGCCACTGCGCCAACCGTGTCGTCCAAACCACTAGCGAGTACTCGTTTGTTGCAGCGACAAGAGCTGCCAAAGAGGGTATTTGATCAGCGACTCTCGGTCGGCGGGCAGAACACTCGCTGGGAGACTCACAATTGGTACATTGACATATCAGTGCGCAATCGCACGAGCTTGTTTGTTTTTAGTTGTTAGTTCTACTCACTTCTCGTTTAAAAATGGAACGAACTTTTTATTTCAACACATGACAAATTGACAACCAAGTAGGAAATGAAATAAAATAAAATGAAATGAAATTGTTTATTCTGTAAATAGGATATTGGAATCACTTTTACACGTCATATAAAAAAATATTAAAAATAAGCTAGGTGAGGTCGGCGTTTCCTATCTGACTACTCTGAGAAGAAAGGCCGAAAGAAACTCAGAGGTCACAGTCTCTTTTAAAGTCCAGACATAATCTTGGTCAAGCCATATGAGGACCACGTAAATTAGTCTGAAATGGTCTTTTGAGGAAAGTACTACACAGATTTGAGTGGACCTGTCCAGTCAGTGGAAGCATTTGGCAGTAGGTAATAGTGGAGCTCAACTCAGAACTTAAGGTAATAGGTATCAGAGATTTTATTTAAATTTCGATTTGGCTTGCAAATAGAGGTGTTTAAAGTAAAGAAGAAACAAATGAATATCTTAATCCCCGGCGGTCGGATGATTTTTTGTTAGAATAGTGTTTTAATTTGTTAGTCCAAGCAATAGATTTTTTGTAAATAGAGAATTGCTTCATATTTTGCAATAAATTACCACCGACAGAGACCACGCTTTGGCTGTTGCCAGCTTCTTATAAAACCCAACTACGACTAAAAAGGTATAAACCAAACACCACAGACAGACAAATTAAAAATCCGGAGTCACACGTGTTAGGGCATAAATCGAACAGATTACGTGTGACTCCGATTAAACAATTTTTTTAAAGTTCCTGACTTTATGTCCTCTAGAGGGCGCCATTTTTTTTATTTAATGTGATGTCACATAGCCTATAACCAGCGGACGATCAAGAAGCTTCCAACGATACCTCACTTGTCAAATTGTGATGAGTGGTTTAGAAGATAAGAGCGAACAGATGAACATACATACATACATAAATACCGGTCAAAATAATAACACTCCTTTTTTCTTCGCCGTAGTCGGGTAAAAATTGGTATTGCTTCGGAATTCGATTCCAGATCCTGCAGGCCCTTAACGCATACCTTTATAGAATTGAAGCTGACCCCAAAATATTAAAGACTATAGATTATCTCTACAGAAAACCTTGCATCAAGGATTAAATTAGTGGTTTCCATGCAAATACAGGAGAAACTTGAATTATTATGGATAGAGGAAATGAAAGAAGTTTTATTATTAAATCCATCGTGAGTCTATGAGCGCGTAATTAGTTCTTAGCAAACAACTCAACTGATTAAACGCTTTGCACAAGTTTGTGGAGGGAGAAACTAAAAAAAATCGGCCAAGTGCCAGTCGGGTCTGTCGCACGAAGGGTTCCGTACCATTATCTATAAAAACGGCAAAAAAGATCCCATTTGTTGTACGGGAGCCCCCCTTAAATATTTGTTTTATTTTAATTTAATGATTTATTTTTAGTGAATATAGGTATAAATATTATGTGAATATTTCAAGCGTATACCTGTTGTCGTTATCAATATCGAGCAAAAACGAGCAAAAAAATAACGTTTGTTGTATTGGAGCCCTCTTAAATATATTTATTTTACTATCGTATGTTTTTTGTTGTTATAGCGGCAACAGAAATACATCATCTGTGAAAATTTCAGCTGTCTAACTATCACAGTTCATGAGATACAGCCTGGTGACAGACGGACAGACAGACAGCGGAGCCTTAGTAATAGGGTCCCGTTTTACCCTTTGGGTACGGAATCCAAAAATGTAGGTAAGTAGACGTTCTAAAATGGGCACACATAGGGCTTTAATGCAACAGCTCTCATTTTCATTTTAAAAATAAAAGCTAAAACTACAGAACATTTTCTCTTACAGCATGTGTTTTTAAATCCTTGTTTTTTCTCATATAAAATACTAAAGCACCGTAACATTGTACTTAAAATATCATAATATTCAGGCGAAACTTAGCCTGTGCCGCCATATTTAAAAAAAAAATTACGTTCTTTTCTCAACGAGGAAGTACACCGCAGCATTTTACTTTTTACGATCACTTTAAAAAAAAATCTAGAACATTCTATGTGACGAAAATTCTAATCTATGGACACTGGGCACCGTTCTGCGGCTGATATTGAATGTTCCTTTTTTGAAGAAAATAAGGCTTATTTATGCATTGAGGCCGTCAAGGATCAGGATTTTGTATTTTAATTTAATAAAAATGGTTATGGAATTGCGTGTCGACCTTTTTTGTTGTAGCGTTAATATTTGTTTTATTTTTTTTGTGCCTGTACTCTAGGGAAGTTGATTAGCTAAGGGCAGTGTTTTCTTATTGGTGTTAATATAAAATCATCCTTAGATTATTTGGAAGTGTAATGTTTTTGCAACAGACTGTTAAAATACTGCAAAGAATTAATGAATGAATTATATATTTATTTGCATAGGAAGAGAAAGAAACATGGTTTTCGATGGCCATGCTAAAGGCCCAAAAAAACACGACATCAAAGAGCAGCCCCGAATAGAAAGACATAAAACGTATAAAACATTACCAATTTACAATTTGTTGTTTATTCAACCGTTATTGTAATACTAACTGAAACCGCAGCATTTTCCTTTGAAAATTAACAAACTCCGATTGCAATATTTCAGCACGCAATTTAATAATAATTGGCGACTAATAAAATATCAGGGCGTGTTAATTAGTTCCATTAAACGTTTCAATAAAATTAATTATTAAATATTGTTTACATGACACGTGCAATCGCAACCTGAAAGTAAAAAATTAAATGCATGAACATTTTCAATGAATACGAAATTATTTACAAAAAAAAAAAAACTAACAAAATGAATCTAACTAATATTATAAACGCGAAAGTTTGTAAGTATGGATGGATGGATGGATGTTTGTTACTCTTTCACGTAAAAACGACTGAATGGATTTGGATGAAATTTGGCAAACAGATAGTTTATAGTCTGGATTAACACAAAGGATACTATTTATCTCGATATTCCCACGGTATCGAGACTTACGCGGGTGAAACCGCGGGGCGCAGCTAGTAATTTATATTTACACTATCCGCGAAACAGATACAAAAGTTAAACAACCTCATCTTTTTTCGAGAAATACACGAAAAAGTTTAGACGATGTCTTTGCAGATCAATACGATGGAGGGATGAACTTGACTCCTACCGAAATAACTGGCCCCCAATGGCAGTGGAAAAGGAGACGGGAGAAGAAGGAGAGAGGACGTGAGAGAGGAAAGGAA
Source organism: Lithophane ornitopus (assembly GCA_948473465.1). Classification (NCBI taxonomy): domain Eukaryota; kingdom Metazoa; phylum Arthropoda; class Insecta; order Lepidoptera; family Noctuidae; genus Lithophane; species Lithophane ornitopus. Next base: position 13,647,155 of record OX419629.1, read on the forward strand.
GACGTGTGTGGAAAAGGAGAAACGGAGGCCTTTGTATAGCAGTGGGACTTCACAGGTTAAATAGATACCTGTGGAAATAGCGTCCATTGAGAAAGTTTGGAAAAAATAATGTTGATAAAAACATTTTGAGTTTAGGTAGATCGAACTATCAATCTATGTTAACTTCAGAGACCCCCCTCCCCTCCCTCCTTCCCTCAACTTCATAATTATAATCGACATTATATTCCGATCTCAAGACATTAACCATCAATCCTTACTAAACAAAGAGGTCAGAAAACTATTAGAATGACAAATGCTCGTGTAAATATCAGAAAGAATCATCTCGCTCAGAAGTCTTATTTCAAGCTCGAGCGATTTCGACTCAACGCTGCGATTCGATTTATTTTAACAAACGATGCATTCGCCACTGAGAAGATCGTTCGTTTTGGAGTATTGAACTCTTTCCTAAGTGGTAACGTTCTTTGAAAATAAATTGTTTTGTAAAGTTAGAAATTAATTATTTCAAATTGAATTTAATTAAATTGTTTTCCAACTTTAAATTGTCCGTATATTCGAACCACAACTGTCATTCTTTGACAGTTGTATGAAATGGCTATAACACGGCAAATTGACGTAGCGTGTAAATTTGATAAACAATTAAATTCCCTAATTATAATATAAAATTATAATCCCTAATTATATGTCATATCTCTTTGTATTTTACTGTGTGTACATAAATAATAAATAAATAAATAAATAAAAATAAAATGTAATTTTATCTTTTTGTTTGTTCCAGTCCAGTACTAACCCACAAGATTTTCCTTTATCTTCAACTATACCATTGCAGATTTTTTTGTTTTTTTTTATCATTCAAAAAAATATTTTTTTTTTCTCTCGATACACACTTGCTTTACAACTCACTTTAGACATTGGCAGAATGGTCGAAATTGGCTTTGCTTGCCATAATTAAAAAATTGAATAGAATAATTAATTTCCCTGACTGTGCAACGTGAATTGCGTCCTAGCAGTTGTAGAGAAGAAGAATCGTTATACTGAAGTGGTAGTGCGCGGATATTGCTCACAGAACGGATAACCGATGAGTCTGAAAATTCCTTGTAGTAGGTACCGCATAACGGCAAGCATAGTGTGGTTAGACCCTACAGGCTCTACAAGGTGGACCTACGACCTAGTATAATACTGGATGCGTACGGAAGAGCTGGTCAATTTTGTAAAAAAATCAAATTCACCGTGAAAACTTTGGTGTAGGTGGGTCAATGATCGTTATTGGTGCCGATTCCCTTGTTCACAAACTAAACTAAATTTAAGTTCAGTACATCTTTGTCTTTCTATTTCATTATGAAAAGGACATAAGATAAATTTTAGTTTAGTCCTGTTAAATTAATCAGCGCCTGACGTAAATTCACGTAAATTTAGTAGGCAAGTTTTTAATCGCGTCTAAACGTGTTTGGAGTAGTGACAGTTTGACAGGACTAAACTAAAATTTATCTTCTGTCCTTTTTAATGAAATAGAAAGAAAAAGATGAACTGAACTTAAATTTACTTTAGTTTGTGAACAACAGAATCGGCACCATTGCCATGCTAAAACGCGAAAACTATAGCGCGTTGGTACGTCGTGACGTTAGTTCACCTTACTCAGCAGTTCCACTCCAAACGCAAATTATTTTGCTCAATTAACGGGAATTCTAGTCAGCTTACAATCTGCCGATGCACTGTAATTTTCCTCGCTATAAACTAAGCTAAGTTCTCACTAAACGCACGTAAATGAGGCACTAAGATTAAGGTAATGTTCAGGCGGGGCGACTAAGCCAAGTGAAGCTCAGTCGCCGCCCGACGCAATCCCAGTGAATGTTTCCCTCAAACTCATTTTAAAATCCATTTCGTTTCTATGTGCGGCACACGGCTATATATTCTTTATTTTGTAAATATATTGCGCTGCAACGAAAACCGAGCACACAGTTTTCGTTGAATTGTAATTTCTGTTGCATTTTCGATTCTGGTGCGTATTTCTTCCGTTGTATGTTGATTCACAGAATTCTTCACATCGATATTGCTTGTGATATTATACCTGTCGTTAATAAAAGTTGTAAAATTAAATGTCAGCAGGCAATTTATTTAGACTAACAGCTAACCAAACATTATAAAAGAGTAACGGTGGAATTTTTTGCCCATTCTTCTCCATACGAAAACTACCTTTTAGCGACTAGAATCAATTTTTTTTTTTTGTAAATCTTGACTGTCAAAAGTGCCTTAAATGTCCCTATTTGAAGTAAATTATTTAACTTTGCCTTTGCAAGGATCTTCTGGCGCTTTGATGATGTTAACATGGGAGCACTGTTGGTAAACATTTGTCAACTAAAATACAATAGACGTAGATATATTTAGTAACCTATTCCGCTTGACTATTCTTCAAGAGTCCTAAAAAACCCTGTAAGAAATCGACACGTGTTTCACCTCTCAACGAGGCATCCTCAGGATGACGATTGACCAATTGCAAACCAGAACGCGACGTGTTACCACACCGAGCGCTGGACGCAAAGAGCGTTTCTTTGCGTCCAGCGCTCGGTGTGGTAATCATTCTGAGGATGCCTCGTTGAGAGGTGAAACACGTGTCGATTTCTTACAGGGTTTTCTAGGCCTCTTGAAGAATAGGCAAGCGGAATAGGTTACTAAATATATCTACGTCTATTGTATTTTATAATGGATTTCCGCAAAGTCACGCCTGAATCAATTAACTATTTGTCAACTAATATTATAAATGTGAAAGTTTGTGCTTGTGTCTTTGGATGTCTGTTACTCAATCACAAAAACGGCTAAACGGATTTGGATGCAAACAGATAGTTTATAACCTGGATTAACACATAGGATATTTTTCATCCCGGGTAGGTTCCCATGGGATAATTTTCGAATACTATAAGGTTTATTTTCAGTACATCAGTGTGTTTGATAATAGTCCTACATACTATGCCTAAGTAACAATTCAGTAATATGAATTAGATCTCGAAACAAAACATACCTACCTACAAAGTCGAGTCAATAGAATTGACATTGCAAAGTCAAATTTTATTTTAATGAATAATGTTATAAAGGCGAAAGTGAGTTTGTTTGTTTGTTACGCTTTCACGCTAAAACGACTGAACGGATTTGGATGAAATTTGAATGCTTTCACGCTAAAACGGCTGAACGGTTAGCTAGGCTAGGCTAGTTGTATATAAAACAAGATGGTAGCGTTAGTACCTATTTTGACCACGCGCCAAAAGATCCTTGTAGGTACAGCTCATCATTATTATCTGCCTAGCCTTTTCCCAACTGTGTTGGGGTCAGCTTCCAGTCTTACCGGATGCAGCTGAATACCAGTATTTTACATGAAACAACTGCATATCTGACCTCCACCTGGGTAATACGATACCCTTGGTAAGACTGGTTGGCAGACTTTCGGGCTTCTGACGACCCGTAACGACTTAAAACGTGCTTTTCGATTCACGGAGGAGTCTCGGTATGTAAAGATGGTCTCACCCATTTACGGACCACCCCGGCAAGCGTAGCTTAACCTGATGGATTGACCCGTGCGGCTGTTATTATTCGCGACGAGCCTACCGATGCCTACCTATATCTGTATATATACATGCCACACACGACTGCTACTGACACGTTGTTACCACCGACATAATATTTACCAAACAGTCTAAACACGTAGGTAATTGAAAAACCTTCAAAGTAATTCCTGCGTACTTTAAACACACGTTATTTCTCATTAAATTAATTAAACAGCGCTTGAACGTTTGAGAATGAACACGTTTGTGACGTAAAGTCAGGGGAAATTAATTTATAAGCAAATTGACAGCTTACTTATAGCCGTGTTATAGCCATTTCATACAACTGTCAAAGAATGACATTTGTGAAATGAATAATAAACGGACAATTTAAGTTGGTAGGCAAGTTGTTTAACAGAGGCTTTCTGGCTAGGCTATCAGCAGCATGGGTCGATCGATCAGGTTAACCTACACTTGCCGCGGTTGACCCGTGGATGGGTGACCATCTTTACATACCAAGACCCCGTTTCCGTGCCTCGGAAACCACGTTAAGCCGTTGGTCCCGGCTGTCATTTGTGGATATTTGACACTCGTTACGGGTCGTCAGAAGCCCGAAAGTCTGACAACCAGTCTTACCATCCGGTTACCCAATAACTAGGTTGTGGAGGTCAGATAGGCAGTCGCACCATGAACAATACTAGTATCCAGCTGAATCCGGTTAAACTTGAAGCCGAACCTAGCATAGTCTGTTGGGTAAAAGCCAGGCAGACAATGAGTCAATTTGCTTAACCATTTCCCAACACAGGCGGTTAATTTGGTAAATTATTTTTCGTGAAAATTGTAATGTTTATTGTGAAGGCTCTTTTTGTTGAACTGATGTTACCTTTGCGAATGGAATCAGTAATGAGGGATCGGTTTTATCAAGAAAAAAAACATAGCTTAATTTAAAATAATTGTTTACTACGTTTTACTTGTTTTTTTATGGCCTTAACGATTTTATTATTCCTACCTACCTAATGTTCGTAGGTATTATGAATATACTCTTGACGTGACCGGAGGAGCCCAGAGAATCAGAGTGACAACGTGGCAATGCTGCCAGCCTTTTGGGCATTTTTTCCATTGACAGCGATGCGGCCGAATTTTTTGATGCCAAATGAGCTCTTCCCCTTTTTTAATTTTTCTTTGTATACTTGTACATACCATACACAGAGTGAAATTAAATTCATAAGCATCCTCTTAAGGAGTCATTGTACTTTTCATTATGAACAACTTTCTCTATAGGACTAAAACTGAAATCGCGAGAAAAAATAAAACGTATACGTAGGTACATAAATGTAGGGAACAGCTGTTTTTCGCGAATTTGTCAACTTACTCAGTCCCTTGCTAGATAAAGATTTTTTTCACAACCAATTTCTAGTTTGCAAGAATCATAATCATAGAGTATCTTCTCTAATAAACAAACCGAAAACTACAAAGTACCTACACCAATAATTATGACAAAGTTTTGAAACGTTCACTAACCACAACAAGTGGCAAAGCAGGAATAGTTCGCGTGACCCGAGAGCAGGTACTAACAATATGCCTTACATTTTACAAACTATTATGAAAAATACATACGGGTTTGAAAAATGGCGAACAAAGAAAGTATGGTCTATTTAAATCCTTGTTTCCAAATTGATGTTGTTTCCACTTAAACAAAACTAAACTTTATGTCTCTATAAATAAAGTTGATTTTAGACTGACTAGTACCTACCGTTGAACGTCATAAAAAATATAAAGTTGTAGCCCAAACCGAACCTTATGAATAGGCATTACAGTGGTTTTTTCTAAAACACGTGTTTGTTTACATGTTTGGCAATTAATTTGCGAAAGCAGAATAGTTAATTATTTCATTCTCCATCTGACTGACGTCCAGACCACAGACAGACAAGCCGCAGACATTACTGAGAAATTTAACAAAAACTCTCGAATCATCCTGTTTTTTTTCCAAAACATTCTATGAATTATTTTGCAAATTCATGAAAGGATGATTTTATCACTTATAAGAGGTAAGCGTTTTAACAGATTTCAAAGAAAGAGATTTCTTACAAAAGATATGAAAGCTGGAAGGCTAATATGATTAAATTATTTAAAAAACCCTACTGCAAACTTGGAATTTTATTTTATATAAAAATTCTATAGATTTTAATGCTTGTTTTTCTCTTTTCATTTATGTGTATTTGCAGTCGAGTTTTTTGTTTTTTTTAATAGGTAATTTTCTTTATTTCATACTTTTTAGTTTTATTAATATAAGTAAAAATTGGTGTATTTTTTTTTTAAACCTTTTTTTTATTTTTAGATGCAATATATAAATATTATATAGCCAATAACCATTAAGACAAATCTAACGATACCTCATAAATGTTAAAATCCATTAAGCCGTTTAGGCTAAAGAGCGTGCCATATAAATAAACATACGTACATACTCTCAAAAAACATTACCCTCCTTCTGGGGTAGTCGGGTTAGCATTATTATTTACCGAAATCGGTATACAACAATCAATCTGCCTAGCCTTTTCCCAACTATGTTGGGGTCGACTTCCAGTCTAACCGGATGCAGCTGAATACCAGTATTTTACATGGAGCGACTGCCTATCTGACCTCCACAACCCGTAACTGGGTAATACGATATCCCTTGGGTGGACTGGTTGTCAGACTTTCGGGCTTCTGACGACTCGTAACGACTGCCAAAGATCCATAAATGACAGAGGCACGGAGGAGTCTCGATATGTGAAAATGGTCACCCATCCACGGACCAACCCCGGCAAGCGTAGCTTAACCTGATGGATTGACCCGAGCGGCTGTTATTACTAAGCCACGAGCTCCTCCAATTTCGTTAGGAATTTTTTAGGAACAATAAATATAACACATGGCATCACACCTGTATTCCCCGAAGGATTGCGCAGATATTTCACCAGTTAAGTTTAAGTCCTATATAAGTATAGGGCGAGTCTGTATAAGGAAAATAAATTACCAATAAAATATAAATACCTACTTAATTCAACACGTGCGAAATTTAACAGTTCACATGAAATTTTTAACAGCTCATTAAAAGAAAATTAATTAACGTAAAGTCAAATCCAGGTGCGACGAGTGAGTGAAATTTTTACGATCTCATTCGGAAACTGTGAACATAAAATGAATTTATTCATTCCGAATAATTTATTGCTTGAGTGTAATCTTTCTTGATTAACAGCCTTAATTTGATATAGTTTGCTGTTAAGATATCACCAAGTCTTTGTTTCCTAAAGGGAGCGGCAGAGGTGAAAGTACACGATAATTTCGCCAGTTACGTTTAAAGGCAAACGGAGGACCAGCGTGTTAACGGCTAGGCGATTTTTTAACACGAGAGAAAAGTAAAAAATTAAAGGAACATACAAGAAACGTATATTTTAGGCGTTTTTTTTGCTAAATATTGTACGGTACGGAACCCTTTCTCGGACTCGCTGTTAGCCAATTTTTTAATTCTCTCAATTATTATCGTCGATGATTTTGGTGCACGATTATAGTCCAATGAGTTTATGTTTGCAGCAACATAAATATATAAATTATGTATGTGTACTACTGAATACATAAATAAAAAATAAAACCAGGAAAACTTCTGATTGAAAACCCAATAATACTTTGCTCAACCTAGACACCAAATCCCCTTGCAACTGGAATGTTCACATTAATGTAAAATTACATTAATTTGAAAATAATTATGCATATTGTAAATAATTATGCAAATAAGATAAATAAGATTAACCACTGATTTATCTGTCTTTCTGTTAAGATAACGTGATTTATTTAGGAAACGAGGGTGGTGATTGGAGATGCTTATCTTTGTGATTTGTTTCCCTTTTTGTGTGTTTGGAGTGAGCAGAAATTTTAGCGATGTCGGAATTTGCTTTCTGGATTAAGAGGTTGAAGTATTAGGTTTTCTTGGCAATCCTGAAAATTATAGTATCCTGGAATACCTATTATAATCGTGCCTCTGTTTTTAACCGACTTCAAAAAGGAGGTTTTCAATTCGTCAGTACATTTTTTTTTGTATGTTTGATTGTTGACAAAACGTAAAAGTCTATGGCTAAAAACGAAAATTGAAAACCAAACACACCGACTTCTGAAATTAAAGTTACCTATTTTTCCCTTTTTAGTGTTTTTTTGGAAGTCGGTTGTTTTTTTTGTGAACAGTTTTTATTCTATGAGTGTTTCACGATTGTTCAATTCTTTGAAATAGACCGCATGATAATTCGATTTTGAAGTCTTCATCACGTACAGCTGGTCGACGCTCCAAACTTATTACATACCCTTCCATTATTTCGTATAATATACTAGGGCAAGACTTGATATTTTAGCTCACATGCGCTCACACGTATCTATCGATTCAAAACAGAATTGCCCGTTACCAAACATTTTTTAAAACAAAACACTATCTCGAAATTACCTACCTATAACTTGAATTGTGAGTTTCATTCTCCGAACTCTTTGTCCGTATATCACGAATTCGTGTTTAATCCCGAAACGTTGGCAAAGCGAGATTTAGCTACTTAGCTAGAATTTGGCCTGGATACCTGGAGTCTAGATATGCAGTTATGCACTAAAACGTTACGTCCTTGGAATATTCCAGAAGTTTGAGGTATGTTACATGGTCTCATAATTTTTTTTTTTTTTTTTTCGTAGAACTTAATTTTATTTGGTTTTGGAACAGACTTGACACTAACATGGTAGAATATTAAAATGATTTTATTCGATCACGCTTGCCGTATCGTACGATATGAAAGCCTATGCACTGCCACGCTAGTGCAGCAGAAAACCTAGGCGCGTGTCCACGTATTCGTTCGGATTAGATAAATATTCATCAGAAAGTATTTAAGTATTTCTATATACAGGGTGTTAGGGTAAACACCGTTATCCTTGAAACCAGTGGTTTGGTGTCATTTATAGAACGTAAAATCAATGGAAAATTACAACTTTATTTTATCTTATTTCTTTTTACCACTAGAGTATTTCACCCTTTCGCCTATGCGCTAGGGCAACGAACTTGCGGCTCAACACGGGTGCGGGGCGAGAGACGTGACCTGAAAGAAATGTACAGAGTAGGTATGCACGTCATTTACTGCGTAGGACTTACAAGTGCATCGAATCAAATTTGATCAATGACGCCCATGCTAGAACCTGTGTTACAGGGGTCATCCATCCGTCCATTAACTAAAAAAAAACGACTTCCAAAAAAAACACTCAAAACTGAAAAATAACTTTAATTTCGGAAGTCAGTGTCTTTGCTTTTCAATTTTCGTTTTTTGCCACCGACTTCCGAAATTAAAGTTATTTTTTAGTTTTGAGTGTTTTTTTTGGAAGTCGGTTTTTTTTCGTAAAAAGTTTTTATTTTTCACTTTTTAGTTGTTGTACCTACCCCACACAAATTCGAATACCACTAGCTGATGTAAATAACAGTGAAGGAGTAAATGAAAACATCGTCTAGATAAACTAAGTGGGAAAAATTCGTAATATTGAAGCTAACTCAAAAACTACGCAAGCAAAGTTAAAATGTATATGGGACCACCTCGGAAGCATGACCTACCATACAAAAAAAGAATCATCAAAATCTATTCATACTTGGCGGAGTAATCGGGTAACAAACATACAAAAATATTAAAAAAATATACAGACGAATTGAGAACCTCCGCCGTTTTGAAGAAGTCGGTTAAAAAATGAATGACAAGAGTGTTTACCCTAACATCCTGTATAACAACATAACGCCTGTAATCCCCGAACGGTTAGGCAGAGGTGTACCTATAGTACACCCACATTTCGCCAGTTATGTTTGGGTCCCATGCCATCAACCGGGCATAAATCCAGACTCCGGACTGCTACTGAGAAATTTCAGATGGAAAAACCTAGTAACACTTTGCCCGACCCGGGAATCGAACCCAGGACCTCATGGTCAGCAGTAGCGCTTGCGACCTATAGAACAAAGAGGCAGTTCAAAGAAAGTATTTAGTGTTAGATTCTGCATTTAAACTTTATGATATAATACCTATTCTTAATTGGAGGAGCTCGTGGCGAAGTAATAACAGCCGCACGGGTCGATCCATCAGGTTAAGCTACGCTTGCCGGGGTTGGTCCGTGGATGGGTGACCATCTTTACATATCGAGACTCCTCCGTGTGTAAAAGTCTGACACGCCCTTCCACTCCGCCCAAGCGGCAGAAGTAATTTGATGATTTCACATCCGCAAAAAAAAAACCCGTTGTTCCCGGCTGTCATTCGTGGATCTTTGACAGTCGTTACGGGTCGTTAGAAGCCCGAAAGTCTGACAACCAGTCTTACCAAAGGGTATCGTATTACCCAGTTACTGGGTTGTGGAGGTCAGATAGGCAGTCGCGGCATGTTAAATACTGGTTATCAGCTGCATCCGGTTAGACAGAAAGCCTACCCGAACATAGTTGGGAAAAGGGTAGGCAGATGATGACCTATTCTTAATTTAAAATTATGAAAAACAAAGTCAATGTGAAAAAAAAAACAAAAGAGAAATTTGAACATGAGGGGTGGGGCCTTCGAAGGATTTATCGATACCATTCCATCATACGCGCGGTATCGAATGACTGTATAACGAGTGATGTATAGCGGACATTTATCACACGTCCGATTATATTATTTGTTTTAAGCCGATATCGAATCGAAATTGTATGTCAAGTGCAGAGCTTGTAGGATTTGTAGGATAAATTTTTATGTTCGTTATTTCATTCAGCTGACTGAATAATAATATGATAAAAAATGAAATGGGCTACCCAATGTTCAGAATTAAAAGAAAGTGTGTTTATAGAGAAAGTAGAGCAATTTTCAATTTATCTTTTATCGGGAAAGCTATGAATTAATGCTTTTTATTACTAAAGATAAAAAGTTATTACAATTTATAGTCTTTTTCCTCTGTTATGATAAGGGTCAAAGAATATCGATAGATTCTAGGCGAGGTGAGACTGCGAGCGAGCTTCACTTAAGACTGTTTGAATAAACTAAATAAATAAATAAAAATCTTTATTGCAGACCACATGATTCATAAAAAAACACTATAAAAAAAATTGGTACACATTAAAATTAAAATATAAAAAAATATACAACAAAAAAAACTTATAAATGAAATCTGACTTATACAGGTGGATTTAATTTATTATGTGTTTTAAAAAAAATAGTGTGTTACTCCACATTTTTATACAATTAGGTACTCTTTATTAATAATACTGAACAGTTCTGTGCTTCTCGCACCCAGGCGGCGGTGTGTGGGCGAGTCCTATGTCCAGCAGTGGACGTCTTTTGGCTGAAATGATGATGATGATGATGATGAAAGACTACAGCTAATCAGCTACATAAGCTATTTGATTATTGATACATCGATAAGTTGCAGGGAAAAGATAACCGCTAACGTAACCCGCATATTCAGCAAAACCAAATCGCTTGGAATGACCTCAAACGTCCTTCCCTCTCTATGCGGAAATGTGTGAAACTGCGAACGGTCCAAGATGAACGACGCAATAATAAACTTGGGCAGTTTCGCCTTCCGGACTGAAGGGGGGGAAGGCTGAGCTCCGATTTGCGTAAATTCAGAGTAATGCCAATTTTCCGCCGTTTTGCCCTTGAATGTACCAATTGCTGTGAGTGTCCAGACATGGACAAACATCTTACGAGACGGTATGATGGACAATCTTGGACTTCACGTCTTTGTTTCTAAGCTTGTCATTATTATTTTTAACCGACTTCTTCAAAAAGGAGGAGGTTCTCAATTCGTCTGTATGTTTTTTTTTTTTCATTTTTTTTTTTTGGGTTTTTGTTACGCGATTACTCCGTCAATTATGAATCGATTTTGATGATTCTTTTGTTTCATACTTAATAGTTATTGAAATAATTAATCTTCTTTTTCAAATTATATCTTTATATCTCCAGGCCAACACGACTAGACCAGGATAAATCGACATTCGAAACCGGTTTGAAAATGTAGTTACAACCATATTTTTATGTAAATAGTCACCTTTGAGTAACATACATTCGCCTCAGACTTTGATTCGTCCCAAGTCTTACACTACACTAAACACATGTCTCTTACGGGAACCGCCAACGTATTACTTATTGTCAGAATTCCTGATCAGTCGTGCGTCCCAATTTGATCCTCTTGCTCATTGTTGAATGCTAGTTCTCTACAATAGTTACAGTACAAGTTCCACTTGAAGAAACTCCTGAGTTAACCGTTGGCACTAAATAGATAGGTACAGAAGGCCGACCCCATAAAACGAGCGAAGATAGGCGCACGCGCACATAATTATGGTCTGTTCTAAAAATATCTGATCAAAATATAAACAAATGGATCAGAAAGCGAGCTAGTGGGTGCCAGTTTATAATGCCACTTAAAAATTAAGAGCTTACCCGAAACTCCAATTTTAAATCACCCCATAGATGTTTTGTATTATTTTGATAATTGATTAATTTTGTAACCCAAATTTTTGTCGATGTTTATTCAATTACAATTCAATAATGTTATTCAAACAATAATCCTTGGAATAAGTGGCGAAATATAAACTTGAATCCTTCTAAATATAGATGCATGTGTTACTAATTCCGTCTAGCTACTTACTAGCTCCTATAGTGATAACGTAAGAATGTAAATTAAACAGGGTTTGTTTACCCTTTCATTAAATACTTTTGGAACAGACATTACCTTCGACTTCGGTCTATCTCGGTCAAATGCCAGTCGAGACTGCGCTTGAACTCACTATACGTGAAGCGTGTTTATGCGTGTGTTTTCGCTCGATGTATGAACCCGACCTTCTGTACTTATATATTTTGTGCCGTTGGATACATTTAGGGTAAGAGCTGTGGGTATATTACTACTTACGGTCATACGGTGAATTTAGACAATTGTTTACAAGTATATAGTGTTGAGTATGTATGTATGTGTTCAGTATTTTGGGTTAGATATGAACATTGTAACCATTTGCTTAAGATAAGATAACTACTGAGTAAAACTATATTGTTCGTGTTCAGACGATTCCATCGAGCCTATGCGATCAACACGCTTAGCATGACCACAATAGAATAGACAAAATGACAGATAAACAATCACTATCTGTCATTTTGTCTATTCTTCCGTCGACTAAACCAGTTTCTATGGTTGTCATGCTACGCGTACTGGCAGGGATACAAAATCAATTCATCAGCCGTGTGGCAGTGAACTTAAAGCGCTGTCAGCGATTCCATAAGCGATTTATCCGCTATTATTTACCGAGACCTTACCCCAGAACCCCGGAATTTTCATCAAAAAGTATCTCAAAATATACTCGCCACTTTAAAGAAGTCATAATGAACTTCAAAAGCGATTTTATGCTTTTTAGCAAAGTAATGAAGCGTCACTTTTTAATATTCTTCCTACTATCTGATCGTGAGATTACGAACGAGGGAAGGAAAGGGAGTGACTACTCAAATCATTATCTCTTCCGAAATTGTCATTTGTTTTAGTAAGATAAAATGTTCGGGACGTTTCTTTAGATGTGTTGCGTTAAGTACCGAAAGAGAAGTCGGTCTTCTTGTTCTTCTCTCGTTTTAGCACAAAGAAATGATGGTCGTGGTAGTTATAGGGTGTGTCTTATGTGCAGTCAGGAAAATTATTTAATAAGAACACTGGGACACTAGGTACGTCAAACGACATCATTCATTTTGGGCTAAATTATGAAAGTGCCCAAACAAAATAAAAGATTATATTCCGTTTTTTTTTTTTATTCTCTTCACTGTTCACTATCTGACCTGTAAATCTGTAGGGAAATTCCCTGCGCTGAGAAACGATTTTGAAAAATACTGTTTTCAGTATGTTTTAGTTAAAATAATTAATAGTTAATCTAATTAAAATAAAATTAATTTACTCCTTTACTTATCTATTTAATTTTATTATTATTTATTTCTATTATTATTCTTATTACGTGTTACTTACATGATAGTCTTCTATCTTTTTTTCGTGTGATAAGCGACTAACCGGTGTCAGTTTCTATGCCGACCATAGGCCTCTGACTTGGCTTCACATGCCGTCGAGAAATATCTCCCAGGCATTCCCGGTTTCCTCACGATGTTTTCCTTCACCGTTTTAGAAGCAAGTGATAATAATACAATACGCACATGAATTCGAAAAGAAAGGTGCGTGGCTGAGGTTCGAACTCGAGACTTATGACTTGGCTTGCTAGCGATAGTGATACAAACATAATTATCTACATTAATGTACTTAAGTTTTTTCCCTTGAAAGCTAAGAAAAATATACAATCTGGTACAATTTCCCAAAAACCGTTCCACAGTTTTTTTTTTTACATAGAATTGATACATCAGAAAACATTGTTCCTCGAGTCCAATCGTTCCGCTAACTTTTCCTTACAATTTTCCGAATCACACTAGACACACAGCTTCATAAATCGTTCCATTGAACCGTGTCCGGGGCGGTGGGCCGGACAGCCGGTTTCCGGATAAGCTTCGCTCAACTGTATCGGCACTATCTAATTATGGGATAGTTAGTTCATTGTTCCTGAACTGTTTGTTGAATACAGTTGGGGCGAGTACCTAAATACTAAGTCTACGATCTTCGAAGAGTTTCAGATAAGTTTGATGTTGGTTTTTGGTGAATAATGAAGAAGTTTAATAAACTAAATAAAGAAGAGATAAATTGTTTAAGGTATTTTTTTTGACGTTACTTTATTTTGTGATTATAACCTAACCATAGCATAATCTGCCTATAATGTTCCCACTGCTGGGACGCGCAGGAGGCGGAGTGAGAAGGAGTGGGTCGTTATCCACTACGCGGGCCCAATGCAGGCTGCTACCTTACACCTTGAAATCGCAAAAAAAAAATCTGCTGTTCCATACATTTTGTCGATTTAAGTGAACACAAATGTATGGAAAAGCTGATTTTTTTTTCGCGATTTCAAGTTTGGTCCCTTAGAAAAAGTATATTATAGATGACACCAAACCACTAGTTTCAAGGATAAAGGTGTCAACCCTAACACCCTGTATATCAAATGTTTTCGAATTTTTGGTACTAGAACATACCGGTTTCCTCACGATGTTTTTCATCACCGTTTTGAGAGCAGTGGTGATGAATTAATTCACACAAAGTAAAGCGCCTGTCTGGGTTTGAACCTCGATGACCTTACGACGTCGTAAGTCGATAGGATAGTCGGTTAAACTGGAAGCCGGGCCCAACATAGTTGGGAAAAGGCTAGGCAGATGGCTTCAAAATGTAACGCCCACCAAAAAAAAAAACAACTGATTTCCAAAAAACACCAGGTAGGTACAAATTGAAAATTGACTTCAATTTCGTAAGTCGGTGGCAAAAAACGAAAATTCGAAACCAAAGACACCGACTTACGAAATTTTTCAAATTGCAGTGTTTTTTTGGAAGTAGGTAGTTTTTTTTTTTTAAAGCAGCGCCACAAGTCTTGCGCAGACTTATCTTCCGTGGACTGTAGATTGCGAACAATCTAAAAAATTAGGGAATTACCCCTCTGGTGCTTATGAAGTGGGCACATAAAGGTCAAAGAACTATGAAACCAATTTAAAAATCCCTCAATTGTTTTAGTACCTATCAAATACCGCAACCTTGTCATCCATATTTGATAAAAGACGCTAAATGAATTCATACACAATTGTGTACACTGTTCGCCTCACGGGATAATAATATATAAATAATTATGTTCAACAAATAACGGTTGGTTGCTTTTGTTCAACAGTTTGCTTAGGACCATTGTTTGATTGTTCTCCCATACTGACGTTATTATTGACACAATGCCGTGTGTAACAATAATTATTTTATAGTAGGTCACTTCTAAAGGAACGTGTCGGAAAGTTTGTTAGCTATTAATGAGTAAAGTAAAAGAGTGTCCGTGGAGTTTCTTGCCCGTTCTTCTCCATAGGCACCTGCTACGCTTTGGAATGGGCAACTAGCTTCATATTTCTGACTGACCGACTCCTTGACAATTCAAAAGTGCCTGTAAATGGTTTAATTAAAATAAATGCTTTGAGTTTGAGTTAATACATTCTATTTATTTATTCACATTTGTGTTACAAAAATTTTTGTTACTTACAAAAACTTTTTACAAAAAAAAAAAACAATAATTTCGGAAGTCGGTGTCTTTGCTTTCCAATTTTCGCTTTATGCCACCGACATCCGAAATTAAAGTTATTTTTAACTTTTTTAGTGTTTTTTTTTAAAGTCGGTTGTTTTTTTATTGTAAAAAAAAAATATTTTTCACTTTTTAGTTGTGGTACCTACCCCACACAAATCCGAATACCACTACCTGCTATGTAAATAACAGTGAAGGAGTCAAACAGGATATCGTCTAGATAAACTAAGTAGGAAAAATACGTAATATTGAAGCTAACTCAAAAATTACGCAAGCAAAGTTAATACAATTTATATGGGACCACCTCAGAAGCATGACCTACCAGACAAAAAAAGAATCATAAAAATCGATTCATAATTGGCGGAGTAATCGCGTAACAAACATACAAAAAAAAAAAAACATACAGACGAATTGAGAACCTCCTCCTTTTTGAAGAAGTCGGTTAAAAATTAAACAATCATCAGGAGCAGCCAGGAAAAAAAAAACTCTACATTTGACATTGGTCACAACATTAGTCATAATAAGTAGCAAGTCAAGTCATAGGTCTCAAGTTCGAACCCAAGCCACGCACCTTCGAATTCATGTGCGTATTGTATTATTATCACTTGCTTCTAAAACGGTGAAGGAAAACATCGTGAGGAAACCGGCATGCCTGGGAGATATTTCTCGACGGCATGTGAAGCCAAGTCAGAGGCCCATGGTCGGCATAGAAACTGACACCGGTTAGTCGCTTATCACACGAAAAAAAGAATAGAAGACTATCATGTAAGTAACACGTAATAAGAATTATAATAGATATAATAATTTAACTTAATATTCATTTAAAATCATTATAAATTCAATTCAAAGGAATGTATTTCAATAAAATTAATTAAGATGTAATGTCATGATGGAATAGTCATTAAAATATAATCACATTATTTCGAACTACTATTGAGAAACTCTTCAATGCTTTAATAACATTTCTTCAATACTTTAATTTTCTCTTAAATTCGTTTGGATTCATAACATAACATCACGCCTTGGTTCCCGGATGGCTTAGGCAGAGCTGTAACCTTTAGTACACCCACATTTCGCCCAGTTAAGTCCCATGTAATAGGGAGCGTGCCTATTGCCGTCAACCGGGCACAAATCCTGACTCCAGGCTGCTACTAAGAAATTCCTGATGGAAAAAAACACTTTGCCTGACCTGGGAATTTAACCCAGGACTAGGTACAGGAGTAGCGCTTGCGACCACTAGACCAACGAGGCAGTCAAAGTAATACATTGTATTATATCATTAATCTCATTGGTCTTGTGATGACGCT
The DNA here is from genome assembly GCA_948473465.1 of Lithophane ornitopus. Taxonomy (NCBI): domain Eukaryota; kingdom Metazoa; phylum Arthropoda; class Insecta; order Lepidoptera; family Noctuidae; genus Lithophane; species Lithophane ornitopus. The sequence goes on from OX419629.1 coordinate 13,664,164, forward strand.
AGCAGAAGCTGAATTTCAGAATGAACGCACCATCTATCTCGTAACTTATCTTACATAGTCATCGTGCGCTTAGGAAATCTTCTAAGTTGGAAAATAAAATATCTATTTTGCGTCATCGAACATAATGCGGTATTTTCAGATCTATCGGCTCATTCTCTCTGCTCTGTACGTCGATTCTGTACAATTCAAACAACAACTCGTATCTCACATCGCTATTCACTCTCACTTAGAATTTTGAACCGGGATCGAGTGCGAAGTGAGCGTCGAACTGACGAAGGAATTACCTTACTGAATGCCACTTCTTACGTCATCTCATACTTATCTGTCAAAATTTGACGGTCAATTTAGTTCAACTCACTGACACGCTCGCAAGAGTAGCGCTAGTGTATCAACCGAGTTTTTAGAATGCCAATCAAGAAACTCACAGCGGATTCAGATTCGAAGTTTAGAACGAGTTCTTACAGAATCTACTAGTGAAACACCCAAATAGTGAAGAAGCTCCATTTGAATACATTTTTACACGGTAATTATTGCATTCTTGTATGAAATAGCAGATACTTTCTTCGATATTTCAGGGCCAGTCACATATTAAAATTGGTTTACCGGGTTTATGCATGATTCAGAATATAATATAATAAAAACTTTTTAATACGCGATGGAAGCAGTGATGGCCCAGTGGTAACGGCCACGACTTACGAGTTGTGGGTCGTATGGAATGAAAGTGGCGGTACTTTGGGGAGGCCTATGTCCAGCAGTGGACTTTCGACTTTCGAGTGAAATGATGATGATTGATATTTTATATGTTATTATGGTGACACAATGGGCGGTCTTATTGCTCAAAGACAACCTAGACATTAAAAAAAACTTTTTACAAAAAAAAAACAACCTACTTCCAAAAAAAACACAAAAAAAGTGAAAAATAACTTTAATTTCGGAAGTCGGTGTCTTTGCTTTTCAATTTCCGTTTTTTACCACCGAATTCCGAAATTAAAGTTATTTTTCACATTTTTTGTGTTTTTTTTGGAAGTCGGTTGTTTTTTTTTTGTAAAAACTTGTTATTTTTCACTTTTTAGTTGTGGTACCTACCCCACACAAATCCGAATACCACTACCTGCTATGTAAATAACAGTGAAGGAGTCAAACAGGATATCGTCTAGATAAACTAAGTGGGAAAAATACGTAATATTGAAGCTAACTCAAAAATTACGCAAGCAAAGTTAATACAATATATGGGACCACCTCGGAAGCATGACCTACCAGACAAAAAAAGAATCGAAAAATCGATTCATAATTGGCGGAGTAATCGCGTAACAAACATACAAAAAAAAAAAAAAAAAAAACATACAGACGAATTGAGAACCTTTTTGAAGAAGTCGGTTAAAAGTTGTAAATTAATTAACTATTTATTTAAAATTATTGTAAATTAATTAACAAAGTCAGGCCATATTGTATCTTCCCGAATATCCAAACACTGTATTCGCTCAGACTGATAGAAGAGCAGCCTTGAAAGTATTTAAACAATCTTACACACAGTTGAATTTACAAAATGAGAAAGTTACGTAACAGAACGTTATAGGAATTTGATTAATGTTTGAACATATTGTTGTAAGGATAGGTCGTGGTTACAACGGCTTGGCTGGATGGCTGATATATTGGTACAAACATACTCTACGTATACGTAATTACATCCATTTTCTGCGTAAACGTAACTAGCACTTTGCCCGCGACTTCGTCCACGTGAATTTCGTACTTTCCTCTCAAAATTTTAACACCCCCTTCACCCTCTTTGAAAGGTAGTAAAGTATAAATACTGCATTTCGAGATAATAGGACCGCGCGTTAAAAAAATTCCATACAAACTTTGACACCCCAATACCCGTAATAGTTTAGAAAAACAAAAGATGACAAACTTTATAATTTACTTATGTAAGTATTCGTCCCAAGTTTCAAGTTTATTAACTCAAGGAATAAGATTTTTCATACAAAAAAAAACACCTTTTTACCCCCTTAAAGGTAAAATTTCCAAGACCCACAACCTACATTATAAAAGGAAGTTGTGTGCAAAATTTCACGTTCCTAGTCCCAGGAGTTTCGACTGTACATTGATATGTCAGTCAGTCAGTCAGTCAGTCACGCTTTCCTTTTTACCCGACTACGGCGAAGAAAAAAGGAGGGTTATGATTTTAACCGGTATGTATGTATGTATATGTATGTATGTATGTTCATCTGTTCCCTCATATCTTATAAACCACTCATCACAATTTGACAAGTGAGGTATCGTTGGAAGCGTCTTGATCGTCCGCTGGTTATAGGCTATGTGACGTCACATTAAATTAAAATGGCGCCCTCTAGAGGAATTAAAGTCAAGAACTAAAAAAAAAAAATTGTTTAATCTTACCATGTTGGGTATCAAATGAAAGGGCTTAATGAGCACCTTTCAAATATATATATATATATTATAACCCCAAAAGAATAAAAAAAAAATTAAAGTAATAAAAACTAAAACCCAACTACGACTAAAAAGGTATAAACAAGACACCACAGACAGACAAATTAAAAATCCGGAGTCACACGTGTTAGGGCATAAATCGAACAGATTCAAGTGACTCCGGATTTTTTATTTGTCTGTCTGTGGTGTCTTGTCTTTAAAAGATAGGTATAGATTATATATACATACGGCCGTAATATAAGGCTCTTGATTTATTTCGTTAGACGCTCGTTGAGAAATTACGTCGGGTAAAATATAAATGGCTTTTGTTGGAGTAAACTGAGGTTTCTGTTGGTATGTTATACCAAGAATATTTAATGCTAATCTTCTCTGAGTATTTATAGATACTCAATTTGAATTTGTTAGTAGGTTTCATATCAAGGTAAAATGGATTTGCGAGTTTCCTTAGAGGTAATGTTTTGGATGACTCAATGTGGGTCATCCAAAACCGTCATACAACTTGATTAAAAGTCCAAAAACAAGCCCTGGAAGTTTCAAATATCTGCTTTCGATACCTTTCGGTACCTTATACTGATAGTTTTTCGCAATAAAAGCAGAATTTAGGAATCTAAAAATCCTAACTAATATTATAAATGCGAAAGTGAGTTTGTTTGTTAATTTGTTTGTTACGCTTTCACGCTAAAACGGCTGAACGGATTTGGATGAAATTTGGCACAGGGGTAGACCATGACCTTGAATAGGACATAGGATACTTTTTATACCGATATTCCCACGGGATCGAGACTTACGCGGATGAAACCGCGGGGCGCAGCTAGTATATTATAAAATATAGTCCTCCAGACCGTATTCCGGCCACGGCGGCCAATCTCAACGGAGACTAGCCTTCGGCGCGGGAGATATTATAGTGCACAAGTGTGTGCGCAGACACAGGTGCACTCTCTCTTCCCTCACTCTCATAGTTTGATGGGACGGCAACCCGACACGACCGGAGAGAGATCAGGCGCAGGACCAACGGCTTAACATGCTTTCCCGATGCACGGGGGTATCACACCGCCAAATTCCTAATAATAATGAAAAAACCGAATAACACTTTACCCGAACCGGAAATCGAACCCAGGACTCCACGCTCAACAGTCACGCTTGTGACCACGACACCAACGGCGAATCTTAAACTGTTATACGAACGAACGCTCTGTTCTGATATAACAAATATGATCAGTTCCAAAACTTTTCCTTTACATAAAAACTGTACCAAAATGTTACCAAACATACTTAGCACTATGCAATTTAGTTCACTCATTCAAACTCATATAAGTTAGGGGCCATTTTGAACGAACTATGCACTATTCTGGAGCGCACAAAATCCTTTAACAGCTAAAGGATATTGTGTTATAACTTATTTGTGCTATAATTGGAAATCGAGCTGCGCTTTACAGCTTGTTAATGTATTGGATCTCCAGAGGCAACACAACTACTTGCATGTCAACAAAAAAAAGTAATAAAAACTAAAACCCAACTACGACTAAAAAGGTATAAACAAGACACCACAGACAGACAAATTAAAAATCCGTAGTCACACGTGTTAGGGCATAAATCGAACAGATCACGTGTGACTCCGGATTTTTAATTTGTCTGTCTGTGGTGTCTTGTTTATACCTTTTTAGTCGTAGTTGGGTTTTAGTTTTTATTACTGATTTTTTTTTAAAATTCTTTTGGCGTTATAATATATATATATTTGAAATGTGCTCATTAAACCCTTTCATTTGATACCTAACATGGTACGATTAAAGAATATTTTTTTTCAAGTTCCTGACTTTATGTCCTCTAGAGGGCGCCATTTTTAATTTAATGTGACGTCACATGGCCTATAACCAGCGGACGATCAAGAGGCTTCCAACGATACCTCACTTGTCAAATTGTGATGAGTGGTTTAGAACATATAGGGGGAACAGATGAACATACATACATACATACATACATACATACCGGTCAAAATCATAACCCTCCTTTTTGCTTCACCGTAGTCGGGTAAAAACAGAGGTCCTAGACAAAGTGACATTCTATTAACGCGCTTAAATAGCGATAACGATGATGGAAAAGGCAAAAAGGACTGACAAGCTATCGAAAAGATTTTGTCAATCCTGTTGAAAGACGTTGTAGAAATACGAAACGCTTTCGAAGCGATTGTCACTTGTCTAGGCCCTCTGGGACAACCTACTAATGTACTACTTTACCTATCACTTCAAGGATTACAGGCGTGATGTTCTGTTATGTAAATAGTCATTTGAACTCAGGACTGTCTAGCGTCCTCCTTATTATGCTAATAGCTAGGACATTATACATTGGCAACTTCGAGCGAGAGAACACCAAATCGAGCCAAGCAGAGCTGGTAAATTGCCAATATGCAATCAGTGTTGCATTACGTCACAGATTGTGCTTGATTGTCACTTGCAAATATGGTTGCCGTTTCAACTGTGTTAGTTTCATTGTTATTAACTATGTTTGAGCCACGGAGCACACTTTAATAACGTGTTTATTGTTTCATAATACCCGAGGAGCTCGTGGCTAAGTAATAACAGCCACTCGGGTCGATCCATCAGGTTAAGCTACGCCGGGGTTGGTCAGTGGGTGACCATTTTCACATATCGAGACTCCTCCGTGCCTCGGAAAGCACGTTAAGCCTTTGGTCCCGGCTGTCATTTGTGGATCTTTGACAGTCGTTACGAGTCGTCAGAAGCCCGAAAGTTTGACAACCAGTCTAACCAAGGGGTATCGTATTACCCAGTTACTGGGTTGTGGAAGTCAGATAGGCAGTCGCTCCATGTAAAATACTGGTATTCAGCTGGATCCGGTTAGGGTGGAAGCCGACCCCAACATAGGTGGGAAAAGGCTAGGCATATTGATTGCGTCATAATACCTGCTGTTGCAGCACTTTGTCAGTCCGTAATATGAGATTCTGAAAGTTGGCAACGTCTCATCGCAGATAACTGTCATATATTTCACATTTTTGATTCATTTGTCAATTAATTTTACACAATTAAAATTTGAAATATTATGTTAAAAAAGCAATTTAGATACTCAATATAGTGTCCTAGCTGCGTCCCGCGGTTTAACCCACGTAAGTTTCGATTCCAGGAGAATATCGGGATAAAAAGTATCCTATGCCCTATTCCAGGTCAAGGTCTACCCTTGTGCCAAATTTCATCCAAATCTGTTCAGCCGGTTTAGCGTGAAAGCGTAACAAACGAACACTCACTTTGGCATTTATATTAGGTAGGATAGTGTTAGATGGGCAGTCGCTCCATGTAAAATATTGGTAGCTGCATCTGGTTAGACTGGAAGCCGACCCCAACAAAGGGAAGGGTAAAAGGCTAGGTAGATTGATTTACTACGTTGTATAGTTGGCGTCGTAATTGCTTCATCATCCTAAGGGCCGAGTTACACCGGAATGGCAGCGGCCGGCAGCGACTCTGGCGCGGCGAGCACTTTCAGTGTGAAATAATTTTAAACTTTATCTACATACATAAAAGACCAGTATCGCTTGAAAAGTTCGCAAGACTGTGGTTCTGCCCGCAGCTGCCAGGGGCGAACAAATGAACGCGGGTGCGCGAGACCGCCCGCGGTGCCGAGGGTGGCCTCGCGCACCGCCGTTCATTTGTTTCTTCTGAACAGTTATATTTGCAAGCGGCGACGCCGGGGGCCGCTGCCGGCCGCTACCGCCCGCTGCCGGCCGCTGCCATTCCAGTGTGACTCGGCCCTAAGGTTGAATGTCTTTTGCACGTCATGACATGACACGGTATATTTGTGTCTTTGAAAGTTAGAATTTAGGACGGATTTCGCCTGAACGCTATTAGCACATCACTGTTGTGGTACATTGACACTGAAAGTTCTTGAACGTGGACAAAATTCACCCTTATTGGGAAATTGATTTCAAAACGGAGAAACCAATTAAGAGGTTGAATACACCTGCAGCTGGCTATGGATCCATCAAACCACGGTCCAGAATATGTATTTTTTAAATATTTTTATTCGATAGTATACATCGCCAAATAATAGAAAAAAATATTCGACACCAAAAAAGTAATTTCAAAATCAATCTGCTTAGCCTTTTCCCAACTATGTTGAGGTCGGCTTCCAGTCTAACCGGATGCAGCTGAATACCAGTATTTTACATGGAGCTACTGCCTATCTGACCTCCACAACCCAGTAACTGGGTAATACGATACCCCTTACCGATACACCAAAAAAGCAATTTAAAGTACTTAATTTTTTATTTTATATCCAACCGACCCGGGCTATTCAAACGCCCTCCATTTGGCGCGCTTGGTGTGGTGACGTCACATTCTATGAAAACAAACAAGGGTCAAGTCAATGTCAAACACAACACATTGACATTTAGTTTGTTGTCATAGATTGTTACGTCACATCCGCTCTGACCAATAGCGTCGCTTTTCAAGTATTTGAATTTCCCAGTTTTTTTGGTACTTTAGAAAAAAAAAAAATCGACATAATATTACCAACACACAATTATAAATATAAATATTCACCTGTACAAACCGAGTGTGGCTGAAGAGAAAATATCTAAATTCACGGCCTCACCCTAATTGTTCTGCCGACGGAGACAAATGGCCGTCAGCCTGTGACGTCATCCATCGTGTTGATAACGACTTGCCAGGGGGACCAGAAGTTTTACTGATAATAATTATGATGTACGATTTTATGAGGTCGAAAGTTTGGCCTATTAATGTTGAGAGGCGTATGTCCGAAAACAGGCTGTTTATTTACCGTTTAATGATGACCCAGTGTTTTGTTAGTGACAAATAAAAATTGCTCATCTCTTTTGTGAGCCATTTAATTAGTCACCACTACCAACTAAGGTAATATTGGACAAGACAATGTCATTTTTTCAAACTCGATTGTCCCATTTCTGGGCAAAGATCTTCCCCAAAGTCTTCCACTCTTCCATAAGTGTTGCCTTCTCCAGCCAATCTCCAAAAATGCCTCTAAGTCATCACGCAAGCGATTCCTATGTTATAGAGTTTAAAAAAATCGGTAACTAAACTAACGCTTTGAAACTCTCTCGCGAGACTCGTAATCTTTCTTAGTTCCTACTCTCATCACATCCCGCTATAACTTCTTACCACATTCAATCAATGCAAGCAGTGATAGCCTTGTGGTGTGACCGTCGAATTGCCAAGTCATAAGTCTCGAGTTCGAATCCAAGAGACACGCATCTCTGACTTTTCGGATTCATGTATGTATTGTATAATTATCACTTGCTTTTAAAACGGTGAACGAAAATATCGTAAGAAAATCGGAAATGTCTGAGAGATATTTCTCGACGGCATGTGAAGCCAAGTCAGGCTAAAACTTTGCATTCTACAGCTTTTCAGCAGCGGGAAAATTGGAAACCATATTTCCTTCTGACACTACATTGTGTTTCACTAAAGCAGTAAATCTACACGATCGTAGTAAAGTTGGGACATCCTAATTTTTTTAATTCTTTGAAAGTTAGAATTCAGAATGTTAAAAGCTGTTTCCAAGGCAACAACAGACTCTTCTTAGGGTTTTTTTAATATTAAAAAGTATTTTAAGTATATGCATTCTATCCGTACAGGGGTACTTGGGGCATGCACTAAAAGGTAGTTAGAGTTCAAAATAACAGTTTCCTAACTTTCTATCAGCGATAACGATGATGGAATAGGCAAAAATGTATAGGTCTGACATATGCTATCGAAAAGCTTATGTCAATCCTGTTGAAAGTCGTTTTAGAAATACGAAACACTTTCGAAGCGATTGTCACTTGTCTAGGCCCTCTGGTGTCAGACTTTTTATGTCGCCCAGGGGCCCAGGAAACTATACGTGCAATTACAATATATTATGTAAAGTCTGACTTCTGTGGCGAGACGAGTGTGGTGACTAAAAATATCATTAAATTGCCTTCACCAAAAATTCTTCACATGCTAGCACCAGAAAATAGATTTTCCACATTACTGCCACATTTGCACACTTAACCTACTGCCACAGAATCCTGCGTTGTCAGCAAGGAAAATAGGCTTTCAATATCACCGGGTGCGTCGATATCTCAGAATTCACTGAAAATTTCTTTCGCCCCAGATTTGCACCTCAGAATAATAACTACAGAAGGTCGGCTCCACGCAACATGCGGAAACAGGGACACGCTCACATGACGCGTACACACGGCAATCTCAAACAAATGCCGCTCGCGAGTTTGCTTGCACTCGCTATACGAGAAGCGTGTAGTGGTTTATGTGTGCGTGCGTTTTCGTTCATTGTATCGGGTCGACCTTCTGTGCCTATCTACTCTATGTCTGCAGGTTTCTTTCAAAGGCGAAGTCGGAGCAGTTTCTTTTGTATCCAATCCGGTTAATGATCGCTGTGAAGAAATAGGAATATTACTTTGTACTGTCGCTGGTGTTGGTTTGATTTCTTTGAGTTTGAGTTGAAAGATTTTATTATTATTTATGAAATTATTTTTTGTTGAAGTTGAGTCGTTGAAAATAGCTTTGAACTTTTCTGCTTTTTGTTATAATAATAATATTTACATTACATGTTTATTTTCTCTACACAAGTTAGCAGTAAGTACACTGAACGAAACACAATAGAAGTTTTATTGAAACGTATAAGGACGTTAGTGTCCTTCAAAGTGTTAATGTTAATCTTTGACAGTTGTGCAAGAATAAGGAGCTAAACTCGCGACAATCTAAGAAGTCCGTTTTGACGTTTCGTTCTCGTACTTGTAATAAAACGTTAAGCCTTGAGTATCAGTTTTAAGCAATGTAGATAAGTCGTCGATTACAAACTCTCTAAGTATGTTTAATCGATGTGTCTCGAGAATCAGTTTAGAAGAAACTAATTTTATTTTTCATTGCTACACAAAGGATTTTTATAGCTGTCAAAACGGACTTCTTAGATTGTCGCGAGTCTCAGTTTTATAAGTTATTGTTCTACTCAGACCAGAAACGATTTCCAGATGTAAGTTTTCGTAATTCTCGAACCGAATTGAATTTTTAAAATTACTAATTGTTAATCACGAAGTTTAGTTATAATGCACCTAGGTAGTATGAGGTATGTACTTCGATTATTAAATGCCTACTAATTATGTTTAAAATTTAATCATTTTAAGGTGATAGTTACCACACCAAGCTACCTTAAAATAATTCTTATACTTCTGAATCAAAGACAAATATTTATAGTCTGAAAAAAATATCCGTTCCATTTTTCAAACCCCACATCCCTAGTTGCCACAAGACGCAAATTAAAACTTCGAAGTGAAGAGTCTTCCTCAGTACAGTTGGGTCGCGTTGGACGATAGTTACTTGATTGCGTTCTCTTCTTCTCCAAAGTTATAACACGTAGGTTCGCGGCGTCTTTGACATCTGTCGCCTGAATAAATGATTAGAGTTTGAGTTCAAATTCTGACTTCAGACTCGTGTACCATTGTGGATCATGGTTGACAAAGTGAAGAAAATATATTGAAAATATAGTAAAACATGACTCAAAATCAAAATCAAAATATTTTATTTCACATGGGCACTTATGAAACGTCAGAAGCTAGGTGCACGGTTCCAATTGGTAGTTTCCGACTGTGAACCTTTCTGCAATGTAGTTAACATCTTGCATGCTTTTGTATACATACTTGTGTTTCGGACAAATAAATGATCTATTCTATTGTATTCTATATGACCAAGACTGCTGACTCGCTGCGCACATACCTAAGGCCTCGGTGTCAAAGTTAGCGATTGCGGGGCGGAGGCGGCGACGACGGCGCGGGGAGCGGCGCCGCAACGTACACCCGGTCTCAAAGCCAGCGCGCAGATTGCACGGCGTAGTGTTGTGTTATGAGAAATTAGTGTCTTGGTTCGCCAACGAAATGTCTTTACAGCGACGGCAACATCTTTTTGATACATAACGTTAGAAACGTCTGTCGTTAAAAATTAAAAGATAAAATGCAGAACACTACGCCAATATAGACGCGCGGGCACCGCTAAAATCAATCTGCCTAGCCTTTAGCCCAACTATGTTGGGATCGGCTTCCATTCAGCATGAATCAGCTGAATACCAGTATTTTGCATGGAGCGACTGCCTATCGGACTTCCACAACCCAGTAACTGGGTATTACGATACCCGTTGGTTAGACTGGTTGTCAGACTTTCGGGCTTCTGACGACTCATAACGAGTGTCAAAGATCCACAAATGACAGCCGGGATTAACGTGCTTTCCGAGGCACGGAGGAGTCTCGATATGTGAAAATGGTCACCCATTCACGGACCAACCCCGGCAAGCGTAGCTTAACCTGATGGATCGACCCGAGCGGCTGTTATTACTTAGCCACGAGCTCCGTTATTTGTATTGTTATAACTTAGCACGCGCGGGTACCGCTAGACTGGTGTAAATCGCTCGAACGCCGCTCCCCGCACGAGGCCAGTTCCAATTATAAATCTATGTATTGAATCGCACCGCTCCCCGCGCTCGCTGACTTCGTGTCCGTAGCCTAAGGCGCGGTACAGCAGCGGTATCGGTGAACTATACTACGGATTCAAATAATAACATTCATTAGTACCTAATATAGTTCTAGCCGATATTGATATCTAGGACTTTTTCTTTCTAAAAAATCCTTCAAAGGATAGCAAATGAACTGAACCAAGTTACGAAGTTCCCTGACCATCCAAAGCAGCAACATTTGAAACAGAAGTGTTTTAATCAAGAATTTTGAGATGCAAATTAGTTCGCAAGCAACGTGCAGACCAGTTGAGTTGCAATAGGAATAACTAAGAGTCTCCAATCAGATGCGGTTACCCATAGCTTAAGAATGCAGATCACTTGAGTTTAAGCAAATGTAGTCTAATCTTAAATTAACATCCGGAGGTAGTGCATTGTTCTTGCGCAAGGGATGTAGCTCCTGATCTACAACTGTAGTGAAAGGTAATTAGAGGCGAAGAAAGGAAACCAATTTGTTGCCGCAAGCACAGTCATGTTTTTTTTAAAGGATTACAGTTATGTGTGTTGCGGGCTTTGGTTTTGAAATAAATCGGTGGTGTATGTATTTTATTTATCCAAGCCCAGGGGTGTGATTCTGTAAGACCTCATTCTAAACTTCGAATCTGAATCCGCTGTGAGTTTCTTGATTGGCATTCTAAAAACTCGGTTGATACACAAGCGCTACCCTCGCGAACGTGTCAGCGAGTTGAACTAAATTTACCGTGAGATTTTGACAGATAAAGTATGAGATGACGTAAGAAGTGGCATTCGGTAAGGTAATTCCCCCGTCACTTCGCACTCAAACCCGATTCAAAATTCGAAGTGAGAGTGAATAGCGATGTGAGATGCGAGTTGTTGTTTGAAATTTACAGAATCGACGTACATCAAAGGTTGCAATCGAACATTTAACAAAAAAAAAAAAAACTTTACGTATTTTAGGGAAAAGTATGGAAAATATAGTTGATTTGCACGATGAGTCATTCATTCGAAGAGGTTTGCATAGGAGGTCTTCCTATCATTCGGAAATATTATTATTTTTTATACATAAAGATTCTTTTTAACCGACTTCTTCAAAAAAGAGGAGGTTCTCAATTCGTCTGTATGTTTTTTTTTTTTTTTTTTTGTATGTTTGTTACGCGATTACTCCGCCAATTATGAATCGATTTTGATGATTCTTTTTTTGTTTGGTAGGTCATGCTTCCGAGGTGGTCCCATATAAATTTTATTAACTTTGCTTGTGTAATTTTTGAGTTAGCTTCAATATTACGTATTTTTCCCACTTAGTTTATCTAGATGATATCCTGTTTGACTCCTTGACTGTTATTTACATAGCAGGTAGTGGTATTCGGATTTGTGTGGGGTAGGTACCACAACTAAAAGGTGAAAAATAAAAACTTTTTACAAAAAAAAAAACAACCGACTTCCAAAAAAAACACTAAAAAAGTGAAAAATAACTTTAATTTCGGAAGTCGGTGGCAAAAAACGGAAATTGAAAAGCAAAGACACCGACTTCCGAAATTAAAGTTATTTTTCACTTTTTTAGTGTTTTTTTTGGAAGTCGGTTGTTTTTTTTTTTGTAAAAAGTTTTTATCATCATCATCATTTCAGCTGAAAGACGACCACTGCTGGACATAATCCTCCCCCAAGCACCGCCACTTCGACCGGTTCTATGCTTCTCGAATCCAGCGAATAAGATTCTTTCCCAGTTTATATATCATCTTAATCTTTATTTACAAGCAAGCAAACTCATGCAAGTTTCTTTAAATATGAACTGTCCCACTAACGCTGCCCTAGATTTAGTTAGCAAAAGAAATACCCACCTTTGCACCTGTCGGTGACAAATTAAAGACATCGTTTCTCCAGTTTTTGCGTCCACGCCTTCAGAAAGAAACTGGGTTATATACAGGCGTCGGGTACAGTGCACCACTAAGCTTACTGCTAATGATAAGGTAGCACTTGCGAAGTAAGAGTGAAATTTTGGGAGGACTGTAGAAGTGTAGATAGGTACGTGTGTACGATAAATGACTTGAAGAAAACGTGAGGTGTTGTTTTTGTATTTTTTTGTATTACTACGTTATTTTAGGACTGCGTTTTAATATTAATCGGAATTGAAGCCTTTATTGATGTGGGTTGTATTTCTAGGTACAGTCAAATTCAAACTCAAAGCATTTATTTCAAATAAACCAATTACAGGTACTTTTGAATTGGCAAGGGGTCGGTCAGTTAAAAAGATGAAGCTAGTTGCCCATTCCAAAGCGTAAAGTAGGTTCCTATGGACAAGATCGGGCAAGAAACTCCACGGACACTAGTAAGGTTACGAGCATAGAAACCTTACATCTATCCCGAGTCCTATTTAAAAGCGATCGTCACGTTTAAATGTCACTTTTTTCTCACAAAACCGGAAAGAGTCCTTTGTCGGTGCCAGCACGCGTACAGGCACACCGAACAAAAAGTGATTTTATGAACGAGACGATCGCGTATTCGCTTTTAAATAGGACGCGCCCTTACGTCAAATTCCAAAATGATTTTCTCGTGGAATAACGATCGCAACTTTGAGAAAATACTTCTTTCTTAATAATATGGATTGGAGAAAACTTTGAAAATAGTTTTTAGGGTTCCGTACCCTAAGGGTATAACGGGACCCTATTACTAAGACTCCGCTGTCTGTCTGTCTGTCCGTCTGTCACCAGGCTGTATCTCATGAACCGTGATAGCTAGACAGTTGAAAATTTTCACAGATGATGTATTTCTGTTGCCGCTATAACAACAAATACTAAAAAACAGAATAAAATAAATAGTTAAGGGCTCCCATACAACAAACGTGATTTTTTTGCCGTTTTTATAGACAATGGTACGGAACCCTTCTTGCGCGAGTCCGACTCGCACTTGGTCGGTTTTTTTAATCTTGCGCAAGTGTAAGTAAGGTATTTATTCTCATGACTGGTAAAGATGCCACTTTTTATTTCTTATTTGACATAGATTCGTCTGCTCCGTATACTGACTTCATGATCATACTACATCCAACATACGTTACATACTTTGTATCAATCTTAGACAACATGCGTCTGTGTGTTAGCATTCGTCCTAACGGCAAACAGGACACTACCCCACTTAATTCGTACAATACAGATGATCCATGTCCCTAACAGGGTGTCTGATTTGCTGAGGACAAATATTTACAGGCCTCAAGACATTTGTTCCGAGTCTGGATGATTGGATGTTTGTGCACGTGGTTTAGATGTACATATGTAGTGGCTAAGCTGGCGGGAGTCCTTGCGCGTTTGAGTGGGAGGCGTTTATTTTATTTTGCTACCCTTGAGACGGAATATTCGCTTTGTAAGAAGACGAAGCCTGGGAAAGTGTGTGGCTCGAGTAAAACCAGCGCACCTTTAGGATGAGGCTACATTAGGCCGCGACGCGACCTGCGACACATTCGACGTTAGTCGCGTCGCGGCCTAGTGTAGCTTCAGCCTTAGAGTACCTACTAGTTGTTTATGCTATTAAGTGTAACGGGTAAAGTTGTGATTTTGGCATACCTATTAAAGGTAAGTATAATATTTTGCCGGTTATTAATGTGTTATTATGAAACCAGAGATTGATCATTGTACAGTTGTACAAGCCATTTGGTACACAGGCAGCTAACTTGTAGTTCTACTTTGAACAATGTTGTAAAAGTGTTGAGTAGTCAATTCTTTTACATTACACTAAATAGTTATACGCAAACAATAAAAATGAATATGGGCAGTGTATGGAAAGAGGTATAATTTTTACCCGGCAATCAAAGATTGATTGATTGATTGTACTTGATTGTACTTAGTGGAATAATGTGTACACGTTTACACATTATTTAACTAAGTACATATTATATATCCTAGGCTTGACCTCTTTTAGTGTGCAGTAAGCTCAATGTTTCCGGAAATTGAAACTCAGATACATCAAAGCGGGTATTGTGGTGTACCGCAAAAGAGATGATGGAACGAACTGGACGAAATAAATAGGTAAATGGTTGTGGAACGTCACTGGCATTAGCTAGGATTACCTGACGGTACACGAAGCGGATTGTGGCGAAGTTTGGAATGGAACTAAGCACATTAATTAGTCATCAAATCATCAGTAGTTTAGTAGCAATTGTGTGTGAAAACAAAAGTGTTTGCAAAATGGACACACAATTTTTTTAACGCAATTTATTCCTTTATTATTTTGAGATGACGTTTTTGAAAGCTCTTTCAATTCTTTCATAACAGGTCACTAGAAAGTATAATATCCCCAAAATGTCTTACATAGCAACGCGAACACCACATAATACGACACCTAGGATTCTCTTGATGGACAAATTGACACTTTTGACGATCGGGACCCTTGTCACGTGACAAAGGAGTGTTAGGGGCGACATTGTGTACCTTTCAGGTAGCGGGTAGTTTTACAGGGATGCGGAAGGGAAGAATGGATGTGTAGGGGCGGTTCCGTGGAACGGTTTTTCTTTTGAGGGTGTAATGTTACATTGGGATGGCGTGAATGGCGCGAATGGAGTGGAGGTGTGGCGCTAACATTTTTAATACTTATTATGTCGCAGGTAGGTAAAAAAATGCGTCTGCCGGAAAACTCACGATATCTATAATATTATCCTAGTGTCTATAAACTATTCACTTTTACAATTTTTTACAAAAAAATCAAAACGTCAAAGTAAAGACGCCGCTCCACATGTGCAGGTCCGGCAAAGAAATTTCAATGAAGTAGGAGGAGAGAAATTTCAAAATCAGATATCTATATTATGTAACTAGCACTGTAACGAAAACTTAAATTACATGCAGAAAAAAGTCTTACTAAGCTTGCTATAATGTAATGCAATTAATAATAATAATATCGGGTGGTATTAGCTCGCAGTCAGACTTTTCAATCTTCTGGATTTAATTATCCTCTGCGGACTAAAAATAAATAAATGCAATAAGCCGAAAGAAGACTCTTTTCCCACGTTTCTTTCAGTGAGGACTTCTTTCAGTGAGACTACTCATGATTTGAGAGGTCTCGTGTAAAACCTAAGGAGTTCTGTGCACTGGTCCTTGAGGTAGTCGGGTAGTGCTCGCGAGATGAAATGAAAGGTGCTTGAGAGTCATTTGGTTTTTAAAGTAGGTAGGTATACTTGGCGCCAACATGTGGTATATTAATTTGAGAATAGTGTTTGTGACTTTATTGTAACAGCTTTTTAAATAAGTACCTTTTTTCATTACAGTCACAGAAAGTATCATAGAAACCCTGAGGTTTATTTTTGATGCCAAGAGGGGGATTTTCAAACCTTGTGGGCCCAGACAAAGTGACATTCTATCAGCGTTAACGATGATGGAAAAGGGGCAAATGTATTGCATTGACTTAAACTACCGAAAAGCTTATGTCAATTCTAGTGAAAGTCGTTGTAGAAATACGAAACGCTTTGAAAGCGATTGCAACTTGTCTTGGTCTTTTGTCCGTATATTGGTCTAAAATCACCAAAATGTAACGAGCCGGCATAGAATAATCAGCCTATAACGTCCCCACTGCTGGGACACAGGCCTCCGCTCTGTGAGACGGAGCGGGCCGTAATCCACCACAAGATGTCACAAATGTCTTCGATTTTTTTTGGTCCTCGGACATGCCAGCTTCCTCACGATATTTTTTCTTTCCCCGTTTTGAGAGCAGTGGTGATGAAATAATTTCCACAAGGTAAAGCGCCTATCAGGGGCTTATGGCCGTTACCACTGGGCCACCACTGGGCCACCACTGTGCTTAATTATTATTGTGCCTTTTCCTTAATATGAAATATTACATGTTGATAATTATTAATTCAATCAATCTGCTTAGCCTTTTCCCAACTATGTTGGGGTCGGCTTCCAGTCTAATCGGATGCAGTTGATACCAGTATTTTACATGGAGCGACTGCCTATCTAACCTCCCCAACCCAGTAACTAGGTAATACGATACCCCTTGGTAAGACTGGTTGTCAGACTTTCGGGCTTCTCACGACCCGTGACGACTGTCAAACATCCACGAATGACAGCCGGGACCAACGGCTTAACGTGCTTTCCGAGGCATGGGGAAGTCTCGTTATGTAAAGATGGTCACCCATCCACGGACCAAACCCTGCAAGCCTAGCTTAACCTCATGGATTGACCCGTACGGCTGTTATTACTTAGCCACGAGCTCCTCTGTTGATCATTATTAAATAAGTATTTATAGGAAGTCGATAAGTCACACTCATTCTCATCAAATTACATTTCCCTATTATTCCCTAACGCGCCATTTAAGTCTTAAGCACATTCATTCATAATCCCCATTCATAAATATGTTTACCACCATACATAATGAGAATATTACAAAACTTTTGTTGTAAAACCTAATTTAAATGCGAATCTTAATTAAAATTTACAAACAATAGAAGATTTAGGAACGAATCTGGAAGCAGGAGCGTTTCACTGAATGTTTTAAATTAATTGCCTTAATTTATGTTTAGTTATGTTTATTCATTAATTTTAGGAACGTAATTAAATGTGATGTTGTTTTTATAGTTTACAGTTCATTTGGAAGTAATTAAATCGAGACAAATGCTAGCCCCTATTACATCTGACTTAAACATAACTGGCGAAATGTGGGTGTACTATAAGTACACCTTTGCCTAACTTCGGGGATTACAGGCGTGAGGTTATGTTATGTAAATATAGGTACGTATTGTTATAGACACTTCCACTTCTTATTTATAGAAATATTAAAAACTAAAATAATGAGGAGAATAATTTGGACTTTAGGAACATGAAATCTCCAAAATCTAGTCGCAATTTCATCTCAGCGACAGTCAATGTCAAAACTTGTCAAAAATTAGAGTTATTTTTGACAGATTCAGACTGAGTTTAATACGCGACTGTTGGTGATAATTCTATTCCTACTTGTGTACCTACATCAAAACTTAATTTTAAAAACTTTGTCTCTTATCTTTTTAGGGTTCCGTACACAAAGGGTAAAACGGGACCCTATTACTAAGTCTCCGTTGTATCCAGGCTGTATCTCATGAACCGTGATAGTTAGACAGTTGAAATTTTCACAGATGATGTATTTCTGTTGCCGCTATAACAACAAATACTAAAAAACAGAATATAATAAATATTTAAAGGGGCTCCGATACAACAAACGTGATTTTTTCGCCGTTTTTATAGATAATGGTACGGAAAACTTCGTGCGCGAGTCCGACTCGCACTTGGCCGGTTTTTTTTATTTCCAGAGTGACACAAATCTTTTTGAGTAAGTACCGAAATACTGAAATAGACTGACCGCGATGTGAAATCGCTATTTTCACGTAAAAAATGGTTCATAATATCGTAGAAAAAATATGGTAGAGGAAATATCTAGTAATAAATTGTTTCTCAGAAATATGCATTTCTCTGTTTACAATGCAATGTCTGTAGGAAAAATTATTGTACGCAGAATAATGAAGATTAATTAGTCTTACAGTTCTAAGCTTCCATTATGATGGAATATCTCTTGTAGATATATTGAATGCCTTCATATTGTTTTAAATGGGTTAGTGTTTACTCGGTGGTGGAAGAATGGGCTTTTTGCTAGATTGCGAGTTAAAATTCTGCAGTCAAATTGTCTCATTAACTACTAGCTGTTGCTCGCGACTTCGTCTGCGATCCAGGTTGAAAAGAAGCCTATGTCCTTTTCCATAGGTCATGATCACGCCAAATGATGGTCTTTAAAAATACTAAGCGTAGATGGTTATGTTTGACAAATATCTAAGAAAAGATGTAGCTTAGGTATCGTATGCAGGTACAGAACTTAATGTCCGCTCGGAACATGAGGCGAGTCGCTGTGCAGTAACAATTTCGTGTCTCAGCAGGTGTGAGGGGTGGGGAACTGCGCAGTGTACCTATTAATCGAACTGTACCTATTATTCAGGCTTGATTTATTGTTAAACAGCCGCATAACATACAATCTAAATTAGCCATCTTTACATGATCCCTGCAGCATACAAGTTAGCGTTAATACCATTAGTAAGATTTATACTCAGCTCTTATTTATTTACAAAGTTCTATGTAAACAGTAAGCAGGAAGCTATCTCTCATTCCGTAACATTTGAGATTAGAGGACGAATACGGAACTGGCTTATTTACGCCGATCTGTTACAGTAAAGTGACGGGTGGATGCCGCGAAATAGAATAAAAAGTTGAAGACACAAAGCCATATACGTTATTGAATGTTTAAAAATAAATAAATACGTCTAAAAACAAAAACGAATCATTCTTATTTACGCTAGAATAGGGTAAGTTTGTATGATGAGATGATTTTTTTTATAGTTTCTGCCTTTTAGCGTCGCACAGTATTATTTTTGCCTCGAAAAACGGACATCCTCCTTTTATTAACTTATTTGATAGAACAGGTTATTTTAAAAGTAAGAGTAAAATACCCGTTTGACAATTTTGTCCCAATCGGGAGATATAAATTTTTCAATTTATTTTCTATGGTTTCCATAAAAACCATAGAAATCGCAATAGCTTCAGATCCAATCCGTTTTTGTCGTTGAAAATCTTTGATTGAAATTACTTGATGCTTTATATTAAGGAAATTATCAAGCAAACGCTAAACTTTTATCGATAAACGTGTATGAGTTACAACGAATTTTACATATTTTCGATTTAATTTTTTTATGGGCTTATTTCATGGCATTTAGATTCAATATCGATACAAGCTGTTGCTTTGGCACTAAGAAGTACCGATTTAAAATATCATATCCAAATCTTACGTTATCTAGAATTTACAGGATTCTGAAATTTAGGCGCTAGGGTTGGCACAACACGTATTTTTTTAAATGTAAAACATTTAAAAAAATACGTGTTGTGCAAAATTTTATATAAATAAGTGAAAATGTTAATTCCCGATACCGGTGGGCTACTCTTTTTTATATTTTTAAATGTTTTTTATATATTTATTTTTAAGAAATATTTAAAAATGTTAAATAATATGTGTAAAAATAAATAAAGGACATGATAACATGGTTATCTGAAAGAAGTTACAATTTCATCATTTCATTCATCCAACTATTTTCATATTATTTTATAAATAGTTAAAAAGTAAATTAAATTAAAATGAATACGGAATTATATTATAATGCTAGTAATCTTACTAGTTTTGTTAATGTACAATTTTAGCAGTTTAGATATTTGTAAGTTTACTAAAACGTTAAATACGATGATGTACAATAAACGAATTTTTCGTTTATCCAATGAAGGGCAATTAGTGGTACGGGGAAGGGTTCCGCACTCGTTAGAATTAAACCTACAAATTAACAAAAAATATTCTTTTTTATGAAGTGATGACCCTAAAATCAAAATTATCAGAAAAAACTTTAGAAGTGAATAACTCCCAGATACCGCGAGATTTGGATTTGGTTTTTTTTTAGTGATTGGTTGTGGTCTAAAGATGATATACAATAAATATAGAATCGAACTAAGCAAAGATACAACCATGAAAAATATTAATTTACATCTGTACTAGTTAGTATATGGTATTATTACCAATAATATAGAAAAGGGTAAAATAATGCGTATTTTTTTTGTCATTAATTAATTTAGAAAAGTTCAAAAATTTATAAAATAATTTTTTACTCGTGTTTGGTGTAAAATTGGCACATCGGTATTTTACTCTTACTTTTATAATAACCTGTTATATCGGATAAGCTAATAAAAAGGGGATGTTCGTTTTTCGAGGCAAAAATAATACTGTGCGTCGGTAAATAAGCTTTTTGATTATAATAAATGTATAAATCAAACAATTTATTTTTTGATTATAATTATATAAATCAAACGATTTATTAGAATTAATAAAGTTGTTGATTTTAAACAACCTTCACAACAAAGAAAATGACAGAAAGAAAATGATTTAATTGGGACACGCGCAAGATATACAAACAGTAAAAAAGGAACAATAAAACTAACAAATGTTTGATACACACTCTGTATTTCTTTATTTCTACTAGTCAGATAAACGTATTTAATTTCTTTTTCGATACCTACTCATACATCAAAATACAGCGAAAGGCTATATAAAAATTATTCCTACTAAAATAATAATAAAATTGGGTCAAATAACCATAATAATTCGCGTGATAATGGATCGCGACGTTTGATTGACACCTTTGCATTAGCAAAATGAAACAGTTATCTTTTCTTAGGGCTCTGACAAATGATCAAGAATTCGACGTAAAAAAAATGTAATGGACGTATTTATAGGTTGGTTTTTTATAAAATAAAATAAAATATTTTTACTGTACAAAGAGAAACACATACATTATACAGTAAAGTGGATTGTACAAGTGGTTTTTAAACTCAGGTAGAACTAAAAGCTGGTTCCTGAACTAAGTAAAAAGATACTTGTAACTCGGGAGATAGGACTTATAGGAAAAAAGACTCTATAAAAGAAATCCTTTAAAGGATTGGTGGAAAGGTTCTGGAGTGGCGACCGCGTCCCGGAAGGCGTAGCGTTGGAAGGCCTCCCAACAAGGCGGATCGATGACCTTGTGAAGGTCGCGGTAATCAGCTGGATGTGAGAAGCACATGACTGGTCGATGTGATTACGATTGGTGCAGGCCTATGTCCAGCAGTGGACGTCTTTCGGCTGAAATGATTTTATCGTTTATTAGAATTGTCAATTTTTTTTGAGAAATAGCTTCCAATTTCTACTCGGTTATTCTATTTGGTTCAAACGCAGGACACTAAAACAATTTTTTGGTTTTTGTCCATCTGTTTGTTCCGGTTAATGTCAGAAACGGTTGGACCAATTTTGATGGGACTTTCACAGGCCGATAGCTAATGTTAAACTTAGGCTACTTTAATTTTAGAAAAAAGAATAGTGGTCTCGCGGGCAGCAGCTAGTAATAGATTAAGATTTGCAAGCCCTTATAAAAAGTAATAAATGCAAGCAATAAATAATGTTATGCCAATTCTGCCGTAATGATTTTCATTAAGTAAATTGAAGCGATTTTTTTCTGAACGAATTTTTTATTTCGGATTATATCTTGTAACTTAATTTAATAACTTAATGGTAGTCTTTATAGAAAGTAGCTATTGAAATGTTTGTTATTTTTCCACCTGATGTCAAAAACCATTGTTTACCCGAAATAAACCAACTACGGAAAAATTCCAAAGGATGGGAAGCCTCTATTATTTATGAAAAAATATCGCTCACCCGATAGCAGGAAAATTAATAAAGTATTCGTTATTGACACTATGATTGATCATCAGGCACGTCACTGATGATTGATCAGTGAGGACGACATTACTATTTGAACAGTGTTGGGTCGTAGGGATGGGTTTTGTCTAGTTTGAAAATGTTTTAGTAGATTTTATTGACAGAACAGTTAGCACAGTGGTCGAGTGACTTCGGAGCTTTGGTGCGAGGGTTTGATTTCTATTAAAATACTTTTACCGCTGAGATGTGAGTGGAAACGCAGGGACGCCCTGCGAGGACATATAGTGACCTTATTGGTGATATTTTTCAGAAAGGTCAGGTCCGGTTGGCGTGTGTATGAACGTCAACGACGCAAAAGAAGTATGTAAGGATCGTAGTAGGTGACGTTTTGTAGTTTCTGTCTACCCCCATGGGAAGAAGGCGTGAGTTTATGTGTGTGTGTGTGTGTATTTTTTGTAGTTTTTGGTGTGATAACTTTTATTTTTGGCAATATTGTGTTTTTCAACGATTTAGAGGAAATGAGAGACTACGATAAAATAAACTGGTAGTACTTTAGTCGGTGTTTTGTTTTAGCCCAGTTTCTTCGTAATAAAAGAGTTAAATAGCATAAATAATCCTAAAAATCCAAAGTTGGTTCTTATGCACAGTTGTCATACATTTCTATTACTAAAGTGAATTTCAGCCTATAATGTGGTCTCCTCTCAGTGAGAGGGAGTGGGCCGTAATCAACCACGCGGACAAGAGTAAGTAAGTAGAGTTAAATAGTTTAGTCTAAAAAACATTTAAGGTTAAAACTAGGTACTTAGAGCTGCCCCAAAACGGAAAAAATAAAAACTAATTAGTTTTTATTACTTTTTTTTTAAATTCTTTTGGTGTCATAATTTTTTTTTTTTTAAATGTGCTCATTAAGCCCTTTTATTTGATACCCAACATGGTACGATTAAACAATAATTTTTTTTAGTTCCTGACTTTATGTGCTGTAGAGGTCGCCATTTTTAATTTAATGTGACGTCACATAGCCTATAACCTCAGACGATCAAAACGCTTCCAACGATACGTCATTTGTCAAATTGTGATGAGTGGTTTAGAAGATAGGAGGGAACAGATGAACATACATACATACATCCATACCGGTCAAAATCATAACCCTCTTTTTTTCTCTCGCCGTAGTCGGGTAAAAACCAGTGGAAAGTAAAAACACATTAATTACGTCTGAACTAAACAAAAGTAAGCTGAGTTCTGTGTGCCTTTTGCCTTTGAAAATTAAATATTCGTTTGTCTAACATTTTAGTATCACACTGGGTTTACAAGTTTTCTGTAACGAAAACTTTCCGAATTTAAGATAAATTCAACCTTATCGTCATAAAAACATGGTCTAAATTCCTTTGCGCGGCATTTCCAAGAAATATTACAACTATTCCTGCTGTTGAAATATTATAATGTTTGGTCTAACAAACTGTGTGACCGACGTATATTTAATCCCTCGTTGCCAATATTTGTGGCAAATGTGGTAATTTGGCCAACACTTCGTGGCTGGGTCAGTTTTGCCAATTAAGTGACACTTGTGCTGTCTCATTTCTGGATTGGCTTCAGTGAATTTATGTTGGGAGGGAAATGTGAATGAATTTGGGAAAATTATAGATTTTTAACATGATTATAGGTGAAATGATTGATACGTCTATAAAGCTACTAAAAGAGTTTAAGAGGCAACTCAAGCAGTAACTAAAGGATAATATAAATACAGGGTGACATGGACATCGAGCTACAACCTGTTACTATACATTCAGTACATGATTCTGAAACCACTACCTTGTAATTTTTCGTTGGTTATATAAAAAAAATCTGCCCTTTCCTACAAAAGTACCTACGCGGTCAACAGCAAACATTTTTTTTAAATAATCGAGGAATAATCTAAATAGTCGATGATGCCACCCTGTATAGGTTTTATGAATTTAATTAATGATTAATTACGTTATTAGCGATGTACTTAACTTCTGCTTCTTAACCTCCAGGCAGCACTCATAAAAAGGATACTACTGTAGTGGAAACAAAGCCTCAAGTTGTCTTAATTATTTAAATTCATAATTTATAAAAATATCATGAGAAAATAGTGCGTCCCTTCTAAAGTAAGTCTGTCTACCATTCTATGAGCTTGATGCTATATTAGAAAAGCAAAAAAATAAGCGAATGAGTTACCAACATAATCAGCCTATAATGTCGCACTGCTGGGCTACAGGCATCCTCTCTGTGAGAGGGAGTGGACCGTAATAGACCACCCGGGCCCAGTACGGGTTGGTACATGTCATATGTCTTAGATTTTTTTTGTTCTATGACATGCCGTTTTCCTCACAATGTTTTCCTTCACCGTTTTGAGAGCAGTGGTGATTAAATAATTTACACAAAGTAAAGCGCCTGACTGTGTTTGAACCTACGACCTACAACTCGTAAATCGCGGCCGTTACCACTGCTCTCATAATTAATCTTGAATTACCAGTAATGATAATTAAATAATAGCTACAGCCACATTCTACCAATTCTATTTACAATAACCGTTAGCATAATGCTAATAGGTACAGAGATAATAAACGTGAAAATGTCACTTACGTCTGATAAAGTATAATTACAACGGAGCATTAAGGATAATTTATAAATTTGCGGCTAGATGTGACAAACGGATGCTCTTAATTTCATAACAGTTGTGTGTGGGTCGACATGATAGATGTTCTGTGTGTAACAAGGACACTCCATAGGGATGGGGGTCGATTTTCACTTCTGAGTTCAGCTCCAATATTATGTACTGACAAATGCTTGCACTGACTGGACAGGTCCACTTAAATCGTTGTGGTTCACTTCTCAGAAGACCATTTCAGACGCTAATCTACATGGTCCTCATATGGCCTGACCAAGATTATGTCTGGACTTTAAAAGAGACTGCGACCTCTGAGTTTGTTTCGGCCTTTCTTCTCAGAGTAGTCAGATAGGAAATGCCGACCTCATCTATCTTATTTTTAATATTTTTTAATATGACGTGTAAAAGTGATTCCAATATCCTATTTAGAGAACAAACAATTTCATTTCATTTCATTTACTGAATAAATCTACCGAATAATTTTATGTCTAAATTCAATCAATCTGCCTAGCCTTTTCCCAACTATTTTTGGGGTCAGCTTCCAGTCTAACCGGATGCAGCTGAATACCAGTATTTTACATGGAGTGGCTGACTATCTGACCTCCACAACCCAATTACTAGGTAATACGATACCCCTTAGTAAGACTGTTGTCAGACTTTCGGGCTTCTGACGACCCGTAACGACTGTCAAAGGGGCAGGAATGACAACCGGGACCAACAGCTTAACGTGCTTTGCGAGCCACGGAGGAGTCTCGGTATGTGAAAATGGTCACCCATTCACGGACCAACCCCGGCAAGCGTAGCTTAACCTGATGGATCGACCCGTGTGGCTGTTATTACTTAGCCACGAGCTCCTCCCTAATGCGTGAAAACCCGATCACTGAAAATTAGTATAATAATAATATTTTAAATAAATTAATAAATTAATATATTCCTCCGTACCTCGGAAAGCACGTTAAGCCGTTGGTCCCGGCTGTCATTTGTAGATCTTTGACAGTCGTTACGAGTCGTCAGAAGCCCGAAAGTCTGACAACCAGTCTAACCAAGGGGTATTGTATTACCCAGTTACTGGGTTGTGGAGTTCAGATAAGCATTCGCTTCATGTAAAATCCTGGTATTCAGCTGCATCCGGTTAGACTGGAAGCCGACCCAAACTTAGTTGGGAAAAAGGCTGGGCGGATTGATTGGGTTTTTACGCATTAGGATAGTACTGAAACGTAACACTTTTTTTTATCCGACAACATAATATGTTTCATAACTTTTTCCCAAAAACTTTTATATCCTGCACAGTTAATTTGGAATGGACATCTCGATTTTTCTCGATCTGTCGAAGTTCAAACAAGTTTTCAATTTCTCAGTTTCTAATATCTATATCCTGATTAAAACTCTCTAATTAGGACATAAGAGTGGTCCAGCATAAAAATCAGTTTCACTTAATTAGTTTCCATTACGCTGCGCTATTTCCATTACCTACATACTCATAAAACTCGAATTTTCGCCTCCCTATTAGAAACGCTTCGCCAAACACACTTAGGACGAACCGCTAAATAATAGCAGATTTTTCTCCAGAAACGAAAAATGTAAGTAGAACGAGTAAACGCGTAACTTCCTACATAATTGATTAATCTTACTACCACAAAATCGTGTTTATCAGTTGTTTAGGTTAAACACCTTTTAAACAAGACATTTATTTATGGAGTTTGACGTAAGATAGATATTAGACACACGTCGAACAAGTGTTTAAGTTTTTATAGTAAGACTCTTACCCTCTTATTCATAAA
This sequence comes from Lithophane ornitopus, assembly GCA_948473465.1. NCBI lineage: Eukaryota > Metazoa > Arthropoda > Insecta > Lepidoptera > Noctuidae > Lithophane > Lithophane ornitopus. Next base: position 13,690,735 of record OX419629.1, read on the forward strand.
CGTTTCTTAAAGTTAAAGAGACGTATAAATGTCGAAAATGTATGGTTAAACAGTTGCTAATTCATAACTTAACTTTATGCAGCGCTTATGAATAAGGCGGTTAATATCTATAAAGAAAAATAATTGGTAAAACTGTCGCCGCCGACTACATCTAGTTTTTAAAATATGATTGACGTGTGTCAAACCAATAAATTATCATTTCAATCAATCTGACTCGCCTTTTCCCAACTATGCAGGGGTCGGCTTTCAGTCTAACCGGATGCAGCTGAATACCAGTATTTTACATGGAGCGAATGCTTATCTCACCTCCACAACCCAGTAACTGGGTAATACGATACCCCTTGGTAAGACTGGTTGTCAGATTTTCAGGCTTCTGACGACCCATAATGACTGTCAAAAAGCCGAGGCACCTCCTCCGTGCCTCAGTATGTAAAGATGGTCACCCATCCACGGACCAACCCCGGCAAGCGTAGCTTTACCTGATGGATCGAACCGTGCGACTGTTATTATTTAGCCGCGTGCTCCTCGAAAATATTTTTTTTTCGTTTAATTGTAACAAAGAAATAAAAATAAAATTATGTGGTTTTTTTTGAGTCCTCTTAAAATAAATAAATAGAATCGTAGAACGTTGTTCTATAGTTTCTGCTTACCTTAATGAAAAAAGTCGTATTCATTTCTATAATGAATTCTGGGCAAGCATTTTGAGTGAGTATTTATAATATTCATGGCCAAAAAGGGTAACAATAATTCTCACAGAAGAAAAACCCATCCTTTACTATTGTCTGCGACCACTTCTGTTCACAATTCCCAGGCCGAATGTCAACACACGTTTCCCTCCCATTGTGTATAATCTGTATTTACAAACGGCCGCCATCCTAAATAATGAGCCACTCAAGTTATGGGAAAGGACATGTGCTACTGTTTATGGAAACGCAACCCATAGACAAAGGACGTAGTGTAGTTTGTGTTAGTAGGACACGTTTTGTTAACCGCTTCGTTAAGTCACGTATGGTTTATTCATGCTGTCATGGGGTAAATTTAACATTAACAAGGGAGCCGGTCATTTTCGTACGTGTGAATTTTTGAAGTGTCAAAGTGATAATGTCTCAGAAGTTATGGGGGTAGGTCTTTCGTGGGGCATATTTTAGCGATAAATAGTGGATATTCCAGCAGTGATAGCCTAGTGGTGTGACCGTCGAACTGCCAAGTCATAGGTCTCGAGTTCGAACCCATGACACGCACCTCTGACTTTTCGGATTCATGTGCGTATTGTATAATTATCACTTGCTTCAAAAACGGTAAAGGAAAACATCGTGAGGAAACGACAAGTCTGAGAGATATTTCTTGACGGAATGTGAAGCCAAGTCAGAGGCCCATGTGCAGCATAATAACTCTGACACCAGGTTAGTCACTAACAGCACGAAAAAGAAAGAAAGAAATAATGTCAATCCTTAGAATCTGCCGGTCTACTCTGGAAAACTCTCACCTTGAAGACTGCCAGATGGAATGACAGCTCACTTCACCTAAGTTTCCAAGGGGTATCTTATTACCCAGTAACTGCGTTGTGGAGTTCAGATAGGCAGTCGCTCCATGTAAAACACTGGTATTCAGCTGCATCGGGTTCAAACTCAAACTCAAAGCATTTATCCTTACATATTATAAAACAAAGTCCTCCGCCGCGTCAGTCTGACGTCCTGTACGCGATAAACTCAAAGACTACTGCATCGATTTTCATATCGTTTTCACCAATGGATAGAGTGGTTCCCGAACTTCTCGAGTAAGGTTTTAGTATATATAATAACCGACATGCAGCTGGGCGAAGCCGTGGGCATCAGCTAGTTTCAAATAAACCAATTACAGACACTTTTGAATTATCAAGGGGTCGGTCAGTCAGAAAGATGAAGCTAGTTGCCCATTCCAAAGCGTAGTAGGTTCTTATGGACAAGAACGGGCAAGAAACTCCACGGACACTCTTTTAAATCAGAATATTGTTACAATATACTAGAACTAGATACTAACATAGTTGATATAGTTGATAAAAATAACGTAGTTCTACTAGCTAGTGTAGGTATCTAACATCGGTAGAGAAATTGATTCAGTGATAACTTATTACTTTTAAGCGCATTTCTTATTATTATTTGATTGTTACCTTACCTTTTAGCTGAGGTATAGGAAATAGAGAAAGATAGTGAGAAGTTGGCAGAATCAATGCGGCGCTGATTTGCTGGGCTTGTTTTCTCCTTCACCTATCGTTATTTCTCCTGACAAAGTTTATTCTGTTTATATGTATGTATTTAAGTATATATGTATTACCATTTATCCTTTTTCGAATTATCTATCCCGTATGTTGCACCTGCCATGTTTGTCTCTGCATCACCCTAAGGTTGACTGGTAGAAAATGCCTCAGGCATTAAGTCCGCCTTTGTACAGTATTTTTTTTTACTTGTGCATAAAGTTTTAATAAAATAATAATAAAAATAGTTAATTTTACCTTACCAAATAAATGAAGAAACCGAATTCCATACCCATGTAAAACCTTATCACATAATACAATCATTTCCTCCAACGGAACCCAAAACGTATAAAAACCTCTTTTTACACGACCTACCATAAGAAAACATTATGCTGAACATAAAAATACATTTTTTAACCCATAATGCGACGCATGCTAATCAGATTGTAAGGGTTGTAATCTAAATTACGCACCCCTAATTACGTTCTATGTCCCTCGTGAATATTAACACCCTTTACGTGTATACATGGTGTGTTACTAAGTGATGTTAATATTTATGACCAAGGAGCTTGAAATTATGGTCTGAGGTGACTGATTTTGACGAAGGTAATTCTTAACTTTAGGAGTTGAAATCTTCCGAATTCAAAATGGGACACGTTTTTTCGATGAACAAGCGCCATCGTTTGGTAACGGTTTATTTAACCTTATGGTAACTTCAAGAGGATAGATACATAAATGCCAACAGCGTTGGTTTTTGTGTACGAACATAATGAGATCACTAATCTTTCTAACAAATGTGGTGAGTTTGATGACATCCCTAAAAAAATTGTCTTTGAAAAATCAAAGCCTATATTTTTCGTTAGTTTTGTGGCGGTGTCTACATGGCCGCATGCGAACTACGCATCAAAGACCTGACGTCACACAAAAATCCTGACGTCACATAAATCCTGAATCGTGCAATTAAAGTTTACCGTACAATGGACATAATATACAGCATCAATCGTTGGGCAGTTGCCCGCTAGACACAACACCCGTCTGGTCGGAGGATCTTTCCTTTTCTATGGTGGATGCGTGAACTTTACACCCCGTTCCCAGTTTCGTCATTAAATAAATCGGCCTTGCACATCGTGAATAGGGATGTTGACGTATTTTTTTTTGTCTGTGAGATTATTAAAAAAAAAAAATGGGCACGGATGGAAAAATTATGGCAATACATCGAGTTAAAATGTGGCATGATTTTATACTGAATTGAAGTAGCGAGCCGGGACTCCCCAACATTAATGCGTTTTATTTAAATATTTTTTTATTAATATGATAAAGCAAAAAATACGTGTCTAATATTTTTTTTATTATTTGACTGACGGACGAAATAAAGATTAAAAAAAAATATGTAAAGATAAATGCAATAAAGTATTGAATTATTTTTTTATCCAATCAACATCCATATTGTCGTGCGTATCATTTTACATTACAACAAAGGAACCACATTCCAATTATTCCGAATCAAACAACTTAGTAATCAATACCTACCATTTGATATTGTTTCGAAATCATTCAATTGAAACACTAGATACCTGATTCAATACAGACGCATGAATAGCTTAATTACGTTAGTAATAACGTGTTTTCATTCAATTTACTAAAGATCTATGAAATGTTATTGGGTACTGCCATTTGGAATTTCTCGGTCCGAAGTCTGGCTTTGGCAATAGAATCGCCCCCTATTACATGAGACTTAAACAGAACTGGTGAAATGTGGGTGAACTATATAAACTGTTTTATGCATATTTTCTATTAGTCATAACCAAAACATATATCAATTACCACGATTTAGTTAAAAAAAAAATGTTTATTGCACTTATAAAATACATTATCAGATGTGGGCTGGAGATCACCTTTTAAGCAAGGAGATGCTTGTGTTTGGTGACTCCGCTCTTCTAGTAACTATGATGCGGGTATGCAATTTAAAAACTAAAAGAAAAATTAAATAAAAGGATAATACAAATAAATACAAAAGATGCGCACTGGCATACATCACAATGTATGTCAGTGAGTTTTGGAGTGTGCATGTGTGTGAGTGGGTTTTTGGTGTGCGTGTATGTATGAGAGTGTGTGCAATAGTGTGAGTGTGGAATTAAGTATATGAGTTAGTGTTTATGTTTATGTTAATTTTTTTGTTTATATAAACTTTGCATTCTAGAACTCGCTTGCTACGCCGCGCTACGCGACTCGCTACGCCAATTGCTACGACGTAGCGTTGTCTGCACTACGGCGTAGCTCGGTTTGTAATACAGTGTAGCTCTGTCTGTACTAAGTTCAGGTATTTAAAGCGTTATAGAAAGCGTTGTATGATAAAGTATATTCATAGAAATTGATAATACTTGTCGCGACCAACGGCCTATTTTTTCCTCTTAAAACATTTTACGAGCACAGCATATTCATATACTAGGAACTTTTTATTGTGATTTATCTCACTGTATTGAAAAATAAATCAATGTCAGTTGACAATTTGTAGGCATGCAATAATTCTTGTATTTATGCTAGGTGGGTACTCTATTCTCTTTGTTAAACCAAGCATTACATTATGATTAATGTTTGGATATAATAAAGACATTTCCAGTCTATGTACAATAATAATATATATTTCATGTAATAATTTTTATGTTACTTCATATAATAATTTATATCATATATGAGGATTTATGTGCAACACTACGCATTAAAATAATTTGTCGCTGACATATTGTTATTCTTCATAAAATATTTATTAATGGTTATTTTCATGATGGAGTGTGTGAAATAATTACGATGACTCGAGTAATTTTCAACTTTAGTCAATTATAAATAGAGTTTTAAGTCCTCTGGTTTGGACAAACGTATTTTAACTTACTGTGGAATATTTTTGGGAGTTATAAAGTGTGGGTGTTCGGGTTGAAATTTTACAATTTTAGTGTGTGTGAAGTTGACAGGTACAGCCTTTATACCCGACTGCCCCAGAAGGAGAAAAGTTTATGTTTTATTATATATTTTTTAGATTACAGCAACTTTATTAAGGCTCTGCAGTCTACTGTACCTCAAAAGTGGTTTTTTAAATAATAAATATTATATTAGTTTGTCATGAAGCCATTTTTTTTTACAAAATATTGATTTTTTCTCTTACCTACAGCAATTTTAGTAAAATACATTATTGTTTTTACCTAAAAGCCTTACTCCCTCATCCTACATAACTTAAAATAATAATAGATAAAAGACAAAATTATCTTCTCCCAAAAATATTTCCCTAAAAATACATTTCAATCCGCAACCGACAAAAAACGCCTCAAGATATTCCGTTTTAAAATAACAGAAACAAAATTCTCTTAAAATAAAACCTTAGATACTGAGGCCGATTCAAATTACACTGTTTGGTTAAAGAATGCCAAAGGAGCTTGAAATACCTAACCAAATTGGCGGGGAACTAGGCAGTGGCGAGTTAATTAGCTAAATAAACAACTGAATAGAACATTTTCTCCTTTGTGAAACATAAGCGGGTCTAAAGAGTACGTTGTATAAAAATCAAAGGGGGTTTGCGTAAAATTGTTTTTTAAACAATTTTAGACAGTTCGGCGTGGAACTGTGGAAGTTGGGATATTTAGAAACTTGTTACTTTATGTTGGAATTTGAGTAGGAAGTGATGTTGGATTCGAGTATGCTATTATGACCTAAAAGGGGGTGGGGGCTTCGAATATTTGAACTTATCAATAGGGCATTTGGTCTTTACGGTCTCCGAAGAATTTCGGATTTGATCTAAATGATATTAGTCGGTACATAACCTCGTAAAATGGCGTTACCTCGATGGTAAGGCAGCAGTGTGTATGTGAAGCTGTGTCGCAAGCTATATTCCACTTCTTATCCAGCATTCTGTGCGCCAAAAAATGCAGCCAAAGTGACCTCTGCCCTACCACTGATGACGCCGTGGAAGTCGCAAAGTTTTGGGCCAAATTTTAGTACACTCTCGTGCCATCGACACTAAGACAAATTACGTACCTATATTTGCACGATTGCTTCAGAGCAGCTCGTAGACTAAGTAATAATAACCGTACGGGTCGATCCATCAGGTTACGCTACGCTTGTCGAGGTTGGTCCGTGGATGCGTGACCATCTTTAGATACCGAAACTCCTCCGTGTCTCGGAAAGCACGATAAGCCGTTGGTCCCGGCTGCCATTCATGGATCTTTGACAGTTATTACGGGTCGTCAAAAGCTCGAAAGTCTGACAACCAGTCTTACCAAGGGTATCGTATTACTCAGTTACTGGGTTGTGGAGGTCAGATAGGCAGTTGCTCCAAGTAAAATACTGGTATTCAGCTGCATTTATTTAGACTGGAAGCCGACCCCAACATAGTTGGGAAAAGGCTAGGCAGATTAATTTTTATTTGCACGATTGATTCGCCCGTTGGTGAGTCTAGAACGAGCATGATTATGTTACGCCGTATAACAGTCGCTCTATTCTGTAAAGGTCTCACCTTAAAACTTAGGTGAAGTGATTTTGAAGTGAGCTGCCAATAATGTCAATCCCCAGCATTAGGTGGAATGATAGCTTACGGTGGAGGTGTGCCCTGCTTGGGCGGAGCACCGCCGTGTCCTCGTGGAGGCGATTGGCGGCACTGACCTCTCGCGTCCGGCCCTGGTCCAGGCCATGGTACGGAGCGAGAGGGCATGGGAGGCGGTCACCTCCTTCTGCGAAGCAGTGATGCTCGCGAAGGAGGAGGCGGAACGCGTGAGGGAGAGGCAAAGCCTGCGCCCTCACGCCCCTAACCGCCGCCGCTGGAGACACCCTGGGCGTCGGGAATCCCAGGCGGATTCCCGGCCACCATAGGCGCGGGCTTGCGGACGGCGAGCAATGGGTATAAATGGGACCAGGCCCGGGTCGATGGCGCGTCGTGTTCCACGCGCGCCTCAAAGAGATGTCAGCACACCCGACGGGGTCCGTCAGGACCGATGCCTGCCAGGGTTGCGGAATAGTCCGAAAGGGATACCGGGACCCTGGCAACAGGCAACCGAAGGAACACGGGTGGGTTTTAGTCAGTAAGACTCTGACACGCTCTTCCGCTCCGCCCAGAGCGGGAGAAGTCATATGATGATTTCCCACCCAAAAAAAAAAAAAAAAAAAAGTTGGAATGATAGCTCACTTTAAACTCACTTCCCCTTCGTGGTTACGGTGAGATTTGGGTAGAATAGTAGGTTAGTAAGTTATATAGAGCGAGTATAATGTACTTATGATCTGTAGATCATTTATTTATACTTGAGCCCAATTAAAAATATTTTACATCTGTAGATCATATATTATGTACAATTTAGAGCGGTTAAATGTTTACTAATCTAACGATAGTTGGTAAATTAGATAGGTTTTAGATTCCGTCTATCCGTATGTAAAGCTACCAATTTATTCATCTTGCAAAAATGATTGTTGTTTTCTATGGATTCTAAATTTAGGTACTAAATGGCATTACGATATTCTATTTAACTTTTCCTCTCATCCCCAAACTATACCAAAAACAAGTAACAGATAGAAATTCACAACATTTGTCATAGAAAAGCAATTAAAAAAAGTGCTGTGGACACATTAAGCGGGCAGCCCTATCCGCAAGTTTGCTCAGATCCCACGCTCGAATCAACTGTGTTGACGCAATCATACATTCAGGATAGGTTCCCTACGTTTTTGAGGCATAGAAGGATATACACTACATTTACTATAACTTTAAAATAAAACTATGTTTAAATAGTTATTTGAGTTGTTGCCCAAATGTCCTTTCTTTGGTATTGTTCGTCGAGTCGTTGAGCTCCTTAAGTTCTGAGTTAAGCTCCACTATTACTGACAAATGCTTGCACTGACTGGACAGGTCCACCCAAATCTGTGTGGGTATTTCCTCAAAAGACCATTTCAGACTCTTATCTACATGGACCTCATATGGCCAGACCAAGATTATGTCTGGACTTTAAAAGAGACTGTGAAACAAACTCAGAGGAGTTTGTTTCGGCCTTTCTTCTCAGAGTAGTCAGATAGGAAACGCCGACCTCATCTAGCTTATTTTAAACATTTTGTTAGTATGACGTGTAAAAGTGATTCCGATAGCCTATTTACAGAATAAACATTTTCATTTCGTTGGCATTCTTCGTCATAAGATCATTGAATCCATCTACGAAGGGTTAGGCAGACGTGTACCTATAGTTCACTCACATTTCACCAGTTATGTTTAAGTCCCATGTTATAGGGGGCGTGCCTATTGCCATCAATCGGGCACAACGGGAACGATAACTAACTACTGAAATAAAAACTTTTTACAAAAAAAAAACAACCGTCTTCAAAAAAAAAAATAACTTTAATTTCGGAATTCGGTGTCTTTGCTATTCAATTTTCGTTTTTTGCAACTGACTTCCGAAATTAAAGTTATTTTTCACTTTTTTTGTATTTTTTTTTTTAAGTCGGTTGTTTTTTTTTTTTTGTTAAAAGTTTTTATTTCAGTAGTTAGTTATCGTTCCCGTTGTGCCCGATTGATGGCAATAGGCACTTTTCACTTTTTAGTTGTGTTACCTACCCCACACAAATTCGAATACCACTACCTGCTATGTAAATAACAGTGACGGAGTCAAAGAATATATCGTCTACATACACTAAGTGCAACAAAATACGTATTATTGAAGCTAACTCAAAAACTTACCAAGCAAAGTTAATAAAAATTTAATGGGACCATAGAATCTTCAAAATCGAATCATAATTGACGGAGTAATTGCATAACATACACACAAAAAAAAAAAACATACAGACGAATTGAGAACCTCCTTGTTTTTGAAGAAGTCGGTTGAAAAATCAACTTTCATGAATACAGATCCCTGGTTTAGGTAAGCCTGTTAAAGCTCTAAACCGCACTGCTCTTTTTAGGTTTTTAAAAAGATTAATAGTGAAAAATAAGAGCTCGTGGCTAAGTAATAACAGCCGCACTGGTCGATCCATCAGGTTAAGCTACGCTTGCCGGGGTTGGTCCGTGGATGGGTAACCATCTTTACATATCGAGACTCCTCCGTGCCTCGGAAAGCACGTTAAGCCGTTGGTCCCGGCTGTCATTTGTGGATCTTTGACAGTCGTAACGGGTCGTCAGAAGCCCGAAACTCTGACAACCAGTCTTACCAAGGGGTATCGTATAACCCAGTCACTGGGTTGTGGAGGTCAGATAGGCAGTCGCTTCATGTAAAATACTGATATCCAGCTGCATCCGGTTAGACTGGAAGCCGACCCCAATATAGTTGGGAAAAGGCTAGGTAGATTGAATAGTGAAAAATAAGAGGCAGAATACGTCTTAGTGATAAAACGGCATCAATATTTTTTCGGCTTTGTGATGAAATGGCATCAATATTTTTTAGTCAATAAGCCGGAAAAACACAATGATCAGAAAGAAAATAAGTAAAGATCCAAGTTAATTCCCGCTAAAATACTTTAAAAAGAATAAACAGAATTGAACAAAGGAAAGCAAAACTTAACTTTTACATAACAAATAAAACAAGGCACATTTGTAAAACACAAATATTGTTGTTTCAAAGTTTAAGCTTGCAATTCCTCTCAGCCGGACCGTTCGCGTTACTTTTTACAAAATAAACACAACTTGAAGAGTTCAGGTAACGTTCAAAATCACTTTTTTATGTTTTGATGCTTTTTTGTTTGCACGGGTCTGTTGGAAAAACCACCACCATAAGTGGTGATTTATGGTGGTGGTTACACCATATACAAGACTGCAAGCATTCTCTTCATTTGAAGGGATCTATGTGGCATGTATGTGGGTGTATGTAAAGGTCCATCTTGTGCAGAAAGAGGAAGAACAAACTTGTCTAAGTGTATTAATTAAATATCTTATTTTTTTATTCGTGTATCAGAAATGTGTGGTCATATATTTCAGAGTGTGGTACAGACCATTAAACTGAACAACTTTCTTCACAGTACCAACATCGTAATCGCAAAAAAATAATCAGCTGTCTCATACAAACCTAATACAGGGTGTTAGGGTAGACACCGTTATCCTTGAAACTAGTGGTTTGGTGTCATCTGTATTATACTTTTTCTATGGGAGCAACTTTGAAATCGCAAAAAAAAAACAGTTGTTCCATACATTTTGTCTATTTAAGTGAACACAAATGTATGGAACAGCTGTTTTTTTTTCGCGATTTCAAGGTTGGTTGATTCTAATGTTTATAATTCTGTAAATCCATATTTGTTATGGCCGCTAATAATATTTAGATCAACATACAACCTGATACTGACCTGCAAATTGCAAAAAACGTAAGAAAATTTGAATTTCGCGGGCTACCCTAGCGCATCCACCTTAATTATAATCCCTGGAAGTACTACGATCCGGTTGCAAAAATTCTTTAACTGATAGAAACTATACATTATTGCACAGTGTCATAAGATATTTTTTTATGTTAGAAAAATGAATTTCACGTAGACGAAGTTACAGGCAAAAGCTAGTTATGATGTAAATTGACGTAAAACCAATACTTTACAAAAATATTTGCAAAAAAATTAATAACGTAAACTTTGACAGGTGACTCGTTTTTTGCACTCGTATTCTTGTGTTTTCGCAATGGAATTTTCACTCAGTATTTCTGTTTAAATGAAGATAATCTCGGCCAGTAATCTTCAAGTTAAAACGAAAACGTTACAATGAAAACTCACATAACGAGTAGTCATAAAAAAACCTATGTTCAAATGTATGGTTTTAAACACGTATGAGGGTAAGGAGCTTTACATCTGGATTTTAATAAAAAGTAACAACGCAACGGCTTATTTTCTTGTTAAAGTAACATATACCTTTACGATAAGCACACGTTAGTGAAGCTTTAGGACAGAGGTTCCCAACCTGTCTGTAAAATATATTAATTTTATTTATTTACATTACATGACAGCGATACGCGCAAGTCTATGTCACTTTCATCAAAATAGAAAATCCGCCTTTTCTTGCTAGTGCTGACAAATGTTACTTGTATTAATACAGATTCCTGGTTTATGTAAGCCTGTTAAAGCTCTAAAAAATGTTGGCAACCTCTGCTTAAGCACATACACGTACCATAACCAACTACCATATTACAGAACATGAATCTTATCGTTATTTCTCGGCTTTAAACCTCCTGAAGGTCTCTCAGACTCCGCGGATTACTCTTAAAGGTGTAATGAAAAGAGTACATAATATTGTTTATGGTTAAACATGGAGATTTTTTACGATTTTCCCCCTCCAGAGATAAGTGAAAGTCTACAGTGTAATAACATAAATTCATGGTGTTACACACGTGGATGTGAACCATTTGTTTTTATTTTACGTAAACCTTTGTAATTTGGACTCGAATAACGGGTTTAATGTGGGTTTTTTCTAACTTGAACTGGTTGTGGGAATAATTGTATTGAAAAAGTTGAAGTTTTTGTTCTTATAGCCCAGCGAAGAGAGTTATATTTAGCGCGTATGTTTATCTACCGCTCTTGATGACGTTAAATCACTGTATGACAACAATACGACTCTATTAACGAGGATCAGTTTTGATGATATTAGCCCTAAGGCAAACAGTGTAAGGATTTAAATATTTTAAATTCACAAGTATGATTAAATGTCAAGAGTTAAAGTTATTTATTCAAAACAAATCAAATCAAAATATTTTATTTCACATAAACCTACATGGGCACTTATGAAACGTCAGAAACTAAGTGCACGGTTCCAATTGGTCGTTTCCTATGGAGAAGAGCCGGCAAGAAACTCCTCTAATTAAAAAAAAAAGTATTTTTCAAAAACACGTTAGAATACCTGGAATTTTCATGAATGTTTCCTTATAATCTAGCTCAAATAACTCAAGTTACAGTCATTTTGTAATATTTTTTTGGAAAATATTGAACATCCATCTTTCTTAGTTCACTACCTATTACTTATTCTAGACGTAACGCCTCACGAAGGTTACATAGAATATATTCCAGCATAAAATACTGAAAAAAGTACTGACGATTTTTTAATACGTCGAACCTAAACTTTTCGGATATATCCTAACTACATTTTGAGCGTGGTAGCCCTCGAAGAACAATTTACTTCATTCAAACGCGAATCTGTCTACTTTGAGCTTAGATTACGGTTCGGGCAATATCGAGCAATTTACGCTATAATATGTCTTACATTAATTCATTTTGATTGTGTAACATAATTAATGTATTAAATGTTTATTTGTAGTAGGTACAACGCTAGTTGAGTGTTGAATAATTTAATGTAATCAAACTGTTCATACATTCAGTGTGAATGGATTTGTTCTTGGATTGGCATATTAAAATTCGATTCATGAGTTTGATACTTTTAGAGATATGAGAAACAGGGTGTATGTTTCTCACTCATCCTCGGCTTGGCTGGCAGGCAATTGCCCAACGATTGATGTCGGGTTCTTGTATATATGTGATCGCGCGGTAAACTAATTGCGCGATGCAGGTTTTTGTGTGACGTCAGGATTTTATTTGAGGTCAGGTCTTTGATGCGTAGGTCGCATGTGACGATGTAGATCCACATGTCGGGAAACGTGGTATTGAATTACTTCAGCAGTAGGGATTTCTCAGTAACATGGACAGTTACTGAGAAATTCCTAAAGTAACTAAAAAAAATGGTTTATTTTGCAGAAATTAAAAATAAATATAAAATCATATAAGGAGCCAAACCCCTCGTATTTTAACATGAGAAAATTACATAAAAGAAAGGCTTGTCCTCATTTCATGTGACTAAAACATAACTGGCGAAGTGTATGTGAATTAAACATCCTATCTACCACTTCCAGCCGGTATATTCTGTAAAAATCTCACCGTGAAAATGTAGGTGAAGTGACCTGTCATTCTAGCCGATGCTAGGGGCTGAAACTATATTGACAGCTCACTTCACCTAAGTTTTCACGGTAAGATATTTAAAGAATAGCGCCAGAAATAATAGTGTCAGGCATGATGTGAAAGCGACTATCTAGTTCAGTTAGCGTCTCAGCTCTGATAGCCCGATAGGGACACGTGGCTAAATGAACGGGTCGATCAAAGGTTCAGCTATTCTTGCCACGGACGGTTCGTGGATGGGTGAGCCCCTCCGTGTCTCGGAAAGCACGTTAAGCCGTTGGTCCAAGCTGTCATTCGTAAATTTTTGATAGTCGTTACGGGTAGTCAGAAACCCGATAGTCTGACAACCATTCTTACCAAGGGGTATCGTGTTACCCAGTAACTGGATTGTGGAGTCGCTTCATGCAAAATACTCGTATTCAGTTGCATGCGGTTAGACTGGAAGCCAACCCCAACACAGTTGGGAAAAGGCTAGCAGACTGAGGTGGTTTTGAATCGGAGCTTTTAGAATTAAACGGAATCGTGCACAGCTGAAAATGGACTTCCCAGTGAATGTCATGAACATTTTGCTCGAATATTCGTTGAAATTGGCGGCCGCTTAGTTTCTGTGCCGTCACGGAGCAGTTTGGGACATGAAATTCAGCTTCCTGCATTTTCATTTTGAATATTTTTTGACAAAAAATGTCGTACTATAGACGTAGATATATTTAGTAACCTATTCCGCTTAACTATTCCTCAAGAGTCATAAAAAATCCTGCACTACTACCACAGATTAGCATAAAAATAAGAACAAACTTAAAACGGGTCCAGTCTTTTAAGTTAGGTATAACATACCAAAGATATCTAGAATATTCTAGACTTAGGTCATAACCTTCGTAGCTGGCTGAGGGGAATTTAATCTAGTCTCTGCTTTTGCGTTCGTGCGCTAGGAATTTGTCGAAATGTTGTATGTGTCTCGTGTAACGTAACATAAGACTGGTTATATTATGTTGATATGGCACTCAAAGTCTTTGACTTCATAGGTTTTTGGTTTGGTTCTGTTTTGGTGTAAGGAATATCTCGTACATTACGACCCCTTGGATGTAATTCTGTAAGACCTCATTCTAAACTTCGAATCTGAGTCCGCTGTGAGTTTCTTGATTGGCATTCTAAAAACTCTTTTGATACACTAGCGCTATCCTTGCGAGCGTGTCAGCGAGTTGAACTAAATTTACCGTGAGATTTTGACAGATAAAGTATGAGATGACGTAAGAACGATGATGAGATGGCATTCAGTAAGGTAATTCGACGCTCACTTCGCACTCGAACCCAAACACTTTTTGAACCTTATGCGAAGTGAGAGTGAATAGCGATGTGAGATGCGAGTTGTTGTTTGAGTTTTACAGAATCGACGTACTATCTGTAATACTTCATTTACTCAAAAATACATTTATATACAGGCTGAACCAGAAAGGAGGGTGTGGTATAGACCATCAAACTGAACATCTTTTTCCATGTACCAACATCGTAATCGCGAATACATAATCAACGCGAATACATTTGCGTCGAGTAGATATTGAAATTTTTCTATGGCACAGTTGATATTTTTTTCGCGATTACGATATTGGTCACATGGGGAAAGCTGTTCAGTTTGATCGTCTGAATCACACCCCTAAAGACCACACTTTTCTCGTACACCCCGTATTTTGGATATCGGAAAAAACTTCCCACAATTTCAATCATTTTTATGATCAAGGAAAAAAATCAGGATAAGAATTAATGACTGTTCCATGTGAAGCTACTTTCCTTTCCACTCTGCTGGGTTCCCAACTTATAACATGCAGATATAAAATACTCTATGTCTAAAGAAATACGAACGATGTTTGTGTGGCAGTGTTAAAGGATAAGTTTGTAAGCCAGTTTGTCATACATGATTATGTCGACCTCAAAAGTAGGAAACTATAGTGCAGTATTTTGTCAGGATTGCGTTTTAGGGACGTTTATGATAAGCGGAATGGGGCCACAGCTACTGGGTTCACTGCTTTAAACTATCGTTATGTTATGGGTATTTTTATAGACTGTGTGTTTTTATTGCGATTAGAAATAGAACTTTGTTGAACTGATCAAGGAATAATGAGGTTGGGTGGCAACCAAAATCCTTACTAGATTTGATTAATTAAATTACAAAATGGCGAAATGTGGGTGTCCTATTGGTACACCTCTACTTATCCCTTCGGGGATTACAGGCGTGATGTTATTTTATGTTGTGTTAATTAGATTACCGACTAATTACCTACTGTATCTTTTACGTGACGGCTTCAAGCTTATGGTCTTGGTTCAGATTAGAAGTGTACCTACGCCTATCATTTTGGTTTCATCTTTTATACGTATATTGTTAATCAAATTACTTATTTTAAGATTTGAAAATATAAATTCAGTTTTTATATATAAATTCAGAATTCTCAAGAAAAAAAAAAAAAAATTATGTCTCTGATAAACCCACAGACTGAGTGCTGGGATTATTTGTTAGTAACGAACGGAAATATTCCGAACTACATAGTGTGTTGACTGTGTAATATTCGAAATTGGGTTTTCAGAAAAAAAAAATGTGCCGAATGACTTTCTTTTTGCTTTGCGGTAGATTCGGAGAATTGATTTCAGCTTGAATCCCAATTGGTTATTGAAAAGAGAAACAGCAGCAATTGATAAAAATGTGAAATTCTTTATAGCTTAATATTTTTCAATAAAATTGTCAGCTGCCACTTCTGGGCACTTTTTCCACTGACAGAGATGCGGACGAATTTTTTAATGCCAAATCAGCTCTTCCCCCTTTTTTAATAGAGCTACTTGTTCATTTAAGTATTTATTTGCAACATTATATATTTTAGTGTTAGCTAGTACCTATAATGTATTTAAGTATATTTCACTGTTAATAAAAACTATAAATCTGAAAAAATAATTCGAGACTGGGTTAACGCAGGCTCAAATTATACTTTTTACAAAATTAACAAAAAAAAATAACTCCACCATGCTAATATATGAACCTATTCTTCCGCCACTATCCCAATTAGACTACCCACAGTAGCTTCCTATTAACTTTCATTTAATAATGTACCTATATTCATAATGAAAACTAATTACATAATAAATGTCCCCACAATCCATTCATGTTCAATAACCTATAACGTGGTAGGTATGTCAGCAAGCATTTTTTGCTGAAACTCCTCGACAAACTCCATTATAAATGGGTCTCGCTAACGACCTATTCTTGACTAACACTATCTAGAATAACGCCCTAATGACACTAGATGAAGTTGTCTGAAGCCTCTGTGTGGGGTAGATATGCGATCGAGTTTTGTGGGACTCGTCTTTTTAGTTATTCGTTGCAAAGTTTATTTATTTTAAAATTAATTTTAATAAACACACTTGAGACTTAAATAACTGGCGAAATGTGGATGTAGTATTTGTACAACTCTGCCCTACCTTTCGGGGAATCTTGAAGCGTCATGTCATGTTATAAACAATCGTATCGTTTACATATCTAAACAAACTTTCACATGCACAAAATCTGGAACCGGGTCAACTTTTTATAGGTAATACAAAATGTGTATGTGCATCGAGCGGGAATTGAACGTGAAATAGGTAAGTGGAGAAACTTTTAAGCTCAGCCACTGTATCAACCATCGTGCCATCTTAGTTCTATGTTATGTTTTCCGTTAACTTTAGATATTGCTAATTGTGAAACAATACCTGGAGGCTTACCACCACCGCTTACAGCACTATTATTTTAATATTACTTCAGTGTAGGAAAGAGATGAAGCTCTACAGGACGTATAGCTCCATATCTTTCCCCCAATGAAGTAATATTAAAATAATACTGCTGTAAGCGGTGGTGGTAGGCTCCTTGTACTTACTAGTCGACAATAAAGCATACGTTAAAACGCAGTGCCCAATGCTGAACATTCATCTTAACAAATGCAATAAGCTTCCAAAGATTTTCAAAATCTTTACAGCAAAATACTGTCCTAAATTATTCACAGAAAAACACCCCCTACATCTATACAGCGTGTTTCAACCACGAACACCTTCAGTTATAAAGGTGTGGCCACGTCAGCGTTTATCGGTCGCGCGCAACTCATCAATCTTGCTTTCGTTCAGGTGATATGTCGCACGTCCATTGAACACGATTTTGTGTGGGACGTATTCAACTAACGTTACAAATGATATTTTTCTGTTACATGACCGGTTGAGCGCGTTTTCGATAGTGTGTTCGGGGTTTATGATATTTTTCTTCTTTTGTTTCCTGTAATGGAGGTTTGGTTTTGAAGAGAAAGTAACCGAACATGAAAAATGACTTCTACATTTTTTATTTCAGGTTCAGTAACATTGGAATAGACAATATGCAGTTCTTTACTATTTTTCAGGCCTAATTTACAACAAATCGTGTCATTTATTCAAACTTCGAACGTCAAAATTACATAAGACAGTCCCCCAAAACGCCCACCCTTCATCACTTCCTAGTGCTTTAGCTGGGAAGAAGAAGTGGCGCAACAAACTCTCCAGCAACACACTGTCGGTTCAGTTATTTAAAAAAAAATCTATAGTATGCAAAATCATACAAATTGCGCAATAAAAAATAAAAACAAATTACTAGCCATATGTCCGCTAGCACACGCCAATAAAATAACAAAAAAAAAACGGTAAAACTATATTCAAGCAGAAATAAAAACGTAAACAGAACTTTATATAAATAAAAGCCTCCGGGCACAAAGGGCGTGCCCGCTTACGTGTAAATCTGCGAGAGCTATAACGTCAGTCTGCCACAAGCCTTAAAACTCATTCAATGAAACTATAACCGTTTAAACCATATCATATCGATATAGCATCGTTATCCCCATGTGGTATGACGTTAAGTTGCCAGACCAATACGTTACCGGACTAAGCACCGAGGAGCCCAAGGATCGATACCGCGTCCGACCGTCCGGAATTGTATGGCTAATACAATTCCCTATTGCATTAGAATGCCTTTTTAGTAACTGTGCTTCAAGGAGAATTTTACGAATGAAAAAACTTTCTACATAAAACTAAAATTGAAGCGCAAAGACACCGACTTCTTTCACTTTTTAGTTGTGGTACCCACCCCACACAAATTCGAATACCACTACCCGCTATGTAAATACCAGAGACTGGGGGTCACATAAAACATCGTCACATATACTAAGTGGAAAAATATGTAATATTGAAGCTAACTCAAAAACCAAGCAAGTAAAGTTAATAAACTGACCTACTAAACAAAAAAATAATCATCAAAAAAGAGTAATTCACACAAAATTCTCTAAACTAAACTAAAAATCACAAAAATTTAGTTTAGTCCTGTCAAACGATCAAACTCATTCTGAAATAGACTTTAAATGACACAACTTAACTATAATTTAGTTTTTCAGCACTAAGATGGCACTGAGATTAGTTTAGTGAAAATGCTATTCTGAATTTGACGATTTAACCTAAAATTTTGTCCTATATCTAAAATCCTCTAACTAAATCTGACTATATTTAATCGCGATTAAAAATGTGTGGAATAAAATTAGATGTCATGAACTAAAATTCAAACCAACACCTCGACTTCAGTTACAAAAAACAGTACTGTATTTTTTTATTTTCTTTTGCTTATATCTCGAAAACGGTGTGTCCTATCGCAAAAATAATGAAAATTTCGACCCCCTTTAAGTAACTCTTAAACCCCTAATTCTCAACATGTTGGTAATTTTTTTTTTTTTTTTTTCGTTATTTTCCATACAAAACCTGAAAAATTCCATTAAAACACGTTGAGGCTGCCGTGCATGCGCGCCCCTGGCTCTAAAAAAAAAACACGGGGTAGGGAAAACAAGTACCAAGTGGAGGCGCGCGGTTGGCAAATTCGATTTTAGTTATGTCAAAATAAGTTTTAAATTTAGTGAATTTATTTGGCAGAATAGCTCCAAGATTCCCATAGTCAAAAGTAAGGAATTTTAGTGATAGTTTAGTTGGTTTAGTTCGGTGTACAAGAGAATCGGCACCAGTGGCTGTTTTGATATTGTAATGAACGTTGTCTGAAAGAAATCGGGCTTGATCAAATTGTAAGAGTCATTATTCTACAACAATGAGGACACTAACCGCTCTTAACGGATTTTAAATGTACTGATTACATTCAGTTTCTTTGGTGAAATTCGCTCGTATTTGATAGGCACGGATTAAAGTTACTATAAATATTAACTTCAGTTTTTCCATAGATTTTTTGAGGTTTTTGTTTGTTTGTTTTTTAAGCTTTCACGCTAAAACGGCTGAACGGATTTGGATGAAATTTAGCAGATGGGCAAACAATGACCTGGATAAGGACAAAGGCTACTTTTTATCCTGTTCCGCAGACGAAGTCGCGGGTTATTTATTTATTTATATATACTTTATTGTACACCTCAAAAATATTTAACAAAAAAAAAATATTAATATATCTTGTTTATTTTGTAGTTTGTTTATTTTTACATTATAGTTAGATAAATTTACTAAATAAATGTATCTATAAAAAATGCTATCAAAAGTCAATTTCGTGAACCAATTTGCCGTCGACCAAAGTGAACCATTGGGGTTCGAATTTCCCTCTTCTATCTAATTTTAATTCTGATCGATCAAGAAACGTTCTTCGTGAACTATGCAAACACTTCTTCATTAAGAGGGTCTTTGTGTCATGGTGGGTGGTATGGTGTGGGGCTCCGAAATGTATTTATATTTACTTTATTGTACACCACTAAAATATATTACAAAAAAAAAATAACAAACACTACAAAATATACAATATAAATCCAATATAATATAATTTATATGTATTGCAAATTAAATCCTTAATAAAAAACGTTCATGCTCCGACATATATATTTTTTTCCCTTTGTATCTAATGAGTACAATCTTTCCAACAGGAATGTAAGCGGCTCACCTAATGATTAGTACTAGGCACTGGGTAGCCTGGACAGCCTAACAACGTTTCTGAGTTGTTATCCCTGGGATCAATCTGAAATGTCTCCTATTGAACCGGTTCAGAGCAAGTCTGCATAAAAGCAGAAATGAGTATGTGGTCGTCTCCACCATAAATAACTCTATTACTTTAATATTGTAATATAAATATGTGCTTAGAAACCAAAGGCTAGCTGTCCGGAAAACCTCCTGTTTCTAAAGGTTAAGGAAATTACTTACATTTTCTTATAATGAGTTGCCAAATAGCAATTTCTTAGAAAATCAATTCCGGGAAACGTCCAGTTCCCAAAGCTTTCCTGGGTCTAACAAAGAAAATGCTCCTAGAGAAATTAATAGGTGCTTGTTGCCTGCTAATGAAATTGATAAGGGTTGGTCCACATGTCGGAATAACAAATACTAGACTTCATTTGTCGAAGTCGATAAAAAAAAAAGTTTTTTAAAGTGATTTTTTGCAACAAAAAAAAATAGAATTTTTTATTTTTTAACATAAATATTTTCTAAATTTCACTTCCTCATAAAGTCGCCTGTCTCATGGCCCAACAAAGACTCGCATCAAACGAGAAAAATCAACAGCGAATATAAATATTTTTTCCACGTGACACCAATGAGTAATGACTGATTGAATGAACGATAAAAACTGCTTTTGATCGTAGAAATAAAGAGGATGTGACGTCTTATATGTAAATTAAGAATACTTCGTAGTCATAAAACAGTTTTCTAAACTTTCGTGTCGATGGATTAAAAGCTTAGCTCATACAGTTATTAACTATTAATGTGTTGTATAAATGCGCTCGTGGCTAAATAATAACAGCCGCACGGGTCGATCCATCAGGTTAAGCTACGCTTGCCGGGGTTGGTCAGTGGATGGGTGACCATCTTTACATACCGAGACTCCACTGTGCTTCGGAAAGCACGTTAAGCCGTTGCTCCCGGCTGTAATTCGTGGATATTTGACAGTCGTTACGGGTCGTCAGAAGCCCAAAGTTTGACAACCTCTGGTTAGACTGCATCTGGTTAGACTTTTTTTTTACATTCGGAATCCCTGCTGATAGTTTTTTATACTAACACTGGCGAGTGTTTAAATTACTTGTCTTATCTCCCTTCTTTCTTCCATCCAGTGTAAAACCAAAACATATGATATACTAATGATCAATGAGTACATGTCGCTTTTTATCTAAATTCGCGTACAGTCGTAAATGTATGCCGACATTTTTTATATGGATGCTATAAAGTTTTTATAGTATGTATGTCAGTGTGGTGCGTTCCTTATGTTTATAGTTTAAATGTCACATGTTTTGCTGTGTTTTTTATGTTTATTTGATAGTTTTGTAGAATGTAAACGCGGTTTTTATACTGCTTGGTCGGACCCTTTTTCTGCGGGCGTTACGAAAGGCTTAACAGTTTCACTCTGTTTTAAACATTGATGGAATTTAACTGTACGCCGATAAAACTAAGAATCTAGTTAATATCTTCTACTATTGTAGTTGAAGTGGATTCACGTCTTTAATGTAATGCCTGATGCTCGTATGGTTTGGCCAAACAAAAGCGAATCCCGCGCGTTGATTGTTTTAATGATAAGGAAATTCCACGATTATTTGCGCCAGTTTGCACTCCTCCGTATAAATAAATTAGTTGACACAATCGACACGGGTGAAATTAACCCGCATCCCGTGCTGGATTCGCCTCAGTTTGGCTAGAGCTTAATTTGTGAATCGGTTATGGCCTCTTAAGTAAACGGTATAAAATTAAATAATCTCACGTCTAATTCTGAAAAGTTATTGTTTTGCTAACATTTGGGAGAAAGTTAACCGTAATGCCTGATGCTCTTAAGCTCTGGCCAAACTAAAGCGAATCCCGCGCGTTATGTGGGACGCGTCTGCGCGCGTCGATTGTTTTAATGATAAGGAAATCCCACGATTATTCGCGCCAGTTGAACTCCTCCGTACATCTTAATTGACACAATGGGCGCGGGCGAATTTGACCCGCATCCCGCGCTGGATCGCGTCAGTTTGGCCAGAGCTTAATGAATCGGTTATGGTAAACGTTATAAAATTAAAACTTCTCACGTCTTAGGCCGGTTTCGTCATAGACGAATTGTCAAATATTTGAAAAGATATGCGATTTAAGCGTGTCCGTCAGTTTTTACAATTCGTGATGCGTGTGAACACGAGCATTTAAGAAGAAATGCCGCCGTAAAAAAAAAAAAAGTGAAAAAAGACGATTTGTCAAAAAACACGAATCGTCCTCGTATTAATGAGCCGTAATTCTGAAAAGCAATTGTTTTCCTAACATTTACGAGAAAGTTAAGCTTCTTTGCATATGTGTGTGAGATTGCATGTGTACTAGAGCAATAATCTCCGTCTCCAAATGACTTAATACGCATTTCGCACACAATAAAACTCTCGAAGACAACGTAAAGCGATTACGGCCGAAGGTTTTACGATGCCGGTGAAAGCCTAATTACATTTATTTATAGGTACTTAATCATTGTTGTCAGTTAAAGAAACCTGTTGGTTTTTTGAGCCGCGAATAATTAATGTAAGGAATAAAATTTCCATTTCAGGCGCTAAAAGGAATTCGCGAAAGGGTTTGTGATAATAAGTTTTGGAAAGTTTATTTTTATGACTTTTTGATAGCTTTGATGCTCATTTTTAGGGTTCCGTACCCAAAGGGTAAAACGAGACCCTATTACTAAGGGTCCGCTGTCTGTCTGTCTGCCTGTCTGTCCGTCTGTCACCAGGCTGTATCTCACGAACCGTGATAGCTAGACAGTTGAAATTTTCACAGATGATGTATTTCTGTTGCCGCTATAACAAAAAAAACAGAATAAAATAAATATTTAAGGGGGCTCCCATACAAAAAACGTGATTTTTTTGCCGTTTTTATAGATAAATTGTACGGAACCCTTCGTGCGCGTGTCCGACTCGCACTTGGCCGGTTTTTTTGATAGCTTTGATGCTCAGTTTTTGTTACTTTTTTAGAGACAAGATGGAGAATAATTACTTCAGATGTCTTGAAAACCAAACAAAGCTTTGTACGTCTTGTCTACAATGAAATCGAAGTGCTACATCTCGTAGCAAAGGCGTAGCGTATCGACCGGGTTCTACGAAATTCGTAGCGTCGTAGCCTGGTAGGCGATTGTGGGAACTTGATACTTATCCGTATGTTCCATTGGTATTTATTTAGTAGTTGTTCATTGGGTCGGACTTTGAACTCACGACCTCGATGGTTGGAAGGTATTAAACATTGTTCGACGGTATAAAGGCCACACTCATGAGACGTTCATTAATGTTGATGAGCCAGTTCCTTATGATAATGTAAATGTGGAACTAATGGAAGGTACTTTAGACGTATGTAAAATTGGGAATTCAAATGATTTTTATAAATATTACACCTCCAATACAATGGTACCCGCAGTTCAGCGTACCAGAAGACGAAGCGTTGGAGGCTCTCCCAAAACGTGTAAAGATGACCTTGTGCCCGCAGGAATCCTGATGTGAGAAGCACAGAACCGGTCGAAGTGGCGGTGCTTGGGAGAGGCCTATGTCCAGCAGTGGACATCTTTCAGCTGAAATGATGATGATGATACAAGGGTGTTTAGTTAATGATTCATCTGCCTAGCCTTTTCCCAACTATGTTGGGGTCAGCTTCCAGTCTAACCGTATGCAGCTGAATACCAGTATTTTACATGGAGCGACTGCCTATCTGATCTGGCAAGACTGGTTGTCAGACTTTCAGGGTTCTGACGAGCCGTAACAACTGTCAAAGATCTACAAATGACAGCCGTTGGTCCTCGGTATGTAAAGATGGTCACCCATCCACGGACCAACCCCGGCAAGTGTAGCTTAACCTGATGGATCAACCCGTGCGGTTGTTATTGCTTAGCCACGAGCTTCTCCTGTTTAGTTAATGATTCATCAAAGTTGACGAATTACTATGATGGCTGCTGCCGTAAGTATTTCGTTTCAATTAATCAATTTGGTAAACATAAACTTTAATATAAGCCGTTTGGTAAACTTTAACTTAAGATTAGGAATAATTATTTCAAGGTGACGTTGAAATTATTTTGAACAAGTTAATATGAAACTTTTGCCAAGCTGTTAAATTGTCACAGAACATTCTAAATAGTTTAAAAGTTATTTTGATTGAAGTTATTTAAGCTTGAAATTATTCAATCTGTTTGAAATTCCTCGTTATTGAAACTGGCTTTTAAATAATTATGTAATTTCGCAAGTAATCTAATAGACATTTTATAAATATGATTTTAAGAGTATTTTTAGTTAAGTATTGTTTTCTACAAGAAGACTTCTTCTTCTTGTAGAAAACAATACTTAACTTCAAAAATTACATATATCGATGGCAAAAAGTTCATATAACATGTTGGATCAAAAATTACATATATCGATGGCAAAAAGTTCATATAACATGTTGGATCAAAAATTACATATATCGATGGCAAAAAGTTCATATAACATGTTGGATCAAAAATTACATATATCGACGGCAAAAAGTTCATATAACATGTTGGGCCAAAAATGACATATATCGATGGCAAAAAGTTCATATTATGTTAAGCCAAAAATTAAATGGCAAAAAGTTAATATAACATGTTGGCCCAAAAATTACATATATCGATGGAAAAAAGTTCGTATAACATGTTGGGCCAAAAATGACATATCGACGGCAAAAAGTTCATCATGTTGGGCCAAAAATTCACGAATACGCGAACTGCACTCACTGACGCAGTCATAAGGTCATCAAGTTCACAGGTAACAGGGCATGTGGTGCAGGATAGGCCATTGTCTGTGGGGTAGCGCCGCATACGCACTTGAAATCTGAGCCGGTCATGAACCCCCATCTGAGGAGATTTTCAGTATTCTTTGGATACGAAGTCTATAAGAGATTTCCAAATTGCATGTAGCTGTGGAGGTGTAGTTATTGGCAGGACTTGCAGGGACTTTTGGTAGGGTATGGTAAAGGTAGGGTATTGCTTATTGCAATTGAAGCCTCACGCCTTGTTTCCCCAAAGGGTTGGGCAGAAGTGTATCTATAGTATGTACCCCCACATTTCGCCAGTTATGTTTAAGTCCCATGTAACAGGGGGCGGGCTTAGTGGATACGTCGTGTTTTTTAAAAGCCTCATGTTTCTCCAAATACTTACACATTATTTCAAGGAATGAATGCTCATATAAGGCTTAAACCGAACATAATAGAATTTTAACTGTTATCCGCCTTCTAAAGCCTATCGACATTTGCGCGGTGATTCTCTGACTGGAAAATTAACAAACTTTCGCTAAATAACGTTTCATCATTACGATCAAAACATTAAATAATCACACAGTGCAATATGAATAATATGATCTCAAACGATCTAACCCTCCACTGTATAATATGTGATACACAACTCCATAGGCTAAGAATGTACAGAAGCGACACACTCGTTCCAAATTTAATTTTAAATTCCATTACTTTCGGATCAAAAGTCGGGATCGGATTTGACTTTCATTCAGATTTGTTACAGTTGTAATGACAATCATGTCAGTCATGTGAGAACGTTGTAGGCTTAATAGACAGTAGATTTGTAGTCCATTTTCTATTTTATTAAGTACTTGTTGACTGGCCTACACTGTCCTGCCTTAACCATAAATAATGTAATTTGAAAACATTGTAAAATTCATTTATGTTTAAAAGAGTAACCGTGGAGTTTTTGCCGGCTCTTCTCGATAGCAAACGACCAATTGGAACCATGCACCTAGCTTCTGACGTTTCATAAGTGACTATAACTTTATATGAAATAAAATATTTAGATTTTCTGTTTTTAACTTGTGTGAAAGTGGGAGGAAGCATGGGTACTGGGGCACAGTAGTTCATTATTTTGCATGCAATTTACGTACGCCGTCGTTAGATAACTTAGGACGTCTTTCGGTCAAAATAATGAATGATTATGATAATGATCGGCGTGTGCATAAAGAAGGTGCAGTTGACTGCACATCGGTGGTAAGAGCTGGCCTAGTAAAGTAAGCAGTTTCAATTGAATAGGAGGCAAGCTTGTATTGGACCACAATTGCGTAATAAACCTTCAAACAAAATTGGAATCGGTTTGAAAAAAATGTCTAATCCATTGCTCATAATCAGTTACGAAAATAAGTTACGCTATTAGATAGAAGAGGGCCTAGACAAGTGACAATTGCGCTTCGTTTTTCTACAACGACTTTCAACAGAATTGACATAAGCTTTTCGATAGCTTATGTCAGTCCTATAGAGGAGCTCGTGGCTAAGTAATAACAACCGCACGGGTCGATCCATCGATTAAGCTACACTTTCCGGGGTTGGTCCGTGGATGGGTGACCATCTTTAAATGCCGAGACTTCTCCGTGCCTCGGAAAGCACGTTAAGCTGTTGGTCCCGGCTGTCATTTGTGGATCTTTGACAGTCGTTACGGGCCGTCAGAAGCCCGGAAATCTGACAACCAGTCTTACCAAGGGGTATCGTATTACCCAGTTACTGGGTTGTGGAGGTCAGATAGGCAGTCGCTCCATGTAATATACTGGTATTCAGTTGCATCTGGATAGTCGGGAAGCCGACCCCAACATAGTTGGGAAAAGGCTAAGCAGATAATGATGTCAGTCCTATAGATTTTTGCCTTATCCATCATCGCTATTACCATTAAAGGGACACCTACTGTACCTGCAAGGTATTTCGGTTCTTCACAGATTTCTTATTCAATGATAATATACCCGACTCTCGGCTTATGTGGGGTGCACGCAATCTCGTCAGTAATGGCTTATGGTAACTTACCCCGTCACCTTGGGATGATAAGAACGGTTTCATAAATGGGATAGCTGCCCTGACTGTCAAGGGTATTTCAGTAATTTTTAGGGCGATGACCTCTTCTTTAAGGAGGTTTAGGGATCGAGATGAATCATTTTAATCTTAAATAATGGGTCTGACTGTATTTCAGACATTGATAATATTTTTGCATATTCTTAAAAAGTTATAAGAGTAAAAAAATAAATCAAGAGTACACACACCATCACACCATCACGCCTGTATTCCTCTATGGGTTATGAAAGAAAGAAAGAAAGAAAGAATAACATTTATTTGGACACAGTTCGTGAAACATAATATACAAAAAATTAAAAGAGAAAATAATGTTTTAACAATAATGTGTGCCTCACGGCTGCGCCAAGAAGGTTCATTTCAGGTTATGCAGAGATGCACCTATAGTAAACCCACATTTCACCAAGTATGTTTGAGTCCCATGCAACGGGGGGCGAGCCTATTGCCATCAAAATCAAAGTCAAAGTCATTTATTCAAACTAGGCTGAGAATCACCACTATTCGAACGTCAAAATTACATAAGACAGTCCCCCAAAACGCCCACCCTTCAGCACTTCCTAGTGCTTTAGCTAGGAAGAAGAAGTGGCGCAACAAACTCCCCAGCAGCACAGCTGTCTGTTCAGTTAGAAAAAAATGATTCTACACAAAAAATGCAAAATCATTTACATTACGCAACAAAAAACATAAATCTAATTACTAGTCATATGTCAGCTAGCACTCGCCAATATACCAACCAAAAAGAAAATCCACCGGGCACAAATCCGTACTCAAATCAAGAGTAGTAGATGTAATATCTACGACATTTGTCTTTTTCCATTTCCATTTGTAAATTATCAGCTGCTGCCGGTTTGATTTTTTAAAGGGTCACCGGTAAACCAGTCACTTGAGGCACTTAGTTTAAATGTCGGAGGGTGATTTGATCATTTGACTTTTCGCGAAAACCCTAGGGATATTGCGAAAACCCGATAATGAGAAAATGGTGAAAAAATTACTGCGAGCAACTAGGAAGTAGCGCGGTTGGTCACAGTTCTAACCTAATCTATTTCACCCAGTTAAATATGAAGAATCATACAATCTGCCTGCGACTAGATAACTAGACAATGGTGAAAACATTTCTGCGGCAGATTGTTCGTTCGTTCATTCGTTCCCCATTTTCTAATTATACGGGTTTTTCGCAATATCCCTAGGATAGCTTTAGGGTTTTCGCGAAAAGTCGAATTATCAAATTACCCTACGATAAATACACCGCTGGTGCAGGTACCTATACGATACTTTCGGGAAAAAATAGTGATCAATACATTACCTTAAACCGTACAGTTAAGGTTTCCCTAACATATCCGTATGTAGGTGACCAATCTAACCCCTCTACTGCGATACGACACGGTACATAATACCCGAATAGCTCTTGGATTACGACGGAAACACAAAATCTCGTCAGTAACGGCTTACTGTAACTTAACCCGTCAAATATAAGGGCTTAACCTCCTGTTAAGGATTTGTATATACCAATGAGAGACTCGGCTAATACGTGGGACAAGGGAAGAGGCGTGTTTTTTTAGAAAAAATGCGGAAAATGCTTACATGGTGTGTGGTGGAGTTTGTAAATAATGTATTGCTGTTGAAGTTTCACACATTAAATGACTAAATAATAATGGTGTTTATAAAAGAAGATGCCATACCTATTATTGGAATCATATGTAAATGTGTATCCAAACATAAAGCGGCAATCGTGGGCGGGTGCCGCGCGCGGTCTGCCGCGCTATGATTGGATGTCTGCCGCGCGCGTCTAACAAACGCTGCATGTTGCCTTCGCGCTCTTGCAGCTCAATGTTTGAACACCTTTATAGCACACATTGTCGAACCTATAAACATTCATGTTAATTTTAATCCGTGGTGCTAGGCAACTGGATAATCGTACTTTTTACTCGACTATGGCGAAGCAAAAAGGAGGTTTATGATTTTGACCGTTACATGTGTTACGGCGGCATAAATCAAACAGATTCCTTGTGACTCCGGATTTTTAATTTGTCTGTCTGTGGTGTCTTGTTTATACCTTTTTAGTTGATTGAATTTTTGTCGTAGTTGGGTTATAGTTTAATAACTTTTTTATTTTGTGTTTATAGGCCTAGCTCTTTAACTGTTCTGTCTCCTGCTTGGTTTGGAGGGAAGTGGAAAAGTATTGTTTTCTTAAAAACTACTACTTAAATTAAGCATAGTAACTTAACAAAACATCATACCAGTTTTTTTTTTTATATAAAAAAAACCTTGCCCCACACTAGGAATTTCTTCCTGTATCGTGGGTGCGTTTACAAACATAGAAACTCACATACACTAACACCCAGACCCGGAACAACTATTTGCAGATACTAATACTTGTTCCGTGCGGGGATCGAACCCGCGACACGTTGCGCAGCCGTCCATCGCTCAGCCACTGCGCCAACCGTGTCGTAAAGTAATTCCCGGAGGCGTTGGTGTTGAGTACACTGACATTATGACTGTTATTTCAAAGTCTATCTTTGTTATAAGAGGCGATTCTATTGCCATTAACCAAGAACATACCGAGAATCCGGGCTGCTACTGAGATATCTTAACTTAATATAATATTATAAATGCGAAAGTGAGTTTGTTTGTTAGGCTTTCACGCTAAAACGGCTGAACGGATTGCGATAAAATTTGGCACATGGATAGACCATGACCTAGGTTAGGACATAGGATACTTTTTACCCCGATATTCCCTTAAGATCGAGACTTATGCGGGTGAAACCGCGGGGTGCAGTTAATTCATAATAACAATTTGCCCGACCTAATAAGTCATTATAATATCTTTGAACTATTAAGTATAACTTATGCAGCAGCGTTGCTTTGAACAAAACTTTAAATGCTCTAAGCTGCCATTTTCAAGGAAGTTAAATGAGCTTTGCAAAGAAACAATTATTTTCTCTTAGTACTCAAAAGTAAATTAGAAATAGATTAGAAATGTTTTGTTGAGACAAAGACACTTAAAGTGTTTTAGCGATTTCTTAATACTTTTAGTTCGGGTTGAAATAAAAGTAATACAGGGTGCCACCAAGATGACATTCTTAGGATATTTTAAGTAATAAGTGCGAAAGTGAGTTTCTTTACACTTTTACGCTAATACAGCTGAGCGGATTTCGATGAAATTTGGCACATGCGTAGACCGCGACCTAGGTTAGGACATAGGGTGTTTTTTATCCCGGTAGTACGTTGCCGTGAGATAATTTTCGACGTCTACGTGGACGAAGCCATGGGCAAAAGCTAGTAGGAAATAAAACTGCCCCGTTGGTCTAATTTAGATATTATTGTTAAAAGAGCGACTGCGGTTCTGCGGTTTAATCTTTGGGTTGGACAAAGTGTTGTAAGGTTTTTCAATGAAAATTCTAAGTAACTAGCTGGAGTTCCACCGACGTATTCTGTAAAAATCTCACAGTGAAAACGGTGAAGTGACCTGTCAATAGTGTCAATCCCTAGCATCAGCATTGCTATTCTGTAAACATCACACCGTGAAAATTTAGGTGAAGTGAGCTTCAAGTGAACTGTCACTACCTTAGCTTTAGTAGGCATCGATGACAATGACAGCTCACTCCACACTCACTTCACCTAAGTGTTCACGGTGAGATGGTTATAGAATAGCAATGCAGCATTGCTATTTTGTAACCAACTCCTGTGAAGTGAGCGTGGTGTGAGCTGTCAATGTCATCGATACCTACTGATGCTAAGGCAGTGACAGTTCACTTGAAGCTCACTTCACCTAAGTTTTCACGGTGAGATTATTACAGAATAGCACAAAAGGTGGAATAACAGTCCACTTCAATATTACTTCACCTAAGATTCAATGGCGAAATCTTACAAAACAAATAAATACATTGCTTAGTGGCAAAAAAAAATGGCATTTTTTTTCTCCTCTGTCTCATTAGCTTAACTCCTGCGGTCTCCCAGGTTATGGATTTTATGAAACGTCGTTTGAATCTACTTTACGTCAAACAAAACATAATCATTAAAATAGCAAAATAGTAGTTTTACATTCATTATTAAAATGATTTAAAAAGTTATTCAATACATGATAAAAAGTGAAGTAAACATTATGATAAAATAATATGTTATGATCATTTTATTATTATAAGTAGGTTTATATAATATGTTTAGGTACTTATTATATATTTTATTTTATTTTCAAATTATGGAATAGACAGGCCGCAGTCTAGTTCAAGCATTGAACTCAAGCGTACCCTCTAGTACATGTAACTTATAACATCGTTGAAGAATGTGGGTGTAATCTACAACACTGCCTACCCCATCCACGCCTGCCCTGTGATGCTAAGTTAGAAAATAAAATATATATAAACATTACTTAGCTTACGTCTAAATTCAATCCTTCATATTCCTTGAATACGATGATTAAGACGCCTATTCGCATCGGCGTCAATGCGTCAACCCTCTAACGCGATGGGGGAATAAATCAAGCCACGCAGGTACAAATGACCCTAATGTGCCGTGATGTGCAGGTGCCTCAGTAATGAAGGGTTAACGGTTTTAGTGTTACGTATTAAATTAGATTTGATGGTGAAGCCTGTACGTGTGTAGTGTAAATCTGTGCGTAGTTCGGAACGTTTATGTTTACATAGTATGTAAAAAAAATAGGGTGACGGAGTGGTAATATTTTTAAAGGGCTTTGCAGCAACATATGATAAACATCACGCCTGTTATCCCCTAAGTTTTAGGCAGTGGTGGCCTATAGAACACCCACATTTCGCATGTAATAGATGAGGAGCCTATTGCCTTCAACCGGGCACAAATCCAGACCCTAGGCTGCTACTGAGAAGTATGCACCCTCACGCCCCTAACCACCGCCGCAGGAGATGCCCTGGGCGTCGGGAATCCCGGGCGGATTCCCGGCCACCATAGGCGTGGGCTTGCGGACGGCGAGCAATGGGTAGCTCGCCGTCTGATAAGGCCCGGGTCGATGGAGCGTTGAATTCCACGCGCGCCTCAAAGAGATGTCAGCACAATTGACGGGGTCCGCTATAGCCGATGCCTGCCAGGATTGCGGGAAAGTCCGAAAGGGATACCGGGACCTTGGCAACAGGCAACTGAAGGAACACGGGTGGTTTTTAGTCAGTGAAAGTCTGACACGCTCTTCCGCTCGGCCCAGAGCGGGAGAAGTAATTTGAAGATTACCCACCCTCAAAAAAAAAAAGGCTTCTACTGAGAAATTCCTAATGAAAAAATTCAATAAAACTTTGTCCGATCAGGGAATCAAACCTAAGACCTCATGCTCAGACCACTTGACTTGCGACCACTAGACCAACGAGGCAGTCTTACTCTACTTATTCCATGAATAATGTTATGAACACTATATGCAGGTAAAATAATGGTGAAAATAAATCATCATCTGCCTAGCCTTTTCCCATCTATGTTTGGGTCAGCTTCCAGTGTAACTGGATGCAGCTGACTACCAGTATTTTACATGGATGGACTGCCTATCGGACCTCTACAACCCAATTGCTGGGTAATACGATACCCCATGTTAAGACTGTCCTGTTGTCAGACTTTAGGGCTTGTGACGACCCGTTACAACTGTGAATGATCTACGAATGACAGTCGGGACCAACGGCTTAACGTGCTTACCCAGTCACTAAGGGGTCTTGGTATGTAAGGATGGTCACCCTTCACGGACCAACCGCGGCAAGCGTAGCTTAACCCGTGCGGCTGTTATTAGTTAGCCACAAGCCCCACAACAAACGCATGCGCAAGCAGGGTGAAAATAAATAAACATCCCAAAATATTAGTACTCCCTTTTTTTCTGGTGTGAAAACCAGATTTGTATAGGTACATGATAGTTAGGTTGTGAAAACTATATCCAATACAAACTCGAACACACAGTTTCATAGTAAACGCAAATACTATGACATTTAATCTGCAACAAAACATTCCATTCCAAATACGACAAAACTACATACAATCCAAAATGTAGGACAAAGCCGAATCGTGGGCTCAACAATAAATTGTAATGACAAAAGTAAATATGTCCCACTGATCTGTTTGTGCATCTCTACCGAACAACAAACGAATGAACGAAATGAATGAATGTATTTTTATTCTGAAATGAATGATTTGTATGCGAATGGGAAACAAGCATTCCAAATATATACGAAACATGTGAATATTAAATGCGTCGTGGACGTATAGTAATTCATTTGGAGCTTTTTGGATAAATATTTCAATTGAACATTGATAGCGGTAAAATCAACTGGCGAGCATGATTACTTGTAGTATTTAAAACATAGTCGTTTTTTTTGTGCTCTTATGTTAGTAAAATGTGTTATGCAAAAAAAAACTACATAGAGAAAAATAACTTTATTATAAAAATAAATAATTTTACCCAGATATATTTCGGAAGTCGGTGGCAAAAAACGAAAATTCAAAACCAAAGACACCGACTTCCGAAATTAAAGTTTTTTTCACTTTGTTGTATTTTTTGTTGGAAGTCGGTTGTTTTTTTTTTTGTAAAAAGCTTTTAAATTTCACTTTTAGTTGTAGTACCTATCCATAATATGCAATCCGAAGCGAATCACACCAGCCCCTGGACAAGAAACTACATGAAACACCCACCACTACCGCTCTGACAAGCGTGCTACAAGGCACAAGAAAGAATATGCAGTCCTCTCTTATAATTATCTGCAGGAGTTATAATTCAAGAATTGTCATTAAAGCTGGTAACAGAACTGATTGTCCAGACCGTTAATGGATACATACGTATCTGGAATGGATACGTATCTGGGTAACTAAAGTATCTTCACTCATTAAGGTGTTTTAATGCACTTCCTGGTTTGTCTGCTTACCTGGCAGTTCCATCTTTAACAGTGAACGTTATTTTTTTATCTAGCCTACGCTATCCCACTCCTGGGCAAAGGCCTCCCTCCACACCTTCCATCTTTCGCGAGCCCGCGCGTCCTCCTTCCAGTTTTGACGGAACCTATCCAGCTCGTCCCGCCATCTCCTACGTGGTATACCACGACCCCGCCTCACCGTCTCAGGGCACCAGTTCTGTGCTATTTGGGCCACAGTTTGTCCAGCATGCGGCAGACGTGTCCTGCCCAGTCCCATTTAAGTTGGGCAGCCTTTTGAGCCACGTCAGCTATCTTTGTTTTGGAGCGCAGTAGCGGACGTTTGTCAAAGTAATTATCTAACAGAATTCCAACTGATGGGCGATTCAATCAGTGTCCATATTACAGGTGTGCTTACAACACAAATATGAGAAGTATCACAAATCATGGATGATAATGTTATTTCGTAAATTATCCGCCGATTTATATCGGAGACTATGTCATACCGAATTTGTATTAAGCTTAGTTCAGATTGAGATAGTTGTTCAGAAAAGTTCTGTGGTATAGCAGAGGATGATTAATTTTCTTTTTATGTGCGTTCAATGCATTTATTTTCTTTTAGGACAAGACAGTTACATGCTATAAAAGATAAGCATGAAATATACGAATTATTAAACCTGTATTATAAATGTATATTATAAACTTTTTGCAATCCCATGCAAAAACTTTTCGTTTTCAGGTCCTTTTGTTTTCATGACACACTGATAAACGAATAACATCGCAAGTAAACTAAATCACCGTAGGTGCGGGCTTGCGGACGGCGAGCATTGGGTAGCTCGCCGTCCGATAAGGACCAGGCCCGGGTCGACGGCGCGTCGTGTTCCACGCCCGACTCAAAGAGATGTCAGCACAATTGGTGGGGTCCGCTAGGACCGATGCCTGCCAGGGCCGCAGGAAAGTCTGAAAGGGATACCGGGGCCCTTGGCAACAGGCAACTGAAGGAACGCGGGTGGGTTTTAGATAGTAAAAGTATGACACACTCTCCCGCTCCGCCCAGAGCGGGAGAAGTCATTCGATGATATCATAACCTCAAGAAAAAAAAAAAAGTAAACTAAATTAATGCTCAATTTCAAATTAAACATAGGTAAAAGAAAATAAAGAACAGATTATTATTATTAAAATAAATGCAAAATCTTGCTGCCTACAAACATTTAAATAATAATTTCTGATTATTTAAAAAATAATTTAAACGTTCATAATTCATCAAACATAAAAGTTTGGCGAGTTTAGAATTAAGTAACACCTCTGTTATCAATTAATCAATCTGCCTAGCCTTTTCCCAACTATATTGGGGTCGGCTTCAAGTCTAACCGGATGCAGCAGTAACACCTCTGTAATATAATATCATTAAATAAAGAAAAAATAATAATAATATATATATAGCTAAATAGCTCGCGTACACTATTGCCGCCTGAAACCTCCATTATTTCCGAAATAATGAGGCTGTATTAATTAGCGCGATACAGCGGCTATCATTATTTCGATACGAATTAGGATGTTCCTACATAATGTAATTACTATCGTGGTGTCATTACCCTCTGCAGTAATTATAATCCACGTATTATGGGCTCATTTTTACCCGACTACGGCGAAGCAAAAAGGAGGGTTTTGATTATAACCGGTATGACTTCTTAAGAGGTTGTTGTTAAAACACCAACAACCTCTTAAGAAGTCATTGTACTCATCATTATGAACAACTTTTACTATGGGAACAAATATGAATTCGCGAAAAAAAAAGCTGTTCAGTACATTTATGTTCGCATAACTCGTCAAAATGTACGGAACAGCTGTTTTTTTTTCGCGATTTCATATTTGTTCCTATCGTAAAAGTTGTGAGTACAATGACTCCTTAAGATGTTGTTGGTGTTTTACCAATAATATGTTCATGTGTTCCCTCGTATCTTCTAAACTATTTATCACAATTTGACAAAAATGAGGTTCGTTGGAAGCGTCTTGATCATCCGCTAGTTATAGGCTAATTGACGTCACATTAAATTGAATATGGCGCTCTCTAGAGGACATAAAGTCATGAACTAAAATAAAATAAAAGTTATAAAAACTACGACCCAACTCTAAGCCTTTTTAGTTGGGTTTTTTGTCGTAAGTACTTGGCTTTTAGTTTTAATAACGTTTGTCACACTTCACTCCGGCAAGTTCTTTTTACTCACCTGTGTCAGGAACAGGTGCGATGTTTTGTTTTTGGCTTCTCAGTATCGCTTCTGTCGTGCGAATTGCCAATAAAGCTCAATTTACACGATAGTAGAGGTAGAGGTACATTACGGAATAAGTAAAAGGAAAGTGTTTAAGTTTCGTTTAAATATTGCTTTGACTTTATTACAATATTAGAAAGAGCTAGAGCAACCAATCAATAGGGAAAGTCAGGGAAATTCATTGTTAAGCAAATTGACAACCAAATTAAATTGTCAGTAAGTATATTCAAATCTGGCAAAACCAAAACCTGTCAGACTTTGACGACTCTGACCTCCACAACCCAGTAACTGGGTAATATACCTTCAATTGCCATTAACGAGATACAATAGAATTTTAATTGTTATCGGTATTTAAATTCCCGATTGACACATGATGGTGATACCCCTTGGTAAGACTTGTTGTCAGACTTTAGGGCTTCTGATGTCAAAGATCCACGAATGACAGCCGGGACCAACACCACCACTACTTTGAGACAGTTGAAATGGAAAGAAATTGACATCGCAAAAAAAAATCTGCTGCTCCATACATTTATGATCGTATAGCTCGACAAAATAAACATAAAAACAGCGGTTTTTTTTTGCGCGGTTTTATGTTGGTCCCCTAGTTAAAGTTGATTAAGTATAATGATCTCTAAGAGATTTTCAATTATTTTAGTTACACCTTGTATATATCTACTGCCAAATTCGCACCTACGGAAAATACGATAAATACTAAGACTCTTTTTAGCATTAATAAGTAAACTCATAGTTTACATATTAACGCTGGCCGACACCTCCGCCGCGAAACCATAGCAGCGAAACCGCAGTAGTTCAATTGTACTGACTCGCGTCATGTTTCGCTACTCGAATCGGATTCGAGTTGCGAAACATGACGCGAGTCGAGACGCGGCGAAGGTGTGCTACCGGCGTAACTGTTCAACATAAGGTAGGTACATTCCTAATCTTTCGTTTATTTTCAATCCCAAAATAATTAATTTAAATAGATATTTCTCTAAAATTATAATTTTATTATTGTTGGACCAATATGGCGGCAGGCTCGTTTCTGACAAAATTAATTATCTAAAATGATGTGACGTTAATTAATTTCAGAAGTTATGAGTATAATAATATGTTTGTATTATATCTTTGCCTGAATTAATTTTCTGTCTATTTTAGGATCCATTTTAACGTAGCTTATGGTATGAATAAAACATTCTGTTTACTGTTTTTTGTGAATAAAAAAGTAGGAAAATTGAAGTCCAATTGTACGTCAAGGAAATTAATTGATAAGCAATTGACATCCTACGTCAATTTGCCGTGTTATAGCAATTTCGTACAACTGTCAAAGAATGACAGTTGTGATTTGAATATACTGAAAATTTAAGTTGGTAGTTAGTTTTAATTTCCCTGACTTTACGTTTGGAAATTTTATTCTAAGTGCACTGTACAGTTTTCTCGTGTAGAATCGGCAAGAACTATACGAGAGTTGCTCATGCATGTAAAAGTTTTGCCAGTCAACGAATTTCGGTACTCAACCAGTCGTGTTTTAGGGTAAAAAAATCAAAATCAAAATATTTTATTTCACATAAACCTACACGGGCACTTATGAAACGTCAGAAGCTAGATGCACGGTTCCAATTGGTCGTTTCCTATGGAGACGAGCTGGCAAGAAACTCCACGGCTAAGCCTACAACGTTCTCACATTCACAAGGTAGCAAAGAATCTATATAAAAGATAAATAAGATACTAAAGATAAAATACCTATTTAAACCAAATGACATGATTGCCATTACAACTGTAACAAATCTGGTTAATTATCTTGTCCACAAAAGCCACTAATAAAGAGTTGAAATTAAATTGTAGGTATATAATGTCAAATAATATTATGATTATGTCTGTCAGGGGTTCCGTACCCAAACGATAAAACGGACCCTATTACTAAGAGTCCGCTGTCCGTCCGTCCGTCCGTTTGTCACCAGGCAGTATCTCATGAACCGTGACAGTTAGACAGTTGAAATTTTCACAGATGATGTATTTCTGTTGCCGCTATACCAACAAATACTAAAAAACAGAATAAAATAAATATTTAAGGGGGCTCCCATGTAAAAAATGTGACTTTTTTGCCGTTTTTATAGATAATGGTACGGAACCCTTCGTGCGCGAGTCCAACTCGTACTTTACGGGTTTTTAGGTAGGTCTGACGCATCCTGGTCAACTTATTGTCTAGTAGCTAATATTTTTCCATGCCATGAGCCAGCTACTTTTTATTTTGTTCAAATCTCTGTAGAAAAGAAGACGAGATAAATCTTGTATCGTATCGTCACTCATGAAGATTTATGCCAGTAAAAGATAGCTTGTACGGCCCAAAAAATAATGGCCTTAAGAATGCGGCGACCGATGAATTTTCCATACAAACGTAATACCTAAATCATTTGCAATTTGAGCATATTTCCACCATATTATGTATCAACATATTTAGACAGTATTTATTTAGGTTCCTACACCTTTTTTTTCCCAAAAAACTTACCTAAAATGAAGTTTAAGCGAATTGAATTTCGCACATTTTTACAGCGTAAATGACATATTTTCGTATTGTTTTTTCTGTATTATAAACAACAATATTAGGTCTTTACCTATGAAATTGCCGTTCTGCAGTACTGACCATTTCAAATCAAAATAATTTTTGTTTGGCTAAGAATTCTAATTTCAAATTAATTTTATTTTAAAAACATAGATTTTTTTTTCCAAAAGTAGTCATTTCGTTATTGATTAGTGTTACATTTTCATCGCATTTCAATCTTTTTCGTCATCATGGATACGTTAAAAATTCGAGTAATTATGGAATATGAGTACCGTCGTGGCAGCAACGCGGCACAAGCGGCACGCAACATCAACGACGTTTACGGAGCTAACACTACAAACCAACGCACCACCTGTTATTGGTTTGCTCGCTTCCGTTCTGGAAATTTCGACCTGAAAAATGAACCTCGCGGTCGTCCGAAGACTTTGGTCGACAATGACGAATTAAAGGCGATTGTGGAAGCTGATGATACACAATCTACGGCTGAATTAGCAGCAGCTTTCGACGTTAGCGTCAAAACAATATTGGTCCATTTGCGTCAAATTGGCAAGGTAAAAAAGCTTGACAAATGGGTGCCCCACGAACTCAATGATCGCCAGCGCGAAGTACGCGTCGAGACGTGCCTTGCACTGCTCAACAGACACACAAATGAAGGAATTTTGAACCGCATTGTTACCTGCGATGAAAAATGGATTCTGTTTGATAACCGCAAGCGCTCAGCAAGTTGGTTGGATCCTGGTTCAGCACCTAAACAATGCCCTAAACGAAAACTTACCCCTAGAAAAGTGATGGTCACTGTTTGGTGGTCTAGCGCCGGTGTGATTCATCACAGCTTCTTACCAAACAGGGTGAGCATTACTGCAGATGTGTACTGTGAAGAACTGAACACAATGATGGAGAAGCTGGCGCATCTCCAACCAGCATTGGTCAATCGCTCGTCTCCGCTGCTCCTGCACGACAACGCGCGACCTCATACTGCACAGCAGACGGTCTCCAAGTTGCAAGAACTGGGGTTGGAAGCTCTCCGTCATCCGCCCTACTCACCAGACCTTGCGCCTACAGACTACTACTTTTTCCAGAATTTGGATAACTTCTTGGCGGGAAAAAAATTCAATACCCGAGAGGCAGTACAAAATGCCTTTGAAGAATTTGTTGCCTCCCGTCCAGCTGA
This sequence comes from Lithophane ornitopus, assembly GCA_948473465.1. Lineage (NCBI taxonomy): Eukaryota > Metazoa > Arthropoda > Insecta > Lepidoptera > Noctuidae > Lithophane > Lithophane ornitopus. Next base: position 13,730,507 of record OX419629.1, read on the forward strand.
TTTCTTTAAGAAGGGCAATCAATAAACTGCCACTGCGATGGCAAAGATGCATTGATTGCATGGGTGATTACTTCGATTAATACAAATAAAAAATTCATGAAAAAAATTCGTTTAAATTTTTTCATACAAAACGGCAATTTCATAGGTAAAGACCTATTATTTGTAATATTGTTTCAGCAGAAACATAGCTTATATTATCAAGTTACAAATGTTGAAAATCATTGAAAAATTTTAAAAAACCTTTAAATGATGAATGAAATTCATCAATGAATGCAATGATGAATGAAATTCATCATTTTAGGTATTACGGAACATATCCAAATTTATCACAATTAAAGGATATCGACCGATTTGGACCAAATGCTGCCCGGACATGGGCGTGCTTCCAAAAGGTTCCTTGCATCAAATTATACATAAAAAAAAAATATTAAAAAAAATCGGTCCCAGGGTTAAAAAGTTATTGCCTGAGAGAGGTTAATGTTTTTCACCTACCTAGTTTTATTTACTTAATTATTGGAAATCTATAAGATCGTGATTGAGTTTGAACTCGTTGAGTTTATCTTGACAAGTGCTATAGCCTCACAGTCATGTGTCCAGGCTCCAGGGTCTGATGATGGAGTAGGAGGGTGCACGGGCACTCCTCAAGTAAACCAGATAGCCCCATCATATGTGGTTTCATTGGATACGTATAAAAGTCCTATTACACTAGGTGGTGTCCAGGGTCTGATGACGCAGCCGGAAGGTATCCATAGGAACTCCTCAACCAAAGAAGACAGCACCATCGTCTTTGGACTCGTTGAATATATATTGAAAAGTGCTTTACACTAGGCACTGTCCAGGGTCTGATGATGGAGCCGGAAGGTGGCCATAGGAACTCCTCAACCAAACAAGATAGCGCCATCGTGTTTGGACTCGTTGGCTTTGTCTTGACAAGTACCTAGTATAGCCCAGTGTTGTATCAAGGGTCTGATGATGGGAGCCGGAAGGTACCCATAGGAACTCCTCAACTCCTCCTCCTCCTCCTCCGCCATTGGTTGGTTGTTATTCATCAATAAAAAATTGTTTTTCTCAAAACTCCTCGGATAGATTTTGTTGAGCTTTGGTTTACAGACTAGTATAAGTCCGAGGAACATAATGCACTATGTGTCGATTCTGGGCAGTACTTGGCCCAACTTCCATTTATGGATGGTCAGTAAAAAATATCTAACATGTAAATGATATGCATACAAATAAAATAATAATGTGTTGGTTAACATAATTATTGCCTTTATTTAATAAAAGGCGCCATCGGTTGGTTGGTATTCACCATTAAAAAATATTACCAAAAAATATTTTTTCTCAAAACTCCGCGGATAGATTTTATTCAGCTTTGGTTTACACACTAGTATAGGCGCAAGGAAAATAATGCACTATGTGTCCATTCTGGGCAGCACTTGGCCCAACTTCCATTTATGAATGGTCAGTAAAAAATATCTAACATGTAAATGATATGCATACAAATAAAATAATAATGTGTTGGTTAACATAATTACTGCCTTTATTTAATAAAATGCGCCATCGGTTGGTGGTTATTCACCATTAAAAAATACTCAACAAAAAATAGTTTTTCTCAAAACTCCTCAGATAGATTTTATTGAGCTTTGGTTTACAAACTAGTATAAGCCCAAGGAACATAATGCACTATGTGTCCATTCTGGGCAGACTTGATCCAACTCCCTTATATGGATGGTCAATGTCCTTTCAATAGCTAGTAGTGTTGTCGCGTCAAGCAAATTTCATGTCAATGTCAATGTGTGCGTGGTCGTACAGTTCACGGTAGCTGTGTTTATGGCTCTGACAGGCACACTAGCGCAACATTAATTGTAGCACTCGATTTGTAATTGCGAACGACGCATCTCGGCCCCTTAATATTTTATAAATTTATTTCGGAATACCCAACTGTTCTACTAAAATGTTAAAACAAACAACAACATATTTTGCTAAACTATTTTCTGTTTTATAAACAATGCTTTGACTTTGGCGCATCCTGGAAAACACAAATACCACCTCAAAATTCGGGCTTCGAACAAGTTGCGAACAAGTTGAAAACAAAACAACACTGCGCTGAAATAAATACTTACTTATTAAGGCTTTGTCTACATGTTCTGTTTATTAAACTGCAGTCAAAGGTACCTTATGCACTAGACATCAAAGGTCTTTGTGTAAAGGTGATTGCATATTGAAAGGAGAATGGCATTTCAGAGAAAGAGGTGTATATCAGTTTTTCGAAATTCGAATTCGAACTGAAAGGAAGACCCTTAAGTTTTTTTTTTCGATTTCAATTTAATTCCATTTCAACTGTTTAAAAGTAATGGTATAAACGCCTGGATAATAGTGAATTAGTCCGCCGAATTCATCAGTTTTGTCAGTCATTAAACCAGCATTCTCAAAAATAACGGAGTAATGTGTAGAATTGTTCCTACCCTCCACAGAAAAACCGTAACTGTTTTCGTTAGTCTTTTTTCACCAAAAACTACCTCAAACTTAATCAAATAAACACATACGTATATCATAAACCTACCACACACTATCCCAATAAAATAATAACTCGTTACGAAACCACCCTTTGATACTGAAAGTAAATTCGCTTAGAGTAACAGCCCTTCCTTTAATTTAAATCCTTTGAGAGATAATGAAGTTAGTGAAAAGGGGTGTAGCCGTCAGAAGGGGTGTAGCCGTCAGAAGTCAATTAAGATGTAGTTAGTATCTGATGAAAGCGGTACGCGTCTATCAAAGATGGTGTGGTCCGTATTGTTGATTCATTTAATAATTCGCAGCTGGGAAAATGAATGGCTAGTTCTCGGAAAATTGTGCGGGACCTGAGTGGTATTTCCCGTATATTTATAGGGGATGAACTAAGGTAGCACGCGTAATTCAATTTTTCTTAAATTGCAATTTGCAAAAATTCAGGTCAGTATGAACGTAGAGAGTTGTATCGCTGATTCTAATGTTTATAATTCTGTAAATCTATATTTGTTGCGAATCATATTTTAATCAACATACAACCTGATACTGACCAAAATGTAAATTGCAAAAAATGTAAGAAAATTTGAATTTCGCGGGTGTTAACGCCTAGCGAGTGTGTGTGCACAAACGTCTCACGCACACACGCCCACGACGTAGACTCAACCGCCGCGCGCGACCCCGCTGCGCGCGCCACTCGCCCAAAGACCGTCAGCGTCACCACACGCTCAATTATTTTTTTGTAAACCGTTAATAAACGTGTTCTAAAGTCTGTGTGTCTCGCATTATTCTTCCACCCTGACCAAAGTTTACAAAAGCCGCAGTACTGGCGTTCACAGCGGGCTACCCTGAATCTTTCGCCTTCAGAACGTTTGTTATTCTAATCTGTTTCAATCTGACAAAAATACCTCTAATCTACCTACTGTTTTGACAGGTTTTTGACATTGATTGTCGCTGAGATGAGATTGCGACTAGGTTGTTATGAATTCAATTACGGAACGTTTTATAATGTTTATTAGAAGTAGTAACAGCCGCACGGGTCGATCCATCATTTTAAGCTATGCTTGCCGGGGTTGGTCCGTCGATGGGTGACCATCTGTACTTACCGAGACTCCTCCGTGCCTAGGAAAGCTCGTTAGGCCGTTGGTCTTGGTTGTCAAGCGTGGATCTTTGACGTTTTTATTATTTTTATTTATTCCTAATCAAGTAACAATAGACTCATATAAATTATTAGGCACACAATTCAATAATAATACAAACACAAAAAAAGACAGTCAACAGCGCAGACAGTAGTTACGGGTAGTCATTAGCCCGAAAGTCTGACAACCAGTCTTACCAAGGGGTATCGTATTACCCAGTTACTGGGTTGTGGAGGTCAGATAGGCAGTCGCTCCATGTAAAATACGACGCCGGGAAGCCGACCCCAACATAGTTGGGAAAAGGCTAGGCAGATTGATTAGAAGAAAATTCTGTGTGAAAAGTTCATTCGGAGAATTACTACTATACTTCTGTGCTGTGTACCTATATCTGTCGCAGTTCAGGTTGAAGGGTATGCATGGATTCCGGTGTCGTTTTATTTTCCTTTATTTCATTTGAAATACTTATTCAATACATTTTTTAAATATTTTTATAAAAACTATTAAAAAAAACATTTAAATATATAAAAAATGGTAACCCATCAGGATCAGGGTCCAAGCTGCCGGTGGTCAGGGTTCTAGAGAAAGGAACCTCCTCACTATGCGTGCCGTGTTCAGGAGTACTACTTTCTAAATCAAGCCCTTGACCCAGCCGCACAATTAATTTATTAATAGTTTTATTTTATTTTAATTCTTTATAGTTTAAGATACCTACGAATAGATGACGATGCGTCTAATATTTGTATATAGACGGTATATGTGTATATAGACGTTAACTACTTACAACAAGAGAAACCTTTTTCTTATTTACTACAGAATAATATATAAAAACGATTTGACTAAATTGAATTGCATGGCAGACAAAAAGAAACATAAGTAGAATACAAAATGTGATAGGGCTCTTAGATATTTGCTATTTTATATATACCAATGGAATTCTGTCCACAACCAATGTTTTCCACGAGATGGCATCTAAAACATTGTAATAAAGCCATGTCAAATAGCCGGAATATTTGAAAAATAGCTCCGTGTTTATATTAAAAAATTTTAGAAGACGGTTTTACGGAACGACAGTTTAAAATTGCCGGAATCTTCTGAGAATTTTTGATTAAAATAAACAGTTGCATAAAATGATGATTTACCTGTCCAGAAATATTATTTTAATTAAATTGGTGTCCCTTTGGAGGTTGTTGTGAAAATTCAAGACGTATTTTTTTTAGGGTGGTGTTAGAGATGAACAAAAAAAAAATACGTTGATGTTTTGATTTATACTCGTTGTTGAGTCTTTTCTTCTTGTATTATGATTACATCCTTATTAAATACAATACAATAAACTTTATTGACATAGTATGAGGTTACAGAATCATGAAGCCTTTGAATCCCAAACTATGTATGTCAGGTGTCAGCGCCTCCTCCCATTTTTCTTACAGGTTTAAAAATACAAAAAAAAAATACAAAAATGAAAGATTTCTTAAGGTATAGGGGGTGTGTGCGTATTAAAGGCTTCTTGGATTTTTATGCCCTCAAACGACACTATTATTTGGGGATGTTTTATTTTAACCCTCATTAAGATCTAAGCGTGGTGCTTTTTAAATTACTTTTTCACACCACCTGCTCGACAATGTCAAATGATATGTCATGCAAACCTAACCTAAAGTAAGTCATTTAAGACCTGAGGTCTAGCAGGGTAATAATATTGTACTGAATTTCATTATGACCCGCTGGTCATTAATGTGATTTGAATTTGGAACATAAAGAAGAACATTTACGGTAAGTACTAGGTACATTCCATGCATTCACCATCTGCACTAAAATTAATTGTTCGAAAATCGAACTGGCCACCACGAGTAGAATATAAAAAAAATAAAAATTTAACACAAATTATAAAGAGGCGCGAATACTGAAAATTGAATTGCTTTGATAAACAACAAATTACTTAACTTATAAGTACATACAAGTTTTCACAACAATGTCGAGTGACGATAGTGATTTGACTCCGTAGTACATTAAATCCGAAGCCATTGGCATTGCCAACAATCTAGTCCCAGAAAAGTCCAAGGAATCGTACATTAAAGCCTACGATGATTTTTACAAATGGAAAACTACAAAGGGCGTCGAGTCTGTATCTGAATCAGTGCTTTTAGTCTACTTCCACCATTTATCATATACAAAGAAATCAAGTAGCCTATGGTGCATCTATTCGATGCTTAGGTCAACAATAAGCATCAAAAATAATATACTTACAAATTAATACATACACCAAATTACGGGGCATTTTTAAAAAGGAAATCGGAAGGACATCGTCCTATCGTCGTAATAAATACTTGGATTCTAGTACTAATGCTTTTTATTGTCTCGTAGATGCTGTGAAAAGTAGAGTATTCTCCTCGGGGATAAAGGTCGTCTTGGGCGAACTTGAATCCCACGCTGCACTCAGGATTCTTGTCTTTACTCCCTCGCTTTGCTCGGGAGTTAACTCTAAACTCCCTCGCTCCGCTCGGGAGTTAACGTTACCATACTTCGGTTTGCTCGGGATTCAATACGGCGCCCGCTACATAAGACACTACTTTATCCCCTTAGTGTATTAATCTACTATTAGCTATTAAACTCAGAATAAGTATTAACCGTCACGTTTTCGAGGCCTTCAGGGCCTCTCTTCTCTTTTTTACCTTGGGTAAAATATACTATGTTAATTTTAGCTTAATATTATTTCCATATTTTGGTTTGGTAAGATTCTAGCTGAAATCCGTTCAGTGGATTTTGATGGGACAGACAAAGAAGTAATGTAAAAAATACATCGTTTCGGCTACGTTCCTAAAGAACCGAGGTTATTTTAAAGAATATTTTTTTGGATGTATATGTGTTATGGACCAAGTAATAAATAGAGACATTTTTTTTAATGCCCGCGCATTATTAATACAAGCTACTTAGGGGTTAATAATTAATTATAATTTGAACATCCTTATTTATCACATTGCCTCGTCATTATAAATATTGCCGAGTGGTCTTTGGGCAATCTGATAATACACAGGTATTTCATTATGGTAAAGTCATCATAGGTCAGCAGAGTGTCTACGAATGGAAAGATTTTATTTGATTCTACGTTTGAAATCAAAATAATAGTAATAAAACCTGGTTTGAATTGTGCTGCCTCATAGGTGACTAACATAATAAAAAATGCCCGGTCGATTTGATTATTTTAATAGTTGTTATCATACTGCCCTCTCATAGTGAGCAACTGCCCGGGCATTTTTTATAATGCCTTAATAATCCATGGTTATAGGCACTAAAAAAGCCTTTTCGACTAAGCTGCCATTGGACGTTCTTGTTGTTTGAATGCAGTTTAGTACGACTGCAAAAGTCGTAATGTAGGTACTGTCTACATTCAAACTGCAGTTGGAGTGTTGTTGAAATGCAGTCCATCTGGTGGCAGCCTAAGCCACGGCACAATTTTGGTCGCATTTTAACTCCCTCTAAATTAAATTAAAAGTGTGTTACGTTTTAGAAATAAATGAGTTTGTTTTTATTTTATTGACCGACTGTTGAAAGCGTTAATGAAACTGATAAATTAATATTCAAATTCAAGAAAATTCATTATCGTTATACCAATCATTAGCATTCTTAGCAACTACAAAGATTCTCTTTGATGAAGATGACAAAGATAATATTTGGGTATCCTTGGAAACCTTAAATTAAAATTATATAATTATATTAAAATTATGAATACTTAAATATTAATTAAGCCTTTTCGTTCACATTTTAAACCATAGTCTAATTTTCATCACGTGTCACAAGGAGCAAATGACACCGAAACAGAAAACAAAACATTAAAATCCTTCTCATTTTTCAAATATCCTCAAAAATATTCAAACTCAAGTCTCTGCAGGGTGTCCTCAGTCCTCATACTCAGACGAGGACTCTTAACTCAAGTGTCCCTGTTTCAAGTACTAGGATGAACACATCTTCAAACGTTCCACTTAGCTTTTTTATCTGTGGAGATGCGACAAATGCTAATTCCGACTGCTGGAAATGTTTGCGATGTGTATACTAATGTCGGTGGATGGAGGGGGGCGTATTTATCGCCGAAAAGGCCTTTTTTAGAGTACGTAATAGAAAGCTTTTTAGTAATTGGAGTATTAATTTTCTAGTGGTTAATTGATGAAGAAAAGGCAATATTATGCTGCGTCTATCCTATAAATAGTATGGTGATTAAATTATTATATATTTTTTAACATTTTTAAAAGAGCAAGTTGGGGGAAAATATGCTTCACATTCACGCAAAACGGCCATCGCTCAGCATAATGCTGCGATCCTTTGCGAGACAGCACCCCAGCGCTGGTTTTCAGCGACAGCCGGCGTTGACGTCATGACGTCAATCAGAACAGCTCATAATGAACTATCAATAAAAATAAACATTACTAAATGTTTAAAAAAATATAATATTCAGTTCCCTCAGCGACTCATGCGCCACAGGAGTTTAATGCAATCTGTGCGCGCAGCTGTCTTGTAGACTATTTTTACTGACATAGAGACGTTTTGACATATTGGTTACGTAACAATTATTATGGCGCAATTTAACGTTTCTCTACACTTAATATTGTTCTGGCATACCCATTAAAAATCCAGAATAAATATCTGTGATCAAAATAAAAGCAGTGTTTGTTTCGTGCAGGAATTTTACACGCGATCCGTTTTGCAGAAATCCAATCGCATCGACAGTGTATTAATTGAGTTGTCATAAATATGTACGAGTATGTTACAACTGTTACAAGCCTATTAGAGTAATTGATTCTAGTGTTTATAATCATGCGATTTCCGTGATTTAATAGTACTTATTTACATAATGTAAACAGTGAAGGAAAACATCGTGAAGAAACCGGCGTTGTTCAGTTTATGCGTTATGCTATGAATTTAGTTATAATTTTTTGTTTTTATTTCGTTTAGTTTTTATAAATAATCCTACCTGACCTTATTTTTATGGATGAATGACTTTTTGTATAGAGAAGGCGCTAAAAGACAGTGAACAATTATGTTGTCCATACAACGCATACTGACAGCATCGTTGTTCACGATTTATTGATTTTCAAAGCTTAAAACCATATTTACACGGTGCGAAGCAATTTCCTGAAGTATACCATAAGTTGTAGCAACAATAAACGTTGCAACGTTTAAACAATGTTTACGCTATGCAAGTAATTTATTGCTTAAATTTTATTGATGCCACAGGCTAGAAACTTGCATCGTGTAAATGGAGCTCTGAACCCAGGTTTTCTTTACGATGATTTCTTCCACCGCGTTCAAGATAAACGTAATTTAAAAAAGATTAAAATGAAATATCACCGCCTAATTCCAGGTTTCGGTAGTTTCACCATATCATTCAAAATCTCATATCATTCGAAAGGCCTACTCTACCTCAAATTTATTAGCATGACCCTCCATTAAAATACAAATTGCAATACTGCAGCACATATAACATAAAATTCGGAACATATAACATAAAATTTTCTCCATAAAAAAAAAAGAAGGAAGTTACCTCTAAAACGAACTATAAACCGCTGGTATTCAAAATTATACTTCAAATTAAAACTGAACTAGAAAGCAGGTCTTATATTTACCATTATTTTCACCATAAAAAGCAATTACCTAAACTATTCGAGGCTTGAGAGCCACCAGCACCCCACTCCGTCTCGCTCTCACTTAGGCCGCGAGTAGTATGGTGCGAGCGAGATAAAATTTGAGGTTGGATAGGTCCTTAATCATTAATAAGGACGATGTTTCTACTCCATAACCCTACGAGGAACCCAACGCATGGAATTAAATTAAACTAATCCCTTACAGCTAAGGGAAACTGTTGGAAATTGTTAAATAGTTTAATATTAATATGAATGTTCAAGACTATGAAGTTAGGATCTGCCGAAAACTGCTAAAATAGAGGTAGGTGGTAACTTCCCTTTAACTTTCAGTTTTACCCTAATGACCTTTGACATCACCAGCCTATAGCAGCCCACTGCTGGACATAGGCCTCTCCAATTGCACGCCTTTCGGCTAGATTCTCTGCAACTCTCATCCAGTCGCATTTGTTCATACACGCTTGTAAAAAATGTACAGTCACGGACTTTAATTGATGAGCCACCTGCCACTGTTCGTATTTTAGCCGTGTAATGCAAATCGGGTTTATTCGGTTAACCTGAGAGCCAGAACTACAAACTTGACAGTAGAGTGACTACCCAAAGTCAACCAATTGCAGGTCTAACAACAGTAACCTAGCAACGATTGTTTAAGCGTAGCGATAGTAACGTTAGCGTACGGAGAAATATTATTAGTCATTTCGACAACTTCGAAATTAACGTCTCTGACATCGACATTTCAACTGTCAATGTCTTCAGATAAGTTTTCAGAATAATCGAGTTGATGAGCTCTGATTCAAAGGAGGTCAGTATCAAATAGATTGGATAAACTTAATGCAACATTTTATTTATTTTTATCATTGAGAACTTATTAGTCAACCTCTATGGATCAGACTATTTCCGATTATAAGTAATTTATTTATCACCTTGTTTACGAGCGTGCGGTTTGAGTTCGTGTTTAATCGTGTAATCTCGTGAATGTATGAAACTGTAAAATTGAAAAGTTTGAAGGTGGCTTATCAATTAAAGTCCGTGACTGTACATCGCCAATAATGTAATAATTTCCACCAATGCCGGTCAGAAAAAGTTAGCCCATTACTCACTGCGAAAAAAAACCTCATATTAGCTTCCCTGTCAATCTCACACAAGAAATGACCAAATAAGATACAACATAATAATATCTGGTCTTTGTATCCGAGTAGCACATTGATATAATTCCCAGGACGCTCTATATATACAGTGTCCTAACCAAAGCGTTCGCTTTAATTTTGTTTGGCGAACCTGTTGTCCATATAACTATTGCACGACAATACATGAAAGACCAGACACTGGGTTTTTTTACCATATTCCTAGCGTGTTGATAGCCAAAATAACACGAATAAATATAATTATTTATTTATTTAATTATTTATGTACACACAGTAAAATACATGGAAATACGACATAATTATAACATGAAGGTACTGCTTATTTCTTAAGAAATTTCTTCTAGCAAACCTGCGAAAGGAGAAATGAGAAAGAAATGTAGACAATAGTGTGTGAGAACAAGAAGAGAAAAACATGATGAAATATACCTACACGTATACGCAAGAAAATTAACATATACTTAAATAAATACATAAAGCTTAAATATATAAACATAAGTACACTAAAGGTACCTATATAATTATATACTCATCAGTTGAGAGGAAAGATAATGCTCTTTTACACGAATTTTAAATAGAGAAACAGTTTTTACATCACGAATGCTAGGCGGAAGTGAGTTCCAGATAATTATGTATATTCTTAGTTGTTTTTTAATTTGTTTGGCCCAAAACTCAGCTACGCGAATACTGATCGCTGACGGAACCGTTAGGTCCTCACATGTGCAGGTCACAGGACATGCGGGCAAGATGGGATGAGCCATTGTCTGTGGAGAGACGCCGCATACACACTGGAAGTCTGACCCTTAAGGTGGATGCGCTAGGGTAGCCCGCGAAATTCAAATTTTCTTAAGTTTTTTGCAATTTGCAGGTCAGTATCAGATTTTATGTTGATCTAAATATTATTTGCGATCGTAACAAACATGGATTTACAGAATTATAATCTTTAGAATCAGAAATACAACTCCTTAAGTTCATTGAATGACTATTTCATGAATTCGTCGTTCAATGCACTTTCATGAACTTAGAGAGTCGTAAGAAAATTTAAATGTCGCGGGCTACCCTAGCGCATCCACCTTAAGCCTATAGGATTGTCTATGTGACGCGACGTCCGCGAAACGGTCAAGCCGTACATTTTGACTAAGATCTAAGGTTTGTAGAGTTAGGCCTTGTAGAGTTATGGGGCTTGGCTCTACATTTGATCTGATATTTTTTTAACAGTGAAAGCGTTATATAGGTCTCATGAAATGTATTTGGTGGGATACAATCAATCTGCCTAGCCTTTTCCCAACTATGTTGGGGTCGGCTTCCAGTCTAACCGGATGCGGCTGAATACCAGTATTTTATATTATTTTATTACATTATTTGGTGGGATACAAATTATCTTCTAATTTAAATTACAAGACACTAAGACACTACATATGAACGATAAGTCGCGTATTCGCGCGACCGTTCGCTTTTGTTAGGTCGTGGGGTAATACCGATGCGTCTTATATCTGCCGTTTATAAGAACCGGCAACTTGACCTATATACGATAAATAATCGTGGGAACACTCGTGTTTGCCCACGGATTTGTCTGTTCACATAAAATATTGTTATTTGTTCTATATCGGGATGTTTGCTGTTTATATTCACGATTTGTTTAACCAGGTTTTGTATTAATATGTTATTCGGAGTGTTGGATTGCTAAGGGACTTGGACGACACACATTTGGACTTTAAATATATCATCTTTTATACCCAGGGGTTTATGGCAAAATGGTAGAAAGTAGCGTCATTTAAGGCTGTGCGTGGACGGAGTCAAGACTGATTTTAGACGGACTTTCTTTCTATAAAAAAAATCATGGCATGGACAATGGTGCGATACTCTTTGGTTTGTCCAAGAAGAACTGTTAAGGTGAGTCCAAACATTGCGCGGCAAGAGCGCAGCAGCAACACGCGGTGTTTGCATGACACATTTCTACCGCGCTCTAGTTAGGACTAAACCGACGATGTTTGCGCGGCAGTCCTGCGCGGCATATCCGATACACGCCGCGCACTTCAATTGACATGAAAGTGGTTGCGTGTGTCGTAGCTCTGCTTATAATTCATCCAAACACAATTACTGACGAATGCTTGCTAGAAATGTTTATGCGCGACCGGTAGACAGAAGCGTTCGCGCGCGGCAGTCGTCCAAACACAGTGCGGCAGGCCGCGCTCGGCAGCTGCGCACGATTGCCGCTCAATGTTTGGATATATTTTAAGAGACAAGTCTGATATTTTGGTCTTACCAAGGGGTATCGTATTACCCAGTTACTGGGTTGTGGAGGTCAGATAGGCAGTCGCTCCATGTAAAATACTGGTATTCAGCTGCATCCGGTTAGACTGGAAGCCGACACCAACATACTTGGGAAAAGGCTAGGTAGATGATGATGAAAACCTGTCAAGCATGGTGCTGAAAGCATATTGTACCTTCGATTCGCAGATTCAACCATAACTAATGTGAAAAAACCAATTGCTGTAATATAATGATGAATGTTAAACTCAGTTCAATTGGTTAGAACGATAGTTTGTCACGTTTTCCAAAGGGTCCACTATCATCAATCTAGAATATAAACTAACTAAGTTTGAGCCATATCCGGACATTAATATTATATCTACTAACTCACAATATTTGCAATTACTAACTCACAATATAATGTAGGTATGTCTTGTAGAGGCAATGAAGTTGGCTTGAATTAGATTGATAGTTAGATTGTTAGCATTGTCAGTTATGTAAGTATAGACTAGCAAACTTTTTTCTGTTTTTATAGTTTTATGGTGTATTTTTTTCTGTAATGCCAATAAACGCATTTTGCTTTCTCCCTTTACTAGAAGAATCTTTTGGCGCTCATACGACGTTGATAGGGGGGCGCTGTTGGTAAACATTAATGTGCAATGTATTGGAAAAATAAGATTTCGACGTTAGTTCCGATTTTGGCCACACGCCAAAAGAACCTACAGGGTGTAACTTAGAATGATAATCTTTTTTATTTTGGGAAATCATCAAATGACTTCTCCCGCTCTGGGCGGAGCGGAGAGGCGTGTCAGACTTTTACTGACTAAAACCCACCCGTGTTCCTTCAGTTGCCTGTTGCCAAAGTCTCGGTATCCCTTTCGGACTTTCCCCTAACCCTGGCAGGCATCGGTCCTAGCGGACCCCGCCAATTATGCTGACATCTCTTTGAGGCCCGCGTGGAACACAACGCTCCATCGACCCGGGCCTGGTCCTTATCGGACAGCGAGCTACCCATTGCTCGCCGTCCGCAAGCCCGCGACTATGGTGGCCGGGAATCCTAGAATGATCATCTAGCTTCATCTTTCTGACTGACCGACTCCTTGGCAATTCAACAGCGCCTGTTAATGGTTTCCAATTCCAATTGGTTGCCATTAAATTGAAGTGACTCGTGGAGGGTATTTTGATTATAATTGTCTATAACTAAGATCCTTAATACTACCACAAAATTTGTAATTAATCTCTAAGTTATCGGATTTAACAACACATGCTCTATTATGTATTGTGAAGGCAATTTGGCTCCGACTTGTATTTCATATTGTGATTTGTATCTAGATAATATTCGACAGCCTTGGGCGAAGAACGGCCAATGAACTAAGTGCTTTTTGGAATTATTAGTAACTTTTATAAGAACTATCTCAAGTAATGTGTTTAGGATATTGGATATACCTCTCAGTATAATGTTAGAAGTTCAGAGTTCAATAAAGTTAGGTACCTGTAAGCTAATACGACATAATTATTTTGGGTTTATTTATAAACGTTGCTTAAAGTAAAGTAATGATTAGCGGCTGTTTATCCATACATTTTTGATGTTTAAACGTCTCCTCTAGAGTCACAGCGCAGAATTAAAAACGATTTCGATTACATACGATTCTATTTGCTATAACACAGATAACAATTTAAAAATTTCTGGTTTATATTATTCTTTACACATTTTGGGCACGAGGTTTTTAGCATCTTTTATTTTCCATGGTTTACAAATATTATCAGCCAGTGCAGTGTAGGAAAAAAAATCGGGATTGATAGAGTCGATTATTTTATGCAAAAAGAATATTTCACCGTGTTGGGAGGAGCCGCGGGTGCCGCGCGCCCGGCGCCCGAAGTTGCCACTCAGACTTGGTTGGTTCAACACGCGCGCACGGAAACCAATTCAAATTCAAAATCATTTATTTCAATCCATTTAAATATCATAAAAATTAATAAAATAATAAAAAATAAAATTAAGCATATAAAATTAAAATATGATTAAAATCATAAAATAAGATTTAAAATTAAAATTAAAACTTGACTAAAATCATAAAATAAAATAAAATGTCTAATAATACGCCTGCCTCTGATTCATTTGTTAGAGATTAATTACAAATTTTGTGGTAGTATTAACGATCTTAGTTATAGACAATTTTAATTAAAATACCCTCTACGAGTCACTTCAATTGGGTTTTTTTGCCTCAAAGAGATGTCAGTGCAATTGGCGGGGTCCGCTAGGACCGATGCTTGCCAGGATTGCAAGAAAGTCCGAAAGGGATACCGGGACCTTGGCATAAATTTTCAATAGAAAAATTTCAAAATAAAAAATTATACGTATAGCAATGAAATAAAGGAAATAATGATAATAATCTTTTTAATATAGGCTGCGCGTTTATCTTTTAGTCTTTTTGCATAACAAAAGATAAAAAGATTGACGTAAAAGTCTCTTTCTAAATTCTCTGGTAGCAAGCATATAATAGCTACCCTGAGATTGCCAATAGCTAGCGTCGTCTATCTCGAGGCGCATTAGCTACAGTGCGACACAGACAAATTGAGTGCATTCACGACAACGACTGACACTTGAGTTAGTGCATGCTCTTAGATTGATAATATCTAGACTTGGACCGTAATCAATATCTGAGCTTTTATTTTTTTAATTCTTGATTTCTTGATTCTGATTTTGGTTCTGTGAAGAGTGACAGTGAAAAGTTGCAAAGCAGAAAACTGTTTAAAAAAAAAACAATGAATCCATACGAATATTCTAAATTCGAAAGTAACTCTGTCTGTCTGTCGGTATGTTACCTTTTCACGCCTAAACCACTAAACGGATTTCGACAAAATTTGGCAAGGAGGTAGATGGCACCCTGGGGAAGGACACAGGCTTCTTTTTATCGATATACCGCACGGGCGAACCCGCGTGCGGAAGCTAGTAAACAACAATATAACAATGTTTATTGCGATTATGCTTTGTTGATTCTCTACAGCTGTTTGCACACAAGCAAACGTTGCAACAACATTAGATACGGTTGGTTTTTCAGGAATATGATATTGTTGTTAAAAGATAAATTATGGATTTCTCCCGATAGTTTCGCATAGATGATTAGAATCAAGTTCGAAAAATTGTGAAAAAAGACAACACACATTTCAGGATAAACAGAAGCTAACAGAACTACGTACCGACAGAAACAGCTCACCCAAAATAAAATAAACTTGACTCCCCAAATGTAAATCATTAAGATAAGTACCCTCAGGACTCGAGGCCTCGGATGGCTTGCCGAGGCCAATCGCCCGTGAACGTGGATTTATGACGAGTGGAGGCCTCTGGCCTCACGCAGATTGTAAATTGTTAATCCGTGATAAATTGTACGTAAAATTGGGCCTCAACCTCGGATCACGGAAACAAGAGGGATAAGTTGTTGGTTCAAAGGAAATTGAGGACGTTATACGGGCAAAGTCCGATTCTCGTCGAGAATCGAATCAGTTTGCACCGATTATGTGGATATCTGGAGGATATTTGTATAGGACAAGTAGGTAGCGTTATCATGCTTATAATGATACCTTCACTCCTCAACTTGGCGCTTTTAATAGGATGATGTCTGGGTGAAAAAAAAAAGCTATTTTGTCCGTCAGTCAGATATTAAAGACCCGTATTTTTTGCTTTTTAAAAGTCACATAATTTATCACATTTTAACCGTATTTATCAATAATTTATCATTTATTTGTCAATGAGGCATATAAAAGGCACTTTTGAATGTCAAAAACAAAGAAAAAGAACTGATTCTAGGTGCCCCTTCCAAAAGTATCATATAAGTAAAAAATGGTTTTGATATGGGAGCTCGCTACGTCACAAGTCAGTATAATATAATATTTACCGACCAGTGACGTGTGGCTACATTTTAACTCAAAGTATTGCCGTAATTTTTTGATTAAGTAAAAATAGAAAAAATATTTTTCCAATATTTTTAATAACCTATTTGACAGACAAAAAAAAATAGTCAACAATGATGAAATGAAATGAAATTGTATATTCTGTAAATAGGATATTGGAATCACTTTTACACGTCATATTAAAAAATATTAAAAATAAACTAGATGAGGTCGGCGTTTCCTATCTGACTACTCTGAGAAGAAAGGCCGAAAAAAACTCAGAGGTCACAGTCTCTTTTAAAGTCTACACAATCTTGGTCAGGCCATATAGACCATGTAGATTAGAGTCTGAAATGGTCTTTTGAGGATACAGATTTGAGTGGACCTGCCCAGTCAGTGCAAGCATTTGTCAATAAAGTGGAGCTGAACTCGGAACTTAAGGAGCTCAACGACTCGACGAACAATACCAAAGAAAGGACATTTGGATAGGCCCAATAAAGTTCTCAAATTGCCAGACCATCGATAAAACTAACTGAGAACGAAAAAATATCAAAATAAAAATCCACATAGTGATGCTACCACCACTGATTGCATGGAATATTGTCTTAATACCGTACTTGGTAGATCGATTGTTGATCGTAGATATAAGAAGACTGAAGAACAGAAGACTGCTGCCTATTGTTTTGAAATAATCTATAACACCACGCCTGTAATCCTCGAAGGGTTAAGCAGAGGTGGCCCTGTAGTACCTACACTATAGATTATAGGTGACGAGCCTATCTTTATGCCACAGTTTTTTTTTAAATTAAACACATCTTTTATAGGTATACGTACCCAGCCATTGCAGTACTTGATAATTACGTAAATAATTCATCTTTATAATTTAGCTTATCTACCTTCTTTCTGTAATCTTTGGTTTTAACGCTCCATTTGTTTAGTGGCGAGCTATTCGAATTGGTGCCGGGTTCGATTTCCGTGTTAGAAAAATAGGCTCTTTATTTTGAGAGATAACGACGATCTTTCACAAAATTAATATAAACACTATTTTTCTTTTATAAGATTGGATATGTTTATATAGTCTTACAAACATTTGAGAGTGTTTATTTAATGACACTCATTTTTTTTTTTTGTTTGTGGTTGGAAGTAGGCACAAGAAGCTTCGGAAAACCGATGGCAAATGAAGGGTCTACGACATTTACGCTTATCTTGAAGACTTGGACAATATTGGCACAAACAGGAAATAATGACATAAAAGGGGGCTTATGTGTTGCAGTGGGCTGAAAAGGGCTGTGGATGATGATCGATGATGATCCTAAACGTGATGGATTACTGTAGTTAGCTGTTAGTATTACTTGTAAAAATGTTAGAAATATTGTGATATCGTTTAGTTTTACAATGTTTGTAAATATGTGAGCACCATGTACCTCTATCAATTAATTTATTTGTCATTGCTCCATTTTTTAGGGTTCCGTATCCAAAGGGTAAAACGGGACTCTATTACTAAGGCTTCGCTGTTTGTCTGTCTGTCCGTCTGTCACCAGGCTGTATCTCATGAACCGTGATAGTTAGACAGTTAAAATTTTCACAGATGATGTATTTCTGTTGCCGCTATAACAACAAATACTAAAAAACAGAATAAAATAAATATTTAAGGGTGCTCCCATACAACAAAAGTGTTTTTTTGCCCTTTTTTGCTCGATATTGATAACGGCAACAGGTAGACGCTTGAAATATTCACGGAATAGTTAGTTATATATTCACTTTAAAAATAAATAATTAAATTAAAATAAAACTAATGTTTTAGGGGGGCTCCCATACAACAGACATGATTTTTTTTGCCGTTTTTATAGATAATGGTACGGAACCCTTCGTGCGCGAGTCCGACTCGCACTTGGCCGGTTTTTAATTCTTTTTACCAATTGTGTGTTTTTATTTACTGTGGTCTAGTAATCTTATTCAATGTGCATCATCATCACATATAATATGTAATTGATCTATACAAAATATTGTTAAACATTTTTAAAGGAGTAACGGTGGAGTTTCTTGCCCATTTTTCTCCATACGAAAACTACTTTCTGGAAGGGGCGACTAGAATCAGTTCTATTTCTTTGGCTTTGACGTTCAAAAGTGCCTTATAAGTGCCTATTTGAAATAAATTATTTGACTTTGTAAATAACGGTCTACCTTAAAAAGTAACGTTGTGTGTAGGTATTTTATGAAACAAACTTGTTAAGTATGACCGTTTTATTATTGGTCCAATAATGGGATAAAAACATTTGAGGTACCGAACCGATAGTCGATCGCGTATACAAGAACTCTATTTACAAAATTCAAGATTCTGGCTTGTCATTTATTTTCTACAATCAAATTTAAGCAATATCGTGCAAACTGGCGCGATATCGCGGACGCGACAGGCAGCGCAGCCCTTGTCGGGCCCACGATATCGCGCCTGTTTGTGGGAGCCTTTATGATTTGCATCATTTAAGCTCTTTAGACTGTGTAACTTTTATTGTTGCTGCAACTTATGATATGCTATAGGCAATTAAATCGTTGCGTAAGCATAATCGTCCTAATATAACGTTCCCACTGCTGGGACACAGGCCTCCTCTCGGTGAGAGGGAGTGGGCTGTAATCCACCACATGTCGTCGAATTTTTGGTTATAGGTTAAACCGGTTTCCTCACGATGTTTTTCCTTCACCGTTTTGAGAGCAGTGGCGATGAAATAATTTACACAAAGTAAAGCACCTGTCAGGGTTCGAACCTACGACCTACATCTCGTAAGTCGCGGCCGTTAACACTGGGCCACCACTGCCCTCCACCGTGCAAATCAGGCTTTAATTCTAAGGATCACAATTGTCAATTTTAGAGTTAAAAAAACTGCATGACTAATAGAAAGCAGTAAGAGTCTCTATTGATTTCAAGGACAATTTCTGTTTGATATCTTGACAAATAACGAGAGTAAAATTTTACTTTTACCTACCCAATGTGCACTTTTATGATTTCAAACGAGACGATATTATCGTGTACGTCCACGACCACGTTACGGCATCACGATAAAGAAAGAAGTAAAATGTATGGAAATATTATATGAAGACTCTTTTTTCCCGGCCACAATTTCCATACATTCTATAACTTATTAAACACTGCCTAAGTAAATCTATCAATAATCAGTCTTAAAAGTTAATCGTTCCCACAGCAATTCGCTCCAGCCTCCAAAAGATCGTGTTACATTCAGTTTAATTCAGAGGGCCATCGAGTTATACCAAGATGGCGACGATTTATCTTAGAAATTCACTCCCTATTACTGTCAGCTCCGTGTTACGATGAAATTATGCAAGATATTTGAGCTGATTAGTTGAGATTGGAGGTTTTTAAGATTAATGGCGGGATCTTCTTGCTTCTAGTCAATTCAGTATCTTAGAGGATAAAGTGATGTATATGTTATGGACCAAGTGATTAGGACATTATGAAAAATGCCCGGGCACTTTGAAAAATGCCCAATATGAGAGGGCAATGTGATAACAACTATTGAAATAATCAAATTGACCGGGCATTTTTTATAATGCTACTCACCTATGGGGCAGTATAATTAAAACCAGATTTTAATACTATTATTTTAATTTCAAACGTAGAATCAATCATCATTTCAGCCGAAAGACGTCCACTGCTGGACATAGGCCTGGTATCCTGCCTTTTTGTCAAAAAATGTTTGGCAGATTATCACTTGCCAACCAACGTTTCGCCGATATGTTATATATATGCGATATGTTAGGTTAGGTTAGAGTATGACAACATTTATCATTTGTCAAACATTTCAATCTTAGGTTACGATAGGTTAGGTTAGGTTAGAGTATGACTGGAGACCAGCAAGCAATGGGTGCGGGGGCACCCTTGCCTGTATTGCACACGTCTCCACCAGTGTCGGACGGGAATGGCCAGGTGTTCCCGGCCATTCCCGTAGCCCCCCAACTTGGGAGGCATGTGGGGCCCGCCAGCTAGGCGGGCATGCGCCGGGAGGGTTGTGGATGTAAAGGCTGAGCCGGTTTCCCATGGCCCTCCCATCACGGCAATGTGGGAACACCGCTGTTTTTTAGTGGGTATACTGTCGCTAGCGACAGGAGTCCCACATACCCCACTCGTCCCCCACGAGCGGGGAGGCGTAATGCATTTCTCAGCGTTAAAAAAAAAAAAACAAAAAAAAAAGGTTAGAGTATGACTAGCAACGCACGAGCCGAATGAGCGAAGCGAGGGTGCCGCGGCGTTAAATCATACCTTCTTCTCGTTAATCAATTTCAACTTTACGTCTCACTACTTTTTCCAAAAATAATTATTATTGTCTGAAAAACATTATAAAACAATTAAAAAAATTCCACTAAAAAGACCGCAATCGTCAAATAAAAAATATCTTTATGGTGATTTCAAATTAAAATTTCGGGTTTCAATCCTAACTTAAGTTGTATGTAAATTGAGTTTGTTACGCTTTCCCGCTAAAATGGCTGAACGGATTTGGATGAAATTTGGCATATAAGAAGACCAGGACCTGGGTTAGGACATAGAATACTTTTTATCCCGTTATTCCACCGGGACCGAGACTTATGCGGGTAAAACTGCGGTGCGAAGCTAGTATTTAAATAAAACTCAAAGTACTAAAATTACAATTAATGGAGAAGTATGAAAGAAAACATGTTGCGAAGACTCCAATTAAATTGGTTTAAGGGCAAGAGAATGGTGATGATATCAAAACACTCAATTTGTAAGTGGCACTACTTTGTAACTCTGCACAGAAAAACCTCTCCGAAATCCCGAAACTCGTCTCAATTCAGTTCAAGCCTTTGAGGCTACGAAACAACCAATAAGATAGCGAGAAACAAATTAATCCGTGGTTACAAATAGAGCTGAGGTGGAGTGGAACGGAGCGGAGCGGTGGTGCGTTTACAGTGCAACGGAAGCTGAGCGAGTGAGGTAAATGTGTCGCAGTTGCAAGCTGCAGTTATTTGTATTGGAATGTTAAGTTTAGTAATTGGCATGTAGCGTAGGAATCTATATGTTTTGGGTAGATTTTCTAGTTTGATGTCGTTTATGGATTACACTGAATAACTATAATGAAATTCAAGTTAAATTCAGAAATATCTATTACTGAATTTAGCTAATATTTAATACACTCTGCTGCGTGTAAACAAAATGATTAATAAAGATAATTAAAAAGCAATTTTAGGCACGCATACATAATTTTATTTAGAAATTATTATTACTAATACTAACATTTTTATAACTCGACACGAGAGTGAATTCAAATTAAAATATTTAATTTAATATTCTGCATGTTTTTGTTCTAGAATTCTAAGTACATGAGCATTGAACAGTTAAATTGGATCTGAAACGTGCATAGTATTATAATATCGGCAAATTGTAGAAGTTGGTGACTTTGGTTGCATTACACCATGTGCTGCAGTTGGCTTAATCGCATGTCATTTTGCTTTGTGCTTCTAGTTTCGATGAATAAGCAAACTGAAGCAATGGTATTGCTGTTTTGGAAGTTCTGGCACTGAAACTGTTAAAGGAGACTTCGTCAGGCGAAATACGTCTATAATGCTGTTCTTGTGCCGCAAAGCAGTGAATTCGACTGTGCTTGTCACATTTAAATGGGGTGCAGTAGCAATTACAGGAACAGCCTATAGTGTATACAGTTCCATAGGGTGGGATAGCCCTCCGCAAATTAATAGGGGTCATTCGGCTCCATATTTTGAATCATATTCCATCGCTCAGGAAAATTTTCATTTTTTTTATCGTTTTTAGGGTTCCGTAGTCAACAAGGAACCCTTATAGTTTCGCCATGTCCGTCTGTCCGTCTGTCCGCGGCTTAGCTCAGAGACCGTTGGTACTAAAAAGCTGTAATTTGGTATGGATATACATAATAACGAGGCCAACAAAGTGGTAAAAAAATCTTTAAAAAATATTTTTTTTTTAGGGTACCTCCGCTTCACGTAAAGTGGGGATGTTTTTTTTTTCTCGTCAATCCCATATTGTAGGGTATCGTTGGAAAGGTCGTTTAAAAATAATGTGAGTTTGATGAAACCATTTTTGGATTCAGGGACCCATTTGCGGAATATTAAGCTTTATAGTGCTAATTTTTGTTAGAGCCAAGTGTCCCCCCCCCCGCCAGCTAAACGGTTGGGTTAAAATATGTGAAAAAATTCATGTCAGTAGTATATATAACGAAATTAACAGGAAAACTATCACCGCTACATAGACTCCACAAATTACCGAGTAATAATCGACCAACTTAAATTTGCAGTTGTAAAAACATGTTCTCCCATACATTCTGTATTGGAGAACAAGTTTTTCAACTACAATGTTAAGTTTGTATTATAAATTCATCTCAACTACGGAACCCTTCATTTTGCATGGTACGACATGCACTTGTTTCAATTACTATTCCTTTATTTCAATGTAAAATTACATTCTCTGTACGCAGCACTCCATTTATGTAAATAAAACAGATAAATAAAAAAACCAGCAATGGATGTTAAAATACTCGAGCGCGCCCCCCTCGACCCGGGGAGTGCGGCTACGCGGGTTTTGCCACGGTAACGATACATTGCGCGTGAGGTAATAATACAAATCAGGTTTATTGGATTCCCATAACGTTCCTAAAACAATTTCATGTACCGATCGTCTTAGTATGATATGCTGAATTCAGCCCATCAGTCTGCAGAGGGCTGCCCGTTACACCCTGTAGTCTATACAGTTCGGCCATCGAAAGAATGCGACACCTGTCAGTTGGACAATTTCTAGTAGTAATAAGGACCAAATTCGCAAAACACATATTTATTAGAATGAAACTGACAGATGTCAAGAATGCATTCTCTAGACGGCTGGACTGTATGTAACTGTGATTTTTACGCAAGGATAGCAACGGTTCACCGAAACCCTCGTGTCCGTAGGCAATACTAACTATTTTTCATAAGTCATGCCCGTTTTCAGTAACAATACATGACACCTAATCCTAAATAAAAGCATTATTGGATTTTGAACTCTCGGTCATTAGTAGAGCGTTGAAAATCCACCCGAGGCTCTCGGGCCTCGACTAAGGGGTCTCCTGAGCGCATGCATGGAGAGGGGCTAGTTCCCAATTCGTTGGAAGACGGGGAAACTGGTCCTCATAAAGAAGCCGGGGTGCCCTGCGGACTCTCCGTCCGCTTATCGGCCCATTGTGCTGCTCGACGAGGTGGGCAAGCTCTTTGAAAGAGTAATTGCAAACCGCCTCGTTGGGCGGTTGGTGCGGGTGGGGCCGGATTTGGCGGAGAGCCAGTTTGGTTTCCGCAGAGGGCGCTCTACGGTGGACGCCATCATGCGCGTACGGGCCCTCACGACGGGGGATGCTGTGGCCCGGGGTGGGGTCGTCTTGGCGGTGTCTCTAGACATCGCCAATGCCTTCAATACCCTGCCCTGGAGTTGCATAAGGGAGGCACTCCGGTACCACCGGATGCCGACCTACCTCTGTCGTGTGGTCGAGGCCTATTTGACGGACAGGGCCGTCATCTACCCCGGTCACCAGGGAGTGTGGAACCGGCGAGGGATGTCGTGCGGTGTCCCACAGGGATCGGTCCTAGGGCCGCATCTGTGGGACATCGGATACGACTGGGTGCTGCGCGCCGATCTCCCTAGTGGCGTCAGCGTAGTTTGCTACGCTGACGACACGCAACGATTTTTTCACCGTTTTATAGATAGTGTGATGTGTGATATGTACGGAACCCTTCGTGCGCGAGTCCGACTCGCACTTGGCCGGATTTATTTAGTTAATTTAGTATAATAAGTTACGCAATGTAAATGTATATTATTTAACCTACTAAAAAACACCATCTTACCTAATATACGTTTAGTATTTCACACAATTAGTTTTCTCTGGATCTTAAGTGCTATTTCTGCGTATATGCCAAGAAAATTCACGTATTTTTACACCGACGAGTCTTCTCTACAGCTCACATTTCAAATCAAACATACTTCTTTCGTTTCAGTATCACCCACTCAATTTTATCCCAGATTTATCTCCAATTCAGAAGTACTTGGCTCTATCCAATATTTGCTGACTTGCCAAGCAATATCCTCGTACTTATATTTATTTGAGCACTAGATAAGAACACAGTGTCTGGATTTTGGCCTAAAAGTAAATAGAAAAATATTGGAGAGAATACTGAAATTGTGGGAATTTGCTGGAGAAAATGATGGTCTGATTTTTTTATATAAAGATGGTACTATAGTATCCTTCGTTAGTCGTTGTGTTCTTAACCTAGTTGATAGATATCAGTTTTCTTGATGAAA
Organism: Lithophane ornitopus; assembly: GCA_948473465.1. NCBI lineage: Eukaryota > Metazoa > Arthropoda > Insecta > Lepidoptera > Noctuidae > Lithophane > Lithophane ornitopus. The sequence continues at coordinate 13,755,384 of OX419629.1, forward strand.
TGTTTTTGTTATGTCATAGAATTATGGTTTGCGAGTCGATTGACCTCTGCAGCTTTCAAAAGAACTTATGAAGAGAAAATTATGTTTTGTTAACCGTATTTGTGTTGTACTTGTTTGTTATCCCTTAATAAATAAAAAATTAATATATCGCACACCCAGAACAACACTGCACTAAGTCTAAATAGCTCATTTTACAAAATCGACCAAAAACCGTTATCTCATGTTATGTGACAGTTATTGCGAATGTCCTGCACATTGCATGTAAAGAATCCAATGCGTATCAGCATTATCAAGTTCAGTTGATTGTAAACGCATTAATAATGCAAAATAATGCATTTTTTGACTTAATTCACTGTTGTGGAATGACTGAACGAAATAAAACATAATTATTTTGAGTTACGTCCTTTTTACTGATTGATTCTGAAATAATGCACTATTATTCTACTGTTTATTTATTGAAATTCAATAAACAATATCGACCCATTTGTTTTGTTTTTAGGAATATACCAATTAATAATGAAATAAAAGACAACATTTTACTAAAATCAGTAGGTACTTATATTTTGAACATAAACTAGTACTCGTTTTGGACCCTTATAACATGTAAATCACAAAAAAACTAAAAAAAAATCTTCTGTTAATCAAAAAATAAGAAATATTAATGGCAAAGTGACTCTATTCTAGGAATAGAATTTATGAAATCAGTCACACTATTTTTTATTTCAGAGTCTATTTTGCGGTGATTACCATGCTTCCCACGTGCATCAGATTCCATAAAACCACCATCTGTTTTCTTTGAAAGGGCCGTCTTAATATACCTGTCACAAATGCTCAGCGTAGCCTTAAAAAACTCTTTACATACCCTAATCCTGTTGTTATCTTTTTCAAAAAAGTAAGACGAATTCAAAGCCCTCAATTTTTGAGAAGTGATGTACCTATATTTCGGTTTGATTTCTTGTGTATGCCTTACTATGAATTCTCTTTGCCTCTCCAAATCGCCCAGCTGCCAAAACTGTTTGAAAATGTCTTGTCTTACCATCTCGTCTATTTTAGTTTTGCAATTCAACCTGCATTTGTCGCCACAAGGTGGACGCATTTGACGCTCAGCGATCAGTTTTGCAGGATTTGTTAAATAAACATACTCTTTTCCTGTATTCCGCAATGCCTTAGCAATCTTGGACTTCCAGCCAGCAGGGTTTCGTATTCTCTTTCTACTTATCGTGGGGTAGCTCACTATTGGAGCAGTGTCACTGGCAGAAAAAGTTGAGGGTGCGTTTGTCGGAGTAGCATTGGAATTCCCTTGAATATTTGCTGTAGATGGACCCGGTCTATTGGATTCATTATCAGATGAACTACTTGAGCTGCTGGAGCTTGACGATGATGAGCTTGAGTCTGACGAGGAGCTCGAGGAAGAAGAAGAGGATAATCTTCTTGGGATTACAAGAGGCCGAGATATTTCTTTAACAGGTACTACAAAAGTAGGATCCTTGTCCGAATCATCTATAAAATCTTCTTCATCGCTATGATCAGATAAAATAGAAACGGGTACCTCCCTATCTGATGCTTTATCGGCTGATGCTGCCTTCGCTGACGTCTCATCGGTTGATGCGGCAACGGTTGTATTTTCGACATCCTTTTCCACGCTGCTTTGTTGAACAGGTCCGGTTTCTTCTGTAGTTGCTTCCATTTAAGTAGTTCCAGTTCCAGTTTTGTAGTTATTCCCTTTTAAGTAACAGGAGACCACGACCTCTCATCATCTGCCAAATAACAATAACAAATTTAATTAATTCAACAATAGTGCATTATCTCAAACAAAATTATTAATCTTTTTGTAAATAAAGAACAACACAAATTGTAAATATATTTCTTTTAATTTACAATGTAAGTAACAATTATAAGTATAAAAAAATATTTATAATGATTTTTTAACAAAATTAGGGCATAATTTATATCTACCATCAATAGTGCATTATTTAACTGATTTTCACCTTTTACGAACAATACAGAACCATTTTGAAATAATACAAAAAATCTAACATACCTTCGTCAACAACAGAGTACTATTTCGAAATAGTATCAAACACGTTGTATAAGCACAGTCACCAACACTGAATTAAAACTAAATGATTCGGAGTATTTTTTATGATACATTCAACAACACCGCATTATCACAAAATAATTCACTGTTGCGTAAAGGATCTGCGTGCTGTTCCCTAAGGCGGACAAGTTGCAACTAGAAATAGTTTTGTGTTCGCGGTAAGGCTCTGGCTGCGCGTCTTCACCAATAGAGAGTTAGCGCGCCATCTGTTGGACATTTTTGTAAATATAAATACGCCTGTCTTCGTGGTATACGCGGCAAATTTTCGGCTATTCAATTATATTTACAAGTCGATTTTGAGATTTTTCGACATAATACAGTGTTGTTCTGGGTGTGCGATATATATAAAAAAAATATCCCAATATAATAATAATACCGCCGTATCTCTACGTTGACGTCGTGGTGGGGCTTGCGCGCTCCGATCTCTAGGTCTGTGCCGGTAGAGTTTACTTTGCCGGGACGGGGAGCCAGACCAAGAGAGATACAGAAACCCGCAGGGCAGCATGTGGTGAGCTGTTGGGTAGTAGCGACCCCACGGACCCTATCTCCCGGGAGATGTCTTGTTCCTCACCTCTGGCTTGCCTTTATTGGCCGGCTAGAGTGAACACTGACGAGGAACAGAGCTCCCACCTCATTCTTGCCTTTATTGGCCGGCTTGAGTGGAGAGTCGCAAGAGCAAACGTGCTCGGAGGAAGGAAGTATTCCAGTAAGTGCTCGTAGGGATCTTGACCATCTTCTGGGCTCTGGGATTGTTCTGGAATACCTCTCCACTCCTCAAGCACCTCAGGAAGCGTTGCCCCCTTGTCGCTACGTCACTATGTGCTAGCGACTGTTTTCGGGAGCCCATTATTGAGTGTGCAAGTCAGCCATTTTATCCGTGTATATACAAAACATTGATCAGGCAGGGGCCATAGTCCTTCCATAGTTCTAGGTATCCAGTCCACTATAGCCACCCAAACCCATAACCCAATATGTTTTGTTTCCATGTTCTGCAATAATCCTACACCACCCGGGGGATGTCCTTGGGTGCACTTGCATAGTGCATACAGGGATAATCGTCGGTTGGTGCCCCATTATATTATGGATGTCTAACGGGCCTCTGCGAGTTGGCTTCGGCCCCTCGTATGCCGTTCAAAGGTCCGGGACCCCAGGGTCTCGAGATATGTTAAAGACATTTTGAAAATATAATATTGTTTTCATTCATCATAATTTGTATTTTCCGATCGATCAGATGCTGTCTAATTAATGTCTTTACTCGCCAAGATGTTTTTTATTCGACTTTTTCGAGTTTTATGATTAACTAAAAATGCAACTAGAATCTCGACCACAAATAGTGTGGTCGATCGACGTTAAACCGACGAGATTGATCGCCTCAAAACATATCGATGGACCATACATAAACTTAATCCGGTAATCATGCACCACACTAGATCGATCCTATTTCAACGATGAACCAGTCTTAACTTTAGAAACGTTCAAAAACATTAAATATTCAAAAGAACCAAAACCGTTCACAGCTTAAACTGACAAAAGCCGTACTAAGCGTCAAGTTGCAGATCGAGCAGCCATTTGTCTCAATAAAAGTCTGCACCTGGTACATGGTGAGGTGGTAAGTTGGTGACGTAAATAATGGCGACAGCGTTGCTCTCGTTGTACTTGTTAGCGGTTGATGACCTGCTACTTTGAAGACACTATAAATGTTTAAATTGCTGTATGAATGTTTAAAAAGCAGTTAAGTAATGATAGATGTGAAAAGAGATAAGTGACTGCGACCTCTGAGTTTGTTTCGGCCTTTCTTCTCAGAGTAGTCAGATAGGAAACGCCGACCTCATCTAGTTTAAAAAATGTGATTGACATGTAAAAGTGTTTGTCACAAACCTTACAAATCATTTATCATTAAAAAAAAATATTTTAGGCAAGTTCGGTTACGCAGACGGTGTCAATGAATCGTTAGACGGTAAAGAAAATCGATAGCACTTCTGTCGAATTTTTTATTACCTACCGTCTTTTAAATAAAATCGTCAGGCGTCAGATGGCAGGCGACAATACGGCAACCCAACAATTTAGTTACAAAATGTTGGGTTGCCGTAACCGTTTTATAATATAATCGTTATATTATGCCGTACAACGAAATATAAAAAAAAATGGACAATGAAACAATAAACGATCTTTGTTTTTAAACGTAAATACCTAATCTCAAAACCAAACCAAACTCAAGAATCAAAGTAAACAAAACGTCGTGTGGACCGAGCAATCCCGTCAACATTGTTCCTTAAAAAAACAAATTCAAAATGGCACGTCTAGACATAGAATATCCCCTAAGGATAGCTTGATCGAATATCTTCAATTTTTTATTCAGGACAGTGTACAGAAGGAATCTTTACATTGTAAAATCGAAAGTAGGATTGTTTCGTCTCGTCACGTTTAGATTGTTCGAGAAATGTCTATAAGCCGTACATCAATCTGCCTAGCCTTTTCCCAACTATGTTGGGATCGGCTTCCAGTCTAACCGGATGCAGCTGAATACCAGTATTTTACATGAAGCGACTGCCTATTTGACCTCCACAACCCAGTTACTGGGTAATATGATACCCCTTGGTAAGACGGGTTGTCAGGCTTTCGGGCTTCTGGCAACCCATAACGACTGCCAAAGATCCACGAATGACAGCCGGGACCAACGGCTTAACGCACTATATTATCTACATAGTATTTACCCGCGGGGTAATTGCGTACCTAAGGAGGAAGAGGAGCTTTATATAACCTATTGGCGAAGTTATGATCATTATGGGACTGATAGAAAAACAAGCAAAGCCTTTTTCACGAAAAAGCCAGTCATAGATATTGAGTAGATGTGCATCGTTACTTCAAAAGTCAAAGGCACAAACACGTTTGCGGAAACTCCCAATAGACTAAACAAATAATAAAACAACGCCATGCAATCCTATATTGTGTCCTCGGTTCAAAGGAAGTTCAAACAGTATGGCGGCGACACCTATCGTCGGCATCCCTCGGGAGGATTAGCCGAACATTCCCGATGTCGATGTCGTACAGAACTTCGGTCCCTGTCGGGTTCTGAGTTTAAATGAAATACGTTTGATTCCAAGTGTCGGTTTTTTGTTTTTGCTTATTTTACACAACATTGCAGCTACAATAACAGTGAAGGAGTCAAACAGAATATCGTATCGATAAACTAAGCGGGAAAAATACGTAATATTGAAGCTAACTCAAAAATTACGCAAGCAAAGTTAATAAAATTTATATGGGACCACCTCGGAAGCATGACCTACCAAACAAAAAAAGAATCATCAATCATCGATTCATAATTGGCGGAGTAATCGTGTAAAAAACATACAAAAAAAAAAACGTACAGACGAATTGAGAACCTCCTCCTTTTTGAAGAAGTCGGTTAAAAATGTAGGCAAGCAGTGGTTACGTGTGAATAGTGTCGCTGCAACTTCTTGCAGTTGCGTTGTGGTTGCGATATGGTTACGTTTTGGCTAGTGTTTGCAGAAAGATTGACTACGTCTGTGACAGTGTCGTCGCGTCGTTGCAACGTTGTGGTTGCGTTGTGGCTGCGACGTCGCTTTGATGTGGTCGGTATCGCCCACACTGTTGATTTTAACGGCCAAATGTGGTTCGTGTGAATAGACTTCATTTTCATACAAATTAGCGACCGTCCACGTGGTTGTGTTGTGGTACGTGTGGTTCTTTTTAGGTCAAGGTTAGAAAGACTGTGAGTATGGAGTAAAATGTTCTCCAGTCTCACTGGTCTTGCGTTAATTTACAGCGATTTATACTTATCACATAATAAGGTAACCAGAAAAGGAAACCAGAAAAGGAAGATTTTAGAACCAGAAAGGAAGGTAACCAGAAAAGGAAGATTTTAGACTAAGGGACAAAACAGATGATCAAAATACAAACTAAAATTGTAGGTAATTACTACCGCTAACTACAAACATAAAATGTAAATTGTTTAAACCGATCACAAGACCCAACACTTTCACTGTTTATTTATATACATAACAGAAATGTACAATCCCATTTCCGTCAACCTTTTCATAACAAATCAATAAGACAATCAATCGAGGATACCCTTTAGAAACAATAACTTCTAAGACCGCTCACTAAAATCATTTTAAACGGCTAAACAATAATTCGGAAGCACAAACCTCAAAATGTTGGCAGTCTGTGACAATTCCGGTGCCCGAAAGCATTTTGACATCTGTCAAATTGTTAAGAAAACAATTATGGCGGACGTCTAGTCGTGCTCGCTAACAAAATAATGTTGAAAATGTACGCTTTATTTTATAACTGACACGTTCGTTTTATTTAATTTATTGTTTGAAAATGCCTGTTTTCTTCAATTAAGTCAAGCTAAGCACCTATTCATCGTAGTTAGAAAACAATCCCGCTGGTTAAGATACGAGATCGTAGTCTATATTGTTTTAGTTTATAAAATTATATTAAGATAGGTACACTTGACAAAAATCTTAAATACAATATACAATCTAACAGTAAAATATATTATGTACAAGTACAAGTACATCTTTAACTCTATAACTACTTCGAATACAGACCAAATAAATTTTTTTCCCACGAGACTTCCCATCTTCAAGCCTTAACACAGCTGATATGTTGTGTTAAAGAAGAATTACGTATTTACAATTTGTCTGTATATAACTTTTTTTTAAATTCTTTTGCGTACTTCTTTTGAGTAATCAAAGGCCAAAGAAATGAAACTTGTTAAAAATCAATCTTTAACCGCCTGGCCACGGTACAGTGGGTCTAAAACGGTCACATTAGCAATTCCTCTAAAAGCATTAACATTTCCTGAATTTCCAGCTGTCATTAGCAATTCCTCTAATTTGACACAAAGCAATTCATCATTTTACGAATCTCCATAGAAGACTGTCAAATAGATCAATTATTTCGTAATATGAATCGCACGCAGATCATATTATGAATTGTCAGTTTGTGACATTATACGATGATTCATAATATTTTCCTATTATGATTCTGCCAAAGTGACTGTTTTAAGCCCCCTGGTGGCGCGAACTGCGGCGCGAATTGCGGTGCGGCAAGCGGGGCGGCAAAACAAGCGGCACGGAATGAAGCCACGGGAAGAGCGTTCGCCGCCGCGATTAATATAGATCGAGAGCAAAATGTCTTTATCTAAGGTATCTCGATATTGCTTGGAGAGTAGGTTTTTTGGTTCAATATTTGGAAGAGATTGTGTAGTTCATTAGTTAAATAAATGTCGGGGTATAGACGGAGACTTTCACAAAAAGAACTTGTTAGGCTTCTATCAGGGACTTGGAACGTTATAAAATAACGTTAAAATACCATTACGATCCGTTCCAGTAACGATAATTTCTACTGTTCCACCCGGATCGTGACTAAATTAATAGTTGATATCGTTCCTATAGGTTTTCGTAACATTGCCAAGAAATTAGTTCGTAAATTGTTACTGGAACTATACCGTATTACTTAACGGTATCATGCCCCTATTTTGAGTAAAGTTTCAAGTCCCTGGTTTCTATACTATCCGTGGGCGTGGCATGCGCCTAGGGCTGCTAACCATACTGTTAAAAATAAAACAAATTATTTAAAAAACAAAAAACCCGCCTGCAAAAACGCAAAAGAGAAAAACAAGCATTATAATCTGTAGAATTTTGGTATTACAGGCGGGGAACAAGCAAAAGTTACACCATATTACAGTTTATTGGTTTTAATAATTTGTTTTATTTCAATCTTTTTAGTTTTATCCTACTTATCCTACTAATATAATATATATAATATAATAATATATATATTCTCGGAGGAGCTCGTGGCTAAGTAATAACAGCTGCATGGGTCGATCCATCAGGTTAAGCTACGCTTGCCGGGGTTGGTCCGTGGATGGGTGACCATTTTCACATATCGAGACTCCTCCGCGCCTCGGAAAGCACGTTAAGCCATTGGTCCCGGCTGTTCAAGTTCAAGTTCAAGTTATTTATTTCATAACAAAATAACATTTGTGTCGAAATATTTTCACAGTAGGTACACAAAAGAAGCAACTTAACGAATTATAATATAATATGTAACCTCGTTCCTCACCGTTCATCAAAGTTAGAACGTCTATCCAAATACAAAATACTAACTTTACAAACATTAATATTCTTGTGTATACAAAGTCCCTAGCAAAATTCTACAAAATACATTTAATGTCAAAATATAAAGAATAAAAAAAAAAACAACATTTATAAAGTCAAAGAGTACACATATTTAATTTAAGTTTAATAAAATACTAGTTTTAAGATTTTTGTCATTATAATATTCGTCAATGCTGTAATAGGCTTTGTTGATTAACAAAGCCCTGAGTTTATTTTTAAACATGTTCACATTCTGAATATTCTTTAATTCTGCGGGTAATTTGTTAAACAGATTGACAGACTGCACGCGTGACGAGTGTTTGACAACATTAAGCTTTGCCTGTAGCATCGTAGCAAGATCTTTTCTGCGAGTATCTACTCTAATTTTTCTTTCATCGTCTGTTTCAAACTCGTTTAAGTTTTTGTTTAAGTGAGTAAGGAGAACTAAAATATAAAGACATGGTACCGTTAAAATTCTAAGTTTAATAAAATATTCCCTACATGATTCTGTCTGGTTTAAACGAAGCATGGTTCTTAATGCTCGCTTTTGTATAGTAAAGGCTGCCTTAACATTATATTTATAGCTATTTCCCCAAAATTTAATGCAATATCTAAGTTTAGATTCAACTAGAGCAAAATAGACGGTACGAAGTTGATCAATAGACAAAATATCTCTCAGAGATCGGATAGCATAACACGCACTACTTATTGAATTCGTAATAAAATCTAATTCTGGCTTCCAATTAAGTAAAGAATCAATTTGTACCCCCAAAAATTTTAATGTCTGTCATTTGTGGATCTTTGACAGTCGTTACGAGCCGTCAGAAGCCTGAAAGTCTGACAACCAGTCTAACCAAGGGGTATTGTATTACCCAGTTACTGGGTTGTGGAGGTCAGATAGGCAGTTGCTCCATGTGAAATACGGTATTCAGCTGCATCCGGTTAGACTGGAAGCCGACCCCAACATAGTTGGGAAAAGGCTAGGGAGATTGATTATTAAATGTGAAAGTTTGTGTGTTTGGATGTTTTTTACTCAATTACGCAAAAACGGCTGAACGGATTTGGGTGAAATTTTGCAAGCAGATAGTTTATAACCTGGATTAACATATAGGATACTTTTCATCCCGGTAGTAGGTTCCCATGGGATAATTTTCGACATCTACACGGGCTAAGCCGCTGGCATAAGTTCGTTTCATATCAATCTGAACGACTTGGTTAATGATTCAGTACCTTTATAGATAAAATAGGACCCTTAAGGAAAACCAGGAAGACCGATAGGTATTCAATCAAGCCATATTTCCCGGTCTTCTTACTTCGAATACTAAAGGTTTATTTTCAGTACATACAAACACACATAATAGTCTTACATACTATGCCTAAGTAATAATTCAATAATATGAAGTCGAGTCATTTGAATTGACATTGCAAAGTCAAAGTTTGTTTTAATGAAGAAATGCAAAAGTGAGTTTGTTTGTTTGTTTCGCTTTCACGCTAAAACGGCTGAACGGATTTGGATGAAAGTTGACACATGGGTAGACCATGACCGGGAATAGGACCGGGAATACTTTTTATCCCTGTAGTACTTTCCCGTGGGATAATTTCCGACATTCACGCGGGCGAAGCCGCGGGCAAAAGCTAGTTAATTTATATATTTGGAATTAACTCATTACTAGCTTTTATTTGATACCAATATTGTAAGTCTTAAAAAAAAACCTTCCCTTCCCTTTTTTTTTGTTTGCAGAAGAAATATATAAATAAAATATAGCCTATGTCACTCCCACAATTAAGCGAACCTAACGACACCTCGTATGTTAAAATCTATCAAGCCGTTTATGCTACAGAGCGTGCCAAAGAAATAGACATACATACATACTCTCGAAAAATATAACCCTCTTTCTGAGGCAGTCGGGTAACAATATTATAATTTATTTCAACTTAAAATACTTTTTACTATTAAATAAAAATAAAGTATTCAAAAATAATTTTTTCGCGTGTATCCAGAAGCATAAATAAAATCTGTTTAAAAAAATAAATGCGAGCGGTGGATTTCAGAAGTAATCTGTCAAATGTCAAATTGTCGTCAAGAGGTCACCGTCAGTCTGACAGTCTGCCGACGGCGACGGTGACGTCTACTGACTCATATACGCGCGGATAACATTACCTTTTTTCGGGCCTTTGCCTTCATTTTGTTAGTTTCCATGTTTTCCAACTCAACCTATTATCATAATTGTGATTACGTTGTTAGTTAGTTAGTGCACAAAAAATAGAAAATGAAAACTATTCACCTTCATCTTCTTACAAAAATGCCTAGAAAGTCAAATTGTCGAAGTCAAAATTTCGTTTTTTAATCCCCTAGACTAATTTGGCAGGTGCAAATGTGAAATTCCATATTGAAAAAAAAAACAAACAACAATCATTTGAAATGTCAAAATACCAGATTAAAAAACTAACTCTATGGTGAAACAAAAATATACTTAAGTAAACAAAATCACGGGACGACAGAATTAGAGCTACAATAAAGTTAATAAAAAATTAGCTCCTCATTTACTTTAATTTTACATGGAAATATGATGAGGCTTACGAAGCCTAAATGATGATACATTAATAACACGTACCAAAAATTAATCTACTTATTTAAAACATTAAAAAATGTAACACATTTTATTTTTTCAAAATACTGTTTATTTTCCGTCTCTTTCGTACTATATTTCTTGTAAAAAAAATTGGCAGCCCTACATGCGCCGTATTGATTCGCATTTGTTTTTTCCGCCAGTGCAATCCGCTCGGCAAAATTCGCCAATCGCCCCGCCTGCCGCGGTTCGCGTGGCATGCTTAGTACATTTCTATACATTTCGTTTTTTTGCCACCGACTTCTTGGCAGTCTGATGGTTACATCACTAGGCTATCACTTGCAACCCAATACTGAATAGACCAGTCCTAATTTACGCTACAACACCCGGTGCAAAACTTATTTACTCAAGCAAGCAACAAACAACATTTTCTCGCAGACGGATTCTAAGCATCAAACTAGAATATACTTTAAAGGGAAGTTTGTTCGCATTATGCACAGTGGTAAGCTTAGAAGCTACATTGTATATGCATTGCATCGCTTAAGAGTCTGCTAACTTAGAGAATAAGTTATAATTGGACCGTAGGGATACTGAGAGGTTTTGACTTAAGTTTAAACAAAGTTAGAGGTGACCGTTGTTTCATAACAACATGGCGTCTTAGGATCGTTTTGAGTTAAGGCTAGGATATCTAACTTGTCAAAAAGAAGGTTATAAACCGGGTGTAAAAAGACACTTAACGATGCCGAAAGTTACTTGTTATTTCCGTTATTGTGATTATTTTTTTGTTCTGGACCATACCTGGGAACCTTCTGGTTACGGAGATATTGAAGGTCAAAGTTCCAACTTTTTCAGACGTTGTTTAAAGAAAGTAAGTTTTAAATGAAAAAACTCAATTGTAAATATCCCCACGAACCCTGAACCGTTGCATGCACCCATAAACACAATGTAAACAGCGATTTTTCACTCCAAAAATAAAAGTTTATTACTTTTGTGCAATGTACTTAATTTGATGTACAGAATCCGATGTTGACGGCTTTGTGATGGGTCTATTACACCCTGTATTCCACTGGCCTCCATTCTTGCCGGAGTCTGTTTCCAGGAAGCTATATTGGATATATTAGATTCTTCAAGTCAAGAATGAATAGGGTACAACATTAAGTTTGGGTCAAATAAAATTTTATTTATTTCTTAGGCTCAGACAAAATAAAACACTAAGACGGAGCGCTGAGAACAATACAGTGAAGCATTCCAAAACAACGCTCACACGCACACATTTACAATCGAACTACAATCAAACTACACCTCACTAAAGTGCACACATGTTTACGAAACTGCGGCCTGCGTCACGAGCGCTCTGTCTTAATTTTTTATTTGTTCTGAGTTTTTACTTAAGCATTCACTACCGTTGATAACATATTCGCTTGTTCATCAGCTGAGATATTTATGAAACGCGAGCCTAACCAAAGGAGGAGAAAAACTATTATAATTCTAAAATAATTCTGAAAAAATAGGCAGCTTTATTGTTTTTCAGGTTGAAGAATTTAGAGTGCTGATGCTGAAACACAACTATAATTATGTATAACATTTGAAACACATTTGTACGTAGACTCTTCTTTTACCATAGACATTTACACACTGAAAAAGCTACCAGCACACACATTGTAACGTAATAAAGTATGACACATAAACTATTATTCAGCTTATGACGTAAAACTGGACAAAAGCGTTCCATTTCTGAGCAAACGAATGCATATAACACGAACCGAATTTCTGTCCCGAATTTCAAAGCTTTAACCAGTTACCAGAGGACAATGAATTTCAAATATACGAAGGTACCAAATTCTAATATCCTACTACGTGCTACTACTACGTTCCCGTGGGATAATTTCCAAACTCCACGCGGGCGAAGCCGGGGGCAAAAGCTAGTGTATGAATAAAATTTATTAACTAGAAACTATTATTGCCCTGCAGTAGGACAATACTAGCCGATTATTTATTTATTATAACTACTTTCATATATAAATTTTATTTAATTTATTTTTGAATAATATGGAAAATCATCAAAGTATATCTACCAGTTTTATTTACAAATTGACATTATTGAATATTCTATATAAAATGACATGATTACTTTGTAAAGTATTTTATTTTTGTGAATGTGAGGACTATGTGAATTTTTATTTTTTTTCGTTCTCAGTTAATTTTATCGATGGTCTGGCAATTTGAGAATTTTATGCGGCCTACCCAAATGTCCTTTCTTTGGTATTGTTCGTCGAGTCGTTGAGCTCCTTAAGTTCTGAGTTGAGCTCCACCATTACTGACAAATGCTTGCACTGACTGGACAGGTCCACTCAAATCTGTGTGGTTCTTTCCTCAAAAGACCATTTCAGACTCGAATTTACATGGTCCTCATATGGCTTGACCAAGATTATGTCTGGACTATAAAAGAGACTGTGACCTCTGAATTTGTTTCGGCCTTTCTTCTCAGAGTAGTCAGATAGGAAACGCCAACCTCATCTAACTTATTTTTAATATGACGTGTAAAAGTGATTCCAATATCCTATTTACAGAATAAACAATTTAATTTAATTTAATTTAATTTAATTTCATTTCATTTCATACGAATTATTTCTTATTTTTCGTGAGGACTAACTTGGTGTCCGAGTTTTAAAGCCGCCAATGGGCCTCTGACTTGGCTTCACATGCCGTCGAGAAATATTTCTCAGGCATACCAGTTTCCTGCCAGGGTTGCGGGAATATCCGAAAGGGATACCGGAACCTTGGCAACAGGCAACTGAAAGAACGCGGGTGGGTTTTAGTCAGTAAAAGTCTGACACGCCCTTCCGCTCCGCCCAGAACGGGAGATGTCATTTGATGATTTCCCAAATAAAAAAAAATAAAAAAAGGCATACTAGTTTCCTCACCATGTTTTTTCTCACCGTTCTAGTACAGAATAGAATAATTCACCGTAATAATAATGTTTTAGTAGAATAATAAATGTGAAAATAACCTGAGAACAGTAACGAGATTATCACCTGTCTTGTAGAACGTCTTGCTAATAAATTGTAGATAATTTAGTTGTGTCTACGAGAGGACTTGAATACAATTAGTTTGTATCTTATCTAATTTAGTTCTAATTAGCCCCAGGTATTATTGTTTAAGTAGTTTATCAAATAAACATAATGTGTTAATTGAATGTAAACACATTAAAGGAGCTCGTGGCTAAGTAATAACAGATCGATCCATCACGTTAAGCTACGCTTGCCGGGGTTGGTTCGTGGATCTTCACTTAACCCTCCGTGCCTCGGAAAGCACGTTAAGCCGTTGGTCCCGGTTGTCATTCGTGGATCTTTGACAGTCGCTACGGGTCGAAAGAAGCCCGAAAGTCTGACAACCGGTCTTACCAAGGGGTATCGTATTACCCAGTTACTGGGTTGTGGAGGTCAGATAGGCAGTCGCTCCATGTAAAATACTGGTATTCAGCTATATCCAGTTAGACTGGAACCCGACCTCACCTTAGTTGGGAAAAGGCTAGGCAGATTGATTGTGTTAAATTAATTTAACATGTAACTTATCTACCTTCTTTTACACTTTTTTCGCGAGCGAAGCAAATTTTAATTTGTTTGCAGCTCTAAAATCAGCATTTAGCATGTGTCATTTCAATTGTAATAACATAATCAAACATGTTCATTTTTAGGCTGCCAAACGGAAACCTAAAGCCTCCACTGTCCTTCCGTTTGTCTGTCACGGGCTGTATCCCATGAAACGCAATAGGTAGACAGTTGAAATTTTCAGAGATTGTGTATTTCAATTACCGCTATAACAAAAAATTAAGTAAAACAACATACAAGAAAGAATTGTGCGGTCGTACGGGACCCTTCGTGTGAGATTCCGACTCTCATTTGGCTATTTATAAGTCGATAGTGTTAGAAGAATTACCAATGTTATGTAGGGCTTGGTTACTCTCTGAATTTGTGTGGTAAACGCTTAAAATACTTAACTGCGTAATACTCAACATGAGGAGCGGTTTCGTTTTGCCTTTCATAAGTAGGTATGTCGGTGGATCTTACACCTTCCATCACGCTCCTTCGTACATCGAAAGATCGACGACCCATATGGCCCACTAAAATAATGAAAGAATATATAATAACATTCTCAGGCTTTACCAAATTAATTTTAACTAATTTTATTGCTCTGATTGAAAAAGCAAGGAGTTATTGTTCTGAGGTTGTCGTTGGCCAACGCCATGGCTTTGCAAATGGCCGCCATGGCATCGTAATTCCCATGGTGCATAAACCATAGATTCAATTATAATCACTTTTAAATTAGATTTAGGAATACACACACCATAGTATTTTATTTTTATTTTCAGTGTAATTATTATACCTCTCAGTTTATGTATCTTTTATTTTTATATGTAACGCATAAATACAGACATATATATACTTTTTATTAAGACTTTTATATATATTTATTTTTATTTTTATTTCTATGTACTTACGTTCAACATGTTCAGTTACACTCATTTTCGTAAGCTATTCTGCTTACATATTATTTTCACATGGGGGGACGTCATTACGTCATTCGCGAGGTTGTTGCCGAAAATCAGCGCTGTTGACGATAGGTTCGTCTGAAGTCACGGCATTAAGCTGAGCAATGACCTATTCTTGCACAGATGCGACGCACAGCTTATTGTTCTTGTTTATTGTTGTTTTAAAGATGGATAATTTTCCACTCAGTAATCGGCATTTCGTTTTGTTTGTTTTCATTTGGTAAAGTCACAACACATTACGCAAGTAAATTGTCTTTGGCCTCTCATCCACAGATAACTATTTATTGCTCTCATCAAGCAATAGACTACTACTAGAATAGCAATTGTCAAACTTGTATAATTTTCTGTATTAAATATGAGGCTTTTGGCTAGTTTGTACATATAGTGAATGTCACTCATTATTTTGTATTGTGCGTTTAGTTTGTGCAGAATAAACAATTTTTCTTTCTTTTCTTTTTCTTTCTATTTTTTTAAATAAACTGTTATGCGAAAGTAATTTAAACGTCTTATCAAATTCAATTGAGCGAATTTCAATTACGAAATAGATTCCTTCAGATCTTGTAACAGGAAAAAGGCGTAATACAATTATGTAGATTACTTGAATATCAATTAACTTAGGGCTTGATTAATTGAATTAATTAATTTTATCAGCCAATTTTAAGTTACCTTCGGTACATTCAATTTTACCGGACTAAGTTTCTTTTAGAACAGTGATGGTGGTAGCCCAGAGGTAAGAACTGAGCCGTCGTCGGGTCAAAAATCATTGATTTCTGTCTCTCTCGCACTATGGGGCAGGTGGCAAACTATCGATAAAACGCAAGGCGATTGCAAGCACATTCTTATTGCTACTTTCATATGCGGCCCGACGACTCAGAGGGCCTAAACAAGTGACAATCGCTTCGAAAGTGTTTCGTATTTCTACAACGACTTTCAACAGGATTGACATAAGCTTTTCGATAGCTTATGTCAGTCCTATACATTTTTGCCTTTTCCATCATCGTTATCGCTGATAGAATGGCACTTTGTCTAGGGCCTCAGTTCATAACTTTGTGATAACGTTCACAATTTTAATTTGTAAAATTTTTAATTTTTAACAATTTTTTGTCAATTTTACCAATGTTATAATGTCAAAGAATATTCAATTTTACCTTTACCAATTTATAATTTTAAAGTAGAATTCCATACATTTTAAGTTCATTTAATTGTAACTTTTTATAGCTACCAATTATTTTCTATATTAGCGCTTATTACTAAGTAAGTTAGCTTATTTCTCTGATTCAATGTTTTATACATGTGGTGTTTACCTATAAGTAACTGATGCACTGTTATTTTTTTTATATGTATTATGTGTTTGTATCAGTGAAATCAATTGTTGGTGAACCTAATAAAAAAATAAAAGTACGATGGTCGCCATCTCTGCAGTCACCCCCTTTCTAGCAATATCATCTTCCACACAGTCAATCCATTGTTTCTTCGGTCATTCCCTACTCATATCATCCACATTGCACCCAAAACTAAAACAAAATACAAAATTTTCATTTAATTACAACATTATCCTCATGACATCTATGAAAGCAACCAATGTTAGTATTTTCGTTTCTTTCTTCCTCACCGCGATTGCTACATAAATCCATGTACCTTTTACAACTACATAGCTCCAAGCTCAGAATTGGTATTTAAAGCCGTATTTGTCTAGTATTTGCCCGTGTAGACTGTCTGAATAGCCTGTATAGGTCATTCATATTCATGAGCTATCCGGTAGATCGGGCTAGGGGCCCGAGCTATGTCGCACAAATGCTCACGTGGTGGGCAATCCTGCGAGGAATATAGATGATTTATGTTTTATTCGTGTTATTTTCTGTATTTGTGAAATGGAGGTATAGAATATGGTCAGTTTTTTTGAAGGATGTAGGGATTGTAGGGGCTTGAAAGTATCGAATGCCTGGGGTAACTTGTTACTGAAAAATTATTATTTAGAAAACATTATCTTGAAAGCAGTGATAGCCTAGTGGTGTGGCCGTCGGACTTCCAAGTTATAGGTCTCGAGTTCGAACCCAAGCCACACACCTCTGACTTTTCGGATTCATGTGCGTATTGTATAATTATCACTTGCTTCAAAAACGGTGAAGGAAAACATCGTTAGTAAACCTGAGATATACCTACCTATTTCTTGACGGCATGTGAAGCCAAGTCAGAGGCATGGGCCTCTGACTTGGCTTCACATGCCGGGTGGCATAAAAACTCTGACAACAGGTTAGTCATTAACCACACGAAAAACCAAAAAAA
Organism: Lithophane ornitopus; assembly: GCA_948473465.1. NCBI lineage: Eukaryota > Metazoa > Arthropoda > Insecta > Lepidoptera > Noctuidae > Lithophane > Lithophane ornitopus. The sequence goes on from OX419629.1 coordinate 13,773,021, forward strand.
AATAACAAATGTAGTTAAAGAAAAACCATAAATAGGTTTGAACAATATAACGTGCCATCAACCGTAGCGTAAAATAAAATATTGCTGCAGATACTACGTAGGTATCATAAAACTAACATTATTAATAATAACAAGTTGACTTAATAGCTAGAGTTTAATGTTCTGTGCTTAATAGTTGTGTCATACAAAACAAATCAAAAGTATCTAGGTTGTTCTATGCAAGGATCAGCATGTTGAACAAGCAACAAATTATGTTAGAAAACAATAGTTTTGGGATTGGCTATCAGGGGGCCTATTAAAATAATACTGCTGTAAGCGGTGATGGTAGGCCCCCTATTTCGTGTCAAAGAACAAGTTACGATGGTTCTGCAAATCTATCTGTGTTGGATCATAGCTCCCTTCAAAATGGTTGAGCTGAATGGTGCTGATCCATGCGTTATGTTCGTGAACGGGCGCCGTCAGTTGTGACTGGTCATCTCTTAGCTGCCATGGCTTATTTTTAATTTTTGAATTGTTCTTATGTTATAATTGCGGACGCTTGTAACGTGCTTTCTACATTGTTCTCACATGTATAATTTCAACATGAATGATGTAACCAATATATTGTAACAATATTTTGATTTAAAAGAGTGTCCATGGAGTTTCTTGACCGTTCTTCTCCATAGGTACCTACTACGCTTTAGAATGGGCAACTAGCTTCATATTTCTGACTGACTGATTCCTTGACAATTCAAAAGTGCCTGTAAATGGTTTAATTGAAATAAATGCTTTGATTTTGAGTTTGAGTTTATCATATACGATAGAGTGAAATCGCCAAATCTCGTATCACGTAAATTGATTGTTTGGTAAACCAATCACAATGGCTAACATGAGCTTGAACATTTAACAGCTGATTTCCTGATTGGAGAATTGATAATGCTTTCAAAAATCTGATTTGATCTATTTGAGTACGGGTTTTTCACGTAGGTGTTATAAAACAGAGTATATGAATAAATAACCTCGTTTATTTGAAGTCGATTAAAATGTCAAATTATTCATTACTATCTGCGCCCCGCGGTTTCACTGTATTAGTCTCGACCCCATGGGAATATCGGGATAAAAGATCTAATTTCCCTCTCCAGGTCATGGTCTACCCATGTGCCAAATTTCATCCAAATCCGTTCAGCTGTTTTTGCGTGAAAGCGTAACAAACAAACAACAAAGAAACAACCTCATTTTCGCATTTATAATATTACTAGCAGCGCCCCGCGGTTTCACCCGCGTAAGTCTCGATCCCGTGGGAATATCGGGATAAAAAGTATCCTATGTGTTAATCCAGGTTATAAACTATCTGTTTGCCGAATTTCATCCAAATCTATCCAGCCGTTTTTGCGTGATTGAGTAACAAACATCCAAACACACAAACACACAAACTTTCACATTTATAATATTAGTAGGATAGTAGGATTATAAAATTATAAATTAGGTATATAATTATACATTGTATTAAGTTATAAAAGTTAGGTTTTTCGTCATTTTAAAAGTTTATCGGCAAGATTCCCTTGTAACCATGCATTGCATATTATTATAACAAAATGCATTCAGGAAGTTTTACAATACCGCAGTTTTTAATCATGGACAAGTTTATTTTGTAACCGTCAATGAAACTAGGTACTATACATATAAGTATATTGCCCATTGCCCGTAGCACGTATGCGTCATTGCTTTCCAATCGCTAAAGTATTCATTACAAGGGAAAGGGTCGTCTATTTTTAGACAGAAACCACCCAGCTTAGGTACTAGATACAGTCAGCCTCAAAAAAGATGTATACATCGACAAACTTTTTTTGATTGTCTACAATATGTGTTCCATAATACTGTATCAATGTGCTACAATAAAGCACACAATGTTAATTAGCTTTGGTACTAGATACAGTCAGCCTCAAAAAAGATGTATACATCGATAAACTTTTTTTGATTGTTGACAATATGTCTTTCCATAATACTGTATCAATGTGCTACAATAAAGTACACAATGTTAATTAGCTTTGGTACTAGATACAGTCAGCTTCAAAAAAGATGTATACATCGAAAAACTTTTTTTGGTTGTCTACAATATGTGTTCCACAATACTGTATCAATGTGCTACAATAAAGTACCCAATGTTAATTAGCTTTGGTACTAGATACAGTCAGCCTCAAAAAAGATGTATACATCAACAAGAATTAATTTGATTGTCTACAATATGTGTTTCATATTACTATATCAATAAAGTACCCATTGTTAATTGGCTTTGGTACTAGATACTGTCAGCGTCAAAAAAGATGTACACATCGCCAAAAACTTTTTACAAAAAAAAACTGTTTTTGTAAAAAGTTTTTATTTTTCACTTTTTAGTTGTGGTATCTACCCCACACAAATCCGAATAGCACTACCTGCTATGTAAATAACAGTGAAGGAGTAAATAAGGAAATCGTCTAGATAAACTAAGTGGGAAAAATACGTAATATTAAAGCTAACTCAAAAACTACGCAAGCAAAGTTAATAAAATTTATATGGGACCACCTCGGAAGCATGACCTACCAAACAAAAAAAGAATCATCAAAATCGATTCATAATTTGCGGAGTAATCGAGTAACACGCACAAAAAAAATAAAAAACATGCAGACGAATTGAGAAGCTCCTCCTTTTTGAAGAAGTCGGTTAAAAAATAATTTACTTGTCTACAATATGTGCTCCACGATACTGTATAAATGTGCTACAATACATTACCCAACGTTAGCTTTGGTACTAGATACAGTGTTCCTCAATAAAGATGTATATGTACATCGACAAGAATTAAGTATCCAATATATAATATTTTTGGTGGCTACACATTTAGGGGTCTATTAATAAACGATGATTAAAGTTAAGTCATGTTCAAACGTCAAAAATGTATGGTTAAACAGTCGCTAATCAATACTTAACTTTAAGCAACGTTTATAAATAAACCCCTTAATAATAATCATTCATTAATAGGCTCATCCCCTATTAAATGGAACTTAAACAGACCTGGGGAAATGTGGATGTAATATTGGGACACCTCTGCCTTACCCTTTGAGGAATAAAGGCGTGATGTTATGTGCATGATTGTAGATAATCAAATGATTTTTTTTCGAAGTATACATCTTTTGGAGTCTGACTGTACTACTTTTAATAGCTTTATATATTGGTATTGGTTGCCTTTAGTAGATTGAATGCTGATTTTAACAGTTTTTGGTCCGTTTATAGTTAAAATAAGATGATCGTTTCCTGAACCACTTTTGGTACTACTTTCACTGAGTTTTATGTTTTTGTGGAAGGATTACCGATTCGTTTAACTTTTTACTTTTATTTAGTTGGTACAGTACGACACACTTAGATGTAGCATCGGCCAAATTCGTAAAACCGATCACGATGCGAACTGAATGCACCTTCAAAATCCAGTCTTTATTACTGCTTTAGCTGAAAATGATCTTTACGCAAACGCAATAACTTGTAAAGTTATATAACCAAATACATTCGTAAATTGAAATGAATTAATGCAAATATTCAAATTTATGCTACATCTAAGTTGTGTCGTACTGTATACATTTTTTTTAAAAAAAGCTTCGCTCATTACGGTTTGTGGATGAAAAAAGCACTTGATTTTTGAAAGTTTCGTCGTTTTTGCGTAGCACTACTTTATTGATTTTTTTCCGGTACAAAATACTATCAACATAAAAAGTCTTTACGTTCCCCTTTACATCATAACCGCTTTTGCTCCAAGCAAAACCGCTCAAACCAAATACGTTTTCCCAGATTTGAATATGGAAAATTTCCACAACTTCTCAAATGTCCGGCCAAAACGGCTCCACCAATGACGGCAGTTGATTTGATCCGTTGTGGGACGGCCATGAATTTTGGAACCGCATTCGAAATTTGAATCAAACGGTCGATTTACGAACTTTGCATGAACATCCGGCCAGTGTTTTCAGTTCAAAGATGTATGGTGATGAAGGTTGAGTTTGGTTCCTTAACTATTAGTCCAGACATAATCCTGTTTAATGCATGAACCAACGTTACTTTACTACAAAATGCAAGAAATGCATTTTGTAGTAAAGTAACGTTTTAAAATATGATTGACCAGTAAAAGTGTTTGTAGAAACCTACTTACAGAAACAAAATCATTTATGATTAAAGTGTTATTTCAGAAATAACATTTACGTATTTTTGACCTCTCCCTCTAGTATCAAAAAAATCAAAAGGTAAAAAATTACGAAAACGAATTCGAATACTTTAAATACGATTTTTTTAGTTTGTCTCTTGAGACAAAATCAATCGTCTGGCCTTTTCCCAACTATATTGGGGTCGGCTTCCAGTCTAACTGGATGCAGCTGCATACAAGTATTTTACATGGAGCGACTGTGTCTGACCTCCACAACCCAGTAACTGGGTAATACGATACCTCTTGGTAAGACTGGCTGCGGACTTTCGGGCTTCTTTGACAGTCATTACGACCCGTAATGACTGTCAAAGATCCACGAATGACACCGGGACCAACGGCTTAACGGCACGGAGGAGACTCGATATGTAATAAACCCATCCACGGACCCGCCCCGGCAAGCGTAGCTTAACCTGATGGATCGACCCATGCGCCTGTTATTACTTAGCCACGAGCTCCGGGCTTGTCTCTTGAGACAAGGTCAAAAATTTGCAAGTGCATTGCGGCTTATATAAATAGTAGCTGTGTGATATCCTGACCCAAACGAACTCTATCACTGTAACTACTCCACTAGAATAACAGCTAATAAATTCATCGCCTTTCTTTCATGAATAAATAACAAAGTATTGTATATTTTATTCGTAAGCATTCCATAAATATTTCAGTACAAATAATTCAGCCTTTCACAGATAATGGAAGCTTTGCGAGTATCGAATATTTTTGGTCCAATCTGTCTATGTATTGTCAATATCTAACATTATCCTTATAATCTCTGAGATTGGTCGAGACTGTATCTATACAGACAAATATTGGGCCCAATAAAAATTCATGACAGTCAAACAATTCTATGTTATATTTATTCATTGAGATATTTTATATGTTATATTATATCGCAGTATAAAGAAGTTTTGATATAGAAACTGAAGACTGGGTGGAATGGATGCATGAACTATATGCATTGGTTCTAGCCCTTATATCATGTCTGTTAGCTAGACTGGGAACGTAAAGGTCAGGATATGGAGGTATAATATAGCGATAAAGTATCTGAAATAATTTTAATCATTGGGTAAATCAGCCCGCGAGGCATGCATACGCATAATCATAATCAGCCTATAATGTTCCCACTGCTGGGACACAGGCATCCTCTCTGTGAGAGGGAACGGGCCGTAATCCACCACGCGGGCCCAGTGCGAATTGGTAGATGTCATGTCTTCGAATTTTTGGTTCTAGGACATGCCGGTTTCCTCACGATGTTTTCCTTCACCGTTTTGAGAGCAGTGGCGATTAGAGATGGAAAAAGTGTATCTTTTTTGCGATTGGATCATTCGCATCTGGATCACTGAAATGATCCAAAACACTGATATGTTTCCTTTGGCTCATTTGGATCATCGGCTCAAAGGATATAAAATACAGAATGTTACGTATACATTACAAAAAAACGACCGTATAGTATTTGATACGTAAGCGCCTTAGTGGTCATTTTTACGTGCATGGTTAACGACAACGAATGCACAGAGTACATTTGAACGAAAATCTGTGATTGTATGAGTGATACACATCTCATTTGGTATCTCTTTATGACTTGTATAAATTGTAATGATGTCGCCCGCTCACTCACGACTCGCGAGTCAAAAAACTCAGTGTGTCTCAGTGTCCCTCTCTCACTCACTCACTGCTCAGTCGCCTCGCGAGCGACGCGTCGCGTGGAATGAGCCAGAGTAAAGTAATGTTTCAGATCCAAATGATGCGTTTGAAACGTTATTACTGAACCAATCTTTTGAATCACTTCAATGATTCGGATCAGTGAGTCGGTTCCGTATAGAGTTACACACGCCTAGTGGCGATGAAATAATTTACACAAAGTAAAGCGCCTGTCAGGGTTCAAACCTACGACCTACAACTTGTAAGTCGTGGCCGTTACCACTGGGCCACCACAGCTCTCATGGGGCATGACCACGGTAGAAATGGAAGAAAAGAAAAATCACCGATTGTAGTAAAGATTTTGACGGCGCGTTGTTAAAAATGAAGAAAAGAAATCTCGCTTTGTCTTCGTAAAATAGTAAAAGTCATGCTACGCCTGCTGGTATCACTAAAAGTTACGCTTTTTTGCCAGTGAATTTTTTGTTTCACTTTCGGTCGAATTTTATATCAAGGTGTATCTATTTCAAGAGTTTATGAGCATATATTTTAAAATAAATGGGCACCTGAAATTCAGAGTAAAAAAATAACTTCTATTTATGTAATACTAGGTGTTACGTGAAGGAGGAACGAGGAGGCGGAACGCGTGAGGGAGAGGCAAAGCTTGAGCCCTCACGCCCCTAACCGCCGCCGCTGGAGACACACTGGGCGTCGGGAATCCCAGGCGGATTCCCAGCCACCATAGGCATGAGCTTGCGGACGGCGAGCAATGGGTAGCTCGCCGTCCGATAAGGACCAGGCCCGGGTCGATGGCGCGTCGTGTTCCACGCGCGCCTCAAAGAGATGTCAGCACACCTGACGGGGTCCGTAAGGACTAGTCCGAAAGGGATACCGGGACCCTGGCAACAGGCAACTGAAGGAACAAGGGTGGGTTTTAGTCAGTAAGAGTCTGACACGCCCTTCCGCTCCGCCCCGCTCTGGGCGGTCAGAAGTCATTTAATGATTTCCCACCCAAAAAAAAAAGTTGTTACGTGAAAGAAATGGTGGTGATGAAAAGTAAAAGGTCATGAGTCTACCCATGTGCCAAATTTCATCCAAATCCGTTCAGCGGTCCCAGCGTGAAAGTTACACACAAACAAACTCACTTTCGCATTTATAATATTAGTTAGGATTTAGTCACAACCCTCACTCACCTACTCAAAACCCCTTAACATTAAAACCGCTTCCACAAATCGCTACCTCATACACTATGGACATAACCACAATCGTCGCCACATTGTCTAACATAAGCAGGGCGCGGATTTAACCGCCGCGCGGATAAACCCCTTCGGATATTCAAGGTACAGCGGATATATCCAGCTATATTCCGTTTTACGGTGCCGTCAAGCCGTACGCGGTATACTGCATATTGGGAACACATATTGTTAAGCAAATATCCGAAGCGACAGGCCATCTCTAGTTTATGTTTTCTCATTTCTGCTGCCTTTGCTTCGAATATATTATGGTAGCATAGATTTTGTCTGTGACTGTAAATTTTTGGCGATAAATGTTGTTTAGAGTTTGCTTACAATATATTTTCATCCGTACGAAAACACATTTTTATAATGAAAACTAGCTTTTGCCTGCGGCTTCCCCGGCGTGGATGTTGGAAAATATCCCTCCGGTAGTAGGGATATTTTCCAACATCCACGCCGGATTAGAAATATCGTAAGTGTTAATCCAGGTAAAAAAATATTAATTCCGTAATACATTACTTTCATATAACTTTATTGGTTTACGCGGCCCCCGTCAGTAAAGCTCCCAGTCAGCATGATTTTTTCCAACATCTTCAACAATCATCATTATATTTCAGTCAATTTACACAAAACCTTAATGAATTATACACCAAAGTCTTCCGCATGAATCACTACTTCCATTAGTGAGAACCGTATGAGAATCCGTACGGTAGTTTTTGAGTTTATCGCGTTCAGACAGACAGACGCGGCGGGAGACTTTGTTTTGTAATATGTAGTGACAGGACATCTCCAAACAAACAATTCTATGTAGACTTTCAAGTAATTAGGTTTTCTGATACAGGAAAATGTTAGGTACAAGTAGTGGCGGATTTACAAATTTTCAAGGTATAGGCTGTAAAGTTTTTACCGCGCTTGCCTCTACAATTGTCATGTCCTAGATAATTTTTACAATCAAATAATTTCGTTCAAATTCCACGTAAAATAATTTTTGGGTATATTTTTGAGCTATCTTGGAATTCAATTTTACTCTAGAATAAGGAAGTTTGCTACACGGAAAGTACAATGACAAGGGAGAGGGGTAAGTCATCGGCAACTATCTGTTGATTTCCTAGAGGCAGCAAAAAAAAAACGTTCCGCAAAGCCGCCCCAAAAACTGCTGCCCTAGGCCAAGCCTACGCAGCCTGCAGGTAAATGCGCCACTGGGTACAAGCTCCTTAAAAGAGAAAAAAACTTTAAAAAATAATCATTTATCTTTAGCCTCTATTATTTATTTAAAAGGAACTACACTACGTAAATCTTTCGAATAATATTTCAATGAAAGAGAGACAGAAAGTCTGCAAAAATATAATATGTAAAGAAAGTTCATGTACAACTGTATTTTATATTTATAAATAACTAGCTGCTTCCCGCGGCTTCGCCCGCGCGGTATGTCGATAATAAAACCCAACTACGACTAAAAAGGTATAAACAAGAGACCACAGACAGACAAATTAAAAATCCGGAGTCACACGTGTTAGGGCATAAATCAAACAGATTACGTGTGACTCCGGATTTTTTATTAGTCTGTCTGTGGTCTCTTGTTTATACCTTTTTAGTCGTAGTTGGGTTTTAGTTTTTATTACTTAATTTTTTTTTAAATTCTTTTGGGGTTATAATACATATATTTTTGAAATGTGCTTTGAAGTTGAAGTTGAAAAGCCCTTTCATTTGATACCCAATATGGTATGGATTAAATATTTTTTTTTTTAGTTCCTCACTTTATGTCCTCTAGAGGGCGCCATTTTTAATTTAATGTGACGTCACGTAGCCTATAACCAGCGGACGATCAAGTCGCTTCCAACGACTCATTTTTCATATTTTGATGAGTCGTTTACAAGATATGAGGGAACAGAAGAACATACATACATAGATACATACATACATACCGGTTAAAATCATAACCCTCCTTTTTTCTTCGGCGTAGTCGGGTAAAAAGTAGCCTATGTCCTTCCCCAGGGTGCTATCTATCTCCTTGCCATTCAGTGGTGTAGGCGTGAAAAGGTAACATACAGACAGACAGAGTTCCTTTCGAATTTATAATATTAGTATGGACTAGCTGCTGTCCATGGCTTCGCCCGCGTGGACTCTAATTATTTTTCTAAAATAAAAGTAAGTTACTTCTCATAACATGAGTAGTGGTATTCTATAAAAATTTAACGGGAAAACTTAGGTGAAGTGAGCTTGAAGTGAGTTTCACCTGACGCTCACTTGGATGACAGCTCACTTCACCTAACTTTTCACGGTGAGGTGTTTACAGAATAGACTGGCTGCTAGTTGCCAGTGAATGTTCGGTCAAATCGGTCCAGCCATTTTGGAGATTAGCTGGAACAAACAGATAGACAGACAAAACTTAAAACTGATTTTTTGTTATAAATACCGTATACTTCATAGGCATTTATTAAAAATCTGTTGTTTTGACATTACAAACAGACATTTCAATTTTATTTATTTGTATGTTTAGTTACCCATGACTGTCTTTATTTAAATTTATGAACAGCTTTTACGAAGCATAACGAAGTAAAAATCTTCAAAATACACAAACAGAATGTAGATAAAGAAGTCGTTGACATTTGAAAGAAAGATGCATCTGTTCAGTTGAAAAATATTGACTTTTAATGTCTAGGATTTTTTTTCAATAAAATATTTTTCTTTGCAATATCACAATCCATTCATATTATATCTCCGCACTAAAATAAAATTGTAAAATCACTCGCTAAAAAGAACATCAAACACTTTAGATGATTCATTATTCAAGCATGACTATTATAAGTATTCGCTATTGTTTATTTTGGTTTGCTACCTTCAGATGAAGTGAGCGCTTACTGATTGATGCATTATGGACACATACAACACCCACAGGCTTTTTAACTTCATCGAATTAAAATGTAACTTCTTTGTAACCTTTAGGGATCTCGCGCACTAGATGGCCAGTGGTCGCAGCGACCAGAAGTCCTAGAAAAAGTGACATTCTATCAGCGACAACGATGATGGAAAATGCAAAAATATATAGGACTGACATAAGCTTATGACAATCCTGTTGAAAGTCGTTGTAGACATACGAAACGCTTTCGAAGCGATTGTCACTTGTCTAGTCCCTCTGGTAAGCTATAGAAACCGTTAACTCGATTGCTCGGTTCCTATAACGAAAACGAATCGTTTTCTTACTATTGGTTTTTAACCGACTTCAAAAAGGAGGAGGTTCTCAATTCGTCTGTATGTTTTTTTTTTTTGTTTTTTTTTGTGTGTATGTTACGCGATTACTCCGCCAATTATGAATCGATTTTGATGATTCTTTTTTTGTTTGGTAGGTCATGCTTAAGAGGTTAAATTTTATTAATTTTGCTTGCGTAGATTTTGAGTTAGCTTCAATAATTACGTATTTTTCCCACTTAGTGTATGTAGACGATATATTGTTTGACTCCGTCACTGTTATTTACATAGCAGGTAGTGTATTCGAATTTGTGTGGGGTTTTTTTGGAAGTCGGTTGTTTTTTGTTTTTTGTAAAAAGTTTTTTATTACATAACTGGGCATATAAATAGATTCGAAAGCTAATTTTACCTGTGATAGCTACTTCCGTATGGGAGGGTCTACAATGCAAAGCTATATATACAAATAAATTATTATGACTATGTGTTTGGAACGTGGAAGTCTGGCATCGGCTAAAACAGGTTTTTTTGTTTTTTGGTTTTTGGTTCTGACTCGTTGCGAAGGATTTATTTATTTTATTTACATACCTATAAACAATCAATCAACAACAACAATGGTCTAGCATGCGTCCGTCTCATTTATTTATTTATCAGTCTTCTAATTTATTTCATGTTTATTTGGTCTGCAATACAATTTATACACAATCACACTAATTATGTAGGTATATATATAAATATAAATGTGTACTTCGTTATTATTATTATGTGACACTTATTTTGTTTTATTTTATTTAAGTAGGTATGCATACACACATCACAATATAAAACTGATTTGCATCCGTAACTTCACACTTTCGGGTCCGGTTGAAAACCAGCGTCAGGCACTAGTTGTCTGGCATTTTTGCTGAACTGGGCCTTTTTGGCGCAGCCGTGAGGCACACTCCCCTGATAATGTCCTTCTTTACCTTCTTATTTGTTTCTTTATTTTTGTTTTGTTATCTGCTGTATATTATGTATATTGTGTGCCTTTTAGTCTGTGCTGAATAAATGTATTTTCTTTCTTTCTATAATAAGATCTTTGCCATTATTGGTAAAGATAAAAGAGTCTTAATAATAACCAATAACGGTCCGTAAAATATTGGAATCGGCGCGCTTGGAGCTGTCAAAGTTGTAGGTTGTCAGTATTGAATTCACCCCCCTGCTTACTCCACAGCGCCTCGCTGACGCCTTTTAGGCGGGTTTTACAGTCACACTGAGTCACGCTGACTGTCGGCGCGACGGACCAATATGTATGATTATCGCACTCATCACACTCGTCACTGCGCTGAGTGCGATAATCATACATATTGGGCCTTCAGCGCCGATGCTCAGCGTGACTCTAAAACCCGCCTTAGTACGGTATACACAACTTGTGTCGTCTGCACAAATCTGTCAAATTATTTGTTGTTATTCTTATGATACACCTTTCGGGCCCGATAGGCAGTATATACTGCCAATTAACGCGCCGCTTGCCTCAACACCTACTGGCCACTCTAGGCTCCAGACGCGCCACCCCCGGCAAAATATATTTTTGCTAAAAAAATAATCGACTTTATCGACATCAAATTACACAACTCGTGTCGTCTGCACAATTCTGTCATATTATTCGTTGTTATTGTAACTATACCTTTAAGGAGGATGCGCTAAGGTAGCCCGCGAAATTCAAATTTTCTTACGTTTTTTGCAATTTGCAGGTCAGTATCAGGATGTATGTTGATCTAAATATTATTGGCGACCGTAACTAATATGGATTTACAGAATTATAAACATTAGAATCAGCAATACAACTCTCTAAATTCATGTAAGTGCATTGAATGACGATTTCATGGAATAGTCATTTAATGCACTTACATGAACTTAAGGAACTGTATTGCTAATTCTAATGATTATAATTCTGTAAATCCATATTAGTTACGGTCGCCAATAATATTTAGATCAACATACAACCTGATACTGACCTGCAAAGTGCAAAAAACGTAAGAAAATTTGAATTTCGCGGGCCACCTTATCGCATCCCCCTTAAACATACACTGTAACATTTTGAAGTTGACAGGCGCAGTTAGAAAAATCGGGTAATACGAATCTGCGGCTAGTTGGCCGTTGCGACCAACGCAACGGCCAACTAGCCGCAGACCATACAATACCACTAGGCGGCTATTAATGGCCGGAGTTGTGGTCGTCTAGCGTGCGAGTTCCCTTAAACCTCAATTGGTCTTCGTACTTCATTTTCGGGTGACCGCTGAAAATCAGCGCTGTGCTGTGTGTTCGTGATTATTATAGATTTTGTTTTATATCTTTACATATTCTTCTTTATTATTCGAGCTGATCTTTTTGTATGTAAGTGATTCTGTGATAAAAAATTAAAAAATCTTTTTGAGTTTCTTACATCGCCGACCTAAACATGGTAACTATACATACTTGACCGCAAGAATACGTATGCTATCTCATCTTCCCTGTAAAATTTCTTCCTCAAAAATATCCGATCATCCAATATTAAGGTACCTACGGACGGTTCTTATCTTAAACTCCTTTCCTTTTATCAGCATCTTATGCGGTGACAATAGAGTGCATTGGCTTCGCTCTAAGCGATTCTTTTGTAAATGGGAGCCTCGGAGGTGTCAGTTTACACTGTAGTGCTAATGCTGGTCCCGCTTTGCCTTTGTCCCGTTTTCAAATCGGAATTTTTGTTCGACAGATATCAACTGACATGCAGCAAAATCGACCCAGTCCACATTTCTTTGGATTTTTCTCTTTCTGAACACAAAAATCGGAGCGGCTGTGGATCGGAATTTCTTGAGTTTATTCACTTGATTACAAATGGCATTCGTAATTCAAAAAAGAGCCTTAAGGACAATGCTTCGCATGAAACAGACCGAATCATGTAGAGACCAGTTCTTACGACTAAAAATCTTAACAATGCCTTTACATTCTAGTGTTGCTAACCAATCTAGTCAAAAATTTACCCAAAATTGATAGTGATGAGCAAAGAAAAACTAGAGCTTGTACACGTAGGAAAGATCTGCCCAACACCATCCAACCGAAGTTGAAAGTTGTTGGTATCAATTTGTAATTTTATACAACCAGTTGCCTACACAATTCAAAAGGATAAATAGTGTTAACTTGTTTAAAAACAAATTGAAGACCTATTTTTTGAGGAAAGGCTATTATAGTATAAATGAGTTTATGGATGACAAATGACATTGTAACTGCGTTAGTGTAAATGCGTGATTGATTTTATAATACATTGACACCTAATAATTATGATCTATTGTACTTATGAATTCTTAATTTACTATTATTGTTTTTATTGACTTTTCAAAATGTATTTTTAATGCATTCTAATTTAATTTAATTGCAATCTTTGATGTTATTTTTATACTTTTTCAACACAAGGTTAATAATTGTTATGAAGTAAATTACCTACTTACTATTCTAATGTAATTTGGGTTAGTGTAATGATTTAAATATATATTGTATGCATGATGTTTCTTATATTTAGCTATAGAAATTCAGACACAATGTAAAATTGTTATTGAATAAATGAAAAAAAAATTACAAATACGTTAACAGTTAATAAGATTAAGAAGATGAGGAGCTCATGGCTAAGTAATAACAGCCGTACGGGTCGATCCATCAGGTTAAGCTACGCTTGCCGGGGTTGGTCCGTGGATGGGTGACCATCTTTACATTCCGAGACTACTCCGTGCCTCGGAAAGCACGTTAAGCCGTTGGTCCCGGCTGTCAAACGTGGATCTTTCACAGTCGTTACGAGTCGTCAGAAGCCCGAAAGTCTGACAACCAGTCTTACCAAGGGGTATCGTATTACCCAGTTACTGGGTTGTGGAGGTCAGTTAGGCAGTCGCTCCATGTAAAATACTGGTATTCAGCTACATCCGGTTAGACTGGAAGCCGACCCCAACAAAGTTTGGCAGATTTTTTTGTTAACAGTTAAGAAGATTGGCGTAAGGCACATTGGCCATGACGCTACACAAAAATAACCAGTAACCAATAGGCACGCGACATCTTAACGTGTTATTATTTTCCATTAAAGTAGTATAACTCCCACTGCTGGACAAAGGTCTCCCTTACACTTCTCCATTCATCTTTGTCAGCTGCATCTTTGCCATTTGTTAAGAAAATTAATTAAATTAATTAATTAATTTTTGGAAAGAAAATTCGCCTGGGTCGCTGTCACCAGCTACGGTGAAGAGGATTGATATATATTTTATATTCCATTTGCCATGGTATTATACATGGGTATTTTTTCTATTTTAACCAGCAGTCGGATTTAAATTCAAATATATACCCAATTTTTTTAAATTTAGATTTTGGGGATAGGTAATCAACGTCGTTTCAGCTGGTAATGGTCTATCATAGAATCTTAAAAAAGTAACGATCATAATGTAATCATCACTCTTGTTAGTTTAGTGATAAAAACCGGCCAAGTGCATGTCATACCATGCACAGTGAAGGGTTCCGTAGTTGGGATGAATTTATAAAACAAACTTAACAGTGTAGTTGAAAAACTTGTTCTCCGATACAGAATGTACGGGAGAACATGTTTTTACAACTGCAAATTTAAGTTTTTTTTTATAGCAAATTTAAGATTATTACTAGGTAACTTGAGGACCCTACGTAACGGTGATAGTTTTCCTTTTAATTTCGTTATATATACTACTGCCGCGAATTTTTTCAGATATCCACTTACACTTGGCTCTAACAAAAATTAGCTTAATATTCCGCAAACGGACTCCTGAATCCAAAAATGGTTTTAACAAACTCAACTTATATTTTTAAACGACCTTTCCAATGATACCCCACACCATGGGATAGACGAGAAAAAAAAAACATCCGCACTCTACGTGCAGGGGAGGGCCATAAAAAAAAAAAAAAATTACGATTTTTTTTACCACTTTGTTGGCGTCGTTTATATGTATATCCATACCAACATACAGCATTCTAGTACCAACGATCTCTGATCTAAGCCGCGGACAGACGGACAGACGGACATGGTGAAACTATAAGGGTTCCTCGTTGACTACGGAACCCTAAAAAAGAAAAAAAAATGTCCTAGTGTGCTGTAGCCAAAACGACGATGATACGGCCAACGGGGCCGTATCATCGTCGTTTTGGCTACACCCTACTACCTTTAACGATCAGTTTTATAAAATTGCCAACTTCAATAGAAAATTTCTTTTTAAACTAATAATTTCCTTCAATCTATCCTGAAATAAATGAGCGAAAATCAATTTCCTTTTTTACAAAGACTTCACCTTCAAAGGAAAATTTGATTCTCATAAATATTATACTTCGTAGGTACTTATTAACTATCACTCTATAGAACTAATACAAGATGGAAATGACAATACGACAGTCAATTAAACTTCGCTTTTAACTAACTAACTAAATAAACTAACTTATTTATTTTTTTAATTATGAGGTTTTGGCTACTCTATAAGTGTATATTTTAAAGTAGGTATTCTTTCTTGTAATGTGCGTTCCGTTTGTGCAGAATAAACGATATTTCTTTCTTTTTCTTTTATATGTATTGGAGCAGTGGGGGCCCAGTATTAACGGCTGCGACTACGAGTTGAGGTCGTAGGTTCAAACCCTGATAGGCGCTTTACTTTGTGTAAATTAATTAATCACCACTGCTCTCAAAACGGTGATGAAAAACATCGTGAGGAAACCGGCATGTCCTAGAACCAATAATTCGAAGATATGTGACATCTACTAACCCACACTGGGCCCGCGTGGTGTATTACGGCCCACTCCCTCTCACAGAGAGGAGGCCTGCGTCCCAGAAGAAAGAAATAAAGAAAGAAAGAAAAATATTTTATTTGGGACACGCACAGGAAAAAAAACAATAAAACTAACAAAATAAGTAAAACAAGTAATAAAAAATAAAAAAAAGAAGTGGGAACATTATGGGCTGAAAAAGTTATATCTAATGACGAATCCAAACTGCATACAAAAATTTAATCAAATGTATCCAATAGGTGATTCATTGAGCTAGTCGGCTCATCCGCAAAATCCATAGTCGGCTCTACACCATTAATTCAGTTTGTTCCAAAAAATCACATTTTTTTAATGTTAGGATTTATTTGATAGTTACAAAATACTCTAATGCATTAGTAATGCCGGTGATTTCATTCATTGTGGTATTATCGTCTGCTCATTGTATAAACTACTTGATTTACGGTAAAAATCCTACGTACATCGAAAAAATTCAATTGATTTCGACCCAACTCAATATAAGAATGGTAATGAAACCAATTGTATTCAAAATGGCCGCCGAACATATACCGTGAACAGTAAATGGAAAAAATAATAGAAATGCAAATGTTACACACAGTTATGTAACCTTTAATAAAGGTTTTCAAATTATTTGAAAATTGTATTGGATTTTTTGTCATAAAAAAGATAGTAATCGCTGAGTGCATCGACTGTGGTTTTGATAGACATTTAGTTGAGCAAGAGCATGCCAAAAAATATGCAAAGGATTTTGTACGGTCAACGACAAATACGATTAACATACTACTATTTTAACACATAATCTAAATTGGCAAACAATTATTTGATAAATTGTACACCTTTTCATTTAATAGGTAAGAGTTAATTTTACTTCTGTTTCGATTTTAATTAGAAATAAATCAGTTTGTACTTTAATATTTAATCATTTGTTAACATAAGAGTAATAAATACAATTACAAATAAACAATCTAACACTAACAAAACTAACTATTACTTAACTAATGGAATGAATGGCCAGATTTTAGATATTAATTGATTATTTGTATTAGTTTTAGTGTTTATTATTAGTTTTGTTTTGTGTTAGTTTTAATGAATATTAGTTAGGATTCCAGAAAGAAAAATAGTTTATTCTGCACAAACAAAGCACATTTAAAAAAAAATACACACATACAAAAGTAGCCTAAAGCCTCTAATCGTATTCAAACAATAAAAGTTTGACAGTGTTGTTCATACATCTACTCTTTGATATTGTTAATTGGTATTGTTCATTCAAGGCCAGTAATTCAATGTTTAGCTCATTAATTAAGATTTGAAAGTCTAAAGTGTTAACCGACTTCTGCCGCAGACAGTGCACATCCACAAATATTTGTTATTCGTACCTACTTGTGAAGTGGTCCATCGATTTAGACACAAGTTTGAACATGTGAACAACCATTGTTTAAACATCAACAATATTTGGATTTTATTTTTCGCAAAACGCCTGGCAAACAGTTTATTAGTCAAACCTCGATAGCTGGTGTGATTATTTTGCAGAAATGCCAACAGAAATCAATTGTGGCGGTATCTACATCGCCACATGCGAACTACGCATCAAAGACCTGACGTCAGACAGACGTCACATAAATCCTGCATCGCGCAATTAAAGTTTACCGTGCAGTGGACATATATACGAGAACCCAACATCAATCGTTGGGCAGTTGCCCGCCAGACACAACACCCGTCTGGTCGGAGGATCCTCCCTTTTCTATGGAGTATGAGTGAACTTTACACCCTGTTCCTCATACCCCTAAACAATAATAGATTAATAGATTTGCAAACAAACGTACTCAATTAATTCTTTATGACAGAAATCAAGGGTCAGTCTAATATTGTGCAGGAACAAATACTGCCGAACAAACTATAGATTAACCCACCCACAAATTAGACGCTGACTCACAAAAGCATTCCGTCTAACGTCTTTTTGCCAACTCATTTAATTCCGTTTAGTTTCAATCGGAAAAGAAGTGGCACGAGAAAGTTAGTCTTTGCTGTAAGAAGAAAAAACGGTCACGATGCGAAGGGTTCCGTACCACCGTACAATATATAAAACAATTGAATTTAATACTTTTGAAAAAAAAAAACGGTCACGATACGAAAGGTTCTGTAGCATCATACAATATCTAAAACTATTTATTTTTAATACTTAAAAAAAAAAACACGTTTCTTGTATAAGGATCCCCTTTAATTTTTAAATTTAGTTATTTTTATTATTAATTTCTTGTTATATTACGTAATAGGTAAACACTCTGTGAAAATTTCAATTGTCTACCTACATATTACGGTTCAAAAGATACAGACTTGTGGCAGACAGACGGATTGACTGACGGACAGCGGAGCCTCTGTAATAGGGTCCCGTTGGCACCCTTTGGGTACGAAACCTTTAAAAACACTAACGTTTCTAGATTACTCGAACCTTCTCTTACATTTTCTACGCCTAATTAGTCTGAAATTATTCTAACTTGCGATGTAGGGTTAAAAATTTCCACAAAATTATATTATGCTTATTTCAGGAAAACCAAAAGGCATTGGCAAAAAATTGGGGTCAGTGCAGTTTACAATATCGGTTATTGCCACTTATTATAAATTATTTATTTATTGATTAAAAAGCACCAACAGCATAAAATATAATAATTATTATGTTACGAATAAAACTAAAATTAAGTTAAAAACAGTTGGTAAATTATAAATTCAAAATTGATTTACGATATTGGTTTTTTTGTTGTTTGGTATTTGATAAACCGCTAATGTACTGACAAATTATAGAAAATATTAGTCAGAAGTTGCTTATAAACTAGAAGTCATATTGTTAAAGTAAGTCAAATAACATCATTAAAATAAAATGGAATACAAAATCGTGATCATCTGTCATGAGGTTGAAGTAGAATTATGTATTAAATAACAATTAATAGATAATTACACAATTAATACTTAAGAGGAAACCCATGAATTAAATTTCGCCCTGTTTATTATGTAGTTATATACAAAAAGAAGTACATAAGAATACTATCTTGAATTCATGCAAGCCTAGTACTTTTTGTTATGTCAATTCACGTGTAAATTACACCACCGTGCGTAGCCGGGGCGGGTCGCTAATTTTATAATAAAAATCAAGGTGAAAAGTCAATGTGTCATCATGTTACGCGTATTTCTTAATTGGTGTTGATTGTAATTGAAGACCAATTAAGAAATTAATATTCCTAATTGCCAACCAAATTAAAACCATTTAGTCACCCAACCTTCCAAACTTCCAATTCAAAAAGCCAATCGGGCCATTGAGACCACCGAATAATAATTACAGAAAGTGATACTGGAATTAAGGATGATGTAGACGGCACGGCGGCGTAAAGAAGACGGTTCAATTAGTGGTTCGAACGAGTGGTCCAATTAACCCCGCTCTCCCGCGTGTATTGCGAGCTACTCTATTAGCTTTTGATCTATTTGTTTTGTGGAACATTTTGGCTGTTGTAAAGGTCAGCCATCGAGTTTGTTTTAATTAATGGTCAAATTGGAGTGAGGTGTTGGATTGGTGTTTATTTTTTACCCGACTACGGCGAAGAAAAAAGGAGGGTTATGATTTTGACCGGTATGTATGTATGTATGTTCATCTGTTCCCTCATATCTTCTAAACCACTCATCACAATTTGACAAGTGAGGTATCGTTGGAAGCGTCTTGATCGTCCGCTGGTTATAGGCTATGTGACGTCACATTAAATAAAAAATGGCACCCTCTACAGGACATAAAGTCAGGAACTAAAAACAAAAATTTGTTTAATGGTACCATGTTGGGTATCAAATGAAAGGGCTTAATGAGCACATTTCAAACATATATATATCATAACCCAAAAATAATGAAAAAAAAAAAAGTAAAAAAAAAAGTAAAAAATCCGGAGTCACACGTAATCTGTTCGATTTATGCCCTAACACGTGTGACTCCGGATTTTTAATTTATCTGTCTGCGGTGTCTTGTTTATACATTTTTAGTCGTAGTAGGGTTTTAGTTTTTATTACTTTATTTTTTTAAATTAATGGTTTGTCTTTATCAAGAAGTCCGTTTTTGTTTATGAATTTCGGTTAGTTTAACTCACTTTCGTGTTGGTATTGTGTATTATTGTTCTCATCAGATTTTCTCATCTGGGATTACCTATCTTTGCCAGTTCTAGTTAGAACATAGTTGGTAAGTAACTGTTACCTAGTAAATTTTCTCTTGTAAGAGGTAAACACCCTTCTATTTACGGAAACTGCAATGATTTTGGTAGCAGACAGATATAGAATTATTATCGAAATAATTATGTAATTATAATATTATACTTAATACTTCAAGCACAGAAATGTACAAAGGCGGACTTAATGCCATAGGCATTTTCTACCAGATAACCTTTGGTTCAGTCAAAAATTATAAATTATTTACAGTAACAAAATTTACAAACTCCAAAATGTTAACATTATACTCATCAAATGAAAAAAGTACAACACAAATAAAAACACACTGAAATCTAACAAGTCTACACAACCACGTTTCCCTTCGGCCCAAACTTCAGTACTCCACGCAAATTACAAAGTACATTCCCTGTAGCTCAGTGGGACCAGTTCTGTGTACCACAGTTCACTCGTGCTACAGTTCGGGACGAAACCACATGCCAATGAAGCAGCTGGGAATTGTCCCACGTTGCGAGTTCACAGACTAATCTAAAGAGACCAGGTTTTACGAAAAGTATTGTATTTGAAATAGTATGGGGAAGGATTAGAAAAAGTGTTTTCCAGTAAATTTTAAGTTAGCCAAAATTAAATTCAAAATGAAATGCATCAGCTCTTCGAGATATTAAACAAAATACGTTCTAGCCTGCAACACAATGATAAACGTTTCTTGAGCCTAGTACAAGAACCATAAGTTAATGGTAGAAAATAAAAATAGCAACTATAAAAACTATGCTATAAAAAATCCTAACTAATATCGAAAATTTCTAAATTTCTAAATTAATGCGAAAGTGAGTTTGTTTGTTACGCTAAAACGGCTGAACGGATTTGGATGAAATTTGGCGCATGAGTAGAACATGGCCTGGAATAGGACATAGGATACTTTTTATCCCGATATTCTCACGGGATCGAGACTTACCGCCTGGCCACGGGACAGGCGGCGCGAATTGGGGTGCGGCAAAACAAGCGGCACAGAATGAAGCCACGGGAAGAGCGTTTGCCGCCGCGATTAATATAGACCGAGAGCAAAATGTCTTTATCATCTCGATATTGCTTGGTGATAGTTGGTAGTAGTTTTTTGTTTCAAGGCGTAGGTAAATTTGGAAGAGATTGTGGAGTTCATTATTAAATAAAAATCGGGGTAGGTATAGACGAAGAATTTCACAAGAAGAACTTGTTGGTCTTTTATCAGGGACTTGAAACGTTATAAAGTAACGTTAAAATACCGTTACGATCCGTTCCAGTAGCGATAATTTCTACTGTTCCAGCCAGATCGTAACTAAATTAATAGTTGATGTCATTCCGATAGATTTTCGTAATATTGCCAAGAAATTCGTAAATGGTTCCTGGAACTATACCTAACGTATTACGTAACGTTATCATACCTCATACCCCTATTTAGAGTTAAGTTTCATGTCCCTGGCTTCTATACTATCCGTGGGCATGAGGCATGTGCCTAGGGCTGCCAACCATACCTACTGTTAAAAATCAAATACGCGCGGATAACATAACCTTTTTTCGGGCCTTTGCCTTCATTTTGTTAGTTTCCATGTTTTCCAACTCAATCTATTATCATAATTGTGATTACTTTGTTAGTTAGTTAGTGCACAAAAAATAGAAAATGAAAACTATTCACCGTCATCTTCTCTTACAAAAATGTCTAGAAAGCCGAAGCCGTGTAAAAATGTCGAAGTCTAAAGTTCGTTTTTTAATCCCGTAGGCTAATTTGGCAGGTGCAAATGTCAAACTTTAAATTGACAATCGTTTGAAATGTCAAATTAGTCTACCAGATTTAAAAAAACTAATTCCTCATTTACCTACTTTAATTTTACATTACATGTGCGAGGAGTACCAAAAAATAATGTACTTATTTAAAACATTTTTTTTTTTCAAAATACTGTTTATTTTCGTACTTAGGCAGCCCTACATGCGCCGCGCCGTATGGATTCGCATTTAATTTTGTTTTTTCCGCCAGTGCGATCCGCTCGGCAAAATTCGCAAATCGCCCCGCCTGCCGCGGTTCCCGTGGCATGCTTAGTACATTTCTATACATTTTGTTTTGCCGCAAAACGCACCGCAATTCGCGCCGCCCGAAAATTCGCTGTAGCGAATTTCCCGTGGCCAGGCCGTTACGCGGGTGAAACCGCGGGGCGCAGCTGGTAGAAAATAAAAATGTCGTCTTTCTTTGTGGTTAGTTGAGGTTATTCGTTTTTTTTAACCATGTGTAGGATACTCTTGGCCTTCATCTCACCTGATGGTAAGTGATGATCAGGCCGAAGGTGGAAGCGAGCTTCACCCGGAGTTCTTAACCACAGCGGAACTGGCTATCTTACCTCTTACTGTCGAAACAGGACACGACACGAATGTTAAATAAAACCCTTCCACTGGAAAGTATTCCAAGAGAATTTAAAAAGAAACTGCAGAAGTAAATTTAATCACGCTCTCAAAAGCTGAGAGTGTGTTTCACCGGAATTTTAATTTTCTACACCTTCGCCTACACGTTACTGCGATAAAATTCAATATCTTTTATACTCAGGTAAAATACGACAGTCACTGTCTGCCGTCTGAACATTTTCACGGGTAAAATACGCTACTACTGATATTGGTAAAATTTGGCAGACGGACATTCTGTTACCTAGAAAAGAACTTAGGCACTTTGTATTCGAGAAAATTGCGAATTTTGGAGGCTAGTATTAAAATCGGTTAGTCAATAAAAAATTTAGCATCTCCTGCTGTGCAGTGATTGACACGTCATTTCGTACGTCATCGTCACGGTCTACGGACATAAACAAAACAAATGGAAAATGTTACGTCACAAGTTGGTACCAGTATATTTTTTTTTAATTCAAATTTAATTAAGTGCGAATTTACGTGACCTGCCAGTGTAAGTCACGGAAAATCGTACCTTATAAAGAAAAAAAGAAAGAAAATAAATTTATAAGCAAACCCCGGAAATTCACGTAGAGGGAATAAAACGGGCTTCCTACTCGAAAAAACAACTAAGTTCATAAAATACCCGGCAACATTTTTCACTCATTACATCCATATCCGGGTTTTCCTTTTTATCCGACCATCTAATCCCATTGATGTCCAAAGCCTCAACAGAGTGCTGTAAACCCGTTTACCCATGTGGGTTCGACCCGGATATAAATGACAGATTTTCCGGATTTAACGTCCAATCTGTAGACGAGTTTCCGGAGATAATCCAGGTGCAATTTTGATGGTCTGATGTTAAAAAGAAAAAAGTACTTACGTGATACGGTTAACCGGATTGTATTTTGCTTTTAGTGTTTTTGTGATTTTGGTAGATATTTAAAAAAAATGTAAGCATAAGAGCGTTTGAAATAGGGTTTATTTAATTTTGAAAAACGTTTGCTTGGCACTTTATTAAATCAATAGAATACATGGATCATTGTTTTTGGTTTCGCCATTTCAATATTATCTGGCTCAGACCAAATAAAAAAAGACATAGCGCTGCGAACAATACAGTAAGTTATGCCAAAACTACACCACCGCTCTGTGCATACACGCTCAAATGCACTCATTTACAACCATTTACAATCAAACTACACCAAAATATGTGCACACATGTTTACGAAACCGGCCTCACGTCACTGTTGACAGCTCTCTGTCTTGGTTTTTTATTTGGTCTGAGATTATCTGGTACGAGACTTGTGATCCTCATGAATAAAATTACAATAAGTTCTTAATTACTAACATAATGTTTAGTGTCATCTATTAAACAGAAGTCAATTTTCAATTTAACGTAGCATTAAAAAGAAGAAGCTTTTTTAAATGGCGACCATTAATCTTTTCCAAGTCTTTACGACCATCACAGCATAAAAAATAAATTGCAACATTTTATTCTTACAAAGCTATATTTCAAAGCATCTTGAACCTACTTAAAATTCAATGCACTCGTCAAATTGCCAGCCAGACATAAAAAAAAAAAAACAATTTAAAAAACTAAATCGCCATCTTAACATCTTATCATCTTATCATCTTAATTAAGTAGGTTCTTAATTTAAATGTATCTCTCCCGATAGCTATTGGCGATAGTTAATAGGTACTTTAAGGGTTTAATGGGCTGTTAAACCCAACTCGATGTCACGTGGTCTTAATCAATCAGGTCTAAATTGGATGTTTCTATTATAGGGAACTTACAGTCATCCTGATGCTAAGAAAAATTTGGTTAGTAAAGGTCAAGTATGGTAGTAGGGCAGGGCACATTGCTCACAGAACAGATGGCCGATGGGGAGTGGCGACCGCGTCCCGGTAGACGTAGCGTTGGAAGGCCCCTCAGAAGGTGGATCGATGACTTGGTGAAAACCGCTGGATGCGAGAAGCACAGAACCAGCCTAAGTGTTGGTGCTTGCTTGCTGGATGACTTTCGGCTGAAATGATGAGGACAAGCATCTTTTGAAGGGCAGACCTTTGATTGCTGAAAAGGTATTGGCTGAATATTTTTTTGACAAATATGAGTATGATAAAGCGGTAAAATTGAGAAAAAGTCAGAAGATTGCGTTTGAATTGTTGCCGAAACGAGTCCTAAATTAAAGTCTGACACATTGTGACCCGTTTGTTAAGTTTAGAAACATAAAAATAACATCAAGCTTTTATCTTTAGCTGTCGATTTAGCTCAAAACAACAATGACAATAAAGGCCAAATTGAAAAAAAATCCTTATCAACAACCCAAAGATTCCAAAAAAAGCCTGAAAAATACCCTCTAAATATAAATCAAATTGTAATAAAACTAAGTCCAAACCAATTCTTAAAGTACGTTCGGTGCTTCGGAGATTTGTCAACAAAATGCAAGATTAACTGCTAATTATAGTGATTAGAACCAAAAGGGGATTAGTAAGACAAAAGCTGATTGATTAGGGAGCACAAAAAACCTTCGAAGGCTTGGCCGGAGTGGTCTTATCGGTTAATTAATTTCGCAGCTGATCTAAGTATAAGGACCGAGTAAAATTTACTGATTACGCCAGTCGTGGGCATCTGTTAATAAGTCTAGGAGAAACGTGGTTCCAATAGATCATTATCGTTGTAATTGCCGAGATGACTCTCTGAATATGTGACCAAAATAACTGTCGTTGTAAACTGAAAATTGAGACTTAGTTAACAAGTTGCGTCCCGCGGTTTCACCCGCGTAAGTCTCGATCCCGTGGGAATATCGGGATAAAAAATATCCTATGTCCTATTCCAGGTCATGGTCTACCCCTGCGCCAAATTTCATCCAAATCCGTTCAGCTGTTTTAGCGTGAAAGTGTAACAATAAAACACACTAACTTTCGCATGTATGTATAATATTACTAGCTGCGCCCCACGGTTTCACCCGCGTAAGTCTCAATCCCGTGGGAATATCGGGATAAAAAGTATCCTATATCCTATTCCAGGTCATGGTCTACCCCTGCGCCAATTTCATCCAAATCCGTTCAGCCGTTTTAGCGTGAAAGCGTAACAATAAAACAAACTCACTTTCGCATTTATAATAATTATTATAGTTAGGAAGTTAAGATTAGGATATGACTCTGAAATCGCCAACCTGAATCTAGATTCAGGTTGCTCTAGAGCAAGCATGATGATCAATGCTCCTGCCTTCTCCTTATGAGAAGAGACCTTTGGCATTTTTTTATTTTCGAGTTTGGGAAATCATCAAATGACTTCTCCCACTCTGGGCGGAAGGGCGTGTCAGATTTTACTGACTAAAACCCACCCGTGTTCCTTCAGTTGCCTGTTGCCAAGGTCCCGGTATCCCTTTCGTTCATTCCCGCAACCCTGGCTGGGAGACCTTTGCCCTGGGGACAAATAATAGGCTGTCATTATAGAAACTGAACATTGCAGAATAACACTTTGTATGTCTTCAATTTATGTAAAGAAAGAAAAAAAGAAAGAATAACATTTATTTGGATACAGTTCGTGAAACACAATATACAAAAAAAAAAAAACACTAGGTACAAAGTACAGGGACAAGCACCAATATTATTATTATTCATCTATTTCAGAATTAATGTACATTCCATACATTGTTAGTAAAAGGGTACTTCTATATACAACTATGTTAGTACATTATTAATGATGCATTTATTATTATTATATTATATGTTTACACGTAGCAAAATTCAAAAGCATTTTTCTAGTGGAATAACAGTTCCTAAATACTACGTTCGTAATTACATAAATCAATACAGTAGAAGCAAATCACTTTTATAAGTTGCTTCGTGTATATTTAGATATAGTACCTACATTTTAAAAACCGGATTGGCTACTTCCTCCCCACTGATTTATCAGTATTTTATACGGCCATAGCGACTGCCTTACAGTCTCCTACATTATTCCTTTCATGTTATACTCAGTGTAAACCCACACCCGTTACAGCATGTTTATACATCGTAAGCGGTGCCAAAACCTTGAAACACTGTTTGGCATATACTTCCCACTTTCATGCCAATTTCTGCCGCAGTTTCTCACTACAATTTGCGTCCAAACTGACCTAAAGAATACCATGACTTCACGACAACTGTGCCTATTTTCCGAGAGGGTAGGCAGAGGCCAATAGTACACACTCATTCTGCCATTTATGTTATATTTATGTAAATATGAAGTTTCATGCCCATTCTTCTCCAGAATTAATTCTATTTTCTTGTAAATTTTGACACTCAAAAGTGCTTTATAAGCTCTCGATCAATCTGCCTACCCTTTTCCCAACTATATTAGGGTCGGCTTCCAGTCTGCCTTATAAGCTCTCATTGAAATCAATTATTATCTAACTTTGACTTTGACATACCGTTCACGATTCCAGTCTCCGAGTTGCAACTAAATAAACCCTAATGAAAAAAAAAACGTATAACACTTATCTAGACTGGGGGATCCCAAACCCAAAGCTCAGTAGCCGCATTTACAACCATGAAACCCACGAGACAGGCAAAGAACACGTCACACTATAAAAAGTCTAGTACAACCTTCATTTGTTTCACTATCCACACGTCCATAGTAACAATTTGACACTGACAGCGCTTTTATTTCATAGCAATAAGGTTGATTTTCCCATTGCACGTGTTACTACTGACGCGCGGTTGTCCACGTACAATCTGAAAGGGCAATCTGTCACCCACAGGGGCACTTAATAAATTCTCTACACGAAACAAAAAGCCCGATATGATCTACAAACCATCCCATATCTTTCTCAGTGGGGGTCTTAAGTAAGCGATTTTAGAGCATTTATCCTCTTTTGATTTTTTTGAGGAAATGGTCGTGCGGTTATTAGGTACAGAATATTTTGCCTCCGTCTTAACCTATGGTGCACAGACTTGGTCTTTGACAAACATCCAGAAGTCCAAACTCAAAGTCTGCCAACGAGCAATGGAGCGCTGTATACTGGGTGTTAAATTAACGGATCGTGTTCGTAACACAATACTGCGCTCCAAAACAAAGATAGCTGACGTGGCTCAAAAGGCTGCCCAACTTAAATGAGACTGGGCAGGACACGTCTGCCGCATGCTGGACAAACTGTGGGCCCAAATAGCACAGAACTGGTGCCCTGAGACAGTGAGACGGGGTCGCGGCAGACCACGTAGGAGATGGCGGGACAAGTTGGATAGGTTCCATCAAAACTGGAAAAAGGACGCGCGGGCTCGCGAAAGATGGAAGGAGTGGAGGGAGGCCTTTGCCCAGGAGTGGGACAGTGTAGGCTAGGAAAAAAAAAAAAACCTCCCGCTTCTCACCTTACTGATTATTTTTTAGGTATGTCGTAGATTATAATACTTGAGCGATAATAGTCTCTCAATTGATTATTGTAGTACTAAGGTGCGGGTAAACGTCGTGACGCGCTCGCTAGAGTGGGGCGTCACGTAGACAGAGTCGTGTTAAGGGAAGTGGCTGAGCGACGAGTCAGTCTTGTGAGGGCAACGAACGGATACATACCTCCACTTCTCCCATGTGAAACTGTCGGATTGCCTGAACGTAGAAAGTAGTGCGTGATTAGTATTGTACCTACTGTGATGATTATTCTGAAAGTGAAATATTTACTAACTGATTTGCAGTATCATCGTGTTTTATTGTAAACCTGCACTATGGATTCCGTACCACCGAATCGAGATGATGACGGCACTATCGCTCAGCCATCGCTGACGCCGTCAGGTATAAGAAAAAGATCTGAAATTAACAAATTTCAGATCTTTTCTCTGCTTATTCAGATAAATTTTGATTAATATTCAGCAGGATATTGGTAATTTTCACTTCTAGTTACCTAACGATTACCTACTGATATCGTAAGAGGACAGTTTTATCACCCATAGATGCATAACTTCATAAAAACTATACTAAGTTATGTATTAGCCTAAGAGTACTCATAAAAGACAAACCAAGAAACTTGTAAGTCCAGTTGTAATGTATACCATAACTTTCTTTTTTGTTAGCCTCTCATAAAAGCAGCCTATTTCGTGGCCCTGATACGTCTGTGGTGGTATGAAAAATGATAGCCAACATAACGATGGGAATTTTTATCTTTGACAGATATAGGTGATCCCTGGTGTGGCGAAACGTGATATTTTCTGATCAAAATAGAAAAAAGATACTTTTTCAATGCAAAAAAAATAAAGCTGTCTGGAAAAAAGAAATGTGTCAAGTGATTTTGAAATTAATATTTTATGTGCCGTTTTTATTTAAATAAATACGTGACTTTTATGAAGTTTAGTTTGAGGTAAATATGATTCTTTTTCTTTTCTTATTCAGGTGTGTAAAGGAAAGCAATTTTCCGCCAACAAAGTGTCAGTCATTTTCACATTGCTGTAGAATTTCTTTAGGGAAATTAGGCAGCTGTTTGAAATTGTCATTGACTCTGGAGATAGAAAATTATACCTTTACGTGTATCATTTCGCTTCATTTAAGTCTGTCTGTATTTTAAACTAGGTTCAACCAGCGGCTTCGCCCAGGTGGTATCTTTATTTACTAGCTGTTGCCCGTGACTCCGTCTGCGATTCAGGATGAAAAGTAGCGTATGTCCTTCTCCAGGTCAAGGTCTACCCATGTGCCAAATTTCATCCAAATTGGTTCAGCCTTTATAGCGTGAAAACGAAACAAAAAAAACAAACACTCACTTTCGCATTTATAAGGATGTTGCTCAGTGATAATAAAGATTTTTTTAATACAGTCTAGTAGTTTTTGAGTTTATTCATTACAAACAAAAATACAAATATTTTTCTTTATAATATTAGTATAGATTATTTATAACCTTCCATCTACTGTATAATATGATACTGATTCGAGCAATACTAATCAGGTCAAGCATTAATTCTATTCAATAAAAGCAAAATACAACTGCAATAAATGTTCAGTTAATCCACTATACACCCACTGAATTCAAACTACCCACTTCTCTTTAAACCCACAATCACTACACTAGAGTTCAAAAAACCGCATAACAACATCGAACAATCCTGCATGAATAATTCAATAACAACATAGTATACGCAAGTTGCAGAAGCATAATGTTGCGGAGCATAACATTAACATCGATTTACATATATTTACAACATATTAAGTGGAAAAATATTTACGGTTAGTGCAAGTCCACATAGCAGCGATCAACTGATGCATGACTGAATGACAGTTCATTTTAATAACACCGGAAAAAATGGGATTTTATTATTTTTACCGAATATTTTTTCAGTGATCCGTTAGCGTTATTTTTTTCATAAAGTGTTTTGTTTTTATTTTACCCTCTATTGATTTTTAGTAGCTAGAGGCTGTTTTTTGTATTCCTCATTTTAAAATCTATGAACATTCATTTATTCATTTATTCAGATTTTTTTGGCTAGCATGTTGAATTGTCTGATATCTGAAGTGCACCATTTTTTTTTAAATCCAATCGTGTACTGACTTTTCTTTCTTGTAATATTTATATCCAACACTATTTGCAATAAAGAACTTATGAAAATGATGGCAAAAAACGCTCTTTAGGAAAAGACACAATGACGTTTCAGTAACGTCATTACAGACGGTAAATTGCTTACTAACTATTTGGTGTCCACCGGTCTTCTGGGAAACCGTAGTCTATTAAAATTTCTCTGACGAATTTTATACTGACAAAATTATAGAATCAAAAAAAATTATGTACTTTTCTTTGTGAGATTTAATACTTAAGTCTATTTAGCAACGCAGATCCGGAGATGCGAAGATGTTTTGAATTTTCTTAGAAAGCTGGCTGAAATCTATTTCTGCGTTAGTTCGAGTTTAAGATAAACGTGGAATATTTATAATTCTTGCTAATTTTAAAGTTCAAAAACCTCACGGAATGTTTGGATAGTCCTGAATTAAAATAGATTTGTTTATAAATCAAACAAGTCAAAAAGATATTTTATTTTTATAAATTTAAACTACCATTTTTAGCCAACTTAACAAGGCAACAGCGCAACACAGGACAGACAAGACAAGACAGCAATAGGCACAGGTATGCCTGTGACTCGTATGACTAACTTCCTCATGTTGTAAGTTAAAAACATTACGCTCCTTCTGGGGCAGTCGGTTAAAAAGTACCCTCTGTTTTAATCCAGTCCAAAGTCTATTCATATTCTTGGGTGTAATAAACACATCTGCTGACTGATATTAGTGACATTATGTATTCTGTGAAATGAAATTAAATTGTTTATTCTGTAAATAGGATATAGGAATCACTTTTGCACGTCATATTAAAAAATATTACAAATAAGCTAGATGAGGTCGGCGTTTCCTATCTGACTACTCTGAGAAGAAAGGCCGAAACAAACTCAGAGGTCACAGTCTCTTTTAAAGTCCAGACATAATCTTGGTCAAGCCATATGAGGACCATGTAAATTCGAGTCTGAAATGGTCTTTTGAGGAAAGAACCACACAGATTTGAGTGGACCAGGCAGTGCAAGCATTTGTCAGTAATGGTGGAGCTCAACTCAGAACTTAAGGAGCTCAACGACTCGACGAACAATACCAAAGAAAGGACATTTGGGTAGGCCGCATAAAATTCTCAAATTGCCAGACCATCGATAAAATTAACTGAGAACGAAAAAAAAAAAATTCACGTAGTCCTCACATTCACAATAATAAAATACTTTACAAAGTAATCATGTTATTTTGTATAGAATATTCAATAATGTCATTTGTAAATAAAACTGGTAGATATACTTTGATGATTTTCCATATTATTCAAAATGTTACAATGCTTAGCAGAGCGAGCAGCTCAATCCCATGTTTTTTTGTCTTCTATATAATCTGAAATCTGTGTGAAGTGATCTATCAGAACTTCTCTCACGCCTGCAAAGCCTGAGTCCCAGCAATGGAACATTATAGACTAATTATATTATAGTAAAGGGCCAAATAAAAATAAATTCACCAAAAGGCGTTCGTAATATTTAGAACATTCTCGCACTTTTCTAAAACCGTTCCTTGACAATACCACTTATCATCCATACCAGAAATACGACATCACAAAAAAAACGTACAGTCGTACCCAACAGTCAATCATACGTAAATACGATTAATATTGTGCCCGTCTGTACCCACTGGAATTACTATGTTTCATCGCGACGAACACCTGTGCTAACAGTGCTTGTGTACATGTCGACTGAACGTGTTTTCCTGTGTTTTTTAGTTAGTTGGATTTGGGGCGCGTATTTCCTATTATATACTCAATGTTGAGGGAAAAGTGGCAGTAGGAAAATACAGCGTCTAACAGGTTGGTTAGGGTGAAGGTTATGGAGTCTTGGTTCAGGTTTCATTGGTAAACTTCTTTTCCTTAGTAATTAATTTAGGCATACGGATCCATCGACCAAGCTTTTATTTTTTACTAGCTGCGCCCCGCGGTTACACCCGCGTAAGGCTCGATCCCGTGGGAATATTTAGATAAAAAGTATCCTATGTCCTATTCTGGGTCATGGTCTACCACTGTGCCCAATTTCATCCAAATCCGTTCAGCCGTTTTAGCGTGAAAGCGTAACAAACAAGCATACAAATAAACAAACAAACTCGCTTCCGCATTTATAATATTAGTT
Source organism: Lithophane ornitopus (assembly GCA_948473465.1). Classification (NCBI taxonomy): domain Eukaryota; kingdom Metazoa; phylum Arthropoda; class Insecta; order Lepidoptera; family Noctuidae; genus Lithophane; species Lithophane ornitopus. The sequence goes on from OX419629.1 coordinate 13,805,331, forward strand.
AAGATTTGTTGAAATGTAACATCTTTCCTCTCGCTCGTGGTTAAGTAATAACAGCCTCACGGGTCGATCCATCAGGTTAAGTTACGCTTGCCCAGGTTGTTCCGTGGATGGGTGACCATCTTTTCATACTGAGACTCCTCCGTGTCTCAGAAAGCACGTTAGGCCGTTGGTCCCGACTGTCATTCCTGGATCTTTGACAATCGTTACGGGTCGTCAGAGGCCCGAAGGCTAACAACCAGTCTTACCATGGGGTATTACTGTTAACCCAGTTACTGGGTTGTGGAGGTCAGATAGGTAGTCGCTCCTTGTAAAATACTGGTATTCTGCATCTGCTGCAGCTGCATCCGGTTAGACTGGAAGCCGACCCCAACATAGTTGGGAAAAGGCTAGGCAGATTGATTGTTCTTAGAGCTTAGAGATACATAATGGTGACCTTACAGTACGCTGCGATTGCGCATTTCACTATCGCCTTTCTTTTTTATCAAGAATTTTTCAAACTAGATTTTTAATAATTTATGCCTTTTAAAAGTCCACATGTTAGTTTTATTTAATAATAAAGCCATTTATTTCCAAACTTTGGGTACATCATTAGCTTGTTACATTAATATAAAGTATTTGGGTAATCATAGTATGTCCCGCAGCTCGGTGTGCCTTTTGGCATAAGCCTCCTCCAACTGTCTCCATTGCGCTCAGTCCTCAGCAACTCTTGTCCAGTAAGGTCCCAGGGTTAGGTGGATATCGTCTTCCCATCTTGTTTTTGGGCGTTCCCGGTTTCTAGTCCCGTTTCATTTACATAGCAAAAATACATCATCCCATACAGCTATGGTACACAGTGATTTAAGCTCTAAAAATATGCATATCTCGTCGCAGTGCAGTACCACAGAGTACTAGCAGTACTACTGCAGTATTGCAGTACAACCAGTACATTGGACAAGCTTTAATTTAGTATGTGTGCGTTAGACGTGAGTTATCCTTTATAGCTGTGAGATTGGTCTAAAAAAATATTTCGGTAGTATGAAAATGTTTTTTAAGAGAAAATAGAGGTGTGATCCGTTATAAATATTAATAAGTATTTTGGTTAAAAAAAATTGCTTTAGTACATATCTCACAAAAACAAACCCCTGGTGCCTATACGATTAGACGAGATATGTACCTATACGATTACATTATCGTTTATCGTCCACTATTTTGTGGACCTGGATATATTATGGATAATCTATGAGAAAACATCGTTCTAAGAACAGACTTTTGCTTGCGAAGGGTCAAGAGAAAATCCTAATTAATCATATAATATTGTGGGATTATGACGCGAGGACAACAAAATTAACGAAAGAGGTCCCAAAAAAAAAAATAAGCACACATAATACCTCAACCAAATTAAGATAAAGTTAGCAATTTCCGATTTAACAAACATACATTTATGCACATACGTTGGTTCCACCAAACTTTGTAGCTCCGAAAAAAGATAAAAGGAAAAGATTACCAGAAATAGCACAAAAACGGCGGTACCCTTTTATATGGATTGGTATATTCAAACCAATAGCCCTTTAGGTGTATGAGGAAATTTACGCAGCGTCATAACATTTGAGCCTACACGTATAAAAATGAATGGAGAATTTACTCCAGCAGTAATCTGCTACGCGATGAGCTACGGCGTAGCACTGTGCTACGAACGGTCTACGACTTCGTAGCTATTCAAGAAACTTGAAACTATAAATAGGTAATGTAGGTAAGTAGTATTTTTTTTTAAATTAGCCGTTACTGTCCCCCTGCTGGGCAAGACCTCCCTACTCTCTTCCACCTCTATCTGTCCAGAGCTGCCGACGACCAATCTTAAGAGGAAATAGGGTCGGTCTCCTCTCCATACCAACGCTCGCCTGTTTTCTCTCTGGTTTATGACCTAAGAGCAATGATTTTTTACAGTAAAATAAATAACAAAAAATGCTGAAAATTGCCGCTATCATCAGAAGCCTATTGCACAAATTTGACAACTATTAATGAAAATAGAAAAACAGAGTGTCACAGTAAATATCCTTCTTATTCAATTTATAAAATATCTTTCTCGTGCTACCCAGTAAATGGGTTGTGAAGGTAAGATAGGCAATCGCTACATGTAAAATACTGGTATTCAGCTGCATTCGGTTAAACTGGAAGTCGACCCCAAAATAGTTGGGAAAAGGCTAGGCAGATGATCTATAGCAGTATTACAGTAAACTATGTACTGTTAGAAACGAAATATAAAACTGAAATAGGTGAATGGTGTGAGTGAGGGTCAACAGAATATACCAACCACAAGATATACAAATGTATCCCCTATAATGACCATTGTGGTTTTTTTTTTCAGTCCAAAAGTACGCACACAACGATTATGACGTCATTACACAGGATATTAGGGTCTTGACACATCAAAGTCAGCTGAAGTGAATCACCAACATAAATTTTTAGTGACCTATAAATTGAGGTATTCGAGCATCGTGAAGTTTTAGGGTTCCGCGGTCTGAAGTGTGAAACTATGCGCGAAGTTATTTGGGATTATGATAGATATGGTATTGAGGATAATGTGTGTGGTTTTGGTTTGTTTAAAGTAATTTGTTTTAAATAGAGTAATTAGTCTTTTGTTAAATGTGATATTCCCACGGGATCGGGTGAAACCGCGTGGCGCAGCTATTAAAAAAAAGATTAAATAAAAATAAAATTGATTTATAAATTAAAAATAACGTACATCGGTACCTATATCTTTTTTTCAATATTTTTTTTTTATTTTTATTTATTAATTATGTGTAAAATAAAAATATTTTATTTTTATTTTTATATTAAAATAAGAAATTACACGCGGACGAAGCCGCGGGCAGATGCTAGTTTAATAATAAAGTAGGTAGGCCTTTGAAAGTCAAGTTCTGAATTAGGTCTCATGAATAAATCGGTAAGATCGGTCGTAAAATGCTACCAATCACCGTTTATGAATTGACGATAAAATATAGTTGCTCAGCAAGTCTTTACGATTTGAATGACTACGACAAGAACTTGTAAGTGAATTAGTATTCGAGTTCAGAATCAGTGGTGATGATACTATCCAAAATAAATATGTAATTGGTTGATGTATCTGTGTGGATAAAAACCCCTTATTAATAAAGAATGTAATGTGTGTATGTGTGAAAAAATATAATTGCATCACTAGGTATTCAGTAGTAAAAAACAAAATATTTTATTTCACATAAACCTACACTGCCACTTATGAAACGTCAGAAGCTAGGTGCACGGTTCCAATTGGTCGTTTCCTATGGAGAAGAGCCGGCAAGAAACTCCACGGTTACTCTTTTAAAAATAATTGGCTTCTACAATATTTTCAAATTACAGTGTAAGTAGGCATGGGAGGACAATGTAGGCCTTTCAACAGGTAAGTACCAGGTACTTAACAAATTAGAAGATGTTCAATAAATCTACAGTCCAATAAGCCTACAACGTTCTCACATTCACAAAATAGAAAAGAATCTATATAAAAGATTTAAAATAAAAATAAATTTTAAAACCAAATGACGTGATTGCTATTACAACTGTAACTACTACTCACAATGCAGTGGCTGAGCTTAAGCCTCAAATATGCATTTTAACATGTCCGTTGTCTCCAACCAGTTACAATCAACCACCGTGTTCCAAATCTAGGGCACAAAACATTGTTAAGGTTTATAACAGCTCCATTTTCTTCAGAACCATACATCATAGTAAGATTCGCACTTAACCCATGTTTTATACGTCTCATGGGCTGCAGCCATAACATTCAACGGGGAGCCGTTAGTAATGTGTACCAAATATATATTTATTTTATATCAACATAAATCATGGTAACGCATGAAAGAGGACGATATATGACAATGTATGGTTCTATGCAAATTACAACGCAAAACGGTGGTGTGGCAGCCATTTTGTTACGTTCTTATTTTGAAATGTGAATATAAAATTCGAAATGATGTTTTTTGGTGTTATGCGGCCATGGCTATTGAGCGATTGCGCCTGCATTGCTATTCTGTAACCATCTCACCGTGGAAACTAAGGTGAAGTGAGCGAGGAGTGAGCTGTCATTGTCATCGATACCTGCTGATTCTAAGACAGTGCCAGTTCACTTCAAGCTCACTTCACCTAAGTTTTCACGGTGAGATTTTGACAGAATAGCACAGATCCTCATTCGGTTGGATTCTACGAAACCTAATGAAGAACCGGTGGTCTACTATAATGGGAGCCACATCGACGATGGAAAAGATAAACCACATAGAACAGGTTCCATTTACACATAATATTTTCATTGTACTACTAGTGTTTTTTTGTTATATTTTTTGAACTATAGTTGAACGCATTGGAAGTGGTGGTCAACCGTTAACAGTTTCTATTTTATCGCTGAAAATAGTTTGAATAAAGTTTACGTTCGTTAGTAATTTTGCATATTTGTGAACTCGCTTCTGAAAAGACGTACTTTTTAGAATCCTTTTTTCTCTATTTAGTTGGTTAACATTAGCCATCAAGAACACGCGTTTGTTTTTAACAGAGGCCTCCGTGTATTCTGTATGGCCATTTACACAAAAAAGAGTCGCTTGTTCTATTTTATTTAAAAAAGGAATTTGCAACTTTGTTGCCTGGAGCGTATCGTTATAAAATATTTTTTCATTTGCTTTATTTCATTCAAATTATGGCCTTTCCATTTGTACTGAAATGTACATCGATTTTTTTTGCAGTCACACCTTAAAATACAATGTGAAACTAAATACTAAAACTGTTTAAAATATTTTTACACGACTGCCCAAAAAGTGTAATGTTTTCAGGGTTCATGTATGTATGTATGTGAGTTTTTTTATTCCACCATAACTTTAAAATGCCTGAACGGATTTGTATGTATGGGGTATCGTTAGAATCCTTACATTATCCCGAGTGACATAGGCCATGTTCTTTAAAAAAAATATGGCGGCAGTAGGGCTCCATTTTAAAATGTGAAAAATAAAAAAATCTTCAATTATTTACAATATGGTGTAAATAATTGAAGATTTTTTTATTTTTCTAATCTATCTAATTGAAGGCCTTGATGAGCACATTCCAAAACTATATAATTTATTGGCATAAATTTTACGTAGGTAGAGTGTACATGATAAAGAAATAATAAAAAACATTTCATCTTTGGCTGCAAACGATAATCAGACTTTAGTAACACTGCAAATGTCTAATTGAGTGAATGGTTTGGTAGATGATTGAGTTATTATTAGAATTTATTCATAATCACACAGTAGGTACCAATACTAGCAAGTAATTTAAAAAAATCGTTAACATACACACAACGCCAATTATTAATAGCGGTAAACAAAAATGTACCTAAACAACAAAAAAATTATACATACTTGTCAATAAAATATATAAAATAAAATAATTAATTAAAAAATTAAAAAACACGACTGCCCTGCTAAAAAACGAACTAAAAAGTAAAAAACAAGTTGATAAAATTGTCATTGCAGTCGGGGAACCTCTTAGATTAAAAAGTGTTCCACATAACGGTCCCCCGACTGCAATGACAATTTTATCAACTTGTTTTTTACTTTTTAGTTCGTTTTTACTAAAATTTCTAAAAAAGATATATACGGTACCTATATATTTTTTAGCAATTTTAGTAAGAGTAAATAATCACAGTAATTTTCCCTTTATCATAAACAAAACAACTAGAATCTTCTCACAGATAACTAAACAGTTAAGAAATACAAGTCAATTATTAGTTCGCGCTTTGTCTTCAGGTGGGTAAGCACGTATAATGGAAGCTGAACAAAAGATAAATGGCGCGGTGGATATCGACTCGGAAGTAATTTGTTAGACGCCAGTTGCACGCGACCTTTGTTAAGAATACCTACTTATTGTAGAAGGTATAGGTATATACGAGATACACCATACATTTGGTATCGATATTACTATACAGGGTGTGAAAAGAACCATCACGTAGCTGTCAACTACGCATTCTGTACATCAAAAAGTAACATGGCATAAAAATAATTGCCGAGAAACTACTTTTATTTTTGATGTGAAAATCGGTGTTTACGGTAGTGCGCAAGGTAATGCTAAGTTATACCATTTAAAACTAGGTATTCCACTCAGAGCACTGATCAACAGCACTTGTCCGAACCGCACCTGAGCTGCACTTCCACTAACTGTACTGAAACAAAATTTTGATAAGTGCGGTTCGGTGAAACAGTTTATTCATATTATTTTTAGTCTCCGAACGGCACAAAAAAACGTCTGAAAAAGCTGGAATTTTACCTTAATATCTCAGTAACCAGGAGGTTCACAGGTATGGTCTAGATTCTAGACTTATACCTGGGAACCTTTTGGTTCTGGTTGGTGGTTAGACTCTAGAAAAAAATGACCACTATCACGGGAATAAAGGCTCGTGCATACTGGCGCGACTTGTCACGCCACGTGACACCGGTAACTGTTCTACCGTGAAGTTTTCTCAGATATTGTTTTGTTACAATCGCATCGCGCTATCGCGTCGCACCTGTTTGTGGGAGCCTTAACAAGTGGCTTTCGGCTTCATTAAGCGTCTTTTTACACCCGTTATAACAGCAATTTTTGCAAATGTTCTTGGATGTTTTCATCACATACAGCTTTGTGCAACGATCATGAAATATATTCACTGCTTGTGCAAAACTATTTTTTTAACCGACTTCTTCAAAAAGGAGGAGGTTCTCAATTCGTCTGTATGTTTATTTTTTTGTATGTTTGTTACGCGATTACTCCGCCAATTATGAATCGATTTTGATGATTTTTTTTTTGTTTGGTAGGTCATGCTTCCGAGTTGGTCCCATATAAATTTTATTAACTTTGCTTGCGTAATTTTTGAGTTAGCTTCAATATTACGTATTTTTCCCACTTAGTTTATCTAGACGATATCCTGTTTGACTATATATTCGGATTTGTGTGGGGTAGGTACCACAACTAAAAAGTGAAAAATAAAAACTTTTTACAAAAAAGTCGGTGTCTTTGCTTTTCAATTTCCGTTTTTTGCCACCGACTTCCGCAATTAAAGTTATTTTCCACTTTTTTAGTGTTTTTTTGGAAGTCGGTTGTATTTTTTTGTAAAAAGTTTTTATTTACTGCTTATTTATTAACTTTTATTATAACATCACGCCTGTATTCCCTGTTGGGCTATTCCCTACGTATTGTAGGACACCTACACCCTCGTTACGCTAGATAAGATTAAGTCAATGATATAGGGGGTGAGCCCCCACTCTCCGTTTTGTCTCTCTATTTAACTTTTCTTCTAGAATTCTATCTCGTTTGCAGTCTAGAATAAATACATCAATAGTAGTGTCAAAGAAAAATTGTAAATGCATTTATCCTTGCGTTCCTCCACGAACTCCTTCAAGGAGTTCTTGGCTATATAACGTCTACGTAGATAAATCGATTCAGGATCGTGCTAGGAATAAAATACAGTTCTTTAGCCATGGAGACCACTTTGTGCCTGGCAGAGCTCTTAAGGCTTTCGACCCAGTTGTAATAACAATCTATAAAACTTATTGTGGGTACCCTGAATCTTTCAAAATGCTAGTGCTTTCATACAAGCCGTAAGGTCAACCAAGGTCACCGCAAGGACGAGCAGATCATTTATTAGTTGTTTTGTATGACAAATATCTTTAGTAACAATCCCTGCAAGATTCTAGACCAATCTTCATATCCGGTAACACGATACCCCTTGGCAAGGCTGGTTGTCACTTTCTGGCTACTGACGACCCGTAACGACTGTCAAAGATACACAGTGACAGCCTTGACCAACGGCTTAACGTGTTTTCCGAGCCACGGAGGAGTCTCTTTATGTAAAGATGGTCACCCATCCACGGACCAATCCCGGTAAGCGTAGCTTATGATGAATGGACCCGTGCGGCTGTTATTACTTAGCCACGAGCTCCTCCTCCTTAACCTAAAAAACTTAATGCAAACATTTAATATACATATTGTCTTCAAACAGCCTATTTTATTTAATAAAGTCTAAAACATCGCTTACATCACTCGATTTCCCTTTTTGCCATTCTATGTAGATTATCTCTTGATATATTTATAAAAAGCGAGTTCTGTTTGATGCGAGAGCGACACCATCGGAGTGTGAAACCCGGGTATTGTCGGCAAATTGTCTTACAATTGAATTCAACTCGCGAACCGGTTTGTGTCAAACCACTAAACAAGGTCACACAGAAGAGCTATTCATAAGTCGACGTTTTTTATCGAGTGTAAACTTAGTTACACTGAAGAGCAATATAAAAAAGCCACTAATTTATCATGAAATATTTCCCAAACCACGCAAGATAGCTTCTTGTAGCAAAAAAGCAACATTCAAGTAATAGCGCGTATAAAACATCTATGGCACCGTTTTCAAGATTTTTTCCTTCAAGTTGCTAAATTGCGTGGTTTAGGAGGATATTTAGATTTTTTTGGCACTTTGCAAGTGGCTTTTTTACCCGAGAACGGCGAAGAAAAAAGGAGGGTTATGATTTGGACCGGTATGTATGTATGTATGTATGTTTGTTCATCTGTTCGCTTCTATCTTCTAAACCACTCATCACAGTTTGACAAATGAGGTATCGTTGGAAGCGTCTTGATCGTCCGCTGGTTAAGGCTATGTGACGTCACATTGAATTAAAAACGCCCTCTAGAGGACATAGAGTCAGGAACTAAAAAAAAATATTGTTTAATCGTACCATGTTGGGGATCAAATCAAAGGGCTTAATGAGCACATTTCAAAAATACATATATTATAACCCCAAAATTATTAAAAAATAATTAAAGTAATAAAAACTAAAACCCAACTACGACTAAAAAGGTATAAACAAGACACCCCAGACAGACAAATTAAAAATCCGGAGTCACACGTAATCTGTTCGATTTATATGATGATATTTAGCCTTAACACGTGTGACTCCGGATTTTTAATTTGTCTGTCTGGGGTGTCTTGTTTATACCTATTTAGTCGTAGTTGGGTTTTAGTTTTTATTACTTTATTTTTTTTATATTGCTCGATAGTGTAGTCTAAATCGAGGCGGATGATTTTGACACAGGAAGACCCTGTGTTTAAAGCACAAGAGCGATACATAGTACTTACTCTACTTAAGGTGTCCAAAAATAAAGCGACAATCATGCGCGGCTGCCGCGCGCGAACGCTTCTGTCTACCTGGCGCGCATAAACATTTTAACCATACTAGAGCACGGCAGCACTGTGCCTGCAAACGCCGAGTGTTGCTGCCGCGCTCTTACCGCTCAATGTTTGAACACAACTTGAACCAAAAGGATAACGATGGTACGAATGGCATTCTTTGATCATAACCACGGATATCTATGATCATAACACTACCTACTGAACACGACCACGTTGTATCTTCCGGATTTTGCTTCTACCTCCGACTACACATGGGACATAAACCCGAATAAAAAAACAGTGAAAATGATAGCCAATAGCAGGATGACTGCCCTTAAATAATATTAATAGTATAATGTATTTATATAGTTTAATGTATTTATGTGAATATTGGTGTGTGTAATTTAATTTTTATGTTTATGTTATTTCACTAAACATAGTTGAGAAAAATTTATTTAGAGAACATGTTACCTGGAAAATAAATTTTATTATTATAAATACAAAGTGTTTGTAGAATGTTCGTCTGTGACCACTTTTATTTTCAGTATTTTTCTATAATTAAGCTTTGTTTGACGTAAGCAATGTGTATAGATTTTCTGTCCTTTTCTTTTTAGTGGTTAAGACGACATGAACTGTTTTTCGCTTAGCAGTAAAATGCGTGGCGATTTAAATGTGGAGCAATTTAATGAAATTTTAATTGAAAACCTCCGTTTTATTTTTTGGAAAACCGAAATTTAAATGCTTATGAGTCGCTTGTGTCTGAATATCAATTGAGGATCTTGATTTAAATAAAAGCATGAAGTTTCTTGAAATTACTTTTTTATGTGTGGTAATAAACTGGTCTGCGGATCGTGTAGATAAAAAGGTGATCAACATGTAGGTAAAGTCCTATTTCGAGTACCATCCTAGTCACAGATTTGGGGACTCGTGCGAAGTCTGCACATTAAAAAGTATTTTTATAGGTACTATCTGGAAATCACTATAATACTTTATAAGGCACCATTGATTACTTTGTAAAGTATTGTATTATTTTAGTTATTGTAAATGTGAGGCCTCTGTGGATTTTGATTTTCGTTTTGATTTTGATTTTATTTTTTCGTTCTCAGTTAGTTTTAACGATGGCCGGGCAATTTGAGTATTTTATGCGACCTACCCAAATGTTCTTTCTTTGGTATTGTTTGTCGAGTCGTTGAGCACATTAAGTTCTGAGTCTACTATTACTGACAAATGCTTGCACTGACTGGACAGGTCCACTCAAATCGTTGTGGTTCTCTCCTCAAAAGACCATTTCAAACGCTAATCTACATGATCCTCATATGCGCTTATATATCCTTATGTGCTTGACCAAGATTATGTCTGGACTTTAAAAGAGACTGCGAATTCTGTGTTTGTTTCGGTCTTTCTTCTCAGAGTAGTCAGATAGGAATCGCCGACCTCATCTAGCTTTTTTTAAATATTTTTTTATATGACGTGTAAAAGTGATTCCAATATCCTATTTACAGAATAAACAATTTAATTTCATACTGCATTGGTGATTACGTTGTGTTACCACCAGATTTTGTTTTCATCCACTCCTCTTATCATTAGTTTAGTAGAAAATAGACAACACTAAACTCTAAAATAGAACATCTTCATTACCTACCATCCATCAACCACAAGAAACAAACCACAATAGACCGAAACTCATTTTACTTTGAAATTACGCCGAACAATCAATCAATTTTAAATTCTATTGCTTCACAATAAAATTGAAGATCGATTGTTATGTAGTGCTGAACAAAAAGCACATACCTAGATCATCGCTGCCTTATATGTTACATTAGTGGTAAGCGATCCGGGTACGACATTATGCCACTTCAATAGAGTTGGGAATTCGCGTGAGGCACGCTAAACGTTTCAAGTTGAGGGGGATATACGGGAGTCGAATGTGTGCAGGCACGATGAAGAGGATTATTCATACTATTCTATTTTTTTTAGGATACTTTCTTTACATCTCGTATACTTTTTTACGTATTTTACTGTCACAGAAATACGTGAATATAATACCAAAATCCCACGATCCGCGATTTTGCAGACAGACACCGAGGAGCCATACGTGCGGGGTATCGCAGACATCGGAAGCTCCTCGGTGCGCGGTGCGTGGTGGTCTGTGGAGGTCTGCCGTGCGTGTCCGTCTGCAATATTGCCAATCGTGGGATTCCACTATAAGAAGGCTAAGGACGCGAAAATACGCGACGGAAGAATGGCGTGTTTATTCCAGAAGACCAATTCTCGTACATACAAAACTTTCACATTCAAGTCGCAATCTGTCAAACCTGTCAAAAGTTTTAGTAAATCGATTGTATTTTTGACAGATTGCGAATGAGATGCGAATGCGAAATGCGAAAGCTCTCAAAAATTACCGGAATTGCCCTTCTGACCGTCAATTTTTCCGTAGAAATTAGCTACAACTCCGTGGAAAGAAAATTACTTTTCTAAAAAATCTGACTCTCTCTGAAAATCTACGCGTTCTGAACATAGATATGTTGATAGATATATGGTGCTCATATGTTTACAAATATTGGGACCATCAAATAATGAATCAGTTGTTTTTAGTCTATTTTCTCTTCAGCAGGACGCTGCTAAGCGGGATCGAGAGGGGGAAATCCCAGTCGGACACGGAGGCAGCGAGAAAGCGACCGCTTGAGTGACTATACCAGCTAACGCAACGCGCCGAACCCCTTGTTGGCATATCTCTATCGGAGAACCTAGTCACAAGCGTAACGACTGTGATGCAACGCTTAGTGATCTCACAACATTGCAAGGTTGCCGGTGGAAATGGCTTTGTTTCCCCCGGGAGATACAAACAGCATAGTAAACGAGGTAGTACAGAGTGTTCTACCATGGATCACAAAGTTCAATTCAGGGTGTAGTATCACAGAGCTGTCGTCTACGCATTCTGTACATACTAACTATTTATATTTATCAAAATTTTCTTTCAGTGCTATTCTATTAGTAGACGTGGTCAAGTGTGGTTCGGAGAAGTGCCGTTGAAACCAGTGCCAAAGATGGAATATCTCATAAATCTTTGTTTAACGTTTAACACACACAAAACATTGTGCTTCCAGATGCATGCAACGGTACAGAAGTCGTGGAGGTATTTAAAATTATAACATTTAAAACTATATATTCTTCAAAATAAGTTGGAACTTTGATCTTCAATATGTCCGTTACCAGAGGTATGGTCCAATATTTAAAAAAAATATCACAATGATGGGAGGAACAAGCGACTCTCACACGTACACCCGTTTTGTGCTGAAGTGACCAAACGACTATAGTTTAATATTTAGAGTCGAATATCGACATGCTTAAAATATACCCCCGTATGTGCCAACATGTGTGCATGAGAAAGGAATTCAGCAAAGCAAACTCAAGTTGTATGCTTTTGTGAGCGTGCCAGTGTATGCGTGAGCAATGTCGCCAAATTACTCTGGATATTATATTTGGCACTAGTTTCATACAACCTTCAAGAAGTAACCTACGGCGACATCTATGTATTGTTTTTCGCACATAATATCTAGCGCGAACTATTGTCGACTGATATTTCAATTCTCAAAACAAGCATCATTTCTTACCAAGAGTTATAAACAACGTAACAAATCGTTTGGTATTTAAAAGTATTTTGACGAAGGGAAAATGTGGATGCTCTCACAAAAATATTTTTTTTTGCAAACTCCTGAAGCATCCCCGGATTCTTAGTGCGTCACTGCAGGTATAACTCGGCAAATTTGGGATATATCGAACAGACGCAATGTGACTGCAGAATTACACTACAGGATAGATGATGCCTCACCACTGTTCAACTTACATAGTAAACACGTATATTACCAAAAGCGCTATAGGCATAATCAAATTAACAGTATTTTAATTATTACATACTACTGCCCTTTTTTTTGGGATGGGTATTTATCGTATAAATTCTCACGCTCTGGGCGGAGCGGGAGGGCGTGACAGACTCTTACTGACTAAAACCCACCCGTGTTCCTTCAGGTGCCTGAATGGTGCCAGAGGCCACGGTATTTCTTTCGGACTTTCCCCCTACATGATACTGCCTGCCTTGCCGACTGCCTCGTTGCTCTAGTGCTCGCAAGCGCTACTGCTGAGCATGAAGTCCTGAGTTCGATACCCGGATCGAGCAAAAAGTTATTGGGATTTTCCATCTGGAATTGCTCAGTAGAAGCCCGGAGTCTGGATTTGTGTCCGGTTAATGGTAATAGGCTCGCCCCCTATTACACATCATCTACCTAGCCTTTTCCCAAGTATGTTGGGGTCGACTTCCAGTTTTACCGGATGCAACTGAATACCAGTATTTTACATGGAGCGACTGCCTATCAGACCTCCACAATCCAGTAACTGGGTAATACGATACCCCTTGGTAAGACTGGTTGTCAGACTTTCGGGCTTCCGACGACCCGTAACGACTGTCAAAGATCCACGAATGACAGCCGGGATTGGTCCCGGCTGTCATTCGTGGATCTTTGATTCGTGCACGTCTCGGAAAGCACCTTAAGCCGTTGGCGGCTTAACGTGCTCGCCCCCCTATAACTTACTAGTACAGGAATATTTGGCAAAACTCAATTATACAGACACGGAAAAACTTCTGGAAATATTAAAATAAAATTTCCATGTACCTAATCTAGTATAAGTCTAACTCCTTTACCTAATTATCTCTACTTTATCTACTATAATATTATTCGTTAATTTATTTAAACAAAATATATCTAGCTTAATCTAGTTTTAAATGGCACCCTCTACAGGACATAAAGTCAGGAACTAAAAACAAAAATTTGTTTAATGGTACCTAGTTGGGTATCAAAAAAAAAAATGAAAGTGCTTAATGAGCACATTTCAAAAAAATATATATTATAACCCCAAAATAATGAAAAAAAATAATTAAAGTAATAAAAACTAAAACCCAACTACGACTAAAAAGGTATAAACTCTCTGTGGTACAAACGGTCGGGTATAAACGGTCTGTGGTGTCTTGTTTATACCTTTTTAGTCGTAGTTGGGTTTTAGTTTTTTACGTCAAATAATCAGCATTGCCATCCAACGTGGCAACGCTGCCAGCCTTTTGAGCACTTTTCCCACTGACAGCGATGCGGACGAATCTTTTGATGCCCAGTGATCTCTTCGCAATTATTTTTTCCTACGTATAATATTATAATAAATATTTTAGTATCAGTATAAACATTTTCTATATTTAAATACAAAAGTTATACAAAACTTTTGTATTTAAATATAGAAAATGTTTACAGTAATTTAAAATCTTTCTATTATTAAAAGAAAAAGGGTAGGTATTCCCTAAGTAACTTTCGGAACATGCATGTAGTGACAGAAAACCAAGTTTATCGGAACTTTAAATTACATGTTCACTCTCATTTCTATCCGTGTTGCTTGCCAAATACAATGCTGATACAAATAAACGATTACCATACAAAACAAATAAACACTGACATTCGTTTACTGAATACGTTTCTTCAAGGTCACATCCCATATATCGAGTCGAAATAAACATGAAACATTACTTTTAGTGCTTTAAGGATGATTAACTTATTCAGGCCATATTTTTGTCAGTACGATTGTCGCAGTAGTTGAACGATTGGCTTTTAAGAAGAGGGTCCCGGGTTCGATTTTTGAAACCACGTGTCATGATCGTGAACGGGCGCCGTCAGTTGAGACTGGTCCGTTGTGACTGGTGGTGTTATTTGCCAGAGCTTATTTTTAACCCCCGACTGAAAAAGAGGGGTGTTATAAGTTTAACGTGTGTATCTGTGTATCTGTGTGTCTGTCTGTTCCATCGTAGCTGCCAAACCGCTGAACCGATTTTGTATTTTTTTTGTTTTGTTTGAAAGGTGACTTGATCGAGAGTGTTCTTAGCTATTATTCAAGAAAATCGGTTCAGCCATTTGAAGATTATCAGCTCTTTTCTAGTTGATGAATGGATGTGCGCATCTTTCACAGGTCTAATCGATTGGAAATTTAGAATTCTGTTACTTCAATTATATTAGAAGAATATAGTAACCTTGAACTGATGCTGCAGCATCACCTGGATGCAGGATACCCAACGCCCTCACCAACTTACAGCAGAGGTATCGTGTTTGGGCTCATTGGAAAGGTCTCAAAAAATACGTTACAGATGGATGGTAATCAGGGTCTGATGATGGAGTAGGAAAGAGAAATGAGACTAAATTAGAAACTAGCTTCACTGTGGCAAAAGTACGTACAGCTACGCAGATATCGGCGAGCCGCGGGTTGATCATAGCGTTTCTACTAGTAATATAATATTAAATTTAAAAGCTGGAAATAAAAGTTAAATTAAAAATTTAAAAAACCCCCGACAAAAACAAAGCATTTAAAAAGTAAAAAAATAATATGTATTGGCCCTAAGTTTAATATAATAGTTGTAGGTAATATTTTAATCGAAGCGTCGTCGCGTCGGGGCACGGCTAATGAACTTTTATTAATCTTAAATTTTGATTATTTTTTGTTTTATATTGTTCTCACATTCAAGCAACAAGAAATATAATTATAATAGCCTGGGAGGTACCGTTGCAAATGAAAAAGTCATAGTAAGCCGGCTGATATTGTCATAGATGGTTGATCTTATATGACCATTATGTGAACTAACCGTCAGCTGCTCAAGTAGCGGTGGGTGCGGGTGTGAGTGGTTCCGGAAGTTGTAAAAAAAAAATAATATTTAAGTCATAGTGCGCCGGCTGACATTTTTTTCATAAGTAGTTTACATAATACTGAGCTGAAAAAAAATCGTCAGCTGCATGGTGAGGGGGGGATTATGCGTCAGCCGCTTGCATGAACTTGTAAAAAAAAACGTAAAATAAAGTTATCCGAATCCGGAGTTCGCCGGATGAAATTTAACAAAGATGATTGTTTAAATTAGCTATCAGCTGAAGCACTAAATATATAGATTATTCGAGTAATGCACAGTTAATTTCAGGGTCCAGCTGACAGAACTCCCCTGTCCGCACCCAGCTGACTGATTGTTTTTGAAAACGTAACTATTAAACTACAGTCTTGTCAAAGGAGAATGGGCCCCTGCTTATGGGGTTCTGCCCTGAAGCCCAATAAAAATAAGATATATACCAATAGAAAGAGCTTTTCAAGGGGAACCATTCCTACTAACACGACTTTTGCCAATTGTGAGTCAGTTCGGAGTAAAAGACTTAAATGGGTCTGAATACTTGGGCATCGAGGTTAAAGAATTTTCTTGGCCCAATAGCCATATGATATACATCAATGGCTTTAGCTTTTTGATGGAAACTTTTCCTACTAACATGACTATTGCCAATTGTTAATCAGTTCGGAGTTAATAACATAAATAGGTGACTACTTCGGTACCGAAGTTAAGGAATTTTCTTAGCCCAATAGCCATAATAATACACCAATGGAAAGAGCTTTCCAAAACCTTTGCTCCTAACACGACTTTTGCCAATTGTTAGTCAGTTTGGAGTTAATGACCTAAATAAGTATAACTACTGGGGCACCGAAGTTAAAAAAAATTCTTGACCCAATAGCCATAAGATATACACCAATGGAAAGAGCTTTTTGAGGAGAACCTTTACTACTAACATGACTGTTGCCAATTTTTAATCAGTTCGGAGTTAATGACCTAAATAAAATGCAACGGTACTAATACTGTACCCAGGATTTTGTAATATCTATATCCATATTTAAAAGTGTCGTGCTATAGTTGTGTCTGGCCTGGACGGATTTGGGTATGATGTGTTTTTTTTTTTTATTGAAATGAAATTGTTTATTCTGTAAATAGGATATCAGAATCACTTTTACACGTCATATTTAAAAAAATAAAATAATCTAGATGAGGTCGGCGTTACCTATCTGACTACGCTGAGAAGAAAGGCCGAAACAAACTCAGAGGTCGCAGTCTCTTTTAAGGTCCAGACAAGTAATTACTTTTTTTCGTAAATTCGTCTTTGATTGCTTACCTCTTGATGGTAAGCGAACGACAATGCTGCATGCCATACAAGGTAAACTATTCCCTCGAGACTTGGAAGTTATATTAATTATCAGGAAACACAGATTCTTGCAAGGAGATTTCTCAAAAACGATATTTTAAATCAGCCTAAATAATAGGCCAGTCGGGAACCGGGATGACCTTGAAAAGCTGGTGGTGATGGGCAAAATAGATGGTAAAAGACCTCGCGTCATGTCACCTTGCCGGTGGTCAGACCGGAAGTAACCACCCTGAGAGAAGCGGAGGACCGAACGAAAGGGAAGAACATCATACATTTAAAGTCACGAGGGCCTTTCAGGGACACGATCTTCAGTAATGAAGAACGCTGCTAAGAAGAGAAATAGTACGATTACCAAAATCTTCAGGGTTACTTGTAATTCGACGTATATCCGTCAGGAGCTGATAATGCAACAAAAAATGGTACCCATAATTTTAATGGTGCCCATTCAATATGTAGGTTTTTTTTATTATTTGGAATTAAATGTGTTCAAAAAGTGCTTTTAAATGCACCATGTGCAACTTTGGAACGTGATCGTTTTAGTAAGGGTATGCATGTATAGGACTCTGGTCATGGTCCTTTTGGGTGAATATCGAAAAACCCTTAAAATTCAAATACCTATCTCGGAAACTATTGAATTTCGCCCATACATATGGGGGTTTCTATTTGTTGCATTCTGTAAGACCTCATTCTAAACTTCGAATCTGAATCCACTGTGAGTTTCTCGATTGGCATTCTAAAAACTCTGTTGATACACTAGCGCTACCCTTGCGAACGTGTCAGCGAGTTGAAGTAAATTGACCGTGAGATTTTGACAGATAAAGTATGAGATGACGTAAGAAGTGGCATTCAGTAAGGTAATTCCCCCGTCACTTCGACGCTCACTTCGCACTCGAACCCGATTCAAAATTCGAAGTGAGAGTGAATAGCGATGTGAGATGCGAGTTGTTGTTTGAATTTTACAGAATCGATGTACTGGTCCCCCATCAGCTCATGACGGATATACGTCGAATAACAAGAAGAAGAAAATTCAGGAAGTCAGTAATTTCACAATTTACCTCAAAAGCTGTTCTACCGTTTTCCCAGATCTGTGGTAAGCCTCAAATTTAGTGGATATTAAACATAGTGAAACAGTTCGGTTGGCACGAAATGGAGACGCCGAGCGAAGTAATAGTCTTATCTTGTTGAATAAATGGCTGCGAAACTGATATTATAGCTTACTTTCCTATATGACTGTTGTAGGATTTTTTGCTTTAGTATGAAGTAGTAAGAACTTGTTGTGCAATGTTCGCCCAGAATCTTTTATAAATGTAATACATTAAAGTCGCTTTTCGTGTTTGTCTGTATGTTGTTCTTCTTAACCACGCAACAGATTTTGATGAGGTTTTCACTATCGTGTAGAGAATTTATTCCGGTAGGTTTATGTGTACAATACGTTAATATTAAAGTTACATTTTAATTTCAACTCTTAGTGGGTTTTGTGGGCATGATAATTATTCAATTTGTTACAGTTGTAATAGCAATCACGTCATTTGGTTGAAATAGGTTTTTTTATTACTTGTCTTTTATATAGATTCTTTTCTATTTTGTGAATGTGAGAACATTGTAAGCTTATTGAACTGTAGATTTATTGAATAACTCCTATTTTGTTAAGTACCTGGTACTTACTTGGTGAAAGGCCAACATTAACTGCTCTAACGGCTATCAGTCACTTCGACTTCTGCTGTTATAAACGTGAGTAAAAAAAAAAAATTTTCTTACATAATAACGTTTAAAACTTGCTTTCTTTAAAAAACGTCTTAAAAAGTTGGAACTATGACCTTCAATATCTCCGTAACCAGAAAATTTCCAGGTATGGTCCAGAATAAAAAAAATATCACAATGATGGGAATAACAAGTGACTTTCGGCTTCTTAAGCGTCATTTTACACCCGTTATATTACCGGCAATTCCCTACTCAAAATAAAGTAGGAAACAAAACTGCTAACTCTTATGACTTAAACCATAAAGCAGAAATACTCAAGCAAACCTACAATACCTTGGCTTCTTCAAAGTTTACGTTTAGTCTTGAAGCAGTGTTCAATTTGTATAATTTGTCAGGAAAATAACTTACCTAACTACGTCTAAATTGTTCCCTGTGCTTTGTATTTATTTTGGAAAAGCGTGGGCTTACATACAAAACTCTAAACTACTTTTAGAATGAAAGAAATAGTCTATTGTTACTACTGTTATTGAAATACAATAGACGTAGATATATTTAGTAACCAATTCCGCTTTACAATTCCTCAAGAGTCATGTAAGAAATCGACACGTGTTTCACCTCTCAACGAGGCATACTCAGGATTACGATTGACCTGTTGCGAACCAGAACACGACGTGTTACTACACCGAGCGCTAGACGCAGAGAGCGTCTCTGCGTCCAGTTCACGTGTCAATTTCTTACAGGGTTTTTCATGAGTCTTGAAGAATAGTTAAGTGGAATAGGTTACTAAATATATCTACGTCTATTGTATTTTATAATGGATTCCCGCGTAGTCACGCCTGAATCAATCAACTATCAAGTGTTATTGAAATAAGTACAAAAACCTACTCATACAGTTAATTTTGCGCTGCAAATGATCTTTAGCAAATAAGATTTTTGCAATAGTCATTTTAAAATCAACTTAATGTCCTTTTTAATAAAGTTGGCATTTGTTTATGTGAAAATAGCAATTGGCAATAAGCATTTTAATAGACTCTAGGTTCACATAATATTCTGTCTTAAACGACACTAGCGAAATAATTGGGTCTAGTCTAGTACATCATTATGACTTCCCACACAGATTTAACATTAATTAGAAAGGACATCTTTCAGGGCAGCATCGGTCAAAGCTTATCATTTCTTGTGTCAACGCCATAATTAGGAATAGCGTAAGATCATCTTGTTAATGACCTTCCTAACGGGTTTTCTTAAGCAAGGGTCCAAAGAGGTGTTAACTTAGCGTAGTTTGTGTCTAATTACTGAAGCATGAATAATTTATCGGTTTAATAATCTTTCATCGCAATCATCTAGTTATAATGGGTTAGATTCCCGAAGTATTGTGGCAGTGGGCAGGGCTCATATTGCTCGCAGAACAGATGGCCGATGGGGCCGAAAGGTTCTGGAGTGGCGACCGCGTACCGGAAGACGTAGCGTTGGAAAGCCCCCGACAAGGTGGACCGATGAGCCGGTGAAGGCCGCAAAAATCTGCTGGATGCGATCCGATGCCTATGTCCAGCAGTGGACGTCTTTCGGCTGAAATGATGATATTGAAGAATGTAGTTTGAAATTCGAACGGTTTCGAGGTGAGTCTGCAATAATCTCGTTTCAGCACAAAGTATCAAGTATAAAGGTTAATTTTGTTCGTAATTAATTAATTTGTAACTTAGTTTTAATTGTAAAATCCGAAGTTGGTTGAAATAAAATAAATAATAATATTTTTTATTTTTTTTTAAATAAAAAGTTGCCCCACACTAGGAATTTCTTCCTGTATCGTGGGTGCGTTTACAAACATAGAATCTCACATACACTAAACACCCAGACCCGGAACAACTACTTGCAGATCATACAAATATTTGTTCCGTGCGGGAATCGAACCCACGACACGTTGCGCAGCAGTCCATCGCTCAGCCACTGCGCCAACCGTGTCCACAATTATGATCACAGCACATACCAAAATAATAGAAATCAGCAAAGAAAAAAAGAAAAAAGTGCATGTCACACGCACAATGAAGGGTTCCGTAGTTTCGATGAATTTATCCAACAAACTTAACATTGTAGTTGAAAAACCATGTTCTCCCATGGGACTGACGAGAAAAAAAAAACCATTCCCACTTATTTACGTGAAGGGGAGGTAGGTACCCTAAAAAAAAAATTTTTTTACGATTTTATTTTACCATTTTGAGCGTGATTTACATGACCAAATTACAGCTATCTAGTAACCAGCAGTCTCTGAGATAAGCCGCTGACAGACAGACAGATGGACATGGCGAAACTATAAGCGTTCCTTGTTGACTAAGGAACCCTAAAAATAACTTTTTGTGTTTGACGTCTCGCAGGTCGAACCTAGGAGGTTTTCCACTGCCTACTTAGGCTATCCTGTGAATGCCATAGTAATTATATTAGAGTCTCCAGTCAGGGCATGAAACACTAAGGGCACCCCTGTGGGGTACGGACCTCAGCTTCATAATTAGATTGGATCATGATTAATTAGGGACGAATGTTAAGCTTCAGGCTCAGCGGCGCAGGCTGTCTCGGCTGTCTGAGCAAGGGTCGGGGTGGATGCCCAGGGTACACAGGACTTTACATTTTTAAATATCGTACTTTGTGCAGCCTATGTTAATTAACCACGTGACGAATTAGATTCCTCCTTTATTTATTTCGTTTTCAAATTCGGTGCGGTTACTTGAGTGATTGCTTACTTACTGTTTTAAGCTTTTTTGTATTGTAGTTTTTTTTTTTGTGTTAATATTGTCTACTGTAATCCGGGTCAAATAAAATTATTTTCTTTCCTATGATGTTCAAAATAAACATTTGAGCACAGCACCACAGATTTGGAAACTATGGGTCTACGTTATTGTGTATCTACGTTATCGTACTGTGGGTTTACGTGATGCGAACCATTTTAAAATTGGAAATATATGTTTTGAACTCTATATTTACTTGGACATTATTCATATCTATCCTTCCTATTAATACCTACTACTACATAATTATTTACTTTTTTTTGTTCAAAATTTTTGTATGCCAGTTCATGGCGAGACATGTAGAGTATAACCCTATTATTGAGACCACTATAGGACCATGTTTTAATACAAATAAATATAATCTATTACATTCTTTATATAGGTTTTATTACTTACTGAATAACTTATAGCTTACTTACTTTTAACTAATTGTGTTTGTCGCAATAATTTAAACCGATATTTTTCGATTTAAAAATCGTTCGAGTTGTCGTTACTTTTAGGTGGCGCGTTCGTGCTCCGGGCTCTGGATACATTCTGCACAGTAGTATAATTAAGTAAAATATCGATTCAGACAGCCCCAGATAGGCACAGAGCAATTCTGTGCCTATCTGGGGCTTTTGTTATTCTGGTCAAGCCTACTCAAGACCGCATTTGTTGTTCGTTCAATGTGTCTAGACGAAGCTAATCGATGTAAAGCACAATTTGACACCACTCCATTACACTTAAAGATTAGACGTTTATACCCGAAAAGGATGCCCATTGCTAAGCGTAATCAGCCTATAAAGTTCCCACTGCTGGGACACAGGCCTCCTCTCTGTGAGAGGGAGTGGGCTGTAATCCAGCACGCGGGCCCAGTGCGGGTTGGTGGTTGTCACATGTCTTCGAATGATTGGTCCTAGAACATCCCAGTTTCCTCACGATGTTTTCCGTTACCCTTTTCAGAGCAGTGGTGATGAAAGAAATTACAATAAAGACACATACATAGTCACTACATAATAATATTATTATAATACAAAGTCCCTCCACCACATCTGTCTGTTTGCACGCGGTAACTCAAAATCTAAACGGATTTTCATATGGTTTTCATCAATGGACGGAGTGTTTCATGAGGAAGGTTTAAGTGTATAATGCTTTAAGGTTTTGTGTAAATTGGCTGAAATATGAAGATTATTGTTGAAAATGTCGGAAAAAAACATGGCAACTGGCAGCTTTTCTGGCCTGTGCCGTGTAAACCAACTACATTAGATAGATAGATAGAATACTCTTTATTATGTACGCCATAAAAATTACAGACATAAATTTGAAAATTTTACATAGGGTGACACAATGGGCGGTCTTATTGCTAAAAGCGATCTTTTACAGACAACCTTTGGATGGATTAAAGTAAGAAGGAGAGACAATACTGCAGGTAGTCAGTGGTGTACCGTTTACATATACAATAAATACATAACACACGTAAAGCATTATCTTATCTATATAAATATTAAAAAAAAAAAAAAAATATATACATAGTTAGATATATATATATATATAACAATAAACATGAAACAAGAGCAAGGAACTATTTATGATGACGTTTAAGGAGAGAGGAAGTGTTTTTTCACGAGAATTTGTTTACCACATTTTCTTATCTTATTATCATACTATCATATTTTAATACCGTCAGTAATACGTTTCCGAGGGATATTTTACGACATCCACGTGGGAGAAGCCGCGGGCAAAAGCTAGTTTACTATAAAATACTTACAGCTGAATTTAAGAACAAGTTAATATTTACTTTAATATTTACGATTTTGTTAACGACCGTGTTGGATTTCATAAGATTCCCCGCGATTGAAACGTCGCTTTAAAACAGTTTATGGGGAAATAATCGTAAATTCAAAATTACAACTTGGTTAGCCATTTAATTCTTTATGGTTTTCTATAACTGGAAAAGAATAAGCAAAACCATTTAACTGGTAGATTAATAGATTAATAATATTAATCTACTGCCGGGCACAGCCACACGGGTTGATCGATCAGGTTAAGCTACGTTTACTGCGGTTGGTCCGTGGATGGGTGACCATCTTTACATATCAAGACCCCCAAGAGCAAGGGTGGTAATCAATGCTCATTATTATTCCTCAGTTAATTTCTTATCTGAATAGAAGAGCCTCTCTCTTTAGTGAAATTTTTGTCAATAATTTGAGTATTATTAAATTCAGCCGTGTTTATCAAACATTTGTGGCCCGATGACTATTATTAGCAACCTTGCTTTAACTTAATATTAAAGTCATTTAGATACTTTCAACCATGTCTCAAAAGAATGAACCTACAACAAACTTATGTCTGCCATAATATCCAAAAAATTATCTTTTATGAATCTGCATTAAAGTTCAGAACCGGCTGGCAAACTCTTTTGAAGCTGTAAATAGGAATAGACATTTAATTTACATAATTAACTTGAGAGTTGACGTCAAACAGTTGATATTTTCTATTTTTAAA
Organism: Lithophane ornitopus; assembly: GCA_948473465.1. NCBI lineage: Eukaryota > Metazoa > Arthropoda > Insecta > Lepidoptera > Noctuidae > Lithophane > Lithophane ornitopus. Next base: position 13,829,486 of record OX419629.1, read on the forward strand.
AATTTAATACTTTTTGAAGTTTATTTCGGCAAGGGAATTCTTGTGATCAATATTTAATTGGACCGTTAACGAAAGCCGGTTAACTTATTATTACGAGTACTTCATGGTGTTCCCGTTCATTTCGGTCACAAAAAAGTTAAAGCATGATAAAAATCTATGAAAAAGTAAGCGAGAATAAACTGTGTTCGCTTAAAAAGTACTAGGCAAACATGACTTAACAAGATCTCACCAAAAACGTTCAAGCGAAGTGTTGTAAGCTTTCAAACCACTAGACGAAGATAAGTTGCTTCGTAATATCAACTTAACAGCCGTACTAGGTGTTATAAACTCTTTCGAATTTCTGATCTCCTGGTAACAACAGGGAATACTTTACGAAGTTAAAAAAAAAGTTATCTAAAAAAGTTTATAGAATTTGGCGATACTGGCATGATGAATTATTCCTCTGGGATGTTTTATGTTTTCGGGATAAACGTTTTAATTTTTTTTATATATAACTTCAATTTTTTACAAACCTTTTATTTTTATAGGCAGTTCAATGCTTTGAGTGCATTCATGTATGAAATTGTGAGATCAATCCCGTATAGTAGTCATAACAAGTGCGAATTTCACCAAAACACATAGCGCGTTCAGTTTCATTGGTGAGATACGCCATAAGTAACACGCAAACACATTTTTTTTTAAATAACCTTTTGTGTTACTTTCTACTGGGCATATACCTCCTCTTTCTCCTTTCAAACCCCTATTGGGTAATCATTAAAATAAATAAAATACAAGTTAAATTAAATTTAAAATTAAAAAAAACACCCGACAAAAACATAGCTAGCAAAACGATTTTTTTTTGTAGCTAAGAACACTCGATCTAGTCACCTTTCCAACAAAACCAAAAACATCAAAATCGGTTCAGCCGTTTGGCAGCTACGATGGCGCAGACAGACACACAGATACACACGTTAAACATATAACACCCCTCAAAATCCGTTCAGCAGTTTGTCCGTGTCCTCGGAACAAATAACGGCTGTAAGTAGATCTCCCTTTCAACGTCTCTATTTGTACGACCCCGGAATCTGATTTAATCTTGTCCTTTATGCCCCTGAGCTTGTTAAAGTCATCCCCTCTTTTCGTGACCGTTGTAAAAGGAAAACTATTTTTAAATTTCTGAGGTCTTGGTTATCAAAGACGTTGTTTAAAGGATAAAGGTACCATTCCGCAGGCGGCAGCAGCAGGTGACGTATCGCAGCGACACGACTGGTTTCTATGTATTTCTATGAAATTGACGTGTCGCTAGCTACGGAAGGCATTTCATACAAATTTATGGAAACCTGTCGTGTTACCTACTGTTGCCTACGGTCGGCGACGAAATGGTGCCTAATTAACATATTAAATGATGTAGATTTTTTTGCTGGTAAAAAAAAACAGCTTTTTCCTACAAATGAGCTCAAAATGTATGGAAAAGCAGTTTTTTTTTTATTGTCGATGAGATGATGACGCTGTAGGCTAGAATTATGTACTGAACTCATTGTAGCAGTATGCATCTCCCTTACGCACTGTATATTTTTGTGAAGACGTCTTTGTACAGAGGTGGTCATCATTCTAATAATGCTTTCAGGATCTGACAAACTTCTTCAGCTTACTTAAACAATATCTGCAGATGCTCACTAAGTCAAAGTATTTTTTTTTCAAATGAACCATTCGCTAATAATTAATTGTCAAACAGTTAGTTAATTAGTTCCTTGAGATTTGTGTCCAAGCATTGTGTATCTCAGGGGGCCTAGACAAGTGACAATCGCTTCGAAAGCGTTTCGTATTTCTAAAACGACTTTCAACAGAACTGACATAAGCTTTTCGATAGCTTATGTCAGTCGATACATTGTTGCCATTTCCGTCATCGTTATCGCTGATAGAATGTCACTTTGTCTAGGACCTCAGGTCATAAGAACGCGGAAGCTTGCCTTTGGACACTTTTGCCGAAAACTTGAGATCATTCACTGTTCATAAAGTGAATGTATAAATTAGAATCTATATTATTCATATAATTGATGCCATACTGCCATATTTTATAGCAATGAAAAAATATGATCAACATACCCATTTATTTTTGATCGCAGTTTCACTTCGAGCTCCTTTATTCTAACTAAAATAAGTTTACCCAACTGAACCCATAAAACATAAGACTCTAAAAAATATACTTATCCTTGATAATCATAAAATTCTAAGTGTATCTAAGGTACGTGTGCGAGCATGTGGCGCTATGCTTTGAATATAAATGTGAGCCATATGTATAAGATAACGCACGAAATTCAATTACGTACAGCATTCACTTGAACGTATTTCCAAAACGATATATCTAACACTGAAGTCTGAATTTTCTATGACAATTTTGCTGCTTCTTAGGAGATTCATATCTAATGAAATTGTTTATTCTTTAAATAGGATATCGGAATCACTTTTACATTTCGTACTAAAAATAAGCTAGATGAGTTCGGCGTTTCTCAACTGACTACTCTGAGAAGAAAGGCCGAAACTAACTCAGAGGGCGCAGTCTTTTTTCTTAAAGTCCAGACATCTTGGTCAGGCCATATGAGGACCATGTAGATTAGTGTCTGAAATGGTCTTTTGAGGAAAGAACCACACAGATTTAGTGGACCTGACCAATCAGTGCAAGCTTTTGTCTGTAATTAAGGAGCTCACCTCGATATATGCGGGCGAAGTGTGTTTGTTATACCTACTGAGTATGCATAAGGTACTTATATAGGTATTACCTGTTGAAAAGTTTTGATGCACACTCAAAGATTCTGAAAAAACAATGCCGTCTTCAAGGAAAACACCTATTTTTGCACCATGTTTTACAAATGACTTTAACTTCATTGTTATCTTTAGTTTCACCCCATAATACATGGGACTTCAACATAACTGGGAAAATGATGGTGTAGGTACTATAAGTACATCTCTGCATTACCCTTCGGAGATTACAGGCGTGATGTTATGTTATTATCTTTTGATCCAAACAAATAAGGGATAGACAGGTAACCTTTTCAAATGAACTGTGATTGATATTGATGTGTGTACCTATTCTATTTTCGTTCACCAAAGGCTACATTACTAAGAAGAAGCTTCAACCAAGATTACTTGAAAAATATTCTATACAAAAACAAAATATCGGCACCGATCCTTTGAAGTCGGTAGAAATTATGCCTATCTTTCTGAAGCTAACCTCTTTTGGCTTTTCTGCTATCTTTGTTCACCGTTTACTGAACATAAAGGTAATCTTTTATAAGATTTTTGTGTACTTTTCATAGAAGAGTACATGTACATAATCAAAGATAAGCTTTGTAAATTGTTTGGAAAAATAAATCTGAACATTTTGTTAAACAATTTTTACCAAATAAAATTACTCATTACTTTCTTGTTTGAAAGATATAGATGCCTGTAAATATAATTATGGTAATAGTGACACGTGACTTACTAATCAGAACAACTTTTACTATGGGACCGAACCTGAAATCGCGAAAAAAAATCAGCTGTTCCCTACATTTTGACGAGTTATGCGACAAAACCTTTTAAACCTTTCCCTACATGTATGTATGTGAACATAAATATAGGGAAGAGCGGATTTTTTCCCGATTTCAGGTTTGGTCCATATGTCCAGCAGTGGACGTCTTTCGGCTGAAATTTTTGATACTGCAAGAATAATGAAGGGATTTTAAAACCACCATTCCTGTTTTTTAATTTCAGTCAGATAGAGTTTTGTTTATTTATTTTCTGAGTAAAAACCGCTGCCCCATTTTTATTACCAAAGTTTTAAAAGGTTTTGTTACCAAATTCAGGTCAAGAGTTATTCTAGAAGTTACCTCGTACAAAATTGGAATAGCTAAAGAATCTGTAGTTTTAGAAAATTTTGGAATCTGTTTGGAGATACGTAATCTTGTTAGAAATGGCAGATACTCTCAATTGTCAATAATCATTTGTTTCAAAGATGGATAATTTTCCACTCAGCAATCGGTATTTCGTTTAATTTGTGATTGTTTTCATTTGGTAATGTCGCAACACATACCGCAAGTAAATTGTCTTTGGCCTCATCCACAGATAACTCTATATTGCTCTCATCAAGCAATAGACAAAAATTGATAAACTTTTATAAATTCTTGTTTTAAATACGAATTTGGCTAATTTGTACCTATAGTGAATGTCACTCTTTATTTTGTATTGTGCGTTTAGTTAGTGCAGAATAAAAATAAATAAATAAATTTTTCTTTCTTTCTTAATTTATTGTGATCGATTGCCATTAAACGCGTGCTACGTAATTACCCGTAGCGGTATGCTCAAAAGGTGTATGTTTGCATACGGTACCTACCTACAAACCACTCACCCTATAGTCACACCTTGGTTGACAGAATATAGGCAAAGAGAGGGCTATCAAAGGCAAAACCCTGTACCAAAGTCAAATAATTTATTTCAATTACGCACATAAAGGGCACTTTTGAACGTCAAAAACAAAGAAATAGAACTGATTCTAGTTGGCCCTGCCTTCCTGTTTCTCCCTTACAGCCCCGTATACTTTGAGTGATCCATAAAAAGCAGTTTCTCATTCATTGCTTCGATGCTGGGGAAGTGGAGAAGTTTTAGGCTAATATTTGAAATACTGTTGTGCTGAAGAAAGCTTCTAAATAAAACACCCAAAATATATAATGAAATTTTATTTCCCAATAACTATTCATAATTTTTATCTTCATAATCAAACGAATATTTACATGTTTCTAAACGCTTTTTTATCACGTCGGTAACAATATATAAAGTTCATTCGGAGGGCCTTGGGCCTGCACAATATGAGCTAGTGCTGCGAAAGTAATCACAGGTTTCGAGAACAGTGTTCCTTCAGCTAGGTAAAGTAAAGTTAGGAGTAAAATGAGCGTTGTCACTGACGGCGGGTGCAGTGACTGGGTCCCGGCGTGTAGCTCCGCTAGACTTTCTTCTGGAACAAAGGGGTATGGGTTAGTGGAAGAACACAGAAATGTTGTACTGTATATGTCAGCGTTTCATTCTCAAAAATCATAGCACAACTTTTCTCATGACTTGTCCCGCAAGCCTATCAACTGACTTATAAAATTGCTAAAAAGATCAAACAAGGCAAGCATGTGCCTTGGGCACCAATATAGAGAGTTTACCATTTAATCATTTATTTAAAAAAAAAAATTGGTAAAAAAAAATTTAAAAAAATTGTTCGAAATTACAAAAAAAAATGGTTCAGGTAATATTACCCCTATTAGAAAATGTCTTTAAACCCATTCATCAATTAATAAAAAATCACAAAACAAGTAACATCAACATAAATACATCATCAAATTCATTATAATTATAATTAAAACAATATTCATTACACAAAACGAAACAAACAAATATAGAATAAAAAGAAAATTTCCACACTACTTCTCGGTCATCGGCGTCAGTTCCAGACTCATACTCATTTAATTTTCTATTCTATCAATTAATATTTTAGGTTAAATATCAATTCACATCATTTTTGAATTAAAATTATTATCTCAGCTGCATGCCTTTTATACATCCCTTTTGTGGTTCAACATGCAATATAAATACAATAATAAATACCTACTCGATATAATAAATTACAAAAAAACAATATTGCTAATATTTTCAATAAAAAATGAGTATCCATTAGTCAACCCTCAAAAGATAAAAGAAAGAATTTTCAGTTGTTTGTTTTTATTTTTCTTTCTTATTAATATTTCAATATTACTACTAGAAAGGGCCCCATTATTATTTTAGGCGCGACTCCAACTCTCAAGTTTTCTTTCACTACTTAAATCAGTTTCTGTGATACTCGTATAAAAGTTCGGTGTGCTTTATTTGCATAATAATATCGTTTGTGAGTTGAGATCAAACTTGGAAAACATTTTTTGGCTCAAACCTTAATATCAAAGATTGAATTTTGATATTTGATGTTTGATCGTCGGTTACATTTATTTTATTTTAGAACGTTTGTTGATCAAAAGATTTATTTAATGTTTATTTGAGACTTGGATTGATTCATGCATTTATATGGCTAGCTTTTATTAACCGACTTTTTTTCTAGTACTTTTTCACCACTTATGTAATTTGCTGAAATGGGTTGCAGCAAGCATCTGTGCTTTTTATTGCACAAGTTTTCTTAGGAATCGGCAAATAGAAACACTTTCTTATTTTTGAATTTTTTTTTGCGCATTCTGACATCAGATCCTAAGAAAGTGCTAGGAAATTGTGTAAAAGTGAAAATTTTTAGACACACTAATACTATCAACACTATTCTTAGCTATAACATAATCTATCTCGTAAATTATTTATTTATATATTCTTTATTGTACACAACAGAAATATATAACAAAAAAACAATAACAAACACTACAAAATATACAATGGGCGGCCTTATCGCTATCCGCGATCTCTTCCAGGCAACCTTGGAATGGACAGTGATTTGCCTGGACATAAAATGGGGCTGTCGTAGGTGCAAATAATAAGTCTACAATATACTAAAATAGATACACATATACATACATATCCTAAATAATAATAGATACATACATACATACATACGAAATAAGTATATAAGCAACGAAAAATTAATGATGACTATAGATAACTACACAGTTACGAAAACAAGATCACAACGACAAGTAATGTTGCTTAACGAGTCTTTCTATTTAGTTAGAATTACATAACTTATTAGTCGTCCTAGACTATAATATATTATATAGTAGTATTATATAGTAGTATTATATAGTTTTATATAGTCTATTAGGCTAGATTGTAATCAATTACTAAGAACTGAAGTTCATAAAAATAAAGAAAAAGAAAAAAAAAATGTGCGAATCATTTTTTTTTTTTAAAAAACGTTGCCCCACACTAGGATTTTCTTCCTGTATTGTGGGTGCGTTTACAAACATAGAAACTCACATACACTAATACCCAGACCCGGAACAACTACTTGCAAATCATACAAATATTTGTTCCGTGCGGGAATCGAACCCACGACACGTTGCGTAGCAGTCCATAGATCAGCCACTACGCCAACCGTGTCGCCAATCATGTTTTGTCCACCGATTTTATTAATAACCTTGTCTTCCTAAAGGATAGGAATTATGAACATGCTTATTTTTATTTCTCCTGCACTAAATCTGTCACTCTGCTAATTACCTAAATAAGACTTTGAAAGGAGTTAGTATACTGAAATAGTTGCACACACTAGGTACCTAATAATCTCTGACTCGTAGGTCTTACCTCATATAAAAGCGCTGTACAAGTTTTTAAACTAACTAAGTCGTGCAGGTTCTTCAATAGAACACAAATTACAGCCGACCAAGTCTTGATCTCTTGCTTGAGCATCTCAGAAAACTTTTATTTGTTTTATTCTCATGTACACCTGCTGGTTTAAAACTATTTCTCGTACTAATACACAATATTCGAAGTTAAATACACCAGGAACTATTCAAAGGTTTAAATATATATATATTGTACAAAAATGTACAGTTTATTGAACACCTGCGAGCTCGACTCACTCTATCGGATTTATTAAAAACATGAAAAAAAAAATCCCGAATAACATAAATGCATGAAACGTTACTGAGAAGCACAATGTATTTAAATAGAGCCATCTAGAGCAGAATGCACACGTGTAACTAATAGGAATTCTGTATTTATTAAAACAATTTTATTATGAACGTGTTGTGTGCGCATTGAGAATCTATCAATAATTTTAAAATACTGAAACCAATAACTGGTATTAAATGCGGCAGTCTTTATAATTAAAAAGTTTCAAATATGACTAGCATTCCTATTTATTTAAGTTTCCTTGCACAACATTACAGAATGTGATCCCAAGGCGTTGTACAAAACAAAATACAAAACTAAAAAGTGACAAACATACCTAGGTGAGGTAAAATACAAATAAAAAAATATAATATAAGACGAGAAATAACAAAATTATGCTATGTCTTGCGCCAAACAACGTTACAATACATATTCTAGTGTAATCTTAAAAGAGTATAGAACCAGTGTCTTTTATTTTAACTTTGTCGCTAGAATTTCAACGCACCCATAATGCCTATGGTTTTTAAAACGTCCATAGGAACATTGACCACCTACGATCAGAAGGCTTGCCTGCTTATACAAGGTGTTAGGGTAGACACCGTTATCCTTGAAACTAGTGGTTTGGTGTCATCTATAATATACTTTTTCTATGGGACATAAACTTGAAATCGCAAATAAATCAGCTGTTCCATACATTTGTGTTCACTTAAATCGACTAAATGTATGATAAAGCTGTTTTTTTTTGCGATTTCAAAGTTGGTGCCATAGAAAAAGTATATTATAGATGACACCAAATCACTAGTTTCAAGGATAACGGTGTCTACCCTAACACCCTGTATAAGGTATATCTTTTCATACATGAAATCTCTGAAGTGATCATTGCACTCATTTATAAACAACTTTCAACCCTGAAATGGCAAAAAAAAAACAGCTTTGCCCTACATTTCATGTTCGCATAGCTCGTCAAAATATAGGGAACCGCTGTTTTTTTTTTTCATGTATGAAAATATACACCTTATATACGTACCGAGAACATGTGTGGTTAAAACTATTCTTCATAATATATCCCCGATACGTACCGTTGAGCACGTGCACCGACACAGTGTGGGATCTGGCGCCTCGGACCGCGCATGTGTAGTTGCCAGCGTCGCTGCTGTTGACACGAGCCAAACGCAGCTGACTATCTGCGCCCCCTGGCACTTGTTCTGTCTTCACACTGTGAAAGATAAATATTGTTAGTTTCATAATAGGAATTTACATCTAGGAATGACATATTCAGCAAACGTAATACCTAAAAGATTTACTGAACACTGGTTTGGATCAATTTGAACGCAGTTGTGTTAACCTGGGGGCGAGCCTATTGCCATCAACCGCAACAGCACAAATCCAGACTTCGGGCCGCTACTGAGAAATTCCAAAAAAACCAAAAACACTTTATCCGACCGGGGGATCGAACCCAGGACCTTATGCTCAGCGGGTGCGCTTGCTACCAGTAGACCAAAGAGGCTGACCAGACACCTTACGGTGAATTTGTCTGTTAATTATTAGAGAAATACCATAATGTCGGATAGATAGAAGGAAACCATCGTTGCTCCATTGGCAAGGTGCAAAAAAATCAGCTGTTCCCTACATTTATCTTCGCATAGATCGTCAAAATATAGCGAGCAGTTGATTTTTTTCGCTTTTTTAGGGTTCCGTACCCTAAGGGTAAAACGGGACCCTATTACTAAGGCCCGCTATCTGCCTGTCTGTCCGTCTGTCTGTCTGTCTGTCTGGCTGTCTGTCTGTCTGTCTGTCTGTCTGTCCGTCTGTCACCAGGCTGTATCTCATGAACCGTGATAGTTAGACAGTTGAAATTTTCACACATGATGTATTTCTGTTGCCGCTATAACATTAAATATAAAAAAACAGAATAAAATAAATATTTAAGGGGGTTCCCATACAACAAACATGATTTTTTTGCCTTTTTTTATAGATAATGGTACAAAACCCTTCGTACGCGAGTCCGACTCACACTTGGCCGGTTTTCTGGTTTGGCCCACTAGTGAAAGTTGTTCATAATGACTGAGTACAATAGCCTCTAAAGAAATTTCGTATATGAATCAATCAATCAACCTAGCCTGCTCCCAACTATGTTGGGGTCGGCTTCCAGTCTAACTAGAATCAGATGCATACCAGTATTTTATATAGAGGGACTGCCTATCTGACGTCCACAACCCAGTAACTAGGCAATACGATACCCCTTGGTAAGACTGGTTGTCAGACTTTCGGGCTTCTGACGACCTGTACCGACTGTCAAAGATCCACGAATGACAGCCGGGACCAACGGCTTGGCGTTCTTTCCGAGGCACGGAGGAGTCTCGGTATGTAAAGATGGTCACCCTTATTTATTTATTTATAATTATATACTTTATTGTACACCAGAAAATAAATAGCGAAAATAAATAAATTTAACACTACAAAACATACAATGGGCGGCCTTCCACAGACTAACCGTGGCAAGCGTAGCTTAACCTGATGGATCGACCCGTGCATCTGTTATTACTTAGCCATGAGCTCCTTATTTCGTATACGAATATATACACCAAATATTTTTCTTGTGAGGTTTCAAAATATAACAAATATGAAGAACCGCAGTTCCAAGTTATACGGGAACTACGGGAAATAACAATATTCACAACATCAGCGTTCTATTAGGTTGTTGTCAACTGGCGTGTTTTTGAGCGGGATCTATTTAAAATTTCATAAATGTCTGGCCTGGCTTCAAGTTTCACGTTTGCGTGAGCCGCCCCGTTTACATTGTATATTTATAAGCAATCCAGCTTGCTTCCTTTTTCTGTACACTATAAGTACCGATAGAATGTAAAATAAACCACTATTGTCTTGTTACGATGGTGATTTGGATTCTTTATGGGAAAAAGTAATAATTTAATGTGAGTGGAAGCGGTTGGTTGAATTATATATTCATGACTAGCTTCCGCCCGCAGCCTCGCCCGCGTGGTATTTCGATAAAAGTAGCCTATGTCCTTTCTCAGGCTCTAAAAATTTAAATCGGTTCAGTAGTTTTGGCGTGAAAGCGCGACAGACAGACAGACAGAGTTACTTTCGCATTTGAATATTAGTAAGGATATTGGCTACTTTGTTTAACTATAGTTATGATTGCCTGTTGGATTCGGTGTTTTGCTTTCTAGAGCAGTGGTGGCTCAGTGGTAACGGCCGCAACTTACAAATTGTAGGTCGTAGGTTCGAACCCAGATAGGCGCTTTACTTTGTGTAAATTATTTCATCACCACTGCTCTCAAAACGGTGAAGGAAAACATCGTGAGGAATTCGGCATGTCCTAGAACCAAACATTCCAAGACATGTGACATCTACCAACCCGCACTGGGCCTGCGTGGTGGATTACGGCCCGCTCCCTCTCAACGAGAGGAGGCCTGTGTCCCAGCAGTGGGAACGTGATTGGATTCCCATGTATGGTAAACCTCCAACTATTTAAAATTCGTAGGTAAACATAATATAAATATTTTCTTTGACAGCTATACATTTTTGCCCCATGCTACGTAGATTTCACTTAACTTTCCAACGCCCATTAATTATGTGTTATGGCATTAATTTGCAAATGCCACCGTCCCGTCAAAGGTCAAAATGGCTTACATATACGCTCAGGCCGAGATCTATAAACGCTACTTAGCACGTACTTTGGCTAAATTTTATTTCTGTCATTGTCATACAACTGTCAAACTGCATGTGCAAATACATGGAACATGTCTTAGTCAAAGCACGTGTTAAGTTACGTTTGTAGATTTCGGCCTTAGTCTACCTGATAGTGTCCCACAAAATTGGTAGGTACAAATGTCGTAAAGAATTGACTACGAAAGTTATCAAAGAATTATGTAAAACACGAAACTCTTCTGTTATATAAATTCATTTATAATTTGGAGTCTTATTCCGCTCAAGTTCAATACCTCTTGTAGGACCCTACTTTCAAAGTTTTCTCTTGTTTATTTGTACCTTTGTCTGTCATCAAAATATAAACTACTGGCTGTCTAAATGCTTTTTGGTATACAAAAAACTTCCACAACTTTTGTTGAAAGAGTCTAATCGGAAACTCTATGATTTATTTTAGATATTTTTGTTTTGTAGTACTCAAACTAAATTATGATGTTTTAAGTTGCTGTCAATTTTATTAGTCTCATGATCATGATAGGTAGGATGATGTAGGTTGACATTTAGGCCTTCTGTACTTGACGCCGGAGCGCCACTGGAGCTGCACCGGAATCGCGTGTACCTGACATTGATGCCGAGTTAAATCGATCACAGTTCAGTAAAGCATTACCAACGAAACTTGTAGTCCAGCGCCGGTGCGGCTCCGACGTCATGTACGGGAAACTTAAGGTCATTGCATCAAAGAGTTTTCGTATAAAATCTTTTTATAGAACAGTGGATATAGTTACGTCATTCCTGGTAAAATCAGTTCAGTCCCTTTCCGTTTTTGACTGCCTCTTAAATTCTTAATTTAAAGTCTTGTAGCAGCCAGTAAGTTACAGTTTAATTTAATTTACTCGCAAGCTTAAACTAGAAAGCTTAGTCGCAGCAGAATTAATAATCTACACATACTTTGACTACATTTTCTATGTTATAATAAATCACCAGAACTTAAATTGAAATAGTCGAGACCTCATTATAACAGTGTATGCGGGTCTAGAGAACTTGTAAATTCGCTGACAAAAGTATGCTTTGATGAACATGATCAGAAAATGCTTGAGTGTGCAACTAAAGTGAAAACTATTTTAGGGGTGTCGTTATTAGAGAAAATCAAGTGGGGATCTTTGACAAAATAGCGGTTTTTAATGTTTCAAGCTAGATTCAGACAGCTATGCAATTTTGCAAATAATAATAAGTGATAAAATTATGTTTAAAAAGTTGCAATCTTCAATGACTGTTAACATGATTTAAGCCTGACCGGTTTTTTTTTGGGTCTCCGTAATATTTTTCTATATTTCAATAAAATAATCATCAAATTGACAATTATGAATCATTTTATTACAACTGCAGAACAGGTTCTTCACTACAAACTTCTACTACTCCTATTTAGGTATATAAAAAAAAACTGAAAAAATCTGAAAGTTTCTAAGTATGTCAAAAATAAATTCTTGTCTTACCTAATCCCTCCGCGTGTAGTGTCAGCATTCAGCGCCCTTCCTTCGTGCAGCCACGTTAGCAGCGTCGGAGTATCAACGTGTCGCGCTCTGCACAGCAGCGCTAGCGTCGACTCAGCTTCGTAGTATTTCTCCAGGAGAGGGGCACCAGCCTCATCGACTACCCACACTTGAGGCGCTGAGGAGAAAACAAATGAGTTTAACTTGATTTTAATACTATAATTAAGGTTTAACTGACTTTTGCATTTACTCCGGTTAATCGAGTTCTCAGTTACGAGAAGATCAATAAATATTTCAGAAACTATTAAGGAGTCATTGTACTCATCATTATGAACAACTTTTACTATGGGAACAAATATGAAATCGCGAAAAAAAAACAGCTGTTCCGTACATTTTGACGAGTTATGCGAACATAAATGTACTGAACAGCTGTTTTTTTTTCGCGATTTCATATTTGTTCCCATAGTAAAAGTTGTTCATAATGATGAGTACAATGACTCGTTAAGAGGTTGTTGGTGTTTTACCAATAACCCTGTATATGAAAGCACTGACCATGCACTTATTAACATGTGCACAGTAAATATTCGGCACTCCCCGAAGGCCAAGAGGTACTACAGATTTGTTTGGGTCGGCATTTTTGATGTAGCAGTATTTTTAGAAGAAGAATGCACCCGCGGTAATTACTACACATATTTGGCTCGTACCGAACGGCAAGCTAATGTCAGTTCAGCAATTTAATGTCAGTTTGGCACAATTTGAGCTAAGCCAACGCTTTCTTCTATTTGATTTTGCCGCCAGGCTGTATAATCATAGTGACCTGGGAAAGTCTGAATTAAAACCATTTAAGGCGGGGTACCACTCAGGATCCACTTTAACGCAGAAGTTTAGTCATCGCAGCAGAAACGCGAGCACATACTTAAAAGCAAAATAATGGAACGACATCAAACTTCATAGCGACATCTTCCAATGAATGCTCATTCGAGTTACACTCATAATTTCATTAAAATAACACTTGTACACTTCGTACAAGTCATTAAAACTTCCATGTTACCGAATTGATAGAAACTGAGGAGTTCCGCATTACATTATGTATTACTTACTTGTACTTTGAGGAAAAGGCTCCAATTAATAACGATGAGAGGAAGATTATAATCGAGTTTGTGTAATTTGAGAGTGGTGGTAGGCTCCGGTTTATTGGAACTAAGACAGTGTGTAACATAATTATATTTAAGAAGCTGACAAGAGCTAAACCGCGGTCACAGTCGGACGGTATAGAAAAGAAAGAGAAGCACGATGACACAAAGCTTGTAATGTATTGCAAAATCAAAAAAAAATACTGCCTAGCCTTTTCCCAACTATGTTGGGGTCGGCTTCCAGTCTAACCGGATGCAGCTGAATACCAGTATTATTACATGGAGCGACTGCCTATCTAACCTCCACAACCCGTAACTGGGTAATACGATACCCCTTGGTTAGACTGGTTGTCAGACTTTCGGGCTTCTGACGACTCGTAACCACTGCCAAAGATCCACAAATGACAGCCGGGACCAACGGCTTAACGAGCTTTCCGAGGCACGGAGGAGTCTCGATATGTGAAAATGGTCACCCATCCACAGACCAACCCCGGCAAGCGTAGCTTAACCTGATGGATCGACCCGAGCGGCTGTTATTACTTAGCCACGAGCTCCTCCATGTATTGCAAAATATGAAGGAATATTTATTTACTCAAAAATGAGTTGAGTTATAGAAAATAAAAAACAACCAAGTTCTACATTCAATTATGACGTTTTTGTTAATAATTAAGTACCAAAGTACGTTTGTTTATTACCCATGCTATAAAAAGTTTCTGAAACAGTTAGCTTATTGTCAACATTAAAACACTGGTTGTTTTAATGTTGTCATAGTAACCATAATATCATCCAAACGGGTGTTATTATGTTGTACTAAATTTCATAATCCAACTCATTTCAAAAAGAGAACATTGTTTTGCAGGCACGTTTCACTAACAAAGCACCGTAATTTAAAACAAAAAATTATAAAAACCGGCCAAGTGCATGTCGTACCATGCACAATGAAGGGTTCAATAGTTGGGATGAATTTATAAAACAAACTTAACATTGTAGTTGAAAAACTTGTTCTCCGATACAAAATGTATGGGAGAACATGTTTTTACAACTGCAAATTTAAGTTGGTCGATTATTACTCGGTAACTTGTGGTGTTCTCAATACGTCTGTATTTTTTATTTTTTGTTTATTTGTTACGCGATTACTCCGCCAAATATGAATCGATTTTGATGATTCTTATTTTGTTTGGTAGATCATGAGTGGTGGTCCCATAAATATAATTAGTATAATTTTACTAACTTTGCTTGCATAGTTTTTGAGGTAACTTCAATATTACGTATTTTTCCCACTTAATATAATGTAGCCGATGTTCTATGTGACTCCGTCACTGTTATTTACATAGCATGTAGTGGTATTTGAATTTGTGTGAGGTAGGTACCACAACTAAAAAGTGAAAAATAAAAACAGTTTTTTTTTGGAAGTCGGTTGTTTTTTTTTTAAGTTTTTTATTTCAATGTTTTGGTAACAACCAAGTTCTGAAAAATATGTTCAAGATTAATATAATTAAAGCCTAAATCATCATAAAAATGCCGAAGGTATGACACCCAGAAACGTACAGAAGAAATAAAAACCACCTCTCCCTTATTTTCTTCCTTTTTGAGTAAAAGCTTTCAGTTTGATTGCATATTTTTTGGTTTTATGTATTCTCATATCCGCGAAATTTTAAAACAAAGCGGTCATTGGAAGATTCATGTTCAGAAGTCAAAATGTTTTCAGCCAATCATAAGTAGGCACTCTAAACGCCAAAACTAAAATGACGTCAAACTACTAGTTAATTTTGCACAGAATTCTCATTACTGCCCTTCCAACATAGCAGAAACTTCCAGTGAATATCCGTTACGGAATACCGTAAAATCCTGGATATTAATAATGCCGAAATATCGATTACAGCCGACGATCTTTCGGAAACCTTCGTGTCTGGCCGGAGGCTCAGAATAGTTTATAGCACAGAAGGTCGACTCCATAATCACGAGTGAAACGCAGGCATACCTATACACGATTCACGTACAAGCGATTGCAAGCGCACTCGCAACTGGCATTTGTTTGAGATAGATTGAGATCGCCGTAAGTCAGGGTCAAAATAAAATAAGCCGAAACTCCGCAGACGTGATAGGTATCTATATCTAAACACGATAAAATAAAAATGAAAAAGATTTGATGATATTTTTTGGGGTCTACGACCGTTTGAAGTGTTGTTCCTTGAGTTGAAAAAACTTTTTTTTATCATCAGTCTATGAACTTTACACAAAAAAAAACGTTTTTTAAACTGATATTTCACACTACCTACGGTTGAAGACCCCAAAAAGACAACCATCAAATGAATTACTTTTTTTGTTTTATCATATCATATTATACCCATCATGCCTGCGGAGTTTCGCTAGCTTATTTAATTTGACCCTGTATAGGTGGAACCATCGCGTCTATGTGTGCGTGCGCCTGATTTCTCACCTTGTATGAAGCCAACCTTATGTAGTTACGATTCTGTGCCGAAGATAGAACCTCTAGATAATATCTCGAATGTTAGGAGTTAGACCAAAATGTGGAAGAGACAATTTCGATGAAAAGGGTGCCTAGATTTTGGCCCAGTCAGGATAGATAGGGGCGATCAATCGAGTGTATACTTTAGCGGTAGGCCTTTATTTTAGGCGAAGAGGAAAATAAATGGCCTTTGGTATCCTTTATCTATATTGGTACCCTACTTGAGAATTTGGGGATAGTTTTATTTTATTTTATTTATTTGACTCACCAAAAATTGAATACACCGATACAAAGATATGAGATACATCCAATACTTATAGACTAGTGAACCAATTTCTTACAGGTAAGCACATCATGCATTACTTATTCGTCGATTGATATTGAAAGTATACTTAAAATTAGATGAGTACAACTCACCAAACATAATTATGCTTCAAATTCCCATTTAAAATCAAATCCAAAATTAAAAACAAATCAAAATCAAGAATTAAATAAAAATCAAAACTAAAATTAGAATCATAAACAATATCAGTTGTTACAAAAACAAAGTATTTGATGATAACAATCGAATATTTTTAAATAGAAAAACATGGTATCATAGTATCATACCAGCACGTAGGTATGAGCAGATATTACGTAGGTAGTACATACTTATAAATATTTCACAAGATCATGGATGACGTGAAAGATAAAGGAGGAGGCTGATTGGGCCAGAACGGGTTCCATTTAAGAATACCATATTCCTAATAATTTTGTTTCTTTTGAATTTCTTTTTTTGAGTATATGTACTAAAAACATAGCATATATAGTTAAAACAAAAAAAAAAAGAAGCAACACTTACATTAAAACTAAGTAACTACATTTATTAGGTTTGTACCTATAGTTTGCAGGAAATAAATGGCTTTTTTATTTTATTTTAATTATATTGGTGGTCCAGTGGTAACGGCCACGACTTACGAATCGTAGATCGTAGGTTCGAACCCTGACAGGCGCTTTACTTTGTGTAAATTA
The DNA here is from genome assembly GCA_948473465.1 of Lithophane ornitopus. Classification (NCBI taxonomy): domain Eukaryota; kingdom Metazoa; phylum Arthropoda; class Insecta; order Lepidoptera; family Noctuidae; genus Lithophane; species Lithophane ornitopus. The sequence goes on from OX419629.1 coordinate 13,846,837, forward strand.
TTTCATCGCCACTGGTTTAAAAAACGGTGAAGGAAACATCGTGAGGAAACCGGCATGTCCTACAACCAAAAATTCGAAGACATGTGACATCTACCAACCCGCACTGGACCCGCGTGGTGGATTACGGCCCGCTCCCTCTCACAGAGAGGAGGCCTGTGTCCCAGCAGTGGGAACATTATAGGCTGATTATGCTATATGCTATATTTTATTCCTAATCATATGGACAGCATGTGTAATCTTTATCACTAGGTACCAAATTGATGGGCAAAAAAGTTACATTAGCAATGGCACCATAATTCAAACACTCGAAAACCTTTATGTAATCCAAGTTCTCCTACATCAACTAAACCATTTTTTACTGTCAAAAAAATATGGTTTTACTGAAAATTTTAATACATTTTTATGCAAATAAACCCTCTAGACCGAATCTAAATCCTTTCCGAGACCGATCTCGAAAAGATGATTAATCGTTTCACTAATCATATTCAAGTATTTGAATAGGTAGGTACATTATTTTAATGTGAAAGGAGAATTATTAAAGTTCATGCTTTTGAGGTTTTTCGTTTTTTTCGGTTAGGATCTTGGCACCCGTGTAATTGCTGATGGCCTAAAAATATTGATAATATAATATATAATAAAATAGCTTTATTTTTCTTACACACTTATACCTCATATTGCTAATAATACGATCTTATGATTAACAACAACATTATTAACAAAAAAACACATTGACATTATAAACAACAAAAAAAAAAAACAATATTATTTTTTTTAAATTAATTTGTACGTTCCAGTAGTAACTTCAGCAGGAAAACACTGATACGAAGTTTAAACCAAAAGTTTAATACACGATTATTATTGCCAGTACAAAAATTGTAGATTTTTTTAAAAATAAGTTTTGAATGTGCTGCAAGTTGTCTTCAAATTTATTGACGATGCGCTAGTAAAATGTATGTTTTTGTTAAATAAATGGTAGACTAAATATAACTTAACTATCATCTAGAACAAGGTTACTGTTACAACCTTCCAAAGAGCATGAAAGTTAATTTGTTTTAGAAGCTCATGTTAATACCTACGTGATCTTGTTTCTCAGTAACATCAAAGGTAACGCTTTCGGCAATTTAATGGTAGCTTTAACTACACGCGCGGATATTAGATCTCATTGAAATTTGCTTAGAACAGACATTTCGTATTTTATGGCACTACATAACGTCACGCCTGTAATTCCCCGAAGGGTAAGGCAGAGGTGTACCGCCATGATGTCATCAACCGGGCGCAAATCCAGGCTCCAGGCTGTTCCTGCCAGGGTAGCGGGATAGAAAAAAAAAAAAGGCGCCAGGCTGTTACTGAGAAATGCATGATAGAAAAACCCAATAACACTCTGCTAGATATGGGCAAGATAATTATGATGACGCCCCATTCTCTGATAATAAGATCATACGAAAACGCATCCGTACGAAAACACCTACTTGTGACTATTTTTTTTTTAATAGCCACATGTTAATAAACAAAATAGCCTTGTTTTCCACTCCTGGGCAAATGCCTCCTCTTTTTCCTTCCAAATCTCTCTGTTTTGTGCGATTGCTCACCATGTTATTCCCGCAAACCTGATCTTGACACCACTTTCGCCGCGGTTTACCTCGACGGCAAAGTCCTCCTTTAGGCGTCCCCTAAGTGAATCTTTGCCCATCTCTCTGGGTGCATTCGTGTGACATGGCCGGCCCACTCCCACTTCAGCTTGGCTGTTTATTCTCCAAAATCCGCTACTACTACTACTACCGAGTTATGGAGCGCAGAGTGGTGTTTCTAACGTGGTCTGTTCATCTGAAACCTCCGCTCCATTGCCCCCGCTGGCGAGTCTTGAGTTTGGAGTTCTGTTGTTCAGTAAGTGACTAACTTTGTGCACCATAGGCTTTTCTAATAGGTTGGTATTTTTCGTCCATCAATAACGCCAAAACAACTGGTCGAGAGAGACTTTATAAAACCGCAAAGAATGGCAGAAAAGAAACGAGGCCTGTATACCCAGCAGTGAAAAAACACAAAAAGAAAAAATTATTAACAATGACTGGTTAAAAATATTGAAAGGGCAATAACCGCAGCATAGATAAAACCTCTTTTTAGGGTTCCGTAGTCAACAAGGAACCCTTATAGTTTCACCATGTCCGTCTGTCTGTCTGTCTGCGGCTTAGCTCAGAGACCGTTGGTACTAGAAAGCTATAATTTGATATGGATATACATATAAACGACGCCGATAAAGTGGTAAGAAAAAATCGTAAAAAAAATTTTTTTTTGTGTACCTCCCCTACACGTAAAGTGGGGATGGGTTTTTTTTCTCTCGTCGATCCCATAGTGTGGGTTATCGTTAGAAAGGTCGTTTAAAAATAATGTGAGCCATTTTTGGATGCAGGGATCCGTTTGCGAAATATTAAGCTTTAAAGTGCAAATTTTTGTTAGAGCCAAGAGCCCCCCTGCCAGCTAAATGGTTGGGTTTGGATATGTGAAAAAATTCGCGGCAGTAGTATATATAACGAAATTAAAAGGAAAACTATCAACACTACTTAGGCTTCACAAGTTACCGATTATTAATCGACCAACTTAAATTTGCAGTTGTAAAAACATGTTCTTCCATACATTCTGTATCGGAGAACAAGTTTTTCAACTAAGTTAAGTAAGTTAAGTTTGTTTTATAATTTCATCCCAACTACGGAACCCTTCATTGTGCATGGTACGACATGCACTTGGCCGGTTTTTTTTATTCTGTGGCAGTAACCCATTTACGCTTTGGACCAATCAATACCCCTTTTTCGAAGACGCGAAGTTAACACAATCTCAATAAACGTATGCCTAAACTTTCGGCCCAAAAATCTTGTAGCATCCGTGAGATTTTGAATTTCCCAAATGGGCTTTAAAAAGGTTCATAGTTGACCTTTACGTCGGATACGGCTGTATTCCGGTTAAAAGACCGTCGAGGGACCGTGCAACTTACCTACATTATTTATGAGTATGTCCTACAGTTGATGGAGGCGGGAATAGGCACGTGATTAGCTTTATAATTGCTTTTCTATGTAATACAAATGACACGCCCTTGGGATTAAAGCTGACTTGAATTTTAAATGGTCCAGTCTCATATTACTGGGTGTTAGGGTAGACACCGTTATCCTTGAAACTAGTGGTTTGGTGTCATTTATAATAATATATACTTCTTCTATGGGACCGACCTTGAAATCGCGAAATAAAAATCAGCTGTTCCATACATTTGTGTTCACTTAAATCGACAAAATGTATGGAACAGCTGATTTTTTTTTGCGATTTCAAAGTTGGTCCCATAGAAAAAGTATATTATAGATGACACCAAACCACTAGTTTCAAGGATAACGGTGTTTACCCTAACACCCTGTATATCATCATATTTGGATCGTGAGTAGAATTTGTTATACTGGAAAGGTTATACAAAACTGAATTTGAAATAACGATATTTCATTTTCTCATTTTAGCAGTGATAGCCATGATGGTCTCGGCTTCGAACCCAAGACATGCCCTGACTTTTCGGATTCATATGCGTATTGTATAATTATAACTTGCTTTAAAAACGGTGAAGGAAAACGTCGTGAGGAAAAACCGGCATGCCTGAGAGATATTTCTCGACGGCATGTGAAGCCAAGTCAGAGGCCCATGGGCCACATAAAAACAACTCTGACACCAGGTTAGTAACTAAACACAGGAAAAATAATATTTTCTCAAAGAAGTACCAATAGGAATTAGTCTTTGAGTCTTGAGATCAACTAAAGCAAGTGTGGCTATGAAGTGAACATCATCCAATAATTATAAGACCCCAACATTGTTGGGAAAAGGCTAGGCAGATGATGAATAAAAACCATGTTTTTACTTGGCGGTAAGTATATTATAACGGCGATAAAAATACCAATTCCAAGCCTTCGTGGAGGCTTTTAATTCTCTTAAAATAACAACATTGATATTATTCTTGTGCTTGTACTATTTCAGTATGCATCACATACAGCCTCTAAGCTATAACCATAACAGTAACTTAGTTCACTTAGTTAATCGGCTTTCGCCTAAGAGGGGTAAACAAATGATACATTCTGTTTTATTTGATGGTGTGCCGAAATAGGTCCAGACATAAACTCTAGCCATTTTCGTACACAATTGCTGGGTTCCACTTAGTCTAAAAAGAAAATGTATTACTTTTCTGCAATACAAAGGCAGAGGGTTTTGTTCGGAACTATTAGCGATGAAATTCTTGTTGGGAGCTTGAATTGGGGTATGGGAAATGGTTCTAGAAATCCAGACAACTTACTTTTATTTTACTAGCTAATGCCCGCGGGTTCGTCCACGTGGATGTCGGTTATTATAATAAAATCTTACTCGAGAACCACTCTATCCATTGCTGGAAACAGCATGAAAATCGGTGAAGTAGTTTTTGAGTTTATCGCGTACAGGACGACAGACAGACGCGGCGGAGGACTTTGTTTTATAATATGTAAGGATATTTTTATGGTCTTTGGGTGGCTGACGGCTAACGACACAGAGGTAAGAGTGAGGTAATTGACGAGAAGCCTTCACAGTTCAGTCAATCTGCCTAGCCTTTTCCCAACTATGTTGGGGTCAGCTTCCAGTCTAACCGGATGCAGCTGAATACCAGTATTTTACATGGAGCGACTGCCTATCTGACCTCCACAACCCAGCAATTGGGTAATACGATACCCCTTGGTAAGACTGGTTGTCAGACTTTCGGGCTTCTGACGAGTCGTAACGACTGTCAAAGATCCAAAAATGACAGCCGGGACCAACGGCTTAACGTGCTTCGCAGTTAGCAATAGATTATTGTTGTACTTTTCAAATTGATTAAGAATGAATAAAGTATAGCATTAAATTAACTATTAAATTAAGATAACAAGATAAACCTGCAGATACAAATGCATAGCATAATCAGCCTATAATGTTCCCACTGCTGGGACATAGGCCTCCTCTCTGTGAGAGGGAGCGGGCCGTAATCCACCACGCGGGCCCAGTGCGGGTTGGTAGATGTCACATGTCTTCGACTTTTTGGTTCTAGGACATGCCGGTTTCCTCACGATGTTTTCCTTCACCGTTTTGAGAGCAGCGGCGATGAAATAATATACACAAAGTAAAGCGCCTGTCAGGGTTCGAACCTACGACCTACGACTCGTAAGTCGTGGCCGTTACCACTGGGCCACCACTGCTCGCTGGGCCACCACTGCTCTGATACAGATGCATGCACAACCGCTATTAAAATGCATCCGAAACAATATTAAAGCGATTAGATAAAACAGTCGTAATGGACGCTTAGCTGCTTGCAAACAAATCGATTGAGCGTTGTATATTCTTAACAATTCGGTTAAATACTTTGACTGAGCGAATCATGTAAGAAATGCTACGGTAAACTGTGCGATCGTAAGAAGCATGAAGAAGATTTCTCTAACGAGAATGACCGAGAATGACCGAGAATGACCGAGAATGACCGAGAATGAACTTACAAGAAGACGAAAAGGACCTTGGTAGGGCTTGCATTTCATCTATATTTAAGTGTATTGAAACTATATTTGGATACTACACGCGTAGCATGGCCACCAGAGAATCGGGTTTTGTCGACGCGATGAAAGAATTAAATAGACAGATTGTGACTTTTTTTTACTGTCATTTTGTCTATTCTTAAGTTAACAATACCGGTTTCTATGGTTGTCATTCTACGCGCGCTGGAGTCATTTCTTATTTGTTCGATCCTGAATCAATGTCTGAAGGCGTTGATAGTAAAAAATCTTATTTCTCAAGTTTTAAATGTCTTTGTTGCAGATTCACTGCTTCTCCCCCATGATCTCCATAGTTACTTTACGGCAATTAAGCTGATTGATGATTATAAAATTCAGTAAACCACTCCCTATATTACCATGATTAACCAGTAGAATAGTTTATCCCACATTTCGACATCTACAATTCTAATTCAATACAAATCCACTTACTATTAACATGCAAATATGTCCTGCTAACTCTAGGAGGATGCGTCGATATCTGGCACTCGTATACTCCCTCGTCACCAGGCTTGACTTCCCTGATGAGTAGCCTCCAGTTTCCAGTGTATCTCCGGGCTACTGACACTCTATTGTCATGGGCGTAGGTCACGGCTCCTACTGTGAGGAGTTCTGGCATTTCATCCTTGCCTCTGCGACGGACCCAGGAAACCTGGAACAAAGGAATATCATTAGGTATACTAATGTTTGTAAAAACCAAGGTAAATCGATTTCGCCTTCTATTACATAGATCTTATGGTTGATTTACATTTGTGTTCGAACGTCAGTGCGAAAGTGTCAGTTTTTCAGTTGGCTACATAATTAACTAATGCAAATTACAGGGTGGCATCCTCTCAAGGGGTTACCTCTCAAGGGGTCATTGTACTCATCACTAAGAACAACTTCAACCAACGCTGAAATCGCGAACATAACCAGCTGTTCCTTACATTTTGACGAGCTATGCGAACATAAATGTAGGGATCAGCTCATTATATTTTCGCGATTTCAGGGTTTAACTCTATAACAATCACCTTTTTCCGACAAAATAAATCCCAATAATGATTTTACCAGTAAAACGATCCGCCCATTAACATTAATAAACATGAAAATCACTACGTTTGTGGTGTTAATCCCCAGGTGATTAACCCATCAGCCAAACGAGGCATCAATTGTTGTTCCCTCGCTAAATCTCCTCTTAATGGTCCACCATGACATTTCAGAATTTCTGAAATGAAATACTCCGTGAAAAGTTCAGTGATTAGTACCCGTTCGCGTCTCTATCAGCTGCTCGGCGGCATAGTTTGAATCCACTAAATGGAGTAATAAATTGAGCTGTTAAAAACATTTGGCCCTTTGGTTATGGAACTAAGTACCTAGTAACTCATTTCATGAAATGGTTTTATAGTTACACCGCAGCTTATGCCGCATTGAAAGAGCCTCTACGAGCACCTAAATATACTTGAGAACATCCGGGGCACATTGGGTACCTAATCTATAACTCGATCTGGAATGAATCCTAATCCTAATATTATCAATGCGAAAGTAACTTTGTTTGTTTGTTACGCTTTCACGCTAAAACGGCTGAACGGATTTGGATGAAATTTGGAATATGGGTAGACCATGACCTGGATCAGGACATAGGATACTTTTTATCACGATATTCCCTTGGGATCGAGACTAAGGCGGGTGAAACCGCGGGGCGCAACTAGTACATAAATAAAATAAAACAACTGCAACTGCTGCAACTTTTTATTGTTACAGTTTTTGCTGAGTTTGGGTACATTTCTGCGAATTTATTATTTTTCTCTTATTTTTTTTATCTCTGTCTGTCTGGCCAGGTATCCCAAAATATGCCGTTACTAAGGCTTTTTCGAATCTTGATAAGCATTTAAAGCAACAGAAAATACAAGTATTATTAAAATTAATGTAATTACTTACATAACTTTTCAGAATTTATTATAATATTCTCAAACTCACATAAATGTTGTCATTATCTCGGTCACGTCTTTTGCAAATTGTATGGTATAAATTAAACAGTCTCGAAATATATTTGCTTAAACAAAACACAGCGCTGAGTTGACGGTAAAATAGAATATAGTAACAATGCACAGCTTGTTAATGGGTGCACTGTAACAATCTTCAAGTATTTGCGTACTTGTATAATTACTGTGAAAACAATAGGTACCTACTTGAATGTTTGAAGGAAAAGGAGATTGGGCGTTTCTGCCCTGGAGCCCAATAGTGTTAAGATATATACCAATGGAAAGATCTCATCTTGAAGAATATTTCTTATTCTGAAAACTTCTCTTGATCGTTAGTACGAAAGTAGCTACAGAGCTTTAAATGTGAGTGATTAAATATTATTGGAATTCTGGTATTTCATCAATTATAGAACTTTTTATGATTAATAGCCCTGCAAACATCATATTTGAAGCCCATAAGCGACCATTTTTAAACATTGGTCTGCAATAGATGCCATTTTAGGAACAATGTTTTTAAGAGTCGGTCGACCGGACAGATCGTTAAGCCTGACGCGTACCCCAATAGAGTTGAGATATATGCCAATGGAAAGATCTCTTCAAGGCTAATATTTTGTGATAGGTCGCTTCTCTCGATTGTTAGTACGAAAGGAGCCACAGAGATTTAAATGCGAGTAATTAAGCATTAGAGAAATTCAGGTATTTAGACAATGAAATGACTATTATTAACTTTGAGCCTTGCAAACAAGATCTTGCAAACCTGTAAACGGACATTTTAAAACGTTGGCCTCTGAGTCATCAACAGTACGAATCGTTAAGCCTTCGTTAAGCTTGCCACATCCCCCAATAGAGTTAAGATATATTCCAATGGAAAGATCTCTTCAAAGGAAATATTTCGTAATATAACGTTTCTCTCGATTGTTAGTACGAAAGGAGCTACAGAGCTCTAAATGTGAGTAATTAAGCATTATTGAAATTCATCACCTATTTAGGTCATTAACTGTGAACTGACTAATAATAGGGAAAAGTCGTGTTTGTAGCAAAGGTTATCCCTACAATGCTCCTTTCAGTGGTATATATCTTATGACTATTGGACGCCAAGAATTCCTTAACTTCGGTGCACAATTTATTACCTATTTAGGTCATTAACTCCGAACTGACAAAAAATTGGCAACAGTTATGTTAGAAGCAAGGGTTCTCTTCGAAAAGCTCTTTTCATTGGTGTATATCTTATGGCTATTGGGTCAAGAAAATTCCTTAACTTAGGTGCTCCAGTAATAACACTTATTCGTCGTGTTAGTAGCAGAGGGTCTTCTTGAAAAGCTCTTTCCATTGGTATATATCTTATTTTTATTGGGCTTCAGGGCAGAACCCCATAAGCAGGGGCCCATTCTCCTTTGTGTGGCACTTGTACTTGCATTTTCGAGTTTTAGGCAGGTGGTTAATTGTGCAAGCACGTTAAGTTGTTGATCCCGGCTGTCATTCTTGGATCTTTGACAGTCGTTACGGGTCGTCAGAAGCCCGAAAGTCTGGCAATCAGTCTTACCGAGGGGTATCGTATTACACAGTTACTGGGTTGCGGAGGTCAGATAGATAGTCGCTCCATATAAAATACTGGTATTCAGTTGCATCCGGTAAGACTGGAAGACGACCCTAACATACCTGGAAAAAGACTAGGTGGATTGATTGAATAGTGCAAGCAAGTTTTTTAGTTTAATTTAGTTTGTTATTGTTTAGGACGATTGGATGATTTTAAGATTTCAGAAGCGAGTCACTGATTAATAATCTCTCTCGTCTACCTAGCCTTTTCTCAACTATGATGGGATCGGCTTCCAATCTAACCGAGTGCAGCTGGATACCAGTATTTTACATGGAGCGACTGACTATCTGACCTCCATACTGACTGGGTAACACGATACCTCTTGGCAAGGCAGGTTATCATACTTTCGGTCTTCCGACGACCCGTAACGGCTGTCATAGATCTACGAATGACAGCCGGGAACACGGAGTGCTCTCGTTATGTTATGGCTCCCATCCACGGATAGACAGACAGAACGTCACTGATTTCTTGTTGGTAAATGCCAGTATGAGTCATGTCACGTATTTAACCGCCTTATCAAATATTATCTTTGCATTTAACTTTACCATCTATGCCATAAATACAATCATCATTCATCTTATCCTCTCGGAGATTAACCCTAAAATATTAATACACACAACCCTTTGCGACTTAATCCAGCTAATATTTAAAGTGCGGATAATTTTCTCGTATAAATTTTAGCAGCCGATTAATAATCCTTTCTAATAGCTCCCTGGACGAACACTTTGTAGACAATGGATGTAACAATTCCAATAATGAGTCTAGGTGGCGCCACTGTTTCAACAATGGCCGCTCTTGGCGCCATTAACGAATTTTGAGTCGTACTTCAGCTGATCGCTCTATTAAGTGTACATGAATGGAAAATTCTTTGCGTTGAGTGAGAGAATGACGTTTGTGGGGAGTTGTAACTTGAGTAATGGTCAGTTCTTTTTAAACCCCCGACGGAAAAAGAGGAGTGTTATAAAGGACACGTTTCGTTTTTCTGTTAATATCTGATATTTTTTAGGCACTAATTATAAACTGAAAATGTTTGACATTTGTTAGGAGAAATACGACCATAGACAGCCAGCCATGACAGGTTGGTCGGACAGATGACGTTTACATTTTAAAATAGGGGTGAGGCGTATTTATCGTAACAGATAGAAACAACAGATATGAAAAAATAACAGATAACAATTGTTCCTAGTAATAAAACATAGTTACCTGTTACATAAAATAACACATCCTCAAGACTGTTACCACGGCTGTTACTGTTAATACATAATAACAATCCCCACACAGACTGTTACCGCGGCTGTTACTTACGTATTTATCGTCCGTACAAACATAACAGGCTGTTATTTAATAACAGATATTTGGATCTGTTATTTTTTTGTAACAGTATCAGTGATAACAGTTATCGTGTTTAACCTATTAAAACCCGTCTCTATTTTAAAACCTAGACCTGTCAAAGATGTGATGTCAAATACCAATACAAACACTATGTTTGAATTTTTCGTCCAGAATGAAACATGTCCTTTAACGTGTGTATCTGTGTGTCTATCTGCGCCATCGTAGCTGCCAAACGGCTGAACCGATTTTAATTTTTATGGTTTTGTTTGAAAGGTGACTTGATCGAGAGTGTTCTTAGCTATAAAAAAAAAATCGTTTATTAGATGCTTTGTTTTTGTCGGGGGTTTTTAAAATTTAAAATTTAACTTTTATTATGGTATATTTGGTTCTCCTTTCTTGGCGCCAAAAGCAAAAACCCATGCACAAATATAAAAGAACTTGGCGTAAGATACAATAACGAAAGTTAGTGCAAACTTACGCTCCGATCTGTTAAAATTTGTGCATTTCGGCATGATTTTGTTAGATCGAAGCGTAGGTTTACGGTAAACATGTCTGAATCTTACCCATACGCTTAATTTATTTAGGCTATACAACATTATTTTTTCTTTATGCTAAACCCGAAAAGGGGTAAGTGTACTCATCATTTTGAACAATTTTTTTTAAGGGACCAACATCGAAATCGCGAAAAAAAAATCAGCTAAACGCGAAAAATAAATGAAAATTATAAAAAAATATTATAATATATACAATAACAATACAAAAAAAAAAAGTGTTCCCTACATTTGTGTTCACTTAAATCGACAAAAATGTATGGAACACTTTTTTTTTTGTTGTTTTGTTATTGTATATATTATAATATTTTTTATAATTTTCATTTATTTAGGTATAATGACTTATTATTGACATTTACTAATTATTACCAAAAGTTGCCAAATAATTACTAACAAAGTGGATTTTATGATTTGATAAATAAATGATTTGATTTGATTTGAATAGCGGTAAACTGAAATAGAACTAAAAGCTGATAGGTACGTCCTTGTCTGAAAAATGATACAATTTAAGTCAAAGGTACAAAGTAGATGAAACTTGTTTTGGATTGACACTACGTTTCATCAAAATTTTGCAACATCATCACGAAATTTAGACGGCACTTTAATTTATAGTGAAAATTCCCTCAACTACTTAGTTCGCAAGTTTAGAAAGTGTCGTAAACGAAAAGCCTTGGAATGAGATTTCGTAAAACGTCATGTTGTTTAATGGAGGCGACTAACGAAGTGTGTAAAAGTAATAGTCTGGGGCGCTCGGCTAACTCCGTATCTCTTCGGGTAACTCCGTATCTTTGTATACAATACAACAATAGATAGGTACAGAAGGTCGGCTCTATACAATGAGCGAAAAGGCACGCACAAGCTCGCCACTAGCATTGGGCCGAGACTGCATTGATATGCCTTGATCACACGTACCAAGTAGATAGGCGAGACTGCAAAGTGATACTAAGTCGAGAGAGTTATGGGTAGACAAGTAGGTGTATACACGTATTTTTTAACTGGGCACCGAGTTAGTCAGTCAGTTCAGTTTCGACGCTGCACACTAGCGAGACAATGGATCGCAAAAAGATAAATAAAAATTGTACGTTAGCGTGCTGCGCGCGGTGTGAGTGTGCCAAGTGGCGAGTACGCACCGAGTGCATGTTTATACCTGCCGAGTGAGCAAGCGAGTCAGTACGGGAAAGGGCGGGGGTGGTTGCAGAACAGGGCCCGAGTGCCTGTCTCGCCCTTGAACTCGGCCGAGCAGTCGGTGATATGTTTACACGTACCGAGCACTCGGCCGTGAGCACTATCTCGCCCATCTACTCGGTACGTATGATCAAGGTAATAGAATGAGTTCGCACGCCGTATTTGCGCATCTATGTGTGCGATCTGCCGTTTTCGGTTTTTGTATGGAGGAGACCTTCTGTAATATTCTCCATATAAAAGCTGGTAGCTAAATAAATAATGCCCGTATTCTGGTACATAATTAATTACATTTCGTTCAAGCTGATTTGGGAGCAAAAGAATATGGCGCTTGATTATCCTGTTGTGCGGGTCGTATCTTCGATAATGTCCTACTTCAATATAGTACCAACTGTTATTGTTTAACATTATCAGTCGTGGGAATAAAAAGATTAATAAAATGTGAGTTGCGCACACGCACAAACTAATAGCTAAAAACCGAATGAACTATTTTATTAACGCAGTCGCTAAGTACATACAGGAGCAAAAGTATTTATTGCCAAATACACCACAAAATTTTTCAAATGTTTGATCCAACGGAAATATATTATAATGTTTTGTAGGATCGAACGCCAAAAATATTAAACTGGGATTCAAAAGTGGGATTCAACGAAAATAAATGAACAAAATCGACTTAATACTTGAAAACAACCAATATCACCTAATCAAAACATAAAACCATTTTCAAACAAAAGGAACCATTTTTATACACGAACAGAACAACGGGAATGTAATCGCTATTACGATATCAAAGTTCGTAAACTTCAAAACAATATAAGGTTCAACAATACAGAAACCTTGTAAGACATTAGAGGCTCTTATTTCCGTCTACAACTTCCATTAAAAGCTCTAAAGGTAAATTTTCCGAGAATCCAACATAAGAAATATTTATACAGGGTGTTTCTAAACGTGATCTATTACATAAATAATAATAAAATTGTAACGGAGATTGTAACGGAGAATTTTTGTCTGTTTGTCTGGAAGTATAATTCTAGATTGGTGCAAAAACGACTGAGCTAATTTGGATGAAATATGGCAAACAGATAGTTTACTATTATTATTCCTGAACTAACATTCGGTATTCCGCCGGTAGTACGTTCCCGTGGGATATTTTCCGGTATCCACGCGGGCGAAGCCGCGGGCAAAAGCAAGTTTCTTAAAATATTTGAACTGCAACCATCTCGATTCGTGCCCGGTTGATGGCAATAGGCACGCCCCCTATTGCATGGGACTTAATCATAGCTGGCAAAATGTGTATAGTGAACTGCTACTGATAAAACTGATGATTCCTTTTTGATTGATTAAAAAGAGACATAATTTTAAAATCTGACAATTTTAAAAAGTAGGTAAATAAGAAATTACACTAATCGTGCTTGTATTAAAAACTGTGAAATTTAGTACTACGACTAAATCAATAGAAGTGAGGTAAGATAGTTGACGTTTTTAAGGGTATATATAGGATAACGGTCTCAGTTTAAAATAAATGAAAAGACACAATTACTTATTTATTTTATATCTTCTAAGTACATCTCACATGTTTGATTTTTTACAAACTCGAATTCAGAAACACCCTGTATAGGTAGAACAAAATCTCATAACTTTTAAATTCTTCAAGATGAAAATAGTCCTATTTTATTTTCGGAGATAACATTTTTATCTAACCGCTCATCAAAAATAATATTTAAGTTTATGTTGTGATAAAAATTTATGAGCATGGTTATATCCTTTCTTCCTAATATGATTATAATAAAACGATCATTTCCAACATGCAAGGAAAAAGGGGTTTATTTTTACATTTATGAGAGGTAGTTCAAGAAAATAATAGAGTTATTGACTTTCTAATAGCGTATTTAATCATTTGTTTTTTATTCAGTCAATCAGCGGGGTAATTTCGTAACACAGTTACAATGGCAATGCCATTCATTCTGACAGTTCAACAAATTCCTTGCTTTATTTACATTGTAGAGTAGACGATTTTTTTAAACTATTAGCATTTTACTTAAAAATCCATCGGATTGAGATTGAAAATGTGTAAGCTCCTTTTTTCTTGTGTGTTCAAGAATATAGGTTTTGTCATCCCGAAAAAAAACCCAATCATCTGATGGAGAGATTGGCTGCACAAAAAACGCCAACCAAATGCATCATACATAATGTACCAATACATAACACCTATTTAGCGACAATGTCGGTTGAAGTAGCGAACACTGTGAACGCACTCTCTTTTGTATGTTTCGTTCGATTTCGCTTATTTTTCGTTTGATCGGCCGATTTCGGCCGAAAACGTACGAGCATAGTTCGGCTGATGAAGGATTAGGTGTACGGTTCGCGTTAGTATCTATACTCGCGGAGGCTCTAATAAGCGTAAAGTAAAATTGTTTAACCACGAATGTGAATTTAGCTTATCCCAAATCTAAGCTAGAGTAAATGGAGTAGTATCCTAGATACTACTGTAACAAAAACATGAAAACAACTAAATACTGTAACAAAAACATGATAACCACAATTAAATAACTACAAAGCTAAGTGAATCAAGTGGTTTTTAACTAAGCGAGTTAAACGTATAACTTGGCTTACAAGACGGCTGTTAAGGGCATATACTACTTCAGCTCAAATTCACTTTTTATCTCGCTTGCACCATACTACTCGCGGCCTGAGTGAGAGCGAGAAGGAGTGGGGTGCTGCCTCGAATAGTTTAGGTAATCACTTTTTACGGTGAAAAAAAATGGAAATTAAAAAACATAAGACCTGCTTTATACTTAGTTCAGTTATTATGGAAAGTTTCATGATCTAATTTGAAGTATTTTTTTAATAGCAGCGGTTTATAGTTCGGTTTAGAGGTAACTTTGGTTTTTTTCTATCGAGAAAATTTTATGTAATCGTGTTTTCGTCAAACATAGGACCTAGCATCAATCCTCAACTTTAAAATATATTTATTTCAAAATTAATGCTGCAGTATTTTCGGCATAACGGAGGATGATGCTAAGCAATTTGAGGTTGGGTAGGCGCTTAACACGCTAACTGTTTTAAGTAGATTAGCCAGTTTAGAAAATACAAGGTTCCTTTATCTAAATGGTGTCCGAAAAAGAAATAACTGGCCTTATCTTGGGTGAACGAATACACGCTAGCGTTAAAACAGTGCTATCCCACGCAATACGCTCGTTGTTGCTTCCAGTACCTACTTTAAACCCGGAAGAGGTTACGAAATGAATAAATCATAACTAAAGTACCAGGTAAGTACTAGGAACCACGTTTGGAAAAATAGTAGGTAATAAGAGGGTTTGAAAGATAACATTTTAAGAAAGCACTTCTAATCACTACATGTATTTAACTCTAAACTTTGAGCCGTTTGGGGTTGAAACACTAGGGCCGTGGGGTCCCAGTGCTCGAATATTTCGGGACATCGCCCAGCGGTTGGTCGACTCTTCACGTGACCAGAGGGCTGGCCAATTTCTAGGTCAAAGAATCAGCATTGCCATCCAACGTGGCAATGCTGCCCGCCTTTTGGGCACTTTTCCCACTGACAGCGATGCGGAAGAATTTTTTGATGCCCTATGAGCCCTTCCTTTATATAATTTTTTCCCTTTGTACATATTGCTAGACTTAGATTGTATATTTTATTTAAAATGTTAATAAATGATATTAATAATTTAAAAAAATTAAAAACTCTAAACGTATCCAAAAATGTGTGGTGCAAGTGCCTTAAGGATTAACAGCATCAGCTTGTGTTCCTTTTTTTAAAAATTAAAAAGAAGCATAATAAGATACTTCTAATGGATGCTGAAGAGGGAATACTCAATGAAAGTGGATAATTAATCGTACGAAAGTCGTCAGCCCATCGCGGAATTGTCTTACATACTAGTAGAGTCAAACTTAAACATAGAAAGATGACAAGCAGCTAAAAGAGTTAAGTCACCGACACATTACTGTGTCGTGTTGTGTCGTGACGCGGGATACACCGATCAAACGAATCAGAGTGACAATCGCTTCGAAAGCGTATCGTATTTCTACAACGACTTTCAACAGGATTGACATAAGCTTTTCGATAGCTTATATCAGTCCTATACATTTTTGCCTCTTCCATCATCGTTATCGCTGATAGAATGTCACTTTGTCTAGCGTCTCAGATTCGTTCAAATCACAACGAGTTTTGATTGGTATAATAGAATTAAAAAACAACCGCCTTCCAAAAAAACACAAACAAAGTGAAAAATAACTTTAAATTCGGAAGTCGGTGGCAAAAAACGAAAATTGAAAAGACACCGACTTCCGAAATTAAAGTTATTTTTCACTTTTTTTGTGTTTTTGTTTTTTGGAAGTCGGTTGTTTTTTGTAAAAAGTTTTTATTTTTCCATTTTTAGTTGTGGTACCTACCCCACACAAATTCGAATACCAATATCTGTAAATAACAGTGACGGAGTCAAATAATACAGGGTGTTAGCGTAGACACCGTTATCCTTGAAACTAGTGGTTTGGTGTCATATATACTTTTTCTATGGGACCAACTTTGAAATCGCAAAAAAAAAACAGCTTTTCCATACGTTTTGTCGATTTAAGTGAACACAAATGTATGGAACAGCTGTTTTTTTTTTCTCTCGCCAAACCACTAGCTAGTTGCAAGGATAACGGAGTCTACCCTAACACCCAGTATATCGTCTACATAGACTAAGTGGGAAAAATACGTAATATTAAAGCTAACTCAAAAAGTACGCAAGCAAAGTTAATATATTATATGGGACTACCTCTGAAGCATGAATTACCAAACAAAAAAATAATCATCAAAATCGATTCATAATTGGCGGAGTACGTCATCGCGTAACATAAATAAATACATACAGACGAATTGAGAACCTCCTCCTTTTTGAAAAATTCGGTTAAAAAAACACACTCACCGTTTTATCTTGCAGCAAACTAATCCTGCAGTTCAAATGCGCATCTTCCCCCAACTGCACAGTAATCTTAGTAATGTTCCCGTCAGGAGCATCTTCAAAACTCGGCCCATACTTCCTATCATGGTCAAAGTACGTGTTCTTCGACACCACATGCGGTACCATGTCTACCTTCATAGGTTTAGAGGTCGCAGGGTCTTGGGAAGGCTGTGGTACTTTGAAAGACTTGGTGCTGTCGATGGTTGAGTTGCCAAGTCTTAGCATCACTGGCGCGGGGACTATGCCAGTGCTGAGCGCGTAGAATGTTGTCACCGTTTGGGTTTCTTCTGTTGTCGTTGTTTGTGGGTTTTCTGGAGAAGAAGAATGATTGTTACTTACTGTGTGACAAATATTTCAATGTTATAAACGTTCAATAAAGTTCAAACAAGGTGGCAATTCTTTTTTTGAGCATTTTATTAAAAACTACCTTCCGCCCGCGGCTGCACTCGCGTGATATGTCGATAAAAAGTAGCCTTTGTCCTTTCTCAGGCTCTGGACTATCTGTATACTAAATTTCATTGAAATCGGTTCAGTAGTTTTGGCGTGCAAGCGCGACAGACAGACAGACAGACAGAGTTACTTTCGCATTTATAATATTAGTAAGGATTGTCTTTCAAAAATCAACTAAGAGTAAAATCTTCTATTTTTTTTTCGTGTTGTTAGTGACTAAGCTTGTGTCAGAGTTTTTAAATGCGTCCAAGGGCTTCTGACTTGGCTTCACATGCCGTCGAGAAATATCACTCTGGCATGCCGGTTTCCTCACGATGTTTTCCTTCACCGTTTTTAAAGCAAGTGATAATTATACAAATACGGACATGAATCCGAAAAGTCATAGGTGCGTGTCTTGGGTTCGAACTCGATACCTATGATTTGGAAGAGTAAATAACGTGGTGGATTGTTAATTGGCGATGGAATGTAAACAATAAGAGATTATGAATTCAAAAAAGGTTTAGATGGAATAAGGGCAGTAGAGAGAAATGAGACCCGCGAGCTGAGGAGCAAGTGGTTTGAAAGCCCGCCACCACCGCAGCTTCGGCTCGCTGGCCGGCTGCGCCGGCCAGCCTCAGCCGCGGCGGTGAGCGTGAAAACCATCTGCGACGATAAGCTCGCGTGGGGCCGCCCAAACCTCGCAGCGCCGCGCCGGTGCCGTGACAGAAATAATGCTTGCTGCATGTTGCATGCCTGCTTGCACGCTGCATGCCTGCTTGCATGCTGCATGCCTCCAAAAATTATGTTTTAATGTCATTATATCATACGTAAATATATTTATGCTTTTGAATGTTATGCTTATACATTATTATGATTGGAGAAATTATGCTTAAAATAATTATGCGTAAATAAGATTACGCGTAAATATTGTTCGGCTAAACAAAAGTATGCCATGTTATATTATGTCTTAAAATTTTATGCAAATGGATAGGGAACCTTGATTTTTATGTCATATAATGCTTTAATTATTCAGGTATCATGTTATAGCCCCTACTGTGTGTTTCAGACTTTCAGTGCATTCAAAACTCCATGTTTTGCCGCAGCGCACATTAAAATGGTCAAGACGTCGTTATTTTTTTGTGTCTTAGTAGCTTTTTGGGCAAAGTATTATTTATCCAGAGCAAATAGAAAGAAATAGAAGAAGTACATAGAAAGTTTGAGAACTAACCTGTGGTAAATTGACAAACGACTATCTGTGTAAGGAAGAACACGCTCGCACTCCACATAGCGCCTGGACGAGGCTCTGCCCCCCGCAGGGCTTCATAATCTGAAACAAATAGAAATACACATCAAAACCACGTTAAAAATAATGCCACCGCTGCTGCCGCGATTTAATAGGATGAACCTCAGACCTAATAAAAAACCAAGACAAAGCGCTGTCAACAGTGAAATGAGGCCGGTTTCATAAACATGTGTGCACATATTTTGGTGTATACCCCATTTGAAATAAGATTAGACATTAAAACAAACCCTTTTACAGTCCGTCCAACCGATTTTGACTTCTATATCGTAGGCATAAGGATAGCATTAAACGCAAAAAAAGTTACACAATACCAACTATCTACTGCGGCTGCCATTTGTCATACCACCAACGCAATAGAATTCAAAATCGGTTGAACGGAATGTAAAAAAGGCTTATCTATACGTCTAATCTTATTTCAAATGGAGTATAGTTTGGTTGTAAATGTGTGCGTTTGAGCGTGTATGCACAGAGCGGTGGTGTAGTTTTGGCATGCTTCACTATATTGTTCGCAGCGCTCTGCCTTGGTTTTTTATTTGGTCTCAGCTCTCAGACCAAATAAAAAACCAAGACAAAACTGGCGTCTCATACAACTGTTAGTGCTGTTTAAAAACTTGGCTACCAGTGCTGGTTGCCAAATTGGTACCCGCAGTGATTTCACTAAGGGAACATAGGATCCAAGAACGAAGAAAGCTTGGAATCATCAATTCAGTCACAAAGGAATAAACACGAATTTGGCATAAAGGTGAGTATAGAATAGAGCATGTAACAGAATAACGAGCATTCGCTGTTTAATTTTTTTATCGAATCGCACTTTGAACACGACACTCGATGACTCAGCTGATTTTAAAAGCCAACGAGCGTATTAGTCCAAAATTTTATCAAGCACGAGCGCGGGCGATCCGGAGTGAGGTGCGCGGGCCGAGGGCAGCATTGCTATTCTGTAACCATATCACCATCAAAGCTTAAGTGAGCGTGGCGTAAGCTGTCATTATCATCGATACTAATTTTAAGGTAGTGACAGTTCACTTCAAGCTCACTTCACCTAAGTTTTCACGGTGAGATTTACACAGAATAGCATAACATGTCGTTACAATGAACGCAAGATAGTAAGAAATGTTACAGGTAAATGCTGACTCCCCGTGAGTATTATTATGTCGAACACAGCGTCGAGCATGTAAGTAGCATGAATATGCTTTTTTAAATTCTGTGCCTCCTGTGATGAGTGATATTAGTCGAGTTGTACCCTTTTTGAGATTTTTACATAGAAATTATCAGAAAAAAAAATGTTTTTTTTGGTCTAACTCACGTTCTTTTATCTGCTATAGTTTCGGAGATAGTTGGGTGCAAAAGGATACAACTGCCAGGATTTTGGCCAAAAAATCGTGAATTTAGATATATGTCAAGTTGTAACCCCTATAAGTAATTCATGCGTGCTTCATGGTATAAGAGCGATTATATTAATTTTCACATTTTATTTTTCAGTATATTTATCGACAACTTATAGGTGCAACATAATATAACTGTACTTGTATCATTTATAACGTAATTTTAGCACATATTGGAAATACAAAAAGGTACAACTTACAGGTTTTTCATGAATTACTTTAGAACTATAATATGTAACATAAAAATTAAAATGCACAGTGAAAGTGAATGCTTTTATCTACAAAATAAGGTACTTATGTCTAGCCTAGCCCACTTAGTCCACGAACTGGAATATTTGAAATCTTGTTTTTGTTCTCCTGTAAAGTGTTGATTTTTTACTTGTATCACTTGTCACAGGAGGCACAGAATTGAGCTTTTGCTTGTGTTGTGTATGATAGCTATACCTTAGCACAACATAACACCTCGCATATTCTCCCCAAAAGATTAGGCAGAGATGTACCTATAGAACACCCATATTTTTCCAATTATGTATACATCCCATTGGCAATTTGGCATGTAGCGCATAATTTTCCCAAACTTTTACTAGGTACTTTTATTTTTTCATTCGTTAATTATGTGCGTGTACTGCAGTCGAAAATAAATATACGTTCGATTCAACAAAAACAACCCCTTTATCCAATCGAGTTAACGGCTTACAAGCTATGATAAGCAAGTACAATCTCTGTTCTTGTGTTTTCTTTGAAATTAACATTGACGGTGTACTCTGGAACAAAACATCGCCAATTAGCCTAATTGGCTTATCTCTCTTGTAACCGCCCCCTTAAAATCCATGTTGAATATTTTGTTTTCAAGAATTCTTAGATTTTGAAGTTGATAGATATATGTTTGGATTTAAAAATGTTGAATGTGTATTTTTATCTTAGCATATTTCTATTTCATTTTTTAGTTTTTATTGAAAATGAAAAGCAAAAAGACAATTATTTGTATTATAAACGCAATTATTTGTATTATACCTAAAACGTAATGGAAGGATCATTGACTATTTACCTGCGACTATATTATTATATCTTTCAAACGTAACGTAAACTCGTCCGATTTTAAAATTGATAGATTAATAATTGATGATTAATTGATTGATTTAATATTAACTTAGTTTTAAGAGTGTACTCATATCTTGCGGTGAAACCAATTATAGGAGGCGCTCGTGCCCGCCGCACGGTTCGATATTTCGGGTTAAGCTACGCTTGCCGGGGTTGGTCCGTGGATGGGTGACCATCTTTCCATACCGAGACTCCTTCGTGTCTCGGAAAGCATGTCAAGCCGTTCCAGCGGTCATTCGTGGATCTTTGACAGCCGTTACGGGTCGTCAGACGCCCTAAAGTCTGACAACCAGTCTTACCAAGGGGTACCCAGTAACTGGGTTGTGGAGGAAAGATAGGCAGGCTCCATGTAAAATACTGGTATTAAGGTGCATGCGGTTAGACTGGGCGCCGACCGCATGGGCGATTGATTGAATGAAATTAATGAAGTTTGTAGAAGAAAATTTAAACAAAATGCTTTATGATAGTTGTCGATTAAAAATCGTCCGAATTTACGTTACGTTTACATCGCGCGTTCGTGCTAAGGCCTCAGTTTTTCGCCGCCTGACCCCAAATTGTGCCAAAACTTAATTATAAAAAGGGCGTTAAAATACTTTGTAGCCTAACCATCAATCATTCTAGACAAACAGACCTGCCGTAAAAATTAACGAGTATTTTTTCTGAAAGTTACTTTTATCTGTCTTTGGGCGTAGCTTAAGCAATTAAAAGTTAGAAAACGTAGTCGCTGTATTTTTGTTTCGACTTTTTTCTCTCTTTACAATGTTCCATTAAAAAAAAATGGTGTTGAAAAAAGTATTGCTCAAATAATGTTGTTAGGTCGTAGGGGATAGACGGAATTAAAAACTAAATATAATAGTTGGCAGTTTCTACACCATTCATAATTTGAAAATGCGTTCCTGACACCTTTCAGATGATGTCATCGTAAGATTATGAGAACCGTTAGGTTATAAACTGTCGAAAAATTGTGAACTGGGTGAAATGGGTTAGGTTAGATTAGAACTGTGACTAACCGCAACCGCGCGCAAGCCGAGCGAGGGAAGCGAGCGGCGGTGCCGAACAAGCGGCCGGCGAGCGCTACTTCCGAGTTGCTCGCAGCTATGCAGGCTATTTAATATTAACGCAAGGTGCGTTACGCCCAATGCCAGTTTGATACCAGTCCACAATTTGTCGATTTCCCATGAATAGAATATAAAATATCGAAATACGTATATTGTAAAAAGTTTTTTTTTTTTGAGTTTGGGAATTCATCAAATGACTTCTCCCGCTCTGGGCGGAGCGGGTCAGACTTTTACTGAATAAAAACCACCCGTGTACCTTCAGTTGCCTGTTGCCAAGATCCCGGTATCCCTTTCGGACTTTCCCGAAAAATAGTTTGTTGCAGTTCACAATTTTCCAGCAGTCTTTATAATCTGACGGAAATAATACTGATAGATTATAAACTGACCGTGTTACCGCATAATTATGAACTTCGTCAATAATTATGCGGTAACACAAATACAGTCCGTTCACAGTTATTTTACATGTGAGAGCTACCCTATAACAAACGACGGTGAAGATCACCGTGATGCAAAATCAAAGGTAAAAACTACAAAAAAATAAGTGCTTTACGAATTTAAACTTTATTAGTTCCTAATAGTGTCTCACTGAAAACAAAACATTTTCATACTAAGCAGTTCTTTCTAAATACTCGGAGCGATTACTAACTCGGTTTCTATTTAAATGAGAAAACTTCATTAGATTCAAAATCGACACCTAACTACACATTACATATTACTACTTCTAATGAAAATATTTGCACCAACTTCGCCACCAAAGTCCAATGTAGGACCAACTTTAATTAAAGTTGGTCAATCCTCTAAATTGTGGAGAAACTTAGTTTAAAATGTGACCCGCAAAAAAATGTACGGTAAAATTTGCAAGTCCTCATCAAGGGTGAGGGTATTATCAACAGTAATACAACTGTACAAGGTTTCATTTGTAATTGTGGCTCATTCCAGTCATTAACCTCTAGTCCTCCTTTGTTCTAACTCTTTACAGCCCGCTAGGTTGTTGGGGTAAGCGATAAGAGGTAGCGGTTCATAAAGAGGTTAGGTTGGATTTTACGACAGTAGTTTGGCATAGGTAGGTAACATGCTCATTAAGTTCAGGGACCAAGGTCTAAAAAGTGCGCAGAATTAAAATAATGCGTAAAACATTTCAGGAAAAAAATGGAGGGATGTTTTTTTATTATTTATTTATTTACCTCTTACCTTTATCTTTTATTATTTTAGTTTTTATTTGCAGATCTTCAACCTAATTCGATAGTGTGGCCAACAACTATTATAATGGTTTTTTTAAATTATTTATTTATTTACATCTTACCTTTATCTTTTATTATTTTATTTTTTATTGACAGATCTTCCACCTAATTCGATAGTGTGGCTAACAACTATTATAATCTAATATTATTTTTAACAGATAAATTACAGCGAAATCTTTAGTTATCCCAATAACTCTCATCTATACCCCATTTGAAATAAGATTAGACATTAAAACAAACCCTTTTACAGTCCGTTCAACCGATTTTGACTTCTATACCGTAGGCATAAGGATAGCAGCAAAAAAAAGTTACACAATACCAACTATCTACTGCGGCTGCCATTTGTCATGCCACCAACGCAATAGAATTCAAAATCGGTTGAAAGGAATGTAAAAAAGGCTTATTTATCTATACGTCTAATCTTATTTCGAATGGAGTATACATAAATAATAATGTCTTAAAACCTTTATGTTTTTTTATTTTTAATCTGACGACTGGAATATTCAGATGTTATTACTACTTGTCTTATTCTGTTTAGTTGAATGTACCCTCACAAAAAAAGGTTGAGATTATTTGAACATTAAGTAGGTACTTATTCAGCCGCAGTTCTAAATTCTTTCTTTACTTTAGTATTTAATCACTTTACTTCTACCAGATTAAATTGTCAAATTTCATCCAATCAATCATCTGCTCCTCCTCAAAACTCTCAAAACTTGTGACAAACTGCTAATTATGTTAGCATTTAATTTCTTCAGGAAGCCAAAAGTTTAATTCTTCGAATGTTTGAGGAACCGCCTGCGGACCAAATCTGAATGTTAAATTCCGCAAACACAGGGCCGCCCTTTTGTGCATTTAAATTTTTCGTGTGGGTTTTTTTGTGATTTAGAAGATTCATGATGTGTTTGTGACATTTACATTCAACTTTTATTAATTTAACAAACAAGAAGTGTTTGAAAAAGTTGCAGGACAAAGGACCATACTATACTACTATTGATAGTACTAACGACTCGTGTGTGTTGTCCGGGAACGCCACAAGGCCACAAGAAACTAGCTCTGTACAAACATTAAATAAAATGTCAAAAACTTCCATTTTCTTTTAAAATAATGGCCAAGCTCTCCTGTACTACCAACTTTGCTGGACCATTATATTATACTTACCTACTAGCCCGTATTGTACCGTTCCTAGGAAATTCCCACAGTCTTGAACGCCGACGTTGAAAGTTTCCAAAGATTTACGAGTTATCTTTTCTATGGGGGTTCCTTTAAACTTTGGCGCCTTTAAAAAGAAGCCGTGGGAATATTAATTCTGGCGTCTTTTGTTTTTAGGTGGTGGCGTGTAGACATTTTAAAGGACATCATTCACCGTCCATAAATTTTTGGGCAATAATTGTGAAAGTGCCGTCCAAACAAAAAAATTGCTATATTCCGAAAGAGTAGGTATTTCTCTTCATTTTTTATTACTGCAAGCTTTTACTTTTATTAGATTACTATTAATTATTTTAACTAAAACATACTGAAAACAGTATTTTTTTAAATCGTATAACATCGCAGGGAATTGCCCTACAGATTTGCTCTAATAGTGAAAAGTGAAGAGAATAAGATGTTCTAACGGAATATATAATTTTTTTTGTTTGGCACTTTTATTATTTAGCCCAAAATGAATGATCTCCTTTAGAATGTAGTATTATAAAGAGGCCCTCGAAAAAGAGTTTTTAAAAGGAGTATGGACATCTTTTTTGAAATTTCAATAACACTGATCAGCACCTTTTGCGTGACACACTTTCAATCACATTTCTAGAGTTTTGAAGCATATTGCTAATTGCTTAATAGGTTTGAAAAATTCGGTTGCTCAACAACGTGAATAGCACAGTGAACGTGGGAGAACTGTCAAAATGAAACCTATTGCGATCAATTGTTAGTTTTATGTGTGTTACGCTATTCCCCCGCAGATTTAGGTTGGTGAATATTTTCTTTGTCTTTTACCTACTACATAAATCAAACAATGATGTTAGGTACCGAAGCCTAAGGCAATTGGGACTAAAACGGAATTTCCGGGAATATAACGGAGTTCATTTTGATTTTTACAATAAGACTAAGAACTCGTCGTAGATTATTTTTCTAATTCCCAGAAAACCGTTAAATAAATTAGGTAATTTCATTTCATCTCGTAACTACTGAGGATTCTTTCTTTATTTGGAAGCAGCAAGAGTGCAAAATTTTTCCAGATAATATGAAAGACTTCATTCCTACTTCTTATATTAAAAAAAAACAAGCGCATGTCGTACGAAGGGTTCCGTAGTTGGGATGAATTTATAAAACAAACTTAACATTGTAGTTGAAAAACTTGTTCTCCGATACAGAATGTATGGAAGAACATGTTTTTCAGCTGCAAATTTAAGTCTGTCGATTATTACTCGGTAACTTGTGGAGCCTACGTAGCGGTGATAGTTTTTCTTTTAATTTCGTTATATATACTCCTGCCGTGATTTTTTTCACATATCCAAACCCAACCATTTAGCTGGCAGGGGGGGCGACACTTGGCTCTAACAAAAATTAGCACTTTAAAGCTTAATATTCCACAAAGGAATCTCTGAATCCAAAAATAGCTTTCACAAACTCACATTATTTTAAACAACCTTATCAACGACACCACACCACACCACACCATGGGATTGACGAGAAAAAAAAACCATTCCCACTTTACGTATAGGGGAGGTACTCTAAAAAAAATACCACTTTGTCGGCGTCGTTTATATGTATATCCATACCAAATTACTGCTTTCTAGTACCAACGGTCTCTGCATTAAGCCGCGGACAGACGGACAGACGGACATGGCGAAACTATAAGGGTTCCTTGTTTACTACGGAACCCTAAAAAACCGGCCAAGTGCGAGTCGGACTCGCGCACGAAGGCTTCCGTACCATTATCTATAAAATGGCAAAAAAATCACGTTTGTTGTTTGGGAGCCCCCTTCAATATTTATTTTATTCTGATTTTTAGTATTTGTTGTTATAGCGGCAACAGAAATACATCATCTGTCAAAATTTCAACTGTCTCACTATCATGATTCATGAGATACAGTCTGGTGACAGACGAACGGACGGACAGCGGAGACTTAGTAATAGGGTCCCGTTTTACCCTTTGGGTACGGAACCCTAAAAAGGACACTTGAAAAATGTCTGTCAGCTGGATATTCTACTGCTCGCAAACTAGGATAAATATTAAGTAAAGAAAAAAATGTCTGAGAGAATGTTTTGTACTTTTCGCTTAGCTAATTACAAATTTTCTCTGCCAAAGAAATAAGGAAAATGAAACGTAATTTAGATATCTATATTAAAAGTATAATTATGTAAATCAGTGGGACATTTTTAAGGGTAGCTTTTCTCTGTTACAAAGGTTGCTGATTTACATTCTGAGGCCAAGTGCGTGCGGTTGACCGCACGTTTCGTAAATTTTCTTTTTCATCATAACACGCTTATAATATCTCAATTTCAGTTTAATGATCTTACAAAAGATATTGTAGGTACTCTAACAAAGTGCTTAAATGAGAAAACATTTCGATAATTAAATACTCCGTATGTACCTATTGCTGATTTTTTTTTCATGATTTCAGTGATGATGTATATTAGTCCTGTAATATATATAATAATAGTGACTCTTTTTAGGTTTTTTTTTTATTTCAATTACACACCTTGTATGCTTTTGAGTGAAATGATATGAAATGAAATGAAATTGTTTATTCTGTAAATAGGATATTGGAATCACTTTTACACGTCATATTAAAAAAATATAAAAAATAAGCTAGATGAGGTCGGCGTTTCCGTTCTGACTACTCTGAGAAGAAAGGCCGAAACAAACTCAGAGGTCGCAGTCTCTTTTAATGTCCAGACATAATCTTGGTCAAGCCATATGAGGACCATGTAGATTAGCGTCTGAAATGGTCTTTTGAGGAAAGAACCACAACGATTTGAGTGGAACTGTCCAGTTAATGCAAGCATTTGTCAGTAATAGTGGAGCTCAACTCAGAACTTAAGGAGCTCAACGACTCGACGAACAATACCAAAGAAAGGAAATTTGGGTAGGTCGCATAAAATACTCAAATTGCCAGACCATCGTTAAAACTAGCTAAACACGAAAATATAAAATCTAAACATAAATAAAAATCCACATAGTCCTCACATTCACAATAATTAAAAGTCAAAACGTGTTAAACAAGAATACGCTAAAGTCCGTTTTTTAATCTCGTAGACTAATTTTACAAACTTCAAATTGAAAAAACCAACAACAATCACTTGAAATGTCAAATTAGTCTACGAGATTTAAAAATAGACTTTATGGTATGAGATTATCAAATCGACGTTGAAACGTTGGTTGTGGTCACCGGAAACCCTCAATCACAATGAATCTGTGGCGGTATCTACATCGCCACATGCGAACTACGCATCAAAGACCTGACACATAAATCCTGCATCGCGCAATTAAAGTTTACCGTGCAGTGGACATATATACGAGAACTCAACATCACTCGTTGGGCAGTTGCCCGCCAGACACAACACCCGTCTGGTTGGAGGATCCTCCCTTTTCTATGGAGTAAGAGTGAACTTTACACCCTGTTCCTCATACCCCTAAAAAACATCACTTGATACATAAAGGCGCGGGACATGTGTATGTTCTGCGCCTTAGAACCCTGTTTCACAAAATGACGATAGTTAACAACAGGCGCGCAAATTAGCTATGTACCTACCAAAGTTGGACGCATAATTCATTTTTACACATTCCAAATTACATGCACAAAATTTTTTCAGACATCCGCAAGGCCTAAAACGAACTATTAAAGTTAACTAATGTTTTGAAACTTCATCAATGTTGGACAGTTCTTATTTATGTAGCGGAAACTTTTCCAATAAACTACTAACATGCCCTGTATTTGTCCGAACTAATAGAATTTAGTTCAGAGGAATTTAAAAAAGTTTCGCTTGAAATACTTAGAACAAAGGGTGTGTATGTACCTAATAAGTGTTCTAGAGAATGTGCGGTGAAAGGAGGTGCATACACCGGGTGCGTTTATTGTGTTGGTTATCATAACAGCGCAATCACCAGCTCAAAGCTACGGTGACATAACATAGCATCCCCTGGGTTCAAATAATCAGTTCAGACCGCGACGCCAACGTGAAGCGACGCGACACTGCGCGCACTTTTTTAACAATTGTCGAACTTATTTTCTTCACGAAAAGGTATAATTTCAGTGCAAGCGTTGACAAAAGTGTCAAAGGACGCTGATATGCGCATATTGATTCAGCATCAATGACCATTAGTTATTAGACCAACCAAATAGACGTGTTCTATTGAGGATTAATAAATAAATCACTTTCCCACAACCCTGGACTCAGATACCTCCCTGAGTCCAGGGTTGCGGGAACGTCCGAAAGGGACCAGGCAACTGAAGGAACACGGGTGGGTTTTAGGCAGTAAAAGTCTGACACGCCCTTCCGCTCCACCCAGAGCGGGAGAAGTCATTTGATGATTTCAAATCCACAAAAAAAAAAAAGAGTTACCTGAATGATAAGATAATAGGTAGATATATGTGACTTTGTAATTTATTTCGATCGGAGATCGGAGAGTTATGTTGGATTTTTTCATCAGGAATTTCTCAGTAGCAGGCACTGGGCCCACGGGGTGGATTACGGCCCACTCCCTCTCACAGGGAGGAGAACTGTGTCCCAGCAGTGAGAACATTATAGGCTGATGATGATGATGAGCCCGGAGTCCGGATTTGTGCCCGGTTCGGTGATGGCAATAGGATCACCCCCTATAACATGGAACTTAAACATGAAACTGGCGAAATGTGGGTGTAATATGTAGATACAGCTTTGCCTAACCCCTCGGGGAAAACAGGCATGATGTTAAGTAATATTATGAGTGCAAATCACTAGCCTAGCCTTATCCCAAGTATGTTGGGGTCGGGTTCCAGTCTAACCGGATGCAGCTGAATAACAGTATTTTACATGGAGCGACTGCCTATCTGACCTCCACAACCCAGTTACTGAGTAACACGATACCCCTTGGTAAGACTGGTTGTCAGACTTTCTGACGGCCTGTAACAACTGTCAAAGATCTACAAATGACAGCCGGGACCAACGGCTTAACGTGCTTTCCGTCAAGTCAATCTTGTTCATAAGCAAAATAACAATCAAAATACGTGAAATGATTTTCCCCAACGATTCAAAACCCGCTGTGTAAGCGTCCTAACCTAAATTTAATAAGTGAAACCTAGGGATTAAACAAAGTTTGTAACTTGACCTAATTTATTGTTAGTTGAGCCGACTCTGGCTTAACGTTTATAGTTTCAGTGGCTTACTAACATATATGTGTTAATCTAGGTGGCAATTTCGTAAAGACTAGGTTAGTCCTATTCAGTTTGAGTCAGTTAGGACTGGTTTAACCTAATTTTGGGTTTGCCATTCATTGGTCTATTGGGATTTGTCTATTTAATACATAATCTTTATCCATAATCAGCCTATAATGTTCTCACTGCTGGGTCACAAGCCTCCTTTCTGTGAGAGGGAGTGGGCCCAGTTCGAGTTGTTAGATGTCACATTTTCAAACGAAAATATTTAATTCAAAACTGCAGTTTGGCCGCTCCTTGTGGGGCACCACATCGCTGTCAGGGCGGTGAAGCAATCGACCGCCTCGGACACCATGGCCTTTCCTGCAGCAAGAGCGCTGGTCGGCTGGCACGCCACGCAAGCATTAATGACATCATCCGTCGGGCTCTTGTCACCGCCGGGGTGCCAGCTGTTTTAGAACCCAATGGCTTGGTACGCGACGATGGGAAGAGACCAGACGGAATGACCATAATGCCTTGGAAGATGGGTAGGCTATTGATGTGGGATGCAACCTGTATCGACACCCTCACGCCATCCCATCTTCCTAGCATGGCGGGCTGTGCTGGGGCGATTGCTGCAGGTGCAGAAAACCTCAAATGGCACAAATATAACAACCTTATTGGTAGTTATATTTTTGAGCCGTTTGGGGTTGAAACACTAAAGCCGTGGTGGGGTCCCAGTGCTCATCGAGTTATCGAGTGACATCGCCCAGCGGTTGGCCGACTCTTCACGTGACCAGAGGGCTGGCCAATTTCTAGGTCAAAGAATCAGCATTGCCATCCAACGTGGCAATGCTGCCAGCCTTTTGGGCACTTTTCACACTGACAGCGATGCGGAAGAATTTTTTGACGCCCTATGAGCCCTTCCTTTATATATTTTTTTTTCCTTTTGTACATAATGCTAGACTTAGATTGTATATTGTATTTAAAATTGTAAATAAAAACTGCAGAATAGAATTTCTGCGACCCATAATTCTGCAGATGAATGTAGCTTAAACCTCTTAGCATAGCATGGTAGGTTTACCTGCATAATCCAATAGCTCAACTGCATACACATTTGCATTCAACCCAATTCCCTAGGACAAACCATTTTCTAACTACTACCTTAAGGGTCCAATAGAGTTGCGCGCGCGCGAAATCCCTTGAGTCCCGCTCGAAAGCCCTAGAGTCGCGTTCATTTAATTTTTACACATTTTGGGCACGAGGTTTTAGCATCTTTTATAGTATATGGTTTACAAATGTAGTAGTATATGATTTATATGCTGTTTAAGGTTTATAGTGGACGAAAAAATTCGGTGTCGTAAGTCGACAATTTTGAAGCAAAAAATATATTTTTCCGGGGGTGGCGCATCCGGCTCCTAGAGTGGGCAGTAGGTGCAGTGGCGTTCCTTCCATAGAAGCCCAAAAGCCCGGCTTGCCTTCAAAATTAAGCCTATCAATAAAAAATAAAAAATAACACTATATAATAATGGTGTTACCACGAACAACATAGAAAATCCGTAAATCACTCACTTGGCTATTTTTTAAATCGTACAAAATCTGTCTGTTTGCCCTGATTTTGACCCCTAGGCCACTGAGTAGGTGTTGAGGCAAGGAGCGCGTTAATTGACAGTATATACTGCCTGTTGGGCCTTGAAGACCCTAATCATACATTGTCATCATCATCTGCCAAGCCTTTTCCCAACTATGTTGGGATCGACTTCCAGTCTAACTGGATGCAGCTGAATACCAGTATTTTACATAGACCGGGAGAGAGAGAGCCTTGACCTCCAAAATTTAATTAGTAATACGATACTCCTAAGGGCAAGTACCGACCTTATTGATGACCTGTAAGGACATATACTGACCTTATTGGTGATGTTCTTTAGAAAGGTCATGTGCGTAGTACTCGCCACCGGTCTGCGTGTATGACCAGATGTATGAACGTAAACGAGGCAAACGGAGTATTTATGGATCGTAGCAGGTGGCGCTCTGTAGTTTCTGCCTACCCCCATGGGAAGAAGGCGTGTATTTATGTATGTGTATGTACGATACTACTTGGTAAGGCTGTTTGACTGACTTTAATCAGCTATGCTGTGTTTTTTTTTGCGATTTCAAAGTTGGTCCCATAGAAAAAGTATATTATAGATATTATAGATGACAAACCAAACCACTAGTTTCAAGGATAACGGTGACAACCCTAACACCCAGTATATAACCCAATAAATTAGTCAACTCCTCCAAATCTTAACACCAAGAATTAAGTATGAAAATGTACTACAGCGCGGTTCGCTCGTGCTATCGCGTTGCCCAATTATACTAAAATTACTCCTTTAATAAATGAAAATCCTTGGGAGCCTTAATTTTAACCTGCGCCGTGCAAAATGCGAAGGTTCTTTGAATAATTCAAACGCAGTGTACGTTACAAATGTAGTCGTTGAGAATGGGCAATGGTTCTCAAAGTTTCGAGGTAGGCGCAAATAGTTTAGTTGTCTGGATCAACAACTTTAAAACTAACGTGAGAGAACTGCGAAGTGGGATATATTTTTTTTACAGGACACGTTTTTTTTTACATGTTGTATATAAAATGTATCTTTTCATGCACGAAATCTGGTCATTATACTCAACAACAACTTTCACTATGGGACCAACACTGAAATCACGAAAAAAATAAAACCGGCCAAGTGTGAGTCCGACTCGCGCACGAAGGGTTCCGTACCATCCATACTAATATTATAAATTTGAAAGTAACTCTGTCTGTCTTTTTTTTTTTTTTTGTTTGTGAAATCATCAATTGACTTGTCACGCTCTGGGCGGAGCGGAAGGGCGGGTCAGACTCTTACTGACTAAAACCCACCCGTGTTCCTTCAGTTGCCTGTTGCCAGGGTCCCGGTATCCCTTTCGGACTATTCCGCAACCCTGGCAGGCATCGGTCCTAACGGACCCCGTCAGTTGTGCTGACATCTCTTTGAGTCGCGCGTGGAACACGACGCGCCTTCAACCCGGGCCTGGTCCTTATCGGACGGCGAGCTGCCCATTGCTCGCCGTCCGCAAGCCCGCGCCTATGGTGGCCGGGAATCCGCCTGGGATTCCCGACGCCCAGGGTGTCTCCAGCGGCGGCGGTTAGGGGCGTGAGGGCGCAGGCTTTGCCTCTCCCTCACGCGTTCCGCCTCCTCCTTCGCGAACATCACTGCTTCGCAGAAGGAGGTGACCGCCTCCCATGCCCTCTCGCTCCGTACCAAGGCCTGGACCAGGGCTGGACGCGAGAGGTCAGTGCCACCACGAGGACACGGCGGTGCTCCGCCCAAGCAGGGCACACCTCCACCGTATGCTCCACCGTGTCCTCCAGACGATCCGCACAGTGGTGACACCCGGGCGTTTCCTCCCGCCTAATCCTACACAGGTACCTCCCGAAGCTGCCATGTCCGGTGAGGACCTGCGTCAGGCAGAAGGTGAGGACGCCGTGGCGCCTCTCCAGCCACTCCTCAAAGAGGGGACTTATCGCCGCAATTGTGGCGTGCCCACTGTCTGTCTGTCTGTCTGTCTGTATGTTACCTTTTCACGCCTAAGCCACTGAACTTCACACTGATTTCGATAAAATTTGACAAGGAGATAGATGGCATCCCGGGGAAGGACATAGGCTACTTTTTATCGACATACCACGCGGGCGAAGCCGCGCGCGAAAGCTAGTTATCTATATATGGGAGCCCCACTTAAATATTTGTTTTATTTTAATTTAGTTATTTATTTTTAAAGTGAATATATAACTAAATATTCTGTGAATATTTCAAGCGTCTACTTGTTGCCGTTATCAACATCGAGCAAAAACGAGCAAAAAAACGTGTTTTTTTTCGTTGCCCTTAAATATTTATTTTATTCTGTTTTTTTAGTATTTGTTGTTATAGCGGCAATAGAAATACATCATCTGTGAAAATATTAACTGTCTAACTATCACGGTTCATGAGATACAGCCTGGTGACAGACGGACAGACAACGGAGCCTTAGAAATAGGGTCCCGTTTTACCCTTTGGGTACGGACCCTAAATGTCAGCTGTTCTCTACATTTTGACGAACTAACTAACGAACTAGCTAACTAACTAGCTAGCTAACACAAATGTAGGGTACAGCAGATTTTTTTTCGCCGACTTTATATAGCTAGCTTTCGTGAAACTCGAAACCATAAGTTAAAAAATAGTTACCAGTTGCCAGTTGCCACCAGGGTCTACAGAGAACAGAGAGAAATAAGTAACTGCATAAATAATTGCTGGGAAACGACTTTTATTTTTGAAAGAAAAAAGAAAGAAGGAAAGTTATTTTATTTGGGACACGCACAGGAAATACAAAAAAGTAATAAAAAGAGCATTAACATAATTATTTTCGAATAAACATAACGAAAAAGAAAATAAAGACCTGTGTGAGGCCAAAAAGGGTCCTGTCTCGGTATAATGCTGCGATATTTAAAAAATAAATACCCGCAGCGCTGTTATTCTGATAAGGCCCAATAATTGCAAAGTGTGCAAATTCGCTGTTTACGGCAGCGCGCAATGTAACCCCCGGTAAAACATTGTGCTTATGGCTGCATGCAACGGTACAGGGGTTGGTGAGGTATTTCTTAAACTAGTTTTTGTAAAAAAAAGTTATAATTTTGACCTTCAAAGGAGATCATTCACTATCCATACATATTTGGGCTAAATGTGAAAGTCGCCAAACAAAAAAAAACGTTTTTCTCTTCATTTTTTATTACTACAAGCTATTAATTTAATTTGAATACTACCTATTAATTATTTTAACTAAAACATCCTGAAAACAGTATTTTTCAAAATCGTATAACAGCGCAGGAAATTGCCCACAGATTTGGTTCAATAGTGAAAAGCGAAGAGAATTACATGTTCTAACGGAATATATCTTTTTTTATTATTTGGCCGGCTCTTTTAATATTAAGCCCAAAATTAATGATCTCCATAACCGACTGGTCGACACTTCACGTGACCAGAGGGCTGGCTTGTTCTTTGGTCAAAGAATTAGCATTGCCATTCAACGTGGCAATGCTGCCAGTCTTCTGGGCACGTTTCCGGATGACAGCGATGCGGACGAATACTTCGACGCCTAAAGGTCCCTTTGTTTTTATATTTATTTAGTTAGTCCCTTTAGTTTTAGTTTTATATGTAAATAGTTAGTAGTGTTCTGTAAATATTGTGTATAAATAAATGTTAGTGTATAAGAAAAAAAAAAAAAAAAATCTCCATAACCAGAAGGATCCTAGGTATGGTACAAATAGTACAAAATATAGTTCCCAATAACCTGAAGAACAAGTGACTATCGGCTTCATTATGAGTATTTTTACACCCTACATTAACATTAAATTGCCAACTTAATAACATAAACATAGGTACCAGGATTAAGTAACTAACATCGTTACGAAATAATTACATAACTAAGCATTATTTCACGGAAACCAATTTCCTGGGTCATGTTTCCCGGAAAATAACGAAATTTTCATTTAATTTAATACTTACGCAATTTTCGAGTAATTAATTACACGATTGTTCCCCGAAATCTTACATTGGCGTAATAAATGTCGGTCTTAAGTGCTAAACAAAGATTAGATGGGCCAATATTTTGATAAACTTGAATCGGTTAATCAATCAATGTTTATTGTTTACTTGGGGATCAGGAGATAGTTTTGGGTCAATTATTAGTTAAGTCAATTATTAGTTTGGCTTCAACTTCGTAACGCCTCGGCTCGCTAGTTTAGATTACAGTTTTGAATGTATAAATTCTGTTACCAAATGTTCCCAGCTCTTATCTCCCATCATACTTTGATTTAGGGCTGATTTTTCAACAGTCAAATTCAGATTACTTGTAGCTGAGGATATTGCGGTTTGACAGCTTTGTACAGAAAATTATGTCAAACAGGATCGATGGCCGGTGGAGCAGAGGAGTACTTTTTTCTTTTTTTTTGTTGGTCGGAAATCATCAAATGTCTTCTCCCGCTCTGGGCGGAGCGGAAGGGCGTGTCAGACTTTTACTGACTAAAACCCACCCGTGTTCCTTCAGTTGCCCGTTGCCAGGGTCCCGGTATCCCTTTCGGACTTTCCCGAAACCCTGGCAGGGAGCAGACGAGTCCTGGAGTGGAGACCGCGTATTGGCAAGCGTAGTGTATGGGATGCCCCACAGCTAGATGGACCGATGGTCTTAAAATAGTGGCTGGGACAGACTAGATGCGTAAGGTGGAGGACAGGGCGTTGTGCCGTAGCTTGGGAGAGGCCTATGCCTATGTACAGTGCAGTGGACTGCAATAGGCTGAGTGGATTGATTGAGACAAAAGTAACTTAGACATCAAATAGGTAGTTTAAAATTCGGTCAATCTATGTTTTCTCCTAATCATTTTTAACTCACTGGTATAGATTTCTTCATTGTACCTATTTACACAAGTATTCTGGTCTTACCTATCCTTCATAACTACATCCTTTTTCTTTTTACACAGCTATTTATTTAATGTATTTAACCACACAAGTATCTTTTAGATGGTATTTTATCAATATTTAGAATTCCTTAGAGCTTAATTCATGTAAGTTTTGTGTAATTTTCATCCTCTGGTTTACGTTTCATTGTATTGGCCTTACCTGTCCATCTTACTTTTTATCTCATTATCTTCTGCCAATCTAAATAAAGTAATAATGAGGCAGTAACCTTACAGTCTCGTAACTGGTTATCTAAGAATGGCTTTTAGAAGCAGATGGCCATTATGGTATCACTAAAGGGTAAAGTGTGCACTAAGAGCCAGCCGCCGGAAAAGGATGCAATTAATTGTGAGCTATCTTGGCCGAATATAACTTTTGGGATTTTATTATGGTCAGTCGGGTTCGGTATTTTTGTTAGACACATACTATCATGAATGCGTTGTCTTAAATGAACCTTTGTGCTCAAAGTGACATACAAAAAAACGTCTCAAAAAAAAAGAAATTGAAAATGAATCAGTCATCTGTTTTAGATTTCATCAGGGCACAAAAAATCCAGATTTTCTCAAGTTTTTACAGGTCATCAATTCATGATTACTTAGGGTGAATTTCACCAACGACATTGAACACGTTCAGCACAAATCTGAGGCTCTAGACAAAGTGACATTCGATCAGCGATAACAATGATGGAAAAGGCAAAAATGTATAGGACTAACATAAGCTATCGAAAGCTTGTTTACATAAGCTATTCGGTTGAAAGTCGTTGTACGAAACGCTTTCGAAGCGATTGTCACTTGTCTAGGCCCTCTGGACCGCGTTCAAGAGCTGTCATGTGTCAACATTGAGAATACAGCTCTTGAACGTGGTTTAGAAGTGCTGATCACGTTCAGTTTCATTTGTGAAATAGCCAGTTAGTTGTAAGTCTACGAATAACCATTTAGTCTACTGTCTACCTCGGTAACAATCAGCGTGGAATCGGCGCATTGGCAGCGATGAGATGGTAACGCACAACTTCAGTCACGGACCGTCTTCAAAGCTGTCATTAAAAGTGTGGACAATGCCACCTTTAATGTAATCTCCGTGCTCTGCGGTAAGGGGGATGCGCTAAGGAAGCCCGCGAAATTCGAATTTTCTTACGTTTTTAGCAATTTGCTGGTCAGTGTCAGGTTGTATGTTGATTAAAATATGATTCGCGACCGTAACAAATATGGCTTTATAGAATTATAATAATTAGAATCAGCAATACAACTCCTTCAGTTAGAATAACTGCCAAATGTCATAATTCCACGAAATAGTCATTGAATACACTTATAATTATGAATTTAGTAGGTTGCATTACTGATTCTAATGTTTATAATTCTGTAAATCCATGTTTGTTACGGTCGCAAATCATATTTTAATAATCAACATACAACCTGATATTGAACTGCAAATTGCAAAAAACGTAAGAAAATTTGAATTTCGCGCTACCCTGAAGCTTTTGCCGTAATATCCGATGTTAAAACACCGGCCAAGTGCGAGTTTAACTCACACGAAGGGTCGGAACGGTTCGTGTGCGAGTACGGTGTAAATCAAATCAAATCAAATTATTTATTTGCTTGAATATGGGTACATGAGGTGATACATACAACAAAGTTCTTTAAGCATATCCTACCTACACAGGTGTGCAAATATCTTTTATAATTATTTAGATCATTATTCGTTAATTTAAAGAATATTAATATTAGATTATTTATGAAATGTATTAATTACTTACATAATTCTATTACTGAGCCACAAAAAACAAAGAATAAGAAAAATTAATTACATTTGTCATTTAAATAATTATTGTTAGATTTATTTATTATTATTATTTGTGTAGGTACGGATACCACCGAACAAAATTTAGCAAAAAACGCCGAATACACAGCTTTCTTGTATCGACCCCCTTTATTTTGTTATTTATTTTAACTATTTATGCACACACATATAAATACAGACAACAAGAAAGAAACAGAAAAATACGTACAAAGGCAATGCTTATTTCTAAAGAAATCTCTTCCAGCATACCTGCGATAGGAAAGTAGATAGAAGAGATGGTAGACAACGTGTGTAAGAGTAGAAGAGAAACAAAATACATAAAATAAGAAACAATTCACTAATTTAAATATAAACATACCTACAATATGAGAATATACTTAGGTACATACATACTCCTAAAATAAATATCACAAAAAAATATATAATTATAATGTACTTAATTTAAAATAACTATGCAACTATGACGAACTGGATAGGTAGTGTTCTTTCACTCTTCTTTTAAATACTGCAACAGTACTACTTAATAGTTTTACTTAATTTTATTTCTATTATTTGTTGTTACAGCGGCAATAGAAATACACAACCTGTCTACCTTTACGGGTCATGAGATGCAGCCCGCTGACGGGAAGTCGGATGGACAGCGGAGGCTCCGTTTGGCACCCTTCTGAGTACGGAAATATTGTTTGATGTTCTATCTGCCTACCTTTTTCCCAACTATGTTGGGGTCAGCTTCCAGTCTAACCAGATGCAGCTGAATACCTGTATTTTACATGGAGCGACTGCCTATCTGACCTCCACAATCCAATAACTAGGTAATACGATACCCCTTGGTAAGACTGGTTGTCAGACTTTCGGACTTCTGACGACCCGTAACGATGGCAGCCAGGACCAACGGCTTAACGTGCTTTCCGAGGCACGGAGGAGTCTCAGAATGTAAAGATGGTTACCCATCCACGAACCAATCTCGGCAAGCGTAGCTTAACCTGATCGATCGACCCGTGTGGCTGTTATTACTTAGCCACGAGCTCCTAACATTGTTTGATGTTACGATTTTTAATATAAAAGTCTCTACAAAGAAGCTACTTAGCGGAGTAAGGGTCTGATGAACCCATGTCCCGCTTAAGGCTACAAAAGACCTTCTTGTATTATAAAATCAATACCTCCGGACTTCCATTTTGGTAAGACATTAAACAAAATATCAATAAAGGCCATGGGATTATTAAATTTCTCATTTATAATTTATCTTGACCCGATAAACCGAACCCTTCAAACATGGTGATGAACGAATGAACGCGTCATGCGAAAAATGAAGCAGATAAAATATTTTTCAAGGTATGAAATAGAAAATCCATTTTCATTCACATTGCTGTCAACCGGTGAAATACCCAAAATACTGCGGGGTTATTGCACCACTTACACTGGCAATATCTTTCATTTTGACAGTTCAACAACATTCATTGCATTATTTACGCAATTTTGCTGAATTTTTCAAACATTATGAAGCAATGCATTAGCAATTTTCTTCTTTCGGATCGTGATTGAAAGTGTGTTATGCAATTGGGATGCTGGTAGCTACCATGTGGGTTAACAATGTTTCATTGGCTGGAGAAAATCTAGCCTTTAGGTCACTTGAAGAGTCAGCCAATGGTTTGGCAATATCTCGAAAAATAAAGCTGTAGCCAGACTGATGAAAACCCCACGCGGGGTATGGATTGAAACTCACTCGCGCCGATGGAGGTCAACTTATAGCTCTGCCTCATTAGTGCGTTGCGTCGTACGCCGTTGAAACGTCGCACGCGACGTTTCAACGGCGATCGGCGGACGAGAGACGAAGCAGGGGGAGGGTGATGCGCTGCGCTTTCGGAGCTCCGCGCGCGTTTCACGCTTATCGCGCAAGAATTGCCTCTGTATGATCGACAAAAACTGCACTCTGCCGTCACAACTTTTCGCCATTTCTCTTGAATTCAAAATAAACCGACCTAAAGGGCTTTATATTAAACTTTTTGAATTGGATTGAAACTAGTTTCATGGTTAATTTAACTCACTTTGAATTTGAGCTCAGTGCAGCAAACGTGGTACTTAAAAGTGCTTAGTGCTTGCAAATGTACGGAAAAATAAAAAAAGTAATTTGTGAAAGGATTTGGTTAATAACGTTTCGCTTATTTGCTAACGTAAGCTGAAAATTGGGTATTTCATGAGGCCATTTTGATTGAAATACGGCCAATGAAACGTCATCATAGTAAAAAAAAACGTATTATAAACATAAACAAAAGTAGAAAAGGATTGCAAATAGTCAGTGCTCTATTATAATTGAAATATAATTTAATGGTAATCAACCAAAAAAATGCACATTTTACATTAAAATATCACACAGCAGTGTTAGTTAGTGTTTCTTTTTTGAGAGTTGGAAATCGTCAAATGACTTCTCCCGCTCTGGGCGGAGCGGAAGGGCGTGTCAGACTTTTACTGACTAAAACCCACCCGTGTTCCTTCAGTTGTCTGTTGCCAAGGTCCCAGTATCCCTTTCGGACTTTCCCGCAGTGTTAGTTAGCCTAGTAGTCATAAGTCTCGAGTTCGAACCCTAGCCATGCACCTCTGACTTTTCGGATTCATGTGCGTATTGTATTATAACTTGCTTTAAAAACGGTGAAGGAAATCATCGTGAGGAAACCGGTTTGCCCGAGAGATATTTTTCGACGGCAAGTGAAGCCAAGTCAGAGGCGAGCTATGGACGGCATAAAAACTCTGACACCAGGTTAGTCACTAACCACACGAAAAATATAGATTAAAATATCAGTAATATAATGAACAAATAAAATAAAACTTTTCGAACCACTGCCCTGTTTGCACTTCTTGTATTTACAACGTCAAATGTTTTATTTGTACAGCCGAGCACACAATTCACTGCGACCTACAACTGTATGTACACTTAAGCACTAAAACAAATAGGCAAAACACCTTACATGAGAAGTCATGAGAGTCGACGAAAGAGTTGGTAAGCAGGCTATATAAACATATTTGCCCACAAATATTGTTATTACTGACATTATAACGTTAGAGGGGCTTGTGGCTATGAAAACAGCCGCACTGATCGATCAATCAGGTTAAGCAACTCTTGCCGCGGTTGGTCCGTGGATGGGTGACCATCTTTACATGCCAAGACCTGTCTGTGACTCGGAAAGCACGTTAAGCCTTTGGTCCCGGCTGTCGTTTGTAGATCTTTGACAGTTGTTACGGGTCGTCAGAACCGCGAAAGACTGACAACCGGTCTTTCCAAGGGGTATCGTATTACCCAGTAACTGGGTTGTGGAGGTCAGATAGGCAGTCGCTCCATGTGAAATACTGGTATTCAGCTGCATCAGGTTAGACTGGAAGCCGACCCCAACATAGTTGGGAAAAGGCTAGGCAGACGATAAATAGGTAGATCATCACCTGCCTAGCGTTTCCCAACTATGTTGGGGTCGATTTCCAGTCTAACCGGATGCAGCTGAATACCAGTATTGTATGTACCAGTATGATAAATAGGTAGATGACTGACATAATAACGTTTACATCACTTAAATTCATGACATTAAAGATTTGACAGAACATGGATAAAGTTACGGTTTGCTAGAAGAGTCATTCTGGTGTCAAAAACGCTCTATTTTTGTACAGACGTTATTGTGTGACCGTTCACCGCTTTCTTATGAAACCAAAGCTTTAGAATAGTTAAAGTTAAAGGGGATGCGCTAAGGTAGTCCCGAAATTTAAATATTCTTATTTTTTTTTGCAATTTGCGGGTC
Organism: Lithophane ornitopus; assembly: GCA_948473465.1. Taxonomy (NCBI): domain Eukaryota; kingdom Metazoa; phylum Arthropoda; class Insecta; order Lepidoptera; family Noctuidae; genus Lithophane; species Lithophane ornitopus. The sequence continues at coordinate 13,888,916 of OX419629.1, forward strand.
AGCTTCAGGTTGTATCTTGATTAAAATATGATTCGCGACCGTAAAAAATATGGATTTACAGAACTATAATCATAAGAATCAGCAATAGGTAGAACCTTATATTAGAGTAATCCTGAAATGTCATGATTTCAAGAAATAATCATTCAATAGGTTATATGAACTTAGAGAGTTGTATTGATGATTTTTACGATTAGAATTCTATAAATCCATATTTGATAAGGCCGCGAATCATATTTAGATCTACATACAATCTGATACTGACCTGCAAATTTAAACAAAATTAAAGAAAAAAAAAAAATTTTAATTTATTTATTTAAATCCCTTAAAACTACCATTACAGGTCTTAGCCTAATGCGATAGCCAAGGAATATATATAAAATTACGATCATTGTTTATAATATAATGTAAATAAGAGTACTTTTGCGAATTCACTCCAGTGACATGTAAATATATTTCGACCTGAATATAATTGATGGTGCGAATTGCTCGAGTCAGAGGGGTTTTGGCCAGCAAGTTGGTCCTGGCTGATGGTACGACTAGCAGTGGCGGGGGCCGTCGCCTCCACACATAGCGGTCGGGTACGTACAATCTCCATCAATCAATTAATTTCTCCGGCTATCCTGACGCTTTCGACTACTCGGAATATCCCATCCTTGGCCAGTACAAAGTGTTGATTTTTATTTTCCTTAAGGAAAACAAACAAATAGATCTAACCAAATCTCTCATATTTATCATTCACAAATATTCTTCATTTCCGCATAGGCCGGTCATATACCCACATAAAACGATGAAAGATATTGCTTATAACTCTTCTTTATTTAGAGGTCTTTATTTACGAGGAACAAGTTATGAGGTCGTATTTGACAGTGCACTAATATATGGAGATATATCTTCATTGGACAAACGCTATTAGGGGGAAACTCGGTAATGCCTTTACTAGGGAAGTATGCTGCAAATTTTACGTATTCTGATGCTTTGTGCCTTTTAATGCTTTATGGCGCTTTTATCATTACGGTGTGAAAGGTACTCAACCTGTGGTCTGGAGTTAAATGTGTAGTCTTCGTTATGGGCCATTAAAATGACGCGAGTGAAGGTTGTATAGAGAACCTCATCACCTAGTACTAAAAATAAATACAGGGTGTAAGGGACAGCCCTCCGCTTATTAACAGGGGACATTCAGCTCCTCCCGCCAACCTAAAACGGCATCCTAATCCTAACTATAATATTATAAATGCGAAAGTGAGCTTGTTTGTTTGTTACGCTTTCACGCTAAAACGGCTGAACGGATTTGGATAAAATATGGCACATGGGTAGACCATGACCTGGAATGGACATAGGATACTTTTTATCCCGATATTCCCACGGGGTCGAGACTTACGCGAGTGAAAGCGCGGGGCGCAGCTGCAGTCATTAATAAGTGCTAAAAATATTAGTCTATTTGTTCCCTATTTTTTTGTTTTCTCAAGATATTGGATAATCTTAATCAGCCTATAATATTCCCACTTCTAGAACACAGGCCTCCTTTCTTCGTGAGGAAGTGGGGTTTAATCCCACTCGGCCCCAGTGTGGATTAGTAGACACAGTAATGTCTTCGAATTTTTGGTTCTATAGAACATAGATACTGGTTTCCTCACAATGTTTTCCTTCACCGTTTTGAGAGCAGTAGTGATGAAATTATTTACACAAAGTAAAGCGCCTGTCAGGGTTCGAACCCATGACCTACAGCTCGTAAGTCGGGTGGTCGTTACCACTGAGTCACCATTGCTCTCAGGAAATACATACCACTATTTACATCAGACTAGCTTCCGCCCGCGGCTTCGCCCGCACGGTATGTCGATAAAAAGTAGCCTATGTGCTTCCCTAGGGTGCCATCTATCTCCTTGCCAAATTATGCCGAATTCCGTTCAATGGTTTAGGCGTGAAAAGGTAATGTATAGACAGTAATGTAGAGTTACTTTAGAATTTATAATATTTGAATTTAGTATGGAAGTATTGATTACTGCTCTTTGTAATTTTTGTATAAAACCTTACGTTGACCCAATTTAAAAACACTACGCTCCCGTTACCAAAAGATCAACATTGACATTCGATCCTAAAAAGTCGATTTAAAATGTCGACTCCAGTCGATCGAGTTCGTAAATTGGCCCTAAAGAGGGTGACAATAAAACCAGCCTCTTTTATGGACGTTTCTAGACGTGGCGCGTTAAAAAGTAACCCAAACGGTTTCCGAACTATCCCGATGTGAAAACCGAAGGTTATTTCAACAGTATTATCAACAGTATTATTTCGCCCTTTAATTTTTATCTTTTTTTTACGTTTTTTGTTTTAATAGCCATAATACAATCAGTGAAAAATTTAAGTGTCTGCCTATTACAGTTCAAAAGTTTCAGCCCTGTGGCAGACGGACGGATAGCGGAACCCTGTTTAAAAAAGCCCGAACGGTTTCCGAACAGTCCCGATGTGAAAACCGAAGATACAACTATATGGAGTACTGGTAAAAAAGAAAGGGGTTTTTACTATACTTAGAGGTTTATGTAAATAGCTACCTATGTTTTATCACTGCGGGATACAATAGCAGACTTTGCATTTAAAGCGATTCTGCGGAAGAGGGATTTTCGTTTGATGGAGTGGGACAATCTGCATTGCATTCTAGGCTGTTTGGTCTAGAATTCTAGATTTTCACATCGGAATATTGTGTTGGATTTATTTGATTGTGAGTGGCAGCTGTTTTACATACATTATGCTGAGCTTTAGCCCTTTTCGGGATTATAAGCATTGTTTTTTTTTCTATTTTCATAGTTTTATGGTGTTTTTTGTTGTAAGGCCAGTAAACGCAAGTTTTCTTTTTTTTTTCTGGATTAATTTCTTTGGAAGGGCTTCTTAAACTGGGCGTAACTTCACACTTTCGGGTCCGGTTGAAAACCAGCGTCAGGCACTAGTTGTCTGGCATTTTTGCTGAACTGGGCCTTTTTGGCGCAGCCGTGAGGCACACTCCCCTGATAATGTCCTACTTTACCTTCTTATTTGTTTCTTTATTTTTATTTTGTTATCTGCTGTATATTATGTAAGTATATTGTGTGCCTTTAAGTCTGTGCTGAATATATGTATTTTCTTTCTTTCTTTCTTGTTGGGTTTCTATAATGTCATCAAACGTGTATATTCCTTCTGACGACACCATTAGGTACTGGCCAGCCATTCTTTGATGGTAAACGTAGTTGGTATTTTTTTATAATATGAAACTGTACTTATAACAAAATAAAGCATTTTTTTATTATTTTTGTCTATCTGTTTGTTTGTTCCGGCTAATCTCCAAAATGGATGGACCGATTTTGACAAGACTTTCTCTGACAGATAGCTGATGTTATAAAAAGTAACTAAGGCTTACTTTTATTTTAGAAAAAAAATAATTGGGGTCCACGCAGTTTTGTCCGCGTGGATCCCAATTCTTTTTATCCCCAATTCTTTTTCTCCCCAATTCTTTTTCTCCCCAATTCTTCTTCTCCCCAATTCTTTTTCTCCCTTTTCAATCAAATTAATTTCAACTCGACTACGATTGTTCGCATTTCCAGTAAGATTATTACTCGAAATACGAACAGTACAAAATACAATATTATTACGTTGGCAAACAGTGGTTCTCTTTCACAACTCCTATTACTTTTTGCTGTGTTTCTCACAAGGGAAATCGTGTAAAGCAATGCACCGACCAAAGCAAACCAATGTGTTACGTACGAGGATGATTTTTATTTTATATTTATGGACTGCTGAGCTGTTTGCCCAGTGAGCAGTGGTGGCCCAGTGGTAACGGCCACGACTTACGAGTTGTAGGTCGTAGGTTCGAACCCTGACAGGCGCTTTACTTTGTGTAAATTATTTCATCGCCACTGCTCTCAAAAACGGTGAAGGAAAACATCGTGAGGAAACCGGCATGTCCTAGAACCAAATATTCGAAGACATGTGACATCTACCAACCCGCACTGGGCCCGCGTGGTAGATTACGGCCCGCTCCCTCTCGCAGAGAGGAGGCCTGTGTCCCAGCAGTGGGAACATTATAGGCCGATTATGCTATGCTATGCTGAGCTGTTTTATTTTGGTGGAATTTAAAGAAAAAGTTACATCAAGTACCCAACACATTGTAAATCTAAGATGTACGGAACCGTACATTACTTTACCGGCTTACGCGTCGTGCATTCTGCAAACAAAGCATTTATACTTATTATTGCAATTAGTAATATTATTTGCAGTATTAGGTACAAATGCTGTGTGTGATAAATCACTGTTTAATGAACATTCACGGTGATCGGTTTTATTTCATCATCACAATAGAATCGCCCCGTTATCGTATCCCTAAGTGTAGAAAATCCTTACATTTATTTTGGTCCTTCGAGCCGGATTATCGCAATTTATACATGGTGGAGGGTTCCTTATCGTAAAGAAGATGGTTAAAATAAAACCCAGTTAAAAATGTATAATAAAATACTCCAATAAAACAAATAAGTATGAAACAAACAATACTTTTTTTTTTTTTTCTTTTTACAAAACAAATGTGTATAACATTTGTTTTTCACGCTCTATTACAACCGGCGTGCGTGTATGACCAGGGGCTTAAAACAGTCACTTTGACAGAATCATAATAAATATTATGAATCATCGTAAAATGTCACAAACTGACAATTCATAATATGATCTGCGTGCGATTCATATTACGAAATAATTCATCTGTTTCACAGTTTTCTATGGAGATTCGTAAAATGGTCCACATAATATGAATTGATCTTGTTATTAGAGGAATTGCTAATGACAGCTGGAAATTCAGGAAATGAAATGCTTTTAGAGGAATTGCTAATGTGACCGTTTTAGGCCCACAGATGTATGAACGTAAACGAGGCAAAGGGAGTATGTAAGGATCTTAGCAGGAAGGGTTCTGTAGTTTCTGCCTACCCCCATGCGAAGAAGGCGTGAGTTTATGTGTGTATGTTGTTTTTTTAGGATTTATGACTTACACCAACTTTTTTTTTGTATTTATTACTTAGATTAGTAAAGGTAATGCATTCTATTCTTAATATCCCAAACCACTCCTAAATCTAGCCTTAAAACAAAATATAAAAACTAAAATAAAAATCCTTTGCTGTTACACACGCTATTCGGACGGGTTGACGTTTTAAAAGGCGAACCAATCTCCATTACAGTGGGGACATGGACGGAAGTCCATTCCGTTACCCACCTACGAACATCCTTTACTGAGGACGCTAGAAAAGGGGCGATTCATAACTTTGACATCCACTGAACTTACGTTCGAAGTCTATGTTGTATCGACATTTTTAAAAGCTTCTTTCAATGTGACATTTCACTTCCGTGGTAATAAAAAGGACGCTGGAACGAAAGTATTTTAGTAGGTACCGTCCGGTTCCTAGAAAATTCATTATGGTTTTGGTCACAGTAGGTAGGTCTTCAATAAATCAGATATAAACAACTAGCTGAGCGACTTCGTCTGCAATCCAGGATGAAAAGTAGCCTATATCCTTCTCCAGGTCCTGATCTACCCATGTGCCAAACTTCATACAGTTCCGTTCAGCCGTTTTAGCGTTAAAGCTTAACAAACAAACAAACTCACTTTCGCATTTATAGCAATATTAACAATACTATGACAGTTATCCATCAATTAATGTCATATGACCCAGTGTTTGTCTCGTCTATAAGAAAAATACCTACACATGCAAACGGCTAGTAGGCGTTCATTTGACGGGACTGAGGTTAAATACCTAGTGTTTTCGTACTCACAGAATAATACAAACAGGGTCCATTTTACCCTGCCAGGGTTACGGGAAAGTCCGAAAGGGATACCGGGGTCTTGACAACAGGCAACTGAAGGAACACGGGTGGGTTTTAGTCAGTAAAAGTCTGACACGTACTTCCGCTCCGCCCAGAGCGGGAGAAGTCATTTGATGATTTCCGACCATCAAAAAAAAAAGGGTCCATTTCACATTACATTTTCAAAATTGCAAGCAAAGAAGTAAATCTTTACCTAGCATTCGCCACCACTAAGAACAGACATTTTTAAACTACAATGTCATCTATCTAATAGCAACATGCACGAAAGTCCATTCCGCCGCACGTGAGTCCAAGTTTAAGCCCGAGCCACAAGAGAGGCGATTTATAATATCTTAAAATACAAAGAAGGTATTTTCTTCAGAACCAGTCATAAAATATGGAGTCATTTTTTTTTTAAATTTATTTATTAAAACAAGAAAAAAAAAAAAAAAACTGTACAAAGGCGGACTTAATGCCTGAGGCATTTATATTTTTCATTTTTTTTTTCATTTTCGAACTTTTTTTTGATTACGTTGAAGTTCTTAATACAAAACTAACAACTTTGTACCGGACTATTATTAAGTAGTCGCATTTTATAAAATAAAGTGGCGTTTCGGGTCTGTCTGTGTGTCGTTCTTCTAAACTACGCAACAGATTCTTAAGCGGGTTTCGCCATCATTTCTAGCACTCATTCCGAAAGGTTAATAATTATTTATAATACATTATGTTTTAACTTAAATATAGTGCGGAAATATCGAAGTTTTGACATGTCGACATTGCACGCGTGCGAAGCGAGTTGTTCCTTTTTTTGTAATAAGAACAACTTTTGTATGGTTGTACTTCAATCACAGTTACGTTCTACATCCAAAAACCAGCTCGATGATAAAACCATGTCACACGAAAAACCTCGGCCGATAATGTTGAGAAACACTGGTCACGCAATGTACAGAGAATACACAAATGTAGCCGCTAGCACTTTCTATGTTGATCTGGTACCGCATGGCAAATGCAGTACCTCCTCGCACATGGAAGTAGGTTAATGTTTTGCTTTAGTGCCATCCACTTGCCACTACAAAGACTTTGTAGAGAGTATTATACTCTTACCGCAGTCATACTTAATGTTAATCCTAACTAATATTATAAATGCGAAAGTGAGTTTGTTTGTTTGACACGCTTTCACGCTAAAACGGTTGAACGGATTTAGATGAAATTTGGCACAGGGGTAGACCATGACCGGGGGGCTTAAAACAGTCACTTTGGCAGAATCATAATAGGAAAATATTATGGATCATCGTAAAATGTCACAAACTGATCATTCATAATTTGATCTGCGTGCGATTCATATTACGAAATAATTCATCTGTTTGACAGTTTTCTATGGAGATTCGTAAAATGCTCCACATAAAATTAATTGCTTTTGTGTCATATTAGAGGAATTGCTAATGACAGAATGACAGCTGGAAATTCAGGAAATGAAATGCTTTTAGAGGAATTGCTAATGTGGCCGTATTAAGCCCACTGGAATAGGACATAGGCTACTTTTTATCCTGCATCGCAGACGAAGTCGCCGGAAACAGCTAGTTGAATATAAAATTCTAATTAATTAATAAAAATACTTTGTATCCTGATATTCCCACCAGATCGAGACTTTACACGGGTGATATCGCGGGGCGCAGGTGTTAGATAGATATAGTCGACCTCATAATTGCTTTACGACTTTTTACAAAAACTCATCATCATTTTCTTGTCCATATCCCAATTTATTTAGGGTCGATGCAACATGTATTTTTCTTCTATTATTTTAATTCTCTATTAGTCACCCCCTTCCTAGCCGTATCACCTTTCACACAATCCGTCCATTGTTTCTTTGGTCTTCCCCTGCTTTTAAAGCCATCATCATTACCAAGACTTCCCTTTTAATTAAACTACCACCTTTTTGCAAAGACTCCCGGTTTAATGAAACTTCATTATGGAGGCCCCCGACAAGTGAAGGTTGAACTGTCACATGAACAAAAAAAAAAGCATACAGATGAACATAGAACCTCCTCCTTTTTGGAAGTCGGTTAAAAAATAGACCTTAGGGCCTAGACAAGTGAGAATCGCTTCGAAAGCGTTTCGTTTTTCTACAACGACTTTCAACAGGATTGACATAAGCTTTTCGATAGCTTATGTCAGTCCTATACATTTTTACCTTTTCCATCATCAATATCGCTGATAGAATGTCACTTTGTCTAGGGCCTCTGGACTGGTTATGTGACGTGAAAGTGACATTCAACCTTAGGGTAGTCAAGCAATTGAATGTCATAGTCGAGAGTCGTGTCATAGTCGACTATAATATACTTACAACAAGGAAGGAGCGATGAATTAATGAAATAAAATTATAATATAAACAACATTGTGGGAGAAACAAACAAAAGAAAATAAAAGAAATGGAATTGGACTAAATAAGAGCCACAAAGCTAATTTGCAATTTTGTTTCCCATGATAAAAAGATCAACAGTGGTTTTAATAAAAAACAGGAAAAACTTGAGATAAACAATTTGGTTAATTTAAAATTAACCGCAGTTCTAATTCTTAAGTATGCCTCTAACAATGAAATAACAATAACAACGGCTTAGACACCTGTTGCTTACTCATCAACAGAAAAGGAGATTTCTACAGAAATAATAATAGGTACTTCAAAGCTAGACCTCAAACATTAACCCATTTAAATTTAAATTCAACCAGTTTTGGGATTAGTAACCTTAACTTCACGCTACACAGTTTAATTTCCATTACTACTTAAAATAGTTTTGTTTTTCATTCTAAAATCAACTTAGTTCTGTTTATCTTATAATTCATTATTGAGAAAATTGTGACTAACTATATTCCTCACGTTCCTCACTGATTACGCTGGGCAACAACGTCAGTAATTTATTAACTTAACTGAATTTGTTAAGACCTTAGATTTGCAGATGAACAAGGACATTCCGATAAATTGTGTTAAGTGGAATGCTCAACATTTTCTCGTTTCAATTTCCGTGGAATTCGAAGTGGATTTTATGGAGACATTTGGAATAAGTGGAAAGAGAGTAGTTTAAATCTAATGGCTCCAGAAGGTAGTTTCAATACAGTTATCCCAAAGCTTTGCATATTTAAAATCTCTTAAATTTCACAAATCTGATCAAAACTTTTAGAGTTTTACTCTTATTAATGTAGCTGAAACTAAGTATATTATTAAGTATTTTGTTATTTTATTGGCCCTATGATTTCTTGCGGGAGAAGGTAAAAAATAATCATAGATTTTTATTATTTTCTCATGACCCAACAAACCAATAGAAAAAAGGGGCCTTCCCTGACCTTCTACGTCCAAAAAAACTTGGCATCCAAATACCTTTTTGAATCACTTATTCTGAAAAGCAAAATACACACCCTGTTTACTTTTCCTCAACTATTTACGCTCAGACGGATTGGTGGTACCATTGAGATCGCACGTCCCACCATTTTTCTTTCCCGAACCGATACAATGGCAGTAATCGGTGCGTAACGAAATCGAATAGACGTTTTAAGGGTCCCACAAACAAATGCCATCAATAACTGCCCTGAAACCAATTTAGACGTTTTGGTTACCTTCCATTGTTGTTAGCATTACTTTGGATTAATTTATTTCGACTTTTATTCAGGTAGATTGATATTTTTTGTTCGAAAATTGAATTGAAATGGAACGTCTTTATTTGGGCGTTGATTGGTTCAAATTACCTATTTTGTTAGAGGTTATATTCTAGAACCCATTATGTCCTGGTACTGTCTACATTTTAATGTAAACTTGAATGTTTGTTTACGTTTCTCTGAATTTGCCAACTAAAGCCGCGTTTCCACTAGGCAACATTTGGCGCGCGACACGTGACGATCAACATGTACGGCAACGCTACACAACAGCGCGCGACGTTGCCAACATGACGCGTGGCTTGTTGTTTGTTAGATGCGTAGACAGACAACGTTGTTCAAAAAAAGTTTCGCGCTGACTTTCAACATGTTGGGCAACTTGTTGTGCAACATGTTGCGCGTCAATTGTTGCCTAGTGGAAACGCGGCTTAAAGCTGGATACCTAAATAGCTATAACAAACATCGTCAAAAGCGTCACAAGGGCATGCGTCTGTCATTTCGTACGAGTGCTCTTCAAATAAGATGTGTATGATGAGATACAGTGCGCTATGTATCTTGCTTGTAAACTTGACGAACTACATAAGTAGACTTGAGGACTACAATGAATACATAGAAATAAAACTGTAGTAACTAATAGCCGGATTCAATTACATTTTTATTATGGTACTTTTAGTCGTTTTTGGTCCACCCATGTGCAATTTCATCCAAATCCGTTCAGCCGTTTCAGCGTGAAAGCGTAACAAACAAAATACGGGTGTAGTTTAGGTAGATTTCTGCCCAACCCGTCGCGAAAATAAGGCGTGACGATGTTTTATTTATGTTATTTTACTATGCAGAACTACAATGCCAGATATAAGGTTCATACTTACGGGAAATGAAGATAATCAAAAATCAATGCTACAAACTATAAATAACACTGATATCAGTACAAGGCTTGTGGCTAAGAAATAACAGCCGCACGGGTCGATCAATCAGGTTAAGCTACTCTTGCCGCGGTTGGTCCGTGGATGGGTGACCATCTTTACATACCAAGACCCCTCCGTGCCTCGGAAAGCATGTTGGTCCCGCGGCTGTCATTTGTAGATTTTTGACAATTCTTACGGGTCGTCAGAAGCCCAAAAGTCTGACAACCAGTCTTACCAAGGGGTATCGTGTTACCCAGTAACTGGGTTGTGGAGGTCAGATAGGCAGTCGCTCCACGTAAGATACTGGTATTCAGCTGCATCCGGTTAGACTTGAAGCCGACCCCAATATAGTTGGGAAAAGGCTAGGCAGATCATGGCAGATGATATAAGTACAAGTACCTACAGCTATTTTAATAAAATCAAGACTTTCTATTAAAAAATCTGCATCGCTATTGCTTCTTCTAATAGAAACGCTAACTTCAAAGCTCCTTCAAAAGCGTTGTATGCAGTACATTCGTCATTCCGAGAGAGTGCACGTCAAGTTAAATGTTTATGATGTCATATGCACTCTGGAACTTGCAACTGAATTTATTCTTGATAATAAATATAACAGCAAGGAAGCTTTTAGTCTTGCTACGAATCTTGTAGTTGAAAAACTAAATACTGCGGCAGGAGAAATACGCAAGGAAAATAAGACGCTGTAAATATTTTAAGCTACGTTGGTTGTTTTGGGGAACAGTACTTCCCATGAAGAAATTGTCCAAATCCCTTGGGTGCCGTAAGCAGCCATGTCTGAAGAGATTAAAATTAATTAATTAAGATGTTGGGATTAAAATTTTGCGGTCTAAGCAAGGTGAATTTGTTGTAATATCTTAATGCTTTATGATATTATCATGATGCTGTAAAACCCATTAATTTTCTATGATGTTGATAAATTAACTGTTGATCCCTATTACTGGTTGAATATATGTATGTATACAAGCAGATATGGGTAACATGCTAAATTATATCTTGCATGGTGAGCCTAATTTACAAGACGACTTATCTGAACTCAAAAAAATACACTTGTATTCAAGAAGCCTAATATAGTGGTTGTCAAAGTTATCATGACAGCCGACTATAAATGATTTTCTATAATATTGTAAAGAATCAAGTTTTCCTAACTGAACAGACAGCTGTGCTGCTGGGGAGTTTGTTACGCCACTTCTTCTTCCCAGCGAAAGCACTGCGATGAATTGCGGGCGTTTTGGGGGACTGTCTTATATAATTTTGACGTTCGAAAAGTGCTCACTCTCAGCCTAGTTTTAATAATTGACTTACGATTTTGCTAAATTTCAACAAAACGAAAATGGCGAAGCTGGTGCTGATGCTAAAATTAGGACTTCCACAATCAATAATATAGAACATCTATCAAAGAAACCACTCCTATCTCATTCTAGTGCAATAAAGCTGAAGATTGTCACTCTTGTGCAGTCATTGGTTGAATGACTTTCCTCAAGCGCATTAGACGATGTCAGGTCGACGCCAGCAAGACAGTAACCTAGTTCGTTTGGCTTGAAACTAAAACGACACTGGGAATTAGCAGCTGACTTTGAGTTTTTCTTGGAACACGTTACAATGGTAAAAGTGGAAGTTTACAAAGTATTGTGTTGTGACTTAGCTTCAGTAAAAGGTTAGTTTATTTTTGTTGGGAAACTAGAAATTGTATATGATTGGTGTTTGTGGTCTGACTTTAAATATATTGCAGTTAGCTTTCATTTGTCGTGTGAAAGGAATATCAGCGACTTACAATTTATTATATTTTCCTCCGAATTAAACAGATTATAAGTTCACGTTTATATTTAGCTTAAAAATATATATACTTTAGTTTCCACATGACAGTATACAAAAATGTGTTAATGTGTTGTAGCATCAGAGTTCTAGTTCGACTACTTGCCTGCCTGGGTTGCGGGAAATACCGAAAGGGATACCGGGACCTTGACAACAGGCAACTCACGGAACACGGGTGGGTTTTAGTCAGTAGAAGTCTGATAATTTCCCAGCCTCAAAAAAAAAAGTTTGACTACTTGTAAGTATGAACCACATATATGAACATAAACGAAGCAAAAGCAGTATGTCAGGATCGAAGCAGGTGGATTTCTGTAGTTTTTACCTACCCCCATGGGAAGAAAGCGAGAGTACCATCGCGGAAACTGAAGGTTGACCACGTTTCAACCTTACTGCATAAGGGTGAAAAGTGTTCCACCACCAATTGTCCGCGTTCGAATGTATGTAAAAATGAAAGGTCAAAAAAAAAACCGTTCCATTATTTTTCACGTTCGCTTGTGAAAACTACTGTGTTGAACCACTTGACGCTACCAAGTGAGGTTTGAACTATTCTACATTAAAAAAAAAATAGCACCAACATTCGAAAATCAACAACGTGTACGAACAACTCTTGAATTTGGAGAGCCGAATATTTTTACAGTCGAATATTTACATGTTGGTACAAAACTAATATTTACTAGGCACACCACTAGTTTGCATTGTTTTGTGGTCGCGTAAAAACTCGATGTAAGCGGATAAATGCACGGAAGAATAGGGGCTTTATATATTGTAAAGATAGAAAAGGGGGAATAAGATCAATGGAAAAAGCCCTCATAAGTACCATTCAGGTAAATTTGCAAATTGACACCCTACGTCAATTTGCCGTGTCATAGCAATTTTATCCAGCTGTCAAATAATTACGGTTGTGATTTATATAAACGGACAATTTAAGTTGATGCTTCTGAAATTAAGCGACACCAGAGTTGCTAATTTCCCTGACTTTACATACAACAATAATTACCGTTAAGTCAAGCGTGGTCTTACACGCAATTCTAACAGATTCATACTTTTCATGGTTCCTTTACTTGACCAATATGTACTGATGTGTCTTACAGTTGTAATAGCAATCACGTCATTTGGTTTAAATAGATTATTTTTTCATTATTTGTCTTTTATAGTGATTCTTTTCTATTTTGTGAATGTGAGAACGTTGGAGGGTTATTGGACTGTATATATATTGAACATCTTCTATTTTGTTAAGTACCTGGTACTTACTTGTTCAAAGGCCTACATTGTTCTCCCAGGCCTACTAACACTGTAAAATGAAAATATTGTAAAAGCCAATTATTTTTAAAGGAGTAACCGTGGTTTCTTGCCGGCTCTTCTCGATTTTGATTTTGACGGAGTCGTTGCATTTTCCAGTGCTTAATATTTCTGGGCACCAACTTGTCTCACATGTCTTGTAACTGTTGTCAAAGTATTTCCACCATCGCTACCTGAATTCTATTTTTTGGAACTGTATCTCCTAGAGTAGATTATTTTATTTCACATATCCTAAAACGATGTGTGGTTGTTATCTACATAATTGAAAGGGGTTGGAAATCCTCTCATAAATTTTTCCTAGTTTATTTCCCACGAGTGGACCAATCGATCTTCCACATAATATTAATTGAGATCGATCCTCGTTCGTGACATACACTGTAATTTCCTTCTAAACTCGATCCATTACTCTTAATAATGTCAACTTTTTAACTCGCTTTAGGTTTGTATATTATAACAGAAGGATTTTTTTTGTTGTTGAAAACTGTTTTTTTTTTTTATATGTCTACTTAAATGGATCAACTTTAAAATGCCGTGTTGTGGAATTTAAGAAATTAGGTATGTAAAGAAAAAAAAAATATCTTCAACAAAAAAATTGCACGTCAAATTTTTCTGATGATGTTATTTTGAAGGTAAAGTAAAAGTCCAAACAGTTAGCAAGAAAAGCTACAACTATGTCTAATAATTTCAGCGATACAATAATTAAAATAGAATTAGCAAAAATAATAAGACAAGACAATTTTAATAAAAAGAGCAGCGAGCAAAACTGAATTAAGTCCACAATTCAAATTAATGGAAAATCTCACTGACGAATTACAAATATCACTTACAAACAATTTAGCGAAGATTCTATGCCATTTCGAATAACACCGAAACAAAATTAATGTTTCATTGAAAACGGGGCTACCATCACGAAGTTGACAAACTTTGAATTCAAATGTTATTGGACCAAAACAATCTTCAGCAGAACAGAAACTGTTGTACTGAATTTCAGTAAAATGGTTTTCAACAAAGTTTTTCAGTGATACACAAAATGGTCTTTGATTTTTTACCAAATAAAAGTTGTTTGAAAAGTTTGGTGCTTATCTGCTTAACTTTAGATTTTATCGAAATCAAGTTCAGGCCCGAAAAACGGAAAAAGGGAAGGGGAGACCTTTGCCCTGCAGTGGCACAACACAGAATTATAATAATAAATAAGTACAAACCCAAAGTGAATATGAATAATTCTGATGTTATAATTTAAAAATGGCTCTACCCACGTAGGTATTTCCTTAGACCGCTACAAATTAGTCCGAGGGGAATATTACCCCAGTTTACTTGCTCTGCACAAGATAATACCACGGCCCGTTCTCCGGACACAATATATTATTATTATTTTACGATGTACGAGCAAGCTGTAATAGGAGGAATATTCATGAGGAATTATGGTAGTATTAGTTCAGAAGTGTACCCCTTGCTGCTACAACTAATATTCCATAAACACCTGTTACGTCAGCCAAAACAAATGATGTATTAACATTCATATAGGAAACAGTGAAGCAATAAATATCAGCTTTGTGCAAATACCATAATATATTCCAACATTTTAATATATGGGCCCACTTTATCACCCACCACAAAACGAAAGCTGTAAATAAATAACACGCTCGACCCTTTCAGAATACCAGTAATTTCATATCGCCCGCAATTAATACGACAATTATCGGTCGAGTACCTTTGCTCCGTATCATTGTCTCTCTCCCATACTCGATTTGAAGGAGATAGCACTTCCAATCACCTGGAAAATACTGGTCGGAACTGGTAAATACCAGTTTATACCGGTAATATCTGGAGAGCGTGAACCTTAATCAAAGGGGACTCTATTAACATTTTATTGAGAGGGCGATTCTTTTATAGGCTCTTTAGGTTCTTGGTTTATGAGGTCAGATTCTGATGATAGATGGAAGAAGGAACTTGAATTAATTGCCTTATCTTCAACGTAATATATTCAAAATATTTGGACTCAATTTCCTGCTGAAAAAGAAAAGAATTGTGAAGCGGTTGGGAATAGCCACGCTTGATGAAAGAATAACATACGATAATTGGATGTCCTACAGTTGAGTGAGTTTACTAAAAACAGAGCTATTGGAGCTTCGATCAATAATTTGAGAGTATAGGTGATGATCAGTTTTGAAAACAACGTCTAATGAATCACTTGTTATTGTCCAATGCTGAGTAATTAACGACCATCGTTATGGAGTGCCGCAGGGAACTATCTTTGGTCCATGTCTCGCTCGGCAGATTAATGATAGCGGCATATGGCAACTAATTTTCACCTCGATGCTAATGTCTAAACTCGTTACGAATAAGTAGTTCTCTCATTAAGGTTACGATAGATTGTGAATTGGAATTCATATCGAGAAAACATGAAACGCTACTGAATTTGATTAATATTATATTCAAAATTCATGCACTGTTTAAAGTTCGGTATAAAATGATAAATTAAACCATAATCATATGCGTAAATTCACTAAAATATGATGCAGAAATTGAGTTCAGTTCGTTTCATTGACATACAAAATGTGAGTTAATTAAACGGTTCATGTAACGGGAATATGAAGTTCTAAACAAAAGCATTATTGTTCGTTAAATAGCATGCAGCTTTATTATTCAGTTCATTTGCACATCAAATTGGTACTGATGTAGAATTTATGTGGTATAATGTTCATTCAATGTGATCATATTCCGTGTTCGGTGTTCATCCAGTAGGTAAGCAATGTTATAAAATTAGGTACATCAAAATTGTATTCCCCAAAGGGGTTAGTAGCGTTGCATCACCCATAGTTCGCCAGTTTATGTTTTTGCACTATTTAAAAGGGGTTTTCCTATTGCCAACCAAAGCACAAATCCAGTAACCGATACACTGAGAAATCCCTAAAGAAGAAATCCACTAACATTTATCACGACTCGCGGGGTAATTGCGTAACACACTTACAATAGCAATGGCTTTCATTTTGACAAATAAACAACATTCATTGCGTTATTTACGTTGTAGAGCAGACAGTTTTTTCAAAAATAATATTGAGCAATGGATTAGTAATAGTTTTTAAAATCATTCAGATTATGATTGATAGTGTTTTGCTATTAAGGGAGCCGGTATCAAACCCATGGCTTCACGCCCATCAATCGCGCTTGCAACCACTAGACCGACGGGGTAATTGTTTAATAGGACATCATCATCATCTGCCTGGCCTTTTCCCATGTTGGGCTCGGCTTCCAGTCCAACCGGATGCAGCTGACTGTTTAGTAGGTGTGCAGGCAAAGTTTGTGCAATGCACAAATGAAATGCGATGTATGTTAATTATTGACTTTGTAATCCGTTTTTACAATTTGTAGGAAAGACATTAGCCTAGTGACGGCGCGTGCGGTGTGTCTGTTCGCTCTGACGTTCGCGCGAGTGGGGAAGCGTTCCGAACTTCTTGATGCCTGTCACTCGCGTTTAGTTGCTATCATCGTTAACAGTATGTAATATTGTTAATATGAACAGACACGTGAAAATAATTGCATACCTATAACAAACACACCATCTGTCACCTCAAACTATCCAAGAGACAAATGGAAGCGATTTATTTAAAAATATAAGCCTAAATCCATTTAGACCTTTCCGCTCCATATTATGGTAGTGATACAACCAATTTATTATAGGAAAATAGAGGTCTATTGCTCGATAAAACGGCCGTACGATTAGTATGAGGATCACGTATTTGACCCACTCCATTGGGTTCGTATAAAACAATTCCTTCTTGTTACTTTCCTTCTGTTTCTAGGTCAGCTTCTGTTTGAAGGTCCCATTCAATGAGGCTAATTAAGAAAGTAGAAATAGTTGGGAATTTAATATTTATTTGAGGGTCGTGCTTGCACGATTGATTTGCCTTAATAGTACCTTTTATAGAAATATAAATCGTTATGATTATAAAGGATTGTAAATTAATCAGTGCAAAACTATTAATAACGAATCATGAATTAATTCTAACTTAATAATTGTCGAAGTACCTACATAACTAAGTGCGTCTTGTCCAATCATCATGAATAAAATAAAGAAATCGATTGACCGCTAAAATTCTTACGAAACAGAGCGGCAACATATTGTGTTTAAAATGAAAGCTAAACATTAATTATTTGTACCTACGAGGAAGTATACTAAGGTAGTTTAAAAACAGAATACAAATCGGAACGGCAACATCGCACTGTAATACGATCACTCAGTAAATGATACTGGAAAGTCTAGAATTACAAAGCCACATTCAGACAGGGACAGAAAATAAATTGAGACTAAGTCTGTTGCTTTTGCCAGTATTCATTTCACGCTACTCACACTAGATGAAAATCTAGAATTTACAGAGACATAACCTGTCTAAATAAATGTAGAATTTTCATAATTATATTACAGAGTATAATATGTACGGTTCTCAGTAACAGCCCAGAGTGTGACTGAACCTGACATTAGATAGGAATTCCCCCCATAATACATTGGATAAAATTTGAAATGTGAGTGCACCTTGATCACTTTTGGACTTAGTCACATTAATCTCGGCGCTGTCATAGCTAGTTCTCTAAACAAGCTAATAATAATAGGCATGAGGTAGTTTTATTTCATGTTTGAAACCGTCGCGTTTTCCTGTTCCTAAATACTCCACTCCACGAATTGAAGTCCACTATTTACCGAAAGACCCAAAGGGTGGGCTACACGATCTGCTCGAGCAGTTAACCAGTGATAAAAAAATCAAAGTAATAAAACCCAACTACAACAAAAAACTCAACAAAAAAAAAAGATGTAAACAAGACATCACAGACAGACAAATTAAAATTCTGGAGTCACGCGTAATCTGTTCGATTTATGCCCTAACACGTGAATCCGGATTTTTGTCGTCGTCGGGTTATATTTTTATAACTTTATTGGATTTGTTATATAGTTATATTTAATTAATTCCTTATAATTAAGCCCTTTCATTTGATACCAAAAAGAGCATCATAAAAATAAAAAAACATAACTTTTTGTCCTCTAGAGGGCGCCATATTCATTATCATTTAATGTCAGGTCACATACCCAATAATCAACGGACGATCAAGAAGCTTCTAACGATAACATTTGTCAAATTATTATGAGCAGTTTGGAAGTTATGAGGGAACACATGAACATACATACCTACATACATAGTCAGGTCAAAATTATAACCCTCCTTTTTACTTCGCCGTAGTCGGGTAAAAATACACGTACCGCTCGTGCAGTCAACAGCTTCAAGCTGCCATTGATAACTGCTGTAGCAGTTCTCTCAGCTCTCTCTCCTTCGGGAATAAAAGCAAGATGTAATGTTAAAGATATACGGATACGCTAAAGCAGGTTTGACCCTCCAAAAGTTTTCGCCTTGCAGTGCATCTGGGAAATATGAAAATAGGAAAGTTTACCTGAACTCAACTTTCAAGAATATACGTAACTGCATAAAACTTGGATGTCCGTGCAAGTTAAAATAAAATTTTCAAGAGATAAAGATGTCTCGAGGTGTCCGCTGTTGAATGTAGTACACTACAAAGACTGAGGTCGTATAAATACCGGTCTTTGGAGGATGGTTTGGTAACCATAACTCTCTGCAGGCATTTGTAAGATCACGTTTTAATTTTTAATTATCTTGGAGTGAATGAAGTAGAAATAGAATACGCATTAACGAACGCTTTGAAAATGAAATAATGTCTGTATAATTATTTATATCGTTCGCTAGATTTTTTGACACGAAAATCGGGAAAAATATAGCATAATATCCTTTAATCTATCGGAGCATCTAGAAGAGCTCGTGGCTAAGTACATCCGCCGTCGATCCATCAAGTTAAGCTACGCTTGCCGGGGTTGGTCCATGGATGGGTGACCATCTTTACATAACGAGACTCCTCTGTGCCTCGGGAAGCACGTTAACACGTTAGTCCCGGCTGTCATTCTGTCATCTTTGACAGTCGTTACGGGTAGTCGGAAACCCGAAAGTCTGACAACCAGTCTTACCAAGGGGCATATCGTATTACGCAGTTACTGGGTTGTGGAGGTCAGATAGGCAGTCTCTCCATGTAAAATACTGGTATTCAGCTGCATCCGGTTAGACTGGAAGCCGACCCCAACATAGCTGGGAAAAGGCTAGGCAAATGAATATTCTTTCATCTATCTCTATTTTTCCCAACCCAACCAAATAGCATTTTGGCACATCCCTACCCGGAAACGTTTAAACCAAAATAAACCCATTATCACAGCAATAAGAGCCACCCACAAAAACATACGAGAACACTTTTAATATCTTCGCAAAGGGACACAGTAACTAACACGCACGCGACATTGTAAATAGCTGTTAAGAGGAGCAGGTGTTGGGAACAGCTCTCGAAAGCTTTTAACTTAAGAGCCCCGCACTTGGTGACTGCTACATACCATCGTCGGTCGCTTTATGAAACTTTGATATGGGGAATAATGAAAAATGTTTTGTTAGAGGGATATTTTTAGATATTTTTTTGGATGCTCGGGACAATGTCTTGTTAAACTTGAGTAGGAATGGATAAAGATCTCTTTGAATTGTATACCCTTGTGCTCCTGGTTGCGCTCACGTGGGTTAAAAATGTTAAAACTTTTCTAGAGAAAGTTTCCATGACTAAAAACTACGAAAAACAGACTAGTGATTCTCAAGTAATAAGTACACAAACGGACAGAAGGATAAGTATTTTATAAGGTGCTGTTACAGATCTTTATTGGAACTACAATCTAGCCTATTGAATAATTATTTTTTTACTTAAATTGTAACGTGTTTTCAAGAACACAACAATACAACTACTACTTAGATACTTTAGAACTTTAACTTTGTTTTTTTTTTTACGTATTACCCAGTTACTGGGTTGTGGAGGTCAGATAGGCAGTCGCTCCATGTGAAATACTGGTATTCAGCTGCATCCGGTGAGAGTGGAAGTCGACCCCAACATAGTTGGGAAAAGGCTAGGCAGATGATGACTTAGATACTTTATCAGTTACAAAATGTCGACCTTGGAGACAATCCCTGCTTTGACGAAATTGAAGTAATTCGTTTTTTTTCTGTCATTGATTATTGACTACCAGACCCAAAACTTACCTAACTAAAATTTTAAACTTAAAACCTAGGCGTTTTCCGATAAATTGCAGACTTTAATGAAAAGGTCAGCAAAGTTGAAAACTCGAATGCGCCTGTTATTCCACCCCGACCTATTAGTGTTAAAAATGAAACACAGAAATGCTGCTTGCAAACAGAAATTGTACTTGCTCGTTGGAGTTAGCAGAAGTAATATTAATTTGAACGAACACCGAAAGAAGATCTGCTAGTAGTAAATGGATATACAGGGCGGCAGAGACATTACCGCGCAATCTGTTACCATGGGTTCGGAACATAATACTGGACACTCCTGCATTGAACATTTTCATCGGTTACGTAACGTCAGCTTGGAGTGAGGGGTGCGGTACTGCGCAGCAAGTAGCGCACTTCAGAGCCGCCATAATGTTAGACGTGAACTATAGTCTCAGCCTTAAGGTTTCAATTTACTGATAATTCTTTTCAAACGTTGTAAGGCAATTAAGATAAACTACTTGGCATATACAGTGGGGTATTTTAAGATTCAGTGCCCTGGCCCTGGAACTTTTTTTTTTGTTGGGAATACATCCAATGACTTCTCCCGCTCTGGAAGGGCGTGTCAGACTCTTACTGACTAAAACCCACCCGTGTTCCTTCAGTTGCCTGTTGCCAGGGTCCCGGTATCCCTTTCGGACTATTCCGCAACCCTGGCAGGCATCTGTCCTAACGGACCCCGTCAGGTGTGCTGACATCTCTTTGAGGCGCACGTGGAACACGACGCGCCATCGACCCGGGCCTGGTCCTTATCCGTCCGCAGGCCCGCGCCTATGGTGGCCGGGAATCCGCCTGGGATTCCCCACGCCTAGGGTGTCTCCAGAGGCGGCGGTTAGGGGCGTGAGGGCGCAAACTTTGCCTCTCCCTCACGCGTTCCGCCTCCTCCTTCGCGAGCATCACTGCTTCACAGAAGGAGGTGACCGCCTCCCATGCCTCTCGCTCCGTACCATGGCTTGGACCAGGGCCGTACGCGAGAGATCATTGCCGCCAATCGCCTCCACCTGCCCTGGTACCCGGCCTGGCCCTGGGCCGGGATTCATAATAAATATTTAAGACAGTTGTCTAGCCATATTTCATATTTCCAGTAGTAGTAGATACAGTAATATTGCCGAATTAATCAAAACAGGTAAATATTTGACAGTTATTTACGACGTTGCCAAACTTTCAGAATAAAGTACCTCTAAACTTTTCTCCAGCTCTAAAACCGAAAAAAGATCGTTGTCATGCTACTGATATTGCGCCTTTTTTGGTCATTATTAACAAGAACGGTCCGCTTTAGAAGTAAAAAACGTTAGTGACAGAAACCGTCATCAACATTCTATCCACATGTCCATCAAGTAGGATAATCTTCGGCTCTCGTTTTTCTAATATTAAAGACAACGTAATGTAATACTTTAAAAGCAGTTTTTCTAGAAAATTGGCCGTTAAAATTGTTTATTTCGGCCTTTTAATTAGAAAGAGCTTTGTTTAAAAACTAATAACTTTCTACAATGGAGGAGCTAGCCTATTTATTAACGACGAGGAAAGTTTTCAGTTTGACGTGAAGTAGGTATTCTGTTTGACTCGGGGAAACCTTGGAAAACAGAACCTTTTTGTTTGAGATTAATGACATAAAAATTTCGGCTGGCCATAATTTTTAATTAATATCTTGGACCCGTATATTATACTTTATGAATGAAGTTTACACATAATGTAGTTTAAAAAACCTTCATATTTCATGTGACTCTCAAATATAGAGCACTAGCTTCCGCCCGCGGCTTCACCCGCGCGTTATGTCGATAAAAAGTAGCCTATGTACTTCCCCAGGGTGCCACCTATCTCCTTGCCAAAATCCGTTTAGTGGTTTAGGCGTGAAAAGGTAACATACAGACAGACAGAGTTACTTTCGAATTTATAATATTAGTAAGGATTATATTGTTTTAGGAACTGCCAACGTACGTAAAGGTCATTTACCTCATGAGTATAAAACAATTTAAAAATAATTGTAGTAAGGCCATCCCCAAAATACCTACACGATCATTTTGAACCACCACTCTCTAAAAACAGTCAAAACTTTACCGCTTTCAACGCGTTAAACGCGCGTAGCAGTGAATACAAACTTTATTACTATCGTCGAGTCACCGAAGTGGTGACGTCATTATTCTACGGATGACACGCTGTATAAACTCGTGGTACATTCACCGGGTATTGCGGCCATGATTCGGGGAAATTGAGGATTTATTTTTGGGACAGAACGTGAGACAAAGGGTTTCATGCAGCTTTTAGTTTGTTCATGAAGGTGGGTTTGGCTTTGATTTATATTGCAAAGGTATTGCTTCCACGCTTCAACCACACTATTACATTCCACCACTGGGCAAAAGGTTTCTTCTTAATTTTAGAACAGCATTCTATAGTCAAATGCTTAAACAATGCATACGTATTTCATAGATTGACCACTTACTTTTACTGCACTTACTACTAATTCAAACTGTGCCCGCGTGGTATATTATAGCCGACTCTCTCTCAGCCAGCTTGGGTAGTAATTAAAAAATAAATCTGACGCATTTTCCAGCCACTATTTTAGCTTTTCAATACCTGTAATTAATTTCTTAAAACCATTCTTCACGTTAAGGAGGCCGCCACCGCCTCCTTGCTCGAGGGTGTCGTTACAAGTGACAAATGAGTTTAATCAGTTAGTTGGGCAGCATCTCACACCTTTGTGCTGTTTCTACACATACCGGGAAACCATAACTAACACTAGTTTTCTATTTGTTGTAGAGTTTTAAAAGTAGTTTGTTTAATATGCAAGAAGAACAGACTTGTCAAGAGATGAATGTTTCTGGCAAATTGCTGTTCCATAATTTATTACTAAGAACGGAAGTGGAGGGAGGATGGAGGGAGAATGAATAACTAAAAATGTATGTCCTTTAGAACAAAAAATGCAGTGGATGTGAGAATTACCTCTTCTTCTGGAGTCGTTAAAAATCGTCTAGTGGCCTGGTTTAAAGAAAAAGTTTTTATTTTTTGAGAATCTATTATCTAAGTATTACACCATAGTCACCCTATTGACTATACAGGGTGATTCCGACCGCATCCTAAAACTCGAAACGAGTTTGTTTTTCAAACAATTTCACGAATCACGACCCTTTATTGTACACCCTTCTATTTTGCGGACGTTTTTTAATTTTTAAATTATCTGTTTTACGTTTCTAAGCCCAAATTTTTCCGTTCAATTAAAAGTTCAGATTTCGTAGTGATTAAAAGGATTTTTCGATAGCATAGTAATTAATTTGGGGCGGTTATTGGATTATGGTTTCCAATTTTATTAGATTTAAGAGTAAAATTGAGTTAAGGTTAGCAAAGAATTAAATTAGTAGATTGAGTTCTACGACCCTATGAATTTATCTATCTATCTATAGGTATAAAAGTCAGCCGTGCGTTGGTCTTGCAAAAATTAAATTAAATTTTAGGGAGTGCCTCGCCTGCCGGCGCCGGCTCCCAAAAAAACGCCATTGGGAACCGGCAATGACATTACTGCCGGCAGCAGAGATTAAAAACATCGGCTGCCGGCACCGCCGGTTCCCATAATAGACACCGGCAGCGCGGCGTTTATAGAGAAACCCTTCCGTATTCCGAAACCCAACTAACTAAAATATGTTTTTCTGCATATTCTAGTCGTTTTTGGCCTTTTTGCGATTAAAAGTATTAAACCTAATCTTACTAGTTTAGTTTTGGGTAGTAGTTTATGACTTTATTACTGGAATATGGAAAAAAAATAATGCTCTATTACATGTTTTTTTTTTTTATTATGGTTACCCTGCCTATCTACTCCATACGCCAAACTGACAACCAAAGTCAGCGCCGGCACCCAATTCAGCAACCGGCGCCGGCAGCAGAGGCACTTTTTAAATTTTAATTAAATTAAAAATTATCGAACTATTACGGCTCAACAACACAGCCTTGTATCAGACGGACAGACGGATGGACGGAAATACGGATGGACAGCGGAGTCATAGTAATAGGTACCCTATGGGCACGGAACCAAAAAAATACAAAAAAAAAAACAACCGACTTCCAAAAAAAACACAAAAAAAGTGAAAAATAACTTTAATTTCGGAAGTCGGTGTCTTTGCTTTTCAATTTCCGTTTTTTGCCACCGACTTCCGAAATTAAAGTTATTTTTCACTTTTTTAGTGTTTTTTTTTGGAAGTCGGTTGTTTCTTTTTTTGTAAAAAGTTTTTATTTTTTACTTTTTAGTTGTGGTACCTACCCCACACAAATCCGAGTACCACTACCTGCTATGTAAATAACAGTGAAGGAGTCAAACAGGATATCGTCTAGATAAACTAAGTGGGAAAAAATAAGTAATATTGAAGCTAACTCAAAAATTACGCAAGCAAAGTTAATTAAATTTATATGGGACCACCTCGGAAGCATGACCTACCAAACAAAAACAGAATCATCAAAATCGATTCATAATTGGCGGAGTAATCGCGTAACAAACATACAAAAAAAAAAAAAACATACAGACGAATTGAGAACCTCCTCCTTTTTGAAGAAGTCGGTTAAAACACGATGAAATCAATCATAATCCAAATCACGTTTTCACATTACGAATCATAAGCATGGCATTGACGTAATCAATTGAGTGTTACCTATTTACAAATGCTACCCTATTGCTTACCGATTCAATGTATAGAGGGAAAATCATGTTCACTGTTCATTCGTGGGTGTTTTCCGGCTGATATGACGAATGCAAAGCGATCGTATTCAATCGAATCAAGTGATTCTGAAAGGGTTCAGACTTACGATCCCTGCTATAAGGGGTTTACAACAGTGTAATTACGTGTATTGATCGTGTATAGCATTGTTAGACGTGAATTGAAGTTATGTTTACCATTGTTTAGCTGTTAAAGCAATACATTGCGTTACGTAACACAGTTTTCTCTAAAAATAATGAAGATTTTGATTATGTTGGTGGAGGAGCTCGTGGATAAGTAATAACAGCCGCACGGGTCGATCTGTCAGGTTAAGCTACGCTTGCCGGGGTTGGTCCGTAGATGGGTGACCATCTTTACATATCGATATTCCTCCATGCCTCGGAAAACACGTTAAGCCGTTGGTCCCAGCTGTCATTCGGTGATCTGTGATAGTCGTTACGGGTCGACAGAAGCCCAAAAGTCTGACAACCAGTCTTACCAAGGGGTATCGTATTACCCATTAATTGGGTTGTGGAGGTCAGATAGGCAGTCGTTCCATGTAAAATACTGGTATTCAGCTGCATCATGGTTAGACTGGAAGCCGACCCCAATATAGTTGGGAAAAGGCTAGGAAGACTGACTGATTATGTTGGTGGAAAATGTCTTCATATTCCAGAATCGGGCAGTTGCTTCTTATTTTAAAACACGCCGTTTTAAAATAAGAAGCAAACGACACCTATCTGCTTTCTGCCAAACATAATCAGCAAATAATGTTCGACACTAGCGCCGCGGCAAATGAACTTCAGTGGTGGCGCGGACTCTAGGTGTATGTATTATTTTTAATCAAATCGGAAGTGACTTTTCGAATTACAAAATTCAAATAACAAACGAGATTACATTTACACCTGCACGCGTAGCATGACTACCATAGAAGGGTTTGTCGACGGAAGAATAGACAAAATGACAGATTGTGATTATTCATCTGTCATTTTATCTATTCTTCCGTCGACAGAAACATTTTCTACGGTGGTCATGCTACGCGTGCAGTAGGTACCAATTTCTTCGACGCTTACATATTATTATTTTTAGAAGATAAAAAGATTCCCCGAAACCCTTTCCTCGGTCGTTCCGAACAAAAGTTGCGGTCCTAAGCTGTTATCCGACTGGCTGTTAGTGAAGTTTCATCGCGGCAGACATCGCAGTAGTTATATATCATTGAGATACTAACACTAGACTTCTAAAAGGTGAGAATAGATAATGATATAGGTGTTCATTTTTACCCGACTACGGCGAAGCAAAAATTATGATTTTGACCGGTATCTATGTATGTTCATATTCTGTTCCCTCATATCTTCTAAACGACTCATCACAATTTGACAAAAAAATTAAAGTAATAATTAAGTAATAAAAACTAAAACCCAACTACGACTAAAAAGGTATAAACAAGACACCACAGACAGACAAATTAAAAATCCGGAGTCACACGTGTTAGGGCACAAATCGAACAGATTACGTGTGACTCCGGATTTTTAATTTTTTTTAAAATTCTTTTGGGGTTATAATATATATATTTTTGAAATGTGCTCATTAAACCCTTTCATTTGATACCTAACATGGTACGATTAAACAATTTTTGTTTCATGTCTCTGACTTTATGTCCTCTAGAGGGCGCCATTTTTAATTTAATGTGACGTCACATGGCCTATAACCAGCGGACGATTAAGAGGCCTCCAACGATACCTCACTCGTCAAATTGTGATGAGTGGTTTAGAAGATATGAGGGAACAGATGAACATACATACATACATACATACATACCGGTCAAAAACATAACCCTCCTTTTTGCTTCGCCGTAGTCGGGTAAAAACTAAAACCCAACTACGACAAGAAAGTCAATCAACTAAAATGGTATAAACAAGACACCACAGACAGACAAATTAAAAATCCACACGTAATCTGTTCGATTTATGCCATAACACGTGTGACTCCGGATTTTTAATTTGTCTGTCTGCGATGTCTTGTTTATACCTTTTTAGTTAAATGACTTTTTGTCGTAGTGGGGTTTTAGCAGCAAAGAGAACTAAACCACATAGTCATTGGGTTTTAGTAAACTCAAAAGTCTTTAAATTCTTAATTCCTTTCCCTCTTGTTATCTAAGTCAATAAGTTAAAGTGTGGCTGGCATCCACTTTTACTTACCCTAGGCGACACCTAACGCACTGCCCAAAGAAAACCGCGTTGTTGGATATTTCAGCTTTCGGCGGAGAGCCGACAGTTGAAAATCCAACAGCAGGTGATTATTTAAGTGTCGCCTAGTTTTAGTGAAAACAGGCATTACTTCTCGGAGGTACTTCTATGAATAGCAAATCTGAGGGCGGAATGGAGGCTGAATTAAAATATCCGAGAAAAACTTCAAGTGTGTGACAACGTTTAAGATATGCGGGAGAATGTAGTTTCTTTTGAAGTTTAAAAGGATGTTTCATATGAAAAAAGATGAATAGTTTATTTATGGTTTGTTTTATTAACTTATTATAGGGTTACGAATATTTGTGTTGGGATTATATTTATGCAGATACTTGAAATTGTTCAATCGTTTTATCGTCTTTAAATACGCACCTCTGACATTTCGAATTCATGTGCGTATAGTATAATTATCACTTGCTTCAAAAATGGTGAAGGAAAACATCGTGAGGAAACCGATATGCCTGAGAGAGGTTTGTTTATCGACAGCATGTGAAGCCATGTCGGCGTAGGAGACGGAAGAGGGAGAGAGACCACCTCAGCCTTACCCTTTGGAGAATAGAAGTGTGATGTTAAGTAATGTTTATACCACGCAAATTTCTAAAAAAAAAAAAAAATTGACCTAAATTAATACTGGGTGTTAGGGTAGACACCGTTATGCTTGAAACTGGTGGTTTGGTGTCATTTAACCGTGAAAACGCGAAAAAAAAATCAGCTGTTCCATACATTTTGTCGATTTAAGTGAACACAAATGTATAGAAATGTTTGTTTATCGACAGCATGTGAAGCCATGTCGGCGTAGGAGACGGAAGAGGGAGAGAGACCACCTCAGCCTTACCCTTTGGAGAATAGAAGTGTGATGTTAAGTTATGTTTATACCACGCAAATTTCTAAAAAAAAAAAAAAATTGACCTAAATTAATACTGGGTGTTAGGGTAGACACCGTTATGCTTGAAACTGGTGGTTTGGTGTCATTTAACCGTGAAAACGCGAAAAAAAAATCAGCTGTTCCATACATTTTGTCGATTTAAGTGAACACAAATGTATAGAACAGCTGATTTTTTTTTCGCGATTTCAAGGTTGGTCCCATAGAAAAAGTACATATATTATAAATGACACCAAACCACCAGTTTCAAGCATAACGGTGTTTACCCTAACATCCTGTATATTAACTTAAATAATGAACTACTTAAACCTTAGGTTACTTAACATACTTATGTAGAAATAAATTTCCACCATCACACGAAAAAATAAAAAGACAATAAGCACATTTTTATCCCATCAACAACTGTTCGAACAGATAGGAAACGTATTAAGGAGTAAAAAACGTTCAACTTAGCCCCCGGTACGTGCGGCCGAACTGTCGTTATCCAGGAACGGGAAATAAATGGACTGATCGTGCGGAAGACGCCTTAGTCTTGACGGAGAAGGAATTATCCTTTTTTTATGCGAAAAGTTTGGAGTATCTACTATATTTTGAGTTTAGAACGAAGTGATCTCCCAGACTTGTACACCGAGACAATGTGTAATTCCAAAAATGAAAAATGCTGGTTCGAAATCGACATAGGTACTGGCCTTAATTTTTGGTGTCGTCATTTCCGAATTTGAATTCATAACCTTTTAAAAAGTCTGTTAAAGACTTCTATACTATACAAAAAGTGCAGAGTGGTGATTTAGTCACCTGTATCCGTCACACGCCATACCAAACAACTTTCGCTATGAAACTAGCCGAATCGTGGAAACCGAAATTAAATTCCATTTCCAATGTGTATGAAAAATTTTTTTTTACGAATCGGATTTCATAAAAAAATCAAAAATCTAAATATTTTGTTTTACATGGGCACTTATGAAAGCACGTCATGGTTCCAATTGGTCGTTTCCTATGGAGAAGAGCCGGCAAGAAACTCCACGGTTACTCTTTTAAAAATAATTGGCTTTTACAATATTTTCGAATTACAGTGTTAATAGGATACGGTAGGACAGTGTAGGCCTTTCAAAAAGTACCGGGTAGGTACTTAACAAAATAGAAAATGTTCAATAAATCTACAGTCCACTAAGCCTACATCGTTCTCACATTCACAAGATAGAAAAAACTATAGAAAAAATAAGTAAGATAATAAAAATAAAACCTACTTAAACCAAATGATTACAGCTGTAACAAATCTGAATAATTATGTCCACAAAAAAAGTTGTTCAGTAGGACGGGTATACACCCTTCCACCCTGTAGATGCATTCTGTGTTTCATGCTATTCATATATCTATTAAAACCATGTAAACAATTATGAAAATAAAAACATTTTCGCATCGGATGACAATTGTCTTAGGTATTCGTTTTACTAAAAGTTTTACAAAAGAAACTTTGTTGAAACTATCTACTCGTAACAAATTGCTATTATTTCTCAACTCCCTCACATTTAAAAGTAAAGGGTACTTTTTATTTTCTGTAGATTTTACATAGAGATGATTCGTATTTCTTTGAATATTTTGTTTCAAAGAACGTTAAAATTCCTCTGTGTTATTTTGTCGAACAGATAATATATTCAAAGATAGTTGCTCTAACATTTGGTATTGTAGATCCGTACTGAATATACTATAAGGGACATCCCTCCGCAGACTGATGGGATGAATTCAGCATATAATATTAAGACGACCGGTAAGAAAGAAAGAAGAAAGAAGAAAGAAGAAAAAAGAAAGAAGAAAGAAGAAAGAAGAAAGAAAAAAGAAGACAGAAGACAGAAGACAGAAGAAAGAAGAAAGAAGAAAGAAGAAAGAAGAAAGAAGAAAGAAGAAAGAAGAAAGAAGAAATAAGAAAGAAGAAAGAAGACAGAAGAAAGAAGAAATAAATAAAGAAAGAAAGAAAATAAATTTACACGTACATGCGCATTTACGGTAGGTACATGAAATTATTTCAGGAACGTTATGGGAATCCAATAAACCTGATTCGTTTTATTAACTCACGCGCTATGTATCATTACCGTCGTAAAACGTATATTACCATTATTTACACCTTAAAAAACAATTACCTAAATTATTCACGTCTTGAAGCCGCCTTCAACCCCACTCCGTCTTGCTCTCACTCAGTCCGTGAGTGGCATGGCGCAAGCGAGATAAAAATTGATTTTGAACTGAGGTAGTATGCTCTTAACACATTATTTTTCGACAGTTTATAATCTAACGGAAATATGGAAATGTCGCACCTTGCGCTAATATTAAATAGGCTGCTTAACTTCGGGTTTCTGACGACCCGTAACGACTGAAGATCCACGAATGACAGCCGGGACCAACGGCTTAACGTGCTTTCCAGTGCACGGAGGAGTCTTGGTATGTAAAGATGTTAACCCATCCACGGACCAACCCCGGCGAGCGTAGCTTAACCTGATGGGTCGACCTTTGTGGCTTGCGTTTACTTAGCCACGAGCTCCCCAGGGAATCCAAGTGTGGAGTGTTATTTATTTAATTAAGTTTGCTTTTTAGACACATAACTAAAGAATTTAGTTTTCATTAATAATATTATTTAAAAATACTGTCTTATCACAAGATTTCATATCAGAACCTCACATCAAATAAAAAATCAAGACAGCCATTTACCGTAATAAATAACTCTAACAAATTATGCCAAAGGTGAAACACGTGTCGATTTCTTACAGGGTTTATTTTTACTCTTGAAGAATAGTCAAGCGGAATAGGTTACTAAATATATCTACGTCTATTGTATTTTAACTATGTTGGGGTCGGCTTCCAGTCTAACCGGATGCAGCTGAATACCAGTATTTTACATGTTGCGACTGCCTATCTGACCTCCACAACCCAGTAACTGGGTAATACGATATGCCCCTTGCACGGTGGTTCGCGCGCCTTCGTACAGCGGTCATAACTATTTATGTATTAGAAAGATTGTTTTTTTCAATTGAAAATGCAATTAAAGTATATATAGTTATGGGTTATTTTAATGAAAACACAATTTTAGGTTTATATCATGAAAAATTTATGATTAAAAAAAAAAAAACTTCCAATTAAAGCTACTTAGTAGGTACTATTTAATAAACATATAACGCTACTAGTTAAAAGAGATTTCTTTTTCGAGGCAATTTCCTGTTGGATGTGATCAAAGGATCTGAGTTCAGCAGAAGTCTATTTATAAGGTCTGTGTTAGTGGAGACTCGTGACATTTTTCTATCCTATCTGACCTCCACAACCCAGTAACTGGGTAATACGATACCCCTTGATTAGACTGGTTGTCAGACTTTCGGGCTTCTGACGTCCCATAACGACAGTTAAAGATCCACGAATAACAGTCTGGACCAACAGCTAACCAAACCATTACCCGTAATAAATAACCATAACAAGTTATTCACCCAAAACTACCCTTTTAAATACCTCATAGATATGCCAAGCCAAGTGGCTCGGAATTTCAAAAATTGCAAATTCACACGTAGACGTTTTAAAGGCACCCCGGTTGGCACGCCAGCCAATGTAGCGTGCCAACCGAGTCTATTATACACTGGTTCTTTAAACAAATCTTATAAATGGATGGCATTTTTAAAATTCCGTCGACCTACTCTCGTTTGGTGACATTGAGCAATGTTATAATGAATTAATTCATGTTTGTGGTGAATTCTCGGAGAAATGAAGTGTTCTTGCAGTTTTTTTAAGGGGGTTTCTTGAAGTGATGCAGTTGATTTCTTAGATTTTAACCATAGAGCACTCTATTCTGGGAGTGACTAGAGACGGCAGTAGGTGCCGATAAAATTTGTGGCGCCAAAAGTGCGTTGACATACCCAACAATTTGACATAAAAATATAAATTATGACATACCCAAATTTCAAAATGTTGCCAATAATAATTATCTTCTAACTCAGAGATCAGTTTACCTGAAACAAACAAAAAAACATTCCATAAATATTAAAATAAAATACATACTTACAAAATGATATTTAATAAAATCCCGTCTGTACATTTTCCGCAAGGATACAGCTCGAACTGGCAAGCCGGAGGCATTGTTCTTTTTTTTAATTTATCGACATTCTGTAAAACAAGTCAGATAGAAACCAGAACGTCTCTCGTCGCCGGAGGGGTGCCGGTCCGATAAAAATGGCGGCGCCATCCCCTTATCGTTACCGGGCTGCGACTGGACCAAGCGGCCGTATTTGACACAGGAAATAATAGCACGGTTTAATACGAACCGTGACATTTGTACCGGGATTTGGGGTTGCAGTGTTGTGTGAGCGTTTAATATACTACAACATAATTATTTTACTATATGCTGTCTCAGACCAAATAAAAAACCAAGACAGTGCGCTGTCAACAGTGACGTGAGGCCGGTTTCGTAAACATGATTGTGTGCACATATTTTGGTGTAGTTTGATTGTAAATGTGTGCGATTTAGCGTGTATGCACAGAGCGGTGGTGTAGTTTAGGCATGCTTCACTGTATTGTTCGAAGCGCTTTGTCTTGGTTTTTTATTTGGTCTGAGTATGCTGTCTACATCTTTGTAATAACAAATTTAATTCATAACACGGATTTGTAATAATTGCAACACAAAATAAAGGAGGTGCAGAGCAGCAGAGCAAAATACCTTTTAATCCGCGCTCGCCTCGCTTTGCGAGCTACAGACAAATAATCTAGCTAAGTGGATGACGACACGATGGAAAGTGGAGGGTAAAAAATGATAACTATAATGTCGACACTGGGAAACGGTGTTTTTTTTTTTGCGTAGGTAGGAACTGAAATCGAACAGATTACGTGTGACTCCGGATTTTTAATTTGTCTGTCTGTGGTGTCTTGTTTATACCTTTTTAGTCGTAGTTGGGTTTTAGTTTTTATTACTTTTATAATTTTTTTATTGTTTTTGGGTTATAATATATATATATTTGAAATGTGCTCATTAAGCCCTTTCATTTGATACATGGTACGATAAAACAATTTTTTTTTTTTTAGTTCCTGACTTTATGTCCTCTGCAAATGTATGTATGTATGTTCATCTGTTCCCTCATATCTTCTAAACCACTCATCACAATTTGACAAGTGAGGTATCGTTGGAAGCCTCTTGATCGTCCGCTGGTTATAGGCGATGTGACGTCACATTAAAAATGGCGCCCTCTAGAGGACATAAAGTCAGGAACTTAAAAAAAAAAATTGTTTAATCGTACCATGTTAGGTATCAAATGAAAGGGTTTAATGAGCACATTTCAAAAATATATATATTACCGGAGTCACGCGTAATCGGTTCGATTTATGCCCTAACACGTGTCTGTGGTGTCTTGTTTATACCTTTTTAGTCGTAGTTGGGTTTTAGTTTTTATTACTTTATTTTTTTTTTATCTTTCGCTCTATGTGTTCGCCTTAGTCAAACGGTTAACGTATAACAAACGGTAAAAGATATCGCAGATATTTGGCGGAACGCAACAATCCTGTGCACCATGTTTCTGTAAAGGCTAAAGCAGATTACGGCGGGCCGCGCCGCAGCGCAACGCATTGCAAAATTCCTTCCAACTCACTTTCATTAATTTTTCATGAACCAACGCACAATACAGCACGCCGCAGCTGATTTACGCTCGCTTTTAAACTTTTTTTCTTTTCGTGTAGTGTGTCTGCTCATGGGCTTCTAACTTGGCTTCACATCCCGTCGAGAAATATTTCTCAGACATGCTGGTATCCTCACGATGTGAAGCTTTTAAACTACCAATCAAAAAAACATCTGGCACATGAAACAAAATATCACACCAAAAAATCTATTTACACATTACATAACGCTTACCTCTCCGATTACAAGCGAAATATTCCGCGGCTAAACCGACCAATGAAAAAACAAAATTACAACATCATACTCGCACTTATAACATAACCGTATCTAGTATAACCGGCCGTTCACGCGCTGTTACGTCTGAAATGACCTTAAAAAGGTCGACGTCCGATTCAAACTTTCCCCAAATGGGTTCCGTGCCTAATTTTTCTGACGTTGATATGGATTGAGTTACTTATTTTCACGCCTCTTTGAGATGACTTCGCACAATGGCTGAGTAAAAGTTTAGTGGGTGTATGATTTTTTTGGTGTAATATTTCTTCCTAGCGGCTTTTGGTGGCGTTTTGTTAAGAGGAAAGGGTCGCTTGAGTTTCTGGGTATCATCACATCTTAAGTTACTGAGGAGTGTGCTAGAAAATATTATTTATGTTTGGAACTTTCAAGTAGGTGATAAACGTGCGTACTTAAACTACGCGGTTTTTAAGTTCGGTGACACACGTGAAGCTTGCTCAAAATTTCATTGTCCATTTGACTCGCGGCTTGCGGTGAGAAACGCCGAACCAAGGCCGAGTAAGTTCGTCAGCGATCCAAAAGGTTTGAAATTTTGCTCGTAGCCCACGAGCAAAATTTCAAACCTTTTGGATCGCCGACGAACTTACTCGGCGGTTTTAAAATCCGCGTACTTAGCATGACACACGGGCGAGTAAGCTCGCCGAGTCATAAGTACGCGGACTTGCTCGCACGTTTATCACCCTTTTAAGAATGAGCAGTGGCATTGATTGACTTGTACTCTTATCATTATTATAAAAATTGATTGAGTCAAAGTCAACGTATCATAAACGAAAGTGTAACTGCGAGCAAAATCTCTGCAATAAAACATAAAATTCTATAGCTTCCATTTCAAGTGACAGTACAATTGTTTCAAAGTATTGACATCATTCCACTCCGTTTAACTCAAACTGACATTCAACAAGGTCATTCGTTTTATCTGACTCGCGGAACCCTAAAAAGTTGACGGGTCGGGACAATGCTGTCGCGATGGCAGATACGACACGAATTTTATAGGTCGGTAGGTACGGTATAGGGTTGCGTTAGCCGTGGGTGGGTAGCTCTAAATCGTGACTATGTTAGGGTTAAAATCCTTAAAGCGATGGATTCAAGTGGTAGGCATTTTAGTATCTAAGTTATGTATTCATGGTGTTTGCTATGTTTTCATAATATTTCAAGGTGTGAAAAGTTCTTTAGGCGCGTTGAGCACTTTTTGGGTGAACAAAAATCATGGAACTCGCGTCATCGTCATCGTCACCGTCACGCTTGAAGAATTGTTTGTAGCGCCATCTACCGTCTACCGTTTGAATTACGTTGAGGTTACGCATTGTTGCTTAGTTTTCACTTTTATCGGCAGTCTCCAAAGACTACCCTGTTTTTTTTTAATGGGAAATTATCAAATTTCTTCTTCGGAGCGGGAGGGCGTGTCAGACTCTTACTGACTAAAACACACCGATGTTCCTTCAGTTGCCTTTATGTTGCCACGATATCCCTTTCGGACTTACCCGGGACCCGGTTCAAGGTAACTACTGTACCTAAGAAGTAACTAATATACTGAGTTTTTTTGTACATCCGATATTCCCGTGATGCCCGAATTTACCCTGAAAGTTTTGATATTGCGAAATTGACAGATTAAGGGTCCAAAAAAAGGAGGCTGGAACATCTCGACATGATTAATGTAAAGCCCCTTTCCTATGAATATTAAAGTTTTTTGTCTATTTAGCCCATGTCAATTATTATGCCAGGAATATTCGACACCGGTGCGTAGTACCTACTCGCAAACGGGGCGCGGCGCGGCGCGTGTATGACCAGATTTATGGGCATAAACGGAGCAAAAGGAGTATGTAAGGATCGTAGTCAGGTGGCGTTCTATCTTTTGTGGCGGCATCTACATCGCCACATGCGAACTACGCATCAAAGATCTGACGTCACATAAATCCTGCATCGCACAATTAGAGTTTACCGCGCAATGGAAATACAAGATTTCGACATCAATCGTTGGGCAGTTGCCCGCCAGACACAATACCCATCTGGTCGGAGGATCCTCCCTTTTCTATAGAGGATGAGTGAACTTTACACCCTGTTCCTCATACCTCTAAACTTAATACCCCCTCGGGAAGAAGGCGTGAGTTCATGTAATCATTTTTATTTCACAATAAAGTTATATTAGTAAAAAAAAAAAATAAGTAAAATAAAACAGTTATATAAATATTGTTTAAATTTGTAAGTAAAATAAAACAGTTATATAAAAAACAAAAAAAAAATATAACAGTTATATAAATATTGTTTAAATTAGTACGTAAAATAAAACAGTTATATTATAACTGTTCATTACAGGTAAAATAAAACAGTTATATTATAACTGTTTTATTTTACCTGTAATGAAAATATCTCAACGGCGTTAGGTTTTTATAGCAGACTGAAATATTGAAATAAATGTGACCTAAATAAAAAATAGGAAATCGGTACTCATGTCTCACTTAGCCTAGAAAACGCTCATACGTGTTCCTGACGTGTCTTGGAGAATTGCCCAGTCCGTAAGTAAAAAAAAAGAAAAAATACAGCAAACGTAAGTACTTTTTAACGACCTAGCAATTTCATATTATTTATTTTCTTGGATTTCTCCACAAAAATCGCTTAGGCTTGACTTTACACAGTATAAATAAGTAACAGTATTATGCCTTCATAGAAAACGGTCGAAACGACGTGCTTCGAAATCTCAGTGTATATCAATACGCAACAGTACCACGAGTACGCGGCTGTTATGCTCGGACGCGGAAGTAATTATTCCAAGGTCGCTGCCGAGACATAATACTGTTACTTTATTATACTATGACGTAAGAGTTAAGGAAATCTGTGGAGGCTGACCTTGCCAGTTTATACCTAAAGCCAAAAGTTAGGGTTTTTTTCTTTCACTGTGTAGCTTTAGTGAATGTTTTTTCCTTTTAAAGGTAATGTTTTTGATGTGAAAATGTGGGTAGAAATTCTTTTGAATGAGATTTTATTGTATTGTGATTTCATGACTAAATTCCTTAATTTCCGGTAGATATGTACATAATTAAACGTTTTGCGATTGAAGTAAAATTATACTGTTAAATATTTATATTCCCTTTGTCAGTCAAACTTCTTTTCATTATATCTGACCTTTAAATCCACTTTCAGTCGTTTCATAAACTGTTACCAGTGAGAATTTCTTATTAGGTAATTTGACTTTCCACGCTAAGTTTGATAAGAATTGAGATTTGGGGAGGTAACGCATTATCCAACAAGAAATAAAAAACCGGCCAAGTGCGAGTCGGACTCGCGCACGAAGGGTTCCGTACCATTTTCTATAAAAACGCCAAAATAATCTTGTTTGTTTTATGGAAGCCCTTAAATATTTATTTTATTCTGTTTTTTTTTTGGATTTGTTGTTATAGCAGAAAATAGAAATACATCATCTGTAAAATTTTCAATTGTCTATCTGTCACGGTTCATGAGATACAGCCTGGTAACAGACGGACGGACGGACGGACAGCGAAGCCTTAGTAATACGTCCCGTTTTACCCTTTGAGTACGGAACCCTAAAAACAGCGCGAGTTGAGCGATACCCTGAATTAACGGGCGAATCACGAATCATTCCAGAATCTATCTCTATGTTGTGAAATCTCTCAATATGAGTGGTGGCATCTCCAACTGAGCTGAGCTGATGTTGGAATTTTCAACATTTGCAAAACAATATCTAGAAATCATAGCCACATAGTTTGACCAACCACAATCTTCCCCCATCCCTCCCAAAATCCCTCTCCATTACAGTTTCAACGTTCAACATTTCAATCGTGACGTCATCAATCATTGACGTCATCACGGCATAGTGTTTTGTATTCATTTGGGTACGGTCAACCTCAAAAATATGTATAAATCGACAAAAATTCATTTGATTGTCTACAATTTGTATTAATTTTACTGTATCAATGTGTAGCTACAATTAAATAGGTACCCAATGTACGCTATAATTTCTAACGTTGCGATATTTTCGTGGACGCCCACGTCCACGTCACGCCATCATGATAATACAGGGAAGTAAAATTTAGGATGAAAACGCTTTATCCGTCCATGATAACATGATAATAACATGCACGTATTTCTATACATGTTGATCATAATTATGATATTAACGTCCCCTTAGAAATTATTTTATTTTTATTTATTTATTTAAATGCCTTTACAGGTCTTAGCCTAATACGATAGCCAAGGAATATAAACAAAATTAAAATTAAAGCACCAAATACATCATAAAGATCATTGTTTTTATCATAATAAAAATTATTAAAGCCTACAATGTGTAATTTTTTTTGTGGCTACAGATTGATAAAATATTATGGAAGAAAGATTGTAGGGAATCAAATGAATTCTCATCAATGTATACATCGTTTTGAGGCGGACTGTACGACCCACAAGAAACTGGGTGCAACTGACGTCAAAATGTGCTGAGTTGGGAATTGATTGGAAAATGAAAATGTTTGTGTAAGCCGTTAGGTAATAATTAGAGTAATGGAAGGCTGGGTAAGTTTCACGTGTATAATTATGTACATATACCTATTTATAGTAAGAAGAAGTATAGGTATATTGTACACATTGTAGACTTGGTGGTAATTGTATCTCCAAGTTTGGAAGAGATTGTCCTTAAAAACTATGATTAATAATGTACACTTGAGTCACAGTACAAACTGTCGACATAAAACGACATAGTTCGCAGTAAAAGAAGTCAATATCACTCATTAATCGCCGGCGATAGGACAGAAAAAAAGGAATATAAAAAAAAATATATATATATATAGGTAAATAAAAAGTAAACAGTAAGTAAAATGTAAAATAGCGTGTTAGCGACTTTATTTGCTGACAGCAAGTAGATCTTCTGTCTGTGCATAATCAATGCACAATACAATCTATACATATAATAAAACAATCTATTTATATACTGTAATTAAAGTGCATTTGTTTTTCGTCTAATAGTAATTATATTCCATTAAGAATTTTGGGTTAAGGAGCTGTTCAACACAAATGGTTAAGATTGACAATATTTTCGGTAATAAATCAAGGTGATTTCTGATTGATTGATCATTGCGGTGCGTCGAAAGTAATCAATCAGTGGGTTCGCCTGAAAGTACCCATTTCCTGTTCTTCATGATTAATGTCTTCCTGAAAATATTATCGTCTACTCCTTTATAAGAAATATTTTTAGAATTAAAGATGTTTCTTACTGTGACAATAGGTTCAGTCAGCCTTAAAAGGATGTATAGGTACCTTCGTAATATATTCGTAAGAAGCTGGCAGTATCATCACATCGGTAGTGCTTTTCCCATTATTTGTATTACTATATTCATGTATTTATGTATATTAATTTGTGCTTATAGATATATATATATTTATATATAATTAGGTATATATATTATATTCATAGTTTTAATAGGTATATTTATATCCTTATATTCAAATTAATATGTTTTATTCCACAATTTTAGTTATTGCACCTACCACTGTTTGTCTCTGCATCACCCAAAGGTTGACTGGTAGAAAATGCCTATGGTGTTAAGTACGCCTCTGTACATTTTATGTGCTTAAAGTATTAAATAAATAAATATATACCTATATATACATTGCCATGAATTCATTTAATTTTTTACAATCTGTTTTCGATAATATTGTATCCAGCTATAGTTACAATTTAGTAGCCAATGTGTGATATGTTTTGTAGCTACATAATTAGGGAACAAAGAATTCATGTCAATGTATATATACATATTTTTGACGCTGACAGTACTTCCACGTAAAATATTATCAGCAACATTACAAATTCTTCTCATGCCACTTGTAAGTATTTTAAATTCATCTCAGTCAAACTCATCCGAAAGCTCACTGAAGGGGCGAGTAAAAACACCCGGATGACGTTATCAAACATGATAGGAATGGATAAATAATCTGGTTCAAATTAAACATTTGCAATATATAATTTGTTATTTACGCTGAGGATGGAAATTACGTAAAGATTCCTGGTAAAAACAGGAGCTCGTGGCTAAGTTATAACAGCCGCTCGGGTGGTTGGTCCGTGGATGGGTGACCATTTTGGAAAGCACGTTAAGCCGTTTGTCCCGGCTGTCATTTGTGGATCTTTGACAGTCGTTACGAGTCGTCAGAAGCCCAAAAGTCTGACAACCAGTCTTTCCAAGGGGTATCGTATTACCCAGTTACTGGGTTGTGGAGGTCAGACAGGCAGTCGCTCTATGTAAAATACTGGTATTCAGCTGCATCCGGTTAGACTGGAAGCCGACACCAACATTGTTGGGAAAAGGCTAGGCAGATTGATTCCTGGTAAAAACATAAAAAGGGAAACTTTATAAAAAAGGTTTGTAGAATGCCTCGCTGGTCTAATGGTCGCTACTGCTGAGCATGAGGTCCTGGGATCAATTCCCAGGTCGGGCAAAGTGTTACTGGGTTTTTCCATCAGGAATTGTGCCCGATTGAGCATCAGAAATAACTGGCGAAATGTGAGTGTACTAAAGGTACACCTCTGCCTAATCCTTCGGGTATTACAGGCGTGGTATTATGTTATTTAGTTATTAAATCATAAAAATCCGCCAGAATTTCACAGTGGTGTCGATTTAACAATCTGATGATGCGTTAAGTTATGATATTTTTGTCATTTTTTTTATCTACTAGAGATTCAATCAATCTGCTTAGCCTTTCCCAACTATGTCGGGGTTGGCTTCCAGTCTAACCGGATGCAGCGAAATACCAATAATTTACATGGAGCGACTGCCTATCTGACCTCCACAACCCAGTAACTGGGTAATATGATACCCCTTGGAGACTAAAACCATCAGACCACCACCACCACCACCAGAGACCAGAGCCTCTAGAGATTAAAATTACCTTTATTCCTTTTTTTAGGGTTCCGTAGTTAACAAGGAACCCTTATAGTTTCGCCATGTCCGTCTGTCCTTCTGTCCGCGGCTTAGCGCAGAGACCGTTGGTACTAGAAAGCTGTAATTTGGCATGCATATAAACGACGCCGACAAAGTGATAAAAAAAAATCGTAAAAAATATTTTTTTTTAGGGTACCACCTCCCCTACACCTAAAGTGGGGATGGTTTTTTTTTCTCGTCAATCCCATGGTGTGGGGTATCGTTGGAAAGGTCGTTTAAAAATAATGAGAGTTTGTCGAAACCATTTTTGGATTCAGGGATCCGTTTACGGAATATTAAGCTTTAAAGTGCTAATTTTTGTTAGAGCCAAGTGTTTTCCAATTCACGGCAGTAGTATATAATAGGTCTTTACCTATGAAATTGCCGTTTTGTATGAAAACATTTAAACGATTTTTTTCATGAATTTTTTATTTGTATTAATCGAAGTAATTACCCATGCAATCAATGCATCTTTGCCATCGCAGTGGCAGTTTATTGATGCCCTTCTTAAAGAAATCAGCTGGACGGGAGGCAACAAATTCTTCAAAGGCATTTTGTACTGCCTCTCGGGTATTGAATTTTTTTCCCGCCAAGAAGTTATCCAAATTCTGGAAAAAGTAGTAGTCTGTAGGCGCAAGGTCTGGTGACTAGGGAGGATGACGGAGAGCTTCCAACCCCAGTTCTTGCAACTTGGAGACCGTCTGCTGTGCAGTATGAGGTCGCGCGTTGTCGTGCAGGAGCAGCGGAGACGAGCGATTGACCAATGCTGGTTGGAGATGCGCCAGCTTCTCCATCATTGTGTTCAGTTCTTCACAGTACACATCTGCAGTAATGCTCACCCCGTTTGGTAAGAAGCTGTGATGAATCACACCGGCGCTAGACCACCAAACAGTGACCATCACTTTTCTAGGGGTAAGTTTTCGTTTAGGGCATTGTTTAGGTGCTGAACCAGGATCCAACCAACTTGCTGAGCGCTTGCGGTTATCAAACAGAATCCATTTTTCATCGCAGGTAACAATGCGGTTCAAAATTCCTTCATTTGTGTGTCTGTTGAGCAGTGCAAGGCACGTCTCGACGCGTACTTCGCGCTGGCGATCATTGAGTTCGTGGGGCACCCATTTGTCAAGCTTTTTTAACTTGCCAATTTGACGCAAATGGACCAATATTGTTTTGACGCTAACGTCGAAAGCTGCTGCTAATTCAGCTGTAGATTGTGTATCATCAGCTTCCACAATCGCCTTTAATTCGTCATTGTCGACCAAAGTCTTCGGACGACCGCGAGGTTCATTATTCAGGTCGAAATTTCCAGAACGGAAGCGAGCAAACCAATAACAGGTGGTGCGTTGGTTTGTAGTGTTAGCTCCGTAAACGTCGTTGATGTTGCGTGCCGCTTGTGCCGCGTTGCTGCCACGACGGTACTCATATTCCATAATTACTCGAATTTTTAACGTATCCATGATGACGAAAAAGATTGAAATGCGATGAAAATGTAACACTAATCAATAAAGAAATGACTACTTTTGGAAAAAAAAAACCATGTTTTTAAAATAAAATTAATTTGAAATTAGAATTCTTAGCCAAACAAAAATTATTTTGATTTGAAATGGCCAGTACTGCAGAACGGCAATTTTATAGGTAAAGACCTAATGTCAAGTCATCCATGAGAGCGACGCCGCGGGCATCAGCTAGTTAATTATATGTATCTTATAACGAAATTAAAAGGAAATCTATCACCGCTACGTAGGCTCCACAAGTTACCGAGTAATAATCGACCAACTTAAATTTGCAGCTGTAAAAACATGTTCTTCCATACATTCTGTATCGGAGAACAAGTTTTTCAACTACAATGTTAAGTTTGTTTTATAAATTCATCCCAACTACGGAACCCTTCATTGTGCATGGTACGACATGCACTTGGCCGGTTTTAAATGGTAAAACGGAATCAACTTTAAAAATATTGTTAAAATATCTTGCTTATTTCAAAAAGAAATAAATCTATGAAAAGAAAAATTGGGTGAAACAGAAAAAAACTGTAACAATAGAAAAAATATCAAACTGTTTGAATTCATATATTTCAACAATACAAGTGTACGCTACAAATCAAACCGGTCTAGTTCAAAGCTAGCCTTTGTAGTTAACCATTGTCCGAACTCAAATAACCGATGTTGGTTTAACACAAGCCATTATTTATAAAAGAACAGAGAAAATATGTTTTTTTTTTTAAATCATGTATCATGTATTTAATTGTCAAAATATGACTTATAATTTTTTTTTTGTTTTGTTTGATACCATTAAAAATTGGTATGTTTTATTTGTATATAATTACACCCGTGCCTCGGAAAGCATGTTAACCCGTTGGTCCTGCACCTGATCTCTCTGTGGTCGTGTCGGATTGCCGTCCCATCGGACTACGAGAGTGCGCACACGCTTGTGCACTATAATATCTCCTGGAGGACTACTATTATAAAAAAAAAAAAGAATTGTTCAGTTCACGTAATTCAACTGATAAACAAACAGATTCATAAAAAGATACAGACAGGTTAACAAGCACATACAAAAACGAACACTCACAAGGTAACAGTATGCCTGCTGCAGCTTTGCCGGATATAAGGGCAATCCAGTCTGTTAGCGA
The DNA here is from genome assembly GCA_948473465.1 of Lithophane ornitopus. NCBI lineage: Eukaryota > Metazoa > Arthropoda > Insecta > Lepidoptera > Noctuidae > Lithophane > Lithophane ornitopus. Next base: position 13,932,846 of record OX419629.1, read on the forward strand.
TCATCGACATTATTATAATTATAATTTACTGCGTTTGTGAAAAAATTCTGAAACTTTCAACCTTTTTACTGACTGACTGAATATTTTGGTTTATTCCACTAATCCCCAGTGACAATCCCCATCAATGGGGATTTGTGAACTTTTGACCACAAATCTCATTGACGTCTCTTATAGGTCATAATGAGTGTTCTCTATAATTCGTGTCGACATGAAAGTAGAGGAACCTCAGTCACTTCATTAATTTGAATAAATAATGAATAGAATTCCAATAACTTTTCACCTATTTCTACAAAATTATATCCCTTGGCACATCACACGGAACGGAAAACCAAAAAATACCATTGTACTTGCCTTCCATTCTGCTAAACCTCGATGGCTCGGTGTCACTATAGTATTATCCGCGTTGATTTCCCCGGTCGCGAATCATTAATTCCTCGAAAGCATCTACAGGGAAATATATATATCACCGATCGCGCTGTTGTAGTGTTATTTGCTTTATTGATGCTTTTCAAGATCAAAAAAGATTTTATTTTTTAACCGACTTCTTCCAAAAGTAGGAGGTTCTCAATTCGTCTGTATTTTTTGTATGTTTGTTACGCGATTACTCCGCCAATTATGAATCAATTTTGGTGATTCTTTTTTTTTATGGTAGGTCATGCTTCCGAGGTGGTCCCATATAAATTTTATTAATTTTGCTTGGGTAGTTTTTGAGTTAGCGTCAATATTACGTATTTTTCCCACTTAGTTTATCTAGACGATGTTTTCATTTACTCCTTCACTGTTATTTTCATCAGCTAGTGGTATTCGAATTTGTGTGGGGTAGGTACCACTACTAAAAAGTGAAAAATAACTTTAATTTCGGAAGTCGGTGTTTTTGCTTTTCAATTTTCGTTTTTTGCCACCGACTTCCGAAATTAAAGTTATTTTTTTGTTAAGAGGATTTATATTGATTGTGTTTATAATGACTGACACGACTAATCATTTAGACGCTACACGCACAATTTTATAATGGTTCCGATATTTTAGCTATTTGAATGTGAAAGTTCTGTACTTAAGAACCTTTAGGACAATTTTTTTATGATGAAATACATCATAAAAAAATCGTCCTAAAGGTTCGCTTTTTGGTTTGTGATTCCGTAGCCAAATGGCAAACACAGAACCTTTGAAATTTCGTCCTGTCTGTCCGTCCATATGTTACGACCATTTTGTTATTGTTCACATTTAGTAACATGTTATTAGTCAGTTAGCAAACGTTACATTTCAGTAACCTTATTTACATAGTCCATACCCAAAATGGCTACGTTTATTCCTTAACACTACAGTTCCTTAGGACTGAGGACCATCTGGTTACGCAATATAGTCGGATGTATTCCCAACTCAAACATCCTGTCCCTTAACTTTATCTCCACACAGCTGCTCAGTGAGTCTGCACGCTTATCTATCTAAATACATTACGTATCGCCCCCGGAATAGTGGTACCTCAAAACAGTATATAATTTGATTAAGCAGTGGATCTAATTATTGAGTTTCATTGCTGAGTGCAGAGGCGTATGTCCAGCAGTGGACTGTTAAGGTGGTGATGAAAATTTACTGTAAAAGTAAGTTGTGCTCAACAAAATCATCTTCATTCTCCCAGCTCTTAACCCAATTTATTTGGGGCCGGCGCAGCATTGCGCAAATTTGCTCATACTTTTTGGTGCGAATTCCTAAATTAACTGACAAATGTGTGCTCTGACAAGAAAAGTACACACTCAAACTTGTGAGGCTCTTTCCTCAAAAGACCATTTCAGACACTAATCTACATGATCTGACCAAGATTATGTCTGGACTTTAAAAGAGACTGTGACCTCTGAGTTTGTTTCGGCGTTTCTTCTCAGAGTAGTCAGACGGGAAACATCGACGTCATCTAGTTTAAAAAATATAAGTGACGTGAGCCGAAGTAACAGTCAACTGTTCTTCACTACAGAACAGTTAACTGTTAGTTTGGCTGTTACTTTTGATAATAATAATAATAATAATAATCTTTATTGGCATAAAAGTAGGTACAATAAAATGAAGTCCCTGGCTCCCATGCTAGGTGAAATACCTGTGTTACAGGAACCAGTGCCCTCTCCCGTATCATGGAAAACTATGTACATTTTATGCGGAGATATTATTTACTAATTTTTTTAAAGGAATATAAAACAAAAACTTAAAAACCAAACAAAGAAAAGGTAAGTGTGTATAGTGTTGTTAGTGTGTGTATGTGTATATGAGCGTGTGTGTATTATAGTGTGTGGGTGTTTATGTGAGTGAATGTGAGTAAGGGTATCTGTAAGGCATTATGATTGATGAAGAAACTGGCCGTTAAAGGTGCTTGTACAAACCTAATTATAGAAAAAATGGCATAGCTCAAAGTACCTATTGTTTGTAGTTTTAAAGATTCAAAAAAATGCCAATAAATGTCTTTCTTTATTTATTTTTGTTCTCCTAATGTAGTTGTTTATTTTATTGTTTTGTTTATTTCAAACTATTTAGTCTACAACTCCAAACGGTTACAATAAATAATGGTTTACAGAACGGTATTTATATATCATTTGTAGTTAATTGTATTTATTTCGTATTACAGCACACAGGCTTCAAATGTTTAACTTGCTACTTGACCTAGTTCTAAGAATTGACTGTAGATATTTAGTTAATTCTCTTGAATATTGTATTTCTAACACGTATGTTAGTAGTAGGACCCAAATATTATCATTCCTACTTAGTACGAGACGATAGAGCGAAATACAATATCCAATGAAGACACTTCAATATTATTACACCCTGTATTATCAAGTTACGTAATTTTGAAAGTGCTACACCCATCTCAAACAGTCAGACCCGAAACTTTATCTTGTGCGTGTCCTAATCTAAATATGTATCCGCTACACGTCAATTTTCAAAATGCTTCGTTTTGATAAGCATAATTTTATCAGCCTATAATGTTCCCACTGTTGGGATACAGGCCTCCTCTTTACGTGAGAGGGAGTGGGTCATAATCCAACACGCGGGCCCTGTGCGGATTGGTTGATGTCACATGTCTTCGATTTTTTAGTTCTAGGACATACCGATTTCCTCATGATGTTTTCCTTCATTGTTTTGAGAGCAGTGGTGATGAAATAATTTACAAAAAAATCAAAAATCAATCTGCCTAGCCTTTTCCCAACTATGTTAGGGTCGGCTTCCAGTCTAACCGGATGCAGCTGAATATCAGTATTTTACATGGAACGACTGCCTATCTGACCTCCACAACCCAGCAACTGGGTAATACGATACCCCTTGGTTAAACTGGTTGTCAGACTTTCGGGCTTCTGACGACTGTCAAAGATCCACAAATGACAGCCGCGACCAACGGCTTAACGTGCTTTCCGAGGCACGGAGGAGCCTCCATATGTGAAAATGGTCACCCATCCACGGACCAACCCCGGCAAGCGTAGCTTAACCTGATAGATCGACCCGAGTAGCTGTTTTTACTTAGCCATGAGCTCCTCTATGAAAAAAATATCCTTGATGAAATAATTTACAAAAGTCAGAAAATATCAGAATATCAATTATACATATAAGTATCGAATCAAAAATGAAGAGATCAGTAGTAATCGACATAAGAATAGTCAAACAAGGGCAGGGCACATTACTCGCAGAACAGACGGCTGATGGGGCTGATAGGCTGATGGGGGTGGAGTGGCGACCGCGTACCGAAAGACGTGGCGTTGGAAGGCCACAATGTGGACCGATGGTCTGGAGAAGGCAACAAGAATCCGCTGGATGCGAGAAGCACAGAACCTGTTGAAGTAGCGGTACTTGGGGGAGGCCTATATGAAATGGATTCGAAGTCACATTACCTACAGCAAAATCTTATACTCTATTAAGATCCTAAAATTGTAACACGTTACTCAATTGTGCTACGACTATACCCATGTCAAAACCGACAGACCGTAAAGTTTATCTAGTAGAGAGGCAGTTAGTACGTGCGTGTCCTAATCTACAATACGTTACACATCAACTCAAAGTTTAAGGCGAAAACTTCAGGGCATCCCGCGAAATTCTTATCTTACGCTTTTTGCAATTTGCAGATCAGTGTCAAGTTGTACGTTGAGCAAAATATGACTTGCAACCGTAGGTAACAAATATGGCTTTACAGAATTATAAACATTAGAATCAGCAATACAAGTCGTTAAGTTCATATAAGTGCAAAATGTCATGATTTTATGAAATAATCATTCAAGACACTTATATGAACTTAGAGAGTTGTATCGCTGATTATAATTTTGTAAAGCCATATTTGTTACGGTCGCAAATCATATTTTAATCAACATACAACCTGACACTGATCTGCAAATTGAAAAAAAACGTAAGCAAAGAATTTCGTGGGCTACCTTAGCGCATCCCCCTTAAGACATTTTGATTTAACAATTAATTCAGATATCTTCCTACCATTCTTGCTGAATATAAAGGGTACTAGCTTCGTCCTACGACTTCGTGAAATTTCGACTCCTGACCCACCGCGTCGCATCGCATTGCCCGCCCGCGACTTCGTTTTTGCTTAGCGTTCTTTGTCTTTTTTACCGACTTTTTCAAAATTCTCAATTTTCCTGTTTTTTTTTGTGTGTTTGTGGCGTGATTTCTCCGCCAATTATGAATCGATTTTGATGATTCTTTTTTTTTATTTTTGCTTGGCTGCTAAGGATCGTAGCCTGATGTCACATAGCCTATTATCTTCGTCAAGAATTGGGTTCCCCAATGCAAAAAAAAAAATTCAAATCCGACAGGAATTTCCGAAGATTGCCCCCTACATACAAACAAACAAACATTATTAGAATAGACGTATAGATTAATATAGATAACATTTTTGGGGTTTGCCTACTCTTGTTAAATATGAATAGGTACTACTCTTTCGGTCATAGGCACTTCTGCAGTTTTCATAGTTGAAGCTTACCTATGTACTTCACTACGTTCCGCATCGCTTCTTCCCTGCGCCTAGGAGCCCCATGTTGTACTCCTTATCGCTGTCACTGTGGCGAAGTTGTCAACAGCCTCGGACACCACGGCCTGTCTTGCAGCCGAAGTGCGGGTCGCTTAGCGCGGCACGCTAATATTAATGACATCATCCGACGAGCTCTTGTCACCGTCGGCGTTCCAGCTGTATTAGAACCCAATGGCTTGGCACGCGACGATGGCAAAAGACCGGACGGCATGTCCTTATTCCCATGGAAGATGGGTAGGCCTTTAGTGTGGGACGCAACGTGTATCGATACTCTTGCGCCATCCCATCTTCCTGCGGCGCGCTGTGCTGGCGCTGCCGCTGCGGCTGCGGAAAACCTCAAGCGGCGAAAGTATAATAGCCTTATAGGCAATTATATTTTCGAGCCGTTTGGGGTTGAAACACTAGGGCCGTGGGGTCCGAGTGCTCATAGTCTGTTCAGTGAAATCTCCAAACGGCTGCTTGACACTTCCCGTGACCCAAGGGCTGGCTTTTACCTTGGTCAGAGGCTAAGCATTGCCATTCAACGTGGCAATGCCGCCAGTCTCTTGGGTACGTTACCAGCGGACAGCGATGCGGAGGAATTTTTCGACGCCTTACTTTAGTTATAGTTAGTTAGTTCTTTAAGTTTTAGTGTTTTATGTAAATAGTTAGTTGTGTTATGTATATATTATCTAGTATTTCTTGTTAAGATATTATGTACTTGTTTCTTCTTTTTTAATTGCAATGAATGAAGGATTTTTCTGGAGAGGAATAAAAATAGTTACAGACCACCGTCGGTAATATTACTGTGCAATGTCATTTAAAGCCTCGTGCAAACTAGCGCGACAGGCAGTGCAACCCTTTTCGCGCCCGCGATATCGCGCCTGTTTGTGGAGTTTTTATAACCTTGAGGAATAGTTGATATTAAATACATCATTTATGTTGAGCATACAAAATTAATAGCACAACACACAAAAGCAGAATTCAATGATAATATTCATCATTACATCATTATGCAATATTATGAAACATATTTATTATTATAACAACACGTAGGTAATGTAGTTACTTAATAAAAAAAAACGATTCTATTCAGTCCCAATACTCAATGAATGGGGAAGTCACAACAATTATCAGGCGACGCAATATTGGGAGTGCTCACCCATCTCAAACATATCTCTGGCTTTATCTTCCAATACGCTCAGTGAGTGCGTGCCCTATTATAAATACGCTACACATCGCTGGAGGTTATAAAGTGGGCTTCACACGCGAGTGTCAGTTTACTAAAATTACAATGTTACCTTCTTCTAGTCTGCCTCTTTGGTCTAATGTCTACAAACGTGACTGCTAAGCATGGATGGCCGGGTTCGACACAAGTCAGGGAAAGGGGTGTTGGGTTTTTCCGTCAAGAATCCCTGAGTAGCAACCCGGAGTCAAGGATCTAGGAACCCTTGTGCCCGGGCAATGGCAATGGTCTCGTCCATGGTTACAGGGGACTTAAGGGCCTACCCTATGTCAAATTGCTTACCATGATCCACCATTGTGCCCAAAATACTGCAGCATTAATTTTGAAATAAATATATTACGTTAAAGTTGAGGATTGATGCTAGGTCCTACGTTTGACGAAAACACGAGTAGGTACATATTCTAGAAAAAAAATCCAAAGTTATGTCTAAACCGAACTATAAACCGCTGGTATTTAAAAAATACTTCGAATTAGATCATGTTTGCATAATAACTGAACTAATTATAAAGCAGGTTCCTAAGTTTTTTGTTTTTATTTACCATTATTTTCACCGTGACAAGCAATTACCTAAACAATTCGAGGCTTGCGAGCCGCCAGCACCACACTCCATCTCGCTCTCACTTAAGCTGCGAGTAATAAGGTGGGAGCGAGATAAAATTTAGGCCCTCAAATATAACTGGTGAAATGTGTATGTAAATATTGTACACGGAATCTCTGCCTGTCCCTTCGAGAAATACACGCGAGATGATTATGTTAGGCTACTTTCTATATTATCTGGTCAATGTCGCCGTAGGTGCCTATACCGACCTACCTATCTCAAACATACCCTTAACTTTATCTTCCAACACGCTCAGTGCGTGCGGGTCCTATTCTAAATACGCTACAAATCGCTCAAGGTTATAAAGTAGGGTACACACGCGAGTGTCGGTGTTCCCAAGTTTTCCGGACTTTTATCTTGTTCGTAAGTTTGGCCCCATTTGTACCTACTGAAGTGACGATGTCGCTCTGAAATACGACTACTACAGTCGTATGTTAAAAATGGTTCCTATGTTTCTCGCCAAATGTTTTGGGTTACTAATTATTTGACAAAGTAAAATGCCGATCAATAAAACAACTGATTCATTCGCCCGACAGTACAATAATTTCACCATTACGGTACAATTATTATTTTGCTTTAAAGGTTCCCCACAAACAGGCGCGACCAGGGTAGCGCTGCCTGTCGCGCCCGCGATATCAAGCCAGTTTGCACAAGCCGTAATGTGGTATTTAGTGCCAATGGGGTTGATTTATTGGTAAGATTATAAAAAAAATGAGTGAGGACGATAATAAAAAAAACTTTTTTTTTTTTGACAGAAAAAATAATTCCTTGTAATCCACATTCAACGCATTAATCTTCAAATAGGTACCCTAAGTACCTAGTGACATAGTTCGCAGTAAAAGAAGTCAATATCACTCATTAATCGCCGGCGATAGTACAGAAAAAAAGGTATAAAAAAAAAAAAAAAAATATATAGGTAAATAAAAAGTAAACAGTAAGTAAAATGTAAAATAGAGCGACTTTATTTGCTGACAACAAGTAGATCTTCTGTCTGTGCATAATCAATGCACAATACAATCTATACATATAATAAAACAATCTATTTATATACTGTAATTAAAGTGCATTTGTTTTTCGTCTCATAGTAATTATATTCCATTAAGAATTTTGGGTTAAAGAGCTGTTCAACACAAATGGTTAAGATTGACAATATTTTCGGTAATAAATCAAGGTGATTTCTGATTGATTGATCATTGCGGTGCGTCGAAAGTAATCAATCAGTGGGTTCGCCTGAAAGTACCCATTTCCTGTTCTTCATGATTAATGTCTTCCTGAAAATATTATCGTCTACTCCTTTATAAGAAATATTTTTAGAATTAAAGATGTTTCTTACTGTGACAATAGGTTCAGTCAGCCACAAAAGGATGTATAGGTACCTTCGTAATATATTCGTAAGAAGCTGGCAGTATCATCACATCGGTAGTGCTTTTCCCATTATTTGTATTACTATATTCATGTATTTATGTGTATTAATTTGTGCTTATAGATATATATATATTTATATATAATTAGGTATATATATTATATTCATAGTTTTAATAGGTATATTTATATCCTTATATTCAAATTAATATGTTTTATTCCACAATTTTAGTTATTGCACCTACCACTGTTTGTCTCTGCATCACCCAAAGGTTGACTGGTAGAAAATGCCTATGGTGTTAAGTACGCCTCTGTACATTTTATGTGCTTAAAGTATTAAATAAATAAATATATACCTATATATACATTGCCATGAATTCATTTAATTGTTTACAATCTGTTTTCGATAATATTGTATCCAGCTATAGTTACAATTTAGTAGCCAATGTGTGATATGTTTTGTAGCTACATAATTAGGGAACAAAGAATTCATGTCAATGTATATATACATCTTTTTGACGCTGACAGTACTTCCACGTAAAATATTATCAGCAACATTACAAATTCTTCTCATGCCACTTGTAAGTATTTTAAATTCATCTCAGTCAAACTCATCCGAAAGCTCACTGAAGGGGCGAGTAAAAACACCCGGATGACGTTATCAAACATGATAGGAATGGATAAATAATCTGGTTCAGATTAAACATTTGCAATATATAATTTGTTATTTACGCTGAGGATGGAAATTACGTAAAGATTCCTGGTAAAAACAGGAGCTCGTGGCTAAGTTATAACATCCGCTCGGGTGGTTGGTCCGTGGATGGGTGACCATTTTCACATATCGAGACTCCTCCGTGCCTCGGAAAGCACGTTAAGCCGTTGGTCCCGACTGTCATTTGTGGATCTTTGACAGTCGTTACGAGTCGTCAGAAGCCCAAAAGTCTGACAACCAGTCTTTCCAAGGGGTATCGTATTACCCAGTTACTGGGTTGTGGAGGTCAGACAGGCAGTCGCTCCATGTAAAATACTGGTATTAAGCTGCATCCGGTTAGACTGGAAGCCGACTCCAACATAGTTGGGAAAAGGCTATGCAGATTGATTCTTGGTAAAAACATAAAAAGGAAACTTTATAAAAAAGGTTAGTAGAATGCCTCGCTGGTCTAATGGTCGCTACTGCTGAGCATGAGGTCCTGGGATCAATTCCCAGGTCGGGCAAAGTCTTACTGGGTTTTTCCATCAGGAATTGTGCCCGATTGAGCATCAGAAATAACTGGCGAAATGTGAGTGTACTAAAGGTACACCTCTGCCTAATCCTTCGGGTATTACAGGCGTGGTATTATGTTATTTAGTTATTAAATCATAAAAATCCGCCAGAATTTCACAGTGGTGTCGATTTAACAATCTGATGATGCGTTAAGTTATGATATAATATTTTTGTCATTTCTTTTATCTACTAGAGATTCAATCAATCTGCTTAGCCTTTCCCAACTATGTCGGGGTTGGCTTCCATTCTAACCGGATGCAGCGAAATACCAATATTTTACATGGAGCGACTGCCTATCTGACCTCCACAACCCAGTAACTGGGTAATATGATACCCCTTGGAGACTAAAACCATCAGACCACCACCACCACCACCACCAGAGACCAGAGCCTCTAGAGATTAAAATTACCTTTATTCCTTTTTTTAGAGTTCCGTAGTTAACAAGGAACCCTTATAGTTTCGCCATGTCCGTCTGTCCTTCTGTCCGCGGCTTAGCGCAGAGACCGTTGGTACTAGAAAGCTGTAATTTGGCATGCATATAAACGACGCCGACAAAGTGATAAAAAAAAATCGTAAAAAATATTTTTTTTTAGGGTTCCACCTCCCTTACACCTAAAGTGGGGATGGTTTTTTTTTCTCGTCAATCCCATGGTACGGGGTATCGTTGGAAAGGTCGTTTAAAAATAATGAGAGTTTGTCAAAACCATTTTTGGATTCAGGGATCCGTTTGCGGAATATTAAGCTTTAAAGTGCTATTTTTTGTTAGAGCCAAGTGTTTTCCAATTCACGGCAGTAGTATATATAACGAAATTAAAAGGAAATCTATCACCGCTACGTAGGCTCCACAAGTTACCGAGTAATAATCGACCAACTTAAATTTGCAGCTGTAAAAACATGTTCTTCCATACATTCTGTATCGGAGAACAAGTTTTTCAACTACAATGTTAAGTTTGTTTTATAAATTCATCCCAACTACGGAACCCTTCATTGTGCATGGTACGACATGCACTTGGCCGGTTTTAAATGGTAAAACGGAATCAACTTTAAAAATATTGTTAAAATATCTTGCTTATTTCAAAAAGAAATAAATCTATGAAAAGAAAAATTGGGTGAAACAGAAAAAAACTGTAACAATAGAAAAAAATATCAAACTGTGTTTGAATTCATATATTTCAACAATACAAGTGTACGCTACAAATCAAACCGGTCTAGTTCAAAGCTAGCTTTTGTAGTTAACCATTGTCCGAACTCAAATAACCGATGTTGGTTTAACACAAGCCATTATTTATAAAAGAACAGAGAAAATATGTATTTTTTTAAAAATCATGTATAATGTATTTAATTGTCAAAATATGACTTATAATTTTTTTTTTGTTTTGTTTGATACCATTAAAAATTGGTATGTTTTATTTGTATATAATTACACCCGTGCCTCGGAAAGCATGTTAACCCGTTGGTCCTGCACCTGATCTCTCTGTGGTCGTGTCGGATTGCCGTCCCATCGGACTACGAGAGTGCGCACACGCTTGTGCACTATAATATCTCCTGGAGGACTATTATGATAAAATTTTTTTTTTTTTTAATTGTTTAATTCAAGTAATTCAACTGATAAACAAAGAGATTCATAAAAAGATACAGACAGGTTAACAAGCACATACAAAAACGAACACTCACAAGGTAACAGTATGCCTGCTGCAGCTTTGCCGGATATAAGGGCAATCCAGTCTGTTAGCGATCATCGCCATTATTATAATTATAATTTACTGCGTTTGTGAAAAAATTCTGAAACTTTCAACCTTTTTACTGACTGACTGAATATTTTGGTTTATTCCACTAATCCCCAGTGACAATCCCCATCAATGGGGATTTGTGAACTTTTGACCACAAATCTCATTGACGTCTCTTATAGGTCATAATGAGTGTTCTCTATAATTCGTGTCGACATGAAAGTAGAGGAACCTCAGTCACTTCATTAATTTGAATAAATAATGAATAGAATTCCAATAACTTTTCACCTATTTCTACAAAATTATATCCCTTGGCACATCACACGGAACGGAAAACCAAAAAATACCATTGTACTTGCCTTCCATTCTGCTAAACCTCGATGGCTCGGTGTCACTATAGTATTATCCGCGTTGATTTCCCCGGTCGCGAATCATTAATTCCTCGAAAGCATCTACAGGGAAATATATATATCACCGATCGCGCTGTTGTAGTGTTATTTGCTTTATTGATGCTTTTCAAGATCAAAAAAGATTTTATTTTTTAACCGACTTCTTCCAAAAGTAGGAGGTTCTCAATTCGTCTGTATTTTTTGTATGTTTGTTACGCGATTACTCCGCCAATTATGAATCAATTTTGGTGATTCTTTTTTTTTATGGTAGGTCATACTTCCGAGGTGGTCCCATATAAATTTTATTAATTTTGCTTGGGTAGTTTTTGAGTTAGCGTCAATATTACGTATTTTTCCCACTTAGTTTATCTAGACGATGTTTTCATTTACTCCTTCACTGTTATTTTCATCAGCTAGTGGTATTCGAATTTGTGTGGGTTAGGTACCACTACTAAAAAGTGAAAAATAACTTTAATTTCGGAAGTCGGTGTCTTTGCTTTTCAATTTTCGTTTTTTGCCACCGACTTCCGAAATTAAAGTTATTTTTTTGTTAAGAGGATTTATATTGATTGTGTTTATAATGACTGACACGACTAATCATTTAGACGCTACACGCACAATTTTATAATGGTTCCGATATTTTAGCTATTTGAATGTGAAAGTTCTGTACTTAAGAACCTTTAGGACAATTTTTTTATAATGAAATACATCATAAAAAAGTCGTCCTAAAGGTTCGCTTTTTGGTTTGTGATTCCGTAGCCAAATGGCAAACACAGAATCCTTGAAATTTCGTCCTGGCAGTCCGTCCATATGTTACGACCATTTTGTTATTGTTCACATTTAGTAACATGTTATTACTCAGTTAGCAAACGTTACATTTCAGTAACCTTATTTACATAGTCCATACCCAAAATGGCTACGTTTATTCCTTAACACTACAGAAGTTCCTTAGGACTGAGGACCATCTGGTTACGCAATATAGTCGGATGTATTCCCAACTCAAACATCCTGTCCCTTAACTTTATCTCCACACAGCTGCTCAGTGAGTCTGCACGCTTATCTATCTAAATACATTACGTATCGCCCCCGGAATAGTGGTACCTCAAAACAGTATATAATTTGATTAAGCAGTGGATCTAATTATTGAGTTTCATTGCTGAGTGCAGAGGCGTATGTCCAGCAGTGGACTGTTAAGGTGGTGATGAAAATTTACTGTAAAAGTAAGTTGTTTTCAACAAAATCATCTTCATTCTCCCAGCTCTTAACCCAATTTATTTGGGGCCGGCGCAGCATTGCCCAAATTTGCTCAAAAATATATTTTGAGCTCATACTTTTTGGTGCAAATTCCTAACTTAACTGACAAATGTGTGCTCTGACAAGACAAGTACCCACTCAAACTAGTGTGGCTCTTTCCTCAAAAGACCATTTCAGACACTAATCTACATGATCTGACCAAGATTATGTCTGGACTTTAAAAGAGACTGTGACCTCTGAGTTTGTTTCGGCGTTTCTTCTCAGAGTAGTCAGACGGGAAACATCGACGTCATCTAGTTTTAAAAATATAAGTGACGTGTGCCAAAGTAACAGTCAACTGTTCTTCACTACAGAACAGTTAACTGTTAGTTTGGCTGTTACTTTTGATAATAATAATAATAATAACCCCACCGCCGTATCTCTACGTTGACGTCGTGGTGGGGCTTGCGCGATCTGAACTCTGGGTCTGTGCCGGTAGAGTTTACTTTGCCGGAACGGGTCTAGAGTGACGAGCCAGACCAAGAGAGATACAAAAACCCGCAGGGCAGCATGTGGCGAGCTGTTGGGCAGTTGCGACCCCACGGACCCTATCTCCCGGGAGAAGTCTTGTTCCTCACCTCTGGCTTGCCTTTATTGGCCGGCTGGAGTGAACACTGACGAGGAACAGAGCTCCCACCTCATTCTTGCCTTGATTGGCCGGCTTGAGTGGAGATTCGCAAGAGCAAACGTGCTCGGAGGACGGAAGTATTCCAGTAAGATGCTGGTAGGGATCTTGACCGTACTTCCGGGATTGTCCTGATAGCCGTGGAATACCTCTCCGCTCCTCTTAAGCACCTCAGGACATGTTGCCCCCTTGTCGCTACGTCACTATGTGCTAGCGACCGTTTTCGGGGGCCCATTATTGAGTGTGCAAGTCACCCCCTGCCATTTTATCTGTGTATTTCATAAACATTGGTCAGGCAGGGGCCATAGTCTTTCCATAGTTCAAGATAACCAGTTCACTTAGCAACCCAAACCCATAATCCAATATTTTTGTTTCCATGTTCTGCAATAGTTCTACACCAACCGGGGGTTGTCCTTGGCTGCACTTGCATAGTGCGAACAGGGATAATCGTCGGATGGTCCTCATTCCATTTAAAATTGTCTAAGGGGCCTCTGCGAGTTGGCTTCGGCCCCTCGCACGCCTTCCAAAGGTCCGGGATCCCAGGGTCCCGAGATGTAAAAACATATAAAAATAATAATAATAATAATCTTTATTGGCATAAAAGTAGGTACAATAAAATGAAGTCCCTGGCTCCCATGCTAGGTGAAATACCTGTGTTACAGGAACCAGTGCCCTCTCCCGTATCATGGAAAACTATGTACATTTTATGCGGAGATATTATTTACTAATTTTTTTAAAGGAATATAAAACAAAAACTTAAAAACCAAACAAAGAAAAGGTAAGTGTGTATAGTGTTGTTAGTGTGTGTATGTGTATATGAGCGTGTGTGTATTATAGTGTGTGGGTGTTTATGTGAGTGAATGTGAGTAAGGGTATCTGTAAGGCATTATGATTGATGAAGAAACTGGCCGTTAGAGGTGCTTGTACAAACCTAATTATAGAAAAAATGGCATAGCTCAAAGTACCTATTGTTAGTAGTTTTAAAGATTCAAAAAAATGCCAATAAATGTCTTTCTTTATTTATTTTTGTTCTCCATGTAGTTGTTTATTTTATTGTTTTGTTTATTTCAAACTATTTAGTCTACAACTTCAAACGGTTACAATAAATAATGGTTTACAGAACGGTATTTATATATCATTTGTAGTTAATAGTATTTATTTCGTATTACAGCACACAGGCTTCAAACGTTTAAGTTGCTACTTGACCTAGTTCTAAGAATTGACTGTAGATATTTAGTTAATTCTCTTGAATATTGTATTTCTAACACGTATGTTAGTAGTAGGGCCCAAATATTATCATTCCTACTTAGTACGAGACGATAGAGCGAAATACAATATCCAATGAAGACACTTCAATATTATTACACCCTGTATTATCAAGTTACGTAATTTTGAAAGTGTACTAACTACACCCATCTCAAACAGTCAGACCCGAAACTTTATCTTGTGCGTGTCCTAATTTAAATATGTATCCTCTACACGTCAATTTTCAACATGCTTCATTTTGATAAGCATAATTTTATCAGCCTATAATGTTCCCACTGTTGGGACACAGGCCTCCTCTTTATGTGAGAGGGAGGGGAGTGGGTCATAATCCAACACGCGGGCCCTGTGCGGATTGGTTAATTTCACATGTCTTCGAATTTTTGGTTCTAGGACATACCGGTTTCCTCATGATGTTTTTCTTCATTGTTTTGAGAGCAGTGGTGATGAAATAATTTACAAAAAATCAAAAATCAATCTGCCTAGCCTTTTCCCAACTATGTTGGGGTCGGCTTCCAGTCTAACCGGATGCAGCTGAATTTCAGTATTTTACATGGAACGACTGCCTATCTGACCTCCACAACCCAGCAACTGGGTAATACGATACCCCTTGGTTAAACTGGTTGTCAGACTTTCGGGCTTCTGACGACTCGTAACGACTGTCAAAGATCCACAAATGACAGCCGCGACCAACGGCTTAACGTGCTTTCCGAGGCACGGAGGAGTCTCGATATGTGAAAATGGTCACCCATCCACGGACCAACCCCGGCAAGCGTAGCTTAACCTGATAGATCGACCCGAGCGGCTGTTTTTACTTAGCCATGAGCTCCTCGATGAAAAAATTATCCTTGATGAAATAATTTACAAAAGTCAGAAAATATCAGAATATCTATTATACATATAAGTATCGAATCAAAAATGAAGAGATCAGTAGTAATCGACATAAGAATAGCCAAACCAGGGCAGGGCACATTACTCGCAGAACAGACGGCTGATGGGGCTGATAGGCTGATGGGGGTGGAGTGGCGACCGCGTACCGAAAGACGTGGCGTTGGAAGGCCACAATGTGGACCGATGGTCTGGTGAAGGCAACAAGAATCCGCTGGATGCGAGAAGCACAGAACCGGTTGAAGTAGCGGTACTTGGGGGAGGCCTATGTGAAATGGATTCGAAGTCACATTACCTACAGCAAAATCTTATACTCTATTAAGATCCTAAAATTGTATCACGTTACTCAATTGTGCTACGACTATACCCATGTCAAAACCGACAGACCGTAAAGTTTATCTAGTAGAGAGGCAGTTAGTACGTGCGTGTCCTAATCTACAATACGTTACACATCAACTCTCTTTGAACAGATTTAGTTTAAGGCGAAAGCGTCAGGGCATCCCGCGAAATTCTTATCTTACGTTTTTCGCAATTTGCAGATCAGTGTCAAGTTGTACGTTGATTAAAATATGATTTGCGACCGTAACAAATATGGCTTTACAGAATTATAAACATTAGAATCTGCAATACAAGTCCTTAAGTTCATATAAGTGCAAAATGTCATAATTTTATGAAATAATCATTCAAGACACTTATATGAACTTAGAGAAGTTGTATCGCTGATTATAATTTTGTAAAGCCATATTTGTTACGGTTGCAAATCATATTTTAATCAACGTACAACCTGACACTGATCTGCAAATTGAAAAAAACGTAAGCAAAGAATTTCGCGGGTTACCTTAGCGCATCCCCCTTAAGACATTTTGATTTAACAATTAATTCAGATATCTTCCTACCATTCTTGCTGAAAATAAAGGGTACTAGCTTCGTCCTACGACTTCGTGAAATTTCGACTCCTGACCCACCGCGTCGCATCGCATTTCCCGCCCGGCTTCGTTTTTGCTTAGCGTTCTTTGTCTTTTTTACCGACTTTTTCAAAATTCTCAATTTTCCTGTTTTTTTTTGTGTGTTTGTGACGTGATTTCTCCGCCAATTATGAATCGATTTTGATGATTCTTTTTTTTTATTTTTGCTTGGCTGCTAAGGATCGTAGCCCGATGTCACATAGCCTATTATCTTCCTCAAGAATTGGGTACCCCAATGCAAAAAAAAAAATTCAAATCCGACAGGAATTTCCGAAGATTGCCTACATACAAACAAACAAACATTATTAGAATAGACGTATAGATTAATATAGATAACATTTTTGGGGTTTGCCTACTCTTGTTAAATATGAATAGATACTACTCTTTCGGTCATAGGCACTTCTGCAGTTTTCATAGTTGAAGCTGAAGAAGTACATAGGTATGTACTTCACTACGTTCCGCATCGCTGCTTCCCTGCGCCTAGGAGCCCCATGTTGTACTCCTTATCGCTGTCACTGTGGCGAAGTTGTCAACAGCCTCGGACACCACGGCCTGTCTTGCAGCCGAAGTGCGGGTCGCTTAGCGCGGCACGCTAATATTAATGACATCATCCGACGAGCTCTTGTCACCGTCGGCGTTCCAGCTGTATTAGAACCCAATGGCTTGGCACGCGACGATGGCAAAAGACCGGACGGCATGTCCTTATTCCCATGGAAGATGGGTAGGCCTTTAGTGTGGGACGCAACGTGTATCGATACTCTTGCGCCATCCCATCTTCCTGCGGCGCGCTGTGCTGGCGCTGCCGCTGCGGCTGCGGAAAACCTCAAGCGGCGAAAGTATAATAGCCTTATAGGCAATTATATTTTCGAGCCGTTTGGGGTTGAAACACTAGGGCCGTGGGGTCCGAGTGCTCATAGTCTGTTCAGTGAAATCTCCAAACGGCTGCTTGACACTTCCGTGACCCAAGGGCTGGCTTTTACCTTGGTCAGAGGCTAAGCATTGCCATTCAACGTGGCAATGCCGCCAGTCTCTTGGGTACGTTACCAGCCGACAGCGATGCGGAGGAATTTTTCGACGCCTTACTTTAGTTATAGTTAGTTAGTTCTTTAAGTTTTAGTGTTTTATGTAAATAGTTAGTTGTGTTATGTATATATTATCTAGTATTTCTTATTAATTTAATTATGTACTTGTTTCTTCTTTTTGAATTGCAATGAATGAAGGATTTTTCTGGAGAGGAATAAAAAAAGTTACAGACCACCGTCGGTAATATTACTGTGCAATGTCATTTAAAGCCTCGTGCAAACTAGCGCGACAGGCAGTGCAACCCTTTTCGCGCCCGCGATATCGCGCCTGTTTGTGGAATTTTTATAACCTTGAGGAATAGTTGATATTAAATACATCATTTATGTTGAGCATACAAAATTAATAGCACAACACACAAAAGCAGAATTCAATGATAACATTCATCATTACATCATTCCTACCTGCCACCATATAGTGTAGTGGCAATATTATGAAACATATTTATTATTATAACAACACGTAGGTAATGTAGTTACTTAATAAATAAAAAAAAACGATTCTATTCAGTCCCAATACTCAATGAATGGGGAAGTCACAACAATTATCAGGCGACGCAATATTGGGAGTGCTCACCCATCTCAAACATATCTCTGGCTTTATCTTCCAATACGCTCAGTGAGTGCGTGCCCTATTCTAAATACGCTACACATCGCTGGAGGTTATAAAGTGGGCTTCACACGCGAGTGTCAGTTTACTAAAATTACAATGTGACCTTCTTGTAGTCTGCCTCTTTGGTCTAATGTCTACAAACGTGACTGCTAAGCATGAATGGCCGGGTTCGACACAAGTCAGGGAAAGGGGTGTTGGGTTTTTCCGTCAAGAATCCCTGAGTAGCAACCCGGAGTCAAGGATCTAGGAACCCTTGTGCCCGGGCAATGGAATGGTCTCGTCCATGGTTACATGGGACTTAAGGGCCTACCCTACGTCAAATTGCTTACCATGATCCACCATTGTGCCCAAAATACTGCAGCATTCATTTTGAAATAAATATATTATGTTAAAGTTGAGGATTGATGCTAGGTCCTACGTTTGACGAAAACACGAGTCGGTACATACAATTTTCTAGAAAAAAAATCCAAAGTTATGTCTAAACCGAACTATAAACCGCTGGTATTTAAAAAATACTTCGAATTAGATCATGTTTGCATAATAACTGAACTAATTATAAAGCAGGTCCTAAGTTTTTTGTTTTTAATTACCATTATTTTCACCGTAACAAGCAATTACCTAAACTATTCGAGGCTTGCGAGCCGCCAGCACCACACTCCATCTCGCTCTCACTCAAGCTGCGAGTAATAAGGTGGGAGCGAGATAAAATTTAGGCCCTTAAGGTTGATGCGCTAGGGTGGCCAGCGAAATTCAAATTTTCTTACTTTTTTTGCAATTTGTAGGTCAGGTATCAGGTTGTATGTTGATCTAAATATTATTAGCGGCCGTAACAAATATGGAATCACAGAATTATAAACATTAGAATCAGCAATACAACTCTCTAAGTTCATGTAAGTGTATTGATCATGAAATTTTGATTCAACCTGATACTGACCTGCAAATTGCAAAAAACGTAAGAAAATTTGAATTTCGCGGGCTACCCTAGCGCATGCACCTTAAATATAACTGGTGAAATGTGTATGTAAATACTGTACACGGTATCTCTGCCTGTCCCTTCGAGAAATACACGCGAGATGATTATGTTAGGCTACTTTCTATATTATCTGGTCAATGTCGCCGTAGGTGCCTATACCGACCTACCTATCTAACTTTATCTTCCAACACGCTCAGTGCGTGCGGGTCCTATTCTAAATACGCTACACATCGCTCAAGGTTATAAAGTAGGGTACACACGCGAGTGTCGGTGTTCCCAAGTTTTCCGGACTTTTATCTTGTTCGTAAGTTTGGCCCCATTTGTACCTACTGAAGTGACGATGTCGCTCTGAAATACGACTACTACAGTCGTATGTTAAAAATGGTTCCTATGTTTCTCGCCAAATGTTTTGGGTTACTAATTATTTGACAAAGTAAAATGCCGATCAATAAAACAACTGATTCATTCGACTGACAGTACAATAATTGCACCATTACGGTACAATTATTATTTTGCTTTAAAGGTTCTCCACAAACAGGCGCGATATCGCGGGTGCGACCAGGGTAGCGCTGCCTATCGCGCCCGCGATATCAAGCCATTTTGCACAAGCCGTAGTGTGGTATTTAGTGCCAATGCAATGGGGTTGATTTATTGGTAAGATTATAAAAGAAATGAGTGAGGACGATAATAAAAAATACTTTTTTTTTTGACAGAAAAAAGAATTCCTTGTAATCCATATCCAACGCATTAATCTTCAAATAGGTACCCTAAATACCTAGTACCAGCGTATTATTGTCCCACTACTAGTAGACTAGCAGTGATAGCCTAGTGGTGCGACCGTCGGACTGCCAAGTCATAGGTCTCGAGTTCGAACCCATGACACGCACCTCTGACTTTTCGGATTCATGTGCGTATTGTATAATTATCACTTGCTTTAAAAACAGTGAAGAAAAACATCGTGAGGAAACCAGCATGCCTGAGAGATATTTCTCGACGACAATTGTGAAGCCAAGTCAGATACCCATTTTTAGAGGGTGGGAAATCATCAGATAACTTCGAAATGAAATTAAATGAAATTGTTTATTCTGTAAATAGGATACTGGAATCACTTTTACACGTCATATTAAAAAATATTAAAAATAAGCTAGATGAGGTCGGCGTTTCCTATCTGACTACTCTGAGAAGAAAGGTCGAAACAAACTCAGAGGTCGCAGTCTCTTTTAATGTCCAGACATAATCTTGGTCAAGCCATAGAGGACCATGTAGATTAGCGTCTGAAATGGTCTTTTGAGGAAAGAACCACAACGATTTGAGTGGACCTGTCCAGTCAGTGAACGAACAATACCAAAGAAAGGACATTTGGGTAGGTCGCGTAAAATACTCAAATTGCGAGACTATTATCGTTAAAACTAACTGAAAATGATAAAATAAAATCAAAACTTAAATAAAAATCCAAAAAATATATAATATTAAAAAACCGGCCAAGTGCGAGTCGGACTCGCGCACGAAGGGTTCCGTACCATTATCTATAAAACGGCAAAAAAAACATGCCTGTTGTATGGGAGCCCCCCTTAAATATTTGTTTTATTTTAATTTAATTATTTATTTTTAAAGTGAATATATAACTAAATATTCTGTGAATATTTCAAGCGTCTACCTGTTGCCGTTATCAATATCGAGCAAAATAATCACGTTTGTTGTATGGGAGCCCCCTTAAATATTTATTTTATTCTGTTTTTTAGTATTTGTTGTTATAGCGGCAACAGAAATACACCCTCTGTGAAAATTTCAACTGTCTAGCTATCACAGTTCATGAGATACAGCCTGGTGACAGACGGACAGACAGACAGACAGCGGAGCCTTAGTAATAGGGTCCCTTTTTACCCTTTGGGTACGGAACCCTAAAAATCTTCAAAGTCAGAGGCCCTTGGGCGGCTTTAAAACTCTGACACCAGGTTAGTTACTAACCATACGAAAAGAAGAAGATTGTCCCTCTGCAGGTTACTGACCTCTTCTCATACACAGAAGATACGAGTATTGATCACCAGTTCACCACGCTTGCTCAAAAGGGTTGGCGATTTCAGTCAGGTTTCCTCACAATGACCTTCACCGATGTCAGTAATCTTCAAATTATCTCCCACAGTGAAATGAAGTACCTAGTCTATCTTTTCTCAGGCACAGCACACAATACAGGGTGTAAGGGTAAACACCGTTGTCACTCAAACCATGCGTAGTTGACTTAAATATAAAAATAAATGACCGAGTAACAACAACAAAAATGTTCATAATCAGCCTATAATCAGCCTATTATGTTCCCACTGCTGGGACACAGGCCTCCTCTCTATGAGAGGGAGCGGGCCGTAATCCACCACGCGGGCCCAGTGCGGGTTGGTAGATGTCACATGTCTTCGAATTTTTGGTTCTAAGACATGCCGGTTTCCTCACGATGTTTTCCTTCACCGTTTTGAAAGCAGTGGCGATTAAATAATTTACACAAAGTAAAGCGCCAGTCAGGGTTCGAACCTACGACCTACAACTCATAAGTCGTGGAATAAATGTTGGAATAAATGTTGTAAAATGGAATAAAAAAAACGTTATTATCATTAAAAGATTTTAAAAAGTTTCTGTCCGACACCGTGCTCGCTAGCAAAACAGCTGACTGCCTGAGGGAGGGGTCGCGCTTGCGGCCGGTCAGGTCACGTCCCGCGCCCCCCACCCGTGTTGAGACGCAAGTTCGTTGCCCTAGCACATAGGGGAAAGGATAAAATACTCTGGCGGGAAAACGAAATTTTCCATTGATTTGACGTTCTATAAATGACACCAAACCACTGGTTTCGAGGATAACGGTGTTTACTCTAACACCCTGTATAAGCCTAAGTCTACACTGCATACTAAGCCAGAACTAAATCCGTGCATGACCTTCAGATGTGCTTAGTATTCGCTCGTATATTCATGTACTAAGATTTTACACACGTCGCTATCCATCCGTATAAGGTGCGTCGTAATCCTGAAGAGTCATGTCTAAGGCTTCATTTTATTGTTAGAGTATATAGGGATGGATGTAGGTAGTAGAACATTTTATTGTTGAGACATCTTGTAAGATTTTAGTAATCCTAATCCTAACTTAATAATATTATAAAATAAGTTTTTCCTTGCACTTTCTAGCCTGAAGCACAGGTTCAATCTAGTTCAGGCAAATATGCAACTGTGCTCTATTTTTTTAAATTGTTATGTAAATGTGTCCCTTTTTATAAATAAGTAAATTATTATTATTATATTGTATTATAAACTAGCTGTTGCCCATGATTTCATCTGCGATTCAGGATGAAATGTAGCCTATGTCCTTTTCCAGGTCATAGTCTACCAATATGCCAAATTTCATCCAAATCCGTTCAGCCGTTTTAGCGTGAAAGCATAACATACAAAGTAACTTTCGCGTTTATTATATTATTATTATTCGCGTTTATTATTATTATAAGATAGTATAGTACTGGTGAAAGAATTTCTAAAATCCGGTCCAGTAGTTTTTGAGTTTATTCATTACAAACAAAAAAACAAATCCTTTTTAGGGTTCCGTACCCAAAGGGTAAAACGGGACCCTATTACTAAGGCTCAGCTGTCTGTCTATCTGTCTATCTGTCTGTCCGTCTGTCACCAGGCTGTATCTCATGAACCGTGATAGTTAGACAGTTGAAATTTTCATAGATGATGTATTTCTGTTGCCGCTATAACAACAAATACCAAAAAACAGATAAAAATAAATATTTAATGGTGCTCGCATACAACAAATGTGATTTTTTTGCTCGTTTTTGCTCGATATTGATAACGGCAATAGGTAGACGCTTGAAATATTCAGCGAATATTTAGTTATATATTCACTTTAAAAATAAATAATTAAATTAAAATAAAACAAATATTTAAGGGGGCTCCCATACTACAGACATGATTTTTTTGCCGTTTTATAGATAATGGTACGGAACCCTTCGTGCATGAGTCCAACTCGCACTTGACCGTTATTCTATAAAATATTAGTGAAGATTTAAACAATATCAACCATTTCATAATTTATCCCGTTTCTAAAAAGTTTCTAGCTCAAACATTGACCCCTATATGACACTTTCTGTCACGATGATGAAAAATAACCGTCCCACCCTGAACGTATAAACGCGTTATAACGTAACTGCAAATACCGCCGCTATAGTTTCATAACGTTGTCACATATGATGGTAACTAGAATTTACGACGTAAACCAGGTAACGTAAGGAAGATAAACTACGTTTTATAGCCATGTGATTAAGGTGGCTTTGAGATAGTATTACATTTAAGTTACGGGGTCGCCGGTCTGTGGATAGGATAAATATAGGGTGCTGATTTGTCACCAGGGGGTCTGTAATACTATTAAAGAAGTGTATAAAAGAGTGGTAAGTGTATTGGTACTTAATTAAAACAATAGTGGAGAAGTACTACCAACATTCTTTAGATATTATATTAATACATATACAACATTATTTTTTCTTTATGCTAAACCCGAAAAGGGGTCATATTGTACTCATCATTTTGAACAACTTTGAACACAAATGTAGGGAACAGCTGATTTTTTTTTCGCGATTTCTATGTTGGTCCCATAGAAAAAGTTGTTCAAAATGATGAGTACAATGACCCCTTTTCGGGTTTAGCATAAAGAAAAAATAATGTTGTAGAATACTCTTTATTATACCCTTTTTAGGGTTCCGTAGTCAACAAGGAACCCTTATAGTTTCGTCATGTCCGTCTGTCTGTCTGTCTGTACGTCTGTCTGTCCGCGGCTTAGCTCAGAGACTCTTATTACTAGAAAGATGTACGTGTGTTAAGCCTCTAGATTTTATAGCATGTGTTTAAAGGTAGCGGTAACGGTGTTTTCCATGAAGTGTCTGCCTTTACCTTATTACATGAAGAACCCTCTGAGCCACTCAAAGAATGAGCATAAAATATGTTTAATTAATTCAAACTCAAACTCAAACTCAAAGCATTTATTTCAATTAAACCATTTACAGGCACTTTTGAATTGTCAAAGAGTGGGTCAGTTAGTCAGAGAGTTGAAGCTAGTTGCCCATGCCAAAACGTAGATCTCTATGGAGAAGAACGGGCAAGAAACTCCAAGGACACTCTTTAAAAAAATGGATATAGATATTACAAAATCCTGGGTACAGTATTCATGTTGCTTCTATATGTGAGAACAATGTAAAACAAAAAAAGAATCAAAAGCAATTCAAAATTTAAGATTAAAAATAAGCTCTGGCAAATAAGAGGTGACCAGTCTCAGCTGACGGCGCCCGTTCACGAACATGACATGTGGATCAGCACCATCCAGCTCAACCATTTTGTAGGGAACCGAATGATCCAACACACGTGCCACCATCAGCGAGACATTTAAGTGAGTAATACATTCGTAGGTCTAAATAGATTGCTAATTGGCTACATTTATCATAATCAGTCATGTCATGCTTTCAAGTTGCTGTACCAGTATCGGAAAGGCACTAATTTTATTGGTTTTTGATTGTGTATTTATTTTAATTTGATTTGATTTTATTTCATTGATTTATTTTGATTTGATTTAATGTTATTTGATGTTTTGATTTTATCTGTTTTTATTCTATAGTGATTTCTGGCAATGGGTGTTATTTGCTTGAAAATAAATGAATTTAATTTTTATTTTGTATTTACTTAGAAACACACACATAACTTCACGCCTGTTTTCCCCGAAGGGTTAGGCAGAGATGAGTTATTATTACACCCCCATTTCGCAAGTCCCATGTAGATCCATGTGTGGTGGTGACCCTATTGCTTTCAACCGGGCACAAATCTAAACATAACCTAATAACACTTTGCCCGACCTGGGAATCGAAGCCAGGCTCTCATACTTAGCAGTAGCGATTACTTAGAAACAATGTCTTTAGACCTTAGACAGAGAAACCCAAGACAGAGCGCTACGAACAATACAGTGAAGCATGCCAAAACTACACCACCGCTCTGAGCGTACACGCTCACACGCACACATTTACAATCAAACTATACCAAAATATGTGCACACATGTTTACAAAACCGGCCTCACGTCACTGTTGACAACGATCTGTCTTGGTTTTTATTTGGTCTGAGCATAAGACTATTAACATTTTTTTTCTAGCTACGTGGTGTATCTAGAAACTCCACTATCAAACAATCTATCACAGTCTTAACCATTCATTTATTATTTCGGCAATATAAATCACAAACAGAATTACTAGCTCTGAAATAGTTCTATAATTTACTTTTAGTTGTTATCACTTCTAAAATAATAAATGTCCTGTCTGTAAATCAAAGTTCGATATATCAAAGTCAAGAGCTCTTTGTTTCATTTACTTCATTTTATTGTTATATTTACTAATATTAGTAGTAGTTCTACACAATCAACTCGAATTTTGAATAATTATTATTGCAGTTGCATGACCTCTGTTTCGTGTTTCAACGGCTGCTTGAAAATCGTTCGATGCCTTTGTTAGAAATTGCAAGAAATCGTCTTGAATACGGCTTGGAAAACAATTGAAGATTTTACTTGACTAACTAACAAAGCATTGTATTGTGAAAGCTAGTTACAAGACCTTTGGTCAATGCGGCTTGCAAAGTTCTATTGTTCTATCTATGCTACAAAGAGAGCGCCTCTCGAGCCTGTAAACCAATCATCAATCTTGTTGGCTGCAAAATGTTCCTCCAAAGTCCTGGTTTTTGGGTGGTGTATACATAGATTCACTCACATAATTTAAGGACACTGAATGTTAGTCTTTTCTTTAAAAATACTTAATTTCCATATATGCCAGATGGTTGACAATTTTTTTTATTTTTTATGTTTGGCTTATTGGCGTGTGCTAGCTGACATATGGCTAATAATTGGATTTATGTTTTATGTTGCGAAATGTAAATGATTTTGCATACTTTTGTATAGAATCAATTTTTCTGACTGTACTTACAGCTGTGCTGCTGGGGAGTTTGTTGCGCCACTTCTTCTTCCCAGCTAAAGCACTAGGAAGTGTTAAAGGGGACTGTCTTATGTAATTTTGACGTACGAAAAGTGCTGATTCTCAGCCTAATTTGAATACATGACTTTTGATTTTGGAAATCATCAAATGACTTTTCCCGCTCTGGACGGCGCGGGAAGGCGTGCTTTTACTGACTAAAACCCTCCCGTGTTCCTTCAGTTGCCTGTTGCCAAGGGCCCCGGTATCCCTTTCGGACTTTCGCGCAACCCTGGCAGACAAGATGGTTGACTACTACGAGGTACTTTGACCGCGTAGTAGTTTACCATTTGGAATTTGTGGAAATTAAGATTTTTAGCTACTTAGTTACGCGTCATCTTAAACCAATCATACATTTTTTTAATCAAATTATCATGATTTATGATACAGACTTAAAGTTATGTTACAATGTTGTAACCAAAATGGATGAAGGTTGATAAATACCTACATTTATCAACCTTCATCCATTTTGGTTTATCAAACTTTAAGATTCTATATTTTATTTTTTCAGTCGATCATAAAGTGCACAACCGGAATCGAATCCCCCGATCGCCGTGCCTTCTGCACGTATCTATAACACCGGTAACCATCCCCGGTTGGCACGTCCCCCTATTTCTTTACGACGCTCGTAAATCATATAGTTTCCAACTATTTCTGCGTTTATTGACGCAAAAAACCTAAGGTTATGTTATCTGAAGATTTGGGTACGTGGCAGTAAAACGGTTTGGGTGAGGCATTGAAAATTATAGGCGTATTGGGTGAGTTATTTTTAGTATTAGCTCTGTTCGCGACACACTTTTTGCCGACTTGATTTACTATTATCGTCACTGGGTTATTCCATATGTGACCTTATGTTATGAAATATTACTTTAAAATAACGTAGCCTGATTTTCTGGTATATTTATTTATTATTCACTTCACAGGCACTAACATCTGTGTAACCCGGTCTTGTACTAGGAGTTCTTTTTACAAGGGCAAGACCTCTCAATTTAAAGGTATATATGTGTCTTTCCTTTTCAATTTTCGTTTTTTGCCACCGACTTCCGAAATTAAAGTTATTTTTCACGTTTTTAATGTTTTTTTGGAAGTCGGTTGTTTTTTTTTTTTGTAAAAAGTTTTTATTTTTCACTTTTTAGTTGTGGTACCTACTCCACACAAATTCGAATACCGAAATTTATATGGGACCACCTCTGAAGCATGACCTACCAAACAAAAAAAATGAATCATCAAAATCGGCGGAGCAATCGCGTAACATAAACACAAAAAAAAAAACATACAGGCGAATTGAGAACCTCCTCCTTTTTGAAGAAGTCGGTTAAAAAATGAGATACATTATAGTTATGGCATGCATGTATTGTTATAATTTTATTTAAATTGTTAATCGGGTAAGTGGTTCCCGAACGGACAGACGAATCGACGATGCGTTTTATAATATTAATAGGTACCTGAGTTGGAGCTCTGCTCGGGTGAAAATATACAAACATATTGTCCAGGTATACCAACGTGGTATCACATCCCCTAGGCTATGAAAATAGAGAAAACTAATTTTCCCAGATACGAGACCTAGCTAGCTCGATTTTTCGCCCCCGTAAACCCTTTATTGCAACCTTCATCCAAATCGTTAGAGCCGTTTTCGAGAACGTAATTACAAATATAATTATATATTTATTTATTTCTTTCTAAAACACTTAACCTAATACATTTTGGTTTTAGCCTCACAACGACTCTCTCTCTCTATAGGTGTATCGGGTGTATAAAGCCCATATATGCGTCAACATAGCATTCTGTACCTACATCAAATTAAGTAACATTGCACAAAATAATTGCTAGGAAACGACTTTTATTTTTAACCGACTTCTTCAAAAAGGAGGAGGTTCTCAATTCGTCTGTATGTTTTTTTTTTTTTTTGTTGATATTACGCGATTACTCCGCCAATTATGAATCGATTTTGATGTTTGATGATTCTTTTTTTGTTTGGTAGGTCATGCTTCAGAGCTTGCGTAGTTTTTGAGTTAGCTTCAATAATTACGTATTTTTCCCACTTAGTGTATGTAGACGATATATTGTTTGACTCCGTCACTGTTATTTACATAGCAGGTAGTGTATACGAATTTGTGTAGGGTAGGTACCACAACTAAAAAGTGAAAAATAAAAACTTTTTACAAAACAAAAAAACAACCGACTTCCAAAAAAACACTAAAAACGAGAAAAATAACATTAATTTCGGAAGTCGGTGGCAAAAAACGAAAATTGAAAATCAAAGACACCGACTTCCGAAATTAAAGTTATTTTTCGCGTTTTTAGTGTTTTTTTGGAAGTCGGTTGGTTTGGTGTTAAAAATCGCTGTTTACGGTAGGGCGCAACGTAACGCAAAACATTGTGTTTATGGGCGCATGCAACGGTTCGGGTTTGTGGGAGAATTAAAATGAAGTTATAACATTTAAAACTTTCTTTAAAAAACGTCTGAAAAGTTGGAACTTTGATCTTCAATATCTCCGTAACCAGAAGGTTCCAGAACAAAAAATATGACAATGACGGTAATAAAAAATGACTTTTTTACACCCGTTATATTATCAGTATTTTTTCTCATTGTGGGGTACAGGTCTCATTCAGAAAAAGTATAATTATTGACTATCAGCAGACATTAATCAGTGCAATGCAAGTGTCACAAGTTTTTTTTTTTTTTTTTTACAGAAATGAATCCATCAATTTTGTCGTAATTTATCACAGGCGATTAACCTCTTCAAAAGCCTATTCCGTCGTCGAATGACATTGGCCCTTAAAATATTACGCTTCTGAAGTTCACACGTTCAAGGTTGTTCAAGGACATTGTCAAATTGTGTTACTTCTCATTTTCTCAAAGAACATTGCTCATTGCATAACAGAAAGTAATTTTACGAGGCTGTTAGTTTGTAGGATAAAAATTCATGGCGGCAGAGCAATGTCTTTCCATTCTATAATTATGTTTTGACTTTGGAATGTCATAAACTGACAGATTGATTGAAACTGACAAGTTCGGAAAAGCTTATCAATCATTTTTTTTTAAATATAATTCTGCTTTATGCTTCTTCACTAAGCTGGGATATTTCAGTAGGTTATTTTACAAATGGATTGATAAATAATGAATACAGAATAAAATTACAGTGATATTTATCATCATCTGTTTTTAATATGTTAAACATGCCAACATTATGTCGTGAACATACGTTAGTAACGTACTCAACGCAAGGGATTTACAGAAATAATTTTTATTTAAACTTCATCATTTATTTTCATAAACAATTTTCTGTGTGGTTCATGTATGCTGCAAAAGGCGAATACAGTAATACAGAAATGTTATTAAAAGATAATTTGAAAATGTACTTTTAGTGAAAATATGGAATTTCTTGTCATTTTTGCTTTCGCCGTGTCAGATTTCTTTGAGAGAGCAAATTCTCTCAAAGAAATCTGACACGGCGAAAGCAAAAATGACAAGAAATTCCATATTTATATACGTGCTTGTCTATTTTTAATTAAGGGAAAATCTACGTCTACTTATGCGTCGTAACTCAGAATTAAAATACATATTATTTTATTAGTAGTTCTGACATTTTTATTTTCCATGACAACCTTGTTTTAATATTTTTATTTCATGGAATGTAATCACTGCAACTGGAGTTACCGACATAGCTTGCAGAGTAAGTAAGCTGCACTAGCAGTGGGCTGACCGATGGTCGGTGGAGCAGACAGAGTCAGTGGTCCTGGAGTGGATGACGCGTATCGGCAAGCGTAGGTCGCCTAGTGTGGGACGCACCCCAGCCACAAGACTAGGCAAGCGTAGGTCGCCTAGTGTGGGACGCACCCCCAGCCTGTTATTTATTCTGTGCCCCAGCTACATGGACCGACGACCTTAAAAATATGGCTGACTGGGTGCGTAAGGTGGAGGGCAGGGTGTTGTGGCGCAGCTTGGAGAGGCCTTTGTCCAGCAGTGGACTGCGATAGGCTGAATTGACTTATTCACAACTGCCTTATGTTGGAACTTAGGTAGGTACCTACATCTACAACAAACCCGACTCTCACTTTAATGACAACTTAAAATGATGCTTGTAATGAAAAAGAAACTTGACATCTATTAAACGCTTTTGTAAAAAGAAGGTACTTAGTACAAAAGCGTTTATAGATGTCAAATTTTGTTTTTTTTTACCTTTTTATTTTATTTTCTGATCGTAAATAATTCCGCGATAAAATGAAAGTTACGACAACTTCTCGTTCGTTGACTGTCACTTATTTCATTTTATTTTCTTTCTTTCATTTTATTATCTTGTAGATAAGACATCAGAAAACGAATTTAAAAAAATAGGTTTTGGCTCTAGAATACTAATCTTATTTTATCACCGCTTATTACTAATGATCGTGAATGAGAGGCTATTTTCTAAATAAATCAAAATTTTGTTTTTAAGCCACCACATTATCAGCCTATTATGTGCCCACAGCTGGGACACAGACCTCCTCTTTCTGTGACAGGGAGTTTAGTTTAACATCTTTACTGTTTAAGAATCTTTAAACGAAATACCATGCATTCTACCATTTCATGAATTTAAAAAGCGCTTTTTTTTCATTAAAAAAACCGTCTGTAGGTTTTTTTTAGAGAACCTGATCTTGGCTTAAAGATCATAAAATGTTACTACGAATTTTGCAATGGCAGTCATCCTTTTAATTTCGTAATAATATCTTGATTTCAAAGAATATTTTATTTGTACAACTTTCAAGATTCTTTCAAGATTAGGGCGAGTAGGTAACTGAATGTTTATTTTACCCATATTCCCAAGGTCATCCCACAGATACCTAGGCATCTAAATATTGGCAGTACCAACGCAAGTAAAATCAAACGGCAAATGGAAAATACTTTTGCCCAATACATTCAGATTATTATCAGCCAATCAAAGTTAACAAGAAAAAACCGGCCAAGTGCGAGTCGGATTCTCACACGAAGGGTTCTGTACCGTACCGTACCGTATTAAGATCGAGCAAAAACGCCGGAAAAAAAACATTTCTTATATTTCTTTTTATTATTTTGTTGTTGTAGTGGCAATAGAAATACACAATCTGTGAAAAATTTTACTGTCTACCATTTACGGTCCATGAGATACAGCCTGCTGACAGACGAACGGACGGACAGTGAGGCTTAGTAATAGGGATCTGTTTGTCAGCCTTCTGGTACGAAACCCAAAAAATGTGCTGAAAATAATTTTTGTTTTTCGCTAATTTCTCTTTGAGCAATAAAAATATTAATACCATCGACAATTCGACGTCCAATTGAAGGTCTGAATATTTGCTTACACAAAGCTTTTATGGCCTCCAAAACATTTATAAAACCGTCATTTCACGTAAAACACAAGTAAAAAAAGCAGCCAAGTACGATCCAGACTCGCACACGTAAGTAGTTATATTTCTTAACCCTATAATTTTTAGCTTTATTTAATTTTTATTATTTGTTTTTATAGCTTTCATTGTAGTACATACTCTGTGAAAATTTCAAGTGTATATATGGTTATTACGGTTCAAAAGATAGAGAGATCCCCGTAACAGACAGACGGACAGCGGAGTCTTAGTAGGGTCCCGTTGACACACTTTGGGTACGGAACCCTAAATTAAAATTATTCAACCTATCAAATGGCGTATAACGATTTCACAGATAATTGAAAAAAAAAAACATTTTCTGTTAGATTTTATATTATCGTTTTTCGGTATTTGCCTTGTCATTACAATATCAGAATTTATTTGCTGGTATCGGCATTTGGCATAAATGTGAGGTCAAAAAAAATGTCCTCGTTATATTGCGGATGGAAATAAATTAATAATCATTGACAAAATAATGTTGAGACAAAATTGTTGCTGAAAATCCACGTAGGTACGTTCGGACTATACATAGATAGATACATAATTATAATACTCTTTTTGCACAATACCTACACAAAGAAATAGAAAGAAAAAAGGTGATACAAAGGGCGATCTTATCGTAAATACCGATTGATGTCAAACAACCTGACGATGTCGGCGCCTAATCGTTCAAATGAGTCCTCGCGTGTCCCTTAGAGACAAATTCAAAGAAATTGATATACTGACTCTGTCTTCTCTCTATATCTTTGAAAGTATTTTGTATGTTCGCAAAAACTTAGGACTTTTCAAAACAAGAAGCGATTTCCATAATATAAATACACGTAGTAGACACGAAATTGTCATACCCAAATTTAGATTAACTAAAACAAGCAAGTCATTTCTTATAAACAGTATCCGCTTTTATAACAAGTTGCCAAAGTCGGTTACAGAACTTAGCGATGGAAAATTTAAAACCCATATCAAACGTGTCCTTATCAAAAAAGCATATTATAAGATTAAAGACTACGTTGATGACAAGGAAGTTTGGCAATAATTCCTTCTGCACATGTGGCTTCCCTGGTACCTTATAAACGGCATAATTATGTAAGAGTCTATTAACTGCTCCCAAATTACCATGTTTATTCTCTTTACATTCATCCTTGACATAATCATTGTATTTGACATTATTCCTATTATTATAGATACCTCCAATTTAATTTCAACTCCTAGTAGCTTTTGTGGACATGATAATTATTCAATTTGTTACAGTTGTAATAGCAATCACGTCATTTGGCTGAAATAGGTTTTTATTTTTATTTTTTATTGTTTGTCTTTTATATAGATTATTTTCTATTTTGTGAATGTGAGAACTTTGTAGGCTTATTGGACTGTAGATTTACTGAACATCTATTTTGTTAAGTACCTGGTACTTACTTGTTGAAAGGCCTACATTGTCCTCCCATGCCTACTAATACTGTAATTTGAAAATATTGTAAAAGCCAATTATTTTTAAAAGAGTAACCGTGGAGTTTCTTGCCGGCTCTTCTCCATAGGAAACGACCAATTGGAACCGTGCACCTAGCTTCTGACGTTTCATAAGTGCCCATGTAGGTTTATGTGAAATAAAATATTTTGATTTTGATTTTGATTTTGACTCCTAATTAATATACAATATAGAGATACAATATACAGGGTGTTAGTGTAGACACCGTTATCCTTGAAACTAGTGGTTTAGTGTCATCTATAATATACTTTTTCTATGGGACCAACTTTGAAATCACAACAAAAAAACAGCTGTTCCATACATTTTGACGATTTAAGTGAACACAACTGTATGGAACAGCAGATTTTTTTTTGCGATTTCAATGTTGGCCTGTATGTATAGATAAATAGCGTTATCACGTTTTATAGCTCGATGCGCAATTTATTTATATGACTGTGCATTGTGCAAGTGTGTATAGGTGATAATCATAAATGATAGATGCTGAGCGCACTTGACACTTTCTATTTATTTTATTTTTTTATTTGTAGGAAAATATTTTGGTTTGTATGTGTCTGTGTAAAATAAATGTAGGTATTTTCTTTTTGCAGGTAAATAGATAGAATAATAAAAATATGCATTTATTCAGTGCCCACAGAATATAGCACAACACACAAAAGCACAATTTAATTATAACAAATTACATGAACATATATAAAAAAAAGATGCCTAAAAAAATAGAAAACATTCCTACTTACACTCCGCCAATTATGAATCGATTTTGATGATTCTTTTTTTGTTTGGTATGTAATGCTTCCGAGGTGGTCCCATATAAATTTTATTAACTTTGCTTGCGTAATTTTTGAGTTAGCTTCAATATTACGTATTTTTCCCACTTAGTTTATCTAGACGATATCCTGATTGACTCCTTCACTGTTATTTACATAGCAGGTCGGACTTGTGTGGGGTAGGTACCACAACTAAAAAGTGAAAAATAAAAACTTTTTACAAAAAAAAAAAAAAACAACCGACTTCCAAAAAAAACACTAAAAAAGTGAAAAATAACTTTAATTTCGGAAGTCGGTGGCAAAAAACGGACATTGAAAAGCAAAGACACCGAATTCCGAAATTAAAGTTATTTTTCACTTTTTTAGTGTTTTTTTTGGAAGTCGGTTGTTTTTTTTTTTTGTATAAAGTTTTTATTTATCTCAACATCTTAATACAAGCCCTGGTTAAAATGCAGTCTTTAATAGAGAAAAGTGTCTGAGGTAGGAGGGTCCTGAGTTACAGATCACCCGTCTCTACTATGTGGGATAATGCTAATTTACGAAACGGTTAGAGTCAAGATGTTTTATAATAAAATTCAGTACAAGCAGAACCTACAAAATTAAAAGAAAAATTAATAAAACAAAAATGATGGGAAAATTGCTAATTATATTCACTGATAAATATTTTGGTAACAACCAAGTTCTGAGAAATATGTTCAAGATTAGCATAAGTATATTTTTTCAGCTACCACAAACTACATAATATATTTATGTACTTTTTTTTTAAAGACAATCCTTCTTTTAACTTTTGCCTCTTGTCAGCGCTTTAACATTGCATGCAGTTTTTCTTTAAGTTAGACTCGCAGACGTCCTATTTATTCCCGCGTTAACTTAGAAGTCTCTTTCGACTTGCTCGTAAAACAAATGAGGATGAAAATAAGTGAGATTTTCTTGCAATCTCCTCGTAAGGATGAACCATCCGTAGTTTAAAGCCATCCATCCCAGACAATGTCAGTTGGCTAGATGTTAGAACGAATCGAGATTGTTGAAAGATTGGCTATTTTTCTTTTCAAATATTGTAAAATATTTTGACCAAAATAAAAAAAACCAAGTCAGAGCGCTGTCAACAGTGACGTAGAAGTGCAGTTTGGTGTAGTTTGATTGTAAATGGTTGTACGTGTGAACGTGTACACACAGAGCGGTGGTGTAGTTTTGGCATGCTTCACTGTATTGTCCGCAGCGCTCTGCCCGGATTTTTTATTTGGTGTGAGGTTCTGATATGAAATCTTGTGATAAGACAGTATTTTTAACTAATATTATTAATGAAAACTAAATTCTTTAGTTATGTATCTAAAAAGCAAACTTAATTAAATAAATAACACTCCACACTTGGATTCCCTGGGGAGCATGTGGCTAAGTAATAACCGCAAGCCACAAAGGTCGACCCATCAGGTTAAGCTACGCTCGCCGGGGTTGGTCCGTGGATGGGTTAACATCTTTACATACCAAGACTCCTCCGTGCACTGGAAAGAACGCCGTTGGTCCCCGCTGTCATTCGTGGATCTTTGACAGTCGTTACGGCTCGTCAGAAGCCCGAAAGTCTGACAACCAGTCTTACCAAGGGGTATCGTATTGCCGTTACTGGGTTGTGGAGGTCAAATAGGCAGTCGCTCCATGTAAAATACTGGTATTCAGCTACATCCGGTAAGACCGGAAGCTGACCACAGCATTGGGAAAAGGCTAGGCAGATTGACATGGATTGCCTGTTTTGTCCCCTTTACCTTACAAGATTATTAATTACATAGGAGGTACATACATAGTATCGCTTGATAAGATTACTGAGGCTATCAGGTGACAATAATCGAATGTTCTTCCAAATCAATAAATTCATCTTAACATATTATGTAAATAACTTATGTGCATTAACCGAGACCATGATTTTATTCACTACATAATAATCATTCTAACAATCTGGAAGAATCTGACTGGTGCCCAAACACATTATGCCTATAAACACCAATGCATAACAAAAAACATGTTTATATCGAAACTAATTACCATAATTTCATGTCCAGTTTGCAATTAAACGAAGCCTCAATCCAATAACAGTAAAATTTTATATTTAACGCACATTTGTGCTAAAAGGCTTCAGTAATAAACCTATCTTTTTAAATATATATCCAGGGCGGCCATTTTGAATTGGTTCCAATTTTAAATGACTCGGGATCGAATGGTCCAATTTAAAATGTTTATTTGACATGTTATTTACAAATTAGGCATCGTTGACTG
This sequence comes from Lithophane ornitopus, assembly GCA_948473465.1. Lineage (NCBI taxonomy): Eukaryota > Metazoa > Arthropoda > Insecta > Lepidoptera > Noctuidae > Lithophane > Lithophane ornitopus. The sequence continues at coordinate 13,969,038 of OX419629.1, forward strand.
AATTTAATGAGAAATAAACGAAAGATCATTTGCCTAGTACTTATATTATACATAGATTTAGTGATTGCGTCGTTGATCTCGTTGTGGTACTCAAGCGCTGTTGAGCAAGAAATGAAATGAAATTGTTTAAGTATTCTGTAACTAAGATATTGGAATCATTTTTACACGTCATATTTTTTTTTTTTAATAAGCTATATGAGGTCGGCGTTTCCTATCTGACTACTCTGAGAAGAAAGGCCGAAACAAACTCTGTGGTCACAGTCTCAATCTTGGTCAGGCCATACGAGGACCATGTAGATTTGTCAGTAATGGTGGCGCTCAACTCAGAACTTAAGGAGCTCAGATGACGTCCTGGGTTCGATTTAGCAGGTTAAGCAAAGGTTAAGCAAAGTGTTAGGTACCTATTGTGTTTTCTATCTGAAATTTCTCAGTAGCAGCCCGGTGTCTGGATTTGGGCTCGGTTGCTGACAATATACTCGCCCCTACATGGAACTAAAATATAACTGGCGGAATGTGGGTGTACTATAATGGGTACACCTGTGTTCAACCCTTCGGGGAAACAAGGCGTGGCGTTATGTAATATTATTATTACGTTGTAGGTGCCATAGATCTATGGTAGATGCCTACCTCAACATGCCATTTGGCGCGATAGATGGCGTTGTGGCAGCCGGATCGCGGGATAGATCCGTTCACAAGCCAGTACATTACATTAGGTACTTACAAGACAATATTGTAACAATATTCTGATTTAAAAGAGTGTCCGTGGAGTTTCTTGCCCGTTCTTCTCCATAGGAACCTACTACGCTTTGGAATGGGCAACTCGCTTCATCTTTCTGACTGACAATTCAAAAGTGCTTATAATTGGTTTCTTTGAAACTAGCTGACCCGGCGAACTTCGTACCGCCTAACAGTCGATTCGTTTTTTTTATTTTTTTTTAATTTTTAAATTTTTCTCTCCGTAAGAACCATCCCCGTACTTCAAGGAATATTCTAAAAATAGAATAAGCAGAATCGGTTCAGCTGCTCTCGAGATTTGCGCTTAGCAACCCATTCAGCGATTCATTTTTATATTATAGATAAATGCTTTGAGTTGAGTTGAATTGAATACAAAAGCATGATTTGTTTTTTTTTTTTTTTTGTTGACAGTAAATTAACTTTGGAAAGAAAATATCACAAAAAGAAGCTCTTTAAATAAAAATAGCTAAGCTATTCATATAAATAAATGCTACATAGCTCCTTAATTCCTGCAGCTTCGCTCGTATGAAACAGATTTTCTCTCGCCCTCGGGAACCATACATTTTCCTTCACAAAATTGTAATCTACGGTCTTACGTATTCTTAAAAGATTTACATAGAAGATTGTTCACAAATTCCTCCTAATCCTTTGGCAAAATGTTACGAGGTAATATGTTAGTCCTTTCATGTTTTTTTACCGTTTCTAAACAGGAAGTTGTTATTTCCGTCTATCATACCTTCTTTATTTCGGGCGTATGTGTTTTATTTTAGAAAATTGCGGGCGTTTGTATGAAACATTTTATGAACGGTTTTGGTGTATGGGTCTTGTGTGTTAATAGTTCTTTATGCAACTGATATATAATAAGGGGTATTAAAACACGAATGTGGGTTTGGCACTCATGTGATAATAGTATCACATGAGTGTTTTAATACCTAATTATTTACAGTTGCATACAAGACTTTATCTACACCCATGATATGAATCCTCTATAAAAGGTTCTTTGCAATACTAATATCGAACAAAAATGGAGGGATACGACGCACGTGAGTTCGAATTTTTCGAATTCGAGTAATAGATGCTTTTTTGTTTTAAATTACGGTGCTTTGTTAGTGAAACGCGCCTGCATGACAATGTTCTTTTTTTGAAATGAAATTTAGTACAACATAATAACACCTGATTGGGTGATATTATGGTTACTACTATGACAACATTAAAACAACCAGTGTTTTAATGTTGGCAATAAGCTAACTGTTTCAGAAACTTTTATAGAGGATTTATAGCATGGGTGTAGGTAAAACAATTATTCTAATTCTTTATGGTATACACAAAAACCAGCCAAGTGTGAGACGAACTCGCACACGAAGGGTTCTGTATTAAGGTGGATGCGCTGAGGTAGCCCGCGAAATCAGTATCAGGCGCGCAGGTCAGTATCAGGTTGTATGTTGATCTTAATATAATTTGCGGCCGTAACAAATATGGATTTACAGAATTATAAACATAAGAATCAGCAATACAACACTCTTTAAGTTCATATAAGTGCATTGAATGACTATTTCATGAAATCATGATATTTTCACGTATATGAACTTATGGAGTTGTATTAGGTAGGTACTGATTCTAATAATTATAATTCAACCAAAACAAGGCTATTTACTGAAAATTAATTCAATAATTCTCTCACGTTAAGTACAAACATTTATTTCAGGCAAGTTAAACGCGCGCTGAATACCAGTGATCGTATTAACTGTTAATTAACATATTCAAGTACCTAACGTAATGGTAATTAACGGCTTGGAATTGAGTTTTTGGTTCACTTCAGTATAACAAACAGAGAGACGTTTGTTTACATTGATTTTAAGGAGATTACAGATAAACAAATCAATCTGCCTAGCATTTTCCCAACTATGTTGGGATCGGCTTCCAGTCTAACCAGATGCAGCTGAATACCAGTATTTTACTTGGAGCGACTGCCTATCTGACCTCCACAACCCAGTAACTGGGTTGGTAAGACTGGTTATCAGACTTTCAGGCTTCTGACGACCCGTAACGTCTGTCAAAGATCCACGAATGACAGCCGGGAATAACGGCCTTACGTGCTTTCTGAGGAGGGGTCTCGATATATTGCCACGGTCGATTCGTGGATCGTAATGGATGGTCACCCACCATCCATTATGATCCACGAATCGACCGTGGTAGGCGTAGCTTAACCTTCGATCGACCCGGGCGGCTGTTATTATTTTGCCACGAGCTCCACAAACAAACCGTAGCTTATAAAGAAAAACAAACAGAGCACTCTATCCATCCTAGCTGGGCCACTGTGGAAATGGGTCGTTTTGGCGCAGATGATGGCCAAGTAATCCATCCATTCGTATGTGCTTTGACTTATTTATTTCTACGTCCATTTTCCTTTTCGCCAGGATTCGGAGGAAAAATGGCGGACCAAGTCACGCGTAATGACGTAATGTTTTTGGGGATCACAGATGTGTGGACACTACCTTTGTGTTTTCTATATGTACCACATTTATTTATTACTATCGACCCACCCCTGCTTAACGTGGTTTTTACGACTCGATAAAACATTTTTATCTCCTGTACCTCAAAAAACTTTGTGTGGCAAGAAATGAAAATTGAAAAACAAAGACACCGACTTCCGAAACTAAACTTATTTTTCACTTTTTGTGTTTTTTTTGGAAGTCGGTTGTTTTTTTTTTTTGTAAAAATTTTTATTTTTCACTTTTTAGTTGTGGTACCTTCCCCACACAAATTCGAATACCACTACCTGCTATGTAAATAACAGTGACGGAGTCAAAGAATATATCGTCTACATACACTAAGTGGGAAAAAATACGTAATATTGAAGCTAACTCAAAAACTACGCAAGCAAAGTATATAAAATTTATATGAAACTACCTCTGAAGCATGACCTACCAAACAAAAAAAGAATCATCAAAATCGATTCATAATTGGCGGAGTAATCGCGTAACATACACACAAAAAAAAAAACAAAAAAAAACAACATACAGACGAATTGAGAACCTCCTCCTTTTTGAAGAAGTCGGTTAAAAATAAGGTATACTCCTACCAATAATCTGATCACATTGGCCGAATGAACTGATTTCTTTTACTTATCGTCGCCATTAAATTGAAAATGTAACCGGAACTACAAATATTTTTTATTCAATTTTAAACATGGCCTGTGTTTGACTCTCAGACTATTATTTTGAATAAATGAAGGATACCTACTTAAAAATATGAATTGCTGTACATGATAAGTCATTGAACAATGGTCATTGTCATTTATTTACTATTTGTTAGTTTTATATTAATGTTTAATTTTTATTTTATTAGGCCGTACCCAAAGGGTAAAACGGGACTGTATTACTAAGACTCCGCTGTCCGTCCGTCTGTCTGCCTGTTTTTCATATTACATTATATTATAATTATTTAATTAGAGAGAAAAAAAAAATGAACTACCCAGAAAAAAAAATCTATAGTACAGATGTAAATAAAAAGAATATGCAAAGATCGTAGACAATAAGTACCTAAAACTGATTTCACTCCTGGCGTAACTTACAAAGGTATAACTTCCCTCAGCTTTCTTTGAAAACATTGATTAAGCACAAAAAGTCACTTTCATCCTCCATTCTAAATTACCTGCCATGACGCACCTGAAACATTTTTCTTCCATACTTCAGCTCATTTTTATTCCAGTCTACCTTGCCAGAAATAATGTCCCTATATTAATATAAACCGACCCTCAATTCAGAACACGCAGCTGAATAATTGAAGGCAATTTTCTGATTAGTACCACAGCGAGTGTTACACTATCCTAAACCGCTGTTGGTTCTAATGACTGCTATCTACGTAAAGTGCCCGCTCCATTTCGAAGCGACCGAGTAATGTAAGAGGTACACTGAGAGGTGAACGTAGGTGTAGAACGATTGAAACTTTGGTACTGGCCAGTACGGAGTTGAGATATTGTTTGAAATATTTATGCTGTTCCAGATGAAAGGGACACTTGTTGTTAGGAGTTAGCCGTTAACTGACGGTTTGTACATAATATTCGTAATTGATGGATCTGAGAAGTGGCCATTTTGTTTTTGAGTTCATGTGATTTCGGAGTCTGTTTCGTTGTTGATCTGAATTTAACATTAAGCAAATTATTTGAGGCTTGAAGTTTGATGTCATAACTTTTGGGTGCGACACATTCATGTTTATTATTGTTCGTGGTTTTGGAGTTCATAAAATAGTAGTTGGATCGAGTTTGGAACTAGTCTGATAATCTCGTAGCAACACGATTAAAACCGTCAAAATCATAAAACTAGCTTCCACCCGCGGCTTCGCACACGTGGTAAGTACACCTATTAAAAGTAGCCTATAATATCCTTCCCCGGGATGCCATCTATCTCCTCGCCAAGTTTTATCTAAATCCGTTCAGTGGTTTTGGCTTGAAAAGGTAACATACAGACAGACAGACAGAGTTACTTTCAAATTTGTAATATTATATTAGTATCGATAGTATGGATTACGTATTTGTCAAAAACTTGAGGAACGCAATAAAAAAAATGCCTTTAAAAAAAAACTTGTGGCTATTTTGACAAGTTGTTCCGTTATTTGAATGATTTTATGGGCTTTTTTTTACATTTTTCAACCTTCTAACAGAAATTGTACCCTCCTAAGTGTTTGTTTACACTAAGTTTCTAAGTATTTTCATAAGAAAGTTGGTTTATGCAGTCAATGGTGGCCCTAGCTCATTACGTTTGTTTTTTTTGGAGAGTTAACATTATATTGCATACAGAATGAGTGATTTGCCTGCAACTGAAGTCGCCAGGGCTGTAACAATGATTGAGGAAGGTCACACCTACCGTTCAGTCAGTCGAACGTTGGGTGTATCAATATACGTGATACACCGTAATGTGCAACGGTACAGACAGACAGGATCTTACGTGCGCAGGTGAGGGCAGGGCAGAAATCGTGGAACCAGTGCCGTAGACGACCGTTTTATAAGGGTGCATACTTTAAGAAATCGTCGTCAAACGGCTATTCAGACCCGAAATGTCTTATAAGAAGTGCGAAACGTACGTGTTCGTGAACAAACAGTGAGGAGAAGGTTAAATGAAGTTGTTTTAAAGTCATATGGATCAGCAAAAGCTCCACAACTTGAGGTGAGTAATTGAGTATCGAGATTAGCGTTCGCTCAAATTGGTCCGATGAGTGGAGTCGAGTTTTGTTCTGGAGTGGAGCCGTTTTTGTGTAAATTTCTCTCCTCTCCCTTCCGTCAATGAAATTTACACAAAAACGGCTTTCGTCGGAGAACAAAACTCGACTCCACTCATCGAACCAATTTGAGCGAACGCTAATCTCAAAAAAAAAAGCCCATAATGTATATGAAAAATGGGTAATCATTCAATTATCGGAACAACTGGTCGAAATACCCACAAGTTTTAAAAAAAGGCACCATTTTTTTGCGTTCCTCTAATTTTGCCGGTGTGTGTAGCTCGGCCAAGTCCATTTAAAATATATAACAGTAGGCGAGAATAAATGCCATAATCATAACAGCATGAGCTGATTGGTGTATTTGAAAACAGATTAATAATTTAATCATAATTATACATCATTATATTGCTATCAAGTAATGATAGACGTATTTCTAACGAAACATTGCTATTTTTAGAAGGTATTATTATCACTGGAATTACCGATCGAATTAATAACGGAAGAAATTAAAAAGCATGGTACATTTTTTTGAAAAATATTTCCTTCGTATATTCCATGATAATTATTACCCTATATACTTGTGGCAGTATCTACATCGCCACATGCGAACTACGCATCAAAGACCTGACTTCAGACAGACGTCACATAAATCCTGCATCGCGCAATTAAAGTTTACCGTGCAGTGGACATATATACGAGAACCCAACATCAATCGTTGGGCAGTTGCCCGCCACACACAACACCCGTCTGGTTGGAGGTTCCTCCCTTTTCTATGGAGTATGAGTGAACTTTACACCCTGTTCCTCATGCCCCTAAATACTCAATATTACATTCCTTTATTACCCGACTACGGCGAAGAAAAAAGGAGGGTTATGATTTTGACCGGTATGTATGTATGTATGTATGTTCATCTGTTCCCTCATATCTTCTAAACGACTCATCACAATTTGACAAATGAGGTATCGTTGGAAGCGTCTTGATCGTCCGCTGGTATATATCGTATAGGCTATGTGACGTCACATTAAATGGCGCCCTCTAGAGGGCATAAAGTCAGGAACTTAAAAAAAAAAATTGTTTAATCGTACCATGTTGGGTATCAAATGAAAGGGCTTAATGAGCACATTTCAAAAAAAAAAAATATAATAACCCCAAAAGAAAAAAAAGAAAATAAAGTACCTACCTAATAAAAACTAAAACCCAACTACGACTAACAAGACACCACAGACAGACAAATAAAAAATCCGGAGTCACACGTAATCTGTTCGATTTATGCCCTAATTACATACCGAGACTCGGAAAGCACGTTAAGCAGTTGGTTTAACCTATGTTTGTGACGTCTGTCTGTTATATTATAAACCCAAAAGAATATGAAAAAAAATTAAAGTAATAAAAACTAAAACCCAACTACGACTAAAAAGATATAAACAAGACACCACGGACAAATTAAAAATCCGGAGTCACACGTGTTAGGGCATAAATTGAACAGATTACGTGTGACTCCGGATTTTTAATTTGTCTGTCAGTGGTGTCTTGTTTATATCTTTTTAGTCGTAGTTGGGTTTTAGTTTTTATTACCTTAATTTTTTTTATCTTTATCGACTTACAATAATATAAAATTGAAACGTGAAATAAAAAAGTTACTTTGCTCGCTCTTTTTGTTATTTGAAAATATAAATAAAAGTCGCAGTATTTCTGTCAAAGCCTTACACTATACAAGATAATTTTTTGTCATAAGTCCCGAAAGTCTGACAACCAGTCTTACAAAGGGTTATTACCCAGTAACTGGGTTGTAGAGGTCAGATAGGCAGTCACTCCATGTAAAATACTGATATTTAGCTGCATCCGGTTAGACTGTAATAACACTGAAAACCTGGAGATTTTGTACAATGCGATTACAATTTGAACTAAAAATATCTTCCTATATGTACTATGAAAACCTATATAGGTTTAGTAAAGTAAAGGTAAAGTAAAAAGTATATAGGTAAAGTAAAAACAATAAAAAAGTTTAAAATATCTTCCTATAAGTATTTTGAAAACCTTTATGTACGTCTAAACTTAGGTCAAAGCATGAATTCCTGTTCATTCCAATTTCTTTAATGTGGCTTCAGTTTACAATGAAGTACGTTTAAATAAATGGCTATGGATTTCTGCATGATCTTCCTAAAAAGGCTACAAAGCTTCTCAAATGGAATTAAGCAAGAAAAAAATTACGTTCCAATAAATGGGTATTGATTCAGAAAAACTTTGATAAGTATTTAAATTAATTTAGGTTATGGCTTCCACCACCACTTTCAAACGTTTCAAAGAAACAGAACAATGTTTTACATATGTTTAGCACTAAACGACGTACCATAAATGTAATGAATGTGGTAAAGCCGGCCTAAATTTCTAATAGAACTTTTACCAAACTAACTCATGACTACTTTTGTTTGCGATTAAACTCACATGAACTTTGTATTTTACTGTGTGTACATAAATAATAAATAAATAAATAAATAAATGAACTTTTAAAATTATCAATACAGGAACCAATCACGCAGTGAGGGAGCAAGTCGAACTTCATTAATTAAAAAAAAAGGAAAAAAAAACTAGTATTACGAGCTCTGTGTGTCCCAAACTCAATGTTTAAATGGGTCAAGACCCGCGGTTAGTCAATGACTGGTCGTTTAGCAGTGGGCCATCATAATTTGGGCCCAATGATGACGTAGTCCTTTGATTGACGACCCTTACCTTACGTACATAATGATATAGATAATTATGGCCTTGTCAGTCTTGGGCACCTTATGGCACACCTTTTTCTTTTTTATCGGTCAGTCATAATCTAGAGGAGCTCAAGCTCAATCAAGCTCGGTTAAATAATAACAGCCGCACGGGTCGATCCATCAGGTTAAGCTACGCTTGCCGGGGTGGGTCCGTGGATGGGTGACCATTTTTACCCGACTATGGCGAAAAAAAAAGGAGGGTTATGATTTTGAGCGGTATGTATGTATGTATGTTCATCTGTTTCCTCATATCTTCTAAACGACTCATCACAATTTGACAAATGAGGTATCGTTGGAAGCATCTTGATCGTCCGCTGGTTATAGGCTATGTGACGTCACATTAAATGGCGCCCTCTAGAGGGCATAAAGTCAGGAAAAAAAAAAAAAAATGTTTAATCGTACCATGTTGGGTATCAAATGAAAGGGCTTAATGAGCATATTTCAAAAAAAAATATTATAACCCCAAAAGAAAAACAAAAATTAAAGTAATAAAAACTAAAACCCAACTACGACTAAAAAGGTATAAACAAGACACCACAGACAGACAAATAAAAAATCTCGTAAAAAAAGTAATCTGTTCGATTTATGTCCTAATTACATACTCGAGACTCGGAAAGCACGTTAAGCAGTTGGTTTAACCTATGTTTCACAAATAAATAATTCTTATTTTTATTCCCGGTTGTCATTCGTGGATCTTTGACAGTCGTTACGGGTTGTCAGAAGCCTGAAAGTCTGACAACCAGTCTTACCAAGGGGTATCGTATTACCCAGTTACTGGGATGTGGAGGTTAGATAGGCAGTCACTCCATGTAAAATACCGGTTTTCAGCTGCATCCGGTTAGGTCTACCCGACCTCCACAACTCAATTTTCTAATTATGATCTAAAAACATTACGTGCCAAATTGAAAATATTACAATTTTCCTTTTAAAAGTTGATAACTTTTCTACCTATTAATTTTACGTGCATTTTCAAACCGACGGCGACGTGGTTACCAAATTAATTGATATATGTATTACTTGGGCAACAATAAATAGGTTTCAAATTAAACCCATGAGTGGTTTTGGACATTAATTTTGTTATAACGACTTGTTCTCTATACCTGTCGTCGAAACGTATATTAAATGTTATATTTTTAAATACTTTTTTGTAAAAATATTTAAAAATGCAAATACAATGTAATATGACGCATTGAAAATGAAATTAAGGTGGCCCGCGAAATTCAAATTTTCTTACTGAATGACTATTTCAAGAAATCGTCACTTACATGAACTTAGAGAGTTGTATTGCTGATTCTAATGTTTTTAATTCTGTAAATCCATATTTGTTACGATCGCAAATAATATATGGATCAAATTACAACCTGATACTGACCTACAAATTGCAAAAAACGTACCTAAGATAATTTGAATTTCGCGGGCTACCTTAGCGCATCCACCTCATTATCATCCCTAGTTATTGCATAACCAAGAAAAAGATCCTCCTAACACAATGGTAGTCAATCCTGCCTGTATCTTTTCAAAGAAAGCACAAGAAAATGCCAAGGTTTATAACGACTGCAAGGGACAAGTCAGTCGGCTTTCATCCCACGTAGGATATAAATAGTTCACTGCTCAATAAACGATATAAATAAATATTGGATGACCGATATAATGTGCTACGATTTTTTTTATTCATGTTCCTTTCATCTGCAGTCTGCGAGTGGTTGCGTAAAGCTGGGACTCCATTATGTTTGCGCACCAGTTTTTTTCAGCGCACCAATTGTGTCTCCGCGCACAAACTGTGCTCAACGCACCTTCTTTGATGTTTGCATGAAAATTAGAGGTGCTACACACGGGTGCGGAGGTCAAAATTGAATCCTAATCCAAACTTTCTAACTAATATTATTAAAGCATAAGTGAGTTTGTTTGTTACGCTTTCACGCTAAAACAGCTGAACGGATTTGGATGAAATTTGGCATATGGGTCCATGGCCTGGAATAGGACATAGGATACTTTTTATCCCGATATTCCCACGGGATCGAGACTTATGTGGGTGAAACCGCGGGACACAGTTAGTAATATATAATTTTAATGTTTGGCAAAAAGCCGCTCGGCTTAACTTGAATTGTGTTGAATCGACCCAAACATAAATCAACGAGAATAGATGCCGAACGAAGTGTGTAGTTAATAAGTAGTTAGTAAGTCTTCGGGTAAGCTTTGTTGTTCAACAAATACTGCAGAATCGAATGTACCCGAACATAATTATATGTAGAACCACTACCTAGCGTCACGACAAAGTACAGCTTATCAAACATGATTATGACGCGGCAGGTGGAACAAATTCTTTAAAAAAAATATGTTTTTATTTGATAAGAATTAAGAAAGTCTTTTAGCTTTTGTGACGTACAAAGTCTTTGTATTATAGTTGAATCATCAAAAAGATGTTTCGTAAACAGTTTGATGATTCATATTTTTCACCGACATTAGGGTTATTGACTGGGTAAAAAAAAAACAAAAACTATTTATTCCGTCAGCCAGATAATAAAAAAACATTAGATACGTATTTTTTGCTTTATCATATTTAGATAAAACGCATTAAAGTTGGGGAGTGGGGACTCGCCAATAAAATAAAAAAATTTGATAAAACGCATTAAAGTTGGGGAGTGGGGACTCGCTAATAAAAAAAAAAATTGATAAAACGCATTAAAGTTGGGGAGTGGGGACTCGCTAATAAAACCAATATTTAGATAAAACGCATTAAAGTTGGGGAGTGGGGACTCGCTACGACACAAGCCAGTATAAAATCTACCGACAAGTGACATCAGCCACATTTTAACTCAATATAATGCCGTAATTTTTTGATTACGTAAAAAAAAGAAAAAATACGTATCCAATTTTTTTTTTAAATCTATCTGACGTACAAAAACAAATTGAGTCAACGTCCCTATTAAACTGTCCAAAAAACCTATAATAGGTATTCCTGTAATCTATGACTCATTTACTAATCTTATTCTGCCTAAGATCAATAACAAATGAATGTTTCAACGCAAACACAACTTAATCGCTAATGTAATAAAGATCAATTTAAAAGTGACAAAGTTAGAGGACAAGCTTTATCAGCAATTGATAAAATATGGTATCGTCAAATAATATCGATAAAAGATAATAACGAATTTGAAGTATTCGTCACGACAGAACGGATAGTGATACTCGTGTGGAACGAAGCTAAATAGAAAAAAAAAATGGGAAGTTGCAGATATTATACGGAGGTGACTCTGGGGTGGATGTTGAACAACAAGATCATAGTCATTTTGTCACTGCTGTCATTCTGCCTGTTCGTGTCTACGTTGGCTTTGGCTGGTCAGAAGAGGGGGTTAAGTCGCGAATTGGAAGATTGTAGGAACAGTTTATCGACTACAGCAGCGCCTACTGCAGCACCTACGGCAGCGCCTACAGCAGCGCCTACAGAGGCGCCTACAGAAGCGCCAACAGTAGCTCCAGTAGTACCAACAGTGCCAAATTCCGTAAATGCTGGCCAGGCAGACTCGGAAACCCAGGGTAAATTATTCCAACTACTAGCCGGTGCTTCGTAATTATTCCCATTAAAAGTGAAAGTGCTTCTGTGATTTTAGGAGTGAAAAGATGCTTCTTTGTTATCATCAAGCACAGTGTTACCTACCTAAAACTGTCACGTAAGAAATGTATAGAACTTTAATGTACATCCGCCATAATGTTTTTAATCCTTTGATATAATTAAATATTTTTATTTTTCTCGTGCGTTCTTAAATTTGTAATCGTTGACAATATTTCGGCCTATTTTTTTAAATGATTGAGCAATTTTATAATATTAATTCTGTTCTGTTATAATGGTGGGTAAAGTTAGGTTCAAATCTATGTGGTGTAGTGTATCGTGGCACATTATGACGTCATCTGTTGTGTATTAAATCATTTCAAGCATTTTCTATAAATCAATTGCCTCGTTGATCTAGTGGTCGCAAGCGGTACTGCTGAGCATGAAGTTTTGGGATCGATTACCAGGTCGGGCAAAGTGTTATTAGTAGCCGCCCGGAGTCTGGATTTCTGCCCCGTTGATGGCTTGCCCCCTATTACATGGGACTTAAACATAACTGGCGAAATGTGGGTATACTATATAGGTACACCTCTGCCCAATCCTTCGGGGAAATAAGTCGTGATGATATGTAAATTGCGTATAGAAAATGCTTGAAATGATTTGTCACTATTCACATATGTCGTGAGCGTCACGTCAATGTATGATTTTGAAGCGACGCTGCATTCCATGACTCTCCACAATCATGACGGGGCTTAATTTTGCTCTTATTATGCGCAATTAAATTGCACAATTTTTCGCAATTTATTGACTGTCTTTGTATTGCCGTAAACTGCTCGCTTTTGCCAAGACGTCATAGTTAGCCTGAGTTGCCAAGAGTGCAATTTAGTTGCCGGAGAGAAAGAAGCACATTTTTAATTTAGCTGCTTTTCGATTATTGACATAATAAATAAATTAATAATGTATTCTAATGTAATGTAATGTTTGTATGTAATGTAATTTTTTTATAATTTTTGGTAATTTTAGTTAAGGGGAAATTATTTATGTGATTCTGGTGTTCTTAATAAATTTTGCAAGGGTGTTACTAAAATGTTGATTTTTAAATATATAATAATGCAAAGGGTTTTTTGTTTTACACCAAATAGAGGTGTAGTAGGAGATGTAATTCAATCAATCTTAGTCAGGGTAGATTTTTTATTTTAAACCAATTTTTAATATTACTCATCGACTGAGTGGAAGTTTGTTCATATTTTCTTACCTTACTATTAAGCCGTTTTATATTTCATGTTTATTTTTATGAGATACCTACTGAAATGAAGATTTATGTGGTATTTAATTTTACAACATTAATGCATTTTATCATCTGTAAATATTGATACGCAAACAATTTTGATAATGTATTCAAGATCAGTATTGTAAAGTATATGATAAGATAAAAAATATGTCTTTTATTTTAATATTTTGGTTCAGTTGATATCTGTTATAGGATTACGCACCAGATAACATGAAGCTTTAAAATGCCAATGCTTTTCACAATTTTCCTTGACATTTTAAGTCCAGAGAATCACTGTCCATTCCAAGGTTGCCTGGAAGAGATCGCAGTAAGCAATAAGGCCACCCATTGTATATTTTGTAGACCATAATATTATTTTTCTCCTTGTAGTAGATAATCTGGTGTACAAACAGTTTATACAAATAAATATACGCTATTTTTTGCTAGTTTTCCTGTTTTATTTTTAAGATAAGCTTCAACTTACTAACTGACCCGACTCCACCAAAATTCAGAAGTCCTACACGTATAGATACATACATTCACGCCCTTTTCTCATAAGGGTAGGCAGAAACTACAGATACGTTCACATCATACACGCACTTGACTTTTCTGATCACCATGGTGATCACATCACCAATAAGGTCACTATATAATATTCTTCTAAAATGTCCCCCGAACCTAAAAGTGAGGCTATTTACTTCTTCAAAATAAAGCTCTCAGCTTAAATCTAAGTAGGTAATCTGTTTATTCATTCTCAATGCCCTACAAATGCGAAGATTTCAGAAACTTTTTTATATTCCGATAACTTTCACAGATACAACTTCTCAGAAAAATCTGTTAGGCTCAGACAGAAACACGTTTCCATGCCTACCAGCTACTTAAAAAAAGTTTTAGGAATATTTTTATGAAATACAGAACGGCTTCTGCACCTAGGTTTAATAAGAACTAAGTAAAGATGTAAGTAAATTTTTAAAACCTTAAATAATAATATGAGACAACTGAATTTTTTCAAGGAGTGTTGTACAAGACCAACATAAATTAACCAGCGAAACTTCAAAGGTGGTCTTATGATGATTAAACAAAATAAATGATTTTCTAAACTGAGAACCAGTGACTGTAGTTTATTACGGGGTCAAAGACATCAGGAAGTTTTATATTACCATCATTAGGTATCGATACCCATTAAAAATATCTCATCTCCCTCTCATAATCATCATATTACCCAGTTACTGGGTTGTGGAGGTCAGATAGGCAGTCGTTCCATGTAAAATACTGGTATTCAGCTGCATCCGGTTAGTCTGGAAGCCAACCCCAATATAAGTTGGGAAAACTACATAAATAGACTCTCAGTATGATGCTTAACCTGCAACACCCTCACGGATCGGATGGGTTTTTTTTACACGCTGTATAACTGACATATTATAATTTATACTCCATTTGAATAATAAGATTAGACATTTAAACAAACCTTTTTACAGTCCGTTAAACCGATTTTGACTTCTATACCGTAGGCATAAGGATGGCAATAAAAGCAAAAAAAAAAAAACAATACCAACAGTCTACTGCAGTTGCCATTAATGTCGTGCCAACAATGCAATAGAAGTCAAAATCGGTTGAACGGACTGTAAAACAGGCTTATTTAAATGTCTAATCTTATTACAAATGGAGTATAGTTACACATGTAACAGAATCAGAACTATACAGTAAAGATAAGATTCTGAGCACCTACTACTGTTCTACCTAGTATCATTATCATTATTCTTGAGTATGTTGATAATGCCTTATTTCTACGTGACAAAATGATTTAGTTTTAGAGTTGCTATTATTCTGGTTTGAAAGGGGTATTACAGGAACATCAAACATTAATTTAGTTTTATAGGTATTATAAGGCGTATCTATCCATATACGAAATCTCTTAAGGGGTCATTGTACTCATCATTATGAACAACTTTCACGATGGGACCAACAAGGAAATCGCGAAAAAAAAAACTGTACACAGCTGATTTTTTTTTGCGTACGTAAATGTATTGCGGCAGATTTTTTTTTGGGTCCTCGCGAGCGTAGCAGCAGCTTGTTCCTAATTTATGTATCAAAAGACCAGAAAAACCACTAGCTTTAAATACAAATCAATTAGAAAGTTAATAACCAGAATTTCAGCCTGAATTTCAGCCTATTCCCAGCTGTTCCAGAGTACAGACAAAGGTCATAAGTGAGTTGCTGAACTCAGTTTCCAGTTTCTATGACGTTTATTTGCCAACTTGAGCCGTAAACCGTGTTTAAACAAAGTTATTCTGAGTGTTTTGTATTTCTGAATTTTGTTCATTTTTGATGTTATTTTGTTTTTAGCACTTAAGTTACTTTTGATTTTGAGAGTTTTCAGTTTGAAGTCGGAGCTTTCAGTGTCGTGTTTTGAAATTAAATGAACAACACATTTTTGTTGTTACGGATACAAATGTTTGCAAGCTAAAACATCAAAATCAATCATATAAAATATTTTGTCCATCATCATCATTTCAGACATAGGCCTCCCCCAATCATCGCCACTTCAACAGATTCTGTGCTTTTCGCATCCAGCGGATTCCTGCGGCCTTCACCAGGTCCATTTTGTGGGAGGCTTTCCAGCGCTGCGTCTTCCGGTACACGGTCGCCACTCTAGAACCTTTCAGCCCCATTATCCATCTGTTCGACCTTAAAAAGTTGGCTGGGACAAACTGGATGCGGAAGGCGGAGGACAGAGTGTTGTGGCGCCGCCTGGGAGATGTCTATGTCCAGCAGTGGACTGCGATAGGTTTGATTGATTCATTGTGAGTTGATAAATTGATTGATTGGCCATCTGTTCTGCGAGCAATTCGCCTTGCCTACTGCCACTTAGTTTGGCAATTCTTCGGACTGTCGGTTACGTTGGTTCTCCTATAGATCTCTTCATTTCTGATTCGATCACGTAGAGAACATAGCCCTCCTTTGCCCTTTTGGTGACGTTCAGCCGTCTAATGAGGCCTAGTATGAACGACCTCGTTTCAGTGCCATGGGTTATCACTGGCAACACGCATTGGTCAAAACCTGGGGGCTTAAAATGGCCACTTTGGCACAATCATAATAGTAAAATATTATGAATCATCGTAAAATGTCACAACCTGACAATTCATATTAAGATCTGCGTGCAATTCATATTACGAAATAATTTATCTGTTTGACAGTTTTTGGAAATTCATTCGTAAAATGGTCAACGAATTATGAATTGCTTTTATGTCAAATTAGAGGAATTGCTAATGACAGCTGGGAATTCAGGAAATGAATTGCTTTTAGAGGAATTGCTAATGTGGCCGATTTAGGCCCCCATATATTTTGTTACTGTCTTCAAATTAAACGTATTGTTTTAAATGTCAGTGACTAGAATTAAATGGTACCGCTTAGGATACAAAACTTGTAGAACACAACTTCTAAGTAATCAGAGTTAGAAAATGTTAAGTTTTCAATTAGCAATAGGTAGCTACAGAATTCTGGGAAAGGCAATTGCTAAAGTGAAGCCAAATTACTAATTACTAATTTCAGCGAAATTCTTTGAATGAGCCGCCACTTGAACTACTGTAGCTTTCATTCAATTAATCCCAAGTGTACAAGTGCTTTTCCAGTAACTATTTAATTTTAACAGAAAATATTTCTTCGAAGGAAGCAATGCGAATAAGACCTCTTTATTAAAGATAGTACCTTTAGGGAAATTAATTGTTTTTCAAATGGACACGCTACACCAATTTGCGTAATAGAATAGAATAGAACTATCTTTATTCAAGTATCAATCAATCCTACCTAGCCTTTTCCCAACCATGTTGGAGTCGGCTTCCAGTCTAACCAGATGAATACCAGTATTTTACATGGAGCGACTGCCTATCGGACCTCCACAACCCAATAACTGGTTAAAACTATACTCTATGGTAAGACTGGTTGGCAGACTTTTGGGCTTCTGACAACCTGTAACGACTATCAAAGATCTACGAATGACAGTCGGGACCAACGGCTTAACGTACTTTTCGGGGCACGGAGGAGTTTTGGTATGTAAAGATGGTCACTCATCCACTGACCAACCCCGGCAAGCGTAGCTTAACCTGATGGATCGACCCGTGCGCCTGTTATTTCATGTCCACGAGCTCCGTTATTCAAGTATCATGACTCAAAAATGGTTAATAAGACTTACAACTATGTTAATAAGAACTGTCACTTCACAAAAACAAACAAATAGTATTGGATCACCGTGGTGGCAACCCATGTGAGACGGCACAACAGCGACCCACGAATACACAGTCTAGCGACTTGAAATCATGCTTAGGATACTGTTGGAGCTGCTCCACACCCTGCGCACCATGGAAGCGCACCTTTTGCGCATGGTTGCGTAAAAGGTAATAATAATATAGCCATTTCATACAACTGCCGAAGAATGATAGTTGCGATTTCAATTAACGAATAATTTCATTTGATAGGCAATTTGGGATATTGTGAGCTATGGCAAAGTGAATAAGACAATATTAAATAACCCATGGGAGCTTATTATTATTACTATTACAGAAAGGGATCTATGAATTCCTGGAGTGTACCTTAATGTGGTACAGCACCACTACAAACAAAGAGGCACATAATATCGCGTCCACAGTGTCCTATTTATTTATTTATATTTAATTCTTGTGAATTAACATGACTCAAAACGTTAGTAACAATCTATATTATCAACTATGTTAGTACACTTAACCTCAATACTTATCTAACACTGCCTTAAAGATATGAGAAAAGAGCTCAAAACCGATGTAGATAGCTTGCAGCAGCGATTCACACACAAGCAGTCCAGTCTGCTCGCCACACACTGCAGTATACTATTGCCTGAAGCTACTGGAGTTGCCAAACTCTTTGCTAAATTCTGGGCTGACTCTATACAAAATTGCCATTGACCCGCTAAAAGAAGAAGAACCTATGAGAGCTAATATTTAAATAAATATTATGTTTTAAACGTCAACACCTACCACCTACCCTCAATCTTTCCACATTTCCTTTTCCTAAAAGGGTGCACCTGAGGACTTTGCCATACTAACAAACCGTTTTAACTTATCAATAATTTAACTAAAGTCTAGAGGAATTGGCTCGTTATAGTATTTTTATTTAACGAAGTGACTCGCGTTTTACTTGTGGTAATCAGTCGAGTAGCGTCAGCTACTCGACTGATTGACACACACATGCTGCACATAACAAACGTACACATATTTCCAACTTCGCCTTTGTATCGGACGGTATCAAGAGCTCTTGCGCTTACACGTACAGCGTGTTTGTATCACAAGTAAAGCGCGCGCCGATACATGATAAAAAAATTACTGTAACTTAAAGATGCGAAAGCAGCAAAGTGTTTTCCATTCATCAGCTTAGCGTACCGTCAGTTAGATCTTCAAGCTAATCACTTAGTTCTAACATTAGTAAATTGGAAATAGAACTATTGTTGTGTTTTCCTCTTTGAAGTTGAACTGAAGTGTTTGAAATTGAAGTTGTATTGAAGGTTGAATGGTCAGTATTGTTTAAGTGTATTGGATAAAAGTGGAAACCACATCTTGTTCCAGAAGTCGGCTGAAAAGGGTTATGGGCTATGGTTCTACAATTTTTAGGTTGGTAAAAGTTGTGTTTTTTTTACATGAGAATTTCTGTAGATTTTTTTTTATTTTTTTCCTGTTCTAGGAAATAAATTTTATTGTAAAAATAACTTGTGCTGAGTGCAAAAAATCAAAACTCTGATATCTCGAAAATTACCGAGGCAGACCCAACACAACAGGACCGTGCTTATACACTACATTAAATCCAATACATCCTTGGTATTTTATTTTTCCATTTCTTTCCTTATTTCTACGAACTGGGGCATCAAACAATTCCAATACAATTAAAGTATAAAAGAACTGATCCGTGATACCTTCCCGGAATCTCTTTTAATCTCATGCAAGAGAGAGTTAAGAAAGATCCAGCTTAATCACGCGTCTATCCAAGCTCTCCACTTGATTAGAACCGTTTTCCGAGATTAATAGTGCCTGTAATGTACCGTTTTTTAATGTATTACTATCTAACTTAACGACGCACATAAGTCTTGTTGATAGGACCTATTTATTTACAATTAGGTTCAAGAGTAGTGTTGGTCCTATTACAGACCCTTGGGGTATCCCTGATTATTCGACGCACGGAAGTGTTTTTGATAAATTGTAGGGTGAACTGGGTGACTGAAGATGATGGCGTAATCATTATAGAGTATGGAGGACGATTTTTCTTCAGTAATGGTAGAATAAAATTAGAGTGCTTGTGATCGTGGTTCCCCATTAGTTTTGGACAAGCCTCAAACTATTACTAACCACTTTATGCGTAATTTATTCAATAAAAGGCTCTTATCATAAAAGGCTCATTACTCTTAACATTAAGAAATCAAATGGTCCTTTTCTCCATGTTGTAGCACGAGAATGAAACTCAGTCAAATTGTAATTCAGTTTTGTTTTAGTTATTACTAGCTGCGCCCTGCGGTTTCACCCGCCTAAGTCTCGATCCCGTGGGAATATCGGGATAAAAAGTATCCTATGTCCTATTCCGGGTCATGGTCTACCCATGTGCCATTTCATCTAAATTCATTCAGCCGTTTCAGCGTGAAAGCGTAACAAACAAACGAAGTCACTTACGTATTTATAATATTAGTTAGTCCAGGGCCAATAATATTTGAAAAAAAAAAATTCTTAGCAGTATGTGACTGGTCGGAAAATTTAGTATAAATAATAAGCAAATGAAAAAATATTAAGAGAACACGGAGAAAGTTCCGGAACAGGGGTGGGGGAAGAGATTCCCTACCCCCCCACCCCTGTTCCGGAACTTTCCATATTTGGCTATTTCCCTACTAGGGAAATAGCCATTTTGGGGGGGTGAATATATGATTTTTACGATTTGCGGCCAAGCTATACCTCCTATTGAAAAAAAACAAAAGTAAAAGTTGTTTATAATCAAAATATCTTTAACTTTTGTATTTACCAATTTCCAACATAACCTCAAATTAGAGAAAAACGCAAAAACCGATATTTTCGTTTTTAATTTTTTTCCGACCAACCACACCACATACTGCTAAGATTTTTTCTGCAATTCGGGTTTTCAAAATCGGTTTGGCCCTGGACTATAGGTACTACTCAAAATGAAAGCAAGTGAGAGGAAAAAAATATGTGAATTTAAAAAAATGCGGTACACTGAAATTAGCGTAGTTTGAGCATTACTTTAGGTACTTGAGAGCCATTTAGGTACAGGTTGAGAGTTGAGCTGTTGAGAACAACAAGGTTTTAAGGGCACTGGAGCAGAAGTACAAGCTTTACAACACCACTGTATGGATTAAAAGTACAGGACTGCTATGAAAAACAAGAAAAATACGAAAAATTGTGAAATTGTGAGAGAAATCGGCAACTTATTTGTAAAGTTCTAAAAGAAAGTCTTGAACACATCATAAATGGTAAGGAAATTTAGCTTTATGGACCATTTCAAACATGAGGTGGCTGACCCGAAAAAACATAAAATCTTTTTTTTTTTTCATTTTTATTTATCAATAATACTCATCGCCTGCGCAGTTTCGCTAATTTAATTTTAACTTACACAATAAATTTTTGCCACTTCCCAAAAATGTATGAAGATAAAATTTGCGTCGCGCATCGCGCCATGACAACGTCAAACGAAAAATGAAACGTAGTTGCCGTAATTAATGATCGCCTGTTTCAAAGTGAAGGCTTTCGATTATGTAATCAAGTGAGACTATTAAAATATACCCTTTCTAAATAATTTAGGTTTTTTAACAATATATTTTCGTATAAGTTTAGTAATATTTATAGTTCTTTTTGTAATCCCGTAGACAATTTTGACACATCAAATGATTGTTGTTTGTTTTTTCAAGTTGGAGTTTGACATTTTGCACCTGTCAAATTAGTATAAGAATAAGAGGTTTAAAAACGAACTATAAGTAGATTTTTAGGTTAACTTAAAATGTTGTCTTTCAGGCCATCACTGCATAATCAGCCTATAATGTTCCCACTGCTGGGACACAGGCCTCCTCTCTGTGAGAGGGAGCGGGCCGTAATCCACCACGCGGGCCCAGTGCGGGTTGGTAGATGTCACATGTCTTCGAATTTTTTGGTTCTAAGACATGCCGGTTTCCTCACGATGTTTTCCTTCACCGTTTTGAGAGCAGTGGTGATGAAATAATTTTACACAAAGTAAAGCGCCTGTCGGGGTTCGAACCTACGACCTACATCTCGTAAGTCGTGGCCGTTACCTTTGGGCCACCACTGCTCTCTGGGCCACCACTGCTCTCGGGCATCACTGTTTTATCTAAATACCTACCTAAAAGATAATTACTTCCAATCCATCAATCCAAAACACGAGCATTCAGTTTCACGTTCAGCATTTAGTTTCAAAATATAGCATAACATAAAGTTGTGGTCAAAAACGGTGTGGTAAAGGGGTACCTATATAATTTTTTTTTTTGTTTATTTGTTATAATGGCGTATGCTAGCTGACATATTATGGCTAATAATTAAATTTATGTTTTTGTGTTCCGTAATGTGAATGATTTTGCATACTATTGTATAGAATCATTTTTTTCTATCCAAAAAGACAGCTGTGCTGCTGGGGAGTTTGTTGCGCCACTTCTTCTTCCCAGCTGAAGCACTAGGAAGTGGTGAAGAGTGGGTGTTTTGGGGGATTGTCTTATGTAATTTTGACGTTCGAAAAGTGCTGATTCTCAGCCTAGTTTGAATAAATGACTTGATTTTGATTGCACAAATCCGTATTGACAATCCCCACTAATGGGGATTTGTAAAGACCATCAAACTGAACAACTTTCTGTAATAGCAAAAAATATCAACTATCCCATACAAAATTTCAACACCCAAATCTACGGCTGATTATTTCTGCTGATTTTCTGGTAATTAAGTCTCTACACACCTCTAAAGACCATACCATTCTGATACCCGCTGTATATGGATAACAAAACCTAATATAAAACAGCCGAAAAAAGTTTCGAATTTCAAACTCAAACTGAAGCCATATTTTTTGATCCGAATACCGCAGAGCTCTCGTAAAAAAGTTACTTTCAAACTCCGACCCTTGTGATCCAAAACTCATCGATTCGTCGATAAATATACGTTATCTTCCATTGAAACTCATAGCGGAACGGGAAAAAACGTTGAACATACAATGGCGGACGCAATTACACGCCTTCTATAGTCATTTGCATTCACCGCTCCGCTTTACTTTGTAATGTTACTTGTGTGGACAAGTTTTGAGCGAACAGCGGGTCTTAGAACTAAACTGTATCTATTAGTTCGCCACATAGGCAATGACTTGGATGATTTATTTATACCAAATTGGCACCAAATCATGACTTCAGTCTTAGTCTCTTCTAACCCTGAAACGACAAATGAGTGTTGATTTTTGACCTCTATTTACTTTACGATGGGCAAAAATCATCACCCACTGGACGCCTGAACATCGCCGTCGAGGTAGACCGCGGCAAAGGTGGTGTGACGGTCTAATCATATTATTTTGCAGGGCCAACATGACCAGAAATCGCACAAAATAGGGAGATTTGGAAGGAAAAAGGGGAGGAATTTGCCCAGCAGTGGGACACACTATAGGCTATTATAAAAAATAAAATATTTTACTTTACAAAATTATTTAAATTACTTATGTAAGCATACCATTCCCACGGCTGGAACACAGGACTCCTGTCTGTGAGAGGGAGTGGGCCGTAATCCACCACGTGGGCCAAATGAGTTTTAATTTTGGAACTGTATTTACTTTACAATATATTTTCATGAATTTATACATTTACCTAGATGATACGTGTGAATGTTAAAATCACCGTCATTTCCATTCAAATATCTAGCCTTAATCTATTCAAAGTTCGAATCTTATACCAAAAATTCAGGACTTAGCATACCAATGCTTTCAACCCTTTCATCAATCAACTCGCCTCAAAGGACCAGCGTATCTGTTGGTATATTAGGATCAAACCCTTAATCGCCTTCGCTTTAGACTAGCACCACCTAAACGTCCCCATTCGCTTATCTGCTATGAGTCGGCGAATGCCTCTGAATACAGTTTGAGCTTCATACGTCATCGTTGGTACAGACATTACCTGTGCGTCACGGTGAATGTAAAATTTTGTGTGATGTCATTAAGTGACTCACACGTGCGATTATTGCTGTTATCGTGAGGTAAGCGGCAATTGGTGTCGTAAATTATATTTTGTTAATGTGTATATGTAAGGGTGAGGTATGTTAACTAAATCATTTAATTTTGTGTGATACGGAATTTAGGAGGTGATTATTTTGGTAAGAGGTATATGGTCTGCGAGCATTTAAACTGACGGTGTGTGAAAATGCTTTTGGTAATGTCTTAGTATGGTGAAATGTGCTGAAATTTTCGAGCGTAAAAAGACCAATACCGGAAGATTTACAGTAGCTACGGAACCATGAAATAGATTCGCTAAAATATATGTTTTTGTAGGAATAATAGAATTTTCAAGTTTAATAGGCGCGCTCCCTATTATATGGGACAGTGCGTGAAATGTGCGTGTTCTAAGGTAAAACTCAGCCCTTCAGAGAATACTGCTGCACGCGTAGCATGACGTACAAAACGGGGTTTTTTCGACGGGAGAATAGTCAAAATTACAGATAAACAATCACAATCTGTCATTTGGTCTATTCTTCCGTCGACAAAACCCTGTTAAGTAATGTCAACTTAACTTGTACAAGTTAAATATTATTCTGATCTTTTAAAATAAATTACAAGCAAACTAACTTATTCTTTTAAAATAAAACAACAACAATAAATCAAACCTGGCTTCAACAGATGAATAAGTAATCCAATCGTAGGCTAACAATAGCTCGACTCTAGTAGGCCCTGTAACTTTGAAGTTAGTGCCAAACTTAAGTCTAAGGAGTAAAGTTTTAGAATTCAATCTTATTAAAAAGATTAATAGTGTTACTAGTCGGTTGAATCACAGTTTAAATAAGTAACAGTATTATGTGTTCATAGAAAAAAATCTTAGTGTATCAGTACGCAACAGTATCGAGTGCGCCGCAGTTACACATGGACGCGGAAGGTTTATCTACCGAGTGGCCGTAGGTAATTATTTCAAGGTCACTGCCAAGACTTAATACTGTTACTTTATTTTACTGTGTGTGTGGTTGGATGATTTAATAAAAAGCTGAATACGTGTAAAAGGCTTTGTTATTTTTACATTCAAGATATAAAGTTAGCCAAACCCTAACTCATAAAAACTTAAAGCATTTACAGATACTTCTGAATAGGTTAGTCAAAAAGTTGAAACTAATTGCCGGTTGCAAAGCGTGGATTCCTATGGAGATGATAAGGTTAGATAGGTACTCTTTTAAATCAAGTTACAATATAACTTTGCTTACTGCTCTAATGTATGAATGAACAATGTAGGCAAGTTTTCTTCTTTCATTTTCGTGTGGTAACTAA
The DNA here is from genome assembly GCA_948473465.1 of Lithophane ornitopus. Classification (NCBI taxonomy): domain Eukaryota; kingdom Metazoa; phylum Arthropoda; class Insecta; order Lepidoptera; family Noctuidae; genus Lithophane; species Lithophane ornitopus. The sequence continues at coordinate 13,994,098 of OX419629.1, forward strand.
CCTGTGTCAGTTTATGCCGCCCATGGGCCTCTGACTTGGCTTCACATGCCGTCGAGAAATATCTCTCAGGCCGGCACAAAAATCCGGAGTCTTATGTAATCTGTTCGATTTATGCGCTAACACCTGTGACTCCGGATTTTTAATTTTTCTCTGTGATGTCTTGTTTAAACCTTTTTAGTTGACTTTTTTGCCGTAGTTGGGTTTTAATTTTATAACTTTTATTTTTAACAATTTCGAATAAAAGTGACAAAAAACAACATTCTGAAACCATTTTCGTTGAAACTTCGATCCTCATAAGTCCGTTCCTGGGTGGTGCTATTAATATTTAATTTATTATATCGATATTATTATAATCGGATAGATTATCGATTAATTAATAAAATGCGTAGTAATATATTAAAGGTCAGAATTTGATCTCTTACACGTGAAGGCTCATAATATTCAACGTTATGTCGTCACACCCGTTTGGGATTTATATAATATTATGAGGTAATCCATAATACATACGATATTCTTATGTTCAAGATTTATTTGTAACACATTTTTTTTTACCTAGGTATATACATAAATTCACTCCTTCCCATGCACCTATTGACGTCATGACGTCAACGCCGACTGTCGCTGAAAACCAGCGCTGTCTCCTACGCAAGACAGGTCGCTACAGGACAGGTCGCAGCATTATGCTGAGCGATGCCTGTTTTGCGTGAATGTGACGCATATTTTCCCACAACTTGTTATTTTGGTATAAGTATTTGTCCTTTTTTAGCGTCATATTTGCCGCAAATTAACGTATTTTCTTTCTTTTCTTTCCGTGGGGTAGGCAAAAACTACAGAACGCTACCTGCTACGATCCTTACATATTTTTGCTTCTGTTCGTTTACATACATACATCTGAGGCCCTAGACAAAGTGACATTCTAGCAGCGACACTGATGGAAATGGCAAAAATGTATAGGACTGACATAAGCTATCGAAAAGCTTATGTCAATTCTGCTGAAAGTCGTTGTAGAAATACGAAACGCTTTGGAAGCGATTGTCACTTGTCTAGGCCGTCTGATCATACACGCACACCGCCGCGCCGGTTGCGAGTACTACGCAGCTGACACTTCTGAAGACCATCACCAATAAGGTGTCAATGTCCTTTATCTATTTTAAACCTATCACCTCCCACATGTTGCATGGCAAAGCCCTCCTTTTCGCCTTTCCACTCTTCTCTGTCCTGAGCTCGTGTGGACCAATCCTGTCTGGAACATAGATTGACCATGTCCTTTATTAAATTATTATTATTGCTAGACAGACAAAAATTATCTTAAATTTTTAACAACTAAAGTCTCTTTGTACTTGTTGTCCAATCTTGCCAATAAAATTTTCTGTTTAATTACGATTTTTAACGACATCTATGCAGTCGAAGTTCTATTGTACTCAATCTTAAATTATAATGAAAATAAAAGAGCTTTCTATTACAGAATTTATTTATGAAACTGCGACATTCCAACTTGCCGAATTTCTCTAACAATTTACTTTAGATCGTCAACTATTTAGAGAAAGTTCTCATTCATCAACTAATAATTGGCGATTAAATTTCTTTAGTCTTCAAAGCTATTTAATGTTATATACTTTGTTTTAGTTTATGTGTAAAGTCATTGGTCTTTTGTTAGGTAACTTTTTAATTTGATTATAAACAGCCAATTGCAATATTTTTTAACGCTACAGACTACACACTAATTAAAAGAGTAACCGTGGAGCTCGTATGGATAAGTAATAACAGCCGCACGGGTCGATCCATCAGGCTAAGCTACGCTTGCCGTGGTTGGTCCATGGATGGGTGACCATCTTTATATACCGAAACTCCTCCGTGCGTCGTTCGAATGACTTGTATAAAATCCAAAAATAAGCAAAGGAACTATGTAGTTAGCCAATCACGCAAACCGCTTACCCGCTCCAGTTCAACTAAAAAGGCTAGGAAGTTAATGAGGCAAACGCATTAGCCTATCTTACAGTTGCAGTTACGGTTCGTTAGTTAATCCGTAGTGCAACGGTTAGTAAGATTAGTCACTGTACTAGTGCCTGCTTGAGAATACTTAGGTTTCAGTTTTTCCTGGGTGGAGTTGCTGGTGTAAAGGGATACTTAGAAGGCAGTTTAGATTAGGACTTGTAGGGATGCTGTGTCGCCACTCGAACAGTCAAGCCCAAAGAGGTGACAGGCGGTGTTTTATGCGCGCCTTTATGGAAGGTCGTGGGATCTGTCGCACTTATAAGTTGAGCTCCTATCTTATACGCTGAGCTCCTTAAGTTCTAAGTTGAGCTCCACTATTACTGACAAATGCTTGCACTGACTGGATAGGTCTACTCAAATCTGTGTGGCTCTTTCCTCAAAAGGCCATTTCAGACTCTAATCTACATGGTCCTCATATGGCCTGACCAAGATGTTATGTCTGGACTCTAAAAGAGACTGTGACCTCTGAGTTTGTTTCGGCCTTTCTTCTCAGAGTAGTCAGATAGGAAACGCCGACCTCATCTAGCTTATTTTTAATATTTTTTAATATGACTTGTAAAAGTGATTCCAATATCCTATTTACAGAATAAACAATTTCATTTCATTTCATTAAGTGATGGGACCCGCTAGGCATGGCTGGCTGATATATCGACGGGGGTATCGTAAATTTACAAGTATTTCCCGGGCCCCCGGGTCATGGTAGTAGAACTAGGAACAGTGAGGTTTTAAGGCTCGTGCAAACAGACGTGATATCGCGGGCGCGACATGCAGCGGTACCTTTGTCGACAAAGGTACCGCTGCCTGTCGCGCCCGCGATATCGCGTCTGTTTGAACGAGCCTTTAGTCGGTAGGAGTCCGACATAACCTTCCATTCTCCTCAGTCAGAGGGTTACGTTTTCCATGAGGATTTGCTCCCAGAAAAAAATAGGTTTTGTAGGGATCCTTAGTGTATATGTGTAATATCTCCGACGGAAGTTTAGGACACGGGCTGCAGCACAAGACCGGTGTTTAGGTGCGTCACGAGTATATTTTTAAGTTGACAAGTTTTTTTCTTGTTCAGTACATTATTATTCATTCAAACTTCACTAACATTGCGAAAGTGACTGATACATTAAATTACGTTTACGACTATGTAACAAAGATTACAAAGGCCATTATTTAAAAGCATATAACATTTACACGTATTATAAGTAAGGATTTTTTTGTTTGTATGGATTTGATTGGTTTTGTGTTTTGATTTGTTTTTTTTTTATGTTTAGATAAATAATAATGTTGTACTTACTGTCAGCTTTGAAGCTACCTTTTATTAAATAAATAAATTATTAGCGTAGTGAGTAGGAATATTTGTACCGTTCATTAGATGCGTCAGGTTTTTTTTAAATATATATATGTGTATATTAAAACAATTTCAGTAATACTATATAATGATAGTGATACGCGAGCAATCCTCTAATAGAGCATAATTTAAAAGCTGTAAATTTAGCTTAAAGTTTTTTTTTTATGTTAGTTTACGCCCCAACAAGCAAAATAATCCTGGTATGCAATTTTATAATGCTACGTGGAATTATAAAACTCCGATGATAGTTTTGGTGGTTGCTACTGCGCTTTTAACAGCATAAATACATGCTGTTTTTGCTCAAGTACGTTTAATCCTATCATTTATACTTATATCGGTGTATAGGATCATATTTCCTGACAAATATAGGATCAAGACTCCTATAAAAGCATGAAACAAGAGTAATTGCACTCAGGAGTAATTACTCCGGTAACTCAGACTTATATGCGCCTATAAGATCACATCTGCGGACCATTTTAATCTTAATACTCCTGTAGGAGCATGTACCAGGAAGATATGCACTGAGGAGCAATTACTCTTGTTATTTTTACTTATAACCTCATATAAGCTAATATTTTATGACCAATTTAAGTAAATTAAAGTTAAATTACTGTAAATCATTTATGTTTCTGGTTTGGTTTTACATAAACTTAAAAGTAAGCGATAAATGAATTACATATCCACGTTTAAAAAATAATAAATCACCAAGATTATAACAGCACTCGGTGTTCTCTATATCGATTTATCGTATGCCGTTTTAAACCTAGACATACTTATATAGGCATTCCACAGTAAATATCAATCGGAAAAATGGCGAATCTTTTTCGGTTTTGATATAACCCAATATAGAACCAATATACTTATATTGGTACTGCGTCACACTTGAAAATGCTCAAAATACTTATTATAGCACTATGTCATACTTGGAAATGCTCACCAAGAAAATGGCAGCTGCCTTCATAATATTTATTTAATATTAATTAATATTAAAATGTAAATAAGCAAATTTCAAGAGGCGCTTTAATTTTTTAATCAAAACAATGATAGATTACACAGAAAATTCACATTCCCATACGAATAAGCTATAAGACTAACAATTTGACAACAATAAGATTTTGTTTTTCTACTAAGATTGACATTAATAAATTCTGATTCATATAAATAACTCAAGATATTAAAATATTTTTTTACAGAGCACAACAAGCGATATACTTACTTCGACTGTTCACAATATATTATAGAAGCATTTCTAGGCGCGAATTAATCTCATTTTTGACTATAACTTACTTATATTGAGATTTACAGGAGTAATTGCATTGACGTAACTCAATTACAGGAGCAATAAAGGCGTATATGGCATTTCAGCGGTCTAATATAAATACGTTATAAGTAAAAGTAGACTTATAAGGTGGGCCCTTTTCGAGACTTATATGCGGATATAATACTCATATAGTCCTAGATTATAAGGGTTCTAGGATAGTTTGAAAACCACTTTTCGCTGTCCCACTTCTGAGCGAAGGCTATTTTTTTTTCTTTAAATTCATTCAACAAAATGTGCGAAAATCGTTAATTTCTAAAGCTAAGGGAACTAGAAGAACTCCGCGCTCTTATTGTACTGTGGAAATCAATAAAAGGCGTATTTAGTCATAATCATAACACCATGATGAAGGCTCACACTCAAGTCTTTTTCTATTCTTTGAAAAATGAGAATTAGGGTTTATCTCATTATTCATGCCATCAAGTTATGACTGTGGAGGTTGCATGGGAATGCCATGCAACCTAAAATACTGTATACCACTGGTACTGGCCACATCTACAGTATTTTATTCTTCGATCAAATTACACAATAACATGAATAATTACGACTCCAATTAAAACGGACAACACGTTATTCCCCAAACGCAATAAATAATTAATAAAAATATATTCTCGAAAATCACTCAATCGTTCATTTTAACGTATTTACAAATGAAGTAAAAATGTCTTTAATCACTTAATACTCGAAAAATTCAGTATCTAAATGCATTTCCTTTGACATAAATGTTGTAAAACGTGATGTAAAAGGATTTATTCGTACAGTAAATAATTATAATTTATTTATTCGGAATTTATCTCACGGATTTATTCGTACAGTAAAGAATTATAATTTATTTATTCGGAACGATTCGGAATTTATTTCAGTGATTGAAGCGATAAATACCTACCTACGTGTTTGATTTGTTTATTTAGAATGTTTTGATTTTGATCATTTCAAGTTTTATGTTTTTTTATTATTTTTCTTTCGATTGTGATTATCAGTTATGATTGTGATTATAGTTAATCTTGTCTTTGTTTGGTTTTGTCATATACTTGAAGGTTACAATTCCCGGGAATTGCCTACATTGATAATAAGGGAGTCATTGACTTGTCAATGTATTTCTAGTAGTAACCAACCATTCGTTTTTGAACTGCACCCTAATTACGTAATACACGATCAATCAGAATTGAAATCAATTCGAAAATAATTCTACTCAACAACGTAACTTACATACTTATGAAGCAATGGATTAGACAGTTTGTTTCAAACCGATTCCAATTCTGGCGGATTGTGCATTACACAATTTTTTATCAAGCCATTTTAGACCAGACTGTGATTTTTAGTAATTTCCGAAACGAAATAATAAATATTATTTTCAGTGTTTGATTAATTTTTCGGTATATTATACAAGCAAGACCTCATCATCATCATCACTGCTTTTTTTTTTTTTTTGTGGATGGGCAATCGGCAAATGACTTCTTCCGCTCTGGGCGGAGCGGAAGGGCGTGTCGGGACTCTTAGTGACTAAAACCCACCCGTGTTCCTTCAGTGGCCTGTTGCCAAGGCCCCGGTATCCCTTTCGGAGTTTCCCGCAACCCTGGCAGTTCATCAGCACTGCTGGGAGTGTAATTTACCGCGCGGGCCCAGTACGGGTTGGTAGATGACACAATGTCTTTGAATGTTTGGTTCTAGGACGGTATCTCCCGATGTGTTCCTTCACCGTTCTGAGAGCAGTGGTGATAAATGATAAAATGATAAATGATTTATTTCTGTAAGTGGGTTTGTACAAACACTTTTACACGTCAATCACATATTTTTTTAAACTAGATGAGGTCGGCGTTTCCTATCTGGCTACTCTGAGAAGAAAAGCCGAAATTATTTACACAAAGTAAAGCGCCTGTCTAGGTTCAACATAATATATGTCCTACAACTCGTAATTCATGGGCCATTACCACTGCCCTAAGTAAGACCGAATTTCCATAGAAGTTTTCATACCTTTTGTCTACCTTTTGAGTATTTAAAAAAATCAAATAGTACTGTATGAATAATTTATTTCATACAAAATATTTCTGAAGATAAAATTCTTTGAAAAAAAACAGTAATGCTTTATCTAAATATAAAAAATAAAAGATCAAAATATTAATGACGATTATTTTATCCGAGGCGCTCAGTTTTTTCAAGAGCAACTCAAGGAAGTAATTAAAAAGAAACTGTTTAATTATGATCTCTGATGTAATATTTGCCTTCGGGTATAATGAAACGCTTATTTTGTAATCTACGAACCAGACTTCATATATTTTATGTGTAAAAGCTTTTTTATTTTTAGATTAAATTATTAGGCACTAAGGACCATTTTTATTTAGCTGGTTCTTTTTTCCAACATTGCATTTTTTTAAAGGACTTTCATAGCAACGGTTTGAAACTTCCGAGTTTTTTTATAATATATTAGGTCTTTTTTGGATTTTTTTGTTTTGTTACCTGCGATGAAAAATGGATTCTGTTTGATAACCGCAAGCGCTCAGCAAGTTGGTTGGATCCTGGTTCAGCACCTAAACAATGCCCTAAACGAAAACTTACCCCTAGAAAAGTGATGGTCACTGTTTGGTGGTCTAGCGCCGGTGTGATTCATCACAGCTTCTTACCAAACGGGGTGAGCATTACTGCAGATGTGTACTGTGAAGAACTGAACACAATGATGGAGAAGCTGGCGCATCTCCAACCAGCATTGGTCAATCGCTCGTCTCCGCTGCTCCTGCACGACAACGCGCGACCTCATACTGCACAGCAGACGGTCTCCAAGTTGCAAGAACTGGGGTTGGAAGCTCTCCGTCATCCGCCCTACTCACCAGACCTTGCGCCTACAGACTACTACTTTTTCCAGAATTTGGATAACTTCTTGGCGGGAAAAAAATTCAATACCCGAGAGGCAGTACAAAATGCCTTTGAAGAATTTGTTGCCTCCCGTCCAGCTGATTTCTTTAAGAAGGGCATCAATAAACTGCCACTGCGATGGCAAAGATGCATTGATTGCATGGGTGATTACTTCGATTAATACAAATAAAAAATTCATGAAAAAAATTCGTTTAAATTTTTTCATACAAAACGGCAATTTCATAGGTAAAGACCTATTATTAAAAATATCCATTATACATATATACATAATTTACGCCTTCTTCGGATCGGAGCAGAAACTACAGAACCCCCTACTACGATCCTTACATACTCCTTTTGTTTCGTTTATATCCAACTAGCTGCGCCCCGCGGTTTCACCCGCGTCAGTCTCGATCCCGTGGGAATATCGGGATAAAAAGTATCCTATGTGTTATTCCAGGTTATAAACTATCTGTTTGCCAAATTTCATCTAAATCCATTCAGCCGTTTTTGCGTGATTGAGTAACAAATATCCAAACACACAAACACACAAACTTTCACATTTATAATATTAGTAGGATATTGTGTTAATGTCACCAAAATATATTTCCAACAATCAATAAAACTCAGATTTAATACTTCTCAGCGCCTTTAGTACCATACTACTTCCTACCACTGATCATCTTATTTGGTTATCCAAATAAAAATTATAGACTTATAAGGCCTTCTATAACCTAAGATAAGCCTCATCTATCATCTAAGTTGACCTAAAAGATCCACAATATCAATAAAACCGCGTGTGCTTAGACTTTCCTCGAAGGACCATTTATCTCCTACAACTTCCAAATCATTCAAGGATGACAGATTTATTGGCCGACAAATAGCTGCCAGTGTTAACGTATCGCATCGACCTCAATATACCACGAGAAGATATTTTAAAACTTAGCCAGAAACTATATGATACCCTCGTGTCCAAATATTGGACCAAAGGACCAACTTAGGCCTCGTTTACGAAGACGCGGGGCTATGGGCGGCGCGTGCCGCGTGGTGTTTCGCGGCGCGTCTGACGTTTTTTCTGTTTACGGAGAGGCGGCGCGTGAAGCGGCACTTACCATCGCACGCGTAAACACAAACATATGGCAATGTACGATGTTGTTTATAGAGATGCGTGGCGGGAAGAGTGGCGGTGCCCGCCGCGAAACGTCAAGCGTGTAGCGAAGAACGCGGCGGGCACCGTTGCGTGCCGCACCGCGTAAACCACCCCATTTCAAGCAAACGCGTGAAAAAACGCTTCTCCGTAAACGCACTCATACAAAGCCTTATGTTTGAATTCAGTGCGGGCCGCGCCGCCCGACGCCACGCTCGACGCCCCGCGTCGTAAACGAGGTCTTAGAAAGACTAGTAGTATAAACTCACTCGATTCCAAATGTTGGTCAAGCAGCCAACCAAACCAATTCAGCCAACATTGATCATATTCTGGCCAGTGCAGCAGTGGTATATTTCAGTGTTCAAGTATTTTAGTTGAGTTTCATATTACGTAGATACAAGATGTATATTTAGGACGACGGACGGAGATAGGAAAGTTCGGGCGACGCGACGAAATATATACTTGAATTTTCGTCATGTCACTGAACTTTTGTTGCATAGAAATAGAGTAGTGTATTCTGCTTTCAGCAAGTTAGTTTGGAAATTTAAACATGAAAATTCACGTGACAACGCTTTTAGTAAGTTACTTCTTATGTACTTAGCGTTAAATAATGCCAGTCCAGACTTTTCTACATCCTATCTAAAGATAATAATAAATATTTTAATTACATCCAACCGAGACACAAATAACAAAGAGCTAAAAATAATTAGTTAGTGATGTCCATAAGGATCATCTGCCTAGCCTTTTCCCAACTATGTTGGGGTCGGCTTCCAGTCTAACCGGATTGCAGCTGAATACCAGTATTTTACATTGAGCGACTGCCTATCTGACCTACACAACCCAGTAACTGGATAATACGATACCCCTTGGTAAGACTGGTTGTCAGACTTTCGGGCTTCTGACGTAACGACTGTCAAAGATCCACAAATGACAGCCGGGACCAACGGCTTAACGTACTTTCCGAGCCACGGAGGAGTCTCGGTATGTAAACATAGTCACCCATCCACGGACCAACCAAGGCAAGCGTAGTTTAACCTGATGGATCGACCCATGCTGCTGTTATTACTTAGCCACGAGCACCTCCTGATTTCCATAAGGGTAGTTTCATGAAAAGAACCGTTATTAAGTACATAATATAATAGTATAGATTTTTTTACACGATATCAATATTCAATATTCATAAAGATGACATTTTTTGTCAATATTTTATCAGTCAATGTCAACTTACAAGATCTAAACGATTTATCACACCATTCGCTCCCTAATGTCAAATTAAACGTCAGGCCAACCTAACCTAGAATCCTTCGTTAGATTTGGGATTCAATATAGCGCCCGTTAGGCAGTGCTTTATACCCTTAGTGAATAATGTACTAATATAATGCTACGCTATATTTTTAACCGACTTCTTCAAAAAGGAGGAGGTTCTCAATTCGCCGTTATGTTTTTTTTTTGTGTGTATGTTAAGCGATTACTCCGCCAATTATGAATCGATTTTGATGATCCTTTTTTTTTTGTTAGGTCATGCTTCAGAGGTGGTCCCATATAAATTGTTTTAACTTTGCTTAGCGATATATTATTTGACTCCGTCACTGTTATTTACATAGCAGGTACCTAGTGGTATTTGAATTTGTGTGGGGTAGGTACCACATCTAAAAAGTTAAAAATAAAAACTTTTTAGGCTCACAAAAAAAAAAAAAAAAAACATATTTATCTGGAAAAGACAGGTAGATAAATTACGTTATTTGCACACTTCGATAATTACAGTTTAAAAACCCCTAAAGATAAGAGACGAGCCTATCGCTCCATCGGGACCGATTCCGACACTGGTTTCTAACTGAGAATTTTCCTCACAGAAAAATCCAATTATACTAAATTGGCTGAATAACTCTTCTCTACATAAAAACCTTCCCTTTTTATCAATTTTCGCTTCATGACACTAATCAATTACATCACCTTTTGACATATTTTTCCTTTGTACCTTTTTCTGTATATACCGAGTTCTCAGCATTAAGCCCAATAGAATATTCACCAAGAAAATATTACCATTTCTTAAGAGATTTCGCGTCAAATTGTCAAAACATGAGAAAGCTTTTATTTTGTTTAAAATTGATAAGCATTCCCTTATGAGACTTCGTGAAGGAAATCTTTTTTTTTTATTAAGTTACTGAATTTAGGCCGTTATGGAAGCGAAATGTGAAAAGTCAACCGTTAAAATGGCGCCGGTACCTACGTTCCTTTTTTAAAATACCTCTTTGTATTGGGTTAATTTTGGGGTGTAAACATATTAAAGAGGTAAGTATGAATACGGGCGACGCGGCGCCGGGATTACGGTTGCCGTTTATTATTTTGGACCGAATTATTCAGTCAATTATCAAATAAATAAGGTCTAATAGGTACCAGTACCTACTCCTATAAAACCGCTTTATAATGTTCGATAAGAAACCGTTATAATCGAATAGTGGACTGACTTTTGTTAAGATGGCTTTAGATATAATAGATGAAGAAAGCTGAGATGAGGAGAAGATGAAACTTTTACTGAAAACAAAAAAATCTGTTTACCTTCAAAATTGTGGTAATTGTCCCTTTGACCACTGCCCTACCTACATTTTTTTTTTGAGGGTTGCAAATCATCAAATGACTTCAGACTTTTACTGACTAAAACCCACCCCTATATCCCGGGTATCCCTTTCGGACTTTCTTTCAACCCTGGAACCACTGCCCTACTGCCCATAGTTTCGCCCTGATCGCAACAATCATGATTGTTCATTTACGCATCTGATATAATAATATATTCCCCCCACTTCCATGCCGCAGACTTGATTTTTGGGTGGTAGATGATCTTAAAAAAACCGGCCAAGTACATGTCGAAACACGCACAATGAAGGGTTCCGTAGTTGGGATGAATTTATCCAACAAACATAACATTGTAGTTGAAAAACTTGAAACCGTCCCGTATGGTTTTGTCGCGGTATGAAATTACTTTTTTATAACCTTTTTTCACAACTTTGACTTTCTACTACGAAATTTCTTGTTCAAACTGAACTACTATAACCTATATTTTCATAAGTCTTTGTACAACACGCATTCCTTGATGTAATTCATTGTGGAGAAGATAAAGTAATTAAGGGTAGAGCTCTTCTTTCCAAAATGAAAGAAAAACACTGAAACAAATTGGCGTTCGTTTGTAGAAAACTTAATTGAAAGGGAAGCGTTTCCGTGAATTTTGTGAAGAGGAAACTTGAGATTTTTTTAGCTTTTTTGCTGCCCCGATCTGCGTGTTTAAAAGGATTTTGATTATAAAGAGTTTTGGTAAAAAAATCAAAGACAAACAGTAAAAAAAGCTTTTAAGTTTATATTGGTGCCGATTCTGTTGTTCACAAACTAAACTAAATTTAAGTTTAGTGCATCTTTTTCTTTCTATTTCATTAAGAAAAGGACAGAAGATAAATTTTAGTTTAGTCCTGTCAAACTGTCACTCCTCCAAACAAGTTTAGACGCGATTAAAAACTTGCCTACTAAAATTACGTCAATTTACGTCAGGCGCTGCTTAATTTGACAGGACTAAACTAAAATTTATCGGCTGTCCTTTTCATATTGAAATAGAAAGAAAAAGATGCACTGAACTTAAATTTAGTTTAATTTTTAAACAAGGGAATCGGCACCATTGTCAAAGAAATAATAACTAAAACTGACTTGGCTAAAGTGAAATAAGTGTAGTTTTATTTTATAAGAGTCAGACAGATCCCTCAACCTACTCTAGGGCAAAAGAAACACACTAGAAAAAGCTCCTTTGATAGCAAGTTATCAGCAGCCATGAAAAACAAATGACTGCATTAGTCCTGACTATTGCAGTCATTTATTTAGCAGCAAAATTAGGTACATTAGCTTCTGCCACACCGTGATATTTCTTGTTCCCCCATCCCAGCCTGTCGCATCGTATTGCCCGCTCGCCCGCGCTGTCGCTTAGAGTTCTTTCGACTTTTTTTATATTTGCTCGGCTCCTAAGGTTCGTACCGTGATGTTAAATAGCATAAAACCTTCGTCATGAATGAGGCTGTCAAATGCAAAAAGCAGTGTCTGTCTGTCTGTCTCTCTGCCTGTCCGTCTGTCACCAGGCTATATCTCATGAACCGTGATAGCTAGACAGTTGAAATTTTCACAGATGATGTATTTCTGTTGCCGCTATAACAACAAATACTAAAAAACAGAATAAAATAAATATAGTAGTTGGTAGTTTCCGAGATTAGCACATTCAAACAAACAACAAAAACCGGCCAAGTGCAAGTCGGACTCGCGCACGAAGGGTTCCGTACCATTATCTATAAAAACGGCAAAAAAATCACGTTTGTTGTATGGGAGCCCCCTTAAATATTTATTTTATTCTGTTTTTTAGTATTTGTTGTTATAGCGGCAACAGAAATACATCATCTGTGAAGATTTCACTGTCGTAACTATCACGGTTCATGAGATACAGCCTGGTGACAGACGGACACTTAGTAATAGGGTCCCGTTTTACCCTTTGGGTACGGAACCCTAAAAAACAAACTCTTCGGATTTATTCTAAGTAGTATAGATACATAGAAGATTATTCTAAACGGATTACGTTTAGTACCACTAATAATAGGCTCTCGACAGACTGATGCGAGACGACCTCATAAAGTAGAATTGAGCTGGCAACAACCTTTGTACTGAAAAAGTTGTAAGGCTCATTTGGCGACGTGAATAAGCGACATTGAGACCGAACTTTAAATTGGAAAGGGGATGTATGTAATGATGTGAGACTACTTTAGTAGGTTAATATGCCTATTCAAGATTAAATGGCTGTTCTGAATATATATTGCGAAAGCTATTTCGCTAAAAAGAATATATATAAATGTGAGCGGTTGAGTCGATGAAAATACCTTTTTCGTGCCTTTTTTTTGCAGAATAGCTGCTAACTGTACAATCATTGAAATACCTTCCATTTACACACGTTTTTACACTTATCCTTAAAAGACAAAAACTTAAAAACCGAAGTGTGTAACACAAAATAAAAAAGTATGTAAAACACAAAATAAAAAAATATAAAAAACTGGATAAAACACTCGAACCGCTGTGATGAGAACCACCAGCTTTATTTTTATTTTCTAGCACTTTTTTCCGCCACGAGGTGAGTTGCTCCGGCAATTTTTACGCAAAGGTAAGCATCCGATATGCCTGCTTTTTTTTTACCTTTTCAGCGTGGAAATGTGATTTTATTACAACATATCTAGCAATACTCTATAAAAAATGTTATTCGTTACTAATAAGATAAAAAATTAAACTTGAGAACACGTTACTTTTACTTGCACCAGTACAAAACTTACTTAACATACCTACCGTGAAAAAAAAACAATGTTGACTACCACGCTTGCTGAGTCCATTTTCACTTTCTCACGAAGATTTTTTACCCGACTACGGCGAAGAAAAAAGGAGGGTTATGATTTTGACTGGTATGTATGTATGTATGTATGTTCATCTGTTCCCTCATATCTTCTAAACGACTCATCACAATTTCACAAATGAGGTATCGTTGGAAGCGTCTTGATCGTCCGCTGGTTATAGGCTATGTGACGTCACATTAAAAATGGCGCCCTCTAGAGAACATAAAGTCCGGAACTAAAAAAAAAAAATTGTTTAATCGTACCATGTTGGGTATCAAATGAAAGTGCTTAATGAGCACATTTCAAAAAAATCTATATTATAATTCCAACGGAAAAAAAAAAATATTGAAATAAAAACTAAAACCCAACTACGACTAAAAAGGTATAAACAAGACACCACAGACAGACAAATTAAAAATCCGGAGTCACACGTAATCTGTTCGATTTATGCCCTAACACGTGTGACTCCGGATTTTTAATTTGTCTGTCTGTGGTGTCTTGTTTATACCTTTTTAGTCGTAGTTGGGTTTTAGTTTTTTATATTTATTTTATTATTTGAGAAAAACAATTGAATTGAATTTTGAAAACAATGGTGCGTCAGACTGGTTCAGAACGCGGAAATGTTTCTGTTAACTACCTACTATTACTAAGACGTGAACAATTATTCCAACTAAATCCATCGATAACACCGTCGAATCCCATGAGACAGACAGCAGTATGGCTTGATTCATTGCTTAATGATTTATTCAGCAAAGAGAAATTGATATTGGTTTAATCTCGTAAGCCACATTGTATAAGATTTCCGTACAATGCGAGGTCAGCTTATACTGGAAATGTATAGCTTGATGTGTAGCCGTGTGTACATTTACTATAATATCGTGGCTAAGGGCTTACGAGATTACACATCATCTTCATCTGCCTAGCCTGTTCCCAAATATGTTGGGTACCAGTGTTTTACATAGAGCGACTACCTATCTGACTTCCACAATTCCACAACTCAGTTTCTGGGTAATACGATACCCACTAAATGAACATCTACCAAACAAAAAAGGGAACTGTCTACTTCTGTCTATAGTCGTAAATTCACTTACCCTTGGCCCTCGAATTTTGTCCCGCCATAATTGAAAAAGACCAAAGACAAGTAATTCCCTAAGCAAACACAAAAACGCAAGTCAACCTCATTTTCATGCGCCTTATTTTCATTTATTTTTTTCTCGGCAACCCCAATAACTTCGTGCTGGCAACACGGTTCAATTCACTATGTTTCCAAATGTCCCGGTAGATTAATTTTGTTAAGAACCTGTGAAAGACGTCGGTCCTCCATTTTGCTAATTCATCGTATTGATTTGGCTGTAGCTTTTCTAATTTCGTGTGGAGAATTAATGGAATGAAAGGAACGTGTATTTGTCGAAGAGCGTGTTTTGTTTTTTTTTCGCACTGATTGCGTGTGAAAGGAACTCTTATCTTATTGTAATGTGGTGAGGAAGGCAAGGTTGATTGTATTTTTTATCTGTAGAGTCAAGGGTGAGAAGGTCTCTACAAGGATTTTATTTGCGGTATGTTTTTTCTTATAATTTTTCTATCTTTCTTGTATGTTGATTATTTGCAAGAAGTCTTTATAAAATAATCATACGGCAAATATTGACATATACTTTTACAAGTATTCTAACAGATTAAATAAACTGATTCTGAAATCAATGCGAAGTTTTACAATAGCAATCCTGAGTCCAAAATATTGATCTATAAACATTTACTACCCCTGGTTTTCAAACCCATGAATTTTCTTATATAATTTCAATACTCAATACTCAATACTTTATTGCATTCCACATGTAGGTATTAGGTGGTAAACTTATAATTAGATCATATGGACCCAGTCGGGCACAGCAAAATAAGTTAGGAGAGAGGAAGCATTTGTTATTTATTTAACATTACTTATCAAACTAAAAAATCAATCTGCCTAGCCTTTTCCCAACTATGTTGGGGTCGGCTTCCAGTCTAACCGGATGCAGCTGAATACCAGTATTTTACATGAAGCGACTGCCTATCTGACCTCCACAACCCGTAACTGGGTAATACGATATCCCTTGGTTAGACTGGTTGTCAGACTTTCGGGCTTCTGACGACTCGTAACGACTGTCAAATATCCCCAAATGACAGCCGGGACCAACGGCTTAACGTGCTTTCCGAGGCACGGAAGAGTCTCGATATGTGAAGATGGTCACTCATCCACGGATCAACCCCGGCAAGCGTCGCTTAACCTGATCGATCGACCCGAGCGGCTGTTATTACTTAGCCACGAGCTCCTCTTATCAAACTACTATAATATAATAATAAAGATGTACGTATTTTCTGAGATAGACTATGAAACTAATACGCTTTAATGCAAAATATAAATATCAATCGCGAGACTATTAAAATACTTTTCAACCCACATCACCAAAACAAAGTAGTAAGACAGCTTTATAGAGAACCCCATACAATATACTTCATGCAGCATACTTCCACTCAACTACGACGATTGATATAGCAGGCCGTATTCATTAAACTCTTTAATTCCCTGAGCCACCGGAATGTCACGGAGTGTTTACATTTTCCGACAACCATAAACAATGTTATTTTTTGCATATTTTGCTGTCATAATTTTTTATTGAGTTTTAAAAGTCTCTTTATTTCAATATTACTGCATCGTTTGTGTACACAATAACCGTAATTTTCCAAATATTATTTCCAAATATTATTTCCCTCGGGGATTACAGGTGTGATAATAGATGATAAGTGTTATTCCATAATAGTAATCTGAGGGCCTAGACAAGTGACAATCGCTTCGAAAGCATTTCGTATTTCTACAACGAATTTCAACAGGATTGACATAAGCTTTTCGATAGCTTATGTCGGTCCTATACATTTTTGCCTTTTCGATCATCGTTATCGCTGATAGAATGACACTTTGTCTAGGGCCTCTGTCCATTCTACTCAAAAATCGCAATCTATGCCCACATCATCAAAACTGAAGTACCAAGACAGCTTCAAAGAGAACTCCTACATATTACATGCAGCACGCTTCCACGCAACTGCGACGATCGATATAGCAGGCCGGATTCATTTAATATTTTATTTAGAGAAGTTATCGCGTAACACCTACCCGGTGCGTCGGAAAAATGCCCGTGGAAAATTGAATTTTAAGGCCTTACCGCGTGGCGCCGAGCTTATCCTGAGTGACGGCGCACCGCGTATGGTGGATTGTGGAGCGGATTAACACGTCGGATACCTGTCCTTAGTGCACGCGGGAAAATTGAAATAATACGCGTAAAGATGAGTGCATCCGCCGGTAGAATGCGCCGTAAAGTGTGCGCACCCGCGTGCATTCCGGAAAAGTTCAAACGTGTCGAATATTTGTTTTATCCGCCTTTCATTCCGCCTGCGCGGTGCGCCGTCACTGAGGACTCAGCCAAGCGACACGCGTCTTGCAACAGCAGCTGCGGAGAAAACAAATGTAAGAAGTTGTTTAGAGCATGCTACGCGACTTGTCGAGCGACGAACTGAAACAGGATAATCGCCACGTGTCGCTTGACACAAGTCGTGTCAAAATTCGCATCCCTCGAGCCCGTGAACAGGGCCTGAGGTAGGCCCTACGGTCGGGTACGGTACGGTAAGGTCGGGTATAGCTGGGCCGCGTGGGTAGACAACGGGTATTTTTGGCTCGTTCGAGGCATGTAGTGTTGGGATATCCGGGTAGGGTTCTGTCTTTTTTTAAGTTCGAGGTTATTTCAAGGAGTACCGCCATCTTTCCGAGTACTAAAACAACACTCAAACGAGTTGTTTACCTGTTTATTTCTTCAAGATGGGTAATGATTATTCACAGTGGACTGGATTCAGTTATTCTCAGTTTAATTATTCGTGTGGTTAGTGACTAACCTGGTGTCAGAGGTTAGAAGCCGCCCAAGGTCCTCTACGGCTACGGCTTTACATGCCGTCGAGAAATATATCTCAGGCATGCCGGTTTCCTTACGATGTTTGCCTTCACCGTTTTTAAAGCAAGTGATAATTAGACAATAAACACATGAATCGGAAAAGTAAGAGCTTGGGTTCGACCTCGAGACCTATGACTTGGCAGTCCGATGGTCACACCACTAGGCTATCACTACTTATATTCACTAAAAAGGTAGACAGATTATTTATTTCGTTCGGTTCGTTCGAATGAATTTGGTAATTAATTAGTCAATTTTTGGGTCCTTGGGTGGGAAATCATCAAATGACTTCTCCCACTCTGGGCGGAGCAGAAGGGCGTGTCAGACTCTTACTGTCTAAAACCCACCCGTGTTCCTTCAGTTGCCTGTTGCCAGGGTCCCGGTATCCCTTTCGGACTATTCCGCAACCCTGGCAGGCATCGGTCCTAACGGACCCCGTCAGGTGTAAGATCTGAACACTAATAAAAAAAAAGTACTTTAAAGTTTACAATCCCTTTATTTTATAAAAATTTATTCAAAATAATCCGACTTTAGTACTACAGTAACAAGTAGGAACCTATCTACTGCTTAAATTTTTGCCTTGAAAGAGATGTTCGTGTTAAATTGAATTTCAGGGTAAAACGTTAAAGGTTACTTGTACCTATCAGTAATGCTATCTTGCTTATGTTGTTACGTTGAGAGAACGAATTTACAAGTACACCGAGAACATGGTTTTAATTTTTCTTTTTGTCCTGGTTCGTTACACTTTGTTTCGTTTTGTTAAAGTAATTACAATGTGAGGTTGTTGATGTAGGAGTCTATTTCGAAAGTACGACGTTGCAGGTTCGATACTGCAGCAGAGTCACTTTTTATTAAATGATTTTCATTTAAATAAAAAGCGACTCTTGCCACAACACAACAAAGTGCAATTCAGGTTTCACAGCGCTACCTACAGTTTTAAGTTATCGAATGTTTCAGATATATTCATAATTTCTATTGTAATCGCCTAATTAGCGGTGATAGCCTAGTGGTGCGACTGCCAAGTGCCTTCTCGAGTTCAAACCCAAACCACGCACCTCTGAATTTTCTAATTCATGTGCCTATTGTATAATTATCACTTTGCTTCAAAAACGGTAAAGGAAACATTGGAGGAAACCGGCATGCCTGAGAAATACTTCTCGACGGCAAGTGAAGCCAAGTCAGAGGCTCATGGGCGGCTAAAAACTCTTACACCATCACGAAAAAGAAAGAAAGATCGCTTACAATTTGAAACTAAACCCATACCTTTTTTTCGTTAATGACCTAGGTAATTAAAACAAAAAAATTATAATGTTAAATGAGGAAGTAAGTTGAGGTACCTAATTATACCAAGATTAAACATATTTCCGACAAAGGGTAGCGTACTCGACTTTTAACGAAAACTCCTAAATACATACCTCGGTAGGTACTCGGTAATGTTAAAGGTCCTGTTACAATTCGAGATTGTTAAAGCGATAAAAGCGTAAAGAAATTTTAACGAGTATTATATTGAAAGGCTACATTCCTATGAATATTATATTCATTAAATTGGACTTTAGAATTGAAACGACTAACTGAAATTACTTTGGAATAAATGGACTTATGCACGTTGGGTTGATGATATCCTCGAAGTCGTGGGAAACTCCTAGATGAGGGACCCACGGAACCGGGAAGTATGGCGAAAAAAAGGGGAAGGAGAGGCCTCTGCCCAGCAGTGGGTACTTCCGGGCTGAAATCATGATGATGAAATGGACTTATGTTTTTTTTTCCAGTGAATGTACTCCGACTTAGAGTTTTTTTCAAAAGATGAGATGGCAGAGAACTAGTAACGGTTATCTGTAGTAAAAAAATCGATTGAAGTCAATTGAAGTCAATTCACTACCTAAATAATCAATCGTTTGTCCCCCATAATCATGATGCTTATGGAGATTCTTTGCCAGGAACATAATAAAGCCATCTTACCATTTATTTAAAGACAAGAATGTTAGAGAAAACATACAAAAATCACCAGTCTGTTCGAGATGGGTTGTAACAGGTGAAACACGATAACTGTTACTGTGACAAAAAAATCACAGATCCAAATATCTGTTATTAAATCACAGCCTGTCATTTTTGTACGGACGATAAATACGCAGCCTGTTATTTTTGTACGGACGATAAATACGTATTTAAATCTAAATCGAATATCTTCTTTATTTCTTTTGGTTTAAAGTCAAAAATCGCAGCTACCTGTTATAAAATAACGGCCTGTTATTTTTGTACGGATGGTAAATACGTATTTAAATCTCAATTGAATATCTTCTTTATTTCTTTTTGTTAAAGTCGAAAATCGTATCCGAAGTTTTAACAGTAACAGCCGCGGTAACAGTCTTGAGGATCTGTGCTTTTAAGTAACAGATATTTTTTATCGTTACGAATAATTGCTATCTGCTATTTTTGAATATCTGTGATTTCTATCTGTGACGATAAATACGCATCACTCCTACAGTCTGTTGTTAAGGAAGTTTTTCGAAGGTTTATGCAGTAGTAAGTACCTGAAAAGAAAGAAAGGACATATGAATACTGGTCTCAAAACATAGTACACAGAAGTAATACCGTAACTAACTTGAAATAGAAACTGACACGTTACTTCTGCGATGGCCAATAGGTCAACATATGCTGGTTTTGTCTGTCTACTCCATACTATGCTAGGCCAACTCAAGGTGAAAGTGTTATCACTGACGAGCGGCCTAAGGGTGTATTCACGTAGAAAGCTGATAACCGGCGCCGATATACCAGCGCGAGATATGCAAGCGCTGATTGTTTCCATACTTTTTGGAAAATCAGCGCGCACCGTCGCCGATAAGTGCCAACAAATTCCTATCTGAATTAGTCGACGCCCGGTTGGTACTGGTTTGCGCTGATTTACAAAAAGTATTAGTAACCAGCGCTTGTTGGCGCCGACGAGGGTTGGCATATTGGCGCGGCGCTGACAAGCGCTTGCCAGCTTTCTACGAGAATAAACCCTAATGTACTAGCTATCATCGCTAAATCTAGGTTATTTATTGTACCTACTTCTCAGCTCATCTCTTCAGGGATTAGACGTGTAATGTTTAAATAAGTTTCATACTTTTCCTGACTGGAATATGTAAGGTCTCAGGTGATACGACCAGGCACCTAAAATTCTAGCAAATACTAAATCGAATTTACCGTTGGCTAGCCGCCAATACTTAGAGATGCGGCCTTGAATCGACTTTGAGGTTTTTACAAGGAATATCCTACAGCTGTTGAAGGATTTACTTGTAAATCTGTTAGAAATAAATCTTTGGATTTTCATAAAACAAAACTTTTATTTTATTCGGTTTTAGAAAAACAGACGGCAAGATGTGCAAAAATGTACAAGCTATTTAACAGGAATTGTGTTAAAATATCAGTTTAAAAAACCGGCCAAGACTCGCGCACGAAGGGTTCCGTACCATCCATACTAACATTATAAATTCGGAAGTAACTCTGTCTGTCTGTCTGTCTATCTGTATGTTACCTTTTCACGCCTACACCACTGAACGGATTTCGATAAAATTTGGCAAATAAATAGATGGCATCCCGGGGAAGGACATAGGCTATTTTTTATCGACATACAACGCGGGAGAAGCCGCGGGCGGGAGTTAGTTATCTATAAAAACGGCGAAAAAATCACGTTTGATATATGGGAGCCCCCTATATTTATTTTAATCTGTTTTTAGTAGGTACCTATTTGTTGTTATAACGGCAACAGAAATACATCATCTTTGAAAATTTCACCTGTCTAACTATCACGGTTCATATTATGAGATACAGAAGGTGACAGAAGGATAGACAGACAGACAGACGGACAGCGGAGTCTTAGTAATAGGGTCCCGTTTTACCATTTGGGTACTGAACCCTAAAAACGTCGTCGTACATCTTATCAGAACCCACAGACTATATGAAAACATACCCTATATATATACCATACTCGGAAATAGTGTTGTTTGTTGCTTTGCTTGCCGGGGTTGGTCCGTGGATGGGTGACCATCTTTACATACCGAGAATCCTCCATGCCTCGGAAAGCACGTTAAGCCGTTGGTCTCGGCTGTTATTCGTGGATGACAGTCGTTACGGGTCGTCAGAAGCGCGAAAGTCTGACAACCAGTCTTACCAAGGGGTATCGTATTGCCCAGTTACTGGGTTGTGGAGGTCAGATAGGCAGTCGCTCCATGTAAAATACTGGTATTCAGCTGCATCCGGTTAGACTGGAAGCCGACCCCAACATAGTAGGGAAAAGGCGAGGCAGATTGACTCGGAATATAGGTATTGTGGCTTTCTGCCAGTGACAGAATTTTCGAAATCGGATCAGTACGTCTGGAGAATCTCCTACATCCAAACTCATCTACAGGAAAACGAAGTCTTTAAAGTTTCTAATGAAATGTCTGTCTTTCAAACGTCTCAACTTTCGTTCCATACATATTAATATCAAGTCCTTAACGAAAACATTTCCATAACAAGTGAATTACATTAATTTAATGTGTGTCGACATCGTTTTGAAGAGAACGTAACCACGAACGTTACGTTAATCAGTTGATTTTCTCAGGCATAGCCGTACCTTTATGGAGAAACAGACTCTAATGCTTACGACTCAGAGGACATAATAAAATACATGTGTAATTTGTGACGCAATTAAGAATGTTACCTCAAGGGCCTACCCTACCTCAAATTGCTTAGCATGATCTTCCGTTATGCCGAAAATACGGCAGCATTAATTTTGAAATAAAAATAATTATGTTGTTTTACGGAAGAAAAAAAAATCCAAAGTATAAACCGAACTATAAACCATCATCATCTACCTAGCCTTTTCCCAACTATGTTGGGGTCGGCTTCCAGTCTAACCGGATGCAGAGGAATACCAGTATTTTACATGGAGCGACTGCCTATCTGACCTCCACAACCGAGTAACTGGGTAATACGATACCCCTTGGTTAGACTGGTTGTCAGACTTTCGGGCTTCTGACGCTGATATTAAAAAAATACTTCAAATTAGATCATGAAACTTTGCATAATAACTGAACTAACTATAAAGCAGGTCTCATGTTTTTTTATATTACCATTATTTTCACCGTATAAAGCAATTACCTAAAATTTTAGAGTCAGCAACCCACTCCGTCTCGCTCTCACTCAGGCCGCGAGTAGTATGGTGTGAGCAAGGTAAAAAGTGAATATGAGCTAAAGTAGTACGTACGTATTACGTACCTTAATTAGTACCTAAGTTCTTCTTATCATCAAACTCACATATTTTCTATTTTGCTGGACAAATCTTACCTAATAATTATTATGTACATTACTATAGTATTTCTCGTAGGTCTTGTGATAGCCGTAGCCGTACGGCTGAGCATGAGGGCCTGGGTTTAATTTCCGGGTCGGGAAAACTTGTTATTGGGTTTTTCGATCAGAAGTTTCTCAGCAGTCATCTTGACGGTTTGCAATATTTTGAAAATGAATCAAAATATTGCAAATAATATAATTTCAAAAACGTTCACAGTCTGTTCTGTCTCAATTTGTCAAAAATAGGTCTAAATTCCCTTTTTTGACAAGTTTTTGACATCGATTGTCACAGGAGATTGCTACTAGATTTTGAACTTCTTTAATTACAGGAATTGATCTTCTGATCTCATGATGATTCGAGAGAAGAATACAGCACACTCATGTTTATCTCTTCCTAATGTGTGAAATTTCCATCAGAAATTATTCTCACAGACATTTAGTCTACAACATTAGTTTTGGTTTATGCTAAACCCGAAAAGGGGTCATTGTACTCATCATTTTGAACAACTTTTTCTATTGGACCAACCTTGAAATCGTGAAAAAAAAAATCAGCTGTTCAAAATGATGAGTACAATGACCCCTTTTCGGGTTTAGCATAAACAAAAAGTAATGTTGTATACCTTTCATCGTTTATGTTATTACCTACCTCAAACCCCCACGTCTGTCGTCGCGTCACCCCAACCTCCTAATTATAACAAAACGGTGGTTTACACCATTATTTTGACGTTAACAGCTCCCCTGAGACGTGGTTTAGGAAATTAACTGTACGTTAATCCGTGGTTAGTTAACCGATATAGTTGGAATTTGACCGCATTCTGATAGTTTATACGTTAGTTGGTCTAAATGCGCGGTTAAGTTTAGGAATGGTATTTAGGATTACGTGAATATTGGTAATAGTTGGGGTTAAATCGAATACAGTTGAAATATCTGAAATATCATTCAATAATTGCGCAAAAATTGAGACCTGAGTAAGAATATCCTTACTTCCAAACTAATATTAAAAATGCGAAAGTGAGTTTGTTTGTTTGCTTTTACGCTAAAACGGCTGAACGGATTTAGATGAAATTTGGCACATGGGTAGACCATGACCTGGATTGGGACATAGAATACTTTTTATCCCGGTATTTCCAAAGGATCGAGATATATGCAGGTGAAACCGCGAGGTGCAGCTAGCAAATAAATCTCTGAAGAAAGTAGGTATTGCTAAAAAAAACTTTAAAAAAGAAAAAACAAAACGAATGACCCAGCAGCCTAGATAGGAAAGAAAGAAAAATTGTTTATGCTTCACAAATAAGACGCATATTTATACTATAAATATAAAATCAAAATGCAGTCTTTTATTACCGGAGTTGTGATTCTGTATCACAATCGCGTTTTTCTATATTTTATATCATTAGCCTTTCTCACGAACCCAACGAGGCTCATGAGAGAGGCTAATGATGATCACTGTAGTAACTACTTTTATACTTTAGTATTGTGACCCTGAAATAAACTACACAACACCTAACCTACTTAAAATTTACGTCCCGAGAAAGGCGTAAAAGTGACACGAAATACAATAAATTCGAAGATAATTTGCAACAATTCACGCCTGGAGGAGCATAAACAAAAATCTTTATTATGACAATGAAATACCAACAACAACAAGGGAGGGAGTGACGCCCTCAGCCTCATGCATGTACAGGGTGATACTTTATTGGGAAAATATTAAACAGGTTGTTGGAATGTTGGGACCTTGAATTATTGTCATTTGTAGGAATTTTATTTTAGATATATAAAATACTTTTTACTATAAACCACACCATATATTTTTACAAGTAAGAACTTTTAAGAGTTAGGTACTTATATTAAATGAAATGTATTTTCCTGAAATTATAAATACATTGTTACTAACATAATATAGACAGTTTAGAAAGCTGAGAAAAAAAAAATGGTTTATTTTAATTGTTTTATTTACGGAAAAATGGTTATAAATAACTTACCTATGTTTTTTTCTACAGAAGTAAAAACAAAAAAAAATATAAGGAGAACCCACCATTTCCGATAAGTACGATAAAATTAGTATTAATGAAATTTAAAATTAAAAACAATTACTATTATTGAAATACTCTTCTCTAGATTTTGATTGTGGACTTCCTCAACAATTTTTTTTCGTTTAACTTACAATAATGAACAATTCAACAAATATTTTTATATCCGAACATCAATTCAAATAATACCTTCATAACCAAGACAATTACACCCTTTATAAAATAATCGCGTGTTCCGCAGACTTCAACAAAAGATTCTCAACACCCTCTAGCAATAACGGAATTTAACGGAGATCGTTAACGTTAGGGTGTTTTTGACGGGTGTTAACGATAACGGAAATCGTTATAGCCATCAGGAGGGCTATTGTAACCGCCTTCAGGCTTTTAGTGACTGTCAATTGGATTAATAGTGTTGTAACCTCGTTGAATATAAATATATTGGGGGGAAATGGAAGGGGGAGTGATTAATGGGTTCCGCGGTTTATGTACTTTGAGGACATTTTTACGTGTTTATGGCTATGTTTTAATTGGTGTGAATTTATTTTGTGATGTCTCCATTTGAATTGTGGTCTCGATATTCAGTGTGGTGTGATGTAATTACTGTGGGTTATGGAGCGTGCGATGATAAGGCTAATTACAAATGGTTTTTGATAAAATACAATAAATAGACTTTAGTAACTAGCTTATCATGGGTTGGTTGCGTCAGTGTTAAGATTTGGAATCATATTTTGGGGTAATTGTAGTGAGAGGGAGGAGATTTTTAAGGCCCAGAAACGGTGTATAAGGTCTATGTCAAACCTTAAAAGAACAGACAGCTGTGAACCTGTGTTTCGGTCTCTGAGGATACTGACTTTTCCATGTTTGTACATATTACATATTGGAGGAGGCAATTTTTGTAAAAACCAACCTCACCTTATTTCCGTCCCTGGGTAATATAAGAACGCGTAATGGCCCCTTGAGATCCCAATACAAGAACTTACTACATTCGGGTAATTACAAAACAGCACTGTTAAAGAAAAATATTATGACAATGGGGCCTGTCATTTATAATAAAATACCTCATGGTTTAAAGGATTATTCTTTAAACATTTTTAAATCTAAGGTCACTGCACTACTTTTAGGCAAATGTTATTACTCATTGAAGGACTTTCTAAATGATACAAATTTATCCAGATTATGATTCATTTTAATTCCAAATTTGACCATGTAAGACTCTATGTACCTGACTATAATATTTTTATTAATTGACTTCACTTTAATTTCTGTTTTGATTACATTATTTTGTTTGTATTAATATTTTAATTTTTGTACCTAATAATTTGCACGCCGTAAGGTAGACTGTAGCCGATCACATTTATTTATGTCCTACATCTTATACCTGTACCTACATTCATAGCAAATAAATTTCCGATTCTGATTCTGATTCTGTAACCTATTCGGCTTAACTAATCCTCAAGAGTCATAAAAACCCTGTAAGAATTCGACACGTGTTTAACGTGTTTTTTCTCAACGAGGCATCCTCAGGATTACGATTGACCAGTCGCGAACCCGAACACGACATATTGCCACGCCGAGCTCCATCACTCGCGCTCGACTCACACTCGCGCTTGGATATTATGGATGATATCTACGTCTATTGTATTTTTTCATGGATTTCCGCAGTCACGCTTGAATCAATTAATTATCTATCGGTTTTTGATAATTTTACAATTAATCTGTATTATTAAACGACAGTTCTTTGGATTGCTTATGATATTGTGCGACGTTGTCGTGAGGTACCTACCTACTTACATGGACAAAGAAATACATACAAAAATTACAATTTAGACTAAGGCTAAGAAACAGAAAACCTTAGCATATGCGACAGCTTTGCTTTCAAGATAATTAATTTATTAATATTTTATGACTTTTCAAAGCCGAATAACGTAGTTAATTGGCAAATAAACCTCAGACATCAATTAGTAGTCTGCTCATTGTCGAGACATTCGTAGAAATAGTATGTACTACGTACCAACGTCTTCGTTACATTAGACTCGCAAAATTAGCTAATTCAAAATCAGCTGGTCTATTCAAATGTCTAACATGCGTTTTGTTTGTGCAAAATAAACAATATTTCTTTCTTTTCTTTAACAAATTTCATAATTAATCTACTGATAAGGCTAATAACCCACACCCTCTCACAGAGAGGAGGCCTGAGTCCCAGCAGTGGGAACGTTATAGGCTGATAATGAAGGATAATAATAATAATCCATCTATTTTAGGCGACACAGTGCCATAGGTATATGCCTTAACCTAACATACATACGTTATATATAGGGTGTTAGGGTAGACACCGTTATCCTTGAAACTAGTGGTTTGGTGTCATCTATAATATACTTTTTCTATGGGACCAACTTTGAAATCGCAAAAAAAAAAAACAGCTGTTCTATACATTTTGTCGATTTAAGTGAACACAAATGTATGAAACAGCTATTTTTTTTTTCGCGATTTCAATTTTGTCCCATAGAAAAAGTATATTATAGATGACACCAAACCACTTGTTTCAAGGATAACGGTGTCTACCCTAACACCCTGTATAATGTTTTAATTATTTACAAACTTGTGTTAATCACTAGAGAGCAGTGGTGGCCCAGTGTTAACGGCCCCGACTTACGAGTTGTATGTCGTGGGATCGAACCCAGACACTCGCTTTACTCTGTGTAAATAATTTCATCTTCACTCAACTCTTAAAGCGGTGAAGGAAAACATCGTGAGGCAACCGGCAAGTCCTAGAACCAAAAATTCGAAGACATGTGACATCTAACAACCCGTACTGGGCGCGTGGTAGATTAAAAAGCTCACTCCTTCTCGAAGAGACGAGGCCTGAGTCCCAGCAGTGGGAACATTTATTTATTAAAAAGCTCACTCCTTCTCGAAGAGACGAGACCTGAGTCCCAGCAGTGGGAACATTCTAGGTTGATTATATTACTGATTCAGCTTATTCTGTTTCCAAATTAACATTTATATATTTTTTTAATGAAAACTTCTTTAGGCGCGTTGAGCACATTTTGGGTGAAAAAAAATCATGGAACTCCCGTCATCGACACGCTTGAGGAAATTAATGAATGTTTTTGGGTGAATAAAAATTATGGAACTCGCGTCATCGTCACGCTTGAAGAAATGAATGAATGTTAAGTAAAAACTTCTTAAGGCGCGTTGAGCACTTTTTGGGTGAGCAAAAATCATAGAAATGGCGTCATCGTTTTTTTTTAATTTGATTATTTTATCTAATCGCTTCTTCGAGCGTAAATAGTAATGTTTCTGTTTTGTGTTAATTATAGTCTATTAGCAATTTTTCTGTTTCATGTGATTTATAATACTACTTGTGGAAACTTGTAATTGGCCATATTTTGTTTAAACTAATTGATACTTACTGTATTTCTTTAGCTGTATAGTTTTCCAAAAAATAAAATCTACACTTCTACACTAATATTATAAAGAGGAAAGATTTGTATTTTTGTATGTTTGTATTTTTGTGTGTATGTTTGTAATGAATAAACTCAAAAACTTCTGCGCCGATTTCAAAAATTCTTTCACCATTAGAAAGCTACATTCACCCTGAGTAATATAGGCTATATTTATTGCAAGAAAAGATTAGGGATCCTTACTAAAACTCCAATAATGTAACCCAAGGTGTAAAAAAAATACCTAAAATATGCTTTACATCGCGTGCGCTGCGAAAACTATTGAGGATAGAATAAAATAATGTACTACGACTTTGCAGAACACATTATTATTAACAAAAAGTGTCGTGACAGCATATGTCTAACTATTATAGTTATGCCACAATAAGTGTTATTATATTTTGAAAATTTAATTGAAATGACGCCGCTAGAAAAGACTCTTTATTTGTATCTTGGTATTAATCCTTATCAAAATAAATAAATATCTTCATATTTAAGACTGCTCAATACCTTTATATAACTTTTTGAATTATTCAATTCGGACATTCTACTCGAAAGATATCACGAGTTTAAAAATGTAACTATAGCTCCAAAAAAATACCGGCTCATACATTCAGTATTACAATGGCTTTTTTGATGATATCTCGGTAGAATGGTAGGTAGGTATGTATGTAGGGTAGGTAGGTAGGATAGGTGGGTAGGGTAGGTAGGTAGGGTAGGTAGGTAGGATAGGTAGGTAGGGTAGGTAGATAGGGTAGGTAGGTAGGGTAGGTAGGTAGGGTAGGTAGGTAGGGTGGGTAGGGTAGGTAGGGTAGGTAGGTAGGGTAGGTAGGTAGGGTAGGTAGGTGGGGTAGGTAGGTAGGGTGGGTAGGGTAGGTAGGGTAGGTAGGTAGGGTGGGTAGGGTAGGTAGGGTAGGTAGGGTAGGTAGGGTAGGTAGGGTAGGTAGGGTTGGTAGGGTAGGTAGGGTAGGTAGGGTAGGTAGGGTAGGTAGGGTAGGTAGGGTAGGTAGGGTAGGTAGGGTAGGTAGGGTAGGTAGGGTAGGTAGGGTAGGTAGGGTAGGTAGGGTAGGTAGGGTAGGTAGGGTAGGTAGGGTAGGTAGGGTAGGTAGGGTAGGTAGGGTAGGTAGGGTAGGTAGGGTAGGTAGGGTAGGTAGGGTAGGTAGGGTAGGTAGGGTAGGTAGGGTAGGTAGGGTAGGTAGGGTAGGTAGGGTAGGTAGGGTAGGTAGGGTAGGTAGGGTAGGTAGGGTAGGTAGGGTAGGTAGGGTAGGTAGGGTAGGTAGGGTAGGTAGGGTAGGTAGGGTAGGTAGGGTAGGTAGGGTAGGTAGGGTAGGTAGGGTAGGTAGGGTAGGTAGGGTAGGTAGGGTAGGTAGGGTAGGTAGGGTAGGTAGGGTAGGTAGGTAGGTAGATATCTTGGTGGGTGTAGGGAGGTATGTGTAGGTATGTAGAGTAGGTAGGGTAGGTAGGTAGGTAGGTCGGGTAGGTAGGTAGGGTAGGTGCGCCGTAGATAAGTACTTAGTGCTACCCGTGCGAAGCCGGAGCGGGCAGCTAGTAAATAAATAAATCTGTTTTTATACAAGTTTTCTGTTCAGAAAATAATTATAGTTTAATAATATTATTCGTTCGTCTTCCTTTAATCCTAACTTAATTTACTTTTGATATTCTAAGCAATTTACATCCAAATCGAAGCGAATAGCTTTATTTGTGATCAATGTAAGCGATTTCGGTTTCTGCGTAAACAAACGTCTTCAATCTGTTTGTCTGACTAGTTATTGGGGTCTATTGATTAATTTTATGCAAATCTGGATGGATTGAATGTTTAAATAGTTTATTTGGTATTAAGTCTAAGTATTTGTCTTTTATTAGATTTCGTTAATTGGATTTAAGAACAAAATTTCTTTGACCTCAGTACATACTATAAAAAATGTGTAACCCCTACTAAATAGGTCATTTGGTATCAAGTCTAAGTATTTGTATTTTATTAGATTTCGTTAATCGGATTTAAGAATAAAAATTTCTTTGACCTCAGTACTATAAAAATGTGTAACCTCTACTAAATTATACAAGGGGTGAACGTATTTAGGTACATGAAAACAAACAACTTTTACTCTGAGAATATTATATTTAATTGCTAAAATTATATTTATTTAATCATTATCATAAAAATAGAACTGCCATTAATTTATAATTATTTTATTTAATGTAGGTTATTAAAAACTTTTTACAAAAAAAAAAACAACCGACTTGTAAAAACTTTTATTTTTCCCTTTTTTGTTGTGGTACTTACCCCACACAAATTCAAATGCCACTACCTTATTTTTATTTTATTTTTTGTTGGGTGGGAAATCATCATATGACTTCTCCCGCTCTAAGCGGAGCGGAAGGGCGTGTCAGACTCTTACTGACTAAAACCCACCCGTGTTCCTTCAGTTGCCTGTTGCCAGGGTCCCGGTATCCCTTTCAGACTATTCCGCAACTCTGGCAGGCATCGGTCCTAACGGACCCCGTCAGGTGTGCTGACATCTCTTTGAGGCGCGCGTGGAACACGACGCGCCATCGACCCGGGCCTGGTCCTTATCGGACGGCGAGCTACCCATTGCTCGCCATCCGCAAGCCCGCGCCTATGGTGGCCGAGAATCCGCCTGGTATTCCCGACGCCCAGGGTGTCTCCAGCGGCGGCGGTTAGGGGCGTGAGGGCGCAAGCTTTGCCTCGGCGCAAGCTTTGCCTCAAATACCACTATCTGCTATGTAAATAACAGTGACGGAGTCAAACAATATATCGTCTACATACACTAAGTGGGAAAAAATACGTAATATTGAAGCTAACTCAAAAATTACGCAAGCAAAGATAATAAAATTTATATGGAACCACCTCTCATGCATGACCTACCAAACAAAAAAAGAATCATCGGAATCGATTCATAATTGGCGGAGCAATCGAGTAACATACATTTTAAAAAAAACATACAGACGAATTGAGAACCTCCTCCTTTTTGAAGAAGTCGGTTAAAAATCAATAAATAATGATGGTAGAGCTTTTCATTTTCTTACTAAAATTGTGAGTGACGTCCCTAGCGGTCGAGCGCTTGGTGTTTTTTGTTAAAAACTGGTAATATTTAATAGTTTGGAACCATTTTAGCATTGTAATACGTCAATAATAGAATAAACTTGTAACAAGACCCTCAAGCTAGGCAACTTTGTCATGTTTACAATAATTACAGAGCGTTGAGTGAGTCAGGTCGGCGCCGCGAGGCCGCAATAGGCCGAAAATCAGAATTTTTCAAAATTAGATCTGACAGCTATCAGTTGAAGGGATAAAGCATCTGTTTCACTCATATTATATCCTTGTGAGTTTTAAATATTCTAGCAAGCAAGCGAGCAACCAACTCATTGCTTACACTCAGTTTCTGAATTGAGATTTTACATTAAGAACTTGTCAAGGTAAGATAGTTTAACAAGTTCTCAACTCAGAAAGCGGGTGTTAGCCTTTTTAATTTAGTTTTTATCTCAGGAGTTTATTCTTAATTCTAGGTATCTGTCTCGTTATCCCAGTATTTAAGACAATTCAGTCCCAGACGGCAAGTTTTCAGCACCAAGTTGAAATCTGCTCCTTAACTAGTTGGATAGATGTGGTTTGTCTTAGAGGCAGTCCTTTAACAGAGTTAGGTAAGTCGTTTGTGATTAAATAGAATTTTATGAAGCTTTTGTTTAAATAAATGAAATATTTTTAGTTATAAATTTCGAATTTTCAAGGACTCGGTCATTAAGACGCTGACTGCATAGAACAGAAGGAAAGGGTGATGAGACAAAGCTTGTAATTTATTGCAAAATATGAAGCAGTTATCTATTTACTCAAAAATGAGTTGAGTAATCGAAAATAAAAACAACAAATTTCTGCATTAAAGTGACGTTCTTGTTATTAATTAAATACCAACGTACGTTGATATTGAATAAATAATTATTATTTTGGATTGGAACTTAAGATAAAAGGTTAGTTTACCGTTAATTTGTATTGAGTTTTGTTTTCTAAAAGCGTTTTGGTAACACTAAAGAGTCTGGAAAAAATAAAACAAGAACAACATACCTAATATATTTTTTCTGCTACCACAAACTATATTGTAGATTTGTTTTTTTTTTTTTTAAAGAAAATCTACTGATTTATAACGTTTGCCTCATATCAGCGCCTTAATATAAGCAAGTTAAAATTAAGTAGTTGCCCAAAAAAGTGTTGAATCCTATGTATTTTTACCCAGCCGGGAAGATCTATGCCGTTTCAATGTTTGATGATATACATTGATTGCAATAGACGAAGACACAGCTTACAAATTAAATCAAGTGTCATAAAAACGTGTATTTCAAAAATTACACTCTCACAAATCATAGTTTCGAAAAACAACCTTATTGCCTTGTCCCAACCCTCTCCAAAAATATGTAATCTACTTTCAAGACACTTCGACTCAGAAGTTGATTTCTCATCTCAATAGAGGATAACGAATGGGTATCCCCAAGGGTGATGGGCCGCAAAACTACCAGTAATATAATCACAATATCGACGCGTATCCAAAGCCATAAAAGATATTGTTATTCGTGGTTTAAGAGCCATCGAGCTTTGAAGACCGCTTGAGAGCAAAGTTCTAAAATATATTCGTAAGTACTGAAGAGGTTTTGCTTAAATTAATAGAAAAGGCCGTGTTGAAAAGTCGTAGGTACCACAACTAAAAAGGGAATAATAAAAACTTTTTACAAAAAAAACACGAAAAAGTGAAAAAAAAACTTTATTTTCGGAAGTCCGTGGCAAAAAAGAAAACCGACTTCCAAAATTAAAGTTATTTTTCACTGTTTAGTGTTTTTTTTTGGAAGTCGATTGTTTTTTTTTTTGGAAAACAGTTTTTACTTTTTGTCATTTTACCTAAAACAGTACCTTAATACAGCGTGATGTTTTCGACATCCTGATTGAAAATATAGTAATTAAATAAAATGAGTCAATTTATGTTTATTTACTTGGGCAGTCGTTTTAGACACTGCTCATTAACCATGATAACATGAACATTTAGTAATAAAATCGTATTTCTAAATTATCTTTCATAATCATTTAATTTCCCTGTATCTAGCACACAAAAATAAAGCCTAATATCCTATAAAAAAAAACAAATACCAACACTTTTACTTCCACAAATAGCTCTATGAACACCCAAACCTAATACGGCCCTATCAAAATGTCATTACAAACTATATTCTTACCTCCCCGGTACAAATCAGGCAATTACAGCGATACCCCACGTTCGGGGTCAATGTGACCCGGGATATAATGTGAATACTTCTAGTTTCCTATTGTTTTAGATCCGCACTTTATCCTAAATCAGATATTCAGATCAATGTGGAACCGTTTGACTGGCGATGGCTGTTGATAGTTATGTAGATTTTGGACTAGCGGCGGAGGGTAGATAAAATCTGGTTAAAAGTATTAGTAAGAGGTAATAGTACCTACTAGTATATACATAAACTCACGCCATCTTCCCATTGGGGTAGGCAGAAACTCCGTTTGCTTCGACTACGTTCGTAGATCAGAGGGTCTAGACAAGTGACAATCGCTTCGAAGGCATTTCGTATTTCTACAACGACTTTCAACAGAATTGACATAAGATTTTCGATAGCTTATGTCAGTCCTATACATTTTTGCCTTTTCCATCATCGTTATACACGCACGCCGGTTTCGAGTACTGGGCTACTGACCTTACCAATTAGTACTTAGTATGTTAATGAAGTTGCATAATTAGTGACTTTGTTCAGAAATGTCTCTGTACTGTATCCAAGTACCTCAGTCATAATATACAAGGTGTAAGGGTGCTTACAGACCATCGACACTCAAAACATGGTTAGTTGACTTATATGTGAAAATAAATGACCGAGTAACAATAAAAAAAAACGTCATTTTCATTAAAAGATTTCAAAAAGTTTCTATCTGACACCGTGCTCGCTACCTAAACATCTAACTGACTGAGGGAGGGGTCGCGCTCGCGGCCGTCCCGCGCCAACCACCCGTGTTGAGACGCAAGGTCGTTGCCCTAGCGCCTTAGGGTGAAAGGGTGAAATACTCTTGAGGTAAAATGTAGATTTTCTTTAAAAAAAAAGTTGTCATTTTCCATTGATTTTACGTTCTATAAATGAAATCAAACCACTGGTTTCAAGGATAATGGTGTTTACCCTAACACCCTGTATTATACAAATGACATAAGACAGTTGGATTTTTATAGTTTCTGCCTACCTATAAGGGAATAAGGCGTGTGTCAATGTATGTATGAGCACAAGACAGTATGAGATCTATCTGACGAATGAGATTTATCAAGTCATCTTCTTTTCGCGTGGTTAGTGACTAACCTGGTGTCAGAGTTTTAAAGTCGCCCATGGGCCTCTGACTTGGCTTCACATGCCGTCAAGAAATATCTCCCAGGCATGCCGGTTTCCTCACGATGTTTTCCTTTACCGTTTTAGAAGCAAGTGATAATTATACAATACTCACATGAATCCGAAAAGTCAGACGTGCGTGGCTTGTGTTCGAACTCGAGACCTATGACTTGGCAATAGTGTGACCGTCAGTTATCAAGTAAAAAATCATCAAAAGTCAGTCACTAGTCACTAGCCAACCTACACTTTAATAATCAGTCTTTGCCCAAAAAACGTCAACTACATAAATATTCATCTATAGGTAAGTGATAGAATCAAGGGCCATTTAGATTGAGAGAGTTTCTCGAACGTTTCTTCGCGAGAAATCGTACGCTACTATCGCAAGCAATAATCGCCATAAGACTATCGTATCATAATATAGGCAAGAACTAAATTCTCGCCTACGTCATAAGAGATTCGCAAGTAATTTATCGCTAAGCGATAATTGACTGCGACTGTTTACACAGCGAAATATATAGTAACAAGATTTTTGCTTACGAGTTCTCGACTTTTTTATACACGATCTCGTATGACTATTTGTCAAGTTCATACGAGTATCGTACAAATCGGTTTGAACCGTTTTTGAGTGCGAGATTTACCATGCGAGTTCAGTGATTACTACGGTATTGATCAGTTTACACGAAGACAGATATATTCTATTGCGATGCAATTGTCGCCCAAGGGGCAGGGCGACAATCGTGAATGTTTACACGAAGAGACTTTTTTAATGTTCTTTCGATAATCGTATCTTCGAGTCGAGAAACTCTCTCCATCTAAATGGCCCTTTAGAAATAGACATTGATCTACGATCCAGCAATTCCGTCAGTCACTGTCCACATAAAAGGAATATGGCTGACTGACGACGATGCGGCCTAGCAGCCATTCGTAGAAATTCGAAACTTGAAATGTCGGTAGCTTTGTGACGTCAATCAACGTGGCATTAATTAAAACGAGGCAGGTGGCATTTTCTCGACTATTGAAACGCGTTAAAGGGATTCCAGGTAAGTTTTAAGCTAAAATCTTAGAAGCTATGGTTCACATAAAAATTAATAGGATTGGCTGGCTTTTTTTTTTTTTGTTGAGGATGAGAAATCATCAAGTTACTTCTCCCGCTCTGGGCGGAGCGAAAGGGCGAGTCAGACTTTTACCGACTAAAACCCACCCGTGTTCCTTCAGTTGCCTGTTGCCAAGGTCCCGGTATCCCTTTCGGACATTCCCGCAACCCTGGCAGGCATCGGTCCTGGCGGACCCCGCCAATGTGCTGACATATCATTGAGGCGCGCGTGGGACACGACGCGCCATCGACCCGGGCCTGGTCCTTATCGGACGGCGAGCTACCCATTGCTCGCCGTCCGTAAGCCCACGCCTATGGTGGCCGGGAATCCGCCTGGCATTCCCGACGCCCAGGGTGTCTCCAGCGGCGGTGGTTAGGGGCGTGAGGGCGCAAACTTTACCTCTCCCTCACGCGTTCCGCCTCCTCCTTCGCGAGCATTACTGCTTCACAGAAGGAGGTGACGGCTTCCCATGCCCAGGAATGGCTGGGTGACGTTGCAGCCTAGCAGCCATTCGTAGAAGCACGAAAATTTAAATGTTTGTAACTTTGTTAAAACGAGACAGGTGGCATTTACTCCACTATCGAAACACTATAAAAGGATTCCAAGTAATTGTTCAAATCTTAGTACCTACCGTTTT
This sequence comes from Lithophane ornitopus, assembly GCA_948473465.1. NCBI lineage: Eukaryota > Metazoa > Arthropoda > Insecta > Lepidoptera > Noctuidae > Lithophane > Lithophane ornitopus. The sequence continues at coordinate 14,031,036 of OX419629.1, forward strand.
GGGTACAACAATGTTTTTTTTAATTAACATAACGAATTCTACATAGAACCCATTGAAAATCATTATTGTTTTAAAACATTTTCGGCAGATAGACTTGAGCCACGTATATTTATTTTCTTCTAAGGATATTTTTCTCCCAGAACCCGAATCAAATTAGGTCGAATCAATATTTATACAGAGTAGTAATAGCGTTATAGTACTATAGAGCCTAGTATATAATAACTTCGATCAAAAAAAAAAAAACGATGTCATGACTGACAGACAACACACCGCACAACCTACTTACATTGCAACTATTTTTTTAATGTCCCTCGGCAAAGTTCGTGTTTTGTCCATCGTCGGATTTCTATCAGTTGCACTTGGTGCAGACCGGACGCTTTCAATCGACTTGGAAGTCGATTGAGAGCGTCCGGTCTGACGAAACACGAAGTTTGCCGAGGAACATTAAGAAAATGGTTGTACTGTACTTTAGGAGACGCATGAGAAAATCACCAAGGAAAATATTTTTTTAAATCTCACGTTTAAATTGAAACGCAGCGGAGGCTGTGCCGGTGTACTTTAAAAGGACGAGGATAAAAACAAGTTTCTTGCACGGGGGCACTTTAATTATTAACTTTATTTAATTTTTATTATTTACTTTAATGTTTTTTAAATTATTTTGGGTTTATAATATATATATTTTTTTAAATGTGCTCATTAAGCTCTTTTGATACCCAACATGGTACGTTTAAACAAAAAAATATTTTTAGTTCCTGACTTTATGTGCTCTAGAGGGCGCCATTTTTGACGAATGTAACGTCACATAGCCTATAACCAGCGGACGATCAAGACGCTTCCAACGATACTACGTTTTACTTGTCAAATTGTGATGAGTGGTTTAGAAGATATGAGGGAACAGATTAACATACATACATACGTACTGGTCGAAATCATAACATTTTTTCTTCGCCGTAGTCGGGTAAAAGCAAGTGAATTCGCTTTCGAATTGTACTTAATATTATCCGGTCACTTGACTGAGGTTGAAAGTGAGCTCTACATAATACTTAGCTTGCTTATAACCTAACTAGCTCCCACGAGAGGCGATACTTATGCACGTCTGGCGCAAGCTAAGCAGTAAGCCCCGATACTACTACCTTACAAAATGGCTGAATTTTTTACCACGACATATTTTTTTCTGATATATAATCTAGTTCTAAAGTATCCGATTAAAGTTTGTAGTGCCATTTACAAATTGAAGACTTTGATTTGATTTTTGAATACTTATTAAACCTGAAATTCTAATTTTAAATCAGTCTAAAAATGTTTTTCGTTTGACAATTGCAGTTAATTTTAAAACGTTAATTTTGGTCGACGATTTTTCAATCGCAATTTATTCATGTTAATCAAACAATAATTGTTAAAAAAACGTGGTAAACATGATGTTGAAACTTTCTAGATACAGACGAATGTGTTACTAATTCCCTTTAGTGAGTGATTGCTGTCAATGGCGGTGCTCTCGAAGTTGTTCGTGAATACGTTTACCTCGGGCAAACTCTGCAGTTTGGTAAGAACAACTTTGAGAAGGAAGCTAACAGAAGAATCCAGCTGGGCGTCGCGTATTCCGCGAGCCTAAAGACTAAAGTCTTCAATCAGTGCGTCCTACCTGCCATGACATACGGAGCCGAAACGTGGACACTCACGGTACGGCTGTTCCATAAATTCAAGGTCGCTCAGCGAGCTATGGAACGAGCTATGCTTGGTGTATCTCTGAGAGATAGAATCCGGAATGTGGTAATCCCGCAGAGAACCAAAGTTGTTGACATAGCTCACAGAATAAGCAAGCTGAAGTGGCAATGGGCCGGCCATATTAGCCGTAGAACCGATTAACGTTGGGGTAGACGTGTTCTTGAGTGAGACCGCAATCGGCAAACGTAAGGTAGGACGCCCTCAGGCTAAGTTGGAGCGACGATCTTCGCAGGGTGGCTGGTAGCAACTAGATGAGAGTTGCCGAGAATCGAACTGCATTCAGTTCGATGCATTCAATTGGAGAGGCCTATGTCCAGCAGTGGACTGCTATAGGCTGATGATGATGAGTGATTGCGTAAGAGTTTAACCTGAACAGTATTTGTTTACACTTTTATCAGATACTATTGGAACAGACACTAAGGTCTATATCGATGCAAGAGAAAAACCATAACCTATATCTCTACAGGCAAACTCGCGGGCAAGCTACACATCCCTAGTTAACTTAACTTTCACTACCGTGTCAAACAAGATCTCTGAAGCCACTACTTGAAGTCTTGAACTCATTGTTTGTTATCTAATTTCGTCCCTTACTTTAGCTTAGCTTAGACTCAACTTGGGGACGTTGCTGCTTTTCTTTTAAATTCTCTCTAAGTCAATTTAAGTTTCTTACTACACCAGAAAAGGTTCTTTGGAGACGTTAGAGTCTATGTACTTTAGTGTAACTACATAGTATCCACTTTATTTGAACAAGAAGTGTGGGTAGCGGTACGTAGAAGTTGCTAGATAAAACGCGCTGTTGGATTTTCAATTCTCAGCTCAACGCTGAAAGTTGTAAATCTAAGAGCACGATTTTATTTAGGCGTTCATTAAGGCATCGCCTAGTGTTAGTGACAACCGGCAAAAGTGTCTCCTTTTCGACCTGCGAAAGGTTATTTAGAGGTACTATTAGGTATATACGAAGCTGAAGACAAGATGGGGTGGTACATAAGATTAGAATTTCGGTTTTTAGGTACAGTAACGAGCCTTTAAACTTGTGCAAGATTCACAAGCATTGAGTGGTACGAACAAAGTATTTAAAAAGCCATACTATTATGAAATACGGATACAACCCGCCTCTTTCCTATCCTCAGAAGATGCAATGACTTGTTCCACAGTTCAATCTGCCTAGCCTTTTCCCAACAATGTTGGGGTCGGCTTCCAGTCCAACCGGATGCAGCTGAATACCAGTATTTTACATGGAGCGACTGCCTATCTGACCTCCACAACCCAGCAACTGGGTAATACGATACCCCTTGGTTAGACCGGTTGTCAGACTTTCGGGCTACTAACGACTCGTAACGACTGTCAAAGATCCACAAATGACAGCTGGGACCAACGGCTTAACGTGCTTTCCGAGGTACGGAGGAGTCTCGATATGTGAAAATGGTCACCCATCCACGAACCAACCCCGGCAAGCGTAGCTTAACCTGATGGATTGACCCGAGCGGCTGTTATTACTTAGCCACGAGCTCCTCGACTTGTTCCACAGTTGCAAGCTTAATATTTTCGAAGGTAAATTGTGTATATTTAAGAGAAATATAATTAATAAAATGTAGTGTTAATACCAAAAAGCATTATTTGTAACTTAATTTATAACAATTTTTTTTTTTTTTTAATTGATGTTTATGGTAGTGTATACACTTATGTATGTGTACTTAAACACTTATATATTGTATACACCTATATAAATGTTTAGTTTTTTATGTTTTTCTTTGTATAATATTCTAGAACGCTAATTTTAAGTGCCGTGCTTTCCTGTAATTTAAATACATGCCAGATCTATATTATGGCAAGGACTTTCGGTTAAGCTGTGTATGTGTTTAGTTGGTAAGCCTTTAAATAAATATATAAATAAATAGGTTCTTACTCAAAGTTGCAATCGTTATTTCGCGAGAAAATCGAATGCTGCTTTTGAATTCCGAAGGTTTAGGCAGAGGTCCAGGCCAACGACCAGTACGAGGCGAACAGTTACAAGTACAATTAATACGACAAGAGGCCCTAGACAAAGTGACATCCTATCAGCGATAACGATGATGGAAAAGGCAAAAATGTATGGGACTGACATAAGCTATCGAAAAGCTTATGTCAATCCTGTTGAAAGTCGTTGTAGAAATACGAAACGCTTTCGAAGCGATTGTCACTTGTCTAGGCCCTCAGGTTTTTTATTTTTACAAGTAGATATGACCTTCCGCCCAGGCCACCCGAGGTCAGATAAGCAGTCGCTCCATATAAAATATTGATATTCAGCTGCATCCGGTTAGACTGGAAGCCGACCCCAATATAGTTGGGAAAAGGCTAGGCAGATGATGATATGACCTTCCGCCCGCGGCTTCGTCCGCGTGGTATATCGATAAAAAGTAGCCTATGTCCTTCCCCAGGGTGACATCTATCTCCTTGCCAAATTTTCGTCGAATCCGTTCAGTGATTTAGGCTTCAAAAGCTAACGTATAGATAGACAGAGTTACTTTCGAATTTATAATATTATAGTATGGATTTATAGTTATGTAGAGGTAATTATGTGAATGAAATAAAACCAAGAATTACTTTGCTCTCTTAGAGGAACTTGCACGACTTATAAGCCTGTTTTGTAAACAAAGACCAAGTTGTTTACGTAAAAGAAATATAAGAACCAACGGACTACGGTAAAGTAGAGACAAATGTCGGGGTATAAAAAGTTATAAATTCAACTTCCACCCCCTAGTTCCTAGCTTCGTTCGGTTTTATTTTATTGATTGGTTCACCATAAACTTTTGCACAATCAAATGATGATTGAAATTATAACAAAAACGTTGAAACAACAAAAAAAAAAAATTTTATGAGAGGATTTTTCTTTAAAAAACCGTTTCTAAAATTCTATTCATCTCCTCATAATCTAATAATATGAATATATCAGAACAGAGACATTTTATTCAAACGTCAAAATGACATAAGATATCCAAAATGCTCGCCATTCACCATTTCCTAGTGCTTTAGCTGGGAATCACAAGCACACTCATTAAATCCCCCACACATTAGAATTCCTTAGAAAAGAGGGTATCCTATCGATGACAACATATTGACGCAATATCTATGCGACCGCCTTTCGGGCCTAAATCGGGATGATACTCCCAAACCGTTAATCCACTGCATACATTTTAGATAAGCTTCCTAGAATCTACGCCTCGACTTTGACCTTATTCGGGATCATAATTGTATCTATAGGATGTGTCTAAATTCATGTGGTAAGTTTCAACCCCGTGATTTGGTAGTGATTTGATGGATTTATCATGTATTTATTGTAGTCAGACAGGAAACGCTGACCTCATCTAGCTTATTTTTAATATGAATTGAGTGATTCCGATATCATATTTACAGAATAAACAATTTAATTTCACTCTTGGAGTGGAAGCTGCGTATCGGCCGAATGTACCGACAACCTTCAGAAGGTGGCTAGGGCAGACTGGATGCGGAAGTTGGAAACCTATGTCCAGCAGTGGACTGCGATAGGCTGAGTTGAGTTTCGCAACAATAGATATTATATCTCATCAGTAAATACCAAACGAAGCGAACTAGATAAAGTGCTACAAGGATCATAAGGCACCTGAATGATGTTGACATGTTGTTGGTAAACATTTGTGAACTTATCACTGTCATTGTGTATTGACAGAACAAGATGGCGGCATTTCGATTTTGGCAACGCGCCAAAATAACTGTAAAGCGTTGCGATTAAAACGTTTTGTTCAATAAATCAATTGGGAGCCGTAGCATGACGAGTAGTAAAAGTATATATTTTTTAGTTAAATAATAAAGAATCCATCTAATCATCATCTGCCTAGCCTTTTCCCAACAATGTTGGGGTCGGCTTCCAGTCTAACCGGATGCAGCTGAATACAAGTATTTTACATGGAGCGGCTGCCTATCTGACCTCCACAACCCAGTTACTCGATAACACGATACCCCTTAGTAAAACTGGTTGTCTGACTTTTGGGCTTCTGACGACCCGTAACAACTATCAAAGATCTACAAAAGACAGCTAGGCCCGGGACCAACGGCTTAACGTGGCTTCCGAGGCACGGAAGAGTCTGGGTATGTGAAGATGGTCACCTATCCACGGACCAACCCTGGCAAGCGTTAACCTGATGGATCGACCCGTGTGGTTGTTATTACTTAGCCACGAGCTCTTCCATCTAATTTCATTGCAGATAATCCAAGTATTATTATTATTTATCGCCAACAGAACAAGAGATACAAGAAACAGTGTAGTTTCTTTGTTTGTATCTGTAGGGCGCTTCAATTCGTGTGAATTGAAACGCCCTGTATACGTAGGTATATCATGGAGGGTTCAATCCCTTTCAAAGAGCTGAGTGCGGACTGATATTAACATTGACCTTTCAAAGTACGTATCATAATGGGTCTAACCTTCCGGCAAAGTACACTTACGTACTTGGCTCTTGGTAATACCTGCATGTTTTTTTAATACTGCTCTAGGAGCATAGACCATTAAGTGCTGGGAATGGTTGTTTCTGTCAGTTACCAGAAACTAGGTTTTTTTTGGGTGATTTTTGTGTTAATATAGTGACGTACGGCGGTTTGGAAAGGAATTATGTGGCACGCGCACTGTACCCGCGTGGTGGATTACGATCCACTCTTTCTCACAGGGAGAAGGCCTCAAACCGAGAAGTGAGATCCTTATAGGCTGATTAAGAATCTAATGTTTTGAGTACCACCAATACTCTTAGGCTGCCTGTCCACTGAAGCAACGAATATAATTAAATTCTATTGGTTAATATTGGCACAGCTCCGCTCCTCTCCTTTCTTCTCCTCGTGTGGACAGTGGGCAGGCAGCAGAAGGAGAGCAAGAACAAATAAAGACAAAAAAGAAACACCAACAAAAATAAAATAACAAAAATTCCCTATTTTATGGAACTTTTATGGTTGTAAAATTCGCTACTTGGAATTTTGACTCTTGTAAAAATTCGCTACTTGGAATTTTTACTGTTGTAAAAAATTCACTACAGTTTTTTTTTTTGTTAGCCTTAATTTTGAAGGGTTCGAATTCGAATAATATTACATGTGTGTATTGCTGCATAGAACCTACCTAAAAATATGTACTGCAATATTTCGCACCGTTCAAAAGGATTTTTGCAATAATCATGACTATTTGTGATCCGCGACGTAGATGAACGCTTCGCAATGCCCATGCAATCACATTCAAACGTTTTATATCGTACCGTTTCATCAAACATTTTGGACATCCCTCGATTAAAAATATTTTTCTATTGATAGCTCAAAAGCACGTAGCACGATTCTAAAGCCTCATTTACACGATGCAAGTGTCTTGCCTGTGGCAAAAAATAAAGGTCAACTCAACTCGACTGTCATGGTACTGCCACACTCAATCAAAGCGAACCGTGTAAATTAGGCTCAAAACTAAGTAAACACAAATAAATAATCAATGTCTAGATCAGAACAATGAAAACCGGTTTGCACATTTTACTACAACTTATGACTAAACTGTTACATAAAAATGTTCTAAAATAGTTTTTTAAAAAATCCTTTATCTTGCACTTAAAAATTTTGTATTTTACAAATCACGTTTTTCAATTTTTAACTACATGCAAACTACCAACTCCTACTACCGAGATGACGACTAATAGAGAAGTATTTGCAGAAGCGAACCATTTGCAGGTCTCGATCTTAGTTCATCAGGATGTAACCTCGCTAAGGCTGTCTGCAGCTGCTGTAAGCTTCGCTGAGCGTGGGAGCGGTGCAAAGCAGTGCTGAGTAGCAAAGCGGCGGAAAAGGGCTGAGTAGAAGGACAGGATTGGATTTAATTATTATCTTTGCATAAAAGAAAGAGAGAGAGAGATAAATTTATAGGTACTGTCTTTGGTCTCTGGCCCTGACATCTAGCAATGGACCAAATTTAAGATAGTTAATTGATTCAGGCGTGACTTTGTGGAAATCCATTATAAAATACAATAGACGTAGATATATTTAATAACCTATTCCGCTTGACTATTCTTCAAGAGTCCGAAATACCCTGTAAGAAATCGACACGTGTTTCACCTCTCAACGAGGCATCCTCAGGATGACTGTGACGATGAAAGTGAATCAAATCGCCCGTCACCTCCACTTATCAGCGCCGAGCAGCAATCCTATATAAGTGGGGGTGACGGGCGATTTGATTCACTTTGCGTCCAGCGCTCGGTGTGGTAACACGTCGCGTTCTGGTTTGCAATTGGTCAATCGTCAAAGTAACCTATTCCGCTTGACTAAAGCGGAATAGGTTACTACATATATCTACGTATATTGTATGGACCAAATTGTCAAACTTTTATTGGTTGAATATATGGCTTTTGGCTAAATTAATATAAATGGCTTCTGTGCGTATTTTATGTATTTTTTTTGTAATGTGCGTTTTGTTTGTGCAGTATAAACATATTTTCTTGCATTTTCTTTCTATCTTTATGATTATTCCGCGGGTGAAATGAAAAACTAATATCCGCTTCACTGTAACCATTTCCAAAGAACTAGATTGTGATCGATCAATGGTATCAACCGTTCAGATTGATCCAGTATGGAGCAGCATAGCAGTGGGATAACGTTCATCGATCCACCACCGATTATTTCTAGTTTTGAGGGGATCAATATTCAATAGTCAACGTCGAACCGGCGCCGGCGCAATCTACGTAGATCATTATTTAATTGTGCATTTATTGTGTATTTTCTTCTGTGTTTCACGAAATAAATGATTTATCTATCACTGTGCGCATTATCGTGGACGTTCACGCACACACGTCACAGCGTCACGATAACACAGGGAAGCAAAATGTATGGAAATACATTTATGAAGACGCTTTAGCGTTAGAACGTGCACGCATTTCCATACATTTTATGAACTTGGACTTGGACGTGGACGTCGGGGTCCACGATCATAATATCGTGACATTATAAATAATAAAAGCGCACAATCTATATAAGCGGAGCAAAACGAGAATTTTGTCAAATTCAATACACTAATGCTTTCCTACGAGCAGCTTCATATCTCCGCTCCTCTCAGCTCCAATGTCAGAAGCCTAACTATCACTCAGTCAGTAAATTGAACCCTCAGCTCGTTAGTATAATGGCACACTGAGTCGGCAAATGTTTACAATCTTAATGTTTAACACGGACGGGGCTAATTCGTGTCTCGAGGGTTTGGAGAAGATTTTCTTTCTGTGACTGTTAATGTCTGAGAAGCTTGGGCTATAAGCTTGGGCTATTTTTAGTCGCAGATGTGGTTACGTAAGGGTTACCTAGAGCTGTTTGTCTAGGCAAAACTTGAAGTGTAGTTAGGGATAGTCTACTGTTGAAGTGTGGTGATAGTGTGTGGGTAAATACATTTTAATGATTTTCTTTTCTAATTAGATTTGGCGTTTTGTTCTAATAAAATCTAATTATTTTTTCTTTATGCTAAACCCGAAAAGGGGTCACTGTACTCATCATTTTGAACAACTTTTTCTATGGGACCAACAATGAAATCGCGAAAAAAAAAAACAGCTGTTCCATACATTTTGTCGATTTAAGTGAACACAAATGTAGGGAACAGCTGATTTTTTTTTCACGATTTTTAATGTTGGTGTCATAGTAAAAGTTGTTCAAAATGATGAGAACAATGACCCCTTTTCGGGTTTAGCATAAAGAAAAAATAACGTTGTATATAGGTAGGTACTATTAATATAATAAAGCAGAAGAACTTGTTTGTTTTTATGTTTAAAAACGCTTAAGTATCTCTGAATTAACCAGTTGGATTTAAAAATTCTTTGTGCATTAGATAGCCTAATTCTTGAGGAAGGTATAGGCTATTTAACTTCACGCTACGACCCTTAGGAGCTGAGCAAAAAGAAAAAAAAAACACACAAAACTCAAGCGAAAACGAAGTTATTTTTAAATAAATAGGTACCTACCTAATAAAAATAATCCTTAGTATTTCTTTAACATAAATGACGGTTGAAACTGTGGGGCACAGCTAGTCAGAGATACATTTTATGAGTGAGACATCCTTATTCAAAGATTAGTGTCAAAATCTTCTTTTTTTTTGCAGTTGCCTTTTACCACTTTGTAGGGTTCCGTAGTGACCAAGGAAAATCATGAAAAAAAGGTTTTTTTTTTCATTTTATTTTGACGTTGACTCGAGTAAAAGAGTACTTCAAGGAAAAATTTATAAGTACACGTGTAAGAATCTCAACAGCAATTAATTGGATAGTTAAGTAAGTAGTAAATTTATTTAGAATTAAAATATAATGTACATAAACAACTTCTATCTAATTAATAAATAAAAATAACAATAGAATATGCTAACTTAAGGTTGATGCGCTAGGGTGGCCCGCGAAATTCATATTTTCTTCCGTTTTTTGCAATTTGCAGGTCAGTATCAGGTTGTATGTTGATCTAAATATTATTAGCGGCCGTAACAAATATGGATTTACAGAATTATAAACATTAGAATCAGCAATACAACTCTCTAAGTTCATGTAAGTGTATTGACTGACGATTTCATGAAATTTTCATTCAATCCACTTACATGAACTTAGAGAGCTGTATTGCTGATTCTAATGTTTATAATTCTGTAAATCCATATTTGTTACGGCCGCTAATAATATTTAGATCAACATACAACCTGATACTGTACTGCAAATTGCAAAAAACGTAAGAAAATTTGAATTTCGCGGGCCACCCTAGCGCATCAACCTTAACAAAAACTATAACATATGGCATCGAAAAATTCATCCGCATCGCTATCAACTGGTAATGTACCCAAGAGACTAACGGCATTGCCACGTTGTATGGCAATGCATAGCCTTTGGCCAAGGTAAAATCCAGCTCTTGGAAGGAAGTGCCAACCAGCCATATATTTTATATAGTCCTTGTTGTTTTTCTCATGTTTCTTAAACTAAACGATTTTTGACATTGTTAGTTTTAAACATTGATATACTGTTGCATAATTTGATACTGCAGATAGAAAACATCAACATGAGTACACACATGCCACAACTTACAAGCAACAAGGTTTCTTCATTAGCGAAACTTATAAAATCAACATGCACAGAGTTTAGAGTTTGTATCTACTCTTATTGCGAAAATGTTTGTCTAACTAACTTGTAAGATAATCTGAGATCGTTCGTGTGTAACATGCCTAAGATGCGTGTGAGTCTTGTAGTGGCCAAGTTTAAGAAGAGCAGTACCTAGTTGTTTGTGCTTAACCATTTTGTTGATAAAACTGCTTTATTAACCATTTTATTAACAAAATATGTATGTGTGTATAATTATGTACCTATGTATAATTAAGTAACAGTATTTAAATACTGTATTATATTTTTACCCGACTACGGCGAAGGAAAAAGGAGGGTTATGATTTTGACCGGTATGTATGTATGTATGTTCATCTGTTCCCTCATATCTTCTAAACGACTCATCACAATTTGACAAATGAGATATCGTTGGAAGCGTCTTGATCGTCCGCTGGTTATAGGCTATGTGACGTCACATTAAATTAAAAATGGCGCCCTCTAAAAAGGTATAAGCAAGACACCACAGACAAATAAAAAATCCGGAGTCACACGTAATCTATTTGATTTATGCCCTAACACGTGTGCTCCGGATTTTTAATTTGTCCGTCTGTGGTGTCTTGTTTATACCTTTTTAGTCGTAGTTGGGTTTTAGTTTTTATTACTTAATTTTTTTTGTTCTTGGTATTGTATTATTATATTTGTTAAATATAATGTTATATATTATATTTGTTTTTTAGAAGGTTTTGTGACAGAGAAATTTAATATACTATGCTTAGATAGTTTAGCCATGTTGAGAGGATGAATGAAAGCCAATAAACAAAAGCCGACAACAAGGCAGATGAGTGGAAACGAGGGGGAGGGGACGCCCTAGAAAAAAATAAGGTGCGCAGTACTCGGTACCGGCAGCGTGGGAGTATGACCGAGGGACTATACTCGCGACAATCTAAGAAGTCCGTTTTGACTGTTCGTTCTCGTACTTGTCATAAAACGTTATGCCTTGAGAATTAGTTATAAGCAATGTTTAATTGATATGTCTCGAGAATCAGTATACTTTTAAGAAACCATTATTTTTTTCATCGACTTTTACAAAGGATTTTTGTAGCTGACAAAACGGACTTCTTAGATTGTCGCGAGTCTAGTGCGAATTTTTATACGTTGTCGATAGCGTTAACTTAAACTTCGATTTGTACTAGAACTGATTAAACGCCGTCTAGTGACTTGAATGGGAAACGCAATTATTCCCTACAAATTGACGCAAGAGAACGTTGACGCGATCGAATAAGTATAAAACTCGTACTAGGCGCTAACGTTATCGAAGCAAAAGGAGTGAGTATGTTAGGATTGTAGCAGATGGATCTGCTGCCTAATCGCATGGGGATAAGGCGTGAAATTATCAATTACATTATTAGTATTACAAATTATTATGAATAAAAAAAAACTTTTTACAAAAAAAAAATAACCGACTTCCACTAAAAAAGTGAAAAATAACTTTAATTTCGGAAGTCGGTGTCTTTGGTTTACAATTAACGTTTTTTTGCCACCGACTTCCGAAATTAAAGTTATTTTAACGAAATTTAAGTAAAGTGGGAAAAATACGTAATTATTGAAGCTAACTCAAAAACTACGCAAGCAAAGTTAATAAAATTTATATGGGACCACCTCTGAAGCATGACCTACCAAATAAAAAAAGAATCATCAAAATCGATTCATAATTGACGGAGTAATCGCGTAACATACACACAAAAAAAAAAAAAAAAAAAAAACATACAGACGAATTGAGAACCTCCTCCTTTTTATTATGAATATATGGATAAAATCATTGGCATTGTAAGTGTGTTACGCACTTACCCCACCGATGGATCATCTTTCTCATGTCGGAAGAGCAATGGAGAGAAACCATAAACATACCTATAGTACACCCACATTTTTCCAGTTAATAATAATAATTAGATTGGATTTTGTTTTGGTAATGATTTATTTACTAGCTGCGCCCCGCGGTTTCACCAGCATAAGTCTCGATCCCAAGGGAATATCGGGACAAAAAGTATCCTATGTGCTATTCCCGATCATTGTCTACCCCAGTGCCAAATTTCATCCAAATCCGTTCAGGCGTTTAAGCGTGAAAGCGTAATAAACAAATTCACTTTCGCATTTATAATATTATTTAAGATTTGAAAAGGTGTAACAGCAGCTCAAGTATACAATTATTATAAGTATAGGTAACAACTAGCCTTGGATTTAACTACACAGTCGCCAATTACAGGTTAACCAGCATTCTCAAAAATAATTAAATATTTATTATCAGTAACCTAATTGCAACAAAAAACCTTGGTACTGCATAATTATAAATCACAATGTTGAAAACGGTTTCAAAGTAGGTAGGTTTTTTTTTTAAAGAAAATAATATATTTCTTTATTTCCACAAAAATAATAACGACAGGATTTTTTTGGGAAACATTTTTTTATTACTGGTACGCCAACGAAATAATCTAACTAGGCACGTACAGATCGGGTTTTACCGGCTATTCTAAAAAAAAATCTGATTGTCGTTGCAATAAAACCAACCAATATTTTTATAGTGAATATTTTTTGGTACGCTATAAATCAGTTTTTGTGTCTAAAGTGAATTGAACTCTCTTTTGGAGCAATTTTTTTGTTTAGACGCAATATTTTTTAGGGTTCCGTACTTTCATTTCATTTGTTTCAGTAACAATTTTTATATTGTACTTATCGAAATTTTACACTAAATTATAAAATTAAAAGAATTACAATATAAATCATAATTATAACAGTAACCAAATAAATTCACTGTTATAATATTATGTTAAATGACAAAATAAAAAAATATCAAAACAAATAAATTCAAGTCAACAAGGAACCCTTATAGTTTCGCCATGTCTGTCCATCTGTCTGTCTGTCTATCTGTCCTGTCCGCGGCTCAGCTCAGAGAGGTCCCAGCATTTCTGTTTACATTTGTCATATTGGTTATAACAACTAACTACTTCGGCTATAAAAGCCATAATCCGGTGAGCCCTTCGAAGTTGTTATAGACTGTAATCAAATAATACCGAAAGAAACTCGAGAGTAAAACTATAAACAAAAATAAATATTGAAACACTCAACGTTGATCCTCTGACATACAACCTTTTTATGGCCGAACAGTTTATGTTCGAAACTTGACATGCGGACAGTGTGCTTTCATAAGTTTTATGACGTATAGCGAACCGGGACACAAGCCAAGCGAATGAGACACAAACAAAACTCAGCATTCTGCTAAATATCTGACAGTTTTTTTTTTCTTTTTCAGGCAGAGACATGCCCTTGTCACCGCCGACGTACCAGCGGTATTAGAACCAAACGGCTTGGTACGTGACGATGGGAAGAGACCCGATGGCATGAAGTTGTTGCCTTGGAAGGTGGGTAGGCCTCTGGTGTGTGACGCAACCTGTGTCGTCACCTTTGCGCCATCCCATGTTCCTAGCACGGCAGGCTGTGCTGGCGCCGCTTCTGCGGCTGCTGAGACCCTCAAGCGGCGTAAATACCTTATGGGCAACTACAGTTTTGAGCCGTTTGGGCCCGAAACGCTCGGGTCATGGGGCCCGAGTACGCGTCTCCTTTTTAAGGAAATTTCTCACCGACAGGTCGACACTTCACGTGACCAGAGGGCTGGCTTGTTCTTTGGCCAAAGCATTAGCATTGCCATTCAACGTGGCAATGCTGCCAGTCTTCTAGGATGACAGCGATGCGGACGAATACTTCGACGCCTAAGGGTCCCTTTGTTGTCACAAAATAATAATAATAAACAGATCAAGTATCTTGACTTGGCTCACGAGGTCGTCGACATGTGGGATGTGGACTCTGCGATCATTGTGCCGATAGTCGTATCAGCCAATGGCTTAATTGCCAAGAGCCTCGACCAACACCTATGGAGGCTCTCGTTGGGCAGCTGGATTAAGGGCTTGATTCAGAAAGCGGTACTCCTGGACACGGCTCGTATTGTTAGGAGGTTCCTCTCTCTGGAGCTCTGACCGCCGGTAGCTTGGACCTTGTTCGCGATACCGGTGGGCTACTATTTTTTATAATTTTAAATGTTTTTATATATTTTTTTATTCTAATATTTAAAAATATAATTTGTATGTATTCAAAATGAAATAATGATAAAAATGAAAGTACGACACCCTTATTCGATTCAGTGCAGTGGTAAGAGTAAAAGAGACAGGAATATATTGTTTCTACCTCTTTCGTGTCTGCAAGGATTTTTGTCTAGCCCCAATTGTTAGCCAATAACCGAGGTCCAAAAAACGGCTGTTGCAGTATGATTCCTTTGGAAAGTATTACCTGTAACATGAAATATTTATCATCACCTGTCTCGCCTTTTCCCAAATACGTTGGGGTCGGCTTCCAGTCTAACCGGATGCAGCTGAATATCAGCATTTTACATGGAGCGACTGCCTATCTGACCTCCACAACCCAGTAACTGGGTAATACGATACAACATGAAATATTTATAAACATTTTTAATTCTTAAATCTATTGACACGGTTTCTTTACATTCGACACCTTTCTACTTAATTAACAAACTACACTGCGTCGAAAAATGATTTTAAATAATTAATTTGAACAAACTCGCGCCGCGAATGGCTCTTTAAATATTTACACCTAGGTAGGTAGGTACTCGTGAATATTTCACTTTTCGTCGTAACTTTTCAACTTTTCTGGTTTTAATGGGTTACTATATAATAACTTCGAAAAATTCAGGCCTAAAGTAAATACCACTTGTATTAGCTTTAGGTCTGAATTAGTATTCACTTTGTGTTTTTTTTTTTGGCAGGCGCTCGTGGCTAAGAAATATCAGTGGCACGGGTCGATCCATCAGGTTAAGCTACGCTTGCCGGGGTTGGTCTTCGGATGGGTGAACATCTTAACATACCGAAACCCCTCCGTGGCTTGGAAGTCAGTTTGTTTTTTAGCTTTAGTTTGGTTTTTAATGGATATTTTATATAGAGAGAGGATTCATCGTCTAACCGGCTGCAACTTTTTTGATGCCCAATGAGCGGCGGAAACAAAAAAAGGGTTTTAACCCTTTTTTTGTTTTTTTTTTTATGTAGGCAATTGTATTTACGCCCGTACATAATGCCCGTTTGTTACACGCTCTTCAATTCAAAAATCACTTTACAAGAATCATTTACAACACCGACTTCAAAATACATTTCACAAAATAGAGTTCACGTAACATTGTATTAAAAAGAACTCCATAAAACATTTTAGACTTGGTTCAGATATAACTTTTAATGGAAGCCGTTTCGGGAAACACGTACAACTTAGTTGTTTTGTAACGAACCTGGTTTTAACTTGAACGTGGGGAAATGTGTCGAATTTTGAAGAATATATTAATGATGAAGAATATTATCTTACTTTTCTTTCTTGTTTATTCTTGCGTTAACATAAGGCTTACAAAATTATGTTAAGTTAATGAAGAACATTTACTTCGGGAGCAGTTAGTACTTTTCAATCTGCCTAGCTTTTACGTTGGGTCGGCTTTCAGTCTCATTAGATGCAGCTGACTATACCAGTATTTTACATGGAGCGACTGCCTATCTGACCTCCACAACCCAGTTACTAGGTACTTCTTTTGTAAGACTGGTTGTCAGGCTCTCTGGCTTCTGACTACCCGTTACGACTGTAAAACATCGAATGACAACCGGGACTAACTGCGTAAGGTGCTTTCCAAGGCATGGAGGGTCAATCAGGTACTTGAAACGTTATTTATGAAATAATGTTAAAATATCACTATGTATAGTTCCACTATCGATTATTTCTACCTATCCACCCGAATTGTAACTAAATGAATAGTTGAAGATTTCGTTCCGATAGATTTTCGTTATTGCCAAGAAATTTGTTAAGAATTATGAACTACGCTATTACGTAACGTTATCGTATCTCTATTTTGAGTAACGTTTCAAGTCCCTGGTCTCAATATGTAGTAGATGGTCACCTATCCACGAAACGACTGCGGCAAGCGTAGCTTAACCATCGAAAGACCTGTGCGGCTGTTATCATTTAAACACGAACCCCTTTTGGGCAGTTAGTTTCGACTTTTACCAACTTTTCTTTGGTTTACTAAAACCGTGTAAAAAAACCGCTCTACGAATCACTAAAGAAGATAGGTAAATAGCTCGTATCACCAAATCTGTATACCAAAGTTTCACTAAAGACTTTTATATCCAGCTTAGCGTTATATCTTTTAGCCCATTCTCAAAATTTCCCTCTATACCGCAAAAAAAAATTTTAATATAAAACTTGTCGCGAACCGTTGCGAACACAGTTTACTCACTTTGTTTCTACGATGATTCAAAGACAAAAGAAAATTCCGCCGCTAAGTTATCTTTTATAAGTTTTAACAGTATTTTTTGCGGCGACGACGCGCTTCTAAAATATTTTTTACTGTTTTTTAAAACTAAGAGCTCATTGGGAAGAGTTTTATAAGTGAAGAATCTCAGGCGAGTAAAAATGTTTGTTACATCTACTTCAGAATGAAAAACCGATAATTAAATGAATTCAAAAGTCACTTAAAATAAGTTTGTAATGAGAAATAAATATTGTACAGTACAACTATTATCTTAATGTCCTTCGGCAAACTTCGTGTTTCGTCAGTTGTCGGATTTCTATCAGTTGCCCTTTGCACTTGGTGCAGACCGGACGCTCTCAATATACTTCCAAGTCGATTGAGAGCGTCCGGTCTGCACTAAGTTCAACTTGCACAATACCTATAAAACTTTTAACCTGGGTAATCTAACTGAGCAATTATGAAAAGCCCCAATAATAAAAGACCCTAATGTTAAGAATTCATACTTAATAGCAGCCTATTATTTTCCTACTGCAGGGAAACTTACGTACTTATTTTCCCACTTAAGGACACAGAATGTACAGAAAATGTCTCATACAGGTGTAAGGGATGGCCCTCCGAAATTAACAGGGGGCATTCAGCTCCTTATTTTGAATCATAATCCACCGGAAATTTTCTTTTAGGAAAACGTTTTTTTTAAATCGCTTTTCAGTTACTATTCCTTTATTTCAATGTAAAATTACATTCTCTGTACGCAGGATGTTGAAATACTATAGCGAACGACGCATGAAGCTCAGAATTTACATCGATAAAACACGCGGTGCAAGCGCGCCCCACACGCGTTGTGCCACGGTAACGATACATGGCATGTGAGGTAATAAAACAAATCAGGTTTATTGGATTCCCATAAAGTTCCAGAAATAATTTCATGTACCTGTCGTCTTAGTATGATATGCTGAAATCATCCCATTAGTTTGTGGATGGCTGTCCTTTACACCCTGTATAAGCATTGATCACCACACATGCTAAAGGCGGATTGGTAATTTCAGACTTAATAATTATAAGTCCAGGTTTACTCACTATGTTATAAGCCTTCACCGCATGCCAGTGATGTCCACGATACACTTATAAGGCACATAAGAATGAAAGTCACATTGTACTTGCCCGTATTTGAACCCAGATAATTAATTCTTAAGTACCTAATATAAAATGGAGCACAGAAATTAAAATACATAATGAAATCTGAAAACTGACACTAACTATTCAGCGACATAACTGTGCTAGATAGTGTTAAAACTAAAGCTTTTACATTTAAGATGATAGCAAGTTCCAGAGTTTAACTTCTCAACAATGTCGAGGTTACGAAGTTAGCTCAACGCGATGGTGATAGCATGCAGGATGACGGGCAGTTCTTAGCTCTTGAGTTTGGAAATATAATACAAAGGTATTATGTAAATATATCTACTTGTTATTGTACAAAATATATGTACGAAAATGATCAGGTTATCTTGATCCGAAGTAATAGAGGGTCAATTGTGGTATTTTTAATAACGTTAATCTCAGTCTCAAGTTTACTTGTAGTATGATTGTAAATTTTCATAATCATAATCATTTATTTGCGATAAGTATTGGTACAGTGTTAGTCCTAAAGTCAATAATAACTTCCTAATATTGACATGCAAAACATTCCAATGTATTTAATGCCAATATATATGTCCAATGGCATGCTTTAAATGTTTCTATCATTAATTAATTTTGCAATACGCATTTTTCCTGCAGTATGTTTCCATAACTTTAAGTACAACCATTGCTAAAGAATGAAAGCGTTTCCTGTGGCCATGTTACTTACCATCAGCTGTAATAGTCTACAGGTGATTAAATAATATCATCATCATTAATTTCAGCCGAGCCAAGCGTCAGTTCTTCTCGCAACATTAGTGAATATGCTTACGTAATTCAAACCGACGAAATTCATTACGATATAAAGCCGTACACTAACTTGTAACGTTTGTTTGTTATGTATCGAGGTTTTGTAACGCGTTACTGTAGTGCAGAGAGCCGTTCCGCTGGATGCGAGCGCCGGATCTTCCACCCGTTTGTCGACTGTTTCGTGAATTCCTTTGTATTTTATGTGCTCGACGCGAGCCTTCGCCTCGTCTTGTGTATCACCGTATTGTAACCAAGCGCATATCGGATAATACATTACTGATACATAACAAAAAACGTTGCAAGAAATCCATTTACATAAAAGTACATCCAAAACCATGTTTCAACGTAACAAATTATTAAGTCATATATAGGAGGGTCTACATCTATCGTCTTTTATTGGTTTGTATCGCTTTCCCAATACTATTCCGGTTGAGTGGATTCCCCAGTAATAACAGGTGTGTGATGTATTGGCCATCTTAGCGTTATATTTATGTTTGTTCCCTTTTATTATTCGGTTATGGTGTATTATATGTATTATACAGGGTGTAAGGGTAAACACCGTTGTCACTCAAACCATGGGTAGTCGATAGTTAATTAATTCGGCGTGACCTTGCGGAAATCCATTATAAAATACAATAGACGTTGATATATTTAGTAACCTATTCCGCTTGACTATGACCGAGCGCTGGACGCAAAGTCACTTTGCGTCCAGCGCTCGGTGTGGTAACACGTCGCGTTCTGGTTTGCAATTGGTCAATCGTCATCCTGAGGATGCCTCGTTGAGAGGTGAAACACGTGTCGATTTCTTACAGGGTTTTTCGGACTCTTGAAGAATAGTCAAGCGGAATAGGTTACTAAATATATCAACGTCTATTGTATTTTTTCATGGGTAGTCGACTTAAATATAAAAATAAATGACCGAGTAATAATAAAAAAAACGTTATTTTAATTAAAATATTTTAAAAGTTTCTATCCGACACCGTGCTCGCTAGAGAAACATCTGACTGACTGAGGGAGAGGTCGCGCACGCGGCCGTGCCGCGCCACCCACCCGTGTTGAGACGCAAGTTCGTTGCCCTAGCGCCCTAGGGTGAAAAGGTGACTCTTGTGGTAAAATTAAGATTTTCATACTCACATACAAAAAGAAAAGTTTGTCATTTTCCATTGACTTTACGTTCTATAAATGAAACCAAACCACTGGTTTCAAGGATAACGGTGTTTACCCTAACACCTGTATACTATTTATATTTTGTCCATTATTTCACGAGTTATGTTTGAGAAGCTTTATGTATGCATGCTGCATGCATGTTTCTTTAGAAAGTATGCTTATCCTGAGTCCAAAGCCCCGTACAAGTTGTCCATGTCCTATACGTATGTTAAGTTTAGATAGTGTTTTCTTTTCTTGATTTATTAGATGTATTAGGATATCTATAAAAACCTCAATATTTATGCTCGTTTACTTCTATAAACTTATTTATTTATCCATTTATGTACACACATAATAAACAGACAAGAAGAAAAGAACAGAAAAATACGTACAAAGGTGATGCTTATTTTTAAAGAAATTTCTTCCAGCACACCTGCGATAGGAAAGTAGATAAGAGATGTAAACACCGTGTTTAAGGTTCGAGAGCAAGTAAAACACGTAAAATCAAAAACAATAAACTAAATACATGATACATATTATATCAGACAGATGCAAACAAATATTTTATTTTCGGATAATAACTCACAACTCCAAAAGAGTCAAAAGAAAATCGGTTTTGAATGTCGTTAAGTGATCTTTTATCTTATTACACGTGTCTTGCTTACCTTTTTCCTTACCCTGGCTTTGTATTTTTATTTTTCTGCACACGTATTTCACGGCTATTTTTGTGTCCAACACACGGTACGGCTGTATGTAGGTACATTTGCGCAAAACGGCTTACTCGTCAGAAATGCATTACTACGTGCTAATATTCGCTAAACGAGGTACTTGTGCGCTTGCAGCTGGTTTTATTACTGTGCTGTGTGAATACAGCTTTAATAGGATTGTTGTGACAACTGTGTATTGAAAATGGTAGGTTATTTTTGAGAGAAAATAATTTTTGTATTGTGAAAATTGTTGAATTTTGGAGCTAAAGCTTGTAGGAATATTATTAGAGTTATTGTAACGCTGATGTACAAAAAAGATTTTAGTTTGGATGTAATTTTAGTCCTACGATAGTTAATTGATTCAGGCGTGACTTTGCGGAAATCCATTATAAAATACAATAGACGTAGATATATTTAGTAACCTATTCCGCTTGACTATTCTTCAAGAGTCATAAAAAACCCTGTAAGAAATCTACACTTGTTTCACCTCTCAACGAGGCATCCTCAGGATGACGATTGACTAATTGCAAACCAGAACGCGACGTGTTACCACACCGAGCGCTTCCACTTTACGTCCAGTGCTCGGTGTGGTAACACGTCGCGTTCTGGTTCTTACAGGGTTTTTTATGACTCTTGAATAGTAAAGCGGAATAGGTTACTACATATATCTACGTCTATTGTATTTTAGTCCTACGAGCTTTCTATGCTCTAGAATACGACTGTATAAAGTCCTCCAGACCGTATTTCAGCCATGGCGGCCAATCTCAACGGAGCCATGGCGGTCTTCGGCGCGGGAGATATATTAGGTCCCCACCTATGAAATCAGCGTTTTGTATGGGGAAATTTAAAGAAGTTGCATTTTTCATACTAACATTTTCTTAATTTATGTAACAACCATGAACACTAATGTTTTAAAACTTTTATGGACTAATGTTTAAAAACTAAGATAACGTATGCCACTTAGATTATCCGACAAAAATAAATAATGGCTAAGTTAAAAAAAAAATAGTGGTCATTTCTGCTAACAAAATGAGGAGTCATTTTTTATGTTTAGAAAACTATAAATAATAAGGTTTTTTTTTACTATTGATAGTTGTCTATGATGATCATTATTCGATATAATACCAAGCAATTGATGAATATTTTAAATCATAGAAGTGACGAAGTTCTCTATGTGTGAGAAAAAAACGCCAATTTCATAGGTGGGGACTCAATATTTATATTGCTCAAGTGTGTGCGCAGACACAGGTGCATTCTCTCTTCCTTCACTATCATAGTCCGATGGGACGGCAATCCGACACGACCGGACAGAGATCAGGCGCAGGACCAACGGCTTAATATGCTTTCCGAGGCACGGGGCTATCTTACTCCCAATTTCCAAACTCCGGGCTGTTAATAAGAAATTCCTAATGGAAAAACCCAATAAGTAACACTTTTCCCGACCCGGGAATCGAACCCAGGATCCCTACATTCAGCAGTCTCGTTTTCGACCATGAGACTAACGGGGCAGTCCACGACCATAATTCTATAAAAATAGACGTGCAAAACTCAACAAAAATATGAAAGGCCAACATTGAATTCAATTGAAAATAAATATTTTTCAATTATTATAACCGTCTGCATAAAATTCAGTTTATTACAACAAAATGTTCTATTTCATTTGGAAAAAACACATATCTGAGAATATATTATGTCACTTTATTTAGACAATTTCATTTATTTTTACTGTTTCCATTCAATATCATTGTTATTTTCAGTCGTTCATTGATTGTAGGCACAGAATGTAATGTGAAGCTTAATGTGATCGGGAACACGGCTCCAATCTGTTACATATCGCATTGCAGATCAATTAGTTCAGGATGCTTCAAACGGGAGAAATATAATTGACAATTATAATATTTGACCCAATTTGTGAAGTTCAATTATCCGTATTTGTTTCTTCTATCAATACAAAATTCTTTGTTTTTTTGGCGTGTCTTGAGGAAAGTTTGGGTATGAATGTTGAGAGAGATGAGCATGGCTATAAGAGTAGGGGATGACCACAAGAACGATGGATGGACTGTGTGAAAGATGTTATGGCTATAAAGGGAGTGACTACTGAGATGACCACTAATAGAGAAGTATTAAAAAAATAAAGAAAGAAATAAACAAAATTGTGAACAAGCATTTTTCGGCCAAAGAATCAGCATTGCCATACAACGTGGCAATGCTGCCAGCCTTTTGGGCACTTCTGCTGACAGCGATGCGGACGAATTTTTTGATGTCTCGCCCCCCCCCCCCCCCCCCCTTGTTATATACTTGTACATAATAATATTATTATTATTTTAGTGCTAGATGTATATTATTGAATTATTGGAATAAAGAATTTAATACTCATTTTTGAAAACGACATAAGTAAGTACATAGTTCTTGTAACCAGAACCTTATGTAAGTATTAACAGTGTTTCACATATGCATTAAGTAGTTTCTATTTCTCTCGCTCTCATCAAAAATCATATTGTGAGTTACCCTAATGTGTAAAACAGCCGTGAAACCAGAAAAGCTGCACTGCTATTTCTAGAAACCATTATAAATCTTCATTCTCACATTTCCCTTTCACGTTACCAAGAAACATCGAACATTTTTATTATTTACAAAAATTCCCCGAATATTTCTTCGGAGCGATTACGGGGCCATAATAACTTCACCATTACTCAAGTTACCTAACGATCCATGCTACCTTCATGCGATTGATACCGTAACTACAGTTTTATAGCCCTGTGCCACTACGCAGGCGGGGGCAAAAAAGGACCACTGTGAAATATCCTACCTCAGTTCAAATTAACTTTTTATCTCTCTCGTACCATACTATTTGCGTACTGAGTGAGAGCGAGACGGAGTGGGGTACTGGCGGCTCCAAGCCTCGAATAGTTCAGGTAATTCTTTTGTACGGTAAAAATACTGGTTATACATAAGACCTGCTTGATGTTAGTGCAGTTATTATGCAAAGTTTCACTTTCTTATTTGAAGTTTTTTTTTATACCAGCGGTTTATAGTTCGGTTTAGAGGTAAGTAACTATGGATTTCTTTTCTATAAAGAAAATTTTATGTAATCGTGTCTTCGTCAAACATAGGACCTAGGATCAATCCTCAACGTTAACGTAATTATATTTATTTCAAAATTAATGCTGCAGTGTTTTCGGCATAACGGAGGATCATGCTAAGCAATTTGAGGTAGAATAGGCTCTTAAAACATCCCTGCTCGACTGTTTACGTAATCGCTGCGCTTGGTGTGGTCATCAACTTAAACAGATTGACTTAAAAAGCTAATACACTTTGCATAATCTTTTCGAATAGGAAGGTAAGTATTACCCATTCTAAATACGATATTTTTACTTTCATCAAGCTTTATATACAACATTAGTTTTTGTTTATGCTAAACCCGAAAAGGGGTCATAGTACACACAATTACTGACGAATGTTTGCTAGAAATGTTTGTACGCGGCAGGTAGACAGAAGCTTTCACGCGCGGCAGTTGTCCAAACACAGCGCGGCAGGCCTCACGCGGCAGCCGCGCGATTTTTGGACGCACCTGTAGAGTTATCATGCCGGATCACACCTTCCGTTTTCTTCACGTCTAAACGTTGCCGAAACCAATGCCATAATGGTTACCAGCGATCCGATTTTGGATACACCGTTTACGTTTTAAATCGGGAATGCAATAGTTTTATTTTTATCATCATTTTGTGAATAGCTCGTTGCCTCAGCTTATTCACCTCTTTAGAGGTTTGTGTAATGGGAAAAAAAAAGTGTGTTTCAAAACCTTTCTATTTTTGGGAAGATTTGTATTTACATTCAAGGTTTTTTGGGTAAAATTACACCTTTCCAGAGATAGCTATTCAAAGCCTTTTTGGATGAGTTACTTACCTATCACTATTCACTCTTTGAGTCCATGCATATTTGAATATGGTACCTCACACTCACAGAGATTATCAAAAGGGAACTTACGGTTGCTGTTTGATGTTGATAACAAACAATAGAATGCTCAAACTCATGCTCATTCTTTGAATCTCTCTGAACTGCCTTTTTTTACCTACGAGTGTGGTGGAAGTGGAAGTGTTATTGGGCAGGTACCTTTCTTTTCTATTAATGACTTAGAAAATCGTAATTATCGTGTATTATTAACAATTATTTTTAGATGCCCTGTGAGTCCTTCCTTTATTCAGGGTGTAAGGGTGAACACCGTCGTCACTCAAACCATGGGTAGTTGACTTAAATATAAAAATAAATGACCGAGTAACAACAAAAAAAAAACGTTATTTTCATTAAAAGATTTAAAAAAGTTTCTATCCGACACGATGTATATCGCTAGCAAAACAGCTGACTGACTGAGGGAGGGGTCGCGCTTGCGGCCGGTCAGGTCACGTCCCGCGACCCCCACCCGTGTTGAGACGCAAGTTCGTTGCCCTAGCGCATAGGTGAAAGGGTAAAATACTCGAGTGGTAAAAGGTAACTTAAAAAAAAGAAAAAAAATGTCGTAATTTTCCATTGATTTTACGTTCTATAAATGACACCAAACTACTGGTTTCAAGGATAACGGTGTTTACCCTAACACGCTGTATATAATTTTTTCCCTTTGTACATACTGTTAGAATTAGATTGTATATTTTATTTAAAAAGGAGTCTCTTAATAAAACACCCTAAGTTATTAAGTGTTAAAAGTTTAATAATATAACAATTATACAAGTTCAGTTAGGAACTTCTGTCATTTATTTACGTGGTCACAAGTTCCTTTTCAAAAGTCTAGGTTACCTAGATATCGAATATAATCTTATAGCACTGAACATTGGTAATAAAGATAATGGTAACGTACGCGTGTTGATTTTGTTATTTCTATGTTGTTATACCGATACAGGGATATAGCCAATTTTAAGAAGTAGGTAATAGAGTTTATACGTTTAATCAATCAACGCAGCCTATCGCAGTCTACCGTTGGACGCCCACGCCTCTCCCAGGCTGTGGCACAATACTTTGTCCTCCGCCTTCTGCATCCGGTCCCAGTCACCTTCTTAAGGTCGTCGGTCCAGCTAGCTGGGGGGCGTCCCACACTCCGTTTGCCGATACTCGGTATTCACTCCAGGACTCGTCTGCTCCACCGACCATCGGTCATGCGACAAACATGGCCAGTCCACTGCCACTTCAGTTTGCTTACTCTGCAAGCTACGTCAGTAACTCCGGTTCTTTTTTGGCTTATTGCATTCCTGTTTTTATCCTTCAAGGAGTCTCTGAGCATAGCCCACTCCATAGCGCGTTGAGCGACCTTGAATTAGTGGACTCCGGCCCGACTCATTGTCTACGTTTCGACACCGTATGTCACTTAGTTCTCTTTTATAGGCTACTAATTATAATTCTGTTATGTCGGCGGGCTATGATCATATCTGGATCATATTTAGAACCTTAAATTGTATAATAAATGAAATACGTAATACACAATGATACGGTTATCTGAATAAAACAATATTCAAAAGTGGTGTTGTTAGAGCTGATATGAAGGGATAATTCTATTTTCCTTTCCGAAATAGAGGAAGTTATGTACAGGTTCAAGTGATCTCACAGCAATAGTACGAATTGAAATGGACACTAAACGTAAACCTAAAAATCAGGTTTTTGACCTACATTGACTTGACACAAAGCTTAGAAGGCTTTTGACAAAACGTGACTGGTGGTAGTACTATCTCGGATATATTATGTTAGTCCCAAAAATCGTGCCTTACAGCATTTCATGTTTGACAACCATCTATAAACTGCTGTGATACGATAAAACGTTTTATTTTTAGGATTTCGTTAAAGATAGATATAAACTTTTTGGATGCCATGATTCGATTTTCTGAGTTACTCTGTACGGTTCTAGTAAAAGTAGAATGTTTTTGAAAGGTATAATTAAGAGTTTGTTAATTTGAACTACTGATGGACATATTAGTTCTCATATACTTGCACTATAGCGTTTTCGCTATAGTGCAAGTGTATGAGAACTAAATTACACTAAAATTAAACTAAAATACATTCATCCTTGACATAATCATTGTATTTGACATTATTCCTATTATTATAGATACCTCCAATTTAATTTCAACTCCTAGTGGCTTTTGTGGACATGATAATTATTCAATTTGTTACAGTTGTAATAGCAATCACGTCATTTGGCTGAAATAGGTTTATTTTTATTTTTATTGTTTGTCTTTTATATAGATTATTTTCTATTTTGTGAATGTGAGAACTCTGTAGGCTTATTGGACTGTAGATTTGCTGAACATCTATTTTGTTAAGTACCTGGTACTTACTTGTTGAAAGGCCTACATTGTCCTCCCATGCCTACTAACACTGTAATTTAAAAATATTGTAAAAGCCAATTATTTTTAAAAGAGTAACCGTGGAGTTTCTTGCCGGCTCTTCTCCATAGGAAACGACCAATTGGAACCGTGCACCTAGCTTCTGACGTTTCATAAGTGCCCATGTAGGTTTATGTGAAATAAAATATTTTGATTTTGATTTTGAATTAAAGTACCAATTAAATTGTTATAAGCACCATAATGCCGCAAATTATGAGGCCACGAGGCATGTGTGACTATGATAGATAGGCAGGAATGATGTGTTATAGCAACGTTGTGGTTTAAAAGAAGATGTAGTGACAACAATTGAAAAAGAATATGCTTAGATAGTTTGGTCATGTTGAGAGGATGAATGAAAGGCGAAATGAAATGAAATTGTTTATGCGGTAAATAGGATACACGTCATATAAACTAACATAAGGTATTTACATGGCAGATGTTTGTGGAAACACCGGAAAAGGGTGTCCCCTTTTCTGTTCTGTGGGGACCCCCTAGGAGGATATACAATAGTGACCCTATTGGTATATGTTCTTCAGAATGGATAGGTGCGTAATATTCGCAACCGGTTTGCGTATATGGCGGAATGTATGAACGTAAATAAAAAAGGAGTGTGTAAGGATCGTAGCAGGTTCTGTAGTTTTTGGCGAGTGTATTTAAACCAAAGCAAAATGTAAATAATCCTACGATGAAAACTTACCTTTAGGCTGTGCGTAGACTTGAGTCAATATCAATATATATATTGTTATTATTTGGTACAACAGCCTCTAGTCAGACTATCGCTCTGTGTAAACAATGATGGCGCATAAACTGTCAACAAAGTTGTTTTGTTCTTGCAAAGCAAAATTGTTATGTCTAGAACAGACACAACTGTTTTGACTTTTATCTAGAGTGGACACAAATCAAAACAGTTGATCTTAAACTATTATCCTGAAGTATTTAAAATGACAAGGACAGGAATCAAGCGAAAAGTAATTGTTTATGTACAGAACCTTCCCATTATCTCTCTTTTATAAAAAGTAACCAGCGACCTGCTCCTGCCTTGACGAACATCGAGAATCGATGATCGGTTCTTCATAGATTTTTATTATATTATGTAAGTTTAATACAAATGAATTATTATAAACATTATAAACCCTTCGGAACAAATTCTCAAAGTTATGATGACAACTGCGTCAAAACCATTTGCATAGTTTAGAAGTACAAGGCGCTCACAAGCACAGACATGAAAAGCGATTTATATAATATAATACGTATATCTAAATGTAATAAAAGTGTCAGCAAAAAGCCCAAAGAACTGAAAATATCACTGAAAGTCCTGATACCTGATACCTAGAGTAGCTTTGTAATATCAAGCCTGTGTTATGAACATCCTTTCGTCCAATCAGTAAGCTCAGAATCTTAAACGAATTTTCCGAAGGCCGTCAGTAGAACACTTTGTTTTTATTATTTTTTGGCTCAATAAATCTTACGACATTTTTTAACGTTTACTAGAGGTAGGTACCTACTTAGGAAGAGGACGATGATCTTATATAGTCGTGTGTTGGATGACTACTTTCTTCTTTCGTATCGGTACAACTTTAAGAGAATATGGCTCATTCCGTGTTAAAAGATATTAGCCAGTATGCTATCCATACTATATATACTATACTATCCTAACTAATATTATAAATGTGAAAGTGAGTTTGTTTGTTTATTTGTTTGTTTGTTTGTTACGCTTTCACGCTTAAACGGCTGAACGGATTTGGATAAAATTTGGCACATGGGTAGACCATGACCTGAAATAGGACATAGGATACTTTTCATCCCGATATTCCCACGGGGTCGAGATTTACGCGGGTGAAACCGCAGGGCGCAGCTAGTAATATTATAAATTCGAAAGTAACTCTGTCTGTCTGTATGTTACCTTTTCACGGCTAAACCACTGAACAGAATTCGGTAAAATTTGGCAAGGAGATAGATCCCGGGGAAGGACATAGGCTAAGTTGTTAGTATAAAATATGTTTACTGGCCAAGGGTGCTTCAGACATACATTAATGTATACATACTCGTAGATGCTATTTTAATCAAGCAAGAATGACTATAATAAATTATATTTACTCCTGTCAATTGGTTCAAATAACACTTTTACACGTCAAAAATAATTTATGTTTTAAAACTACATGAGTTCGGTGTTTCTTATCTGAGTACTCTGAAAAGGAAGAACGAGAGATTTTTGACGTGTAAAAGTGTTTGTACAAACCTACTTCCAGAAATAAATAATTAATTATTTACCAAAACAAACTCAGAGGGTCTCTTTTAAAAATTCTAGATATAATATTGGTCTAGCCATATGAGAAAATTGTTTGGCTTGGTATGGGCATGTGTTCAGGAGGGAGGAAACGCATGTGACTAAGAGAGTGATGATATTAATGTATG
Organism: Lithophane ornitopus; assembly: GCA_948473465.1. Classification (NCBI taxonomy): domain Eukaryota; kingdom Metazoa; phylum Arthropoda; class Insecta; order Lepidoptera; family Noctuidae; genus Lithophane; species Lithophane ornitopus. Next base: position 14,060,743 of record OX419629.1, read on the forward strand.
GAAAGGGAGAGGGAGGCCAAAGAAAAGATGGATCGATTGTGCGAGGAATGATATGAATGAGAAGGGAGTGAATGACAGTGTGACGGTTGACAGGGGAGAATTGAAGGAGCAAACGTGTTGCGCCGACCCCAAGTAACGTGGGACTAGGGCAGGAAGATGATTACACATGATGATTATACATCGCCACATGCGAACTACGCATCAAAGACCTGACACGTCACACAAAAATCCTGACGTCACATAAATCCTGCATCGCGCAATTAAAGTTTACCGTGCAATGGACATATACAAGAACCCAACATCACCTGTTGGGCAGTTGCCCGCCAGACACAACACCCGTTTGGTCGGAGGATCCTCCCTTTTCTATGGTGGATGAGTGAACTTTATACCCTGTTCCTCATGCCCCTAAATTAATATTATTCATGCCTAAAACCCTTTACCAAACGACTTCAGACAAGGAAATGCAACCACAAAATAAATGACTGATTTCAACTAAGATTCCACTCTCCCTACATAAAGAAAGTTATGTAATGAAAATCTAGAAACATAAAACACAGCAGATATTCAGAATAAACTACAACTGTACGTAAAGAAAACTTGGAATGAAATATTAAACCTGTGCAAGAGGTTCTAAGACAGCGATGAATGGCATCATATTTCAGGACAGTCCTAATTAGTTCACAGTATTGTGTATAAGTACTAGATACGAGCAACTAAGAGATTGTTTTAGTATGATAGAACACCTATACTATGTACACAATGTGTGGAGGTGTAAATATGTTCTTATAGTACTTTACGTTGTAGTTTATAGCATAGTGGTACATTCTTGAACTGCCCCGTTGGTCTCGTAGTAGTCTGCAAGTGCGACTACTGAGAGTGGGTTTCTGGGTTCGATTCCTGGATCGGGCAAATTATTATTGGTTTTTTCCAGTAGGAATTTCTTAGTAACAGCCCGGAGTTTGGAAGTAGGCGTTGTGAAAGCATGTTAAGCCGTTGGTCCTGCGCCTGATCTTTCTCCGGTCGTGTCGGATTGCCGTCCCATCGGACTATGAGAGTATGAGAGTGAGGGAAGAGAGAGTGCACCTGTTTCTGCGCACACGCTTGTGCACTATAATATTTCGCGCGCTGAAGGCTTTTCTCTGTTGAGATTGGTCGCCATGGACGAAATACGATCTAGAGGACTACATTCTTGAAAGAATAATGAGATAAACAGCAGCTGTACTTATTTTCTCGCAATTTTAAAAATCACGTGAGTTGAAGAATCATTAGGTTTTTTTAAATAATAATATGTACGTTATCAGGGAAGTTCTGTTACCTTAACTTGTTTGTGTAAAATTTTATTTAAAAAACACTATGTAAAAATGCACGTTTTTTTATAACTCGATTTTAGACTTCATATAGTTGATTCCCAAAAATGCAAGCGAGAATCATTGCAGGCGCCTCAAAAGCATTATACTAGGTATAATAATTATCTCAAACAATTCCAACCCGAAATAAAGCTTATAACCTGAATTTAATACTAGGGTCTAATTTCTGAGATAAAAGGTTTTTTTAACGAACTTTCTGTATTTTATTTACATCAAATGTTTGAATATCATTTCATTAACAAAACATCGGCTAGCAACAATCTTCTGACATTTTCATTCAATCCCAAGACGTCAACAATGTAGGACACCAGTGACTTGTACCCACAACAAGTAGGTATATCACATATACCTAGCGTTCTCTATCGATCGGTCAGTATCCAACCACATCACAAGTACCGTCAGTCAGGAAAGTGTCTTGACAAAACAAAACAAATTAAGACTATTGTTGATGTTCACTCAATTTAAACTAGGAACGCGTGACGTCACAACCATCTAACTTAAATTGTGAAAGTGAGTTTGTTGTTTTGTTCTTCTTTCACGCAGCAATAGTGCATTCGTATATTAACGTGATTTTATGAACCGGAGAGTGACATAGGCTACCTTTTATGCCGAAAAATGCGCGGTTTTTTGTGGGATGATACGGGAAACCGTACCGGGAACGGAGACTCGGGTAAAAGCCGGTGAGTCATAAATACAGCATTACTAATTCTATGTTTTTGGAGTAGAATAACTTTGCTTACAGCCAGTCTAACTCATTTATCAAGTGATAATAAATTAGCTGCTGTTATTTCAGTGAGTCAATGACAGCATAAATAATCAGCCTATAATTGATCTCGTCTCTTCGAGAGGGCTGAGGGAGTGGGCTGTAATATACCACGCGGACCCAGTACAGGTTGATAGATGTCACATGTCTTCGAATTTTTTGGTTCTAGGACATACCGGTTTCCTCACGGTGATTTCCTTCATCCTTTTGGGTGCAGTGGTGATGAAATTATTTACATAAAGTAATGCGCCTATCTGGGTTCGAACTTACGACCTCCAACTCGTCAGTCGCGGTCGTTACCACTGGGCCACCACTGTTTTCAAAAAACAACTCTTCAATCACAGCATTTACTATTAATTTGTTAGTCCGTTATCATATTTTAACGTTGATTTCTTGACTCTCAAAATCGGGTGTAATTATTGGTAGACCACTTTTGTGGCTGACTGTATGTCCTGAACCGTCTTGTACAGGTTAAATTATTTATTTAATTCTTGCACCAAATAACTTGTTGAATACCTAAGCACGCATACGTTATGTAATGTCATGATCCCTGTTTTGAGGAAGGTCTTCCGTATTTCTGTTTTCTTGCCTTTTATAAGGATTTCGCTTTGAATTCTGTTACAATGCATGGTAATTTATTATGTAAATTGTTAATAAAGATGTATATTTGACTGTCTCATTGGTGTAGTAATCGCACATGCGACTGTCAAGCTTTGCAATGAGTCTGTCACCTTAGTCGGGAAGTGTTGTTAATTTGTAACGAATTAAATAAATAATTTATCAGTACACGACGGTTCAGGACGTGCTGTCAGCCACAAAAGTGGTCTATCAAGTTTCTCAGTAACAGCAAGTTTCGGGATTAGTTCAACAATAAACTATTAGATGAGACTCGAAAATAACCATTGAAATGTATTTGTACTTGTCTATTATTACTTTCATACTTTTTAGTGATTTTTTTTAACACCACATTAGCAAAAAATGTATATTGTCAATTTTTTGTTTTATTTAAAATTGTTTATTTTATATTAAATTACCTACCTGTGCTAGAGTGTGTTGTGTGGTTTCTTGTTGCACCAAATAAATGATTTACCTATCTATCTATGTACTAAATGGTGTTGGTAAGGATTAAACCCCTCAGCCGAAAATACAGACGTGATATTAGATAGATAATCACATGAATGGTACTCCTCATATTAAATCCAATAACAAATCACACACTCGATCTTAATGCCCGTTAATATACATATCATCTCCACGCATAAGTGAAGCGGAAACTCCAAAGTTCACATCGCCTCAGTAAGCAAAGCAATCATTGTAATGTTGGCTATCAAATCAAACATAATGCCTGATTCCATTGAGTTCATATTGGAATGAGAAACACCACAATTAATGGTATCTGTGAACTAGTAACAATGCAAATATGATAGAATAGCTGTGGCCAGAGTTGTTTTATGTCATCATCTGCCTAGCCTTTCCCAAGTATGTTGGGATCGGCTTCCAGTCTAACCGGATGCAGTTGAATACCAGTATTTTACATAGAGCGACTGCCTGTCTGACCTCCACAACCCAGCAACTGGGTAATACGATACCCCTTGGTAAGACTGGTTGTCAGACTTTGTTGTGTTATGTATGACTCACATAACAATATGGAGAGCAGTGGTGGCCCACTGATAACGGCCGCGACTCACGAGTTGTAGGTCATAGGTTCGATTCTTCATTTAGCGTGTCGATGGCAATCTAAATAAACTTGGAACAGAATTCGGCGGCGTGTTTTGCGCCATCACTAGCGTTCATCAGTTCCTGTGAGGTGCAGCTGACAGGACACGCAGGACACAACATTAAGTGTCCCATCGTTTGCGGATCAGAACCACATTTATATTACAAGATATTACAAAGCGGAGTCATCTATGAATCTCTATCTGATTTCCCTTTCTTCGCCCAACGGAGTCTAAATAGACTTCCAGGTTACCCAAGGCAACTCATGGCCATGGGATCTTCAGCAGGTTCGATTGATTAATAAACACTTTCAGTTTATTAACTGAACCTGTTATTACAGGTGTAAAAGATTCAAGCAAAAGCACCATTTTATTCTAAAAGATAATCCATATTCTCAAATGGTGCAATAACAGTGTTGCTGATCCATGCGTCATGGTCGTGAACGGGCGCCATCAGTAGGGACTGGTCATCTCTTAGCTGCCACGGCTTATTTTAATTTATTTTAATTTTTGAATTGTTTTGTTTCTTTTTTATCGTTTAATTACGGACGCTTTTAACGTGCACGTTTCTCTACATTGTACTCACATGTATTAGTTCAACATAAATGATGTAACCAATATATTGTAACAATATTCTCATTTAAAAGAGGGCCCGTGGAATTTCTTGCCCGTTCTTCTCCATAGGAACCTACTACGCTTTGGAATGGGCAACTAGCTTCATCTTTCTGACTGACCGACCCTTTGACAATTCAAAAGTGCCTGTAATTGGTTTATTTGAAATAAATGCTTTGAGTTTGAGTTTGAGTTTGAACAATTAATTTAGTTGCACCAAACAAGAAATTACGACAACAAAATGAAATACAGAATAATAACATCATTTTAAACAAGTTTATAGAGTGTAACCTCATTAGGTACTACATGCATGTTTGCATCAAAGATGAAAGCGGTTTGCTAATTAACAATATAATAACAACACTACGATATGATGCGTTTCGACAGCACTTTGTATTCAAACGTCCGGACTACATTATTTTGATACCTACAGCGAGTTGAAAATATAACTAAATCAATCTGCCTAACCTTTTCCCAGCTATGTTGGGGTCGGCTTCCAGTCTTACCGGCTGCAACTGAATGCCAGTATTTTACATGGAGCGACTGCCTATCTGACCTCTACAACCCAGTAACTGGGTAATACGATACCCCGTGGTAAGACTGGTTGTCAGACTTTCGGGCTTCTGACGACCCGTAATGACTGTCAAAGATCCACGAATGACAGCCGGGACCAACTAACTGCTTAACGTGCTCGGTATGTAAAGATGTTCACCCATCTACGGACCAACCCCTTGTGTTATTAGAAGATTAATATTACGTTCACAAGTTTTTGTCTCCTGCTTTGTGGAGGAAATATATTTTAATCTTAATACGGTAGCCAGAATTCTAGAGAAATTGTTTGATAGAGATGTTTTTGTCTTTGCGAAAATACCTATGTTATGTGGGAAGTCCTGAATCAAAAATCTGTTAAATATCTATAAGTATATAACCATGTAGGGATAGTTACATGACATTCGATTGTTTAATCCAATCTTCCAAAATGTAAGCCAAATTCGTAACAGTTTGAACCCACAATCCCTCCAAAAATTACAGAAAAGTTTCAGAACAGCCTAGATTTTTCAGATTTACCTTCCCAAGTTATTACATATTTCTTCCCTGCAGGCATAAACAAAGATTGCTTACGTTTTTTGGATTTCGGAACCCCAATCACAAGCCGTTTGGTTCCGTGTTACGAATGGTATAACCGGATTGGGTCCCCCGGGGGTCGTAGAACGCGACAAAGGGACAGTTACTGCAGATCCTATTGTGTTCGAGATTTCCAAAATCTATTTTCCTTCACTTGTCATCTTTGACCTTTTCGGGTGACAAGTTTCACTTTGCATACGCACTATATTTCTTTTATTCCGAATCTTTTTTTGACGAAGATAGTAACCAGTGTTCTATAAATAAGAAAAATAATGCTTGTAAATTGGAAATGGTAAAAATCAGCACTACTTTAGCTTGAATTTAAAATCATAGTTTCTCTTTCGCTAGTGCAACGCCTGGACCGTCTACTGCGCTTATGTCCTTCCCCATCCAACCATCATCTTGCCATCTATCTTCTTACCAATTTTTTTTCGAAATCCGTTCAGTGGTTTAGGCGTGAAAAGGTAGCTTTTAAAGGTAGATTTTATTTTACCGCTTTGTCGGCGTCGTTTATATATTGTATATCCATACCAAATTAAAGCTTTTTAGTATCAACGGTATCTGAGCTAAGCCGCGGACAGACGGACAGACAGACAGACGAACAGACGGACAGACGGACATGGCGAAACTATAAGGGTTCCTTGTTGACTACGGAACCCTAAAAACGGCAAAAAAATCACGTTTGTTGTATGGAAGCCCCGTTAAATATTTGTTTTATTCTGTTTTTTTTGTATTTGTTGTTATAGCGGTAGCAGAAATACACCATCTGTGAAAATTTAAACTGTCTAACTATCACGGTTCATGAGATACAGCCTGGTTACAGACGGACAGACAGACAGACAGCGGAGCCTTAGTAATAGGATCCCGTTTTACCCTTTGGGTACGGAACCCTAAAAACCAAGACAGCGCTGCGAACAATACAGTGAAGCATGCCAAAACTACACCTCCGCTCTGTGCATACACGCTCACACGAATACACTTACAACCATTTACAATCAAGCAACACCGCACTAAGTGCACACATGTTTACGAAACCGGCCTCACGTCACTGTTGACAGCGCTCTGTCTTCGTTTTTTATTTGCTCTAAGTGAGTAGCAAACAATAACAGCTCTAATAAAACAGTCAGTCCAGTCCATATTCTATGACAAACTAGAAAACATGAATAAAATCAAAAGAACTATGATTTCATTTCATTCATTGAGCCGGATTCTGTGAATCCCCGCTATCCGATACAAAGCTTAGTTAAAAATGGAAACACCATTTGAAAATCTGACCATTTATACAAACTCAAACTGAATACAATAAAACCTCCCGCCTCATATTAGTGTGAAATGTTTAAAATATTAAACCGCAGCGCAACGAGTTTACTGATTGGTGAATTGATGTAAAAATACCAAATAAAGTTCGTTATCCAATGGGATTCCAATAATTTTACAATTGCAGGATTCCACGATTTAGTCCGGGATACAATGGAAGATTATATCAGTATTCGAAATTCAATCGGCATGGTAAGTGATGGATGGCAATAGTGGAGCTTTAGTGTTCTATGAATTCGAGAAATGTGAGACCTCAAATTGGCAACCGGAGTTGTCTGTCTTTACGAAATGCATGACTGATTCCTCTATTTTACCGACGGCTACTAATTGTTTAAATTTAGCTTGCAAAATCTAAGTTAGAACAAGTCCAAAAGATTTTACATGCAATGAATTCAGTATCCATTGTCAATAATATGGGTGAGCAACTGTACAAAATAACACGAAGGAAACATGTGTTTTTCTTTCACCTGAGTCAAAATATATAATATATTATCTAGGTTGTTAGTCTATTAAATACTCAGATTCGTAAAAGGTCGACCTTTAAATTACATATTTTGAAACTGAAAAGAAAACCGTAATTACTGCCTTAAAAAGCAAATTATAGTCTTCTCATTTGTTGTTTAATTTTCATCTACTAAATAATAAAACACGATTTTCATTTTCTTAGAACATTAATGAATTATTTATCGCTGGAAACACCTACTTATAATTCAGGCGTCTTCCGGTGTCTGGTTTTCTATTTATTTTTTAAGCAGAAAATAATAAAATACTGATGAAAAAAATATTAAATGTAAGTAAATCAGTTATTTCAAAAAACAATGACATTTTCTTTTTTCAGTAATCTAAGTCGCAAAAAACCGGTTTTATCTATAATTTCTAGTAGTGCTGGAAAAAGACACCCTAATTTCTTCCAAGCTTCTCTACACATAATCTTTTCCGCAAATTAGATCCAATACGAAAATAAATTCTAAGGTACCAACCAAGAAACAAATGAATACGTTGAAAACAAATAAAAGCATCTAGTTCTAAGCAACCCGCTGTCAAAAATACACTACATGTAAAAGGTCACTATTTTTTTATCACTTTATCTGTCACTCTTCACAATACGACAAATTGAGACAAAAACATGAGCCCTTTACAAGCAGTTCTAGATATCTCACACTATTACATTCTTGGCCTTGACAGCACGGCGAGAGAATACTAATATCTACAGAAAATTTCATAACGCGAGCGTGTTCTTTATTACAGTCAAACATAGATATAAGTCGATAGGCAGCTAACTTACAACCACTAAAGTTTAAACAATTTTGTACTGAGAACTCAAATCTTTAACATCAGTCTTCTATGTGCATGTAAAGTTTATTCTGCGTCCAGCGCTCGGCGTGGCAACATGTCGTGTTCAGGTTCGCGACTGGTCAATCGTCATCCTGAGGAGACCTCGTTGAGAGGTGAAACTCGTGTCGATTTCTTACAGGGGTTTTTATGACTCTTGAGGAATAGTTAAGCGGAATAGTTTACTAAATATATCTGCATCTGCATCTATTGTATTTTATGATGGATTTCCGCAAAGTCACGCCTGAATCAATAAACTAGCATGTAAAGCTATTACGTAGATAATAAAAATCATTTTTTTTCCCTTATTACCTGGGACTTTAATATTATAACTGTCGAAAGAGTGTCCTATAGGTACACATCTGCCTAACCCTTTGGGATTACAGGCGTGATGTTATGTTATTTTCAGTAAATCTATGGGCGATTCCTATAATTTACGGACCGTTATTGGTTAATATTAAGTATTTTGTATCTTTATCAATAATGAAGCAGAGACCTTGTAGCTTTGATAGTAGAGGTTCTCATATGGAAGTAGCTATCACAAGTAAAATAAGCTTAAGAATCTATTCATATGCCTAGTTTGGCAATAAAAAAATATACCACTGGTAAGCAAAACGATTCGTTTTGTTTATAGGAACCCAGCAATACTAGTGAAATGATAATATCAAATTCTTTGTTCGACTGTACAAAGCATTGCTCAGAAAACAGATAGATATCCTTTTATAAAATCGTCACGAGGAAAGTGTATGTTGTTTTATGCAAAGGATTGTCTTCGATACAGTCCTTAGGGATGAAGGAGAGTGATGAATCGTATTCCATGAGAATTTTGCGTTTCCTTGTTTTATTGAACTCATTTTTTCTCCTGAAAACATTGATTGAATATGCATGAACATAGTGAAAAGGCCGTGGTGAACATATAACAGTCGTCTTTATTGTTACAATCGAAGTCAATCTGCCTACCCCTTTCCCAAGTATTTTCAGGTCAGCTTCCAGTCTAACCGGATGCAGGTGAATACTATCAAATGGTTGCAGTCTAACCGAATGCAGCGGAACACTTTCAATTCAAAATTAAATCATTTTTAATTCGGGAATATACGGAAATATATGCAGTTAATAAGCAGCCGAAGGTAGCGGTCGAACTTCCACATCGCTTAAAAAAAGTTGTTCTTTATGCACAAAGGCACCATCGCCAACCTGTCAAGTCACAATCAACCTTTTCGCTATTGGTAAGGTCCGCATAATAGGCCAAAGAAGAACCTTCACCCAAGAAAATAATTAGGTATAAGTGTTACCGAAATGCCTTAGATACAGAACCAGACTTATGCAGAGCAAGTACACAGTACTGACTCAACACCACTATTATAAAGCCATACTTGGATAGATTATTATCACTATTATTTTAGTTATTGCACCTACCATTGTTTATCTCTGCATCATCCAAAGGTTGCTTGGTAGAAAATGCCTATGGTGTTAAGTCAGCCTCTATACATTTGTGTGCTTAAAGTATTAAATAAATCCTTACTAATATTATAAATACGAAAGTAACTCTGTCTGTCTGTCGCGCTGTCACGCCCAAGCTACTGAATCGATTTAAATGAAATTTGGTACACAGATAGACTAGAGCCTGTGAAAGGACATAGGCTACTTTTTATCGACATACCACGCGGGCAAAGCCGCGGGCGGAAGCTAGTAAATAAATAAACCTAATCAATAAACTCAACCTATCACAGTCCACTGCACTGGGCACAAAACCCGCCCCTTCGCACCTTCCGCATCTAACCTATCCCAAACACGATTTCAAGTACCCCTCTTTCTAATATCCAAGAGTATCCTATCATCCTACAGAACGACCCTCAGGTTGTTATCACAATAACTCCTCAGGGATGAGGAGGAGATGAATTGAACGTCATCAGGTTTGCGGTCACAGTACTTTGCTTGATAAGGAAATGTTTTTACCCCGTGATAAGTGATGGCGTCTAGGGAGAAGATATTTTGTCGTTTACCGTGGAAACTGTATCTCATTTCTTTTTTGTTTTTTTTTTCATTGAGCTAGTGGAATAAATAAATAAATCATCATCTGCTTAGCCTTTTCCAAACTATGTTGGGGTCGGTTTCCATTCTAACCGGATGCAGCTGAACACCAATAATTGACCTCCACAACCCAGTAACTGGGTAATACGATACCCATGGTAAGACTGGTTGTCAGACATTCGGGCTTCTGACGACCCGTAACGACTGTCAAAGATCCACGAATGACAGCTTGGACCAACTGCTTAACGTGCTTTCCGAGCCACGGAGGAGTTTCGGTATGTAAAGATGGTCACCCATCTATGGACCAACCCCGGCAAGCGTAGCTTAACCTCATGGATCGACCCATGCGGCTGTTATTACTTAGTCACGACTTCCTCTCGAATAACTACTTCAAACAGTACATAATATGCTTCAGTTATAAAAATCTGCCTAGCGTTTTCCCAACTATGTTGGGGTCGACTTCCAGTCTAACCGGATGCAGCTGAATACCAGTATTTACGCTAATATGCTTCAGTTATACCTTACGAAATACATCTATAAGAAATTCATGCCATCCTTGAAAATTACGCACACCTTTTTGTTTCTTATAAAGATTGCCTTATATTCATGAGCCGAAGCATAAATCTCACTTGAGCATTAAAGATTTCTCATGCCCTTTTCCCGTTAAAATCTGTTCCGATTTTTATGAAATAATTTTTTCATCTTTTTCGGGTTGATTAATATTAATTTGGTATTTTTCCGCATTATTACGAAACAAATATCGACCATCTTAATCGGTTTAAAATTAAAATATTGAATAGCGTAGTTGATTTATTTTAACGAAAAATATATAAAGCATGAAATAATACCAAATATCTGCTCAGAAAAATCTAGGTTTCATTTTAATTAAACTCAGAGTAACATTAATATCTACTTAGAATATTAAAATTTACATAATTTTCTGTACCTAATCTCTAGGGCTAGGCGGCCGCCTACAGATTTTTAATGAAAAAATATGGACTAAGACTGTTAAGTTGGAATACTAAATTAAAACAATTTACATAAAGTAAAAAAACAGCTGGCAGACGTAAAACTAAATTCTCATTTTTATTCGCAAAGAAAAATAAGGACCTCAAATATTTGTTCCAAATTCACCTTCTACCAATGTTCATGAGTTTTGTGCCAATTTTAACATTAGATTTATAACACATAAAAATATAAAAAATCAACTTTATTACACGTACAGTCGACCAATTCCGGTTAATGTATTCCGAAAATTTTTATAGGCCTATAAAACTTCACGAAATAACCGTAATGACGCGAAAGGTAATAAGTTTTTATATACCGAAAAAAAATTAAAACTGGGAATGGAAAATGTCCTCTCATCTCATATTAATTAAAAACACAACTAACCTGTAAAATGAAAAGGTCATCGTTTGTTGTTTCTGCAAATTGGACAGCGGCGGCCAACGATCATAATAATTATACCCAAGTGTACACTCACACTTGCAATACACACTTTAACACTAAAATACACTGTACATATTCCTATAACGTACACAGTGTCCACTTAACTAGTTTAATATATCCTAGGAAAAGTTTGACCACGTTTCTGATTAGATCGTAGCGCGCGGCATGGTCCGCTACGGCGTAGCGATCGGGGCGGCCGGCGTAGCTCGACTGAAGCGACGGCTACGCGGTGCTACGACGGCGCAAGTCCGAAGTTAGGCTGAGCATACAAAAAGTTAATATTCGAAATAGGAAGAAAAAGTTATTTGGAGAATTTGATTTCATTGATATTATCAAGGAATTTACAAACCCTTTTACAAATTTCAAGGTAAGGTGCTAGATATAGTGTGATGAATTTGACGCGGCATCTTATGATGTTTGCCATAGTTACTGCCGAGGAGGTCCTAAGCTAACAAGGGATCGCTGTTATGTGACACGTTTGGTCCATACACTGAAACCCTGCTGCGTATAATACTGTTTTGTAATATGAATTCTGGTGAATAAAATTAAATGGAACTCTCATTTAAATGGCTTCGGGAATCATGTTTGCGAGAATTTATAAATCGGAATGTTGTGTAAAATAAAAACAATTAGGATTTCAGCCATTCTGTGTAGTGTTTTTTGTGTTTATTTATAAGTGTTGCTAAGGCTAAGTAATAACAGCCGCACGGGTCGATCGATCAGGTTCAGCTACGCTTGCCGGGTTGGTCCGTGGATGGGTAACCATCTTTACATACCGAGACTCCTCCGTGCCTCAGAAAGCACGTTAAGCAGTTGGTCCCAGCTGCCATTTGTGGATCTTTGACAGTCGTTACGGGTCGTCAGAAGCCCGAAAGTCTGACAACCAGTCTTACCAAGGGGTGTCGTATTACCCAGTTACTGGGTTGTGGAGGTCAGATAGGCAGACGTTCCATGTAAAATGCAGGCATTCAGCTGCATCCGGTTAGACTTGAAGCTGACCCGAACATAGTTGGAAAAACGCTAGGCAGGTTGATTGCAGAACTTCTGCATTGCACTAAAAGCACCCCTTTGTGACATGGCTAATGACACAGAATTAAATAATACATAAACATGACACTTCTCGGACTTTATAGCGTTTCGTAAAAGTGAGTTAGATGATGGAAATGTTGAGAATAAAACATTGTTTTGATTAATATTGTATAAGCTGGATAGGAATAACAATTTTTCTTAAAAAGGCTTCAAAATATTAGCCACTCTTATTACCAACGAGTGTCATTCATAGTGACTTTCTTTGTGTGTGAAGAAAATAAACACTTATGTAATGAGGTACTTATTACATTACTGTTTATTACATAACTGTTTATTACAATACTGTTTATTACATAGCTGTTTATTACATAGCTGTTTATTACATAGCTGTTTATTACATAACTGTTTATTACATAGCTGTTTATTACATAGCTGTTTATTACATAGCTGTTTATTACATGGCTTTTTAGTACAAAGCTGTTTATTAAACTAGGTAACTATTGTAAGGCAACAGGGGGCGTTCAAGAACAATCATGAAGTGCTGCAGCAATGGTTTCGTTGGGGAGCATAAGGTCAAAAGCGCGAAATGACGAGTGGGTTGCCAATTGTCAAAATAGCAGAATGTCAAAGCGTAGAAATACAAAGGCTCAGAATTTCAAAAGAGCACAATGTCAAAAATTCCTCTTTTTCCCTCGCACACCGACAGCGTAAAATTTAAGATTTTATTTATAATACATATTTTTGGATAAAATATTTTATCAATCTATTAGGTTCCTACCTTTTCTTATCCTTTTGTCTCAAAATTATTGTCAGTAGCAGAGTATTAATTCGTTCCGTAATAATCATATATCATACTCAATACTTACGCACCACGTTTTCTAAGCGATTGGTCTAACCTTTATCGTCCAATCGCAACCTTTAGGTCCATAATATATTGTGCTTTAGGTAGCTACTGCCATTTCGGTGCTCATTGACGTCGTAAAGCCTTTATAAGCAAGAAACTTAAAATAATGAGAAAAAATATGGTAGAAATCGAATAATCTAAAACTGCACGCTCCTCCACAAAAATTTCTACATAAACATTTGAACTGCACGCTCCTCCACAAAAATTTCTACATAAACATTTGAACTGCACGCTCCTCCACAAAAATTTCTACATAAACATTTGAAAGTGTAGGCAATAAGCAATGAAGGGGTGCGCAATTTAAAATCAGATGATCTCTAGTTTCTCAAGTGGTCGCATCATCTCAGATATCAGAAGAAAAAAAAACGCTAGCAATAAAGTTTCCACGTAATATATTATTATTCTCTCAATCCAATCGTAAAGAGGTTAGTAGGTAACTACCAAACTATTCTCTATAACTTGGACGATTTACGCATAATCACTACTGCGTAAAAATCATACTTTTTATTTGGGCGCTCCCCTTTGTCCCATGAATTATGGATCCAATAGTTTATGCTCAGGCGGTGGGTCGGTGGGTCGCTGGTTCAAGGTTAGTTGACAAACTAGGGGCTTAACCCACGTAGAATTGCGATGGGAGCAGTTTTAGGCAGGCTTTTTTTTCTTCAAATGGCTTTAGTATGAAGGCGCTACGTTATGGCCAGCGGGTTCCTAGATACATTTTTAGTGAATAATTATAAAAAAAATACATTAATGTTAACTTTTTTCAGAAAAAATCTTTGAAAGTTTAATCATATTATATACATACACAAGATACACAACACACAGATACACAAGTTAAACTTATACGTTACACCCTCTGTTTTCGTCGGGGGTTAAAAACCAACTCTTCTCTCTTCTTTTAATTAATTAAAACGAATCTTTAAAAAAAAAAATAGATATATTGACATCATCAGTACAATTACTCGATGTAGAAAAAGTCAATTCTGAGATTATACTTTTGTGGGGTTGTAAAATGTTTATTTTTCCTCTTTCCTTTCCTCATAATTCGCGTCATTGACGGCTGACGCAAGGATTTGTAAACAAAACTGTATCAACTTCATCTTATAAATGGACCGGCGATAGACGCATTGCGTAAAGAAAAAAACCTCTTTACTTAACATGCATAAACGTAGCTAGGTCGTTGACCTATTAACAAAAAAACTTTAATGAGCTTAGACTGTTTTGTGTCCGACATCATAACACAAATAGACTTTTATGTCCACAAAAACACATTTTTATCACACCAGCATCCACATTTATAAAGTACTCATTTTTCATACCAGACTACCTGATATTTTGCCCAGCAGTAAATATTCATTTTTACACATTTACAGATTGTCCCCCGTCCGCGTCGGCCGTGTAACATAAATATGAACAGGCGAATTAATCCGCTGAAATCTGGTACATTTTCGCAGCCCACTCTATTACAGTCATATGAAAATCAGTGTTATTTATTTAGGACAAAAAATTTATAAACTAAAATAATTTGTTTGGGTAGGACGAGTCTTTTGAAAACAGCACATATATAAGTCTACGTAAATATTTGAAGTAAGCTTTAGGGCTTAGAGTATTAGAAGAGTTCACAGTTTGCTTACAGTTTTTTGACAAGCATAATAAGGATTTGTCAACATCTGTATGTACCCAATAATTAGAATATGAATGAATCATTAACTAAATGTATTACATAATGTATTTTTTTTTTACTTTCAACGTGTAACTCAGAGGGACGCAACTCGAATCAATACCCTTGGGTATAATTGAAGTTTAGTTATAGAACAAGGCTTTCGATTTTGTTCATCATTAAACATCAATTTAGAAATAGGATTGTTACATAGTAAGTAAATTGTTTTTAATTCTGTATTTACTCAAACAATAACAGTATTCGAAGATTCGACATAAATGTGGAAAACTTCTTTTAGTTCTGTGTTTACAATGGGAGTGCCACAAGGTTCAATATTCAGCCTCCCCTTACGTAACAGTTTTGTTCATATTTTTTCTACATTAAAAAGCTTTTACTGAAAAAAATAACAACGAGTGAAGTGAAAAATAAAATAACAGATAGATTCATTAAAACAGCAATGATACAGGCAAATAAAATTGAAGCAGTATTTAAAAACAAACAGAATTCTTGATGGATCACTTGCTTGTACATGTCTGTCACAATGGATTGTTGGAATATTTTTAACTGAATCGTGACTTTTGATTGGTAACAGTTTGAATCAACAGAAATCTGAAAATGCTTTTTGTGTATACAGAGCTTTTTTATTATTTTGAAGTGGCAATTGGTTACAGGCTTTGTTTTTAAAGAGAGATCTCTCGTTCATTGTAATTAAAATGAAAAAGTATCATACATTATTTGTTAAATATTTGAATAAATAATTTATTGAAAAATATTAATAAGGGGCTCATGGCTAAATAATAACAGCCGCACGGCTCGATCGAAGGTTAAGCTACGCTTGCCGCGGTCGGTTCGTGGATGGGTGGCCATCCATTACCTATCGAGACCCTCAGAAAGCAAGTTATGCCGTTGGCTGCCGATCGTGGATCTTTGACAGTCGTTACGGGTCGTCAGAAGCCCGATGTCTGACAGCCAGTCTTACCAAGGGGTATCGTATTACCCAGTTACTGAGTTGTGGAGGTCAGATAGGTAGTCGCTCCATGTAAAACACTGGTATTCAGCTGCATCTAGTTGTATTGGAAGCCGATTCCCAACATAGTTGGGAAAGGCTAGGCAGATTCATTGTATCTCTTATATATTACGTAATTGAATCTATGACAGACATTAGATAACGATCATCATTAGGTCTTTAAGAAATTGAATTCTTCCGTTCTTTATTGAATTCAAAATACATAAATTATATTTGTCCGTCAAAGTCATGTCTAATATTGATACAGTCACTATAAAATGTTATTAGTTAACTAACTAGGTGATTTGGGAAAAATTTGGAAAGGCTGGCAGATTTGATTGATAATTGGAGTCAAGATTATCAATTAACAAATACGACATTAGAATATAATAAGAAAATAACTCCAGGCCAAGAATAGAACATAGCACACATTAACAAGCACACATTACTACAACAAACACGCTCACAACATGAACATGAATATATATATATATATATATATTTTTTTTTATCTTTGCCCCACACTAGGAATTTCTTCCTGTATCGTGGGTGCGTTTACAAACATAGAAAACTCACATACACAAACACCCAGACCCGGAACAACTACTTGCAGATCATACAAAATATTTGTTCCGTGCGGGAATCGAAAGACACTTTTATACAAATTTACGATTTTTATACAAATCTGAAAGTCAAACTAGTAGGTGGAGCGTTAGATAATAAATTGCCACGAAAGCGGAACTAACATGTCAATATTTCCTGATTCATTAGGATCTTAGCGGCTATTACAGACTCCATAAGCAAGACATACGACGCGTCTGTGAGTGTGACCTAGTTATTATTTTGGCCTAGCAAGGAGATTTGATTTATAGAAAGGTTGTAAGTTTCACACACACAGATTGGTTACTTAATTGACGAGAATAAATGGAACGCTATAAGTAAAAAAAAAATCTGGAGTCACACGTGTTAGGGCACAAATCGAACAGATTACGTGTGACTCCGGATTTTTAATTTGTCTGTCTGCGGTGTCTTGTTTATACCTTTTTAGTCGTAGTTGGGTTTTAGTTTTTATTACTTTTTTTTTTTTTTAATAATTTTGGTGTTATAATATATATATTCTTGAAATGTGCTCATTAAGCCCTTTCATTTGATACCCAACATGGTACGATTAAACAATTTTTTTTTAGTTCCTTACTTTGTACGTCACATAGCCTATAACCAGAGGACGATCAAAACGTTTCCAACTATACGTCATTTGTCACATTGTGATGAGTGGTTTAGAAGATAGGAGGGAACAGATGAACATACATACATACATACCGGTCAAAATCATAACCCTCCTTTTTTCTTCGCCGTAGTCGGGTAAAAAATAATGTAGATTTTAAACATGTTTATTTGTATGACGTTCTGGCAATTTAAAATTAATGATTAATTAAGTGTCGTCTCGTAAGTGCGACAGTAAGTAAGGTTGATTTAACATAATTTGAAGTGACCTTTAATTGATTATTTTTAAACTTTAACTTCCCTAGCTATGCTTTTATCTATACATATTATAAATTAAAGTCCCTTTTCGTGATTGTCTGTATGTCCGCGTTATTTTTCTAAACCACGCAACAGATTTTGATGATGTTTTCACCATCGTTCCATATAACTATGACATCTCGATGTTTGGCAAGTCCTAAAAACCGTGCGAAGTAGGGGTAAATCGCTAGTCTATTATAAAATACTTATAAATATACTTGTTTATAAAGTAGTGTGCGACTTTAAAGCTTTATATAATAATGGCAATCTGTGAACAGCGCTATCCATATAATTAAATAGGTTACTTGTGTTTTTCTGTTTGTAATATTCCATAATGTAACCGTTTGTGGTTCCTATTTATAAACTTCTAAACTAATATTATAAAGAGAAAAGATTTGATTTTTTTGGTATGTTTGTTACGCTTTCCCGCTGAAACAGCTGAACGGATTTGGATGTTTGGCACATGGGTAGACCATGACCTGGGTTTTTTTAAATATTAGCCTTCTCTTTCCCACGGCTGAGCAAAGGCCTCCTCCAAATCCTTCCAAGCATCCTTTTCCAGGGCCACCTCGATCGAACCCTTGCGGTATGCATCTAGATCGTCTCGCCACCTCTTCCTGGGTCGGCCTCGGCGGCGTTAGGGTTAGGATACTTTTTATTCCGATATTCCCTTGGGATCGAGACTGATGCGAATGAAACCACGGAGCGCAGCTAGTAATAAAATAAAAAAAAGAGGTAAGGTTGGATGTAGGTGGTAATGTCTAGAAGTACTGGCAGAAAGCCATATTTTATAGTACAGTTAGAGTCACGCGGGCAAAGTCATGAGCAGAATTTAAAAGTTTATACAAAAAGTAAGAATACACATTTATCTGGACACAGTTCGTGAAACTCATTATACTCAATATAAAAAAAGTGAAAATAATGTTTTAACAATAATATGTGCCTCACGGCTGCGCTAAAAAGGTTCATTTCAGCATTAATGCCAAACAAACGCTGTCTGACGCTGGCATAGATATAAGAAAGAAGGAGATATGCCCGGTAGTTGAAAATGTATTAGAACCCACTGTCTCCAAAACATCCCCACTGCGCGCCAACTACTACACATGCAGTTCAGTAAGAGCAATACATACGCAGTCGCGCACACACCCACATTTCATTAATCAGAACGTACTACACAATCAATTATAAACCTTATAACATCTAACACAGCGCGCATTTAACGTGCACCGTACAACTTACTCACACAAAAGCAATGGTCGCTATCGATGTCCTGTGCAAAAGCCATTTATTTTCCATATACGCTAGTGATTGACTAAATCGGAAAGTTATCGATTTTTTGATTGTACTAAAATATTTTTGGGATCCTGAAAATAAAATAAATAAAAAACGATAAGTCCAGAGAATATTGTTTTTTATATTTCTATGGACGCTGGTTTTCTAATGAACCCTTAGGGACAAGTGACGGGGAGTACACAAAGTTTCAACATACTTAATACTTGTACAAAAAAGACAGTCATAACGTTAAAACAAACACGAGATGAGTTCCAGACACGTGGATGTCAATTAAACCCAGTGTGGACAATCCATCACTTAGTTTTATATTTTTCCTGTCATGTACTTCATCATGATTAGTCACATCACCGAATAACAAAGACGAAATAAGGGTAAAATAAATGCTTAGTAACATAACATACGCTTGAATTCCCCGAAGGACTAGGCAAAGGTGTACCTATACAAGGTGTCAGGGTAAACACCGTTGTCACTCAAATTTTGCCCACACTCAAAAAAAAGTAAGGTCTATTGATCGAACCCCTCACCTCAGCAGTAGCGCTTGCGAGGACTAAATAGACCATAATAAAAACTAAAACCCAACTACGACTAAAAAGGTATAAACAAGACACCACAGACAGACAAATTAAAAATCCGGAGTCACACGTAATCTGTTCGATTTATGCCGTAACACGTGTGACTCCGCTCCGAACACTAGTTGGGTTTTAGTTTTTATTACTTAATTTTTTTTTAAATTCTTTTGGGGTTATAATATATATATTATATTTATTGAAATGTGCTCATTAAACCCTTTCATTTGATACCCAACATGATACGATTAAACAATTTTTTTTTCAAGTTCCTGACTTTATGTCCTCTAGAGGGTGCCATTTTTAATTTAATGTGACGTCACATGGCCTATAACGAGCGGACGATCAAGAGGCTTCCAACGATACCTCACTTGTCAAATTGTGATGAGTGGTTTAGAAGATATGAAGGAACAGATGAACATACATACATACATACATACATACACATATACATACATACCGGTCAAAATCATAACCCTCCTGTTTGCTTCGCCGTAGTCGGGTAAAAAAGGCAATCGACAAATAAAAAAAATCACAACAAAATCTTCCTCCAGATTTATATAACTTTCACACATATTATTAGGGCATTCAAAATATATAGCTATGCCGCATCCGATACAGAAGCAACTAGCGCTGTAATCTGGCAACTGATATAATTCCGGAAAGCAATACCCATTGAACTAGTCATTAAATGGAATATCTACGTAAGTATATCATGTACGATATAATACCAAAGGAGGTTTACAAAACGTTGTCGTATATCAAAAAGGCGGAGCCTTGCAAACTAATAAAGTTAGGCATGTTTCCAAGTTAAGTTTCAATAAAACAAACGGCAACTTACACTTGCTTGCCAATTTTTTTTTGTTGTATCTCTTTTGTTTTATGGGTAAGTAGGGTAACTTTTACCGCACTTTTATCTCGTAAATATAGCTGCAGACGATGTCAGACTGTTCTGAATGAATTATTGAAAGACTGAAAACAATTGAAATTTAGCCAATGCTAAAAATATAATCCCCATTTGTAAGTGTCAACGAAATGAAAGAAAGAGTTTCTCGCGGCTAAGTAATAACAGCAGCACGGGTCCATCCATCAGGTTAAGCAACCCTTGCCGGGGTCGGTCCGTGGTTGGGTGACTATCTGTACATACCGAGATTCCTCCGTGACTCGGAAAGCAAGTTAAGCAGTTGATCCCGGCTCGGTCGCACCCATCCACGGACCAACCCTGGCAAGCGTAGCTTAACCTATTGGATTGACCCGTGCGACTGTTATTACTTAGAAGTGAGCTTCTCATACTCACATGATAAGAAGATGTTAAGACTACATTTTTTAAACTGATTCCCCATTGCTTGCGCCTCAGAAATATTGAAGCAACCTAAGCTCCTATTCATAGTCAAGAACCCAATCAAATAAACAATATTTATTCCATTATCAACAAGGCCAGTAGAAAGTACAATTTTATTAAAGCCAGGCATCGTTCCAACTGAAGTTTCAATAAAACAAACTACTATTTGGTTTGCCAAGAAATTGCTGTTATTTCTTATCTGTGTTGGCCTTCGTTTTGTTGCACTTCCTTGTATTTACGTTGCAGATTTGATATGATTAGTAACGTACATGCTGTAATGCTTGCCAACAGTATTTGGGACAGACTATGAATAGGGGTCCCCGTTATTGGAAGTTCTTTTGAGTATGTAATGTTTGGTTTGTCGATGGAATGGTTTAAAGGGACTTTGTTTTCATTTAAAGTGCATTTATACTAGGGAGTGCCTCCGCTGCCGGCGCCGGCTCCCAAAAATAACGCCATTGGGAACCGGCAATGACATTACTGCCGGCAGCCGAGATTAAAAACATCGGCTGCCGGCACCGCCGGCTCCCATAATTGACACCGGTGGCGCGGCGTTTATAGAAACCCTTCCAGTATTCAGAACCCCAACTAACTAACCGTAACTAAAATATGTTTTTCTGCATATTCTAGTCGTTTTTGGGGTTCGTAGGGGGTCACAGTTCTAACCTAAACAAACCAAAAAAAAATTGTGATTAAAATTATTAAACCTAATCTTACTAGTTCGGTTTCGGGTACTACTTTAAAAAAATGCAATAGAGCATTTTTTGGAATGGAGTAGATACTCCATTCGCCAAACTGACAACCAAAGTCAGCGCCGGCAGCCAATTCAGCAACCGGCGCCGGCAGCGGAGGCACTTCCTTTATACCATTCTCACATACGGCTCTCAAACCTGATTTTTGACAGTTTAGCCGAGGTTCAAGCTGGTGGTTTGCCAGCGAGCAATCGAGAGCCGCACTCTTGGAGTAAGGTAAGGGACCGTGTTAGGAACACAGTGCTGCGCTCCGAACATAAATCGCCGATGACGTCACCGCCGTATGTCGAACGAGTCATGGGACAACTCTACCACCATGTGGGTCGCAGAAAACGTCTGTCGAAATCGAGCCAGACCCAGGAGAAGATGGCGAGAAGAGCTCGACGCCTGCAGACAGGATTGGTCCACACTAGTTCAAGACGGAGAGGAGTGGAAAGAGAAAGGGAGTCCTTTGCCGGGGACAAAAAAGGCTAAAAATAAAAATAAATAATATTATTTATGATGATCTAATGTGTATTATTTACTGCATTAAAACGATGTCAAAATGGTATTGCAGAAACGTATTAATTTGTACCAAAACCTACCTACTAGATTCTATTTTTTTTTTTCTGGTACTCCATTTTGACATGAAAGAAAAAACAGAGAGTCTTTTCAGGGTCTGCGTAAAGCTTATCAATCAATCTGCCTAGCCTTTTCCCAACTATGTTGGGGTCGGCTTCCAGTCTAAACGGATGCAGCTGACTACCATTATTTTACATGAAGCGACAGCCTATCTGCGTAAAGCTTATATCATTAGCATTTTTTAATGAGTTCCTTACACTTAATCGTAATGGTGGTAATGTATCAAACCTTATGTAATAGTTAATGGATTAGTTGCGGGAACCAGTAAATTTAACTAACACAATTTATGGTAGCCCTTATTTTCGTTCCATATAACCTCATTTACCGAAGAATTTATGAATTTGCTGTAAAAAATTGTCATAATTTATGACAGCTTTTAATATAATTCACGTAGTCGTACACAGTCTGCATTTTTCATAAAGTGTCTTATTTGGTAAACAGTCACGGTACGTGAATCATTCTTCTATCTATTCATATGACATAGGTTGATTGTAAAAACAAACGACACAGAATATGCATTAGTATAAAAAAATGCTTGGAATTAATCATTAAAACCCATTAATTTTCACAAAAAACAAGTCGCCATTTATTATTTTAACAGCCCATTACTACTAATATTAGTACTACTACTTATTTATTACAAGCTGATGCCTGCGGCTTGGCCCACGTGGATGTCGGTTAATAAATACTACTAACAAAACCTTCCCCGAGAACCACTCTATCCATTGGTGAAAACAGCATGAAAATCGGTGAAGTAGTTTTTGAGTTTATCGCAAACAGACAGACACGGCGGAGGACTTTGTTTAATAATATGTAATGAATACTATCCCATTGCAGGCTAAGCTCTCTTTTCATACACAGAAGGCACGCATTGATCACCACCCTTGCTCAAGATTAGGTGGCGATTTCAGACTTATATTGACTATAAGTTCAGGTTTCCTCACGATATTTGCCTTCACCGTAGCCAGTAATGTTCAGGATAAACATAGAAAGTACCTATACTCTATTTGAAATAAGATTAGACATTTAAATAAACCTTTTTTACAGTCCGTTCAACCGATTTTGACTTCTATTGCGTTGGTGGCATGACAAATAGCAGCTGCACTAGACAGTTGGTATTGTGTAACCTTTTTTGCTTTTAATGTCATCCTTATGCCTACGGTATAGAAGTCAAAATCGGTTCAACGGACTGTAAAAAGGTTTGTTTAAATTTCTAATCTTATTTCAAATGGATGATACATAAGAATTGAAAAAAAAGTCACTACATAATTTTCACAAATAAATAGGAAACTAAAAGCAAATAAAATTTTGTTAAAACCTTCATTGATTTGTCTTCAATATTTAGAACCTATCTACCTGATTGGTATCGTCAACAACGGCCCTGACCCCCAAGGACTTGTATCAATTTGGGGCAAACGTGTTGGGGAATTCTCCGGGTCCGAAAAGCGAAAAGGTTATTAAAATTGTTGTTTTTACTTACTTGTTACTTTGTAAGGTCAAGGGCAGACGGCTAATAGTAACATCATAAATGTACATATCGATTCTTTTGTTTCTTTTATAATCGCTATAATTCTGTAGCTGCGTAATACTAATTACAAAGCAATAAGAATAATGTACCCAGAATTTTGTAATTATCTATATTTAAAAGAGTATCCTTGGAGTTTCTTGCCCGTTCTTCTCCTTAAATATCTACGTTTTGGAACGGGTAATTAGCTTCACATTCTAAATGACCGACTCTTTGACAGTTAAAAAGTGCCTGTAAAAGGTTTAATTGAAATAAATGGTTTGAGTTTGTATGTCGCCCTCTCCATTGGCCGTGAAGTTGATTTTGAGCCACTCCTTTCCATTAATAATTAGTTACAGGTTAATTACTGTATGTTACATAGTGGATTTTAACATTAATATTTCTACGAAAAAATACAATAGACGTAGATATACACCGAGCGCTGGACACCAAGTGAGCGCTCGGTGTGGTGACACGTCGCGTTCTGGTTTGCAATTGGTCAATCGTCATCCTGAGGATGCCTCGTTGAGAGGTGAAACACGTGTCGATTTCTTACAGGGTTTTTTAGGACTCTTGAAGAATAGTCAAGTGGAATAGGTTACTAATATATCTACGTCTATTGTATTTTATAATGGATTTCCGCAAACTACGCCTGAATCAATTAACTATCTTAATATTTCTACGTACTAGCCCGTTGTTTAAAATTGTGTCCGAATAATGGCATAGAATTGAGGAGCTCGTGGCTAAGTAATAACAGCCGCACGGGTCGATCCATCAGTTTAAGCTACGCTTGCCGGGGTTGGTCCGAGGATGGGTGACCATCTTTACGTATCGAGACTCCTCCGTGCTTCGAAAATCATGTTAAGCTGTTGGTCCCGGCTGTCATTCGGTGATCTTTGACAGTCGTTACGGGTCGTCAGAAGCCCGAAAGCTTGACAACCAGTCTTACCAAGGGGTATCGTATTACCCAGTTACTGGGTTGTGGAGGTCAGATAAGCAGTCACTCCATGTAAAATACTGGTATTCAGCTGCATCCGGTTAGACTGGAAGCCGACCCCAACATAGTTGGGAAAAGGCTAGGCAGATTGAATGGCAAAAGAATTATCCTTATCATGAATTTTATTTAGAGTGCTTCAATAGTTATTTATGCAACTGTTATATAATAAGGGGTATTAAAATACGAATGTTTATTTATCACATGAGGTGAAGCCGAATGTGATAATAGTATCACATGAGTGTTTTAATACCTAATTATTTCCAGTTGCATACAAGACTTTATCTACACCCATGATATATAATATTATGAATCCTCGATAAAAGGTACTTTTCAATACTAATATCAACAAAAATGGAGGGATACGACGCACGTGAATTCAAATTTTCCGAATTCGAATAACATCGATGTTTTTTTGTTTTAAATTACGGTGCTTTGTTAGTGAAACGTGCCTGCATGACAACGTTTTTTTTTTTTTAAATGAGTTGTATTATGAAATTTAGTACAACATTATAACACCCGTTTGGATGATATTATGGTTACTATGACAACATTAAAACAACCAGTGTTTTAAAGTTCGCAATGAGCTAACTGTTTCAGAAACTTTTATTGAGGATTTATAGCATAATCAGCCTATAATGTTCCCACTGCTGGGACACAGGCCTCCTCTCTGTGAGAGGGAGCGGGCCGTAATCCACCACGCGGGCCCAGTGCGGATTGGTAGATGTCACATGTCTTAGAACTTTTTGGTTCTACGAATTGCCGGTTTCCTCACGATGTTTTCCTTAACCGTTTTGAAAGCAGTGGCGATGAAATAATTTACACAAAGTAAAGCGCCTGCCAGGGTTCGAACCTATGACCTACAACTCGTAAGTCGTGGCCGTTACTACTGGGCCACCACTGCTATTTATAGCATGGGTGTAGATACAGATATTTTGGCGCCTGAATGACATTAACAGGGGGCATTATTCGTAAACCTTTGTGAAATTGTATGACAGTTTATTGACAAAACAAGATGGCGACGTAAGTTCGTTTATGCTCGGTTCCTATAAACAAAAACGAATCGTTTTCTTACCAATGGTAAGAAAGAAAGAAAGAAATTTTATTTGCTCGAACATGTGTATACATACAGAATAAAATTTATTTCTACATGCATACATAAATACATGCCAGATCTTAAATAAGGGTGGCTCACGACATGTCTGCTATTTATCATGGCGTGCAAATATCTCAGGTAAGTACAATTATTATTATTGAATCAATGATTTTTAACTTTTATACATTCAATATCAGTCACAGTTTAACATTCAATCATTTACATTATTCAATTATTTATTATTTATTTACCTTGAAGTCCAATATTACAAATTACAATTTTATCACATTACAATGACGGTTTAAACCACTTATTCAAATACTTATAATATAGGCATATTTAAGTTCTGCACTAGTACATGACCTTAATTACTGCAATGTTAGTGACATGTATTTATTTATAATAATCACCATGAGTCGTTAAAAAATTCTGTAATACTATAATATGCTTTTTGTGCCAAAAACAATTTCATTTTTTGTTTTTATTGGTAACATTTTTTTTTCCAAACTGGGCATATAAATAGATTAATAAGCTTATTTTACCTGTGATAGCTACTTTCATATGGGAGGGTCTACCATGCAAAGTTATGAGGTCTTTGTTTCATTATTGGTAAAGACACAAGAGTCTTAATTTTAACCAATAAAGGTCCGTAAATTATTAGAATCGGCCATTAGAACACAAACATATTATACATTTCGTTAATGGGACTTTTTTCTCTCTAATCCTTCATTTACTACCAAGCTTGACAGGTAGATTATTTTCAGTAATACGATAACAAATCTACACGTGCCCCAGCCGAATAATTCTTTAGTTACATCGAAAGTAATTAACTGAAATAAATTAGCCAATTTATCATAAAAAATCATAACCAGATGATACACTTACATTAATTTATATTTCAATTTCAATTGGAATATTATTTATTATTGAAGAAAGTAAAATCTTTGCCTTATTATTTCATATCTCGCGACACAATGAAGTATTAAATTAATAATAAATGGTTTCTGTGTAGTTAATAATAGTAAGTAGGTAATTGTATTTAAAGACTAAGATAAAGTCGTCTGATTGTAGGCAAACATGTAAAAATAAACACTAAGTGTAATTGAAATAACTGAAAATCTCTTATGGTAGGTATCAAGTAATTATCATTTAATTACTTGTATTATCAAGTAATTATCATTTAATTACTTGTACACATTGGCGAATGAAATGAATTTTTATTTAATTTATTATTTCTTTATTATTTTATTTTCCTAAGTTTTCAAGGTGATATTTTTATAGAATAGCACAACCGCTCCCGTCCCGCACTGTCAGTGGTGGCGGGCGCGGCTCTCACTCCGCGCCCGACCCGCGCACGCGTTCTCTGTGTTGACATCCATATAATTTCTTGAATTACAATTGATTATGCCCACCGTACTCCCGCGCCCGACACGCTCCCGACCCGCGCTGTTTGTATTGGCGGGCGGCTGGCGCGGCTCCCGCTCCCGGCTCGCTCTGCGCCCGACCCGCGCACGCGTTCTGTTTGGTGACGTCCTTATAATTCCTTGAATTACAATTTATTATACCCGCCATACTCCCGCGCCCAAATCGCTCCCGCCCCGCACCCGCCTTGTGTGTGTTTTGAGATTAAAGAACTTTTGTTGTATGTCTCATGTAACCATATTCAAGCAAAAAAAAAATTTGATTAGTTTGGTTTGATGAAATGAAATGAAATGAAATGAAATTGTTTATTCTGTAAATAGGATATTGGAATCACTTTTACACGTCATATTAAAAAATATTAAAAATAAGCTAGATTAGGTCGGCGTTTCCTATCTGACTACTCTGAGAAGAAAGGCCGAAACAAACTCAGAGGTCACAGTCTCTTTTACAGTCCAGACATAATCTTGGTCAAGCCATATGAGGACCATGTAAATTCGAGTCTGAAATGGTCTTTTGAGGAAAGAACCACACAGATTTGAGTGGACCTGTCCAGTCAGTGCAAGCATTTGTCAGTAATGGCGGAGCTCAACTCAGAACTTAAGGAGCTCAGCGACGATCATTATACTCATCATTATGAACAACTTTACGATGGCAAATTCTAGAGATCGAGAAAAATTTAGGAAAAATTTAAAAAAAATATTCGCTTAGTCTAAACACATAAAAAATCGAAATAATTTTTCATTTTCTATGGAGAAAAAAGTAATAAAATCGTGTTCCAAAGATGAAAAAAAACTTTATAAAAATTGAGATGAAAACGAAAATAAATATTGATAAGTGACATAGACACTGTAGGCAGCTTAGAACTTAGCATGAAATATCTTCTAGGTACATATATTCTGTAAAAAAAAATGGCGCCGGCCGTCCCTCACTCATTATTTTTTGCTCGTACATTAAATTCGACCGTCGTTCTTAATGTTTCTCAGTTTTGGCACACGCGTGAGAAGGTTACGAAGATGAAGGTAATGAGTTGAAATTAAATATTTTGTGGATATTATGTTTTTGCGGTGCTTAACCTTGGTGGAGCATGAGGTTTTCAGATTTATTTTATTTTATTTGGTCGTTTGTATTACTGGAATTATGAATTAAAACTAACTACATTTCATTTTTGAAAAGATTTATAATATTCCTGTAACTTTACTTTGTTTTTTTTTAACCTTTGTTATTTATAATCTGTTCTGGTTTGATCTCGTTATCGTTTGAACGCGCAGACCTTATTACCTTACAAAAAGATTACGTCTTTGAGAATAATATTTTTTTATATTTTTAATGTTTTTTTTAAATGTTTTTATAAATCTTATATGGTTGTAAATGAAATAAAGGGAATATTAATATAAACAAATAATATTTTACCTAGAAAATAAAATAAAAATATTGTTTTACATAAGTACTGTCTTACATAATTATTACCAAAAACAGTATCCAATAAAGTACTTTTATTTTCGAGACAAATACGTGAAAACTGAACGCGAATGTATCGAATTCACTCGCAATTATATTCGAAACGAAGTTCGCAAAGAATCGAGTAGTTCCATTTTCAACCATATTCGTGTCCTATACATCCATCTCGGGGTTTGTGGCTAAATACTACCAGCCGCACGGCTCGATCTTCAGCGTTAAGCAACGCTTGCCGAGGTCGGTCCGTGGATAGGTGCCCATCCATAACATACCGGTACTGTTCCCTTTGTGTTTACCGAGACACGGAGCCACGGAAAGATATTGGAAGCGTGTGTACACAGAAACCTGTAATGAAACGCACTGAAACTTTCCTGCTCTGTAAATGCGCTTTCATGAAAATATATGTGTCAAATAACTACTTGTCAAAAAAACCTTTTATCTGAGCCTTTAGGTGTCAGATTTCCGTCACTTAAATAATATTAGATGCGCCCCGCAGTTTCACCCGCATAATGCACGATCCCGTGGGAATATCTGGATAAATATATCCTATGTCCTTTTCCAGGTCATTGTCTACCCATGTGCCAAATTTCATCCAAATCCGTTCAGCCGATTTAACGTAAAAGCGTAACAAACAAACTCACTTTCACATTTATAATATTAGTTAGGATTACAATTCGGATCAATAGTATTACAGTGTTGGTACCCATTGTTCTCGAACTTTCTATATATTTCTTGTTTTGTCTTTGTTATCCAATTCCTGGATCGGCTTCAAGCAATTACATTAATTAACAAAAACGTTTGTTCTTTTAAAGTAATAACAGGATATTTCTTCATTAGAAGTCTGGTCTTTATTGTATTATACTTTATGTTACTACTTTATATTACAGTGGGAAAATGGAAGCTGGTAATATTATTTTATTCTTTGCCCAAGATCTTTATATAAATAGTCTTTGAAACTTGGAATGAAAATAATAGAGATACAATGATTCATCATTTATATTAATTAACACAATAATTCTGACCTATCTTTGCTTTGAGGTAGTCCTAACATTGTACACTTTCCGTATTCACACACACAAGTCTAAAGGTAACCAGTTAATTATTGAAATGCGCCAATATTATTATTACTATTGGCCCATTTCAATAATTAACGAATACACTACGTTGGTTACAATAAATTAATAACGTAAATTCGAACGAATTTTAATCGAAAATACAACTATGCATTTAGCACAAACAGTATTTACCTATTTATTAAGAATAAAGTCTCAAAAATTAAGTAAAAAAGAAAGAAGTAAAAATAAGCGAAATGAGTATTTTCAATTTTAAAATCATTCGAATTTACGTTACGGTTTCCGCGCGTGCAACAAAACACTGTCGACGCAATAGATCTTTGTAATGAAACAATGGAAAATAATCCAAATTGTTCCCTTTGTAAACAAAATCAACAAAAAATTCCGATGTCTAAAGGTCAAAAAAGATTTCCACAAAGGTCTTAAATGACCTTCAAGTGTCAAACGCGTTCTTTGACCTAAGTTTAGTAATAATTTTCGGGTCTAGATAACTGGGTCGCGCCGGCAATCTCCTAATACGGGCTGCGGAAATCTCTTGTGATTCTAGTGACAATGGTGATGCGGCTTGAAGCGTGGTCCAAGTTATAGACACATTTTATTTTTGCTTTTCTTACATTGCTTTAATGTCATAGAAGTATTATTACTAAGGACCAATTTCAACAATGAAACTAAACGCGTTCATCTAAACCGCGTTCAAGTGCTGTCAATTTCAAAATTGTTGTGGATTATTGAAACTGACAGCTCTTAAACCGGCTTAGGCTGCCATCAGACGGACTGCTTTTCAACTGCACTCCCACTTTTGCAGTTTGAATTTACGAGTTTTTGTTTTGAATTTATTTACATTTACGAGTATTTGCAGTCGTACTAAAGTGCATTCAAACAGCAAGAACGCAGTCTGTGTGATGGCAGCCTTAGACGTACTAGCTGTGTTCATTGGTGAAATCCGCATTAAGTCTTTCTAAATAGAGAAGATGTTGATGCGGACAGTGTAGAGCTCCTAAGTTCTGAGTTGAGCTCCACCATTACTGATAAATGCTTTCACTAAGTGGACAGGTTTATTCAAATCTGTGTGGTTCTTTCCTCAAAAATCAACAAGGCAATGCTGCCAGCGTTTTGGAAACTTTTTCCACTGACGATGCTGAAGAATTTTTTGATGCCCAATGAGCTCTTCCTTTATGTTTTATTTTTTCCCTTTGTACAAAATGTTAGTGTTAGATAGATATATTTTAT
Organism: Lithophane ornitopus; assembly: GCA_948473465.1. Taxonomy (NCBI): domain Eukaryota; kingdom Metazoa; phylum Arthropoda; class Insecta; order Lepidoptera; family Noctuidae; genus Lithophane; species Lithophane ornitopus. The sequence continues at coordinate 14,091,922 of OX419629.1, forward strand.
TTAAAATTGTAAATTAAATTCATTAACAAATAGTCATACTGACTTAATACTAATTTCTCTCGCAATAATATTTTCTGTTTCACTTTCTTTTTCCCTCCCGTGCCTTACGCCGTCTCCTACGGAAGTCTTTCGTGGCTTTATTTCCGTCATGCCGTAAAAAAGCCAGCCCTGAACACCAGCGTTGTTTGTGAGCGGTCGCCATGCTTATTTGGGTTCCTTCGAGAACCATGGCAAGGGTATTGTGTAAATAAAATTGCGTCGGCTGTGACAATGTTATATTGGTACAACACAATTTTAAGGTTTTAAAAAATCGTCACAATCGCTTCCGATCTAGTGCGAGTTGTTTACATGAACTCGGGCTGGGATTGTCAATTTTGTTCTTGAAATCTTGAACGAGATTTTGAGAATCCATTTTCAATATAATCATTAATGCGCTACGTGTAGTGCAGATGATTATTACTTAAATAAACCTTGATTTTTATTTACAAAGTATAACACGGTTACTATACCATTTTTATTTTTTTTTAACTAGCTGCGCCCCGCGTTTTCACCTGCGTATGTCTCGATCCCGTGGGAATATCGGGATAAAAAGTAGGTATCATAAGTGTTAATCCAGGTTATAAACTATCTGTTTGCCAAATTTCATCCAAATCCATTCAGTAGTTTTTTCGTGAAAGAGTTACAAACTTACATCCATCCATCCATCCATCCATCCATACTTACAAACTTTCCCGTTTATAATATTATATAAGTTAGATGTGACACGGTTCACAAGTAGGAGAAGTTTTCATTTTAATTTAGTAATAAAAAAATCATTCATTCATTCATTTCATTTTTTTGCATTTACATTTAATTTTTTATTAAATCACATTATTTCAAAAAGTAGGCGACTTCTCAATCTTGGCAATCTTGAAATCCCGAAAACGAGATCTTCCCGGATTGCCGGGCGAGATCCGACACGAGTCGAGTAACACGCGAGATCTCGAGTTGCCAATCTCTACTCGAGATTGCATTCCCTAGCTATAACTTATTTTGCTCGTTTCATTATTCTATCGATGAAACCATTGTGTCGTTGTATGATAGAACATGACGAGTTGCTCGCGTTGCGCGTTGTTTGATATTTGTGTTGTTATCTTGTAAACGAAAATTGCAACGGTTGTTTTGCAGTTGTCTTGCGGTTAATAACGTGAGTGATTGAGGAATGCGATGGTACAGTTCGATTCAAACTTAATGGCGGCTCGGAACATGAGGGGTGGGGTACTGCGCAGCGAGTAGCTAACTTCCGAGCCGCCATAATGTTTGAATCGAACTGTAGCAAGTCGATGGTTTCGGTCATTCTGCGGTTAAGGTTTACCAATTGAACTAAAATCAACTACAGAACGGATTTTAATTAATGAGGCGTCATTATAATATCCATACCATAATAAAACTCAAATATTTCAAGTGGTTTGTTTCATAGTTATTAATGTCCCAACGCATTATTCCTTTCTTGCGGGATCTTCTCCTTAGGAAACGACCAATTGGAACGTGCAAAATTCCAATTGGTCGTTTCGTTCATCGATTGGTTTTCGACTGGTCGTTTCGGCTTCTGACGTTTCATAAGAGCCCATGTAGGTTTATGTGAAGTAAAATATTTTGATTTTG